>OU612059.1:21877639-23203943 GCA_914767635.1 Melanostoma mellinum
ACTGTTTTTTTGTTCAATAAACACTTATTGACTCATTTTTTATTATGTTGAACAGTTTCTTTTTATCTTGTTCAATATTCAATTCTACTTTGTTCAATTACTTACATACAGGATGATTTCCAACTTTTCAGCTCCATTAATAAAAATAATTTTTTCTTTTCTCTCCACAGAAACTTTTTCGTCCACCACCAAGAACATCAGAGCAGGAGTCAGTCGCTCAGAGGGATCAAAACTATATAGTAGGACCATTCCTCTTCAACATCATCATGACGCGTCGGACCAACCAACCTCTACCCCATCAAGTGACTGCGAAACCCGGTTAAATGGTCCAAAAATCAAAACTCTTTTTTCAATTTGAAGCAAAATTGCCCGGTTAATTGAACGAAAAAAACCAAATCATTGAAGTCATCATTGATTGATGATGAATTGGTCGCATTGTTGCGCGCCTGCAAATTAATAGCCAAATTGACATGATTTAAATCGTTGTGAGATTTTTTACTCTCTCGTGAGCACTCTCTTTTGTGCACTGCTACGAAAATTCGCTGTGCTGGAACAGGATTAGACTGACTTTCACCGAATTTCGGTGCATTTCGTGCGAATTTTCAGTACAGAAACACACCTATTTATCATTATGTTTGTTCGTTAAAACCCTGGGGTCGCCACAAAGCGTTTTTTTGAGAAACCTAAGGTCGCCCTGAATGTCAAATTGAGTGTTTTTAGCCCTGGGGTTGACCTGGGTTTTCCCTCAACTCACCCTAGGTTTTTGCTGTGGCGAGTTGAGGGCTGTCAAATGGCATGTATTTTTATTCAAATGACAAGGATGTGTGGTGATTTTGTGGCTTTGCGTATTAAGATTGTCAAGAAAACTTGGGTCAACCCTGGGTAAAGTTCAACGAACGAGCCTATTGTTTGCTGAAACATCAGAGCTTAGCGTATGCAAATTAAAATCTTGAAAATGTGTAAGGAAACAATGCAGGTGAAAATTACAGATTCTTACCATGATATAATGTTCTAGCCAAATAAAAAGCAAATCTGACTAATTCCCTCTTGTACGCTTGCTAAAGATATACGCACGGATTATGTACCAATTCATAATCTATGTGTTGTGTACATTATGAAAAATTGTTCCTTTTCAATCATTCCTATGCTGAAATTGTTTTGTTCTTTTTTTATATCTAACCATTATAATGTGTTAGTTTTCCGTTCAATAAAATTTTGATTTTCATTAAAAAGGTTCTTCTTGACTTTCTTGCCAAAGTCGTAAAAAAAATCGCTTTATTGCGTTTTCATTTCAATTAAGCGGGGTTTTTCTAAATGGGACAGCAGATTAATTAAGCGGGATTCTTTTAATTGCGTTCCCCTGTTAAATGCGTATAAAGTTGTGCATTTAAGGTGATGCAATTAACCGGGGAGCACTGTATTTCATTCGAATATTCCCACGGGAACCGGTCCTCACTATTATTATAAGTGCAAAAGTAGCTCTGTTTGTTCACCATTCTATGTTACTATCTCCCGTTCAAACTAATGAACAGATTAGAATTAATTTTTGTACAAAGATTGTTCAGAAACTGAGGAAGGACATAGGCTTTATATTATTTTATTATATTTAAGTTAAATCTGTCTATCTATTTCTCTTTGTTACCATTAGCCGCCCAAACTATTGAACCTATTTTTATGAATTGGTACAGAGACAGTCTAGAACCTGAAGATGGACATTTATATGCTAAGCAATGTTTCTTATTCGTGTATTCCACTTGGAATTTTCAAAAAATGTCCACCGTTAGATGACTACACTATTCCCGAGTAATATAAACTTTAAGTCATCCTCATATTCCTACGGGAATGGAAGACTTTAGTAACATTATAAATCCGAAATTAACTCTGTCTGTCTGTTTTTCTTTGTTTATATTTACCGCCCAAGCTATTGCACCGATTTAATTTTGGTACAGAGATAGTCTAGAAGATGGACATCCTTACTAATATTACAAGTCCAAAACGTTTTGATTCCCCGTTTTCCTTTAATTCCCACTGATTGATAATTATAAATAAGGCTCAGACGCTTTAAGTTGCAGGTGTTCACTTAGAAAAAAATCCCATGGCAACTTTATGCGGCAGAATCACGTGTATCAATCCCACAAAACCTTTTTATTTCGCAAAAGATGGAAAAAATAAGAACGTCGTGTGCAAACATACACTTAAATAAAATAATATAACAATGGTTTACTAAAACGAAAGAATGTGTCTTATGTGCAAAATAAATAGCCTAAAAAATTAAGAATGCTGCCGGAAGTCACTATTGCACGCGAACGAAGTCGCGGGCACAGCTAGTAAGCTATAAAATATATATTGCTCAATTATTTCTCAAAATTGATTAATTGATTTGATTTTTCTCAAAACGCTCCCTGATGTCCTATATATGTTAGTAAGCCAGTCCATTACCGCCTTCCTTCAAAACTCATATATCAAAATCCTCAGAGAATTATTCAGCTATATAATAAGTTATTATTTTTATATGGTACGTGTAGATCGAGTGGCTTTTTATGCATGAAAAAATTTTGTACGCTATCTGTTGATGCTGCTTCATTTGCAGCATTTTGACGGACCATGCTAAATAGTACTAGAAAATTGCCCTTATCTCCCCATAAAGAGCGAACACCAGCGAAAACCGGGACACGGAACAACATCCCGAGATAACTCAAGTCAACCGACTTATAATCAAGAAATCTCTTTCTTTTCAGCTATATAATAAGTTATTATTTTTATTCTAGACAATGTATTTGGTTAGCCCCCCTTATGTGCCAACATTCCTACATTATTTGTATGGTATAAGTATCAATTGTAAATATATGTATATCGTTCAATAAACAAAACTAACCAAGTCTTAGAAAATTGCCACCAGTGCCCCAGGTCTTATATTATGAAAAAGGTATTAAAACTTAGTTCTCGTTGATTCTCATCGTTTGATATAACAAATCATATGGAAAACATACAGTATAATAGTACTATTCAGGATTTTGGGACTCAGGAATTTGCGATTCGGTATTATGGGATTCAGGATATTAGAAGTCAGGATATTGAGATTCGGGATTTTGAGATTAAGGAATTTGGGATACGGGATATAGAGCCCAACCCATACTAGGTAGAGTATTACAATAGCTTTGTGGCTATTGCTTTTATTTTTAACTTTCCTTGATCTTAATTCTTAATGGAGACATTGATGAAGACGAAGTTGAAAGACATCAGTGCTGAATAAGATTTAAACTCCGAAACGGAAGCCTTTGAAGATAAAAGAAATTCAACACAAAGCGTTTTCATGTTAAAGCGTTTTCATGTTAAAATAACAAGAACCTATTGACAAAAATGAAAATCAACTATTGAAAGTTTTCAATTTAAGGAGTTGAAGCTCTTCCATCTGTTCCTTTTCTCTTGCCTTGAAACGCATCCTTTCCTCGTGCTCCAACTTGAGGGAGTGAAGCTTTGCCTCGTGCTCTTTTTGCATGTAATGTATTTCCATCATCTTTTTATTTTTTTCCAAGTTGAAGAGTTTCTTCCTCATTGCATCTATCGTGAGGATTTTCTAAGGAAGAAGCTATTGTGAAGTATTTAGGAATATGAAAATATTTTCAGACCACGAACCTTTTTTTTCTTAGGATCCTTTTTCGACGAGGAGCAAGAAGGAAGAGTTACCTCTGCAGAAGATGAAGGAGCTTCCTCAATGACTTGGATTTCTGCCTTAGAAAGCACAAAAAACTAAACTAACTTCTTTCTTTTTTATATAATTTAGCTTACTTGTGCGGTGCTGTGACTATTGTCGGTGTGTGAAGTGGTTGATTCATTTTCCTTATTCTGTTAAGAAACAAAAACATTATTAAGTGAACAGCTCAACATGTTTGTATATACCGGGAAGCAAGGCAGGACAAAAAATGTACCGCAAAACTAGCTAAAGAAAATACACCATGCATACCTTTTTAGAGGAATCCCAGTTTTCAGCCTGAGTCTGTTTTCCTTGGAGTTGTTCCATTTTTTAAAACTTAAATCAGACAAGCTATATTTACACAATCAACCCAACGAAAATACTAAACATTTGGCCTGTGTAAATTATGATCGATTCGATCTTTTTGATTCGATCATTCAAAAGTATTGATGATCGAAATCATTTCACTCCGAATCAATCGATCTCAATCAATCTCGATATTCGATCTCAATTTCATTATTCTATGCATTTTGATTCGATATTTCATTTCCATTTAGTCTCGATTTCGATCTTTTTGACTCCATTGCCCCTGTTCTGTAACTATCGCCTTGGCGATAAACGGTGGGAAATGGAACAAAATTCTATGAATTTAGTAGGACTTCGTTCCATTTTCCACCGTTTATCGCCTGCTTTTATCGAGGCGATAGTTACAGAACAGGGGCACATCTTATTCTATGCATTTTGATTCGATATTTCATTTCCATTTAGTCTCGATTTCGATTTTTTTGACTCCATCTTATTCAATCATTTAAATGTGTAAGTACGAAAACTTTACGTTGCTCTCTCTATCATGGTGCAGTGAAGGGTGGAGTCATAAGCAGTGTAGGAATGATGTTGATGTTGGGTAGATGAGAAATAATTTTAATGGATGTTTGTACATATTAGTATTTAATATTTTTAGTGAAAACGATTCGAAATTAACTAAGTGCAGTATGTAGGTATGTATGCGTCAAGCATTTCTAGCGGTGTGTGATGACTTCGGGACATAAGGGTATAGCTTATCGGAATAATGTTGAGTAGATGTAGGATGCACTACTATTTGAATTGAATGTACATACACACATGTATGTTTGTTAACTATTTCAGTGTGAGCAATTTTTCAAGTTGAAAGATAAATCTTCCCGAGCAAATGTTGCTTGAAAAAATACATTGTTGCCTATGCCTCCACAACACCGAACCACGCCTTCGGTTGAGTTGGTTTGACGCGTACATACCTATTTCATTTGGTTCAATTCGAATCGTACGAACTAAAATGATTGAAATCGAAACAGAACGAGAAAATAAAAATGATTGAATGATCGATCGATTCAAATGATCGAATCATTCAGCAAACCGATACTTGATCGATTCGATCATCAAAAATGATCGATTTACCCAGTGCCCCTGTTCTATAACTATCGCCTTGGCGATAAGCGGTGGAAAATGGAACGAAATTCTATGAATTTAGTAGGATTTCGTTCCATTTTCCGCCGTTTATCGACTGCCTCGATAAAAGCAGGCGATAAACGGTGGAAAATGGAACGAAATCCTACTAAATTCATAGAATTTCGTTCCATTTTCCACCGTTTATCGCCAAGGCGATAGTTACAGAACAGGGGCACAGGCCTACTAAACATAAACAAAAACAAATTTCTTGTCAGTTTTAGTCATAGAGAAACCATATAATAGAGTTTCTTTAGACGGTGTTTAGACTGGCGCAAGTCAACCGTGCAATTTTGACATTCCGCCACCCCGTCGTGTTCAGACTGAAAGTAATGTGAACACGATGGATTTTTTTTTTTAACGATTATTTTGCCTTCAGATTTGGGAAGAAAAAACTCAGAAATTAAACTAAACTGAAAAAATAATTTATTTATTTTCGAATTTTTTCAGGAACATGAAAAAGAGCATTTATTTTTCAATTAACAGTCTCTTTACTCGAGAAAAAAAAACAAGTGTCAAAACAAGGAAATGTCAAAACTCCGCCAAGAAAATTTTAAAATTTATAAAAACTTCGGCGCAAAAAAATGTCTCTTTCTTACTACTATGTGGGAAAGAGAAAAAACATATAGACGTCAATTTTGCACGGTTCACTTGCGCCTGTCTGAACAGCCTCTTAAAGGCTATGGCCCAATGACTCCGTCATTTGTTCGATTTCAGCGGCCACAACTGACAGCTCGATTAAAACACATGCAATCGTATTTATAATCCCATTCCAAAGTATGTCTAACTTTGGACAGCTGTTAGAACAGTGTCCAAGTCCAAATCGTATTTATAAACACTTTCATCGCTGTCTAAGGAACGTCTAACTTTAGACACCGAAATTGGTTGTCTAAACTATGGCTAAAGTGGCATTTGCTACAGCAAAAAACAATTTTGTTGAACATGTTACAAAACACTGTTGAGAGTGTTAAGATCGGAAAAATTAAGTAGTTTGATGTGCAAAAATACTACTTTCAACAATTCCATTTATAAATTGAACAAATTTAATCATTTTATGAGACTTGGAAAAGCTGAAACACAAAGTCAAATCAGCTGTTTTTTCGGTCAAGTTCAAGTCCTACGCCACTCTCTTTCAGAGCCTTATGGTGGATTTACATGCATCTGCAAGTTCAGATGAAAATCGGAAAAAGACACAAGATGTAAAATTCATACTTGTCTGATAGAGAGGGAACGAACTTCCTAGTTATGGTTGCAGATGAAAAATTATGGGTGCAGATGAACATGTTCATCTGCAACCATAATTTTTCATCTGCAACCATAATCCTATTCTCTTTTTAACCTTTGTGCTTTGTAATCTTCATCCGTCTCGCTTTACTTTTCTGCACTTCCGCAGTTGCAGATGCATGTAAACCCAGCATTATAGTTGTTGTACTCGTATACCAAAACACAGACAATGGTACTGCACGGATACATCATGAACGCTGCCATTTGTTTTTCATTCGAAGTTGACAGTTTTAGGGGTTGTTTAGACAACTGTTGGAATGGATTTATAAATACAAAATAGACCTGTCCAACTCTTAGACCGCTGTCCGGGAAGAGTTTTGTTTTTTTTTTTTATATCATGTTATATATATCTAATATATGACAGCCATGTTAAAAAAAAAAACGCCTATTGTTTGTAGTGTTTCCTAAACACTACTGTCAAACTTCAATAAAAAAGGTGGCAAACAATATTGACTTTGTATTTTAATATTTATTGCATGAAACTTTGGCTAAAATCAATGCTGAAAAACTTTTACATAAATTTTATAATTTTCTATTTGATGTTACTGCTGTGGCGTCTATCTTCTGAATGCCTTTCTTCTTTTCACTTCTGGCGGTATGTCACATTCATCGATGTTCGGTGGTTAGCGCAGAAGCAAGTTTTCGTTCCCTGTTTCTCTACTGTGGCGTAAGTGAGGCGAATGAGCCGCCACAATCACTCCCCCCCCGAGTTTCTTTCCGCAGGAAGGTTGAATGTGACTTTTCGTTTATAAGTTTTTTTTTAGGTTTGTCCAGGACGGAACCCCAGTGGTGTGGTTGAGCTTGTTGTGATGTTGCTTGCTGTTAGCTGGTTGCTGTTAGCTGTTTGTTGTTTGTTGCTTGCTGTTAGCTGGTTGCTGTTAGCTGTTTGTTGTTTGTTGCTTGCTGTTAGCTGGTTGCTGTTAGCTGTTTGTTGTTTGTTGCTTGCTGTTAGCTGGTTGCTGTTAGCTGTTTGTTGTTTGTTGCTTGCTGTTAGCTGGTTGCTGTTAGCTGTTTGTTGTTTGTTGCTTGCTGTTAGCTGGTTGCTGTTAGCTGTTTGTTGTTTGTTGCTTGCTGTTAGCTGGTTGCTGTTAGCTGTTTGTTGTTTGTTGCTTGCTGTTAGCTGGTTGCTGTTAGCTGTTTGTTGTTTGTTGTATTTTGGCTCTTTGGCATGCCAGGCATTCTCGAGACCAATTTGTGGCATCTTTGCGGATTCCAGGCCACGTATATTATGGCGAAGTTTGTTTGACGTAGTTTTTCGGCCAGGGTGTGATAAGTTATGTATCGACTCGAACGCAGCTCTTCGAAGAGATTTTGGTATATATGGTTTTACGATACCTGATGCGATGTCACAATAAATTTCCGAGTCCTCAGTTGATAGTTTCTGAAGTTTTAGCGATGTTGAATTTTTGATGATTGTTTTTAAATTGAAATTATTTTGGGCTATTCTATGTTGTAGTGATGTTTCGTGTTGTAAAGAAGTTTGTTTGCTGGATTTGGACGTCTGCTGTGGTTGAGCATCGAAACCAAAATCTAATGATGGTGTAATTTGTTTACTAAGTGGCTGTGTTTTGCGGACATTTTCGTTTTTGGATGGATGTGAAACTTGGTATATTTTGTGTTCTGGTGCTTCTGTTGAATGCTTGGATTGTTGTTGATGAAATCTTTGGACTACTTGTTGCTGTTGAGTTGATGCTGCACTTGGATTAGAGCTGGACTAGGATTATTGTGTTTGTGGTTGGAATATGGTTGCTGGAAGGTCTGATGATGCCGACTTCGAGAAGTTGTTTAAGTTGGGCATTTTTTGGTGAGTGATCTACGACCATTATTAGATGTTTTGTTGGCGATAAATATTTCTTCAGAAACAAATTAACCCTTTTTGGTCTTCTGAGAAAATGCCGGGAGAAAAAGAAAATGGCTGCCGCTTTGTGCGCTTTTCTCACCGGGACGTGTTGTTTGACCACCTATCACGTCGGGGTCACCAATTTGTAGTGTTTCCTAAACACTACTGTCAAACTTCAATAAAAAAGGTGGCAAACAATATTGACTTTGTATTTTAATATTTATTGCATGAAACTTTGGCTAAAATCAATGCTGAAAAACTTTTACATAAATTTTATAATTTTCTATTTGATGTTACTGCTGTGGCGTCTATCTTCTGAATGTCTTTCTTCTTTTCACTTCTGGCGGTATGTCACATTCATCGATGTTCGGTGGTTAGCGCAGAAGCAAGTTTTCGTTCCCTGTTTCTCTACTGTGGCGTAAGTGAGGCGAATGAGCCGCCACATGTTGCTTTTTTAACACGTCATCTATCTGTGATACATGTATTCAGCTAAATATAAAGTTGGGCTAGTGAATTTACCAAACCACTTTATTTTGGGTTTTGAAATCCGTAAATAAAGTGTTGTTTGTAAATTCAGATTGTGGACGGATGCAGTTGTGTGTGTGAGGCTTGCCATCTTGTTCTTTATTCCTCTGTGCCCACAATCTACATGCCAATTCCAGTAAAGTTTATGGTGAACTGGAAGTAGTAGTATTTGTTGGATTACTTATTTCATGTGGATAGTGGATCGTGGAATTATTATGATAATTTTCTTTGATTCTCTTTTATATTTTTAATTTTCTCTCTCTACTTATCTTTTTTCATTTGCCTCTTCTCGCAAAATTCTCCATGTGATAACTGATAACAACAGATTAAGGCGATATTTACAATTTGTTGATTTGTTCAGTAAAAACAAGCAACATGTGTGTGCTGTGTTAATGTTGAATTAAAATAAGATTATATCTGATTACAAATAAAGCTTTTTAGAACGAAAATCGTATGCTGTCTCTTCAGTTACACTTCGTTTCTTTATTCGATAGCGTGAGCTAGTAACAACTACCTATTATTTATTCATCGAGCGCGAATTTAATTATCCAAAAATGAGAGGAGGCGGATCGGAAAATAACTTTAAAACAGGTGCCATAGACTTCACTGCAGGTTCACTTGGTAAGAATGAGGATAAGAGACTTTTCAATTATTCATTAAAAATGTTATGGTTTTTGGATAGGAATTCTCTCACTGTTTTTGTTTACGCTGTAGCACTGTAAACATACTGAGAAGCAAATGCCTATGCACACCTATTGTTTGGTTATTGTTTTCGATTTGGCACATTTTTTTTTGATTTGCTTCTCAAGATCAGTGATGATATTAATCAAGATAATTTCATAATTCTCTTGAACTATTACATAATCGGCTTGATTTTAGCGTAGCTACTCCAGTAACGATGCAATTGAAAAGTAAGGAAAAGAATGCAATTTTCAACTTCAGGAATCATTCGCCAGCCTAAGCAAATAGCTCCAGACACGTTACCTATTTGACAATTTATGTTTGGCTAGAAATAGACCCTACTCACACAAATCACACATGTTTTTTGAAAGCAAACATTTTTAAACTTAAATAACCTAAACATATTTTCCCCTAAAAGTGTCTGGGTAAGGTAATTTTAATTTAAGAACACAGATGTTTTTATCAGACACTCGCTAAATATACTTTATTACAAACCTATCAACAAAAAAGAATTGGCCATAGATAGGTGTAGGGTAGGTACCTACTTAAACACTTCTGCAGTTTTTTTGATTCAACATAAACAGAAGCGGAATGTCTTTAACCAGACTTACTTAGGTGGGCGAATCTTCTTCCACTTCCAACGGCCGACCAATTGCACTTACGTCCCTTTTTTCCAAAGTCATGGAAACGTTGATTAACCGTCAACTGATAAAAGATCTTGAAGAACAAAAGCCCCTCAATTACAATGTTGTTGAGAGAGTAAGATTATACTTACTTACTTACTTAGATGGGCATTACAGTTCGGGGTGAACCTGGGCCTCAACCAACATCCTTCTATACCGATTTCGATTTCAGGCGAGCTCTCTCCAGTTTCGCACTCTAAGTCGGTTGAGGTCTTCATCCACTTGATTGCGCCACTAAAGACGAGGTCTCTACTTCCGCGATTTCCCTGCAATGTGCTTTCGAAAACCCGTCGAGGCGGAGCGTTTGGATCCATCCGCTGTACATTACCCAACAACCGTAGCCGATACGTACTCTTCTGGCTATGCCCATGTCGCGGTACAGCTCATACAGCTCGTTGTTGTATCTTTTTCTCCACACATTGCCTTCGCATACGGGACCAAAGATCATTTGGAGAATTTTTCTGTCGAAACGACCAAGGGTTTCCTCATCCGCTTTCGATAAGGTCCATGCTTCCGCGCCGTAAAGCAGGACTGGGATAAGTATACAAGCTTAACTTGGTTCTTCTGGAGAGAGTTTTGTTTCTCAATTGCCTTCTTAACCAAAAGAAGCAACGGTTGGCAAAAGTTATTCTCCGTTTGATCTCCGCACTGATGTTGTTTTCAGTGTCTATAGTGCATCCTAGGTAGACGAAGTCCTGTACTACCTCGAAGTTATGTCTGTCTATTGTGACGTTTTGTCCAATTCGTCGATGTTCTGTGTCCGTGTTTGATGACAACATATACCTACCCATTTTTGCCGCTTCCGTTTCAATACTCGCAAAAGCACCTATTTCTTCCCATTACGTCAATATCGTCTGCATAGGCCAGTAATTGTACAGACTTTTGAAAGATTGTTCCTATGGTGTTGACGTTAGAGTTTCTTACAATCCTTTCAAGTATGATGTTGAAGAAATCGCATGACAGTTTTTCGCCTTGTCTAAAACCTTTTTCGACCATCAAAGGTCTCGTTGAGTTTTCTACCGAGCACAGAGCAGCGTGAATTCTCCAAAGTCATCCTGCATAGTCGTACTAGTTTTGCAGGGATGCCGAACCTAGACATGGCTCTGTACATCTCGTCTCTGTAAATACTGTCATACGCGGCCTAGAAATCGATAAAAAGATGGTGAACATCGATGTTATACTCTCGGGTTTTTTCCAATATCTGCCGTAGTGTGAAAATGTCTTTAACCAGACATTAGGTTGCAATTTTTCATTTTAAGTAAAAAACAATTTACTATGCCATTGTCAGCGACAATAAAGTCCCACAATCTGTCTCATTGTTTTGCGGACATGACTTTATACTCAAAAGCACGAAATGAAACAAAAAGCAAACCACAACTTTTCAAAAGCCAAAACGATTGTCGTTTTTCAAAGTTCAATTTTCATCTTACAAAACGATATAAATGAAAAGTAAATGTGTTATTTTTTTTTTTTTTTACTAGACAACAATTGAGTAGGTATGCCCGGTTTGAAAACGATGATCATGATCACCACTGCCCATTTCTGTTCATTCTCAAATCAAATCTTTTGTCGTAGTCCTCTTGTGTAAAATTTATTTTTTGTTTGGGTCTTAGGTGGTGTGGCGCAGGTGTATGTCTCCCAGCCGATGGACACAGTTAAGGTGAAGCTACAAACATTTCCTAAACTCTACAAAAACATGATAGATTGTTTTATTCAAACATATCGTAAAGATGGCATATGGCGTGGGCTCTATGCGGGTAGTATTCCAGCGGTGGCTGCCAATGTGGCAGAGAACTCAGTTCTATTTGCCGCTTATGGTGGATGTCAAAAATTCATTGCTAACACACAAGGCTTAGAGAGTACGAAAGAGTTATCGGTATTAGGCAACGCATTTGCTGGTTTTCTGGCTGCTTTTTTCTCAACTTTCACACTTTGTCCCACCGAACTGGTGAAATGTAAGTTGCAAGCCATGCGAGAGGTAAGTAATGCCTGAAAGATCTTTAAACAATTTGACTTGTTTCTTTTTTTTTATTTTCACGTCGTTCACAAAGACTGGAGGATTGGAAGTTAAAGACCCAAAAACACAAAATATAACCCCATTCCAGTTAACACGGCAAATATTTAGAACAGAAGGTACATTTGTTCGTTTCTCAGTCACACTAGATGATCTTGTATTTGAATATTATACAATAAAAAGCATCTCCTTTCATACCAGGTATTGCCGGCTTCTATCGAGGACTCTCATCGACGTTCATGAGGGAAATGCCCGGTTATTTCTTTTTCTTTGGCGGTTATGAAGGCACTAGAGAATTTCTTGCAAAGTAAGCCAAAAACCTATTTATTTTTATTAAATGTTAAAAAAAACTATATTTTACTGACATAGACCGGGACAAACAAAAGACGATATTGGTGCTTTGAATACAATGATAGCAGGCGCTGTTGGTGGGGTTACTCTGTGGGTGATGGTCTTCCCAGCGGATGTTATCAAGAGTCGAATTCAAGTCAATAACTCAAAAAGAAGCATGACCTCGGTGGGATTGCATATAATTAGGACCGAGGGGGTTTTAGCTCTTTACAACGGCCTCCTGCCATCAGTTATTAGGACGATTCCAGCAACAGCTACTCTGTTTATTGTTTATGAGTACATAAAAAAGGTACTAGATGGAACACATGATATAAGTGGTTTTTGATAATGCGAACTTGGGAAGTGGTTTTTGATGGTTATTAAAGTTTTTATTTTTTGTACAATTTTAATTGAAAAGTTTATTCGTTATGAATCTTAATGAGAGATTGAGTGGCTGTTAGCTGCAAACAGGAGCCAATTTTCGTTTGACATGGTTCAAGCGGTCTCTGTGGGTCTCCAAATATCGCCATTCATGCCAGTATATCTAAAAAAAAAAAAAAAGAGAAAAACGTTGAGACAAAAAGAAGCCCCACTGACTAAACATCACTTTTGACGAAACAAAAGAAAAGACAACGCCAGACGATGGCAACACAGTACATAAAAACCAAAACGGCGCTACGAAACAACACAAGGTACATACATATATTACGACGTCAGGGCCCCTGTTCTGAAACTATCGCCTTGGGGATAAACGGTGGAAAATGGAACAAAATTCTATGAATTTAGTAGGATTTCGTTCCATTTTCCAACGTTTATCGCCTGCTTTTATCGAGGCGATAGTTACAGAACAGGGGCACAGGCTTTAAACGACATACAGTTCTTATAAAAGCGATACGGTTGCAATACGATCTAACGGACAAAACGACACGAGGGACAAAACGACACGAGAGACAAAACAACACGAGGGACAAAACGACACAAGGGACAAAACGGCACGAGGGACAAAACGATACGAGGAACAAAACGACACGAGGGACAAAACGTCACGAGGGACAAAACGACACGAAGGACAAAACGATAGAAGGGATAAAACGACATGAAGGACAAAACGTCACGATGTACAAAACGTCTTCTGGTACAAGTCTACGCGCGGAGAAAAATAATGAATTAAAACAATGTACTAAACAAAACGACGAAGAATAAAACAAAAAGAAATAGAAAACGACACGAAGGACAACATAATGCAGTCCACAAAACGATATGAATGACAAAACGACACTTGTCACAATAAGAAACGAGGGGCAGAACTTTACGAAGCAAATCATAACGAAAGAGAAAACACCCCGATGGATAAGGCACGAGGTGCAAAACGACACAATCACCACGAAGGACAAAGCGATACGGAGGTAATACGACATAAGGGTCACATCTACACGAAGGACAGACACTTAAGAAAAATTAATTAAAACGACACGGGGGCTAGAACTACCCGAAGGATGAAGCCACACAAAACAAACGACCCGAAGCAAAAAACGACTTGAATTACAAAACGATACAGCGGCAAAAATTAAACGCCATTAGGCCCAAAGTGACGCAAAAAATGCAAAATGGAAGTGAGAAATAAAACGATATCCAAGATAAGACGGTATAAGACGAGACGCAAAATAATTGCCTACACGTCACACATTCCGATTAAAAGGTAAGTTGAAGATAAAACTACAGTAAAAGTAGACAAAATAAAAACTTACCAAACACTGCCTATGCCCCAGCAACTGCAATTGCTTGATTTTCATCTGAAACAGACCCGTCGGCTTGTTCTTCTCCCGTACTGCATTATTCCACCCACCGACAGAAATGACAATAGTCACTATATCCGGATTATCAGACAAATCACCGAGCAATTCCTTTCTGGTCAAAATGGCACCTAAAGCATAAACAATTAGCTACGATATATGAAAAAGAATTGTCATCTTACCAGTATAGTCCTCTGGGCAATCAGGCGATATGGGAATAGCTTTCTTTTGAACAGTATCGTAACACAAGACAACATCTGGACGTTCGAAATGGGGCAGTATGTGCTTGAAGTTAGTTGTCCTCATTAATACGTCAGTCGTCTCTTTGATTTCCAACAAAATCCGATCGGTTGTACTAGGCTTGTACTTTGAATTTCTATCGGGTATGTAGTGGGTCATCAATCGACCCATTGTATGGCGAAACTTCTCAGATAATTGATGGCCCTTGTATGTGTCTTTTAAATTAATTCGTACAAATGCGTCTAGACAGAACAGCTCTCTACCGGCTCTGATGTTTGAATCATAAGCGTGTTTGATAAACTTTGGATCCAGCACGGAACTGATTAGTTCTTCATCGTGAAAACCGCACAAGGTCAGAAAATGCACTAAATTTGAAAAGCTACGAGGATACAGAACACATTCCGGGACGTTTTGTTTGACTCTTTTAAGAATCAGCTCACAGAGCTGCTTTTCCAAACCATCGGGGCTTTCATAGTTGTACAGTGATATGACGTGGCAAATGCGTTCCATGTCCTTCAGTCGAGTAGAGTCGATTTCTGCAATAAACCGCTTTAGAATAATCTCGATTGTCTCATCGTGGCAGGTTTGTATGTCACTTCCTAGCATAGCCACATGCAGGCAGCTAAGAAGAGATATTCGACTTTTTACCTGAGGAACCAGAGCATCAAGTAGCTCAGTTATAAGTGCAATTTGAGGGAGCTTTGAAGAATAACGCAGAATTTTTAAAATTGCCACAAGTGTTATGTCTTCAACAGTGTCCACTGAATCAATTAGCCTCCGAAATATCTTCTCGATCAGTTCTGGATTTCGAATTGGAGTTTGAGTTTTAAAGAACCCCATGGACATTACACCGATTTCGTTGATACTCATGTCATCAATGTGTCTGTAGAAATTCACTTCATAGTCAAACATTTCGATGACGGGTCTACGAACGATATTGCAGAAGAACATAGAATGGATCATTTCTTCGCGAGACAGTTTCGCAACCTTCCGACCTATTTTTCGTAGAGCAGCTTTCACAAATTGACTTATTCTAGCCAGTGACAATTGATACCAGATGTCGGAGAAGTACAAAAGATCCTTTGTCTTCCATTTTTCGACACGATTCAAACAGACGTGGTCCAGTGAATTCCAAATCTCACAGAAGTTTTTTGTTCTGGTTGAATTAGTTTGGGGGAGAAGGAGCAAATATGAGAGAGATTCAATCAACTGCTCATCAGATAAGTTTCTACATTGCTTGCAAAACAATTTCACAAATTCATCAAATTCGTCAGAAGAGATGCAAATGTTTTTATCGCGACAGTACAATACCAGTGTTTTGAAATCTTCAAAAATTTGAGTCAATTCTAATGCGTTGTCTGGATTCGTGATACTTTGAGGAAGGCTCTTTAAGCCAGGAGAATAATCGGTAATGGGTTGAAATATTTGAAAGTTCTTTAAGGAATTTACCAGCACCTCGTGAGCATGATGATTTTCACGGTCGTGGAAGATTTTCGATTTGTAACAATGACTGGCCGAAAAATTAAGTTTTTGGCTCCAGTTTGGGGTGACAGTAGATGATAATGGAAACAAATTATCTAGGCGAATTTGTCGAAAAGTTTGGAGTAATTTACCGCGAAGCATTTTGTTTAGTTTAAATATATTTTTGCTTTTATCTACACACTTTGTTTTGAACCCGGTTTCTTGTGGTGCCTTACATCATTGAAAAATGAACTTTTACACAAATGATTTATCTAAACTGATGCTAGAAAATTTATGTTGTTTTACTTTAAGATGATTCGAATTGAATTTTATTTCAAAAATATTTGAAATTTGGTGTGCTTCAAGATTTAAACCTCGTTCAAAGGTTTAAAATGTATTTTATTTTGTCTGCTATTATACGGAGAAATTTGTTTCATGAAACTGTTCGAACACCATAAGTGCAAAAGAGAACGAAAGTTCGAAAAAGAGAGATGGACAATGAGCTACCCTGTGTCGCATGGGCTATGGTTTGGTGAAACAGCTTTGACGTTTCTCTTTTAGTGATGTGCCAAACCGTAAAATTTACAAACCGGGTTAACCCGAGTTGGATTTTGATTAACCCGAGTTGTAACTCGAGTTAGCTAACTCGGTTTACAAAAATAAATTTGCGCTTTTTCCTTCAATACTATGTTTTGAAAAATAGAAACAAAGCAAATTTTAAAGGGATTTAATCAAAATGAATTAAAAAAAAAGTCACACAAGAAAGAAATTAACGCAATGCGCAGTCCAACTCGGTTTGACTTGACTATGGATATTTTACAGACAATTAATTCCTAACTCGAATAGCAATATGTACCCAAAACATTCAAACCGTCTACCTTTTAACAGACGACAATCAAAAAAACAAAAAAACATCTAGTTTAACAGATGTGTGTGTTTCTGTATGCCTGCGCAAGTAACTCACTTGCTTTGATGCTTTATATACTACTACCGGTCGACTATGGACTTTATATGTATAAGTGCATTGTGTTTGGCACAGACCGCAACTAAAGGAGGGTAGTTTTGATTATGTTCAAGTTAACTCGGTCTGCTTGCATTCATTTCATTTTAATTATTTGGTTGACGGTTCGGTTTTTTCTTCGGTTTGCCAACTCGGTTTGAAAAAATGTAAACCGAGTCAACTCGGTTTGGGTTGAACTCGGTTTGACTCGGTTTATGATACCGACACATCACTATTCTCTTTGTCTTTGTTCGTGTTTTTGTTTATTCTGTTTCATTTGGTTCAAAAATAAGTAATAATACTAATAATAATGACTTCTTTGTTTTTCAATTGCCAATAGAAGAGGTTTTGAAGCAACCAGGCACTACCAGATAACTATTTTTCCCCAAAAATAAAAACAGCGAATGAAAGATAAAGAGAAATGTGAAACTAGTTTCATGAAACTGGATTTCATCGTATAATAACACTTGCGACACGGAATGACAGAACAAAGAAGAATTCGAAGTTGTTTCATGAAACAAATTTCACCGTATAATAGCAGACTTTTGAGATTCCATGCTTCATGGCAACAAAAACAAAGAGAAACGTCAAAAAAGACTTATTCCCATATCACTTTCGTGACAGTAGGGGAATGGGGAAAAGCAAAAGTGGAATGTTGGAAGCACGGAAGAGGGCAAGGGAATGGTTTTTCAACATCACAGAGAGGCAAATTTTCCCCCTTGCCCCTTTGTCGAAAAGAACAGAATTTTTTTTTGGTGAAATCAAATGTTGCGTGTTTTTTGAATTAACAAGTAGTGTATACGGCTCCAATTCAGTTTTATTATTTAAACTTTTTTAAATGCAGTTCTCATTTTGGTGGTAAATAACGATCCCTGTTATGCCGGTGACATTCTTTTACATGTCTTCTTGTTTATAGACAAAACCAAGCCAAACGAAGAAAAGCAAACCAGCGTCAGATGGAAAAACGCCTAGGTTAGTATTCATTGCCATGAAAAGCGCATTCTCAATTAGCCGTTCGGAACCGGCGAAAAATTGTAGGTCCCCTCCATTCCCTCACAAGGCATGGTTGTGAGAAATGCGCTAGGCCCAGGGGCTCCTCGCTCTGTTGCGCCACCCTATTTATTTATTTATTTTTATGGTGGAACTTCAGTGCCCCTGTTCTGTAACTATCGCCTCGGCGATAAACGATGGAAAATGGAACGAAATTCTATGAATTCAATAGGATTTCGTTCCATTTTCCACCGTTTGTCGCCTGCTACAGGTGAAAATGTACTATTTAAGTCGTAAAGTGTTCGTTTTTATATGTATAACAGTTGAAAAACCTGTTAAAAAATGACAGCTTCAAAGAACACTGTCTACGGAGCTGAATGCGCCCATTTGTGACGGCGTGCTTTTTCCAAGTCTTTTCATTTCATTCTTTTCACTCACACATCGACAATAATATACCAATATTGTCCCGGCGGCCGCCACACGCCGCGCCACTCGTTTCGAGTTTTTGACAGTTTGAACGTTTGTTTCCATTTCCCAACTCTCTCAAGTCTCAAGGCCGTTGAAGTTTATTCAATTCAATTCCCGATTTGTTAAATTTTGGAAGTAGTTAGTGCGGAAAATTTATTAATAAATTGATTAATAATCGGCTACTATAGAAACGCATAAGATAAAAGTGAATTTACAAGTAAACATTTGCTGTAGCTTTTTAGTTCGTCTGACTATCGAAAGGTAAAATTGTTCTTTCTTTCGAAAATAGAAAAACAAAAAGATATTTAACTTTTTTTTCTACCGCTGCCTGTGCAGCTTCTGATTTAGAAATCTTGGTTTGATTTATGTAGAAGTTTTGAAGATCAATGATCTGATCTGGTAATGTCTACAGTAAAAAACCCACGGAAGTGTGTGCTCAATTGCCACACTAATAAACCTTTACATGCATTTCCCAAGGACAAAATTGGGTGAGTTGATTATTCAAATCAAAACAAGAGTATCGAGTTAAGCCAACAGCAGCTTTAGATCTATTTGTTTTGTTTGAAAAGAATGCGCTATAAATGCTTGTTTATTTTGGCTTGCAACTAAGAATAAGAATAAGAAACCCAATCCATCTGTGTTTCTTGTTTTCATACAAAGCTTAAATGTGTTCCGTAAATCCCAATCCCAGACAAAGCTAATTAAGTCCACTCTATGTTCATTATTCATTTCCTTTAGCAAAAACACAACTTGCTCAAACTAATCGTTTCTTTCCCCCTTGTGTTTTTTATGCAATGCATTTGAGTAAAAAGGTGTAAACTAAAGTATTTTATAATGCTTTCAGTCGAAAAGTTTGGCTCAAGCAATTGGCGCTTAAGCCGGGCGTAAGCAATGCATACGTTTGTGATAATCACTTTTCAATACAAATGAAACCGACTGAGAAAAGTTTAAAACTCACTCCTTGGGCAATTCCTGATATAAATTTACCCCAATCATTCTGTGACGACACTGAGTCAGGATCTTCAGATGAGGACGTCTCCACGAATGATGATGAATACACAAATGAATACAGTAACGTTGATTCAGAGGAAAAACAAATTGATATAGATAGCGAAAAGGAATCTGATGATATTATTCTTGTTGAAGATGATGAATCGGTATGAGACATTAATGAATATGGTTGACCTAAACATCGTCATTACATTTTTATATCTTTTTAGGTGGAAGACACTATTGAAAGCGATGCTACCGATTCTGATGATATATTGATTAAAAAACTTTGTAATTCCGTTTTTAAAGAGAACAAAGTCAATAAGGCCTTTTCCAAGGAAGGTGCTGACGTGAGTATAAGCAAATGAAGACATTTTGAAAGAATACAGTTTAGTTGATTACTATCCCTAGTACTTAGTTTGACTGTGGGTAAGGAAGACTTTTTCATTCACATGCATCAACAAAACTGTATTGCTCGTATACTTAGCTTTTTAAAAAATTATAAAAAAAAAAAACTTTTTGAATTCAATTTTAGACGAACTCAGATAATTTCGAAGAAGATTTGGAAATAAAACTAGGCGACGAACGTTTATCTCCAGCAAATAGGCCTATTTCTAAGAAAGAAGTAAGTACTCTGAGAAATTTGTTTCTTTGTATTTGTTGTAAGATACTAGGTACCTATTACAATTATCTTCTTCCATTTCAATGCCTGAAAACTAACAGAGCTCCAAATACGACGATTTGTGTTAACATGCGAGATTCGATTTTAGTCGAAGTTTAAATGTTATACGGGGTTAAGGTTGAAACTTCAATCAATTTTATAATTTTCTATAGACGAAGGCGAGACAAGAAAGAAATCGTCTATTTTCCTCACCTCATGCGGCAAGGGTAGTTTTGTAAGAAATTGACTTTAAGTGTAAAAAAATACATCATAAATCAACTAAGTAACTTACCACTTACTCTAGTGTTTTTAAAAGCTAATACTTGGTTCTTTAACTAATATTTCGGATAAATTTCTAGTCGACTTTAGCAACATTATGGGGTTGTCACCTAGTTTCTTTGCTGTACGTTCACACTGCAAAGAGAGAGTCAGCTATTTGGGCACTGAGTGAAACACAAGGTCCATTCGTCGAACTTTCCCCAGGGTTGACCCAGGTTCTCTTGACAACCCTATAAGTTGTCAAAAAAAAACCGAGTTTTCCACTCCTCAAAAACGCTAATCCACAAATCACTACACATCCCTGTCATTAAAAAAAAAAAAACATGCCATTTGACAGCCCTCAAAGCCACAGCAAAAAGCTAGGACGAGTTGGGGGAAAACCTATGGCAAACCTATGGCTCAAAAAACACTCAATTTGACATTCAGGGCGAATTTAGGTTTCTCAAAAAATGCTTTGTGGCGACCCTAGGGCAACCCCAGGGCTTCAACGAACAAACCTACAGGTGGGTGTTGATTCTGATCTTTCAGTTGACGCATCAGCTGATATATGTCTTAAGCTACGTGCAGACGGCATATAAAAGCCGCACACGTTTGCGGTTCTGACGTCATTTTTACGTCATAATTTGCGAGTATTGACGCATATCGTCTGAACACCCTTTTGGGACAGTCCGCACATGCACGCAAATGGTTTGCGGACGATGTGCGACGGTGAAACCGCACATAAATGTGCGGCTTTCTCGCAAATCGTCTGAACACCCTCGCACATTTTTTGTGACAGTTTGCGTGCATGTGCGTGCATGTGCGATCTTCAAATTCATGTGCGGTGACACGAAAATAGGACAACGCAAATGTGCATATTTTACGCAAATCAGTAGTGGTTGTACAGCATAGTTGTGATCGGTTTTCAATTAAAAAAAAAAATTATAAAATGAGCGAAGCGAAGTATGTTGGTAGTAGGCTGTTTTTATTTTCATGAATACAATACGTACTGAAATAATTATTAGGTCTCTTGAGTATTATGTTTCTTTTTTATTAAGTTGACTTAAATATTTTATTTTATTATTTTGTTACTTTTTTTCTATTGATTAATTATGAAAACATTAAAATTGATTGCAGATAAATCATATCCAATGCCAAAACAGCAGTAGTACCAAACTTTATGTTCGACATTTTCAAATAATTTCAGCACTTTAAAATTTATGTACGGATTAGCTTCGTCAACAACCACTACCCATGAATAAAACACAAAATTCAAACAATTTATTGAATTAACGCAAACCTGCATATGAACGCAAATGGGTGATGTGCGGATTTTTCCGCATACCGTGTGAACACGTCGCACATCGACAGCAAAATTTGCGTACTCATTTGCGTACACTTGATGTGCGAGCAAATCAACGCAAACTAATGTGCGGGTTTTGGGACAGATTCCGCACATCGTCTGAACACCCTTATATGCGAGTTTGCGTACACTGATTTACGTTTAGCATTTGCGTTGAATTTACAACTTTTTATGTGACGTCAGAACCGCACATATGTGCGGCTTTTTATATGCCGTCTGCACGTAGCTTTACGTAACTCTCAACGGCATGAACAATTTTGTTCCTCACAGGACAAACTTTTTTTTTTTATTTGAGCTGTAAAGAGGCGATAAAACAAGTTAAGAAATAAAGAAATAAAATAAAAAAATCGTTTTCGGATTTGCCTTTCCGAAAGTAGTAAATTCGAATCCGCTTTAGAAATAAGGAGTACAAAATATTCGTTTTCGGAAATTTTTGCTTTCGAAACGAATTACAGAGTAGGGCCCCTGCTGTGTCCAAAAGGAAGCAAAAGCTTTTGGTCTTTTTTTAAGAACATTAAAAACTCCACTACGTCCTCGGTGTCCATATGGTCAACTCAATCGACAAAGCAAATTTTCTGCCAAACCGACACTTCCTAGGAGCACATTGCCTCCGCCTGAGCTTGTGAAGAAGATGTATTTTTGTACTCAAAGGTCTCAATATACATCCAAAAGTTCTAGATGGTATTCTGGGCATTATTGTGAAGAAGTGCACGCTGCCAAAACCACTGCACAAGCTCTTTTTTCCTATTCTGGGATCTTCCCGAGCAAATGGAAAACTGCATTTGTCCAGCCCGTCCTTAAAAAAGCGAATCTTCGTCAACTTCCAATTGCACTAACATCCCATCTTTCCAAGGTCATGAAAACGTCAATAAACCATCAACTGTAAAAAATTTTGAAATGACCGACAGTATGGCTTTTGTAGCAAAAGGTCCAAGATTGATTCGATGGCTTATCTCACCGAAAACTAGAACCAATCGCCCAAAACGGTAGTATAATTCCCATATCTGGCCAAGTGCCCAACAAACATCTTTGTGCCTACTTCATAGAGTACAAAATAGGGACTTAAAATTGATAGGTGATAGTTTAATCGTAGAAATAATCGATTCTATTGAACATCGTCGTAACGTAACAAGACTCACTCTATTTTACAGCTTTTGTTACAAACAGTGCTTTAGTAAAATAGCCTGTTGCATATTGCATTCCTCCCCTAAAACACTTTAGCCGCAACAACCGTCTCACTAGGAATGCTCATCAGTTTTAACTTGAACTCAACATCGGTCTAACAATAAAGTATAGAGATTCATATTTAAGTCGCACGTATGTGGAATGCTTTACCAAACTCTGTTTTTCTCCTGCATTGCAATTAACAAAAGTTCAAAAACAACGCGGATCAGTGTATCCTATTTTTCTGAATAATCGCACTGTGTTTTGTAACACTATTATGGGTTATGAGCCCCTTGATGTTGGTTTTTGAATAATCAAGCCTCAGTAGTTCAATAAACATTTTTAAAAAATTCAAAAAATTCAAAATTGCTCAGAGAATAAAATCCAAAATTCAAAAAATGGAGTTTCTGAAAAAGTACCTCTAAATATCTCTTTTTGGTTGACTTTTTCCACATAAAATAAATGGAATTGGTTGACCTAAAACTTTTATAATAAAACATAAATCATAAGTGGTTAAATGGTAAAAAAAACATCTTTACACTATTATAAAGAACATCAGTCTATACCAACAACGATAAAACTACGGACACCAAAAATTGAAAACAAAGAATGTGATTTTTTTTTTCTCATAAAAAATAATCTCATTGGTTGAACAAAAAATAAAAATAACAAAAATTAACGTATATCTCAGAGAGAAACAAAAAAATAAAACTCATCATAACTGGTTATTGAGAAAGATTTTAAATAAACTACAACAAATAGAAGTTATTTAAAGACCAAAGACCAATGACCAGGGTGTTCTCAAATGAAATCCCCAGAACGCGGAAACCCTAGCGCTAACGTTAGATCCGACATAGGAAATCTATTAGTAGATAATAGGAAGGTAATGTGGGCCATTGACTCATTCTCAGCATACAAATCTGCGGGTACGGACGGTATCATTCCAATGATGCTCCAAAGTCCCAAAGACTTGATTGTGCCGATACTAGTGGAAATATTCAGAGGTTGTCTAAACCTCACCTTTATTCCAACTAGTTGGAGAGAAGCTAAAGTCATATTTATTCCCAAAGCCGGTAAGCCCTCTCACACTGAACCCAAAGATTTCAGACCAATAAGCCTATCCTCCTTTCTACTTAAGACTCTAGAAAGAATTATAGAAATGCATATCCGAACAAAACTGAATAACAATGTGATCTCTACAGCCCAACATGCATATATAAAGGGCAAATCAGTTGAGACTGCACTTCATGAAGTAGTCGGAACCATTGAACAGTCAATCCAATATAAAGAGTACACGTTGGCTGCATTCCTCGATATAGAAGGGGCCTTCAACAACGTTGAATACAATGCTATTCGCATGGCATTAAGTTCCATAAATATCGAGCCAACGCTATCAAACTGGATCGACTCCATGCTCCAAACGAGAATAGTAAAAGCAGAAATGGGTGAAAGTACCCTAAAAGTAAAAACTTGTAGAGGTACACCTCAAGGAGGAGTGTTATCCCCGCTACTCTGACTCCTAGTAGTTAACCAAATCCTGGTTAAACTCGACAGGAGCGGAATAAAAGCAGTAGCCTATGCCGATGACATCGTCATCATGACTTCGGGAAAATTCACAACCACCCTTTGTGAACTTCTTCAGACAGCTCTAAACAAGCTCACCAGCTGGGCGAAAAACTGTGGGCTAAACGTCAACTCTACAAAAACAGAACTTGTTCTGTTTACGAAGATATACTTCCTCCCTCCATTAATGGAATACCAATAAACTTATCTGGTACGGCAAAATATCTCGGAATTGTACTTGATCGTAAACTTAACTGGAAAGAAAATTTAAAAGAAAGAGAAAGGAAAGCTCAAATCGCTTTCTACACTTGTAATAGAATTTTTGGTAAAAAATGGGGACCTGGTCCCAAAACCATTCACTGGATGTATACATCCATAATAAGACCAATCCTCACATATGCCTGTCCAGTCTGGTGGCCATCATTAGAGAAGGCTTCAAACCTTAAGACCATGGCCAAAATCCAAAGGCTTGCATGCATTGGTTCAACCAGTGCCATGAGAACAACACCAACTGCAGCTCTGGAAACCTTCCTATCGCTAGCCCCCCCTAGATCTCTTTACTAAGGAGATGGCGGCCAAAAGCGCACTGCGACTCAAACAATGCAACAATTGGAAAACAGGCATATCAGGCCATAGAACCATCATGAACCATACAGATATAGACATCCAAACAGACTATACCCCCCCGCATATTGATTTCAATCCAGTGGCCCTAACAGTCTTTCCGACTAGAGAAAGCTGGAAGGAAAACAGGCTTATAAAAGAAAATCACATTTCCGTCTTCACAGATGGTTCCAAAACGGACGAAGGGGTAGGATCAGGTATCTTCTCAGACTACCCTAACATGAATAGATCAATAAAGCTTCCCGACTTCTGCAGTGTTTTTCAAGCAGAAGTACTCGCAGTGTGCGAAGCCGCGAAGCACCTTGCTACGCAAAACTTGATCAACAAAAATATTGACTTCTTCATAGACAGCCAGGCGGCCATTAAAGCTATCTCATCCATTATCACAAAATCCAGGCTAGTAGACAGCTGTCGCAGTAACCTTAGACTGCTCAGTGAGACAAACACAGTTAGTTTAACCTGGGTTCCTGGACATCGTGACATTATCGGTAATGAAATGGCGGATAAGCTGGCAAAAATCGGGTCAGCACTCGAATCCAGCGAAGCGAACACTTCAGTTCTAAAGCCACTAGAGCAAGAAAAAAGCAGAATCAAACACAATTTTCTAAAAATCGCCAATGACAGGTGTTCATCTTTAGAAACATGCCGAGTCTCTAGAAACCTTTGGCCAGATATTTCCAAGAAAAAAACAGAATTTCTACTCCAGCTAAGCAGACCTCGGCTCTCTCTGTTGATTGGCATTCTCACGGGTCACAACTCGTTGGGTACCCACATGATGAGAATGGGCATTAGCACATCCGACTTATGTAGAGGATGCCAAGATGAGGAGGCAGAGGAGGGATCTTTCCACTTCCTCTGTGAGTGTCCTAGCTTAGCCCACACTCGGAAAAAAACCCTCGGAGAATACTTCTTCGACGAACTGGGCGACATCTCTAACCTCCCACTGAGCAACGTCCTGAAATTTACTCAGGGCTCCAATTGGGAGTGGGAGTTCCCTACCACAATAACCATCCACCTCTCCAATCCTCCCATTTCCTCATCCTATGATTTCCCGGGGAGCACAATGGATCCTCGAGATCCGAGTGAGGTGTTGCCACTTGTGGCTGCACCCTCCATTCAACCTAACCTAACCTAAGACCAATGAAAGTGCTAACCATAATCTTTCAAACTCTAAAACAAGGTAAAAAGTTTTCCAATAAGAGTGATATGATTTCATTTTTGAAAAAAACACATTTTTTGTTAAGGAAATTTTTTTTTTTCATGTGCAGTTCAATCAATACAATTGAGTTTTAAATAAAACGTCATTCAAATGGCCACCACGTTTTCTTCTGAAGCAACAAATTCGTGAACCCAATTTTCGAGCACTTTTTCCACTAAATCAAGTCGTATATCATGAATGGCACGTTCAATATTGACTTGTAAGGCTTGAAGAGAATCTGGTTTATCCTGAAAGACCAATGACTTCCAATAAACTCACAAAAAATAGTCTAATGGTGTTAAATCGCAACTTCTTGAAGGTCATTCAATATCACCATTTCTTGAAATGATCAAATTTCCAAGCTTTTCTCGCAATAATTCAATTTTTGCATTTGCTGTGTGGCACGTAGCCCCTTCTTGTCGAAAATAGATTTTGTCAAGATCAGCTTCTTCTAATTTGGACCATAAAAAGTTGTTTATCATCGATCTATACCGTTATCCATTGACAATAATGGTGTTACCAGCTTCATTTTGAAAGAAGTAAGGACCGATGATGTCAAAGGCAGACGAGAACGCTTTAGGATGCTTCGAGAGAAAAATTCTTAGGGTGATATTTGATTCCGTCTGCATAGATGGAGAATGGAGAATGGAGAAGAAGATTCAACGACGAATTGTACGGACTGTACAGCGACACTGACCTTGTCAAACGAGTCAAGGTCCAGCGGCTTAGATGGCTGGGTCATGTAGAGCGAATGGACACCAACGCTCCGGCCCGGAAAGTCTTCGAATCCAATCCCGAGGGACGGCGCAGTAGAGGAAGACCGCGACTCAGGTGGTGCACGCAAGTAGGAGAGGACCTCAACCAACTTGGCGTGCAAAACTGGAGGCAGCTAGCTAGGGACCGAGTTGGCTGGAGAAGCATGTTGGTTGAGGCCCTAGTCCGACCCGGACTGTAGCGCCACCTTAAGTAAGTAAGTAAGGACCGATGATTCCACCAGCCCAAAAACTACACCAAACTGCCAATTTAGGTGAATGTAATGGTTTTTCATGAATATTTTGTGGATTTTCATCGCCAGTTTTGTTTATTTAACGCAATAGTTTAATAAAACTTGATCGATTTCAAGTTGTTCCAAGGCAAAATCAGAAAGCTCATGACGTTTACAGTGGTCCAATGGTGAAATTGTAAACACTTTCTGAATGCAGTATAACTCCCATATCTGGTCAGGTGCTTCTCAAACATCTTCACTGGAGTATAACTCCCATATCTGGTCAACATCTTTGCACCTCCTTGATAGAGTACAAAATAGAGCGTTAAAATTGATAGGTGATAGTTCAATCGCAGAATCCATTGATTCTCTTGAACATCGTCGAAATGTTACCTGTCTCACTCTCTTTTATCGCTTTTTCTATAAACAGTGCTCTAGTGAAATAGCCAGTTGCATTCCTCCCCTGAAACAATTTAGCCGCAACACCCGCCTCGCTAGTAATGCTCAGCAGTTTTACCTTGAGCCCAACTTCGGGCGTACAGTCAAGTATAGAGATTCATAGAGATTCATTCATTTAGTCGCACCACCCGTATGTAGAATGCTCTGCCCGACTCTGTTTTTCCCCTACATTACGATTTACAAAGATTCAAGAACAACGTACATCGGTGTCTCCTTTCAAATCCTCTCCTATTTTCCTAAATGCTCGCAATGTGTTTTTACAACATTAGAAGGGTAGTCATCCCACCCCTTGATGTGCGCGTTAATTATATATATAAAAACCAAAAAAACAAATGACATATCATGACATACTACAAATGGCCGAAACGCAACTTCAAAATCATACCATACCTATTGGGAAACCCTTTATTAACTTACAAAAACCCTATAAGCACTACAAGTAGTAAGTGACTTAGTTGATTTTGAATACTTTTTTGAATTGCAAGTCATTTATTTACTTGCCCTGCCATTCTGTCTGTCCGTATATGGATCTACGTTTGACAGATTTTCTCCAAAATTTGTAATTAGGCCTTGTGGGGAAGCCTACAGAGGACTTTTTGGAATTGGGTGTCAATTTTTTATAAATGGATCCTCTCGGCTAAATGGAGAAAATAGACACTCACTTCCATACGAATTTTTGTTTTTGCTAGATCCAACCCATTCGCTTTGGGTTTTTGTCGTATGTTATGAAAAAAACCACAGATTTTAAGAGCCCCAAGTGATTCAAATTTAGGGCCTGTTATAGTAAACATGTCTGTCACGCGGGAATCTTGTGGATCGAATCCCAACAGAAAACATAAAATGTTTTTCCACGTGTATCGTAAATTCATTGCCATGAAAAGCTCTTTTTCGATTATCCTTTCGGCGTTCTGTTTTTTGTCAAAAAATTGTAAGACGCCTCCATTCCATCACAAGTCATGGTTGTGAGAAATGCGCAAGAGGCTAGGCCAGGCTTTTGTGCCACCCTATTTATTTATTTAATTTAAAGGATTTCAGTGATATTTGTTCGATTATTTGAAGTTTTTGTGCGAAGTACAAACAAGTTACATTCCGCGCACCTTCCTACCTTCCCATTTACCATTCCATTTCGCGTTCAAGCTGAAAGATCTTTTTTATTATTACTACATATCTGTGTTTTTATTCCAATTTAAGGTACCAAAGAGGAGCCGGGCTTGTTGTGTACCTCAGTGCTATAATCGCAGGGATAATGGAGTATCATTGCACAGAATCCCTAAAAAGGTTTTAGAAGATAAAAGAAGTCTTTTACTGTGGCATAAAGCTCTGCTAGTGAAAAAACCATTTCCGAAGAATTTCCTTATTTGTAGCGACCACTTCAAGGAAGGTTCTATTTTGAGTCCAATTGATAGAGGGCAGAGACGTCATTCAATGCTTTTGGAAACTGCATTTCCCTCCATCAATTTGCCAAAACTTTCTCCAAAAAGTTAATGACCAGTTGAAATGATTAAGGCAAGACATGAAAGATTTAAGCTAAGAAAACTTAATTATAAATGAAGGTAATATTGTTTATTGTTTGTTTATGTATTTTCTAACGATATTATATTGTAAAATAACTTACAGGCAAAACCAACTGGGGCCCTACTCTGTATTTCGTTTCGAATCGTATGTCTATTCGAAAGTGATTTTCGATCCGATTATGAATTCGTACTCTGTATTTCGTTTTCGAATCGAAAAAAAGTACTTGCTAATATTTTCATTAACGGAATAGATTTGCGAAGTCTTGAAACATTTCTCAAGATATCTGTCAAATCAAGCAAAAAAATAATATCAAAGCAAATTACAAACAAGAAAAAATATAAATAAATGAAATCAAAAAATCGTTTTCGGATTTGCCGTTCCGAAAGTGGCAGATTCGAATCCGCTTTAGAAATAAAGATTACAAAATATTCGTTTTCGGAAATTTTTGCTTTCGAAACGAATTACAGAGTAGGGCCCCTGATTTTATTGCATCCAAATATCGAAACAGTAGATACAGGTCTACCGCATCGAACGGAGGACATATTCGGTGGAAGTGAACAGAGCATGATTGAAAGCTTTAAGACCTTTATAACACTGATGAGATTAAATACGATAAATTCCAACTCAAAGAATCTTACAGTTTACTTTTGATTGCCGTTTATTCATCCGTCCTTCCGAGAATTTGAAAATTGATGGGATGGTGATGGTGAAGTACAAGATTGTTTTAACATTGTAGAAAGTCAAAAACAATGGAAATAATGCTGACAAGTCAAATTTGCTTAGTTTAATTGAAACACTTGCAAAGCGTACGTTATACTTTAAATTTTTTAATTTATTAGCATAACGGCGAAGAAAACAAGCAAGCTTACCTAAAAAATGAAATGTTAGGTATTTAAATTTCTATCTTCTCTTGACTGTACAGAGTTCAAAGTAATTCAATTCAAATGTGTTGTCTTTAGATCATGTATGAATTCGCGTTACAAAGGCACCAAACTGTAAAACTTTTGATTGGGGTATGTCCTGTAGAGCTTATACATTTAATACGTCCTTCAGAGGCGGGGCGAACCAAGGACGTGTTTGTTTTTAATTAGATGGATTTGAAGAGACTTTGAAATACTGAAAATAATGTGGCTGACAAGGCTTTATGATAGCAAATGAGTTTGTATGAAGCTAGCGTTGAAATGATTTGCTCACAGCTTATGACGCTTGGAAGGAGAAAAAGAAATTGAAAACGATCGTCTCATAATATTTTATTCTCATTAGTACTATTTATTATACTTCGTTTTAACTAGAAAAAATTAGCAGGTCATGTCAATGAATTAAATAGACGGACTTTACAACAACAACAAAAAACTATGACTCTATATACTCTTATGAAAAAAATTCTTTTTATTTAAATCACAGAAAATTTCTTTTTTGAAACACTTAAATAATTCAGTCTAAGTTAAAATTTTTTAGGTCGTGCAATAAAAAAAAGGAATATAAGACTTAAAAAAGTAAATACATTGTTAAAAAAGGCATAATCAGTTGGTTTGTTAGTTGTAATTAGTTTGTAATTAGTTGTAAAAAAAAAAAATAATATAATTTTAATATACATAATTTTAAATAAATAAGTTGAAATTGAAGTCCGTTGTATTGAAGTTTTAAAATGTATTCTCTCTTAACTTCTGAGGAAAAGTAAAGAAGTTCAGCAATGAATTCTTATCAAAAATTGGTAAGAAAATAGCAAAATAGCTTTCCATTAATCGCAAAAACCGAAATTTCATGAAACAATCTTTTGACGATACAAACGACGATAGACGAAAAACTCGATGCTCGTCCTCCAACTACTCATTTGCCCAACAAACAATAAATAAGTAAACTGGGTTCTTAATTCAGTGCATGAAATTCATGTAAGCCATTTGGTGTTTTGGTTGAAGAATTATTATCTGGAGCTGGAAACCTATAAAACTTTTTCAATCTGAAGCTCCGAGTCAGGAGCAACTGGAATGGGAGTACTCTCAAGTGCCTTTGAAAGAAAATTTATTTCTCTCAGTAATTTTATCTTGACACGTATCTTGGATTTTTAAGCTTCCATATGATGAAGTTAGTTGCTTACCAATTTTTCACATTTCTGCTTCAACTCTGTTCATCTGGGTAGGTATTCATATACATATATGCATTTCTAAAGAAAATGATGGTCCATAGATGAGAACCAGAAAGTCAACTGCGGCAAAGTAATGCTATTTTGTCCACAAGCTAAAATCGACCGTTAACCCGCCTTTTTTTATCAGTTGGTTTAAAATCGTTTTCTGTTTTTTTTTTTGGTTTGTAACGGTGATGAATGTTGAAAGCTTCAGTAAACAATTTGCCATCAAAGTGAAAACTACGTTTAAAAAAACTGGAAATATTGAAACCCAAATGCAGTCAATTAAAGTCGTTAATTTCAATAAGACGTTATCTTTGATTTCACCACAGGAAAATTTGGTGGATGTTTCAGGCGCAGAGGAGATGAGATACAAAGATGGTAAACCACACACAAACAATAGCATCTGTCCTCAAACTGATGGTGTTTGTGAAGTCAGTTCGAGCCGAGGGCAGATGCCGTGGTGTGTGTGTGGTTTTCCCTCTTGTTAACAAGAATTCTTTATTCCTCTAAGCTGTGCACGATTTCTGCCCACAGAAATTAAGGCGGCAGAAATTCGCAGGGTGGGGAAATTTTTTACCCTCTCATGAGCACTCTCTTTTGTGCACTGCTACGAAAAATCGGTGTGCTGGAACGGCATAGACTGACTTTCGCCGAATTTCGGAGCATTTCATGCGAATTTTCAGTAAAGAAACACACCTTACAAGAGGGAAAACCATTACTTCTCTTGCCCCGCAACTTTCATTTGCTTCCATTGTTGCTTTTGTAACACGATACACGAGATCTATCTGTGATACACGTATTCAGCTGAATATAAAGTTGTGTCAGTGAAATTACTAACTTAACTTTTTGTTCGGGTTTCAAACTGGAAACTTTGAAATCCGAAAATAAAGTGGTGTTTGTAAATTCAGTTAATGGACAGATGCAGTTGTGTGTGTGAGGCTTGCTTTCTAGTCATTTATTGCTCTATTGTGTGTGTGTGGTTTGGCCTTTTTTATATCTACTTTGTGGTGCAGGTGCCTTTGTGTGTGTGTGGTTTGCCCTCTTGTTGTATCTCCCCTGTGTTTCACCTTTCACGTTTTCGTTAACCACGGGGCTACACGAACAAGATAGTATGGTAAGTCATTTACAATACATTTGAACTTTCTTACATACACAACCAAACTTTTCGAAATTGAAACCCAATTGGTATGGAATATTGAAAGCCACCCGAGAAGCAGTTTCAGTAGCCATGAAATTGACAGCTTCGTCAAATACCCTCAAAAAGAGAAAAGAGTGCCTGGAAAAGAACTAAATTATAATGACATGTCGTTTGAAAGCCATTTGCCTGGCAAGTTGTAGGTCACCTACGTCACAGCCGAAATTTGACATAGTGTATGGTTAGTAGGTAGGTTGATGGCTTACCATATCTTGATCGTTTAGCTGCAGGGTAAACATAGATTATTTTCACATTAAAATTTCCCAATTTCAACTCGCTCACTAGTGGAGTTTTCCTTTGGTAAAAAAATCAATCTTTTGTGTAGCTATCGATTTGTCGCCCGGTTTTTTTTTGATCCAAATCTTTCAAAATGATAATTTTAACACTGACCCCGAAGGAGTAAAAATAAAAAAATAACAATTGGTCTGCTTCCTTACCTTGTGCACAGAAGTTCACAATCTGTTATATTTTAAGGAGTGGGAGTAAAATTCTCTCAAACTCTGTTTGAGAGTTTTTGTTTTTTTTTTTGGCTGTGCACGATTTCTATCCATTAGCTGTGCTAACGAAATTGTTAACATTTCTTTACTTGTAGGTGCTTGTGGCTTGTGGGTAAACCTTTCCCTCTTGTTAATGATCCCTCTATGAATAGCACATTGGACAATGGACTGGTAGATCGAATTTGTTGCGAACTTACATAATTTATTTGTTTATTCTAATAGGTGTGTTTTTTTTCTCAAGACTATATAGGCTTGATCAAATAGAGAAAAAAACACGGTTTAGCTATTTGGTAGCACTACGTATTTGGCATATATCATGACGTTTAAGTGCAATCTTCAAAATAAATAAACACTAATTTGCAGTTGACTGCAGTCGCTACTAATTCGATTATTTTTTGGGTATTTAGGAAATTAAAAAAGTAGCGATTTTCTTTTTTATGAATGTATGTGTGTCCAACTGACTAATGAAGAAAAACAAGTACCATGAAACAAAACAATTATATTCATATTGTTAAGCACACAAAATTTATATTTTTTTTCACCCAATGTTTTCCAATTTTACAACTAAATACCTACAAAACAATTCTCTTTCCTCTAATTTTTATATGCTGATGTTTTTGTTTGCCGTTTTCGATATATCAAAGTTGTTGTGTGTGTGAAAATCTGTGTGCAAATCCGTCCCAAAAAAGAGATCGACTGCAGTCGATTTTTTTCCCTCCTAAATGAATTCCTTTGAAAAAAAATTTACTGCAGTCGACTGCAGTCGATTTTTTTTTTTTTTTTTTAAAGGAATTCGACATAAGTGGAACAACTCTGTGTTTGTTTACCACTATAACTAGAATTTAGAACATGTCTGCTTTTTAAGTCGTGTTTGTTTTTGTATAACAGTTGACAAGCCTGTCAAAAAGTGACTGCTTGAAGGAGCTCTATCTACAGAGCTGAACGCGTCCATTAGAGGCTGTTCAGACAGGCGCAAGTGAACCGTGCAAAATTGACGTCTATATGTTTTTTCTCTTTCCCACATAGTTGTAAGAAAGAGACATTTTTTTGCGCCGAAGTTTTTAAAAATTTTAAAATTTTCTTGGCGCAGTTTTGACATTTCCTTGTTTTGACACTTGTGTTTTTTTTTCTCGAGTAAAGAGACTGTTGTTTGCAAAATAAATGCTCTTTTTCATGTTCCTGAAGCAAAAATACGAAAATAAACAAATTATTTTTTCAGTTCAGTTTAATTTCTGAGTTTTTTCTTCCCAAATCTGAAGGCAAAATAATCGTCAAAAAAAATCCATCGTGTTCACATTACTTTCAGTCTGAACACGACGGGGTGGCGGAACGTCAAAATTGCACGGTTCACTTGCGCCTGTCTAAACACCGTCTTAGTGACGGTGGGATCGCTTTTATATAACAGTTCACAAATCTGTCAAAAAGTGACTGCTTGGTGTTTAGACTGGCGCAAGTCAACCGTGCAATTTTGACATTCCGCCACCCCGTCGTGTTCAGACTGAAAGTAATGTGAACACGATGGATTTTTTTTGACGTTTATTTTGCCTTCAGATTTGGGAAGCAAAAACTCAGAAATTAAAATGAACTGAAAAAATAATTTATTTATTTTCGTATTTTTGCTTCAGGAACATGAAAAAGAGCATTTATTTTTCAAACAACAGTCTCTTTACTCGAGAAAAAAAAACAACAAGTGTCAAAACAAGGAAATGTCAAAACTCCGCCAGGAAAATTTTAAATTTTTAAAAACTTCGGCGCAAATAAATGTCTCTTTACAACTATGTGGGAAAGAGAAAAAACATATAGACGTCAGTTTTGCACGGTTCACTTGCGCCTGTCTGAACAGCCTCAAAAGGCACTGTCTTCGGAGCTGAATGCGTCCATTAGTGATGGCGTGCTTTTTCCAAGCCTTTCCATTCTTTTAACTCACACATCGACAAATATACCAAATTTACCATTTTATCGCGCTCGACACTTCGACAGCCGCCGCTCATTTCGAGTATTTGACATTTGTTCTCAACTCCGTTGAAGTTTATTCAATTCGATCCGTATATTTTGGAAGTAGTTAGTGTGGAAAATTTAATAATATACTGATAAATAATCGGTTACTACATAAACGCATACGATTAAAGTGAATCTACAAACAAAGATTTGCTGTACAAGTTTTTAGTTCGTTTGACTATCGAGAGGTAAAAATTTTCTTTCTTTTCTGCGATAGTATTGCTTTTAGTCGTACATATATGTATATACGCAAGGCTTCATTTTATACACGCAAAGAGAAAAAGACATTTTACCTTTTTTTTTTGTAGCGCTGCCTCTGCCTGTGTTGCGTCTGATTTAGAAGTTTTGGAAGCCGATGATCTGATCTGGTGATGTCTACAGTAAAAAACCCACGGATATGTGTGCTGAATTGCCGCACAAACAAACCTTTGCATGCCTTTCCCAAGGATGAAATTGGGTGAGTTGATTATTCTAGACAAGAGAATCGAGGGAAAGCAGCTTTAGATCTATTTGTCTTATTTGAAAAGAAAAGAACGCGCTTTCGCAAACACTTCTGGTGAATAAGTAAATGTTTATATATTTTGGTTTGCAACTACTTGGACAGGGTTTCTTGTCATATAGAGTACAAGTACGGCTAAGACGTAGCTAATTAAGTCCACCTTATGGGTATAGTTCGTTTTCCTTGGTCAAAACACAACTTGCTCAAACTAATCGTTTCTTTCCCTTTTGTCTTTTTATGCAGTGCATTTAAGTAGAAAAATGTAAATAAAAATAATCTATAATGTTTTCAGTCGAAGTGTTTGGCTCAAGCAATTGTCGCTTAAGCAGGTCGCAGACAAGGCATACGTTTGTGATAACCACTTTTCAGCACAAATGAAACCAACCGAGAAAAGTATAAAGCTCACGCCTTGGGCAATTCCTGATATAAATTTACCCGAATCATTCTCTGACGACACTGAGTCAGACTTTGGAGATGAGGAGGTATTCATGAATGATGATGAACCAACAAATGGATACAGTAAAGTTGATTCCGAAGCTGATCAAATTGATACGGCTAGCGAAAAAGAAGCTGATGATGTTCTTGTTGAAAATGATAAACAGGTATGAAGCTTGAAGCTTGAATAAATTATGGTTGACCTAAACATCGTCATATTATCTTTTTCAGATGGAAGACACTTTTGAAAGCGATCCTCTTGATTTTGATGATATATTGGCTAAAAAGCATTGTATTTCCGATATTAAAAACAACAATGGTGATAAAGCCGTTTCCACCGAAGATGCTGACGTGAGTATAAGAAAATGTAGACAGCATAAAGGGAATACAGTTTGTTTGATTATTATTCATAGTACGTAGTACAACTGCGGGCAAAGAAGACTAATTTTTTCATTTGCATGCCTCAACGAAACTGTATTCCTCGTATACTTTATTTTTTACAAAATTATACAGAAAACAATTTTTTATTTAATTGAAGCCGGATTCAGCTGATTTTGACGAAGATTTGGAAATGAGATTCGACGACGAAGATCTGACTGAGACAAACAGTCATGCTTTAGAAAATGAGCAAGAATATTCGGATGAAGGTGTAAGTACTCTTAAAAATGTGTTACTTTTAATTTACAGTAAGATACTTTTTTAGTAGGTAGGTACAGATAAATTTAGTAGTTGACATTATTCTCGACTTAATTATCTAATATGTACGACTCATGCGACCATAACAAATGCTGTTCGATGCAGGAGGTGTCGTACCTATTCATTTTTTCATTCAGATGGTGGTGTAGTTTTCGGAATACGTTCGTTTGCATTTGTTGTCGTAACACTTGTTTGATGGATGTTGTTTGGTCTGTTGTTGTTGGCGTTCACATTACCAGACTTGTCCAACTTTTTTTTTTTTTTTTTTTAAATGCTCACAGACGATTTATACAATTTCAGCCGAAATAATGATTCCACTTAGAAATTTATCCGCAATATCCATCGTGTGAACTGTTCTTATCTGAGATAAACTGTCCGATAGGTTCTTGAACGCGCCAAGTGATATATAACTTATACTACATAGTATAAAACGAAATCGCTTTTTCTGTTCTTATGTTCCTTTGTCCCTATGTATGCTTAGATTTTTAAAACTACGCAACGGATTTTGATGCGGTTTTTTTTTTTAATAAATAGAGTGATTCAAGAGGAAGGTTTATATGTATAATACATGCATATTATAGTAGAGAAAAGCCGAAAAATTTAAAGATTTGTAATGAACAAACTAATTTTTCTGCGCTTACATTGCAAACGCTTGCTAATCCTTCAAGTTAGATCAAATTAATGTACTATGGAATTGTATATCTTAAAAAGATGAATAAAATAGTCCGCAAGATCATAACCCACAGTAACCATTTTTATCGTTTACATATTACAAAAAAAAAAAATGTGAGCTTTTACCAAGCTATTTTAAACGACACAGTATTATTCCTTATCCAATTCAATACATTACATACGTTGTGCATTTCATGTAGATCAAAATTGCCCTTTGCAGCATTTGATTTAAATTAATATTTTCGAAGACTTTAAAAATTGCCGGACGGTAGCGTTTGCTCTAAGCCTGAACTACATCGAAACTTAAAGTGAAAAAAGTAAAAAACTGAATAAAGTAAAAGCTTTTAAAATAGAATTGAATGATGTTTATTTAGCTTCAATTTTGTTTTTTTTACATTTTTTTCACTTATATTCTATAGGAGTCTTAAACTACATATATTATAAAATATATACATTTATTTTATTTTCTTTTTAAATTCTTATGAAAACTTTTTTTCTTTTTTAAATTTTCATGCTTTTTTCATAATAGATTAATTTTTGTTTGAAAACGTTAAAATTACTTAGGTTTTTGATTTCATTCGGTAGATTATTAAAATCTTGAAAACCCATACACAATATTGTTCGTTGCCCTCTAACTGTTCGTGAACGAGCTATTCTTTGGTCATTGCTATTTCTTAGGTTGTAATTCACAACATCAGTTACAAGCTGTAATTGAAGTCTATTTTTATGACTTTGTGGACACAAGTACAATAAAGTAGCACAATAATTCAAATAAGGTTTAATTAATACATTGGAAGGCACGAGTACGATAACTATGGCGACAAAAAATAATAACGGTTTTTGGTGGAGGGGTTCAATACAAGCATTTTTTACTATGGGAGGGGGGGGGTCTATCTCCCCCCGTTTAGGCGGTAGGGGCAATTTTATAAAAATTGACTTAAAATCTAAAAAAAAATATTGTAGAACAACGGGAAAACTTACAGATACAATTTATACTTTTTATGAAAGCCAGAAACTTGCACTTTATAACAAATTTTAAATGAAGTGGTTTCAATTTATAGTTTTTGAAATAACTGATTTCAAAGTCAAAATTTACGAAAAAAAATTTTAAAAAATCACTTTGAGTACTATGTTTCTCGTGATTACAAATGCCAATAAAAAAAATTAGATGTAGTTAGTTGCTTCAATAAATTTTTTATCAAACGATATAAATTACTTTTTTATGTGTCTTATAGTTTTTGAGATAATTGAAAAATAGTAAAACTATTGAAGTATGCATTATTTTCAAAAAATTATTTAAATACGTACGAATTTACAATAATGTTAGGAAATAGACTAGTGAAAGTATAAAAATTCATAAGACAGGTACTTATGTGCAATTAATTTCCGTATGCAACAGCTTTCCGCATGGCCCGCTTCGCGGGGACTCATTATTTTAACCCTTTTTTCCGCAGGGTTAAGCTGCTCATAAGCTTTGGGGTGCAAATTTTTTATATGAAAAGTTTCTTTTAAAATTAGAAAATTTTTTGATTTTAAAAAAGAAATATAGTTTTACTATTTTTCAATTATCTCAAAAACTATAAGACATAGAAAAAAGTAATTTATATCGTTTGATAAAAAATTTATTGAAGCAACTAACTGCATCTAATTTTTTTTTTATTGGATTATATTATATATATATTTAGATTTTAAGTCAATTTTTATAAAATTGCCCCTACCGCCTAAACGGGGGGAGATAGACCCCCCCCCCCTCCCATAGTAAAAAATGCTTGTATTGAACCCCTCTATCAGAAACCGTTATTATTTTTTGTCGCCATAGTTATCGTACTCTCCCCCATTGGAAAAATTAACAACCATACTCATAGACATATTTTTTCTAATTTTTCACAATACACCTATTTTTTGGATATTTTTTACAAATATAGTTTATGTGTTCGTTAAAGTTAAGTTGCTCGTCCAAAATAATACCAAGATATTTTACTTGTTTAATTTATTCAATTTGCTCGTTATTTATATTTACACTAGCTGACCCGCCCGGTGTTGCTCGGGTCTAATTAAAAGCTTTGTTCACTAAGTCTGAATTATAATAAATAAATAAGATGGCGCAACAGAGCAGGGAGACCCAGGGATTAGCACATTTCTCGCAACCATGCCCTGTGAGGGAACGGAGAGTACCTGACAATTCTGACAATTACGAACGGCTTATCGAGAAAGCGCTTTTCGTGGCAATGAATTTTATTTTGGGAATAACTGTCAACTGCTTGCGAAACCATTTTAGCATTAGAAAGGCGAAAGAATTTTTAAAATCGGTTAAGCAGTTTCTTAGTTCCCGTGATGTTGTTGTGTATGGCCCCATTGGAATTTGGGAACAAATATCATTTTAACAGTAACAGAATTTTGAAATCGCTCGAGCCGTTTCTTAGTTCTCATTCCCGTTACTGTGGAAATATGTATAAATAAAAACCTTTTCTTGGGTCCACTGTTTCAATTGAAAAAAATAAACCGCATCAAAATCAGTTGTGTAGTCTCAAAGATTTTAAAGAAGCCTACAGACAGGCAGCGGAAAGCGACTTGCTCATATGTTTCAAATATAAATTTAAGGGATAAGGAATTTCAAGTAATAGCAAGTAAATGTAAATGTAATGTATCCGCAGCTGCCAACCATCTAACTGTTGCAGAAGTTTAGGCTCAACAACACGTAGTGTTATTGAATTGTGGCTTGTATGATATGAAACGTTGGTAAGTTTAAAATAGCAGTGCCATCTATTGTTTACGTTCTCAATCCATCTATTAAAATCGTTTGAAGCTAACAGATAATTGTGAACGCAAAACAAATAATTTGCAATAAAACATATTGCGACTGTATATTAAGATGTAACCTATCCTATCTTTTAAGTTGGACCAAACTGCACACGGTGTACAAATTTGATTAAAATCGATTAAGTAGTTTAGGAGTCCATCGCGGACAAACATCATGACACGTAATTTATATATATTAAGATTAATGGAAACATTATTGTGAGACACACTTACAGTACTACTTCGAAACACTATACATTTAGTTTTATTCACATTAAGGACCAGCCTATTTATTTTCATCCACATACTAACTCTCTCCAGATCTTGATTTAGGATTTCTGGACACTCTGTTTGGTCCTTTCTATATAGAAGACCGTCATCAGCAAACAATACCGGTTGATGAATTCATTACTTTGTTCATATCGTTTATGAACATGAGGAATAACCACACGTTAAGTATTGTACCTTGTATCCCTATATTCACCACAATTTGTGGTGATATATAATCCCATTCACTGAGATTCGCTGTGTTCTTCCATGTAATATACACATAATTACTGCGTTACACCTGTTGGCAACATTAGAAAAACTTCGAAAAGCTTTTTGACTTTCGAAAACTATAAAATTAAAGTAAATTGAAGCATATTCAATTAAATTTATTGACCAGCTCCCGAAAACAGAAATTTTTCTTTTTTGACAAATTGTTTATTGTTTTGTTTTTTATTTATTTATTTAACCGTCAAAGAGCTTTTCCGAGTTTTTCTAATGTTGCCAACAGGTGTCACGCAGTAATATGTGTGTATTTTGAAATTTTTTACTTTATTTCTTTTTCACTTTGTGTTTCGATGTAGTTCAGGTTTTACTCTTTTTTTGACGAAAATATGGCAGAGCTCTTGATTTTTTTCATCTTTTTTTTTAACTCCCCCCTGCAAGAATTCACCCTAACAATTTTCTTGTGCACTTTCTTGCTTTTCAAACTGCTGTTTATGAAATCAGCTAATCGAAACATTTTAATTAAATTCTAATTTATGTTCAAAGTAAACCAAAAATGGAAAGCATAATCACTCGTTGGTTTAAAAAAAAAAATTGTTAAACGTGCAATGTAATATTGCTATTTCATTTTAACACGTTTCTCAAACCAATTTGTTTGTACATTTATTTACCATCTCTTCTGAGAGTGCATGAAAACCCAACGACATCTGGCCACAAACTTATTAAAATCAGTGGTGTGTAAGGCTTTCCCTCTTTTTCTATTTACTCTGTGGTGTATACCATCAACAAACTCATTTTATGTGGTTTCTGGGATATAAGGATTTCTATAAAAGAAATAATTTTCTTTCGGTGGCAATGGAACATGATAGCAAAAGAAATTTCTTTTTGTTACTGCGCAAGTAATTTCTTACACGTCGGTGAATGTAGTGTCTATCAAGTTGACGGTTGACTATGTTGGTGACTTAGATCCGTGGCGTAGATCCCTTCTAAAATCGGAATCTGCAAGACTCATACAAAATTGAAAAAAAAAACCATTTTTCTTGCAAATAGTGTCATAATTACCATTTTGGCAGATTTGAATCAAAAAAGAATTGATTCCAATGGAAAACCATATTACAAACACTACTCTCTACTTCCCTAAAAGCACTTTTGGCATTGTATATACAACACTATTTATTGATTTCGCTAAAACACTCACAGCCGCATTTATTAGATTTCACTATTAAGTGCTTAAAATGCATAATAGTTATGCAGTGAATAAGAACTTATTAAGACTTTATTCAGAGAATAAAAAATCCTTATTTATAATCTTTTTCATCACCCATTATAGTTATTCATCCCTTACCCCTGGTCTGCACATGCTTTGAATCTATTGCAGCTTTCTTTTACAGCAGCCTTTGAATATCGCAAGTGGAGACCATTATAGCAGCTTTATTTTCATAGCCTGCGATAGATAGCATACTTTTATCGCAGGGTATCTATCGCAGCAATTAAAAGCAGAGGGAACTGTCATCTGCATGGGTTTTTCCACCATTTTGTTACTACGCTGTTATGTTTGGTTTGGTATGAAAAGTATGCTATACAAAATGCCCACAACACAAAATTTGTCAGTTGCTCTGCTTTTTTGTGTCTGTCATTTCCCTGCTTTCTGCTATGAATTTAATGTCGAATTCCAGTGGTACACAAAAGCACTTTTAAAAGTGCTTTTTTGCTCGAAATATGTTACATTGAGGCACTAGATCACTTTTTTTTTGCCCCGAAAAGCACTTTTACGAATCTCGATTCAGAGGCAAGATTTACACGCACTTTCACGTACACCAACACCTTAGATGAATAAAGAACAAGATGGAAAACCACACTAACACATTTATACCACCCCACAAGCTGCTGCACGCACTCATTCACAAAATTTCACTAGCTCCACTTTATATTCGGATCTCAACACTGGGCTTACACAAAATTTCACTAACACCACTTTATATTCGGATCCACACACAGGGCTTACACAAAATTATACCGTAGTATTGGTATTCTCGTCTGGGAACCGGTTTTTTTTTTTTTTTTACTTTTAGTCACCTTAAGGCTACGTCTGGCAGAATTTTTGGATTTAAAACTATTTTTGGGTTTTGTAAATAAAATTTATTTGTGATTATATACTTTTTAAAGTATTTGGAAATAAAAATTTAAGCATCAAAATATTAAAATATTTTCTTTTTTGTTAAACATTTTCTGAGTAGTCTCCTCCCTTCTATTTCTTCTTTTTTAAAAAACGTTTCTTAAGAGAAATAGACAGAAAAGTATGACTGTTAAAAAAATATATACTAAAGCAAAACAGTAACCAATAAATATGAATTCATTTTGCATTTGTTTGATGAAAGAGATTCCAACTTAAGCTTTCGATTCTCTTCTTGAAGCTGAGTTGAAAATTTAAGCAGTTAATTAATTGAATTTAAAAAAAAAAACAAAAGTAAAAGAATTGAAAGCGGATATCAAACTATGTAGACATTTTTTTAAAAACTTATCTCAATCAAAATATTAAAATGCAGAAATCTTGTAGATATTATGGAGAGCTCAGAAAGCCTTCACTCATCTCTGTAGCACAATTACTTACAAAGCACCAACACTTTAAGTTTTAATTTTTTTTTGTGTTAAGAAAAATTGAAAACTTAAAGTGTTGGATCTTTGTTAATAATTGTGCTACAGAGATGAATGAAGGCTTTCTGAGCTCTCCATAATATCTACAAGATTGCTGCATTTCAATATTTTGAATGAGATAAGTTTTTCAAAAAATGTCTACATAGTTTGATATTTAGGTTTTGGTATTAAAAAAAAGTTAAGACAAATAACCGAGCTGAGGGAGCGAATCAGAATATAATAAGTCCCAATAGAATCAGTATCGTTGCATGTTTATGAGTTTTCACATCTTGCCCAGCTTTACAAAAAAAAAAATTTAGTTTTTAAAAAACTATAACTTTGGTGTTGTTCAAACCCTGCCCTTAAGAATTTTTCAGTAGTATGGTGAAAATTAAATTTCAGGTTATGTTTCAAGGTGGTTTCAAGTTGCCAATCAAAAAAAAAAATAAATTCACCACGCATATACTTCCACAACTTTTTCGCGCCTTTTTTCTGCAGCTCCCAGGTATTCACAGATGGAGGCTGCGATTACAAAAACAACAATGTAAACAAATGGAAGTTGCGGGGAAGCAGACGTAATGGTTTTCCATCTTGTTCTTTATTCATCTAAGACCAACACAAAACATTTGACGTTTACCAGTTTGCAGTTTGGTAATTTTGCATTTTTGGTTAAAGGACTGTGAAAGTCATAAACAATAAACTATTTTGTGAAAATGGATCGCTCAATTTTAGCTGGAATTATCAAAATATATATGAGGCGTCATCTAGTTCTGATTCTTACGAAGAAGTGTTTAAAATTCTGAAAATGTTTACACAAAACGAAAGGCATTCTGTGAATAATTTTGTTCAAAGTGTTGTGTAAAATTATTCGAATGAGGAGGTTTCTTCCTAGTGCATTTATTAATAAAGTTTCGAAAACATTCTTTCTATATAAATTGCAGAAAAAAACAAACGGGAAGAGTTGGCTGTCAAAAATAGCACAAATACAATGATAAAAAAAGAATTTTGTCTTTTCTGTTCCAGTGAGCACGAAAAAAAGCACTTTTTTAGAGTGCTTTTGTTTTTGCAAAGGAAATCGACATAAAGCAAGTGGAGACAGCGTTGCCACTGTTTGAAAAAATTTCCGAAGTAGATTTACAAAAAAAGTGCAGTAGATTACATTTTTATGCAGTAGATTTTTTATTTTTTTTTCTAAGAAATTCATTTATAAATACACAACTAAAATCAATGTTTTATAAAGTGGCTGCTTTGGGACTTCCTTTTAAAATGCTGAAAACATTGAAGAAAATATACCATAACTGTACAGCAAAGGTCTGGAATGGCGTCAAAATATCAGAAAGTTTCGCAACCACAATACCACATCATTATTGAGGCATGGATGCGTATTAAGTACTCTCCTTTTCTCCATCTACATAAATGATACAGTCTTCTATCTTATTGGAGGGATCGAAATAAGCGGAACTAAAATCAAAGTTTTGATGTACGCTGATGACTTAATTCTGTTAACTGATACCCCGATACTCCTATAAATTCTCAGATGATGATAAATAAGCGATGAGTTTTGCAAATTGTAGAAACCTACAACAAACCAAAGTAGTGCCCAAATAATAATTTTTGGTAGAGGAAAGAGACAGAGGAATGGGAACTACATCTGGAAACGGGAGAAGGAATTTGTGGAAGTAGTCTATAATTATAAGTAACTTGGTGTTATAATAACTTCACAAAATAATGTGAAACTTCACATTGCAGAAAAATTAAAAACTGCGAGAATTGGAATAAACAAAACCTGGTCAGCATGTATGAAGGATAAAAATATAGGACTCCGAGCGAAATACCAAATCTTTGAAGCTTCAGCGAGGTCGGTTATATTGTACGCAGCCCAAGTTTGGGTATATGTAAGTACCTTAAAAATGAGAATGTGGAGCAGCTGCTTCGATTTTTTCTGAAAACAATATTGCACCTTCCCTTGACCACGCCCACTTATATGTTGCACATCGAAACAGGACTGCGGAAGCTTCATTTTTATTACGTCCTTAAAATGTTTAGCATGGAAGAACATCGCTTACCTAAAATAGTAGCAATGTTTCAAAAAAACAGCATGCTTTGAAAAATGGAAGGAAATAGCGGTGGATGTCCTGTGTCCTCTTAATCTCACGGGAGTTAGTTTTAAACAATACAAAGAAGTGCTTTACAATTTAAAAAATGCATAAAGCCTTTATTGAACAAGCGCAATCATCAATATACAGAATATATTACTCAAAACTGGGGATGACTTTAGCATGATAAATTACTTAGAAGATAATGCGGATGCAGACAAAATCTCAACAATTTCTTAAAGCTAGAGACCATTAAATTACATACCCCACCGCCCCAATGTGCCCATAATCTGCAGCTTGTGCAATTTAAAAGATCGTGAAGATATAAAGCATTTTATTCGAGTCTGTCCCATGCTAACGAACTAAGAAAACTACACTTATCAATTTTGTGAAAACTGCGCTCCGATATCGAAACCAAATATTAAATGAAGCGTTTTAATTCATACAAATATGTAACTTAGTGTACCTTTTAACTATTTTGTTTTATTTTAAACTTCTCATTCTGGGAGACGGCTTTTACCAAAAGCGCAGTAGAAATTTTTTTAAGGCAGTAGAATCATTTCAGGAAAAAAATGCAGTAGATCTACTGCAATTGCAGTAAAGTGGCAACATTGGTGGAGACACAGCGTTATGTCAAAATCATAAGGAAACTCTCTAATTTTGGTTTCTCAATGGTCAAACTGACAACAGAATTTTGTTTTTGTTTATAAATATTTTCTTAGCTATGGAAGATGAACTGTAGGTCACACAATATACGTTATTCTATATTATATTAAGAGTGTTCAATGACCTGTTCTAGAACAGTTTCAGACAGAAAAGATCAGGCTTTTGGTGTTCAATGAGAAATTTTCTGTTCTTTTCTGATCTTTTCTGATCTTTTTTGTGTTCAATGAGCTGTTCTAGAACAGTTTAGCACAGCATTTTCTGCACCTCCTCTTGAGCAAGTGCAAGTTTGGTGAAAACTGTCAAAAGCAGCTGTTGACTTTTTGCTCGTAGTTTTTTAAGCGCATTGTAATTTTAATTTGCTGTGAAAAGTTCAAAACAATTTTTAAAAATCAGGAAAATAACACCTAACCTTGTGCTGAAAATAAATTTACTTGTTCGTGACGAAAATACTTTAAATTAAATTGATATCTGAAAAAGAAAAATTGGTGATTGTTTTTTTTTCGTTTTTGTTGTTGCTTTTTTTGACAAGTTTGCTTGTTCTAACTTGCCTGACGTTTTTCACTGCTTCTGTGCTGTGCTGTGCTGTTCTGATCTCAAAAAAAGCCATTGAACACATCTATTATAAATTACTACTTGTTGTTTCGTACAAAAAGGGAAAATCAAAAACCGTTTCTTGTAAGAAACAAATTTCCAGAAAAGGAAAACAGTGCATATTTCTTTCAATTGAAATTGAAAACATATTATTTACTCCATCCAAATTATTTATAATTTAATATAATTTGAGTACATTTCCATTTTAGTTATTTTTAAAATTCTCAAAGTTGTAAATAAGCCACTGAATGATAACTCAGTTCTCAAAATCAAATGACATTTATGCGCTAAAACACGCTTAAAACACGAATATCGGCGTTTAAACTATTCAGCCCTTATTCACTGACGAAAAATGATTAAATACAGAATATAGATTTTTGTTTTATTCAATGAAGTTGTACGGAGTTTATTATGCGATTATAAATACGGCTGCAGAGAACGTTTTGATAGTATCTCTGCTGATTCTACTTTTAATTCTTAAACAGAAACAAAAAGATCCGAGTACGTTAATTGAACGCCATTGGTATTTTAAGCATTAGCATTATGATAACAAAAAATGTTCAATACGGGACAAGATCACAAGTATTGCCTCATAACTTGTCTTTAGGTTATTATATTCCAAGTATCGACGGCTAACGTCTTCTTTAGTACACTTACGAAGAAGATAAAATTGAATGAAGTTACGGATGAAAGCAATTCGGAGAGCAGAGACAAGGGGAATTATTAAATATATGCTAAGGACTTTCCAAAAGGGATGTATTTTATTCACCACTATACAAACAATAAGGACACTGACAACCATCTATAGACTGAATTTTGCTTGATGAGTGGAAGCGTTTGTTCTCAACTCCAATCTACAAGATGGACAAATATGTTGAGCATCACAAGCATATTTGTAAAACATCTACATCTACATATATGTATGTACTTTAAAAGTTATTTTAACTTATTGTTAAGAGATCACTTGTACTTTCACATTTGAACAGATTTGTAATTAGGCTTATGCCTTGTAGACCTACTACATCAAATTTCATGCTCCTAATCCAGATTTGTAGATGATAACTGCTCGTTACCCTTGAGTTCAAGGTTCGAAACACCCATTTGGTAAGTCATTCGAGCGTAATTGAACAGCCATAACAAGCGCTATCTATGTGTATTTAGTTCGTTTAATTCTTGAATACTGACCAATTCTTTTCTGCCCATGGCGTTATGGTTAGCATGTCTGCCTACTAAGTGGAGGTTTGAATTTCCGTTCCCTGAAACATCGATGAAAACAAATTTTTTTAACGGGAATCGCCTTTCGCGAGTAATTAGCAACTTCACGAAAGTAATTAAAAAATTCCATGAAAACTGTTATATTAGCAAATCGGAATTGACATTCAATTGTAGATCTTGTAATTGTGTTAGGCACTGTGTTTTTTTTTTTTTCATAGTCTTGTTGTGCCACCATATTTACATAATTGTTTTATTTTACTCATTTTTTATTTTATTTTAAAGACCGTTTCAGCTCCACCATCTCCGGTCGAGATCACCACTAAATTCAAAAGGAAACTCATTGCCTCTGTTAGAAAACGCCGCATACTCTACGATCCAGCACATCCTTGCTTTGGAGACATCGGGAAGAAAAGCCAAGCATGGGAAAGAATAGGAAAAATTCAAAAACTCAATGGTAAGTGAAGTCTTCTTATCGAAATAAAGGCAATTGCATAAAAACTTTGTCATTTTTAGGCACCGCATGCCGAGAACTATGGTTGAACATGCGTTACGAATACCAAGACCACGTGCGTAATTTACGGCGTTGGCTGTCAGGTGAATGCGGCAAGCGTGAAAGACCAAGAGTTCAATTTGAGAACGATATGATATTTCTTTGGCGTTACATCGCTGACAAGTAAAATTCAGAACAACACAACTTGTTTCTTTTTTTTAAATTAATTTTTTTTTTTTGATAATAGAAGTTTTTCTGACGATATAGACGAAATCGAGTATCAACCAAATTCGGTAGCATGCCACATACAAGGGATTGAGGATAAATTAAAAGATTCTGAAGATGTACGAACTGTTGACCATCCATATGCCAATAAGAAAACAGACGAGTCTGTTGAGTTTGCTTGTAATCTTATTGAAACAGTTCAGTATTACTCGGAACTTTACAATCGGATGCATCCGAATTTCGGAGATCTCAAAAGAAGGAGTGTCATTTGGGATGCAATAGGAAACGAACTCAAAGAAAATCGTAACTACATTGTTTGATTTTTCAAGACTAAATGGGACTAATTTTGTTCTTCTTATTTTTAGCAACCAAGTGCTTGGCCACATGGATACAACTTCAGCTGCGTTATGAATTTGAAATCAAACATAATAAGTCGTCGTATTTGGTGAACAAAATGGGATTTCTTTTCAAACACATTATCGAAAAGTATAAACGCAAATTCACTTGAGTTTCCTTTTTAATTTGTTTCCTTTTATTTTTTTAATTTAAGTGACAAGAGTCCTTATAAGAGGGCTACATTGTTGACAAAAGATTGGGTTGAGCCTTTCAATACATCCGAAGATCAACATCAGCTGCTTGCGGCGATTGTTGCAGACAAGAGAACTCGACCATATCTTGCAAATATAGAAGAACTAGTTCCATCAGGCACTGAAAATAAAATAATTCCATGTTGGCTGGGTATATCGAGGAAACGAAGTAAGTCACATTCGTACATTCGATCGATTCGATTTCGAACACGGGTAGCATGTATTTTTGAATTTCTTTGTTTTAGAATGTCCGCCAGAGCAATGTGAAGTGACGTGGTTAATAATGCAAACTCTGTATCTGGAGCTTTTGGAATATCGTCGACATGACTGTTCATTGCCAGATGAATGGGAATTCGAGTCAATAATAACAAATTTACGCGAAACTGTGACGAAGACTAAGGTCAGGAAAACACCCAAAAGTAAGGAGAAAAACAATTTATTCCGCAAAAATGCTCTAATTATATTCCTCAGTTATTCCAGGTATTTTAGAAAACCCATGTTATACGAGCAATAAGCCCATTGCTCCCGCCAATAGTACGAAACCCAATGCCGCCGTGAACAATACCGTCGTGAGCAATACCGCGGTTAACAATACCGTCGTAAGCAATACCGCCGTAAGCAATGCCGTCGTAAGCAATGCTACCCTCAGCAGTAACGCCGTCAATACTGCCAAGTCTTTTAACATCGCCGGCGGTATTAAACACAACAGAGACATCCACATCCCAAGCAACAGTGCCTCAAACGAAAACGACATTGAGATGCGCTCGATGGACATTGAAGATATTCCGCCCCCAAAGAATTCAACAACGGAAATCACTTTCACAATACCTGGCAAGGGACCTGGCGATCCAGACGAGTTTGTGCGTTACCAATTGGACACTCCAATATCTGACTTGCCAGAAAAATCTGTTGTGGATATAAGCTCAGTGCTGGAAAATGCACACATTGTTATATTCAGTGGTTTTAAAATTCCCCCGGCTGTGTATTTGTTTACATTGGAAAAACGCCGGGAACTAATTGGCGAAGTGATGGCCAGGCCAATACTTTTCAATCCGCCTTGCAAATTTTCAAGGCTTTCGCGTATATTCTGGGGTGAGGTTTCCACCGATGTTAAATATCCAGGTAAGATGTCTTGCTTCATTGTTACCATAATTATTTCTATGTTTGCTTTTAGCCGAAGTTTGTATGAAATTTTGGGAGTATATTGAGGAAAAAGAGTTTTTCGTTGACTATCATCCTTCTTGGAAGAAGACACCAGACCAAAAATGGATAGCTGCTCCTTATCCGATATTTGAAAAATTTCAAAAATATACTGGTAAACATTTCTTTATTAATAAAAAAACACATCCATCATATCAAAACAACGCGTTTTGTTTCAGTATCAAGGAACTGGGCAGAATACGCCTCCATACTCCCGGAATTTTTACAAGAAATCAGCAATTTCCCTCTAATTTATGTGGAAATCAAATTCAACTCTAGCTGGAATCGCAGACAGTGCCATGCCAGAGACATTTCAGAAGTTTGGACAATACTGGCAAGGAAGTTTGCTGTATTGGGTAAATTTCTCTCACTTTTATATTTTTCACTTTCCTATAACTTCTTAAATTTTTTTTTTACAGATGGGCACAAAACAATTTGGGAAAAGTTCAAAAACATCTTTCTGCTCTACATGTCAGAAATGGAGCTCAGTATGTACAACGCGTGGCCACCTTTTTGGGCGCCTACCTTATCAAAGCTAAAGTTTCTCTTCGAACTCAAGTACTCACCAAAGACTCCCATTTACCATGTCCTCAAATACAAAATCGACGAAGAGATCCAAATATGTGAAGAATTTGAGAATTCAAGTTCAATGCTTTCCCTAGGCAAGCTAGATGCTGTGACAAATGCCAAAGCAATATTTCGATTACTTAAAGAAAACGAATATCTGGAAGATTTTACGTGGGTCAATCGAGCTCGTTTCGTATCGAAAATGAAATCGTTTCCAATGTTATATGATATAAGTCATCCGCTGTTTGGCAACAAAGAGGCCAAGTTGGATGCGTGGCAAGAGATAGCACTGCTATTCCACTGCACTGTGGGCGAGTGTCATTTGATCTTTCAGCATTTAATGAAGAGCTTTTTGATTTTTCGTGCCAGAGATCCTCATCAGATTTGTAGGGTAAACGCTAAGTACTGGGAAAATATGACCTACATATATTCGTGCGCTGTTCCAAATGCCATTGATCCCAAATCTATAACAGGACGATCGTTTAGATCGAACTCAAATGGTAGTACAATCAAATTGGCTGAAGAATATCAAGCAGAAATATCGCTGGTTGACGCTAAACCGAGACTTCTATTGAAGAACTTAGCATCTGCGGTTAACTCGTTGCCAATTCAAATTCAAAGTCCGGTGACACAACACATAAAGTTAATTCTCTCTCAATATAAGCAAATTCTAGCCGAGGAAATTGTGGTGGATGTGTGATGCTGAAAGCTACATTTTGTTTTAAGTCCATACTGTGTATAGTTACGTTTGTTGTAAATATAAATATTTTTACGTTATTGTGAATTTTAAATTGACAACAATAAAAACGAATCAAAAATCATTAAACGGTTTGAACTTTTTTTTGTTGTCGAAATGAAATAAGCACTACTGTTTTTTTACTCTTAAAAATACAGCACTATGATCTTGTTTTGGTCTTCCATTAAAGTGAAGAAGGTGGAAAGTATAGACTTGAGTTGACTTTGTTAAGTGCTGGTGACTTAGTTTCTATCGTGCCAAAATGTTATTCATATGTACATCACTTCGATGTAACTTGAATGAATCACCAGAGCCCCAGGTATCTAAGACACGGGTATTCAAGAAAGATTATCCGATAAGTTTTTGAACTTAAAAAAAATAGGGTGGCGCTACAGAGCACTAGGCCCAGGGGCTCTCCGGTTCCGAACGACTAATTGAGAAAGCGCTTTTCATGGCAATGAATCTACTAACGGAGGACTAGTCAATTCCTCGCGAAAGGCGATACCCGTGGAAAAACATTTTTGCCTGTGCTGGGGTTCAAACCTCGAACCTCTGGGTTAGCAGGTGGACATGCTAACCATCACGCCGCGGGTTCTTGAACATGCACACCGATAATGAAAGGTGTTTGACGAGGTGTCAAAAAAGCCCAAACCACAAAATCACCACAGATCACTGTCATTTGAACAAAACTACATATCATTTGACAGCCCTGTTCATTACCTAAACTCGCCCAGCAGAAATCTAAGACGAGTTGAGGGCGAACCTATTGGTAAAAATAAAAATCAATTTGACATTCAAGGCGAGTAGAACAGATATTCACAAAGAAAACTCAACTTATGTATTTACTTTTTGCGCGCGACTAACCAGGCTCTTTTATACAAGGTGTTTTATAAAAGATGCGACAAAATCCTAGAACGGATTATGTTGGGTTAAGACAAGAAAAAATCGCATGGGAGGGGAGTCTATCTCCTTCCATTTAGGCGGAATGGGCAGTTTTAAAATAATTTGACTTGATTTTTTAAAAGAATTATTAAAAGCCAACTAAGCTCCCTTTTTTGACTCGACATAATATAATGATTTTGAAAGCTAATCATTCGTTCTTAAATTCCACGAACTAATCGTTCAATTTTGAAAAAAAAAAAAATCAAATTTTTGTCTAAACAAAATTTTCACTTTTTCTTTATATAATCAGTGCAATTATTTATTTTCAATCAAACACAGAAACCCGAACGAAAGAATCTTTTTTAGTTTTTGAGAAGTTAAAAGAAACGAAAGGTGCTTTGTCCAGAAAACCCCTTTCCTGCTCAGAGAATAGAGTTCATTCAGTGGAAAACTTGAAAACCCTTAAAATTCTCTTATCTGCAGAAAAAATGCTTTAATTTTATTTTAATTTCTCAAAAGTTGAGAAAGATTTTTTCGTTCGGGTTTTTGGGTTTGACTCAAACATGGCTTAAACGAATCGTTCGTTGCAGTTTATCCGGAGGCTCTTGGGTTGCAAAAAAAAAAAAAATACACATATATAATATATATGTATGTATATCTGTGGTCAGATTCTGCAACTATTCTGACGATTATCGTTCAATCGTCTAATGTCCTTGTATCATCAAAGGATTATATTATGTAATTTCGCTTTCAGCAGTTGATGGAATACTGTTTCACTGTCCTTCCAAATTTTGGTAGGTTTTTGCAGTTTTGAAGCTTTTTTAGTAGGTTAGGTATAATTTGACGATAGACGTCTAAAGCGTTTCGGAAACCAGGCTTTGGGTTTGCAAATCACAAAAAACATCTACACCCAGAAATTATCAAACAGTAAGTACAGTTGAAAAGCGCTTTCTGGATTTGTCGTTCGGAACCGGCAAAAAATTGTAGGTCCCCTCCATTCCCTCACAAAGAAATGGTTGTAAGAAATGCGCTGTGCTCTTCGCTCTGTTGCGCCACCCTATTTATTTATTTAAGTAGAGTTGTGGAACTGAGCGGAGAGCCCAGGAGCATAGAGCATTTCTCACAACCATGCATTGTAAGGAAATGGAGGAGATCCACCATATTCTGCCGATCTCGAACGGCTAATCGAGTAAGCGCTTTTCGTGGAAATGAATTTTCTATCGGAAGTCTTGCCATTTGCCAATTCTTCGCGAAAGGAGATACTTATGCAAAACAATTCGAACTACGAACCTCCTGCGTAACTGGCGGATATGGTATCCATTACACCACGGGTAGGAACCACACATCCCTGTTATTAAAGAAAATGTATACCTTCTTAGAGGAATAGGGAACTTTTTTTATTCCTCTAGGATGTATACCATATGACAACCCTGTCCGATAGGAACCTGTACTCGCCCATTACATGAAATCGCTCAGCAAACGAGTTGAATACGAGTTGAGGGCAAACCTAGAACTTAAAATACACTCAGTCTGACAATTAGGGGCTAGTCCAGGTTTTTCGCTTTGTTGCATTTACCAGGCAATCTCAGGGCGTATATATATATATATATATATTTTTTTTAAATAGCGAAAGAGCCTATTATGATGTATAAAAAGTATGAAGTTTGTATTTTCTGTAATTTTTAAAATTTCAAGATTTGTTCAACAACCTTGCGCGAGACTGTTTAAAAGGGAAAAAGACTTCTTCTTGGTGTTAAATTAAGTGCTAAATGCCTGCTCCAAATAAAAATCTTTGGTGCTTCGTTACCCATATCTGGAACGGTTAAGAACAGCCTTTTCTGCATTCATTTTGAGTAAGAAAAAGGCCACAATTTCTTAGACGATTATCATCTTCATCTACTTGTCTATGTCGATTGTATTATCATGTCATCGAAGGATCGCTACTTTATCTATCGTAGACAAATGCATCAACGAATCCCATCCAAAAATAGAATCCGCGGGGAAGCGGGGATACTAAATAAAATAAAATAAATAGGGTGGCGCAACGGAGGGAGGAGCCCTTGGGCCTAGTGCTTTTCTCACAATCATTCCTTGTGAGGGAATGAAAGGGACCTAGGTACAATTTTCTGTCGGTTCCGAAGGGCTAATTGAGAAAGCGCTTGTCATGGCAATGAAAACTAGCGGAGGACTTGCCAGTTCCTCGCGAAAGGCGATACCCGTGGAAAAAACAAGCGGGGATACTATGGTATCCTATAGCCGCGGCACTGTGGGTTACCTTTTATATTGAGTTCTTAAGAATGGCGGCGTATATTAAGACGGTTATATGCTACCACTACTGTTCACGATATTACTAAAAGTTCCATATACCTACTACAATGCTGAGAGTGAGAACTTATAAGCAACTAACACCAAATCTGCGCTGAATCTCCTGATCTAGGAAATAAATTCCAAGTCTTGTTGGCTGAACTTGTGTTAAAATTATTAGCGCAAATTTATAGTCATTTGAAATCGTTTTGAAATGAGCCTGATCCACACTCGCTTAAAAAGACTTTGGAATCAATTTATAATTGATTTTAACTTCACACTTTTTTAGAGTCACTCTAAATTGCAAATCAGACCACCCCATTTTATATATTTGAAACTTTGCTCCAAATCATCTATTTATTTCCGAATGAATAGGTTTGTTCGTTGAAGCCCTAGGGTCGCCACAATGCCTTTTTTTGAGAAACCTAAAGTCGCCCTGAATGTCAAACTTAGTGTTTTTGAGCCCTAGAGTTGACCTAGGTTTTCCCTAACCTCGCCCTATGTTTTTGCTGTGGCGATTTGAGAGCTGTTAAATGGCGTGCATATTTTTTTTGTTTGTTGATTTGTGGTTTAGCGTTTTTTGAAGACTGGAAAACCTAGGTTTTTTCACAACAAACTTAATATTTGTTCTGAATCAAGTGTTTTTAGACAAAAACAAAACTTTTATTCCAAATTTTCGTTTGCAATCAAAATTTATGGAATTTTTCACCTGAGATTATTTTTGTTTGCTTTTTGGGTCCGTTACCTATTTCACTTCATTTGCCTAAACTGTCAAAATTTTGGTAGGTACCATTTTAAAGTTTTTACTAGTTAGTGTTGTGTTTATAAATAGACAGTTTGTATTTAATGACTATACCTACCCCATTTTATAGTTAGAGTGATGTTAACAAGAGTCGGCACTTTTTCTTAAAAACTAGCTGACTATAAACATACGCTACCTATTAAGTTTAAAGCTACTAAAAAATGGTTTTAAAATAAATCAGGGAAAGCGACAGTGGTTTATCAATCCAAAAATACTTTTTTTTATGTTGTTAACAGTAACACATAGTTCAAGGGCAACATAATATGTAACTACATACCATACCAACGAATTTTCAGAGCAAGTAGAGAAGATACGACACATGGTTGGTGTAACTGCTTGTGCTGGGAATTAGGTTTCCATTCTTAACATCGGACATCGCGCAGATTCAAACCCAGCGCAGGCGTTTCATCGTAATTGATTACTTATTGTAGATAGGTATAGATGTGTAAATATTTGTTTCTTATTTACTGAGAATCGTCGGAAGAGGGAGTTTGGGCGATGCAATTGGTCCATCGCATCGGTGCGATTCAAAAAGAGATAAAACATCTTTGTATGCGAATGGAAACACTGTAACTGGAAAAAGCCAATCGAGATGTCTCAAAGATGCAGTCGGCCACACCCAAGCTGGGGAAAATTCAACAGATTTTATTCTATAGTGACTAGTGACAGTGAGTGTGAGTGGTCTTTGAGATGAGATAAACATTCAACATGTCCTACACTCACACTGAAATGACTTAAATATGTTTGTCTCAACGAAATGAGTATTTTCTTCTGTTCTTTTTTTATTTTTATATTAAATATCTATGCAGCATAATATTATGCAACAGACACAGTTGCAGATTAACATTTTTTCAACGCGGTCATCAAGGGTTATAAAAACCCATTTATAATGTTATGAGACAGTGACTCGCACTATTATTTTGGAAAATAGGAGAGAATTTAGTAGGAGACACCGCTGCACGTTGCTTTTGAAAAGGTCATCCCCTAAACCTACGGGCAGTGCGACTAAAATATGAATCTCTTTAGCTATATGTACTTGACTGTACGCCCAAAGTTTGGTTTAAGGTAAACCTGATGTGCTGATTTGTTTCAAATAGTTGTACCTAGGTAGGTAAATAACGTTTCTACGATGTTCAAGAAAATTGATCGATTAAACTATCGCTCTATACTTTGAACCCTATCAAGGTGCGGCAAAGATATTTTTGGCCACCTGACCGCATCCAGCAGACTAGTAGGTATAGGTACTCCATTTGGGCAAAAGGGTTGGAAGATTTCCTTCGTTGTCTTAAGAAACTTAACCCTATAGCAGCACTTTCAGCGACTTCAATTATGTGGTCATTCCAACGAAGATCATCGTTTAACACACATACACCTTTTCTTATGGTTTCGGTATGGTTAGTTTTAGCGACAAAAGACATAACTTACTTACTTAGGTGGGCATTACAGTTCGGGGTGAACCTGGGCCTCAACCAACATCCTTCTATATAACGACTTCGATTTCGGGCGAGCTCTCTCCAGTTTCGCACTCCAAGTCGGTTGAGGTCTTCATCCACTTGATTGTGCCACCTAAGACGAGGTCTTCCCCTTCCGCGATTTCAATGCAATGTGCTTTCGAACACCCGACGAGCCGAAGCGTTTGGGTCCATCCGCTCAACATGGCCCAACCATCGTAGCCTCGCGATGTGTACTCTTCTGGCTATGCCCATGTTGCGGTACAGCTCATACAGCTCGTTGTTGTATCTTCTTCTCCACACATTGCCTTCGCATACGCGACCAAAGATTATTCGGAGAATTTTTCTTTTGAAACAACCAAGGGTTTTCTCATCCACTTTCGATAAGGTCCATGCTTCCGCGCCGTACAGCAGGACTGGGATGATTAAGGTCTAGAGAGGGTTTTGTTTCTCAACTGCCTTCTTAGCCCAAAGAAACAACGGTTTACAACAGTTATTCTCCGTTTGATCTCCGCACTGATGTTGTTTTTCGTGTCTATAGCGGAACCTAGGTAGACGAAGTCCTGTACTACCTTGAAGTTATGTCTGTCTATTGTGACGTTTTGTCCAATTCGTCGATGTTCTGTGTCCTTATTTGATGACAACATATACTTCGTTTTGCCCTCATTAACCATCAAACCCATTTTTGCCGCTTCTGTTTCGATACTCGCAAAAGCACCTATGACATCACGCTTTTTTCTTCCCATTACGTCAATATCGTCTGCATAGGCGAGTAATTGTACAGACTTTTGAAAGATTGTTCCTCTGGTGCTGACGTTTGAGTTTCTTACAATCTGTTCAAGTATGATGTTGAAGAAATCGCATGACAGTTTATCGCCGCCTAAAACCTTTTTCGACATCAAAGGTCTCGGTGAGTTCTTTACCGACCTTGACGGAGCAGCGAGAATTCTCCAAAGTCATCCTGCATAGTCGTACGAGTTTTGCAGGGATTCCGAAACTAGACATGGCTCTGTACAGCTCATCTCTGTAGATACTGTCATACGCGGCCTTGAAATCGATAAAAAGATGGTGAATATCGATATTATGCTCTCGGGTTTTTTCCAAGATCTGCCGTAATGTGAAAATTTGGTCTATTGTGGACTTCTCTGGTCTAAAACCACATTGATAAGGACCTATCAAGTTGTTGACGTGGGGTTTCAGACGTTCACATATTACAGCAGACAAGATCTTATAAGCGACGTTAAGGAGGCTTATCCCTCTATAATTGGCGCAATTGTGAGGGTCTCCTTTCTTTAGGATCGCGGGCATACGATACTGAGGTTCCATTCATCGGGCATGCTTTCTTCCGACCATGCCTGCCTTGAAAAGTTCGGCATCAAGGCCATCTGCACCTGCAGTCTTATTTGATTTAAGTTTGCATATAGCAAGCTTAACTTCTTCTAGGTCGGGCGGACGGCATTTTTGATCATCGTCCAAGCTGAATGGGGCAATCTGCCTGACAGCGGAATTTGTGTCCTCATCGCCGTTAAGCAGTCTGCAGAAATGATCTTTCCTCAGTAGCGACTGTGACTCTATAACTATGTTTCCCTGCTGGTCTTTACAGGCTTGAATTCGGGGTTTGCCACCCTGGCAGGATCTTTTTACCTTTTGGTAAAACTTTCCTGTCATGGCACCTCTCTATTTCCTCAAACGAGCGCTTCTCATGCTGCTTCTTTTTCTTTTTGAGAAGTCGGTGTTCTTCCCTTCTTCTCTCCTTGTAAATCTCGTTATACCGATCGTAAGCAGCCCTCGTTCGTGTTTGCAAAAGCATTTGTCGTGCTCTTTGCTTGGCTGCATTTGCATGCCTACATTCTTCATCGAACCATGGGTTTCGTTTTGGTGGCCGAGTGAAACCCAGAACCTCAGAGGCAGCGGTTCTGATGGTTTCTTGGCATTGCTGCCACTGGTTTTCAATGTTTAATGCTGGCGGCATGGGATTCAAGGATAATTGAAGGGACACTCGATTGGAAAAGGCATTGGCAATCTCTTGCGATTGTAGCTTTCCGACGTCATATCTCTTCACAGCGTTAGTTCGTGCTGGTCGTAAACAAGATATCCTCATTCGTACCTTCGTACAAAAGACATTATCTATTGGATTTTCGATGCATTCTACTCGGTTTATGTTATACCCAGTGTAACAATACGGCCAAAGTCAGAATTCCATGGGCTTATCATACGCAACCGTTCCAGTTCCACATCCGAAGAACAGGGACGTGAAAATGGAAACGAATCATCTTCAGATCATAAGATGAGTATCAGACTTGAAACCATCCAATACAACTTGTATTGAGCGGCCGGAAAGCTAGTTTCTAAACCGAAGAAGTACCTAGAGACTCGTCGATACCAAAAGCATGTATTTTCTATAAAAGAGCTTGATGCCATACTTTATCAAATTGCTAAGAAATATCAAGCGCAATAATCTTACTCTCTCAAAAACATTGTAGATAATCATTTGTTCATCTTTTATCGAGATATGCCTACATCAGGGGTGGCCAACAGGTCGATCGCGATCGACCGGTCGATCGCAACTGTTAGTCAAGTCGATCGTGGCAAGGCAAAAAATATAAGTACGTAGACCAGACATAGTCGTAAATAGTTCCAATAAAAACATATACCATTGTGGTCACAGGATTTGAACAATTAATTCTAGAAAAACTGTCTACTTTGCGTTTTTTACTAGAAAACCTTGCTTAAAAACATATACATACGCCCGTTACTTCGAAACAAATCCGCCACAAATTGTGTTCATACTTATGTATATGTACATTTCACATATCTTCGTCAGTGTGCCTATAATGATATCTGTTTTCTTAATGTTCCTACTAGCACAACGCATGTTCGCATAGTTGAGGCAAGTTTTTACAAAGATTTCGAGATCTATTGGACGAAATAATAAAATTTCTTGACGAAAGGGGTGATAATTATCAGCAATTGTGTGATTTAGACTCGCAATGTGATATAGCTTTTTTGAAAGATTTTACTAGAAAACTGAGTACATTATTTCTGAATCTACAAGGCAAGAATAAAACATTAACAGAAATGATGAGTCTTATTGCAGCGTTTCAATGTCAAACAGCGTCTATGATAGTTGACATAGAGAAGAAAAAATTTTAACAATTTGTTAACATCAGGGATCATATGGAAAAACATCCTACCTACAATTTCATTTCTGAGAAATATAAAACAGCTAGGTTCCACATTTCACTTTCACGTGAAATGAAATCGAAATCGATCGAAATTAATATTGGGTGTTCTGCATTTCACTTTCATCGATATCGATTTCATATTTTTCGAAATTGAAGTGAAACGAAATCGTTGTGTTCCACAATTCGATTTCGCCGGTTTCCAAGTGATTTGAAATCACCCTAATTTATCTGTGTGGAATGGTAGAAGAAAACAAACGCGTTTAAAAATGTAAGTAAATAAACTCTGTTGCAACCACACAAAATATGTTTATTTTACTAGAAATTTGTTTTAAACAAGGGAAAGAATAAAAATATTGCACACGAGCAAATTTTCATAAGCTTTATGAGCGAACATAAAGTTCTTGCCAAAGGATTTATGAAAGGAGATCGTGTCGTCGCAGGTTCTTTGTGGGAAAGACAGAAAGATACAATACTGGATGGAAAAAGTCAGTAATAAAAAGAATCATTTGAAACAAATTTATCAATAAAAACATGAAGATACTTCTATTTCACTTGCCACATATCAATACACACGTAGCATCTGCAATTTTTAATGGATTAGAAATGTCTCTCAATCTACGTATTTTTATTTTCGCTGTCGCATATCTTTTCTTTTTGATTTCCAAAACAGAAGCAGTAAGAACCGCACTCATATTTAATTTTCTGATCAGGAAACTCAAGAAACTATTGAAATCAAATAAATATAGTTTCAGATTAAATGACAGGTATCAGCTGTTTTCAATTTCACTTGAAGTGATTTCGAAAAGTTTTCGAACTGATGAAATCGATCGAAATGCAGAACACTTAAAATGAATTCACTCGTTTTGCAATTTCGGTTTCGGTTTAATTTCACTCGATTTCTGGAACCTAGCTGTGACAGAAATTAGGGCAGGGGTAGCAGACTTCGAAATTCAATTTAGTGATTTTAGAAAAATTGAGAGCTAGGTTCAATTCATCAGTTATCCGTTCAATGATTCCATTGATCAAAGTGATATCTATGAATTGGCTAGAAAATTTGCAGATAAATTTCAAATGGAGCTTATGATGTTACAAAACGAAATGATTACTCTGCGCTGCGACATATTTCCTCAAAAAGGTCATCCTCTGGTCAAGATTTCTGGGCATTGGTTTCCAACGAAAAATATCCAAATTTGAAGAAATGTGTTGAACAACTTAATTCGTGTTTTGGCTCAACATATTTATGTGAGTCAGCATTGTCCTACTTAAAGCAAACAAAAAGTAAACATCGCTTGACAGACACGCTCATACATTGGATTCTTTAAGACTGGCAATCTCCAACTACAAACCAGGTTATGCTAAATTAGTGGAAGACACTCGGACGCAATGCTCACACTTATATACATAGGTTGGTAAATAAGTAGTTAAGTAGTAAGTACTTAGTACAATTTTCACAGTTATTTTTCTTCTCTTAGTAAAATAAAAAATGCTACATGATTGTGTACTGAGCCATGCTGTTTCATTTAAGATTTATAGAATTATGTAATTGGTAGATCGCACAGGGTCTCGTTAGTGAACAAGAGATCTTGGGTCCACTCAAGTTGGCCACCCCTGGCCTACATCAAATCAAAAAATGTCGGTCTTTGAGGAGCTTTCGTTCTTCAAGATCTTTCATCAGTTGACGGTTAATCAACGTTTCCATGACTTTGGAAAGAAGGGACAAGTGCAATTGGTCGACAATTGGAAGTGGAGGAAGATTCGTCTTTTTTAGGGACGGGCCGGACAAATGCAGTTTTCCATCTTCCTGGGAAGAGCCCGAAAAGAGTAAAATAAGTTAACAAATAGGGCTGTGCAACACATCGGGGTGCGTCGGGGCCAAACACATTTTCTAAAACCATAGGTACGTTGTGAGGGAATAGAGGGAATTTAAAATTTTCTGCCGATTCCTAATGACTAATCGACAGAGTGCCTCTCACGGCAATGAATCGTAGGGCTTGCCAATACCTCGCGAAAGTATTCGAACCACGAATCTCTAGCGCAACAGGCAGACCACAAAAATAGGAAAGAAGAAAAGCTTACGCAGTGGTTTTGCCTGGCTTCTCCGGATGATTATCCGAGTGAGGCACTCAAATTAACAAGCTTAAGAGCTAAAGAAACTAAACCAGGAATTGTTAGGCGCTTCAGAGTGAAGCGTCAATCACAGTTTCCAAAGTTCTATGATAACGCTTTCTTGAATCTGATACGCTGCCTCAAAAATAATTTCCACTGTATGAGAAAATTTCTTCTTAGTAATGCAAACATCAAAAGTAATGCGGGCATTTAAACACTCACAGATCCGGGAGGAAAGTCTTCTGTGGCATCTTTGCATCACAAATTACACAAAGTGCTGTTTATAAACTCACGCAGATGAGCCACATATCACCTCTCAAATCAAGTCGTTTTATAACATTGGCCATCCTACATTTGTGTCGCATTGAATTGACACTCTGAATACTAATTGTGTTGTTTCTTGGACATGGACAAATGATGCTTCTGATGCGTTTGCAATGAACAAAGACTCTTAACTCACGCATTTTACCTCAAGTGTATCTAACTAAGTTGCGCAAAAACAAAATCGACGTTCACTCTTTGAAAGGGGCATCAAAACGAGAGGTACAATGAATGATACGCGTGTCGCTTAAAAGCTTCGAAATTACCATGAATCTTGTTTTGAAATCCAGAAATGGCATGCGTATACGTATTGGTATCGTTTTAGAGTATAACTTGTGCTGTAGATGTATAACGTCTTTGAAGGTCTTCTTGTGCATTTGGAAAGCTCCTTACTCTTGCTAATTGTACCTACTTTCGACAGTGTCAAGTGATTGAAATGAAGTAAAGACATCCACGTGTGTGGAATTCGAATAATGTAAACACCCTTCGAAAAAGATAGATAAGCAGAAAATGATGCCATTAAGGTAATTCAAACTCATTTGATGTAAACAAATACGAGAATGGGTCACAAGATATAATCGGTGCATTTGATTGGATTGCATTCAGACTGAAGGCGCTAGTTTGGGTGTGGTGAGTGTGAATATGGACATTAACTGGGTTTGAACTTAAGGCATAAAACCTTCTGTGCTTTTGCAATAAAAAATAGTGTTTCATTAATCAAAAGTGTTGATTAAGCTCAAGCTGAATGAAAAGAAAATGGTAATAAAATCCTCTATTGTCAGTTGGAAAGAGCTGAAGAATGTTTTTTTAGTCGTCATGGAAGCCACAAGCCCTTTTCTAGAAATTGGATTGCTATAGACCAAAAAGTAATCTTAAACTGCACTATTTCGCATCTTTTTCTATCAAGTCTGAGCGAAGCGTCCTGTCTTGGGCGCCATTTTCTGCGAAAGCCCATGAGCAACGATAAATGGTCCCTTTTTGTGAGCGAATCGACGGATAATGGATCGCATTTGGATTCTCTTCACTATTGTCAAGGTAGGAAGATTGGGAGAGAGAAGTTGCTTCCTCAAACCCCAACGAGCTTCTACTCCCGTCCTTCGGAAAAGGATCATTGTCCAGTTCTGTAAAAGTAAAAAAAAGAAAAGTAAGCACCCAATAAAATTCGTCCAACCTTCGATTCATTTTCTATTAATTTTTTAAAGTAATTTTCTACGCTTGCATTGCTTTTGTAGAACTAGATCATCAAAAAAATTTGAAAGCTTTTAGGCATAATCAATGCTGCACCTCTACACGTGTTTTTAGGGGAAAGAGATGAATTGAACCACTCCTAAACAAAAGACGTGACCAAAAACCGTTGATTTGTCATGTCTTTACAGACTTTTTAATGAGACCATTCAAAATCATATATGGGGGGGCTAGAAAATGCTTTATTGGTGTTTTCGCCTTCTCTGTCATAGTAAGAACTAAAAAAACTCAATTTGACTTGATGTCATATTGAATTTGTCATAATTTTATGTGTCAGTTGCTTCTTGGGACACACAACCGGTGCTCAACGATGGAGAAAGTTCCACCAGACGAAAAAGACAAACTGACGATCATCCATCTATATACGTGAACAATCTTAGCGTGCGCATTCCTTTTTGGCACTCAGCGCTTCAATCCGTTCAAGATGGTCATCCGTCTAAAATGGTCGTTCGAGCCCATTGTAGAAAATTTCTTCACCTATCTTCCGGAGACTAACGTTGCAAAGACGACACTCTCTCCATATCAAGTGCTCACCAATGCGGCCATCAGCATTATGGTATTACATCCAACACAACAAGCACGCTGCTGGATGGGGCAGGCTACCTGTCGATGTCGGTTAGTTCGTTCACTGGTCAGTAGTTGGTTGGCTAAAGATGGAACGATGTATAGGTACAGACGACATTCCTAAGTATCGCCATCGAATCGAGCTGTGTGCTAAGCCCAGAAGATCTCCTCGATGGCTTCCTCATTTCATCTTCGATTGTTCACGTTCGCTGGTACTTAATAAAAATTCAATAATCCACAAAGGTTCATTGGAATTCTTAGAACGATCTTGCGGTTGTCTTGATAGTGACGGGATGGTAAGCAGAGTGAGCGAGAGCGACTGAGGGAAATTAACCAACGCAAAAGACTTTGAGGCTTTGAGTCAAAGAGACATATTAAACAACGACAACCATACGACAGCACGAGAAGAGAAGCATAAAAGTAAACAAATCCCGATATGTGCAGCACTGCCTCAAGCGAGATACATTTGATGGATATAGCTACACGGCTACACCGCACAGTCGCAGATAGATACGAGTTTGTTGGATGCCAGAGCTTCGTGTTGAAGTAGCATAATGTGCTCAACGTACATGATGGTGCGTGGTGGAGACTCTTAGATATTCTGCCTATTATACAACGATTCACCATTGGACTTTGGCGGATATTGCCAGTGACAATGATGATCGTTAAAATCGGTGGGGGTATTAAAACAGTAGAATTATTATTTTATGCAGAAATGATTTTTATCACCAGTGATTTCCTCATCGTTATTAATGGCCGCTCAAGTAAATTTGTCATTCTGTTCTTATAGAAGACTGTGCCGCATAGGGCGGGTGAATGGCCTATCTGAACTTTGTAAGAAAATGTAGGAAGCGACATCTTAGTCATACTTGGATATGGGATGAATGTGTACCTGAAGATGATGCGCTTAACAGAATCTTCGACAATTGCAGCCAAGACAAGAATTAATTACACCCTATAATTTTTTGACAATCTTAAGCAATGCCACATAGAAACTAGAAATTAAAATCTGTTTTTCTTTGTCATACCTTATGAGGAACGGAATAAATATGGTCTACATGATCCAGCCATCTAAGCCGCTGGACCTTGACTCGTTTGACCAGTGTCGCTGTACAGTTCGTCGTTGAATCTTCTTCTTCACTCTCCATCTATGCAGACGTGACCAAAAATCACCCGAAGAATTTTTCTTTCGAAGCATCCTAAAGCATTCTCATCTACCTTTGACAAGGTCCATGCCTCTGCGCCATGTATAAGAACAGGGATGAAGTGTCATATACAGGGACATTTTAGTTGCTCGAGAGAGGACTTTACTACTCAATTGCCTTCTTAGTCCTAAGAAACAGTGATTGGCAAGAGTTATTCTTCGTTTGATTTCAGCGCTGGTGTCGTTGTCTGAATTAATAGCGGCACCTAGGTAGACAAAGTCCTTAACTCCATCAAAGTTATAGCTGTCTATCAAGACGTTCTGTTTAAGACGTCGATGTTGGGTGTCCTTTTTAGATGACAGCATATACTTGGTTTTGACCTCATTGACCACTAGACCCATATTCTTCGCTTCCGTCTCAAGCTCATGAACGCGCCATTGACATCACGCTGCGTTCTTCCAATTATGTCAATATCGTCGGCATATCCGAGTAATTGGACGGATCTTTGAAAGATTGTGGCTCTTGTTATGACGTGGGATTTTTTGCACTATTCTTTCCAGAACAATGTTGAAGAAGTCACATGACAGTGCATCGTCTTGCCTTAAACCTTTTTTGACATCGAATTTATCGGTGAGATCTTTTCTGACCCTGATGGAGCAGCGTGCGTTTTCCATCGTCATACTTCACAATCGGACAAGTTTGGTAGGGATGCCAAAACTAGACATGGCTCTATATAACTCCTCTCTATAGATGCTGTCATACGCGGACTTAAAATCGATAAAAAAGAAGTAGGTATCGATTTGAAGCTCCCGTGCCCCTGTTCTGTTCGCCTTGGCGATAAAATGGAACACAATTCTATGAATTTAGTAGGATTTCGTTCCCTTTTCTACCGTTAATCGCCTGCTTTTATCGAGGCGATCGTTACAGAACAGGGGCACTGGGTTTTTTCCAAGATCTGCCGTAGTGTGAAGATTTGGTCTGTGGTGGACTTTCTTGGTCTAAAGCCGCACTGATAAGGACCTATGAGATTGTTGACGAATGGCTTCAGACGCTCACATAATACGGCCGAGAGGACCTTGTATGCGATGTTAAGAAGACTGACACCTCTATAGATGGCGCAGTTCAGAGGGTCTCCTTTCTTGAGGACCGGGGAAACGATGCTGAGGTTCCATTCATCGGGCATGCTTTCTCCGACCATATTTTGCAAATGAGCTGGTGCATACTCATGACCAGGTCATAACCTGCAGATTTAAACATTTCGGCAGTGAGGCCATCAGCTCCAGCAGCTTTGTTGGACTTTAGCTTGGATACTGCTGTCTTCACTTCGTTCAGGTCGAGTTGGCGGAATTGTTGGTCTACGTCGCCTAAATCGAATGGATCTATCTCTCTACCAGCGGAATTGGGTTCATCATCGCTGTTATAGAGCTTGGAGAAGTGGTCTTTCCATATCCTCAGCATTGACTGTGGTTCCACCACGATGTTCCCTTGATCGTCTTTGCAGGCTTCGGCTCGAGGCTTGTAGCACGAGGCTGTTGTTTTTACCTTCTGGTAAAACTTCCGAACCTGGGGCACCTTTCTATCTCTGCGATCACGCGCTTCTCACGCTCTTTCTTTTTTCGTCTAAGAAGCCGGTACTCGTCTCTTTTCTTCTGCTCGTAGAGCTCGTAAGCAGTTCTAGTCTTTTGTATGCTTCCTGTTTAGCTGCATGTGCTTGCCGGCATTCGTCGTCAAATTAGGGGTTTCGTTGTGGTGGCCATGTGAAACCCAGCACTTCAGAGGCGGCATCTTTGATGGCTGATTGGCAGTGCTGCCACTGGTTCTCAATACTTGATGCTGGCGGCATAGTCTCTTGCGATTGTAGTCGTCCAACGTCGAATTTTCTCACAGTATTTCCTTGTTTTGGCTTAGATCGGGATATCCGCAGTCGTTACCTTGGCTACAACAAGGTAGTGGTCCGAGTCAATGTCGCCCCTCGGAATGTTCGGACATCCTCTATACTGGAGAAGTGTCGTGCGTTGATCGCAATGTGGTCAATCTGGTTGACGGTTGATTGATCAGGAGATTTCCATGCCCCTTTGTGGATATTGAGGAGCTGGGACCTCGTACTAGCTACCAGAACGTCTCTCCCGCAGCGAAATCGATCAGCCTGAATCCGTTATCGGAGGTGTTGTCGTGCAGGCTGCATCTTGCGATTATTCCACCAAAGATATCCTCTCTTCCTAGCTTGGCATTAATATCTCCTAGAACAATCTTAATGTTTTAGCTAGGGTACTGCTCATAAGTTTTGTCCAGGAGATCGTAGAATACGTCTTTGGTGTCTTCATCCCTTTCCTCATGTGCGCAAATGAGGCTTATGTTAACGAATTTAGCCTTGATGCGGATTGTTGCTATGCGCTCGTTCACATAGTTGAAACTCAAGACTTTTTGCCTAAGTCTAGTTCCAATAACAAAACCACTTCCAAACAGTCGCTGCTTTTGTTCTCGGTAGCAATCGCTATAGTAGATATCACAGTCTTTTAATTTGCGTCTACCTGGTCCATCCCATCGCATTTCTTGGATAGCGGTAATATCTGCTTTCTAGCAGTTAAGGGCTTCCGCTAATTGTTCGGCTGCATGTGGTCTATTAAGGGACCTAACATTCCAAGTACAGATCCGAAGTTCGTTGTCCATTTTTCGTTTGCTTGATTCGTCATCAGTAAATCCGTTCGTATCCGAGGCTTTCTGGTGCTTCGCAACTAAGAATTTACATGGCCGGGAAGTCACCCCGAAAGTACGACCCCCAACCTGGAGGGCCAGATCCTTGTATAACTCCAAAGATGGGGACCTGGATAAACCGCTCCTTGTAGGCCTGAGCTCCAAATATGAAGTAGCCTTAAAGTGTTCACTATAAGTAGTTCAACCTGGCTGGAACTGTATAGACTCCATGCCGTTGATCCCATCTAGGGAATTCCTCCGCTGTCCTCTAGGTTAAAGAAAAAGTGTCTGAGTGGGAACACCTCTCCCCCTCCCCCCTCTCTAGTTTGTTGCCACCAACAATCTTCCACTGGGGTTGAGACCCAATCTCCAATTGAGGTATTAGGCACACGATGTTCACCACGTGGAGATGAGAGTAGGAGTTGATAGACAGAGATGGTTTTAAGAAAAACCTTTGGACGCTAGACATCACCTTCAAAATAGAGATGTTTTTCAAACCATGTTTTTTTCTTGCAATTGAAAAACAAAACACCACATTTTCCAAAAGCAGCAATATGCTCACTGCTCAGGCTCACTATCGGTGTCTGTTCTGTTTATATTCTCTCGCAAATATAGGCTATGGTCACCATGTCAAGTGTTTGCATTTTTATAAGTGTTAATCCCCTGCAAAGACATTTTAGTTGGAACTTTGAAGTTATTACATTTTTTATGGAATGTTGTCTTAAAGCAGTTATCTTTCCCAGGCAATCCACCAATCACTTTTCAGGTAATACTCACCAGTCATACGGAAATTGCTTATTTCAAATCACTTTACCAATATAACTTTAACCTTAGTCATAAAATGATTGATAATTTTTAGATCACACCAAATAAAAAGATATTTGCCATTCTCAAAAAAAAAATCGTCAGTGATTATCGATAACATTGAGGCCATTGCACAATGAGCGATCTTTGTTCGAAGCCAGTTTGCTCTTCAATCATAGACGCGCCTGTTATCTTCAACACCATTCCCCGATCGTTTTGCTTGTACAAATTTATGGATGATATCATTTAAACTAACCTGCTAAGGTGTTTGTACATCGCGAACCGTCGAGATTAGATTTCGAGAAGAGTGGTTTTCTCCAAAAGCGTTTAGGTATTCTGTGGCTTGCTATTCGCACGGGCAATTTTTGTTTTTATTTTTACTCTTTTTTTTTGAAGAGATTTCCAATAGGTACTACGCCTTTTTAGTAAACATTCCGTTAGCCGTGCTATCAAGTGTCACGAGATAACAGGGTTAAAAAAATAAAACTCTGGATGAATCATCATCTATAGGTGGATTTTTCAATGTTTTTACAACTTTAACCAGGAAATGTTATTTCATCACTTTTGTGACTCTATACCACCTTTTCAGACCAGGAAAAAAAGAACTCTCATTCGGGTAATGCAAACATTGCCATCCCAGGACTAAAGAGCTGAAACTTCTACATCCATTATCCATCGATCAAGCAACGCAGGACACACGCTCTTCGGGTGGGTGGGGTGGTTAAGAGGAAAAGTGTAATGCCATGCTCGCTATACGACCGCACCTTTATAAATGCGATGCTAGTTTGATTATCATCTCTTCAGAGCGAAAAAAAGGAAACACAAATATACGAAAGCAGACATGACACGCGGATATAGAGACTTTTTTCTGTTTTTTTTCTGTCCCCCCTTGTAGAGGGTGAAATTTCATTTCAGCACGCACCTAGGTTGTGCGCGAGAGTTAAACGTTTTCGGGGTGCAGCTCTCAGATTAACTGTGTATCTTGGTAAATTACAAAATGAAAAAAATCCTTTCTTTAGTAGAAACTGAAACTCAAGAAGAAGTCACTTTTTACGGGAAACCAAGAAGTGACTATCTCATCTGGGGATAATGGACACAGATACGCCCTGGTATAATTCCGTAGAGAGTGTTTAGGATGAACATATAATATTATACAACTGCGAGGGGATGAAATTCAAGCCCTTCTCTTGTTAACAAACACCTTTAGTTGGGTGCGGTAGAATCTTCAGCGCCTGTTTCTGTTTGTGTGGCCATCAGGGCATCTCATAAAGTATATGGTATTTTAATTGAAGGTCTTTAAATGTGGTGAGTGCTGAGTGGTCATGCTCATGAGTTCTTTTTTTTACGGTAGATACACGTACAACGGAACGACTACGAGACTTTGAGCAAAACTTGGTAACCTCATTTTATTTATGTATGCTGTAAGAGAAGGGAGGGGGTGGCTGAATGCTATAGTGGCATGTGTTTTGGGAAATAACATATTTCCATGGTGATAAAGATTGTTTAGTCTGTGAGCGCACTGATTGTCGTTTTCGTTTTATAACTTTTCTCTTCTTAAAATTTTGACAGGTGTTTATCATTTAATTCTATTGCCTATATCCTTTCGTTTTCATATCATTTCAACGAATAAGTTTTCGATTTAATATGTGTACGGATAACTTGATTTCTAAGCAAAATTTCTTTAAAACCTGTCCGGTGGTTGAAAATATAGGCGCACATATTTATAAAGGGCTCAATCGACTCAATAGTGCGAGATACCCTGGTCTAAAAACTATTTCAGATATGACCAGAAAGATCATGAATGTTCTGAAAACCAATGAACATAAACCGTTTGCGTTTGGGATAGAGTAACGCTATCAGACGATTGTATTCTAAGTGCTTTGCTTTTTATATTTCTTACAAATGAGAAAACAGATGCAATGAGAGGCTGAATACAAATTGGAGAAGTGACGATTCCTGTAGACGACACCTATACCTTGTCTTCTTTGGTGAAACGACAGATGGAATGCAACTTATGACGAAAAGGTGAGGACATTACAAGAAACAATAGAATCTACAAAACTAAGAAATTAAAGTGTTCAAAGGTGGTGGGGGCAGTCTATTCGTAAACGAAAAAGAACTTCTGAGGGACAGCCTATGGACACTGTTCCGGAGTACAAATACCTTGAAATCATTATAACTTAAAATCTGAAAATGAAAACGCACCTGATTGGAAAATTATTCTAAGCAAAACGAGCAATTTCAGTATGTTGGTTATATGAAGCGCAAGTCTGGGGAAGCCATAAAGGAACTTTATTAAAAGGATTTTTCGTCTACCAAATAAGACCCTAAATGACATGCTTTATTTAAAAACAGGAACACTTATGATATTGGACACTTTTGGCATGTACTTCAACTATGAACCCCATAACTTTAACGATATAATACGATATAATGCGAGAGAATACCAAAAATCATTCTCAATAACAGGATTCAGTAAAAATCATAAGCTTGGAAATGTCCTTGGATGACAGAAATGTAGCAGAAGCTATATCCTCGTGCTTAGATACGCTTTGAATTGAATTGTAATATGCTTTGTCTTAAACGAACTTAGATTTAATTACTTCAAGAAGAATAAATAATGATGCGTTACTACTAAGTGTATTAAACGGAGAGAAAGGATGAATGGTTATGTTGTTGCTGCGCTTCGAAAACTTTTAAAATCATTCATATATATGGAGTCCAGTTAAGATTCCTTTCTACTTTTAGTTAAATTCATATTCATATTGTCAGTCTGGTAGACGGAAAAAGGGCAAACCATCATTAAGACAAAAGTAAGGAAAATCGTCAACTATTAAGGCTCAATCACTCAATATTTGTGTGGCTTGACTCGTGTATCTATTTTGGAGGAGTTTGTTGTTTAAACTTTCAACCTCAGATCTCGGATTAGTTGAAGAAATGCAGTCAAGAAAGATCAACTTTCCTTTTTTATTCTTTTACAAGATGGCGCGAGGACCCAAAAAACATTTGAAGCGCTTAGGCGGGTCCAAAAGCATGGATGTTGGACAAACTCGGAGGAATTTTTGCCCCTCGTCCATAAACAGGCCCACAAAATTGAGGGAATAACTTCCCTTGATGGGACCATCCATCGCATTTCTGCTGAGGAAGCGAAGTACAAGCTGTACAAGGTTCGCAAGACACAGCTCAGTTCTAAGGGAGTCCCATTCTTGGTCAAACACGACGGAAGGACCATCCGCTATCCCGACCCATTGGTGAAGGCTATAACCACACTGTTCAAGTCGACATCTCTAATGGCAAAGTTACTGATTACATCAAGTTCAATTCAGGAAACTTGTGCATTATTACCGGAGGCAGAAATTTGGGACGTGTCAGCAGTCAGCACAGTTGTCAACCGCGTGAGGCATCCAGGTTCCTTCGATATTGTCCATGTTAAGGACACAACAAAGTCATGTGTTTGCCACAAGATTGACAAACGTTTTCATCATCGGCAAGAGCAACAAGCCATACATATCTCGCTGCCAAAGGGCAAGGGTGTCAACTTGAGTATTTCTGAGGAGCGCGTGACAAACGATTGGCCGCTAATACTCATTAATTTTTTTTAAAACGAGGGTGAAACATTTGTGTTTTACAAAATGAAAATATAAGACAACTATTCTAATTATTTGAACAATGTTTTTAATTGAAAGCATAGGTACTTCTACTTACTTACTTACTTAGGTGGGCATTGCAGTTCGGGGGAAACCTGTGCCCAAACGAACATCTTTGTGAAGAATTCTCATCAATTTTGCACTGTACTCTAAGTCGGCTGAGGTCTTCCCCTTCCGCGGCTTTCCTGCGATGTGCTTTCGAAAACTCATCGAGACGGGTCTTTGGTGGCCATCCGTTGGTCTAGATATCCCAGTTTTCTAGCTTTATCCGCATGTTCCATTATAGCTCATGAAGTTCGTTCTTGAATCTTCTGCTCAGGTCTTCGCACACGCTGGACCAAAAATCACTCAAAGTGTTTTCTTTCAAATCGATTAAGAATTTCCTCAATCGCTTTAAATAAGGTCCATACCTCTGAACCGTACAGCAGAACTGGAATAATCAAAGTCTTATAAAGAGCTGCCTTGGTGGTTTTTTTAGAGAGTATTTTATTTCTCACTTGCCTTCTCAACTTAAAGAAGGGACGGTTGGCAAGAGTTATTCTCCATTTGATCTCTGCACTGATGTTGTTTTCCATGTCTATATCTGATTCTAGGCAGACGAAGTTCTGTAAAACTTCCAAGTAATGTCTTTCTATTGTGACTATGACTCTATAATCTATTGATCTATTGATTGCAAAAGCACCTAACATCGCGCTCCCGTCTTCCTATTACGTCAAATTCGTCTGCGTAGCGCAAGGAAAGGATCAGTCATTAAACTAGGGGCCTGTAAAGCTACAAGTCCGCAAGGCAAAAACCACTTGTAGGGTATTACATTGTTTGTTTACCTTTGTGGAAGGTGGCTTTGTATTACAGAAAATTTTACTCTTTTCATAATTCGCTTGTAAAGCTAATATTTGTAGACCTTTTGAAATATCTCCTACGAATACATTCTTTGTTTGGAGATGCTCGAAGGCTGCTTTCTATTTATTTAGATTCGTTCATGTCGCTGCTGCGGTGATAACGGCATGGGACTGCGGAAGCGCACACAGAAAGCTGATCCAAGTAATGCGAAGAAAAAATTCCTGAATGGAAGAAAATGGGCTGTTTCTGGCTACTGAAAAGACTGAAGTAGCATCGGTACAGAAGCAAAGTGTCTGAGCCAGCAGTTCTTTTCTTTTGAAAGATAATACTATTGACGATTTAGTTTTGCACAATCTTATCAAGTCTGATGTTGAGACATCTCATGAAAGTGCTTCGTTTTGCCGAAAGCTTTTTCAAGGTGTCAGTGCCTCAGTTCCGTACTAGGAAAATTTGGTCGATTGTGAACTTTTCTGGTTCAAAACCACATTGATAAGAAATATGAATTTGTTGACATCGGGAATCGGGCTTCAGGCGTTCACATATTACAGCAGACAAGAGACAAGATCTTATACGGAGGCTTATTCCTCTATAATTGGCGCAGTTGTATGAGGGTCTCAATTTTTAATGATAGATTAAACGACACTGTGGTTCAATTCGTCGGGTATGCTTTCTTTCGACCATATCATCAAAGTCAACTGGTACATGTTCTTTTCCAAGTGATCTTTTTTCAGTAAAGCCCTTCTTTGAACCATTTCCATAAATATAAAATGGAGGAGACCTTCAATTTTCTTCCAGTTCCGAAAGGTTAAGTAAGAAAACAATTTTCATTGAAGTATTGCTCTGGAATCTGGCAGCACTCTCCAAAAAAAGGATTTTCAAACCTTTTTTGGCTTTGAAGTTTGAACCCAGACTTTGTCCGTTACAGTAAAAGGATAAGACATATCACATAAGTAACCGTCAAAAGCTAGTACCTACTTCTACCCAATGTATAACGATTTAACAAATACTTATCTCTACCCTAGGCGCCTTAGGCTCCATACAAAAAGGTTTAATTACAAGAAATGAGTTACCTTAACGGCTAAAAGTAGTGTTTTAATGATCTAAATGACATTACCCCTGATTATAACATCTGTAGGTACTCTGTAAGTCTTCATACACTTTTTCAAAAAAGAAAAGAAGACAAATTAATGTAGGTTTAAAGCAACAAGGGTGAACTTCTCTCCAGTTGGATGAACCCAGGAGAAGACTTAAAGACCCAAACATAGAAGACAGACGCGCATCATCTTGCCTTTATAATGTTGGCGCGCAAACCAAACGAATACTCCGCATGAAGAAACACGTGCCCACATGACATTTGTAACAATATTCCTTCCACCTTCTTTCTTTTGAAGAGAAGAGAGTCGGTTCAGTTCAGTACCCAAGTCTTCTTTGTTCCTTCCTTAATTCTTTATCTGTCAGGGTTTCCCTCTTCTTGGGCTTCTTAATTTTTTTTTTCTTTATTTTCTTGTCAGAGCAAGTGGCACTCTGTGTTGTTTGACCGTTGGGATTGAGATGCGCGCTCATTGTTTCACAATTGACTTTTTGGTTCAATATTGCATGCCGGTGTGCGGTGTATACCGTGTGCCCAGTTCCAGGTTCCTATACTAATATACCGGTGCCCCCTGTTTGCATCTGATGAATTCGGTTGAGCGATTCAGTTGATTCCAGGCTGCGTCGGTGCATCTCGTAGGTAATGTCGTTGTTGTTGTTTCCTCGAGATGATGTGGGCTAAGAATGTATAAAACACGTTTTCTTGCCTTTAGCCCATCTTCAGTCGAGTGGATTGATGTTAATGATGACTTCCGAATGGGGTATGTGTTCTTAACGGTTCAGTTAATTTGTCATCTGGCATCGAGTATAAGAGCATAGTAGGAAATGATGGTATGGGACAAAACATAGCGCATACGGCGAAGAAGTGATAAAGTTCGTTATTATAACGTCTGATGGTATTTTATAAGTTTTCTTTAAGACGTTTTGTTTTTAATGTGGTATATGTGGAGTGCAGGTTTTCTTTTGCTGCCAACACAATTATTGGAGGTATCCGTCCGTTAAATGTATAGTCAAAGGTTAAGCGTACCAGACTTTATTCCTTTTGAAATAACCGTTGAAATTTACTGAAACGATACTACCTGCCTGTGGTTGGTAAATTTGACCGGCCCAAAAAAAAAATACATTTTCTTGGAAATCTCTGGGTTGTTGTCCATCGATTGGTTTTACGTTGGTTCATTATTCGGTTCTTTCGAAAACATAGTTATTATTCCATTTTAAGAAAAATCAAGTTTGAATAGGTTGCCCCTCCTGCCGGTGTCTAGGGTTTCAAATGCAAAGACTTGACTGCTGGTGTTTTGTTGCCTACGCGCAAACCTTGCTCCAATCTCAATGGATTGGTTTTTTAAGGCAGAGATGGAGAGGTGAAGACACCGAATTCTCCGGCCCTTTACATAAATGTTCAAGGGGATCCCAATAGGACCTGGCCCTCAAGGTTGGGGGTTCTACGTGATGCTAACTACCTACCCAACCACATAAAAACCACACTGTTCCGATCGCATCGGGACAATAGACAGACATAACTTCGAGATAGTACCTAGAATCCTTTTTAAAGACACGAAAAACAACATGATTGCGGAGATCAAACGCAGATTACTCTTGCTAATCGCTTCGAAAGCACATCGCTGGGAAATCGCGGAAGAGGAAGACCTCGTCTTAGGTGGCGCAATCAAGTGGAAGAAAACCCCAAAACCGACTTAGAGTTTAGAACTGGAGAGAAATAAAATAAATAGGGTGGCGCAAAAGAGCGAGGAGCCCTAGGGCCTAGCGCATTTCTCCAATCATGCCTTGTGAGACAATGGAGGGGACCAACAATTTTCTGCCGGTTCCGATTGACTAATCGAGAAAGCGATTTTTCATTTCAATTGACTCAGTAGTTTCTGAGACTATTCAATACACGCAAACAAATATTATTTTTTATAATACTGTATAGATATCGTTGGCGGTTTTACATCAATGAAAAGATGATTTGTAACTTTTTTTATAACTTGGGGTTGTGACTACCCTTAACTCTTTACCCTTAACATACCTATTAAGTAAGTAAAGTACAAGCGTTAGGAAAAAGGGAGAGAGTTTGAAAGGAGATACCGATGCACATCAGTTTTAAAGAAGAAGGAATTTCTGTATTTAACAGTACGTCCGAAATTGGACTCAAGGGTAAACTGATGGGCATTCCTGGAAGCGCGAGTATTACGGTTGAATTGTTTAAGGAAAGGAATGCATTTGGCAATCTCATAAGAGCACTGTATGTAAAAAAAAACGATAAAGTAAGGAAAGACAAGAAACATTACGACGATGTTCGAGTGTCGTGAAAGTTTCGATGGTGTTCGTATCCAATCATGTTAAAGGCTCTTCCGCCCAAAAGATTGAGGTGGATTGAAGGAGCACCGGCCCAAATATGGGAAATATACTCCATCTTAGGACAAATGTACGCTTTGTAGATGATTGCTAGGTCATTGGGTGAAAAAAATTTCTAGCATCGTCGAAGAAAGCCTAAGCACTTTGCAGCGTTTTTGGCGATTTCAAGTATTTGATTGTTCCACAAGAGGTGGTTGGTAATGCACATACCGAGGATAGAAAGCTGTTCTCTTTCAACAATGCAAGAGCCACTCATGGATAGTGGCAAGGGACGTTAGTTTCACTTCAACGACAAAAGACAGCGTTGAGTTTTTGAAGCATTAAATATAATGGAATGGTATAATGAGACGTGGTTTGTGAGTGAGTGTGTGTGTGTGCAGAAATACCGGGAGGAGAATGTGTCTAGACATCATGGTTCATAGCAAAACTACTAGAAAACTCTCGATGTTTCACTCTGCTATATAAAGAGGCCGCTGGCGCAACCAGAGTCAGTTTTTGATTATAGAGTGATAAAGTAAAGAGTATACTGAATAAAAGTGGTAGAAATAAATTGAAAGGTGAAGTTTTATTTTGCGAACTAAGCACACGTTACAATACGTTGCCGCCCTAGTTCCACGTCCGAAGATGAGGGATGTGAACTAAAGAACGAATATGAAAAGCTGAGGGCACTGTCGTCGGCGAAACAATTTAGTGGATTAGTAGCTTCAGACAGAAGATCGTTAATGAAAATAAGAAAAAGTGTGGGAGACAAAACGGAGTCCTGGGGCACACCAGCATTTATTTTGTGGTTTTCAGATTTATAGCCGTCCAAAACAGCTTGTAATGAACGGTTAAAAAGGTAGCTAGTGATCCAGCGAAGAAGAAACTCATCGAAACCAAATGTACGCATTTTAGATAACAGAGCTTGATGCCAAACTTTATCGAATGCTTTGAAATATCAAGCGCAGTAATATTACTTTCTCCAAATCGGTGTAAAGACTTGTGCCACTGTTTGGAGAGATGTACCATTAAATCACCAGTGGACCTATTGCAAACGAAAGCTATACTAGCGTTCATTAAGAAACTTTCCTTCTTCGAGATATTTCTTAAGCTGATAATTGATCAGCTTTTCTATGACCTTAGAAAGAAGGGAAGTAAGTACAATTGGACGGTAATTCGAGGGTGAGGAAGATTCATCATTTTTAGGGACTGGCTGGACAAATGCTGTTTTCCATCCACTTGAGAAGAGACCAAGAGACCTTTAGAGTAGGACAGATTGAAAAGCTTACGCAGTGGTTTTGACAGCGTGCAAGAACACCTCTTTAGAACTATAGCAGTGATACTATCCGGTCCAGCGGATTTATGAATGTCGAGATCTTTCAAGATTCTTGCCACTGTACGAGTGCGAAAGTAGATCGGTCCCATGGAATCGTTCACGCGCTCAAGTACTGGAGGAGCCATAACACTTTCTGGAAGCGTTGAGTTGGCGGCGAACTGGTTGGCAAAAAGGTTAACTTTTTCAAGAGAGATAACGAAGGGTGTGTTGTTGGAAACGAGCGTTGGAACCGAAGATGTTGTTGTGTTCCGGATGTTCTTAATGAACGACCAAAAATGTTTGCTATACCTTTGGGACATTGTAGTTGCCTTAATTTTTGATCATGTAAAAATTTCGTTCGTCGAATATTGACGTTTCTAGCTTCCCTGGATTGTTTAAACTTTTCCGATTTTCCTCAGTTGGATTGGCTTTGTATCGTCGGAAGCTTTCATCTCTAACCATGATAACCTCTTTACAGCTCGAATCAAGCCATGAGTCCTTTGGTCTGATACTTTTCACCCTTCGGGATAAAATTTTTCATTTCCAAAAGGACTAAGTTTGTGACCATATCTGCACTGGAATCAACCAATCAACGTCACTATCGAGGAAACATAGTGACCAGTTAAAGTTCTTAAACAAAAAATTTAGATCGTCCCAGTTGGCTTTCTCGTATTGCCAGACAGTTTTCTTTGGGATTTTATCTTTAACTGGGTTATTTTGGTACGAGAAATTAGCAGATATAACACAATGGTCTGATGTGCATAGAGGCGATAAAATACATAAAACACTATACATAACTTTGAAGTCAGTTGATTTATCAAGGATTCTTATCTTAAAAGACGAAGGAATTTACTACCTACCTTTATTGATGAGACGGCAAAAAAATAATTTTTTCTAAACTTCCAACGTCCGATTCTCATTAGGGTATAGCTAATGAAACCGATGTAAACTTTTTATGTTTTTTAGAGGGTGTAGGTACTTTAGAAAACTTTTTTAGCATTTTAACTCGATTCTGTAAACTATTAAAAAGAAACTACTTCATACGAATCTCTGAAACTTTAAAACATGTAATTTCTTCGTTTTAGGAACAACTCCGAAAAGGGCAAAAAAATTTCAATGAAAAATGTTAATATAATGAATATGTTAATAGAAAACTCTATTCACATCGCATTTCAAGGACCTACAGCCTTTTCGAATGGCTAAAAGAGAAAGAGTTTTTTTTGCATAGGACAGATCCACTAACCAATTCCAATAATAAAATCGTATTGTATTCCCCAACACGAAATAATTGCTCCTCTGGGTGGCCTTAGTCTTAGTTTTGGGGACTTCTTTTCGTTTAACTGATAAATATCATAGATTAATACGATGTCTAGGTTTGTCCTTCTCTTAATGTATAGATAGGTACAACTACCTATTTGCCCATTGGAACTCGTGCACATGTAAGGTACAGCCTACCAATAACGTCGAAGTCATATCAATCAATTTCCATTCTTTGATTAACAAATTTGTGTTTTCCAAACGATTTTTACCTATTTCAACTTATCTGCGTATATCAACATATTCTACACCCTCGTACAGCTCGAAGAGGGGTGCATTGACCTCACCGATGCACATTTATCATTCACTATTCCTCGAGAGTTAACGAACGGCACAAGTCTAAAAAAAAACCAAATAAACAAAAATAAAACCACCACTACACCACAAAAACATACGGCAATCCTGAAAACGAAATTATTTATTAGATTGAGATCCTCGCGGGAGGCAGGTGTTCGCATCGTGAATGCAACCACTTTCCAGCTTTCGAAGGCGCGGACGCACAAACATTTACAAAAAAAAAAAAAATCTGACCAAGGGCACGTGCTGCTGCTGTTGGTATCCAAAGTCCAGTCCAGAAGATAATGCAACACAAGAGACTCACAAAAAAAAATAAAATACATCCCCTTTGTCCATTGAAGGGAAGCCAATATGTACGAAGGGTAGACCTCAACAAATTGGAATTATTGCTGCAGCAGTGGACAGCAGCAATGTTGCATCTGCATTCGATTATCACCATCATCCGCGCAACAAAAGAAGATCTCTTGGGATAAAAACGTGAAACTAACATCAGAGCACGAGCCGTGCCTGTAATTACCCGTTTGCGACTGTGACTCTGTCCGGTTTTGGGGCTCAGCTCAACGTCTGGTGTTCATTAATTCGTTTACCTTTACCTACCCTCACAATTTTTCAAAGACCTGCATTCTGCTGCGTTCGATGTTTTTGTTTCTGTCTTCTTTTTTTTATTTATTTCAGCGACGATATCTTGTAGGGAAACAACCCTTCGGAGTGAAGTCGAATAAGAAGTTACATTATTAACATCAGAGATGATGCTTTCCGTTGTTTAGAGATCGACAGTTTTAACCGCAAGCTGGCAGATGATCCAGAGTTTTTTTTTTGTTTTTGTTTTTTCTTATTCTTCATTTCTGTTTTTGTTTGCAGAAAGAAACGTCGCGGTGTTGATAAACAGGGTTGTTTTTTTGCTTGTTTGCCGCATTTTAAGTTACGTGCATACCTATTTGATTTCATCAGTGAAAACTGCAGTTAGGTATTCAATCTGATAAGAATTTCGGCACCATCATCATGAACATAGTAGGTTGTCATATGATAGCGTACCTACTAGGTATACGTGTTTGGTGCTTTTCAGCAACCATAAAAAAAATAACTCTAAACTCATTTAACTTCTCAGCAAACAGTGATGGTGACAGATTTATCTGGGTTGCGAATGAAAAGCTCAAATTTTCAAGTATTGGATTAAAACTCTGCCTATTCGTAGCCGATATCCTTACACACATACATACAATAGGTAGAGCGAGGAGCCCCAACTTCCAGCGCATTTATCACAACCATGCCTCATGATGAAATGGAGGGGATCTTCAATTTTTTGACGATTCCGAACGGCTAATCAGCAACTTGCTGAGATACATAGCGAACTTTAAAGTGCTCAGTAGTTGGTCTTTTATTTGTTCAGTGTTAAAGTGCATGGTATATAAGTTTATGGATCAGCTGTAAAGACGCCAGAGCAGACCTTATAGAATATTTCATCAGAATATTTCATCAGAAAGCACCCCTGAATCAGACAAGAAAATAACATTGATACAGGATGTACGACTTTCTTTTAGACTAAAAGACCGAGGTTAGGTTAGGTTAGGTATGGAAGTGGCTGTCAGCCAAAGAGTACATTGCCTGACACACTTTGGGCGCAAGGGCCCATTGTGATACCACAGAGATCAGCAAGTCAATCACCTACTGATATCAGAAACCCGATGTAAGATTAACGAGTTGATCACTTATTAATCTTCCATTACGGGACTAGCCGGTTAATCACCTGCTAATCCAACCACGCGGAATTTTTAATGTATTTCGAAAGACTTTTAGGATTCACCGAGATGAGTTTTCCTCCTATGAAGTAGTGCAGGGCATGAGCTTCTGCAGAAATCATTGGAAAACACACCAAGTCTTTTGGCCTGTGTTCCAATTAGACAGTGTACCGTAAGAACACCTATGGTAGAACCTAGATACAAGCGGTTCAGGGCTAACAAACTTTTCGAGCGTTTTAAGTATACACACGGCCAAACTTTGTTGGTTGCAAGGCAGTTGTTACTCTCAGTCCATCTAGTGTTTGTTATTCTCGAAGCGTCTTGTCTAAGTAGGAGTTTACATGCAGCGAAAGGTACACCTATATTGTTCCATTCTACGCGTAGGGAATTGGTCGTGCCCTTTTTGGCTAGTTCGTCTGCCATACAGTTGCCTGGTATGTCCCTGTGCCCTGGCACCCATGAAAGGTGAATGTTGAACTGATTTGACATCTCCCTCAGAAATATCTGACAATTTTGGACCGTGATGGATTTTGTAAAGACAGAGGCAAGAGATTTAAAGGCAGCTTGGCTGTCCGAGTAAATTCGAATATCCGTGGAGGATATGACGTTTTCTTTGAGCCAAGACAACTCTACGTTAATCGCCAAAATTTCCGCTTGGAACTACCCTTGGATCGGGTAGGCGGAAGAAAATACTGAGATTCAGTTTTTCTGAGTAGATTCCACTTCCTACACCTTTGCTAGTTTTTGAACCATCGGTGTAAAAGTGCATTGCTTCATTTGAGAATAAGACCTAGATATTTAGCTTGATTTGATAGTGTGAGAGTTACCCCTTTAATATTTGGGGGTCTGAAGTCCGGAATTTTGTAGTTCCTCGTAAAGAGAACGAATTCCGTTTTGTGTGGATTGATGTTCAGACCACAATCTACAGCCCAATTTTTAAGCTTGTTAAGTGCTGCTTGTAGCAGCTCAGCTAGTGCTTGCCTGGTACGGCAATTGCTACATCATCGGCATAGGCTATGGTTTTGAAACCTTCGTCCTCTAGGTCGATTAGCAATTTGTTAACGACCAGGTTCCACAGTAGGGGAGATAGATCTCCTCCCTGCTGGGTTCCTCTATTGGCCCGATTCGGAACTAATGATTCTGCTGCTGAGCATTGTTGTTATCATATGTTCTTGATGTGTACTTCTATGAGCAGCCCATCAAGAGCATAAGTGATTGCTGTATTGTTAACATTGTTAAATGCACCCTCTATGTCTAGGAATGCGACGAGAGAGTATTCTTTGGATTCCTCGCGAAATGTGATACCCATTAAATTTTTTGTGAGGAAATAAAGGAAGTTATATTATTATCGGAAGGCTTGCCTTTCTCGCAAAAGGCGATACCCATGAAAAAAATTTAACTTTCTTAGATGAAAAACCATTGAACTTTCTGAGATTCAAATATCGAACTTCCAAACATATTTACCATAACGATACGGGTGTGCTCGGAACGAAAAGGATGCTTGTCTGGATCAGAAAGAAGAATCAAAATTTCTTTAAAATTCTTTATTCTCGAAGCAAGAGATATCTCCCGGATTTTTGACTGACCTATTCAGGGCTAATGCCGCATTCCCATGGAATGCAGTCCCGAGCCTCCTTTCGCCGTATACTTAGAAGAGAGCTTTTCCACTTAGTCATTTTCATTTTAGACAATACTCTGCAGCAGCAACTTTTTTGTTGTAGTTTGACTGAATCTATGGTTTCAACTAAGACAATTTTATTTTTAATAAACGGTTTGAAACTCTTGGAGCAATTCGATCAATTACCTGTCCTCTGTCCATTGTTCCAACTACAACCCTCTCTTCCCGGTGGCTCATAATATCCAAATAAATGGGTAATTTTGTAATTTCGCATATGGGGAACCTCGAAAGCGGTGACCAGATGAAACTATGTATATAAGACCCAGCGCAGCGACGGAATTTCAAGTCGCACTTCCAACAAATGAACCAAACACTTCACTATCAGACATTTTGAACAACTAAGAGCACCAATTAAAAATGAATCCAAAAAATCTTTAGTGTAGCAAAAATCGACCCCGACAAAGCCATAGCAGCGGAGGAGCTAAAGGCACATTCGAATGTAAACTAATCGATGTAGACACAGTTTAACCGTTCAGAAGCCCACCGAAACACCAGTAGCAGCACAATGCTATAGACGAACACTAAAAAACCAAAAAGTTAACTCATCCCTCTGAAAACAAATGTTGATTAAAATGCACAGACGATGCTGACAGAAGACTGCCCGAGGGAAAGGATCTGACTATTTCCGCTATATTAGCAATGACTCAAGTAATTGAATAAGGCCATCAAAAGCACGTTTTAAAGTCTGGTTTAAATGTCTATAAATTTACAATAATTGTTTCAATAAAGCAAATTGGGAGAAAGTATGCAAATTGGGATACAAATCTATGCAAAAAGATCATTTCGTATATCAAAACCCACGCAATAGTCAAACATCATAAACCCTTTTACTTCATCATTGTCATTATTCAAATTGCACACTAAAAAATGAAAATATTTATAAGCTTCAATATATGGATGCCGATAGGACTTAACTAGATCACAGATATATTAAAAATTTATTCATGGAGTCATTAAATTGTTCTTGTGGATTATGTAAAAGTTTGTTGTTTATATTGTGGTTCTTGAAAAGAACGTTTCCATTGAATAAATTTAACATTAAAGTTTGAGAGTGACCTAAAAGCGAACTTATAAGAGGTGACAATTCTCTCCAAATGCTTTCAGTTCGGGGCGAGTTGTTGTTTACATTTGGCTGGATTTTTGTTCACAGCCCAAAATGAAGCTCTGGACTATTTGCTTTCTTTTTCTTGGCCTTTCCTCCTCTTTGACTAAATGTAGGTAAGGACTTCTTATTTGAATGTAAAATAGAGTGTTAAATTGTGAATGTTATCAGGTGAAGATGGTAGTGAAGGTTTTAAAACCAAACGTTTTCACATTCAAAGTCGACAGCTGGATGGAAAACCACATTGTGTAGAGACACGACGTAAAAGAGGAACTCGGGAAGCTGATTATGTCGAAAGAATCACAGCCATACTCGCTCCAAGTGGTGAAGGTGAAGATACTAGGATAGAACAACGTCTAAATCCAACTGATGACGAGGATTTGGAAGACAGTGTCGGAATTTTGATCATCAAATACGACAACGCATCGCCTAACAAACATTCTTTCTATGCACTGCGACAAGTTTCGGAAACTGCACAAGAAGAACAAGAAGATTATAGTGAAATGTCTAGAGACGTTGACGAGCCGAAAGACTTTGAGGACAGTGATGATAGTGATAGTGATGATGATCAGATTAAAGAGGCTTATTTAGTCGTCTTTGAAGATGTTGCTGAACTAATACAACAAAATACTAAGAAACTCAAACAAAGGCTGTCGAATCGAAATAAATTTGACGGTCATTTAAGACAGAAAAATAATTCCAAGCGTAGAAAACCTGGAACTTCGGCTCACAAAAGGAAATCGGCTCGAAATGAGCTTCGCAAAAACTATGAACATTTTGTAAGAAATGCTGTTCGAATTCTACAAAACCAAGAGGAAAACAATGAATCCAAAAAGGAGAGTGAAGAAAAATGCATTATCGTCGACAAAGAGCCACTAGAATCTTCTACAGAAACACCATCAGGGGACAACTTGGAAGTATCTGTATCTAAACGAAGAAGACCCTCAAATAAACACTATGGGTTGAGGAAACGTTTCAGTCCGCAAATAGTGGAATATTTAGTTTAGAATAATATTTTTTAGTTTAATTATAAATAAAATAAAGAAAAGCAAAAGCAAGTTCTTTCGTGCTCTTTCTGATAACATGGTTTATCTCTTGACTCTTTTAGCGTCGAACAAGGTGAAAATGACTTAGAATACTGTTCTTTACACTATTTTGTAGCAAAAAGCTGCCACTCCGTTATTGGCATCTGGGACTGCTGCTGCCAGGGCTGTCACTAGGATATACAATATTGTTTTGGGCGATTCTTTTATTTTAAGGGGATTGGAGGAAAAACTTGTTTGAAAGAGGCTGTTGCCTCTTGCCGATTGTAAATCGTTTATTTTAAATAATTATGAATAAGTTTAAATGCGTACACGACTATTAAGCCTAACGCAGTACAATCACAAATTCAAATAAAGCAACGTCATAACCACCCCCATCATAAGCGTTATAAAGCTAGCGTGGGGGGGGGGGGGCGTCTCACCACAATTTTTGAAGTGAAAACTTCTTTAGGCGCGTTTGGCACTTTTGCGATGGGGGTAAAGCAATGAATTCGCTACCGACACCATTTTTTGGCTCATTGTATTTCGTATGTAAATTCGTCATAGCCCAGCGTCTCAGGTTCGATTCCCAGCAATGACTTCCATTATTTTATTTATTTAAAGTGAAAACATAAACAAAAATTGTGGCCACGGCTGGGATTCGAACCTGAGACCCTTAGTCTAATAGCCATCGACTCTACCATTGAGCCAAGAAACACATTAATTTTGCACTGCTAAATGACTTAGAAGAATAGAATAGCCAATATTTTACTACCATTTCAATGAAGTGGATGAGTGAAGCTGGATGCTGGAATCATGGCAGAGTAGGAGACGCACTGGTCGATGATTCGAACTTTACAACAAATTAAAAGAGATCAACAACTCATCGCGATGATTTATCGATGGAATTGAAATGGTTGCATGAAAATAGTTTGAAAAACTATTACTCAAATATTCACTAATTTCGTTTCTAAACTTAATGCATTGTCCTTTCATTTTATTGTCAAAGTTTACGAGCGCAGTTACAAAATCTGTAGATAGACACTATCGACTTTCGTTAAAAAATTGAATGTATTGATTTTAACAGAATTTCACAAGGGTGACGAAGAAATATAGATATGATATTCCAGATTTCAATTTAGTTGCTAGTTTCAGAAGGCACGATCGTCCAGCAGCAGGAGCAGCTATCTGTAAAAGGTTGTCTGATACAACTGCCATATTTTCCTCAAATCATATGGATTTGCATACGAGGTACCTACACTAGTATATGTTTAGTAGTAATGTTTTTGATATCGGCGATTTTTTTATATAAAAATTTATTTATTTAGTCTGAAGACGCTTCTGCATACCTTCACGATAAAATTGGGGAGAGATTTGATGATTTCCCAATGATTTTGAGTGGTGATTTTAACATCAACTTCGGCGATGCTACAAATTTGCCACTTTTTCAATTTTTAAAAGAAGAATACTATTTTACAATGACGAATGACCGCAGCCTTAGTACAACGAAATATAAAGCGACAATTGATGCAGTCTTTGCGATATATTTTAATAGATTTGAGACAAAATTGTTCGTTTCCTATTTAAGTTACCATAGACCTATTATTTCAGTATTAGAATACGATGATTGTAGAGATGATAATAGAAGATATAAAATTGTGAATGAAAACTCATAAGTTTCATTGATGTTCCTCTATGTACATCTACATAAGTATATTATAAAAGATTTTCCTGTACCTACATTAAAATATTTACTGAAAATTCAATTCTGTTTTCACTTCCGTCGGCACTCCCGGAGTGCTTCTTTTTTTTTTTAAGGAAGATGTGGACTGCTACTTATCCGAAATGCAAATTATTCTTTTTACTTGTGAGAAAAGCTCATCCAAGTCACCCCCTCCCCCATCTGACTCTCACTACGCCAGTGTGATTTACTGAATGTTTTGAATTCAAAATGTTTCAACTGACAAGTATTATTGCCGAACATGTTTTAAATTATGAGGAAATTTTCGGAGCAATTTTCAATGAAAACTAAAATATCGAATAGATTATAGATGTGGAAACGGTTGAGACCACCTGAAAGGTTATGAAGTTTTTTCGTACGTTACTTTTTTGGTTTGCTTTTTTTATTGTATGTATGCTGTGAACTGGTTTTGTGTTTATGGTTTTGAAATATTTTCAAATGAACATTTCTGTTCTCAAAAGTGCTTTTTTTTCATTAGAAGGGACTCAAAAAAATGTTGGCCGCGGCAACACAGGCTGCTGCATATGTATGTATGTCGTACAACGCCGAATTAAGCCAGCGCGGAGCCTATAACAAATTCTGTGAAGAGGCCATTCATTTGCTTTACATTCTCAAGTTAAGAGTATGACTGACACAAAACAAAACTGTTACAAATGAACTTTTCTGAAATTAATATGGGGAAGTTTAGAGATAACACTTTCAATTTCGACTTCTTTAACCAAATCAAACTCTATATTCAACAAAGTGTGGTGACTAAGTTGGCCCATCGTGTTCCTTGATTCATTTTTATTACGTTTTGATGTTGAAAAAGAACGTTCTCCAAAGTAATTCCTTATTTATGTTGGTTTTGGTATATAAATAAAGAATATATGTAATTTTATCTGCTTTATTTTATTAAATAAACTTATCACAACTTTTATAATTTGTTTCCGAGGCGTTTTGAAATCAAAAATTCATCTTCAGGTTCTTCGCCTTGCAAATTAATTTAGTCTTTTATTTTGGTTTATTGGTTCAGGTATTGTTGTCTCTTTTTCTTTATTTTACTTTCGTAAATTTGTTAATTTTATTTTATGATTATTGTTTTTGTTTTTATTATGTATTCCTTGCTATCTTATAGTAATTTTAGTTGTTTGAGTGCAGTGTCATATAATGCGTAAGTCTTGAATATTAATTTATCGTTCATTAGTTTGCCTTTCATATTTTCCTTATATATATTACGAGCTCTTCCAGTGCGTCAAGTGCTCTTCCTTTCTTGCATAAGTGCAAAGGTTGTAAACTTAATTCCTTAGTTAGGGAAACACGATTCCAAAGAACTATTAAAAAAAAGTTTATAATATTGCTGTTCCGGTGGCTTCTATATCTTGCTGTCTATGAGAGTAGCCACATCAGCATCACTGCAAACTGCACTAATTTTCCTTCTAGGCTGCGTTCTCCAAATCATCTGAGGATTTTTCCAAAATTTCTTCTGTTGTTAGAGATTTTAGCTGTCGAAAATGGTTAAATGGTTAAAAAAAATTGTATGATATGCTTTAATGCATTAATTTAAAGCAGACAGTTTACAGTACACTATCAATAATGACAATAAACCCCCAAATTCGAAACGTTGTTCAGGTGTTTGATTGTCAACAAACCCGTCGAGCGTACTAGAGCCTTTGAAATGGTGGTACCTACTTTGTAATAAGCATGATTCACCTTGATGTCTGTTGCTGGTATTCGTCACAGTTAGTCAGATCTTTGGCTCTTGTCTCAATATCTGAAAATGTGGATCGCATTGCTTGGATGTAGCCATATAATGGTACATAAGGAACGTATCCCGTACTAAGGTCTTGATCAGACGGCTGCAGCGATTCACTAGTCGCTTGCAAGCATTCTAGGATTCCTTTCCACTTAATTGTCATTATTCCCGTTTCAGCGTTGAGAAAATGGTCTATAAGCTTTAATATTCCCCCCCCCCCCCAAACCGCAGAGCCCTTAGCATTTGCTACTCCTGCCACGTGGCTAATCCGGCACTGATGTCATATGAAATATTGAATACACACGAATTATGTTCTCAAGGGAATATTTCGGAATGAGTTTTTTACTCTGTTGTAAAAAGTGACTCAAGACGCTTATCATGTTTAAAAACAATGACACAGGCTGCATGCCTGACACCCTTGGCGTGATAATTAGCTTGTCTGCCTGTTAACCCAGAGGTTTATGCTTCGTGGTTCGAATCCCAACATAGATAAAAATGTTTTTCCACAGGTATCACTTTCGCGAGGAATTGCTAAGTCTTCCGTTATAAAATTATTTGCTATAAAAAGCGCTTATCCGGATAGCCGTTCGGAACCGGCAGAAAATTGTAAGTCCCTTCCTTTCCCTCACAAAGCATGGTTGTGAGAAATGCGCTAGGGCCTCGGGCTCCTCGCTCTGTTGCACCACCCTTTTTATTTATTTTATTTACCCAATGCATTCCTACTTTGAAATTAATTCAACGGGTAGCCGACTGCGAGAAATAATTGGGCTATCTTATGACCAATATGTATTTGTTCTTAATACGTCAACAACACCAGTCAACAAAAAACATAATATTTTTTGGGTTTCTGTTCATTGCATTTTGTCTCTGTTCTCTGTGCCAAAGAATGTTTACCAATTCAGCCGGTCGTGCTGTACTTTTCCGTGATGTACATTATTTCATCTTTCAGTAGGTATAATCAAGGTAATCATATTTCGAAATATGGCCTTATGTCATGGCACTGTGGTCACAATAGCTCAGAAGCTCAGTAAATTCTTTAGGAGTAAACACTATCGACATCAATGTGATAATTAAGTCCATCTGAATCCGTCATTTTACACATCAACGGATAACAGTTTCCCCAATGGTGGTAGGGGAGTGAAGGAAGGTGAGTGATTGATAGTGACTGGATATAGGTATAGGGTTGAAGAACCTCCCTGATCTATTTGCAAGTGTTCATGAATTTTCGTCAAAAAAGTTTTCCTTAGATGCTGTTTTCCTTGTGTGGGCCAAGCTAAGGTAATCTCAGAAGATGGAATGGCACTTTTTATATACCGCCTCGCCTTCGCATCCTGTTTCCTATTAAAAGTTTTTGGTAATTGACTCATGCTGGAAAACTGGCAAATCCTAGAGATCATCTCCTTTCGTTGGAAATTTTTAACAGATTCGAATTAGGCCATATTTTCCGCCATTCAATTCCCATTTCACGGTGTCCTGGAACATCAAAATCAAAGCTACGTACGGGCTTAGCTGTAAAAATAAGTTAAGTTCCTAAGTCGTTAAGTTCCTCCGATCTAACTCTGTTGAAAGCCTTAAATTTGTTGTAAATTAGAAAATATTATCAAAATCTTCTTGATAAAGTAGATAGTAAAAATAATCACTTCTTTTGTGAGTCCTTAAATTCCATGCATCTGTCTTGCAACTCTTTTTTTTAGTAAGCCCTTTTTTCAACTCATACTCTCATTTATCACTTGATACCTACTGAATTTCCTTATTTCCGCTTCAGTCCTCAGGTAGGTACCTGAAATAAGAAAAACAAAGAAGAAAGGAAACCAAGTTGGTCCAGAAAATTACTTCTACTTCCTTGAACATTTCTTTATAAGAAATCGCCAGACTATTTTTATTAACCATTATTCTTTATCTCACGGTAAATCTCTATCACGCAGATTGTTTTCCAGCAGCACTTTAGCATCGCAACACACAATAGGTACACAGTTATAGGTCAATATTTATTCAATTTTATCCTTTCAGCCCTATTAGCATATTATGGATTCCTCTTCTACTCTTTGCTTAAAGGCTACTGAAGGTCAACCCCTAAAATGAATGGAACGGTCCACTTACATCACACCTTTGTGTAGTTATGCTCAGCATAATCATCCTAAGTTCGCCGCACAAAAGGTTGAGAACAAGACACCAATAAATCACGATTGCCCTGCGTAACTGACAAAATACAACAAAAGGGTTGAGATAATTTGGAAGAAGAGTTTCCCCTTTTCGTTTAATTTTTCAACTCAAAGGTCACAAACACATGATGAAAACTAAAGCAGGGATGACTGATGATGATGATATTGCGAGTACGTTTCTGTGCCTTTTTCAGAGGAATGCTTTAGAACGTGCACCAGTTTGAAAAATTTTGAAGCAAATATCCTAACTAAATAAAAAAAAACTTTTTTTAACCAAACTCATCTTTTGTTTTTTTTTTTTCCATTTAAAGGAGAAACATCATTCGATTTGATTACTCAATTACACGCAACTTATCCGCAAAAGGTCAATCATCATCATATTAAAGTGGGTGATGTACGCCCTTGACTTTCTATAATCATCATCATCCCTTAAGCCGCAACCCACAAAACAAACATTCAATTTGAGGATTTAATTTGGCATTCATCTCATAATAACATCAAATTACATCCAATTTGAAATTGAAAATGCGTGAAGCACTCAAACAAAAAAAAAAAAAAAAGCTGTACACCACCAGCTAAGAGAGTAGGTACACAGTAATTGGGGGATGAAGAATGGTCTTTTGTTTGTTCATCACACCCTAACTGTTCATTTAAAATCTCATTTAATCTTTCCACATGAACTTTACCGGATTGGTGGTAGGGGTGCGGATTTCGTGAGGTCACGTGATGACATCCTAAACAAAACACAATGAAGTCTGGCTGTTGATCTTTGTGTTTGAATATGGTTTCAAAAGGTGAGGGAGGGAGTATCATCAAAAAAGAAAAGAAAAATAGAGAATTAAAGACCAATAAATAATTTGTGTGCAGACTTTTTCAATATTGTGTCTCAACAGATAACATTATTCTTATTGGAGTAAACTTAAATTTTTTGGTACTAGCAAATGTTTTTTTTTTTTTTGTAAGAGGAGACTGTGGTACCCGCGGCGTGATGGTTAGCATGTCCACCTGCTAACCCAGAGGTTCGAGGTTCGAATCCCAACAGAGGCCAAAATGTTTTTCCACGGGTATCGCCTTTCGCGACGAATTGGCAAGTCCTCCGTTAGTAAATTCGTTGCCATGAAAAGCGCTTTCTCAATTAGCAGTTCAGAACCAGCGGAAAATTGTAGGTCTCTTCCATTCCCTGACAAGGCATGGTTGTGAGAAATGCGCTAGGAGACTATAATAAATAAATTACTAAGCTGGAGTGCTCAGATCAGTCACCGGTAAATAGTAAATAATGTTTTCTTTGGGTCTTAGTTTTTGAATTGGCAACACTGTTTCTAGTGATTGTCTGGCAATCACCGGTAAATTTGTGGTCAATACGTTTCACCATTACCACAACGAACAGGCTTACTTCGGAACAACTTTTGCAAATGATATAATGAAACTTTATTTTACGTGTTTCACTCATAAACTCTCAGTCTCATTCTAGGATGGTTTCAGTTTAAACAATATTGTTTTAAGCTGGAAAAACAAACGCTTTGTGTTGACATTGAATTGACATAATGATTTGTGTGTTGTTTTTTACTGTCAAAGTGAGCAAAAGTTCAACCGAACCGAATTTTTTGCTTTGAGTTGGAGTCACATTACATCGTCTTGTACAAAAACCAACGTAACACCGAAGTAAAATCGACATTGTGGTAGGATGTACTAATTTCTTATGACTAAACTCATAAACGTCAGACAAAACCAAAGCTAAGGCGACAATGTGATACAGGCATCAGCACCAAATCTGTGCGTGAGTATGAAAACGATTACATTTTACATTCAATCGCGTTTGGCAAATCGTTTATACGTAGCCACAAAAGAGTTGAGGTCATAAAATAGATCCTTAAGGAACACTTTTGTTGACAAGACTACATACGGGTGGAGAGCTCCGGGGCCTATCGCCGATGTTTCTCGCAAAATGCGATACCCGTGGAAAAACATTTTTTGGTTTCTGTTGAGATTCGAACTACGATCATCTCGCGTAACTAGCAGACATGCTTACCATTAGGCCACCTGTACCCAGTAGCGTAGCTAGCATTGATGGCACCTGGGGCGGCAATTATGGTGTCACCACCAGAATGTTTAACAGTAAAATAAATGAAATCCCGTTAATCCATATATTGCGATTTCTTTATTAAAATTCAAATAAGAAACTTCAAAAAGGAGAACAAAAACTAATGTACATATCTAGGTACATGTTCACATTGTTTTAAAAAAGAAAAAAAAAAACAGAAAACATTAATAAAACTTCTTCTTCCTACCTGTCAAAGCAGAAAATTCGCTAATAGCGTAATCAATATTTGTTTGCTGAGTCGCCTCATGTTCAATTGTTAAAATTCCCAGATTGTCGAGCCTCTTTTCCGTCATCGTTTCACGCAAGTAGTTTTTAATTAATTAAGGCTTATTACTCCTTTCACATGACGCAACTGATACACATATTGTCATAAACATTTTTAATGAGGCAATGAGATTCGGAAAAGATTCTGCAAAGTTCTATTCAAGAATGAATTTCATAAAATCTTATGATAACCAATTAGATGTTGTCACTTTAGCGGCTTTCAAATGACTTTTCTACCTTGGTATCTCTGAGAGAAGTTCTGACTCTAACAGCTCATCATAAGCACTAGCAAATTTTGAAGCAGCTGTTTTCAAATCAATAATGCTTTTTTTTACAAGACGAATTAACCAAAATTAAACAATTTAATGTTTTCAACACAAAGCAAACCAAATTGAAATAAAAAAAAAAGAATCGTGAAAATGATTTAGTGAAAAAAGCAATCTTACATTGAAGTGATTTCTACTGGAGACTTGAAAGTTTACAGTAGAATAAAAAAAAAAAAAAAAAAGATATGATTGGACAAGTTTTCTTATATAATATATATGTTGTTCAGGGTTCCATATATACACAGAGAAATATTCATTGATTTTTACAACTGAATGAATTTCTTGTTTCTTTGCGAAAAGACAAACTATTTGCAATTTATTTGTGTTTGAAAGAGTAAAAAGAAAAAAGGAAGGATGATCAAATTTACAAGCTTGGCTTTTACTTCTTGTCGCCCATTTTCACTTTGGAAGTCATGTAGATTCCAACGATGAGGCCAAACATACCAATAGCCGAACCAAAAATCTCAACAATGAGAATTTTCACAAACAGTGGCGAGTTGGCGGCACACATTGGGGACAGAGCAAATTTTTTGTTCAAAACCACCTAGAGATAAACCAAATGAGACAATTTTTGGCCAAAAATGTTTGTAATTAAATTCTAAAGAGACTGACGAAGTCGGATTTCTAATATTTCTTAAATACAAACCTTTATAACCTACTAAAAGCAAGGTAAATTGAGTTTTACCCTATTTTTTTTGTTATTATTATTTACAAAAATGGCTGCAATTATTCAAAAATTCATATTTTTGGTTGTATGATTATAAAAACAAAATTAATGGAAAAATATGTGTCAATGAGATTTTCTAAAATTTAATTATTATATTAAAAAAAAAAAAAAAAATCGGGCTTTGTCAGTCTCTTTAGAATTTAATTTAAAAAATTTCTGTGCAAAAATGGTTCAATTTGGTTAAAATTTGAGGTCTCTACACCGAAAGAAAAACCTTGGTAAAATCAAACAGGAAACTTGTTTGTTTTTGCGTCAATCAGGAACATAGTTAAATTAAACAAGCTGGCATTGTCATTTTACTTACTGAAATGCTACAATTTTCATTGCTCAAATCAACAACGTCATTTTCAATTTCATTGTTAACCAACAACGGTTGTGATACTAGAAACATATATGTCCATGATACTTTAACAACGTTTGTGTTTCGTCAACAATTCTGAATTGTTGGTAAAAAATGAATATTGTTGATCAAGTATGCTCGTGAGAATTCAGCCACGTTTTATTTGCTCAACAGTTTTAATGCAAAATTTCTATGATAAATGCCTGAATTGAAGTTTGATCAATTCAGGCATTTATCATAGAAATTTTACATTAAAACTGTTGAGCAAATAAAACGTGGCTGAATTCTCACGAACATACTTGGTCAACAATAAAGAATAATTAATTATCCCTTAAGATAAAATGGTCATGAAACTTATCATATTATTGAATTGAAGTTCCATTATGCGACTTCACGTTTTCTGTGGGCTTAAGTATGTAAAATATTGGAATTCAAAATGTTACTGATACTTTAACTATTCTTTATTGATTAAAGAAGTATGAACATTGTTGATCAAACATATTGGTGAAGGTTCAACAGTTTATTTGATATTTCAATCACAAACGTGATGGTTTTTGTAATTTCAGCCTTAATTGTTAGTTAAATATGTTTGTTGTTGATCAAGTATGAAATCAACAATCACGTTGTTGGTTAAAAATTAGAACATATTCAAATCAACTACGAACATACTTAATTTAAACATTTTTATGATACTTACCTGAAAAAAAAAATTGATCACGGCAGCATACTTGATTTGAACATGCGTTCTTATTTGAATTCATCACGAAACTTGGTTAATTTCACAATTTGAGATGAATTGTTGATTAACAATGAAACATGTTTAAATCAACCAAGGTTTTTTCTTTCGGTGTAGGTGGTTTTGAACATTCTGTCCTCAATGTGCGGCATCGGCGAGGGCAGCTCCTGAACCAACAACACTTACAGCAATACCACAGACCAGATTGACCATCCCTACAGCTAGACCAGCTCCGAACATCACGTATCAAGCTGTCCAGTTGTTGTTCAAAACATTTGGTTACTCATTGCAATAAGAGTGTTCGATGACCTGTTCTAGAACAGTTTCAGACAGAAAAGATCAGACTTTTAATGTTCAATGAGAAATTTTCTGTTCTTTTTGGATCTTTTTTGTGTTCAATGAGCTGTTCTAGAACAGTTTAGCACAGCATTTACTGCACCTCCTTTTAAGCAAGTGCAAGTTTGGTGAAAACTGTCAAAAGCAGCTGTTGACTCGTAGTTTCTTAAGAGAATTGTAATTTTAATTTGTTGTGAAAAATTCAGAAAAAATTTAAAAAATTAGGAAAATATCACCTAGCCTTGTGCTGAAAATAAAATTACTTATTCGCGACGAAAATACGCTAAATTAAATTGATATCAGAAAAAGGAAAATTGGTGGTTGTTTTTTTCGTTTTTGTTGTTGCTTATTTTGACAAGTTTGCTTGTCCACCACCATCCATCACTGCTACAGATTTTATTCTAATCGGCTCAGCAGTTTCGGAAACTATTCAATACATAGCAAACAAACAAAATTTTTTTTCTTTTAATACCTAATAGTGTAAAGATTTCAACCTTAGGTGTTGTCAAAAAACCCGAGTTTTCCAGTCCCTAAAAACGTTAAGCCACAAAGTCACAAAACATTCCTGTCATTTGATTAAAATTACCTACATGTCGTTTAACACCCCTTTACACCTAGCAAAAACCTAGGGCGAGTTGAGGTCAAACTCAGGGCAACCCTAAGGCTCAAAAAACACTCAATTTGACATTTAGGGCGAGTTTAGGTTTTTCAAAAAAGCGACCCCAGTGCCCCTGTTCTGTAACTATCGCCTCGATAAAAGCAGGCGATAAACGGTGGAAAATGGAACGAAATCCTACTAAATTCATAGAATTTCGTTCCATTTTCCACCGTTTATCGCCGAAGCGATAGTTACAGAGCAGGGACACAGGGCTTCAACGAACGAACCTCATGTATTACAAAGAATATCGAATCAAACGATATTTTTTGAGTTCTACTCTCTGCTCTCTCCCGACGAGTTGTATCAATTGCTGAACATCCTTTAAACGACCTTTACAATCAAAAATTGCTTCTTTGCTTTGTTTGATATTTATTCAAAACAACTGCAACTGCAACCATTCGTGTGTTTGAATCATTAATTCAGCATTGATTACACAAAACACATCCAATCAACTCGGATGAGTACCTTGACAGCCAGTGTATAGTAGATACGCATATCTGGCTGTACATCTACAATTTTTTGAAGAATTACAACAAACAATAAGAAATAAAAAAAAATATATCTAAACCATATAAAAACAAAAGTGAAAACGCAGCCAACGTATCACTCTCAAGATTTGTACCCGCACTCTTTGTTGCAACCATGGCAGCATTTAACAATGCTCGTGATGGCCATGCACTGCGCACGGATTATGGCTCGTGCGGCCATCTTCGATGGATTTTTCCTCTCCTTCCTCTGTATCTATATTACTTTACAATGCAGCATTACAAATTGTAACTGCTTTGTGCAGTTTTAATTATCCAAGAAACATTTTTTAATTGCATGCAATTAATTAACGGATTTAGCCGCTCGATGGTATAGAGAGTGGAAGTTGCCAGCAGCTTTTGATGGTTGTACGTAAGCGCGGGCTGCAGTTTCCTACTTCTCGCTATGTGAGCGGTGAGCCAGCCTACATGTCTTCTGTTTGCATGATGGCTGCTCGGCAGCAGTGGTGGCCCTGTCTGCTTGGCTATTGATTTGGCAAACTCTCGTGTCTGCGCGTTTTTTTTCTGTTTTACCTTTTTTCTATTTTAGTTTTAGCCCCGGTTAAGAGGAGAAATCGAGTGTCAATAAAGCGTACATAAGAGGTAACCAGATTGTTTAGATGGTGTTACATTATGTGGTTTTTGTTGTTGTTTTTCCTCATTTTTTTTTTGTATTTTATATTTCGCAGTTATTTAGCGCAGATGAAAGTGATCCATCTGCACTTGCACTGCTTGTGCCTTGCACCAGTCTACTAAGCGTTTTAATTGCATGTATAGGTATTACGTATTCCGATCTTGCACATGATGGCGGATGCAACTTCCTTGTGCATTACATTATTAAATTAATAAATTTTCAGTTTGAATGCACTATCTTCTTCCATCTTGAATTGAGTGTATGAGTACTTCTTTGTAGGCATTAGCACAATGCCGGACAGCTTCGTTTTCTGTAAATGTGATTAGATATGAGTAGGTAGGCATTGTGCGGCGGTGGGTGCTTTTGGGGCCTTGTAGCCTTGAGGGGTGTTTCTGAATGAAAAGACTGTGGGATAAATATGGTCAAGGGTGAGCAATTATATTGAAATATGACACTTCACTTTCACGTTGATTCCTTTTCTGTTAATTGCTCTTTATTTCTTAGCTCTTTAAACTAGGATCGGATCTGATCAAAGGAATCATCGATCTCTCGATGATAGGATGTACAGAGTAGGCGAAGGAGTTAATGATCAGGTGCCATTCACATTTTAGAACTAGGAAGCCCCCCTGAACCACCTGGAGCTGTGAATAAACTCCAGGACGTTCTTCAAAACCGCAATGGTTCTAGTTCGTTGAAAAATTGTTTTTCAACGTCCACAATCTTCCAAACTCTCTTAAAATTGTAATTCATTCAAAAAGTTTCACCGTCTGACATAGAGCGGAAGTGAAATTGTATTTTGAGCCCATTAAACAACAGATTTTTATCCAAGACATCTTCAGATAGAATATTATAGCCTATAAAACCACAAAGAAACACTTGGCTCTGAGGAAGAGCATCAACATCTTAACTACTAACATCATCCGCAAATCAGTGATGTGTACCACGTTTTCATCATTTCTCTGTTTGACATTCACAACCCATGGCGTTGGATATAAACCTTTAATCTTGGCGTTTATGTGCATTGAATTCTAGTTGCAGCATTTCGTTCAAGTATCCATCACATGGACATACAACACCGTCGTCTAATTCGATGGATACTTTCAAGATCCATCAAACGGTTGGCGGTTGGCAGATAAATGTGTTTTGCCTCTGTTTATATTCGACAATTTGGATGCAACACCGCACGTTTATCACCATGATGATGATAAAGATGAGCGGCGTGAAGATCGACACTGTCGATCTCCCTTTATGTGGGTGTACCTCTGAACATGGAATCTACTGTGATGCCTACAGGATGCGACAAGCTACCAGAATACTAATTCACTTAAAGACAAACAACGGTCATCTTATGAACTAAAATGAAAATAAATAAATCTAGAAGTAGCAGGTAGATATGTCGACACAGCATATCTGATGGGTTGATGTTATTGGATTTGGTACACTGGTATCAATGATTCTCATGGTTCCACTGTTTCTACTCTTTTCTCACCGTTCCTTGGTTGTTTGTCTTTGAAAGGGATCTGAATACAAATTCGGTGTGGTAAATTTTGTTGTGTTACGTAATTGAATACTCAAGTGAATGGAGCCAGTTAGGGGTTAGGATAGGTTTTGAAAGATTTAACATTTTATTTATGAATAAATATGCACCTATAACGCAATTTTAAATTTCATTATATTTTCAATATACAAGGTATTTTGCATAAACTGCGACAAAGGCCCAAGCTTGTTGAGTCAAGGGACGAAAAAAATTTTATCCAAGTTGGGGGAAAGAAGGGGTCTACCTATTTCCCTACGTTTGGGCGGGAGGGGTAATTTCATAAAAATTGACTTAATTTTCTAAAAATTTATTAAAAATCAACCAAGCAATCTACTTCTTCAAGCTGTGGAGTCTTTAAGAGCTAATACTGTGTTCCTTAATGAACATTTTGGTTCAAGTTATTTTAAATAATGGTTTTTGAGCAATAATTTTGGGAAAAAGGAAATCAAATTTCTACTTTAAATAAAAGTTTTTCAATGGGTCATCCTTACTTTAAATATATAATTAATAGCTTTGAGTCAAGCACAGAAAACTGAACGAGAAAATCTTTTTTTAGATTTTTAGAAATAGAAAAAAATTATACTTTTCCAGAAAATTCATTTTTGTTCAGAATTTAAAGTCCAATAGGCGGAAAACCCAAAGAATTCCATTTTCTGAAAAAAGTAAAAGTAAAAGTGTAAAATTTTATAAAAAATTTTAGTGTCTATTCATTAAATAAACTTGCGCTAAACAGTGTCCGTTGCGTAGTATAATAACAAAGTCTATCTGCTAAGGGGAGTTCGAGGCTTGAATTCCACAAACATCCAATCATTGTTTTTCCAAGGGTTTTGCCTTTCGCAATAAAACAGCAGTTCCTCCGAGACGAATTCTACTGCCATCAAAAGCAATTTCTTACTTACCAACCCGGAATCGGCAACAATTTGTGGATCTCTTACATTCCTTTACATGGTATGGTTGAGAGAAACACGCTAAAAACTCCTCGAGCTCTGCTGCGCCACCTTATTAATTTCAAATACCTACACTGTCAAAAAACAATCAATTTCAATGAATCATCAATTTTCAAAGGTAGTGAAGAATTTTCTTTGCATATTATTTTCTTGGTAACAAACTCTTGCACCCTTATAATTGGCAATACTAATCTCATGCGAAAACGGTTTTTCTCTCTTGAAGTATGTAGACTGTAGAGTGGTTGCCCATTCTTAGAAATTCGATATACAAAAATGTTTGGTATACATTTCTCGCAATTTAAAGGACCTGCTGAAAGAAAATTTAGTTTGCGCCTTTCACAAGGAACTAGCAAGTCCTCCTAAATAAAAAAAAATTGAGTTCTTACCCCTCACCAACGCACAGTGGTCGGATTTGACAATTTAGCGGGACAAAAGTATTTTGGAAAGGAAAAACATGTTTCAACTTACTTATATTTTATTTTATGAGTTCAAATGACTAAATTGTGCAAGATTCACTAGAAATAACTTCTTCATCGAGATCGTCGATTGACAACGAAGAGAAAACTTCTGTTGCTATCGTCCCACTTGTACGTATTGGTACATGTCGTAAACTAGCAATGTCTGGATCTGATGATACCAACAACCGATTCAACAAATATGTGTTTGTGTTAATTCTTGAATTTTTTCTTGTGATGTGAACATCTATTTAAACTTCTTCGTATCCTTATTTCTAGCGTCTTGTGCCTCTTCCATGAGGGAGCACTTTATGAACACTTGCTGGCATAGTGCACCAAGAATATTCCCTTAAATACAGATCTCTTGTTGCTTCTGTATAGTTTTCAAATGCACTTTCACTTATAGCATATCTAAAATTATATGAAACCATTCTATATAACCAGAACTCAGATATGTGGCTCGCTCAAAAAAGTAGGTATACCAGATGCGGGTGCAAGATCATACATTTCGAAACAAATCGCACAAATTGCTTATGGTAAATGTATATGTAATATGCTCTTCCATGCACGTTCTTGAGAACTCCTCTCTGAATTTTTCAATTGTTCTACTCAAATAAAATAAAGTAAATAGGGTAGCGCAACAGAGCTAGGAGCCCCTGGGCCTAGCGCATTTCTCACAACCATGCCTTGTGAGGGAATGGAGGGGACCTGCAATTTTCTGCCAGTTCCGAACGGCTAATTGAGAGAGCGCTTTTCATGGCAATGAATACTAACGGAGGACTTGCCAATTCCTCACGAAAGGTGATACCCGTGGAAAAAACATTTTTGCATCTGCTGGGATTCGAACCTCGAACCGCTGGATTAGCAGGTGGACATGCCAACCATCACACCACGGGTACCGCAATTGTTCTACTTAAATTCACAAATAATATTGTTTTAAAATCCGTACTAATATTATAAATGTGAAAGTAACCGTTACCGTCTCCCGCCCAAACTACTGAACCGACTTAATTGAAATTTAGTACAGGGATAGACTAGGACCTGAGGAAGGACATAGGCTATATATTTTATCCTCCCACGGGAACGGGCAGATCTTGGAAAAAACTCGAGAACACAATATCGATATTCACCATCTTTTTATCGATTTCAAGGCCGCGTAAGTCAGTATCTACAGACACGAGCTGTACAGAGCCATGTCTAGTGTTGGCATCCCTGCAAAACTCGTACGACTATTCAGGATGACTTTGGAGAATTCACGCTGCTCCGTCAAGGTCGGTAAAGAACTCACCGAGACCTTTGATGTCGAAAAAGGTTTTAGACAAGGCGACAAACTGTCATGCGATTTCTTCAACATCACACTTGAACAGATTGTAAGAAACTCAAACGTCAACACCAGAGGAACAATCTTTCAAAAGTCTGTAAAATTACTCGCCTATGCAGACGATATTGACGTAATGAGAAGAAATAAGCGTGAGGTCATAGGTGTTTTTGCGAGTATTGAAACAGAAGCGGAAAAAATGGGTTTGATGGTTTATGAGGGCAAAACGAAGTATATGCTGTCATCAAACAAGGACACAGAACATCGAGGAATTGGACAAAATGTCACAATAGACAGACATAACTTCGAGGTAGTACAGGACTTCGTCTATCTAGGATCCACTGTAGACACGGACAACAACATCAGTGCGGAGATCAAACGGAGAATAACTTTTGCCAACCGTTGCTTCTTTGGGTTAAGAAGGCAATTGAGAAACAAAACCCTCTCCAGAAAAACCAAGGTAACCTTATATAAGACCTCAATCATCCCAGTACTGCTTTACGGCGCGGAAGCATGGACCTTATCGAAAGCGGATGAGGAAACCCTTGGTCGTTTCGACAGAAAAATTCTCCGAATGATCTTTGGTCCCGTATGCGAAAGCAATGTGTGGAGAAGAAGATACAACAACGAGCTCTATGAGCTGTACCGCGACATGGGCATAGCCAGAAGAGTATGCATCGCGAGGTTATGATGGTTGGGCCATGTAGAGCGGATGGACCCAAACGCTCCGGCTCGTCGGGTGTTCGAAAGCACATTGCAGGGAAATCGCGGAAGGGGAAGACCTCGTCTTAGGTGGCGCAATCAAGTGGATGAAGACCTCAACCGATTTGGAGTGCGAAATTGGAGAGAGCTCGCCTGAAATCGAAGTCGTTATAGAAGGATGTTGGTTGACCCCAGGTTCACCCCGAACTGTAATGCCCACCTAAGTAAGTAAGTACGGGAACGGGAACGTAAACTGGAACTTAGATACTACAGCACCGATTTCGAAATTTATTCCACCTTAAGAATGCTGCACTATCAACGTGTAAAATAGATTTTAATTCATCCCCTTTTCCTACGGGACCGCGAGTCCATACATATATTATAGGTGCTAAAGTAACTCTGTCTTACTGTCTTTCTATTTTACCATATCCCGCCCAAACCACTGACCCGATTTAAATGGAATGTCATTCATAGATAGCATAGAGCCTGAGGAAGGACATGGGCTATATAAGTAATCCCTATATTTCTGTGGGAACGACACCGTAAATGGCGTAAACGGGAACCTTGAAACGATAAAAGTTAAGTTGACCTGAGATCTGAGAAGAAATGTCTATCTTGATCTTCAAATAAATATTGGCAAGCAAGTAAGTTAGTTAGTAAGTAAGTAAGTAAGTAAGTAAGTAAGTAAGTAAGTAAGTAAGTAAGTAAGTAAGTAAGTAAGTAAGTAATCAAGTAAGTAAATAAGTGAGTAGGTAAGTAAGTAAGTAAGTAAGTAAGTAAGTAAGTAAGTAAGTAACTAAGTAAGTAAGTGAGTAAGTAAGTAAGTAAGTAAGTAAGTGAGTAAGTAAGTAAGTAATTAAGCAAGTAAGTAAACAAGTAAGTAAGTAAGTAAGTAATCAAGTAAGCAAATAAGTGAGTAGGTAAGTAAGTAAGTAAGTAAGTAAGTAAGTAAGTAAGTAAGTAAGTGAGTAAGTAAGTAAGTAAGTAAGTGAGTAAGTAAGTAAGTAAGTAAGTTAGTAAGTAAGTAATTAAGCAAATAGGTAAATGAATAACTGATTAAGTGAGTAAGTGAGTGAAAGTGAGTAAGTGAATTAGTAAGTAAGCTATAACCACAAATCATTCGGATTCAAGATACACATAATGTACTTATGAAAATCAATTGAAACTGAGTAAATGAGTAATGGAATAAGTCAAAAGATTGCTAACTTCTGGTTCAATTCAGGAGCATCAGGAGAACTTCCCTGAAACCTCACATGGGCTGGCATGGCACAATAGGTTTCATTCAGTCATCGCAGTGCCCGGAGCTGAGCAAGAGCTCTACCCGTCCCCTAAATCTAATTTAATCTAATGTTATAAGTGAGTAAGATTCAAGATACGCATACTTATGAAGCTTATTCTAACTAACTCACCTCCTTGTTTTGGTGCCTTACATTCTCTCTTATCTCTATTCATAGTCATAAAATATTGACGTAATCAATTACAGTTAAAACGCCCTAGAGAATAAAATTTTCTTGAACAATGGAAAGCCAAAGAAAGGAAAGATGCTGCTCTCATTTACCTGCGCTATGCATGCGCGCAATTGTCCAGCACATTGACCCTTCAGAGATCAACAGAGTGCCGTGTTAAGCATGAAATCCTTAATAAAGTCTTACCGTTTACCTGAGTTCGTATATTCGTATCAAGCGGTTGCTGGTGGGAATATTCTATAACGCATTGGTTTTTTATAAGATGCAAATTAAGGTAACTATCGCGTAATAGGTACGTTGAAAAGTACATATACGTGATCTAGTTCTGGGCAGTTTTGTGGCCTGCTTAAGGATACCTATATGGTTCTTTTTATTGAAATGAAAAAAAAGGACACGCAATACATAGACAAACAACAATAACCAAAAGGTCAGTTTTCTTATTTACTTGCAGATAGTTTCACACGGAATGTTATAGTTACATGAGAGAACCTTAATTTCTTTCTGGACAATGCAAATCTTGACCATTGGGTTCTTTTCTTATTCTTCTTCTTCTTATCCATGTTCTTATCAAAACTGGAGTAAAAAACTGTAACGTATTTGACTTTATTTTTTGCTATCGGCGATGATGGTGCCAGGTATACGCGCAGACAAAAATCTGCATGTAGGACAAGGATATATGAAAAGCGACCTTCCTAACGGCTTTTTTCTATTGTCAGCTTAAGGACTAAGGAGTTCTTGTTTTAATAGGGAGATTATGTCTATTGGTCACTGGAATTAAATTCAAACCATGGAAAAGGATTGAAGCGGGAAAGAATTAGATAAAAATTGTTGTGAGTCGATGTTACTTTGTCCGTTAAAAGATCCTTTGGGTGATATTCGGTTCAGACTGAGTCTATATCACGTTTGAGGAGAGACAAACAACTAGCTTTCAATAGGTCTGAAAGCTAACAGGTGGCGATGCACAAGCACGACAAGTTTTCACTCCTGAATAACGCCCCAAAAGAATAAACCCTACCTCAGGTGGGGGGAATAAAGTGGGATCTAAGTGGAATAAACTTAGTGTTTTTATTTGTAGGTAGTTTCTCATGGAAGGGACTGTTAAAGGAGCGAGGCTGTGCAATTTAAAAGTGAAAGGAGGACGATCTTTGATGTGATGGTGAGCCCTATATAGCTCCTTCCTCTGCCCCGACTGCCAAGAAATAGATCCCATAATTTAGCTTTAATCCCTTTCGAAATAGAGGCCCTTTCAAAGTGATCTTCTCTGAGCCCATAAATTAAAACCCAACGCAACCTTACAAATTCTAATTCCATTTTAGAGTAGAAAATTATTGCTTAACATCCATAAAACCCAACCCCATCTGTTAAGCAACGGAGGTCATGCGTGTAATACTTAAGATGCGTGAATAACATCGTATAAAACAAAAACTCCAAAGATTGTTCCATAGCAGATGACCGCTCTGCGCTCTCAGTCAAATGCCATGCTCCGTTGAGATCAACCCCTAATAGCAAAGACTCAGTTCACATCACATAAAACTGACCCCTTTGCTTAGTGTGATGAACCCTTAGCACTAAAGGTCCAGCACCAGCACGGCAATCAGAACAAGAGCAATTTCAATTTCAAATTCGAACCCAATTCCAGGGGATATGAGCGTATGGGCTAATATGCAAATTAGATCTCAATCTTGATTAACCCGCCAATTTTCCGTATAGCACAGTGGTCAAGATCCTGATCTTAGGGACGGGCCCAGGCAGATATTAATTTAAGAAAATTGTCTATTTGACACTGGCACCGGTGCACACTGCACACACTCAAATTTTGGAAGTCCGCACCAAAAGAAACGCGCATTTCGAAAAGGGTCAGCGGGGTAATGGGAAGTTATGGTCTTGGTCAGTTGGTAATTTGCATATTATTATTTATGTCCACCCTGGAAGGATGTATATTTCTTTTCTTTTTTCCTAGTTTCTTTTGATATTGTAAGATCGAATGCATCTGACCGCTGAGCCTAGGGTCAGTTGACAGGATAACATGTTGTCTTGTTTTCTTTGAATCGTATGTACATAGGTAAAGAGAGGTGCACATATTCCTTGCTGGGCCCTTTGGCTTCGTCAAGGATGAGTGGACAGGACACTCGTTGGTGTCTTAAGGGTTCCTTATGTTATTCCACCATGTAGCTGTCCAAGTAACTATGTGTAATTCTCACAAAATAAAAGCACTTCAAACTGTTGAACTTAAACGAGCAACAACAAATTTTATTCAAATTCGAAATCTACATATGTGTAGAGTAGTTTAGGTCTTATGTACTTTGTTAAATGTGATACAATTTTGGGCGGGGACTCCAAAATGTATATAGTGCATTTATCCCATTTAAGGACCAAAAACTTTGGAAATTGTAACGGCTATCAAAAAATTTATTCCGATCCAGGTCAGTTGTTTTGTATTTTTAAAAACGTTTGTGATTTTTATGAACAAAAAGAAACTAGTGGACCTTTCCATCTTTTCTTCTTCTTTTTTTTTTTGTTTGTGAGCAAAACTATGTTCAACAGAAATCAGTTGGTTAAGGTGAACGTATATCTCGGGAGAGATTTTATTATGTAAACAATAAACGGCTGATGGATATGAAACTGGAACCACCGGTCAAGTTATTGTACCTACTCTTTATAAAATGATAAGCTCATCAACTGATTTTAGAATTCATAAAAAGTCCGATTTTAATGCAGATGCTCTACATTTGGCGGGTAATCTAGATTTTCAATAAAAAAGCGCAATTGTTCTTGCCACCCGATGAAGTTTTTTTTTGCAATAAGTGAAAAATTTTAGTTTTGGATTTGGATTGTGTTTATTTGATGAATTTTTTTCATTGAGTAGCAAATATACCAAAGTGGCTGACAGAGCTGATGACCACACGGTCTAAATTTATTGCACACTCCGTAGTTTTTTTTGGTAAAAACTTTTCGCATTCCAGAAGGAAATTCCATTTAGTGGCTTCAAGAGTTTGAGGCGCTTTTTTATGTAAACATGTGATTTCAAGAATCCCCACAAAAAGAAGTTGGCGATATTGTCAAGGCGTCCCGGAAATGCAACTTTCAGAATTTCGGTTGTGGGTTAAGCAGCATGCGCCATTGCTCCATCCTGTTGAAACCACATGTTCTCCAGTTCAGATTCGACCAGTTGAAGCAAAAAAATTTGTTGAATATGGTTCTGTAATGCTCTTCGTTTACAGATTCTTTTACATAGAAGCGTTTTCGAATAAAAATTGTATTCGATGAATCCTCCAGCGTAAACACCACACCATACATTTACTTCGAGCGGGTGAAAAGTTGTTCTTCTCGTGGTCCTTGTGTGTATTTTGAATATTGCATGTGTTTACTTAATGCTAAAGCATTAATGATAAATTGTATAGTCTCTGAAATATAGAATGTGCGGTAATGAAAACGAAGGTGAAGAAAATCGTCGAAAACTATTTAGTTATAGAATGAACCAGGCCTGAACCTACCTAAAAAATTCTTTGGCTTTCAAAATACTCAAGAGGCAGTGTATGTAGGCAGGCCCTATAGATCAATCTTGTAAACCACGTCTATGGCATGAATGAGCCTCTTACTCGTATGATAAAAATCTCAAATTTAGTTGATTTTCATATTAGTAAAAGTACCATAATCATTGAATCGAACCAGAGCTCCACTCTCTTTAGTCTTGACTATGTTTTGTGTTTTTTATAGTAAATAGTTCTAACACCTCGCTAAATGACGGCAGTGATACATATTTACATATGTCTGAGTAGTGAGTACTTAAGGGTAAATCTTTGAAGAAAGTTATATGCATTGTTTCACACAAGCATGTAATAAGCTGTTCTGATAGTAAAAAAAGGATTAATAGAATTGGTCGTCAGTTTTTCAGCATTATATCAAGATCCTCAAAACATTTTAAAGAGACTCAATCCATATTCTTTCAGTCATAAACGTATTGAAAAGAAAGCGAAAAAAATAATTAGGAGTAAGGTAAGACCGTTATATTGAGAACGCCAGGACGAAGAAGCAGAGGAAGGATCATTCCACTTCCTCTGTGAGTGCCCTACCTTGGCCAACACTAAGAAAAAACCCTCGGAGAATACTTCTTCGAAGAACTGGGTGATATCTCTAATCGCTAACTTAACAGCATACCAAAATAGTTTATTTGGGGTTCCCAACCCAGTCACCAACTCTATCCTATGCCCACAAGCCACTGCATCCCCTTCAAACCTAACCTATGACCTTAACTTAATTCAGATTCTTGGAATAAAGTGCTCGATTTGGAAAATTATGGCAGACTTCTGAAGAAAATCTTCGCAGGCCCAAATTACTAAAGGAGGAGGAGATCGACAATTGCGATAGAATAATCTAAGACTTAGGAAGCAAACCAGCAAAGCAGTGCTTTGACTACTCTATTGCGAGGTGGCTAGGACACGAATTGCCAGTTACTTGCTATGAATATCGCCGGGGAGGGAATAAGGAGTATGTGAAGGGCATTGAAGGTGTAATGCAGACATATATGCAGGCTGATTGTTGTACTTTGCTTTGATTTTTAGAGTAGATTATTTTACCCAATGCGGCCCACCATTTGTCAACACGTATGTGGGTGATTCTCAAATAGCTGTGATTTTTTATGTCTTGTACTTTATTTATTGTTTGGCATGTTTTTTTTATTTAAAATTTTTTTTTTTTTAGAAAACATAAGTATTCATGGATAACGAATAATTTACAAAATTATATCCAAAATGTCAGTACCGTGGCATGTCTGTATTTCGTTTTTCGAACTAAATACATAAATTTCTATAAATAGTCGTATTATAATCTAAAGTTTTGCTTTCATGACTAAAACCTATTGTACAATGTACATTTCATCAAATTATCCTACAATTGTACCCCAATATTGACTAGTAGAAAGGTATAATGGTCATTGCTTCATGTCCTGAAATTTTCTTAAATTTTCAAATTTAAAATATTTCCCGCTTAAGCACTCAAGTTTCTGTCGCTCGCTCTAGCGGCATTCTGAAGAATGACTATTTGTGTACAATTCAGAGCTGTGTGGTTGTTTTAAGACTCGATTTTATGACAGAAATAATTTGTTGTGTTTTTTAAAATGGTATGTCATAAAATTAACGGTCAGTAAAATTATTTGGTCAATCATTTTAATTTCGTGTGCGAATTTAAGTTAGGTTAGTTATACATTCAAATGTCAGTACCGTAACTATGTTATAGATCAATATTAATTAAACTACATATATGAAAATTGTAATACTGTTTTTTAAATTTTAATTTGTTAAAAACTCCAAGGAATTTCAACATTTAACTAATGTTAAACTTTCCTCTATTCTAAGACTATTATAAAAATTGTTATTTATTCTACTGTTAATAAATTTTAAAGATTGTTAAAATAAAGGAAGGAAAAACCGTAAATGTCTCTGTATAGTTATCAAAATCCTATAATTTATCATTTATTTATTATTTTAAGAGATTTAGCCAAATATTCAGAATATTTCATTTTTATGTCAGTACCGTGGTAGTGAAATTACTAATTTTTTTCTAGCTTGTGGTAGAGCTACGTTATAGGCTTATTTTTGAGCATAATAAAAGACCAATAGCACCCAGATCACAAGTTTTAAAGCATTTTTGATTTAAAAATATCTGGAGTTGTAAAAATGACAGTTATATATGAATCACTCATGTAAGTATCAATTTGATGAACGCTATAGTATAGCCAGTGAGTAAGTAATCATCTGTAGACATAAGCTCCTTTAAGGAACAACAAGCAAACGATATTGAGATACTTTTCAGACGTATTTTAAAGGTAAGCTGAAATTCATTGAAATGTTGTTGAAATTTTTTTCACCATTGTTTAATAGAATCCAAAAAGAGAGAGAAGAAACCATAATAGTTGTGTGTGTATGCTCCACAATAATCCATCTTCACTGTTTTCGAGCCAACAAACAAAGTAACGCCTCATTCAAGCACATCCATCTAATCGTGCAGAACGAAAAGTCATGTTCAGATGCAACTTTTGAATGCCCTTAAGATGATTCCTACAATGCGGGCATAGAAAAACATTGCTTCTCATTAAATCCTTGACTTACTTACTGCTGAAAATGATATCAATGCTAAAATTAACAGACCGATTATTACATCACAGAGTAATGCCATCCAATGATAGATTTTTTATTGATTTGCAGTGATTTTTAAGTAACAACAACTGTGTTTCCTGCTATAAAAAAAAAAAAAATGCTTTTGCTTACAGGCAAAGGTAGATATATGGAACCTTCACAGTAAGAGGCAATTACTTAACCGATGGAATTTCAATCAGGTAAACTCAGAGGAATAAGAAGCAAAGGTAATTAAGACGATATACCTAGCTATACACAAACAAGCTTCGCAACCTACAACAAAGAAGACAGCTCTTCGTTTTCTCGGTTGTTGAAACTCCAGGAAGCATAAATGCGCGCAGCGCACTCGGTGCAGCACTCCTGGGTAGGGTAAGTGTCATCGTCTCACCATCTCAGTGATTATGTCTTTGAAATTCCAATTGAACGGATGGATGGGATAGATGTATGGACAATATTGAGAATGCTCATTGAATACGGAATGACTTGAGCCCAAAAGAAGCTGATAATGATGTTTGGGTCGTGATAGATAAATTAACATAAATGTGTAAAGTTTCAGCATTTTGCAGAGTTTCAAAGCAATGTTGAATTTGATGTCTTGAACGGAAAGGATTCCATACAGTTCGGGCGAATTATTGGTGATTCTAAAATTTGCTAAGACAACGCTACCGATTGCCTCTTTAAATTTTAAGTGTGACCTCTTGAGGAACGACATTCATAAATTTCAGTGTAAAATGTTCCAACTCCTATAGAACTTACAAGTCTGTTTATGAACGCTTCCGAAAGTGAACTGTCACAGTAGGATTTGAACCAAACTTCTGGGTTCTCCCTATTGCGTGAAGAAGTTTTACTAGATTCTTAGGTTAGAACACACTGTAAATGTGTGGAGGAGCCTATTACATCAAATCTCGTAAAACGAATATAAATTGTATCAAATTGTCGCATCGCGTCGCGTCGCACTTCTATGACTTTAAAGTTTGCTGATTATTCCATTCAAAACCATAAATAATGTTTTATTATAATAGTTGAGGTTGTTCAGCAGGCATACACATTTCTCGCTAGGATCATAAATAAAATGAAAATAATGATCTCTTGCAAGCCGTTTAGCCCATAAATAGTCTAAAACGCAAATATGCATCGTTTTTAGCAAAAGCCAGAAAGTACAGGGACGTTTTCTTCTTTAATGGAGTTCATCATTATTTGTCCAGTCAGATCACGTCCGATGCGATTGCTGATATGTTTCTCTTTTGCTGCAGATAATCCACCAGCTCCAAGAATTGCATCACACGCATTACAACACGGAATATTTTAATGCGCCTATGGCATATTGCTTGAGACTTTGTTGATAAATCTCTTGACCGAACGGAGGCAACTAAGTCATCAATTCAATTCATTCTTTTGTTCAATGATTTCAAGCCTTGAAAATAAATATACAGAAAAAAAAAAAACAGCAAATGGTGGTGACCTTATGCACAACATTTTTTCGTGGACGTGTGCAATTTTTAATTTGGTTCGGAGTGTGCTTATGTACTCGTACCTGGAACTATAATACTAATATCGATTGAGATTTCGATTGGGTGATTAATATTTTCCGAAAATAAGTGTGGTGATTCAATGATCGTGAGGTGCAAAACTAAGAAATTGTTCAACCAGACACTGTGTGGAAGTCGGTCATTTTGTTAGAACTCCAGATAAGCGAAGGAAGTTGTGGTTTATTGGTTTATGGAAAGAGATTTGTCCAGATTCATTGAAAAAATATCTACTTTAATAGTCATACAGATTCATAAGTAGTTTTGGCCGGAGGTATAACTATGCTCAAAAAATAACTAAAAAAAGATATTAAGGAATTTATAATTATGTTTATAGTTTTTATATAGCTTAAGGTTAACCAAACTTGTGTTGGGTGCTATTTATTGAGACTTCACCAGCTTTAACGCAGAATATTCACCGTGGCCCATAAAAAGGAACTTATTGAAACTTGGCGAAATTCAGAAATATTCTTACGACACGCGATACTTACACGCGTATCGCTTACAATCGGTCCATCAACAGAGAAGACGGCATAAAACTTTTCCGAACTAGAGTTGGGAAAGCTCTTTTCAACACCCAAGGAAGGTCGTTCCATAAACTAACAGCATGATGTACGAAGAATTGTCTACGAAAAGTGAGGCAAGCATACAAAGGAGGCCTTATAGTTATGTTACGAATTGATTGAGAAAAATGAAGTTTGTCATATAGATGCACTGGTTTCTTGGATCTGGATCTTGGATTTTAATTAGAAGAATGAGCGTTCTGTAATTCAAGAAAGTTTTGAGACTGCATCCCAAAATGTTCTTGGAGTGTTCGGATATCGAATCTCCATAAATTAAAGATATATCGAAAGGCTGAGTTAAAAGCAACCTTTAGCCTTCGGAAAGAGTCACATTCTGGAAAGATCAAAGATTTCACAGCCATACGTTGTTAAGGGTAGGATAAGAGCCTTCACTAGCCTTAGATTAACTTCTGTAGGCAAATAGTTTCTGGTTAAAGATAGGCCCCTTAACGACCCGTAAATCTTGGAAACAATGTGGTTTATGTGCAAGTTCCATTTTGGACTACTGTCAAACAAAACTCATACGTTTTTTATGCTTTCTACCATTCCTAACCTAGTGCCGTTTAGGATAATAGGTGGAAAAATGGTAGGGTAAAGGACACGTTTATATATGGCAATCGCCGTTGACTTGTCTGGGTTGATCTGTATTTGATTAAGTCTAGACCAGTTGGAAAGAGTGGATAAGTCCCGATTTATCTTTTAAAAAATTATCCACTGGGATAATTAAGGTATAGCTGTACATCGTCCGCATATAAGTGAAATTGACAATAAGATAAACACAGAGGAAGATCATTAATAAACATTGAGAACAAAAGCGGACCAAGTTTAGAACCTTGAGGTACGCCCACGGCGGATCGGAAGAAACGAGGATATCCGATTTTTACATGACACTGCTTGGACACGGTCACAGAGATACCAGAAGATAAGTTTATTTGAAGACTTACTAAAGTTACATAGTTTATTGCATAGAATAAAAGGGTCAATGGAGTCAAATGCTTTCGAGAAGTCTAGTAGAGCCAATAGTGTGATCTTATCACCATTGATTGCTGTTCGGATATCGTCTGAAACTTTTAAAAGAGTTGTTATGCAACTATGTTCTGATCTAAAACCTAATTGAAAGGGTGTTATAAGGTTAGCATTTTCAACATAGTGACTTATTTGAGCTGAGACAATAGTTTCAAAATAGTGATTGGTCTTAAGTCTGAGCTTCCGGCTTTTTTGGGAATTGGTATCACACGCACGTAATTCCAGAGGTTTGGGTAAACAGAGGTCGTTATAGAATCGTATTGAACAAATGGGTGACATAAGAACATAAAAGAAGAAAAAGTACTTTAACGAAAACAGGGTGAATGTTGTATAAACCTATACACTTAGATTTAACAGAGAAATTTGCCGAACATGTTCTATAAACATCAATATTGGACAATGAAAAAGCATCTTCGCGAATAGACTGTAATACAAGTTGCGAAGAGTTATTGGTTCTCACAGGAACCGAATTTATAAATTTTTCGTTAATCTCCTCAATATTTGCAGTTTCGCAAGAAGAGGGAAACGATTTTCCCAGACCTATTTTACGGATCTCATCCCATAGATTCTTGGAAGAGCGATTACAGTCGAATTTATTAGAGAAATAGGCAAGCTTTGCACTTCTAATTAACATTGATACTCGGTTGCGATTTTGTACTATGCGAGCACGTCTTCACAGCGAAATCGTTTCCAACGACGCACTATGGGGTCTGGCCTAAGGAAAAGCGGCGAGAAGTCATTTTTTCAAAACAAAACCAATTTTTTTGAAAATAGTTGTTTCTATTAGTTGAAAAAATTTTTCACATGAATCAAAAAACGTTTTCCCGTCAGTGGCTACATCACTGTACCAATCGACATCAAAGTTGACATTTCAGTTAAAATTGTTTTGAAAATATGTATTTAAAAAATGTATTGTTGCTAGAAATTTGGAAAAGAGTTTGTTGATGAAGGTATATTCATTATAACGGCACTTTTGTCAGCTATAAAAAATTGGCTGAAAAATAAAAAAAAAATAAGCGTTTTATGATAACAATACTAAAAAATTTGTAAAATAGCGGTACTTTTTGATTATGGAAACATTCCAATTAAATTTAAACTGTATATCATAGGTAAACAAATTATTTATCGAAAACAAAAGTAAAAAGTGCGGAATGTATCCATGAAATATTTTTTTTCAATTTTTTTGTGTTTTAAGTGTGTAAAATATTAAACAATTTTCATAATCCTTATAGCCTATTGATTATGTTACTAGAAAAAGGGTGAGTTTTTATTACAGGAATTGATCAATGGCTTAGTTATGAAGAAAAACACTCGGTGTGCTATTAAATTAGATGGATATGAACAGAGATATGGGTTCTGAACCATCCTCATCCGTTTTTTCCATATATCTCGCAAACGAAGCAAAATTTTGTTGCACTTCCAAGGGTGTTTTTGTAGAGAGCAAATTGTCCCATCGAAATGCATCTTTAAAATAATGATAAAAAAAAATTTCCATACAAAACAATAAATTCCCCGACAAAATAAAAGTCAACATTTTGAAGTTTTTTAGTGTTTTTAGTTTTTTCAATAGCATTTCTTTCTGATCGCAGATCGGTACAGACATTGCTCCAAAAAAAGGAAGTTAATAAAACTTTCTTTAAAATGCTGTATCAGAAAACTTTCTACATTTGAAATTCATCGAAATATAACTGCTTGATCACAGAATATAAGTGCCCATTTGAGAATTATTAAGCGTTTAAAAGCCCAAAATAAGGATTTCAAAATGAGTATTGAATATTTTGGTCGAAAAATATCGAAGCAAGACACATTAACGACTACAATTTACCGAATTTTAATATCTTCAGATCCATTTATTACCAATCAGGGAATAAGAAATCCTTAAAACAAACCTTTGGATTATGAAACTATCAAAATGTTTTTTGAGCCCGGCTTCATTATCTAACCACAGACTGAACTCAGAATAGTCATAATTACACAAATAATTTGTAAACAATATTAAGAAAATATAAACGATTTTTTTAATTACAAATTTCATTTCACAAAGTATTTTTGTTTGTTTGTTTTAGTTTTTTAGACTTCAAAGCCTATTGGGAATTGTCAAATTGAAATTCACTCTCTCTGCAGAGCTGATTTGCAGCTCTATTAACAACATTTGGGAAATGGCTGTTTTGACAGCTTTTTTAAAAATTGATAACTTATCAAATGCTGAAAAGCATGCACGCAATAGCATAAGAAAATGTTTTAAATAGGATTAAAAAAAATAATATGGGTGCTTTATTACTGCAACTTTGCTTTCATTTTAATTTAAAAAATGTTAGCAAATCACTACTTCTAGTATGAACCTATGTGCAGTACTTCGACAAGCCACGTGACGCTATGGATGAGTCTCAATGTGGATTAAGCATTCAATGTCTTCAACCCTTAATATGCGTAAAGAGCTTTCTAGATATGATCAATCCACTAAAAACAAATTTTTGGAAATTGTGTTCAAAATAAGAAAAACACTGAGATCATAATTGATTTTTGTACTTTCTATTATTATTTAAGTTTCTCGCAACGCAAAAAATACCAAACAACTTCAATAAAAAGTTTATAACGGCATTATCTCAAAAACCTGAAGTAGTACCGTTGTTTTTACTTCGGATTTGAATTTAGCATACCAAAATCCTTTCAGAAAGTATATTTGATCATAGTCAACATAAAAGTTTATAATTATCGCCGTTAAAAGGCACTTTCTGCCCCACTGTGCGACGGTATAATCGTTCTCGTGAGAAAAAGTCAAATCCTCCGATAGTAGATTCATTGCCATGAATGCACTTTGTCTTATAGCCGTTTGAAATCGGCAGAAAATTGTTGGTCCCCTCCATTTTCTCTCACAAGGAATGGTTGTGAGGGCTGCTGGGGCCCCACCCTCTGTTGTGCCACCTTTATTTGCGTTTTTTTTTTCAAGCAAGTTGTTCGTAAAAAAATTTAGTTCATATGAAGAGATTATTACTGGTTATATTAAAAAAGCCAAGCATTCACTTTAAAGAGCCTGTCCCTGTGTAAGATACAATTGTGGAGAAGAGACAAATGTATTGGCGATATGTGCGAATAGTCAAAATATTGTAACGTGCGCTTAGTTCGCAAAAATAAAACTCTACCTTTCAATTTAAATCTACTAATTTATTCAATATCTACTTTCGATATACACTTTATTCGAACTCAACTCGACTTTTGGACTATCACTTGTATTCACTCTTAACTTTATCACTCTATAAACAAAACTGCCCTCTGGTTGCCTCGGGCGGGCTATTTATATCGAATGACATGCCATCTAGAACTCTCCAGTAACTTCTACATTGTCTCCACATTTGCTGTCTACTCTCTGTCTGTCTGTCTCTCTACACTCACACACACTGGCTTACAAGCAACGCCTGTCATTTATACCATTCCATTAAAGTGTTGCCAGTTGTGTTTTCGGTTGAACGTTTTTCGATTAGGAAATTGGTATAAAATGTTGGGTTCACGTTACACTGCCCCCTCCTTAGGATTGTTCGTCCCGAATAATTCCATCTGCAGCCTCGCCACTATATCGATGCAGCCTGTCACAATGAACTACTTTTAACTTGCCTCTTAGTCCTCTTTGGATGCGGTAATGATTTCTTTGTCTTCTTGCCGCTTGCAATGCTTGCAATCCACTTTGCAAGGTCTTCGTGATAATGCATCGGCGTTTGAGTGCAGCTTTCCTCTGCGGTGTTGGATCTGGTAGTCATAGGTCTGCAATCTTTCTATCCACCTTGCGACTTGACCTTCTGGATTTTTGAAGTTCAACAGCCAGCTCAGAGCACCGTGGTCTGTCCGCAGAAGGAATTTCTGTCCATAGATGTACTTATGGAAGTGCTTTGTTGCCAAGATAAGAGCTAGTAGTTCCCTTCTGGTCACGCAGTAGTTTCTTTCGGGTTTCGATAGGACCTTGCTGTAGTATGCCACCACTTTCTCCTCGCCATCATGCACTTGGGATAGTACCGCCCCGATTCCAACGTTGCTTGCATCTGCGTCGACGATGAATGTTTTGCCAGGTGTTGGATGTGCCAGCACTGGAGCGTTACAAAGGCGGTATTTGAGTTCCTGGAAAGATTTCTCACACTCACCTGACCATTTAAACTGCTTCCCCTTTTCGGTGAGCTGATGCAAACTCTTTGCAACTCCAGCAAAGTTCTTAACAAAACGTCGGTAATATGTGGCAAGTCCCAGGAAACTTCGGAGTTGATGTTTGTCCTGTGGTGTTGGCCAATTTTTGACGGAGTCAACTTTTTCAGGATCAGTCTTTACTCCTTGGGATGAGATGATGTGTCCCAAATACTTGACTTCGGTTTTGAAAAGTGCACATTTTTCTGGATTCAGTTTAAGGTTAGCCTCTCGAAGTCTCTGAAACACGGCTTTAAGGCTCTTACAATGTTGGTCAAATGTTTTCCCGTAAACAATGACATCGTCCAAGTAGACTAGGCAAGCTTTCCACGTCAGTCCTTGAAGAACGCACTCCATCAAACGCTCGAATGTTGCCGGAGCGTTACATAACCCAAACGGCATAACTTTAAACTGCCAGAGCCCATTACCTGTAGAAAACGCCGTCTTTTCCCGATCATCAGGGTGGATGTCAACTTGCCAATATCCGCTCTTCAAGTCCAGCGTCGAGAACCACTGCGCTCCCTCCATGGCATCCAGGGTATCACTGATTCTCGGCAGGGGATAGCTGTCCTTCTTAGTTACATCATTCAGCCTTCGGTAGTCCACACAAAAACGAGTGCTTCCGTCTTTCTTTTTCACTAGCACCACTGGTGACGCCCAAGGACTTTTGGAATTTTCGATAAGACCGTCCTTTTTCATTGCTGTTATCATTTCCTCAACCTCACCTTGTTTGGCCAGTGGAAGACGTCTTGCAGGTTGACGAATCGGTCTTACATCTCCTGTGTTGATGCGATGCTGCACCAACTGTGTCCTACCATATTGCCCCTTTTGCGATGCGAAGATATCAGTGTACTCTTGTAGGAGACTTTCAGCCATCCTTGTTTGTTGGTGATCAAGGTTGGATGAATTCAGTATTTTAGCTCTGATGGTTTCGAGCTCCTCCGGAGTTATAGGTTTTCTCGGAGCTTCATCTGTGATCTTCGTAATTGCTGCAACCGATTCGCAACGTCCAACGACTTCTCCTTTCTTCAACCTTACATCGTACGGTCTGGTGTTTAGTAATCGTACGGGGACCATTTTGTTCTTCGGTGCTACCAGTGTTTTCCCAATGATGACGCTTTGGGAGGAACACTCTGGGTCTGGTTCCACCATGAGGTATCGAAGGCTTCCAAACTCACCTTCCAGTTTTGTCCAAACGAACACTTCAGAAGAAGGAGGCAGAATAAGATCTTCCCTGATGACAGTTCTCAGTGTCGACGTACTTTCGTTCGAATAAGTCATTGGAAGTTCCTTATTTTGGTACTTCAAAACCTGATTACCGATGTCCAAAATAACTCCGTGCTGTTTCATAAAGTCGATTCCAATGATGCACTCGTCACATATATCTGCCACCAGGAATTGATGAGTAAACACTAGGTCGGCCAGTCGGATCTTAAGACACACTTCTCCATATACTCTTGCTGCTTCTCCCGTTGCGGTTCTTAGACGGTAGCTATTGGTGTTATGAAGCCACGTCGTCTTTACCAGGTCTCGACGTACTATGGAGGCTGTGGCACCGGTGTCGATGGTAGCCACATGTTTGTTCCCGTTAATAGTAGTCTCCACAGTCAGACTTTTGTTGTCTCGTTTGGTCTGAGAGACCTGGATGGTGGTTCTGGGGCCATCGATACAAGAAACCAGCCTCTGCCCCTCGAAGTTGGTTCTTACTCGTTTCCCTGATGGGAAACGGGCTGATAGGCAACGCTGGTGTTGTTGTTACCTTGCTCTGGGTTGGATCTCTTGCTTCCACAATGTTGACAACCTGCTTTGTTTGGTGGTAGTCGACATTGACGCTGTAAGTGCCCGGTCTTGTTGCAGTTCCAACATCTTGCTAGTCCGCTCCGGTTCTTTTGTATTTCAGCTCTTTGGCACGAGCATTCTTCGACTATGGCCTCTCTAAGTCGATGTACTCCCTGAGAAGCCTGTTCTGCTGCTTCAATTGTCAATGCGAATGCTAAAGTTTCGGAAAGAGTACGTGTTCTAGCAGTTCGCACAGACCTCTGAAGATGTATATCGGAAATGGCACGAACGAAGGACTCAACAGCGAGCTGGTTGATGATTTCTTCTCCAGCATCCGGGTATGCCAGGTGAACCAGTCTTTCGACGTCTGCTTGGAGCTGCTGTAGACTTTCACCCCTTTTCTGGACTCTGTTATTGAGTTGGACTCGGAAGACTTCTTTTAAGTGGCTATCTCCAAAGCGTTTATCTATAGCTGCCACGAGAGAACTGAAATCGCCGCTCTTACCAGCTGGAACAGTTTGAAGTAATTCAGCTGCTGGTCCTCTAAGAGCAAGAGTCAATGCAATGTACTTGTCTTCGTCATCCCAGCCATTTGTTGTCGCGGCTGCCTCAAATTGTCTCTTGTAGACTGGCCAAGAAGACTGTCCATCAAACGTTGGGGGTTTCATCTCCTTTTTCCTTGCAAAGTCTCCAGCAGATTCTCGAATTTTTATTTTCCGGATCTGGTCTAATTCCTTGGACAGAACAGAGAACTGGTTATCGCATCGGCTTTCCAAACGATTTTCTACAACAGAAAGCTGTTTTTCCACACCTTCAACTCGTTCGTCAAGGGCACATACATTTTTCTCAATGTTACCCAATTTTCCTTCTAGAATGTTTTTCTGACCTTCCAAAACATTCTGTTGCGCCTCAAGTCTTTCGAGAATATTCAGTTGTTCCTTCTTTTGCTCGTTTCGTTGCTCTTCCAGATTCTTTTGTTGTACTTCGAGTCTTTCGAGAACATTCTGCTGTTCCTTCTTTTGCTCGTTTCGTTGTGCTTCAAGTTGTTCGAGAACATTCTGCTGTTCCTTCTTTTGTTCGTTTCGTTGCTCTTCCAGACGCCCGAGAATATTCTGCTGTTGCTCGTCAATCAGCTTCTTTTGTTGTACTTCGAGTCTTTCGAGAACATTCTGCTGTTCCTTCTTTTGTTCGTTTCGTTGCTCTTCCAGACGCCCGAGAATATTCTGCTGTTGCTCGTCAATCAGCTTCTTTTGTTGTACTTCGAGTCTTTCGAGAACATTCTGCTGTTCTTTCTTTTGTTCTAATAAAAGCTTCATCATACTAGAAAAATCTACATTTTCACTTACTTCCTCTTCCTCCACTTCTGTTTCGAAAACAAAAGTGTTTACGTCTTCCCCTTGCTGTTCCAAGTGGTTGCGCAAGCGCAGGACGAGCTCATTTTTCGATCCCGCTCTAGAAAGATTTCGCTTACCTAACTCACTTTTAAGCTCAATGCAGTTGAGCTCTTCTAACAACTTACCCATTTTCACTGTATATTGTTTTTTTTTTCTTTTTTTTTCACACTTTAATAGTCAACTCGTTTTTTTTTCAAATAAGTTTTATTTACACTTCTGACACCAATGTAACGTGCGCTTAGTTCGCAAAAATAAAACTCTACCTTTCAATTTAAATCTACTAATTTATTCAATATCTACTTTCGATATACACTTTATTCGAACTCAACTCGACTTTTGGACTATCACTTGTATTCACTCTTAACTTTATCACTCTATAAACAAAACTGCCCTCTGGTTGCCTCGGGCGGGCTATTTATATCGAATGACATGCCATCTAGAACTCTCCAGTAACTTCTACATTGTCTCCACATTTGCTGTCTACTCTCTGTCTGTCTGTCTCTCTACACTCACACACACTGGCTTACAAGCAACGCCTGTCATTTATACCATTCCATTAAAGTGTTGCCAGTTGTGTTTTCGGTTGAACGTTTTTCGATTAGGAAATTGGTATAAAATGTTGGGTTCACGTTACAATATGCATTTTTCATTGAAGAGTTTGGGTTGTACATAGACGCCACTTCTTAAGAAAATTCACAGGTTTTTCAAAGTAAGCATAGTCTTTATCCAAGATTCTGTGTTGGGAATCATTTGCTAAATAGTAAAAGTACACCGTGTTACTTTTCTACACTTTTTTTTTATCACTTAGCATATCACTTTCAACTTTTCCTTGAAGAGCTTAAGTTGGGCTCCAGTTAGCAAAAGAGTTCACAGTTTTTTTATAGAACGCTTTTTCATTCTGTGAGCTAGCCAATTGGTAAAGAGAGAAAGTACACTGTGCTGATCTTTCTACACTCTTTGCTGAACAGTATGTCACTTATCAACTCTTCATTGAAGACCTCGCGTTGGGCGCCACTCTTTAAGAAGCTTTCTGTAGTTTAATTTGTCGGCTTGTAAAGTTAGACGAGCACTTCTTATGAGTAATATTTATCTTTAAAAGCCATTTTAACAGAGGAGCTTGTTTTGGGCCCGGTAAACTTGTCTGCTTGTTGCATCGGAGTTCAAGGTTCAAATCTCAGAAAAATCAAATTGTTTTCTCATGAAATTATATAAAAAGCGTTTCTTCATTGAACCATTCAGAGACAACGAAAGAATATAGGTTCCTTCATTTCTCATAAATCATATTCGAAAGTAATGAGCTGGACCCAACCCTCCTAGAACATGTTGTTCCCTTTTGTTTTTGTTTTTTTTTTTTTTACTTGGGTACTGCGTCGTTTCTTAAGAGGCAGCACCGACTGAATCACTTATGTTGTGTACCGTCTATAAATAGTTTACAATTTAATTTCAATTCAGTATCGGCAACGAATTTCAACAAGCTATGGTTGGGCGCCATTTCTTAGAAGAATCATTTGCTTTCGAAAGCGAATCAAACAGTTCTACTTTCGAACTAGATATTTAAAAACTTGTGCTGGGTGCTTCTTCTTGTGTATAAGACATGCTTTGATAGCTTTTGTTTAGTTCCATTTATTAGCAAGAGTCCAAAACGAATTATCCGTTCTTCAAAGCGAGTCATACTACACTTGAAAGTGGCATTGGACAACATGCATTTTCTTAGAATAGTGTAGTCATAAGATAAATTACAAAATTTCTTCCAGATCATCAAAAAAAAAACATTGTATATCGTCTAAGTTCATAGCCAGAAGCCAGTCCTTGCACCTCTCGTTTCACATTTCAACTCAGTTATTGCCTCGACTTTTATCAATCATTCCCTTTCCTCAACCTGATTTAGTACCAGCTCGACATATTCGATAAGTGCCTACTTGTTGCAGGCTTTATTTTAAGTCACTTGCAACACGTTGAAGCACCCCAAAAGCTCAACACTTTGCTCCAATTCTCTTATCTTCCGTGTGCACTCAGCCTTCTTTGATTGATTGCAAACATTATATTTGTTCTTCATGCAAATTCTCTGGCAGCAGCGTTTTTCAATCGGAACAAGAATTTAATAGACCCCGTTCTGTGTCTGCCTTAGCAACCCATTAACTGATAACAAGTATACACAAATTAATTTGAAAATTTTCCCACGCAACTATAAGAAAACATAAACCCAACACAAATTACCACACCGTCACCGCAGCGATATGCTAATCCAATGGCTGAGACCGATTATGGGGTGCAGTACTTCCATGGAATCATTCCCACATCCAGCAACCCAGACCCAGCATGTAAGCAGATCCAAACTCGCACATAGACTTGGTTCTTCTCTCTACATAAACTAAATACTTGCAGCAGTTTTATGAAAAATACAACTCAATGTTCAGCGGTTTGTTACTATCAACGCGTAATTTACCGAAATGAATTCATTCCTTATCGTGGTACAGTTTTACACTCGATTCAGTGAACTACCTTTTGAGTTGACATTTGTGGTATTCTGATAATGTGTCACATGACATCGCAAGTGACATGAAGTGCTGAGCACATCATAGCCTTGGGGCAGTTTTACGCGCTATCAATTCGCGGTGGTATTTTACTTAAGTGTTCAGTGGTTAAATGAATCTTTGATTGTAAGGCAAACAAGCGCATTGCGGTGATAGTAGTTATTTGATAAAAGTCGTTATTATGGTGCGTAACGATTTACATCTTACATCATCCATATTTAAAAAAGCAGGCTTACCCACATACGACAAAGACCTACCAACCTTTATTGTCTTAATTAACCACAAGTAATGAAAAATTAAAATTCACAGTTTAGTATAGAAATTTTTAGATAATAAACATTGAATTCAAACTTTCTAAGAAATGAAACACTTTTAGAAAGAGAAATTGAGTTGACAATTCCCACCTTGCCAACCTACAAACGACCGATTTTAATAAGATAGAAAAACAATTGTGATTTACTATTTCAATTTCACATTATGGAGAAACAGTAGTGGACCAAAAACTCAGCCTTGTTGGACGCTGTAGGTTGCTAAATAGGGATAGGTATACAGATCTAATGTGAACAGTGCACTGTCAGAAGTAATCATCTTGATAAAAATGCTGAGGGCTGACTTGAAAGTGAAAGTATGCCGCAGATTTTATGACCTGTTTTACCATGAAACGTAAAAATACCTAAAATTTAGTTCTTGACATTGCCTACTGTTGAGAGGCTGTAGAGAGATTTGGGAAAGCTCTGTAATCTATGAGAAATTGGTTTGCAGTGAAATCTTATGTTTCACTAAACTATTCCAATTAAGAAAGAAGGGTGTCTACGATTTTCTGACCGTTTCAAAATGCTTTGGTGAAAAAATACTTTTCGTGGCAGTACTATAGCTCCGGAGATCCTGGCAACTCCTCGAGATATCTTTCCTCTACGTCTTCGTCTTGGTATCCTCTGCATAAGTCGGATTTGATTATGCTCATCTTAACCATGTGGATACCAATGAGTTGTGACCCGTGAGAATGCCAATCAACAGAGAGTCGAGTTCTTCTAAGCTCTGACAGAAGCTTAGAAATATCTGGCCATAAAGATAAGGATTGGCGGTTTTTAGAAAATTTCTTTTGAAGCTATTTTTTTCTTGCTCTATGGGCTTGAGAACTGGGTGTTCGCTTCGATGGATTCGAGTGCTGACCTGATTTTAGCCAGCTGTCCAACATTCCATTACCGGTTAGGTCACCCAGTCCTGGAACCCAAATTAACGTTACGATTTTCGTTCAGCTAAGCAGTCTCAGATTACTGCAACACCTTCCTACTAATTTGTGACACTTTAATGGCCATTTGAAGATGTGAAGATGTTTTATTGATCAATTTTTTCTGTGTAGTTAGATATTTTGCGGTTTCACAGACTGCAATTATTTCTCCTTTGCAGTCATTGCAAAAGTCGGGGAAGTTTATTGACCTAGCCTATCGTCCGTTTTGGAATCATCCGTTGAGACAGAGACATTATTTGCTTTTATAACCCTGCTTCCTAACAAAAGAAAAATACTCCGAATGATCTTTGATCCCTTATACGAAGACATAGGCATAGCTAGAAGAGTACGCCTCGCGAGCTTACGATGGCTGGACCATGTAGAGCGGATGAACGTAAGCACACCGGCTCGACGGGATTTCGAAAGCAGGGAAATCGTGGAAGAGGAAGACCTCTTTTTAGATGGTGCAATCAAGTGGAAGATGACCTCAACCGAGTTAGAGTTCAAAACCGGAGAGCTCGCCCGAAATCGAAATTGTTGGTGTAAGATATTGGTCGAGGGCCAGGTTCACCGCGAACTGTAATGCCCACCTAAGCAAAAAGCAAGTGAGATATTTTTCCGTACCAGATAAGTGTATATTGATTAGTATATACCGTTAATGGCAGGCGGTTCACTTTCTCGTGAACAGAAGAAGCTCTGATGCATATCTGCCTGTTATACGTGGGAAGTTCGTCGTTTGAAACCCAAAAATATCATTGTTCACGCGTATCGCCTATCGCATGCAATTGGTAAGTCCTCAGAACGAAGTTACACACTGTCATGAAAGACGGTTTCTAACTTAGTTGTTCGTTGTCGACATAAAATTATAGGTCCTTGAAGTGCATCAGCCACCGAGGTTCTTACAGCTTTGTTACGCCACCTCATTTATTTTTCGTTTCAAGAATTTTTCCGATTTCCAATTGATTTTGAATTCTTAGACGGGAGCGTTCAAGTATTACACGTAACGCAATTTTTAAAGATTTTTGACCCTCCTCCTCCCCTTGTAACGCACCGTAACGTTTTCATGTACCCCCCTCCCTCAACCTCTATAAACGTTACGTAGCACTCCAGTGACCATTTTTACCCTTAAGTCGCTTATGTCATAGTTTTTATCCTTGTTATACTTTTCATACCAAGGATTATTCTTTATTTTATTACCCAATTTCAAAATAAAATGTTACGTTACGTAAATAAGAAAGACCTCCTCCCGCCCCTGTAACGCATCGTAACGTTTTACGAGACCCCCCCCCCCCCCCCCCCCCGCCCCAAACTGCGTTACGTAATACTTGATCGCTCCCAGACGACATTTATACTCGATAAGCAAGTGGATTTCTAATCTCCTATTTACTGCGTCAACGACTTGAGAAATAAGTAATTACGGTGGCCCGGTAAGCCGGATCTTTCCGAGTGTACTTGCCACACCTTGTGAGGAATGGTAGGGACTTGAAAATATTTGCATATTCTTAACGGCTTAGTGAAAAAGCGCTATAGCTGTATAACTTCTTTTGAAGGGTTTGCCAATTTTCTAGCGAAAATTGGATGTTCCTGGGATTCGAACCTCGAACTGCTACGTAACAGGCAGACTTGACAGCCAATACATTTCAACAGCTTGTATAATCATATAAATTGATTTTTGATCAATTAAACCAATGAATTAATTGACACAACTTACAAACTCAAAACGAATACCAAAGAATAAATTCAAAAGGATCAGCAAAAAAATTTTTTATGCTCACTTTTCTTATACGAATGCAACAGTGAGCACTTGAGCAGTCGATTGGCATTACATATACACTCAGACACAAAGTATGAGATGATGATAAGCGTTAAGCTGAATCTTCAATTGCATGATTCATTATTTAGAGTCCATTCTCCACTTAAACATTTACTTATCCCTCAATTCGATTATTGGTAAAGCACTAAGTGACTACAAAAATCATTGTAGATTGCCTTCCATCCCTCTATGGTTTCCATTGAAAATGAATCTAAAAAAATTATACGCAATCCCGAACTCCAGCTGATCTCCGCGAAAGAAAAAAAAAATGATCACCTCTTACTCATCACTTCCAAATGGGTCCTTCCGGACACTATGCGATGCAAATGTTAAAACACAAATCGGATGTATCCCAAACTAGTTGACCTTGGTCTCTGTATGTCTTTCCATCAGAGAGGAAGCAATCCAAATCGCATTTTATTGTGTTGTATTATCTGATTGCCTTCTTCAACCCAAATCCCAATCTCTACCTGCCAAATGATGGTTCCAAAGTGTCCAGACTTCAAGTGCTGCACGCCAAACAGAAAAGACATCACAATAGAAAAGAAAAACAAGGTAACCTCATAGATTATGTCACAATATTTTTGTGGAATGCCAATGACTACCGAATGATTTTGGATCGCATCCATTAGAAAGCAATTTGTTGTTTGTGTTTGAGTATAGTAAACCAGTGGATGGAATTTGAAATTGATTTTGGGAAGAAGACGCCAAACGTTTACAGTACAAAATCGGAAGAAGGAAAGGGAAATCTACTGGATAATGACATCGTTTAGCTGATGCATGCAGCTGAAATCTACTGAGATAAAAAAAAGGAAAATGCAAAAGGGACAGATTTATGGTTCCGGAATAAGACAGGCTATGGCGCTGTACACTCAGTGAGAGTCCGTTTACACGGTAGGAAATCAATCGGAAATTGTACTTTTGGGTGTTTGTTCTTGTTCTGTGGTCTCTTAATGATTATTGATGACACATAAACAAACTAATTGATGACCTTGTGCCTAAATGAAGACAGCGCAATCGAAGGTAATAGTCATACTCGGGAATGTAGGATGAATCGAGTTTTTTTTCCTCTTCCGCCCAGGTGAGATGAGGCCGATGTGGTTGTATTACGCACCGGACGTCATACAACATGGGCTATATTCTGTGCTTTATTGAATTCACTGATGGGCAATGGGAATGTATGTAATCGAATTGGTTTCATTTGCTAATCGCCAGCTAAAAACTCTTCTCCACAGTGGGATTTAAGTTGAAGAACTCTATTGTTAATATCTGATGGTTGTCTTGATGAGACATCTTCATTCAAAGAAAGATCCGTCATCTCATCTACCATAGCTCATGCGTCTAAAGTCTCGTCAGCTGTCTGTGGTAACTATGTACTTAAGGTTATCGTGTTGCCAATGTCATAACTCGTCTGTCCGTCAAAAGAATTTATTAAGACAAAATGAAATTAACACCGCAGGTAGATGACAATTGTGATTTTTTCCCACTCTCATTACATCCGGAGACTGACTCTTCTTTGGCGAGAGAAGACTCAAGACACAAAATGATGAAATCAAACAAGAAGTGTTAATTACATACCCGAAAAAACCAAACAACATGGGAAGTAAGTTAATGAGTGCATTTAGGAAGAGCTACAGTGGCTGTCCGGCTCGTTAAAATCTTGTTTAGTGCAATAGAAAAATTGGAACTAGTTTTTTGGTTTAGTTGAGATTTCTTAATGACGGCGAATCTGTTTTGTTTGCCCGAAGACTCGTCACTCGTTTAGTAGCGTTTGCATTAGAAAATTGTTTACTTCTCGGTTTTTCAATTAAAGAACAATTTAAGAAGTAGAAAGAACAAAAGCTTGATCAATTCTTAACTCGAGAGAGTGAAACTGTCTCCATTTCTCCTTTTTTCTTTCACAACCTGGCATGTTCTTAGCGTAGCAATGAAGTTGGGCTAGCGGAACTGACAATGGAAAAGGAGGAAATTTGACTAGAAAACGCAAAACTATTGATTGAATTTAAAAATGAAAACAAATTTCGAATTTCGATTTCTTATTAATTAAATATAATGGCGATATTGAAAGTTTTATCCAATTTTAATTTTGAACATAGTTTGGGTGATCGTGTGGGTTGATGGTTAACATGCCTGCTGTTAACTGCGATGTTCATGATTCGAATAACAACAGAAGCAAAAATATTTTTCTATACGAGATCAATTATTGCCATGAAAAGCGCTTTCTCGATTAGCCGTTTGGAATCGGCAAAAAACTCAAGGTTCCCTCCATTCCCCAACAAAGGCAATACTTGTGAGAAATTAAATGAACTAGGCCCCGGAGCTCCTCACTCTGTTGCACCACTCTATTTGTTTTTATTTATTGAGTGTTCGAAAACCCCACATACTTATTTATTTCAATCTACTTTTAAATTTTACTTAAAAACAAAAAAGTGTATCTGTAATAAAGGGGTTAAGGTACTTTAAGGCAGTGAGTGTAATATTTAAATTAACTTTCCCCATCACTCGGTAGAAGGGCTGGGTAGGTAAAATACACAAGGAATTTGTATATTGCTAGGGCAAGATAGCGTTGTTGATGGCTGTTCGGTCAGCGATATTTGAAAAGAGAAGATGAATGAAGGAAAATCAAATATTTCTTTTTGAGCTTCATGTTTCTTCATGCTTCATGCTCATTTTCATTTAACAAGGTTATTGCGACATTAGTAAAGCAATCACACTACTGGACAAGCGCCTTCAAGAAGTTGGTGAAGTTGAAGTTATATAGCTACAGGAATCGGGTTATGTAGGAGTGGGAGAATTCTTCAAGCCATCATTTCATGCTTGGCTTTTAATATTGGCTGTAAGTATTACGCAATTTGCATGTGCTTGTTTAAATAGCTCCTCGTTGCAAATTATTACAGTGACACGGGTCGCCCGACCTGAGGAAACGTCCGACGGTGGAGATTGATAAATTGATTGATACTAATGTCAATAATATTGTTAAGGGTCCAAACACATTATACTAATGTTAGCTACATTTCAAGAACTGCAATATCTGTACAGTGAGGCTTAGAAATGTTTGATGAGAGAGGCTACCTTGGTGTACGACGAAGTGGCTTCATTTGTCAGCCTCTAAGGTAGTGTCTTAGCCCCACTCTATGAAGTGTCTCGCTATGTCGGCTTCCTAAAGGCAGGTCCGTTTTTGTTTCAGATTTACTTTATTGAACTCCTGTGAAGTGGACCTGTATTTTAGGTACAAAAACGGACGCAGCAGCGGTTGTTCAATTTAAAAGAAATCTATCTTCGTAGATTTGGTTCAAAGCCGTGAAGTGTAGTCTTACAAAATAAATGTAAATAAATTACAAGTGAAAAACAGAAATAGGGTGGTGCAACAAAGCCAAGGAAACCTCGGGTCTGACGCATTTTAAGAAGGCTCATTTTTATGTCAATTCCATACGGCGAAGTGAGAAAGCGTTGTTGTTGCAGTGTTATTACTCGTGGAAAATTCCTACCCGTGGAAAAACAGTTTTGTTTTTCTGATAGGATTTGAACTTCTAACCCCAAGTAACAAAGAGACAGACATGCTATCCATTTCGACAAGCGCATCAAATCTTTTTTTTTTTATTTCACTATCAGAACAGCTTATTTCAAGCTTGTGAAGCAATGTATCTTTTCTTCAAGAGTTTTTTTCACCCTTAAGTACTTAGAAATAATGTGTCACTGTCATCATTTAGCGAGGTGTAAGCAAAAATTAAGTCTACCACACTCAAGACAAGAACTAAAAAATATTACAGAATTATTGATAAATTAACATATACAGAAATGAATTAGATAGCTACATATGTACGTAAAATTATTTATTAAATATGACAATTATAAAGATTTAAGAAACATAAAAAAAAACATAGTCAAGAGACTGGAGCTCTGGTTCTAATCAAGGACTTTAACGTAGTCTTACTAATGTGAAGATCTATTAAATTTGAGTTCAGGTTCAGATCAAAATTTCACTAATCAAAAATTCTTAAAGGAATCTGAAAGAATGCTCCGAAATTTTACCACATGATCTATCGATAAGGTATATACAATCTAACTCTTGCCCGCTTTCAAGAAGGAAATATACAAGGTTTGTTACTGTTGATCTTTTCTGTAAAAAACCATGCTGCTTTTTGCAAATTGTACTTTTAATATAGAAAGTTTAGCTTTCACAAACAACCTGTTTAAATAATTTGGGGATACACGAAAGCTTAGATATGGGTCTGTAGTTAAGGATATCCGATTTATACCTTTTTTAAATACAGGTGTAATAAAAGATCTTTTCCACAGTAAAGGTAATCGACCAGAATCTAACAACCATGAAAACAAATAATGAAGGGACTTACACATTCTTTAAATTATTGGAGGGATGCCATCAGGGCCAGCAGAGTAATCATCGTTCAAAGATGAAATATTGTAAAGGAAGGACTCTTTTTAGGTTAATTGGAACATTATTAAAATTAACTTAAGGATATTTACGTAGAAACTCGAAGTATAGTTACGATCTATATCAACAATAGAATAAGAGAAGGAACTACAAAAATTATGAGCAAAAGCTTTGCAAATGTCGGATGTTTTTGTCAAGGTGACATTACCATACGTTAAGTTATCTGGGTATCCATCCAAATCTTTCTTTGAATTGACAAAGTTCCAGAAACTTTTTGAATCATACTTTATTGATTGTATAAACATAACTTGAGTACAAAATTTTTTTCTTTACTACTTTTACTTTACTTTTTTCTTCACTAAAACACTTCTTTTGAATTTGGTTTTCAAAAAAAAAAAAAATTTGGTCCAAGAACTTAACGTGCCCGAAGCGTAGGGGTTAGCCAGGCTGCTGTTACGTGGGATGTTCAAGGTTCGAAATCTAGAAACAAAAAAAGAAGAAAACGATATATTGTTGTCGCGAGGAATGCTGCAGTCTTTTAAGACTAATAACATACTGCCATGGAAAACACCTTCTAACCTAGCCGTTCGGAATCGGCATAAAATTTCAGGTCCCTGAAATGCGCTTGGCCCGAAGTTTTAGTAGCTTTATTGCACCACCCGCCGGTTTTGCAAAAGCCCTAAATTTTCGAAACTTTGATTGAATCCATGCAAAAACTTGTGAACTTTGTAAACAATAGAAAAAACTATAGGTAAGTACCCTTCTTCAAATATAACTAGGAAAAGAATGGAATTATATTCACTACTTTCAGATACCTAACTAGTGCTCACATCGAAATGGTTACCGTATCTGGCTGTTGCATGATAGAGTCGATGTTCGACTGCCAGAAATATCAATGGAAAAATGTTTTTACACTGGTATTGTTTTTTGCGACGAATTGGCAAATTACTCCGATAGTAAATTCATACCATAAAAAACGCTTTCTCGATTAAGAATCGGCGAAGAATAATAGGTCCAACTAAACAATTTCTTTTAAATCTTAGCTTTTTGATACAAAGTCCTTTCTTGCGTTGTTCTTAAATTCATAGATTAGGTGTCCTTGTTAATTTCTATATACCTACTATGTAACAACCAACAAACACTGCTTTTTTGCAGCGGTGTTTGTGCTTCTGTTCACACCTGCCTACCTTTTATCCAATCCACCCTTTCTATACTTGTTTATTTTCATGTCTTCCACAAAATTCTATTGAGTTTATTTTCAATTTCCCTCTGAGGAAAGTAAACTTATACTCCGTCCGATCAAAGAATTCAACGCCGCACTTGAGATTTCTAAGTAACCCAGTTTCCGTAAAGAAAACCCGATACACAGCGTGTGCAAAAGCAACTGCACAAAATCTTTGGACGGTCAATCACACAAAATACACAAAAAAGTAGGAATAAACATGAGGTGAACGACCCAAACAAAGTCTAAATATGCAACGCTATCACTTTTCATTTACTATAACCGAATAAACCTGAGCCACACCGTATAAAGTCACAATGCTGCACATTCATCATAAGATCTCTACTTCAGCTTTCAATGTCATGGGAGAAAATGATTTGGGACAGTAATTTGCTGCCAATTTGTCGGCCAATAAAGAAGAAGAGAAAAAAAGTAAAAAATTAGAAAAAACCTGTTCGGATGCTTTGTCCAGTGTCGTTGTCCAAAACGCGTTTACAGGTGACAATGAGAGACACGCAAGCTTCTGCATTTGAAGTGCCCGTTTATGTTATTATGACTCTCATCTAGAAAACGCAAGCCCATTTCTGTTTTATATGGTGGTTTGCTTTTCTTGCTCTTCTTTATCTCGTGTCTTTTGGGAAAGTTGTTTATTTTGTGAATTTTTTGATTACTAGATAAATATACCCGCAACCTGCAACTACGTGGTGTCAGACGATATCAGACTGAATTTCATTTAAAAGGGGCGCGTCAGTGCCAACACCCCACACAACGTGTATTCACTCATTATAATGGTTTCAAGGTTGTTTCTCAGAAGAGTTTGATGCACCTCTACGAACTATGAGATATCACTTACATTCCCCGTTTGTCATCAAAATAAATCCACAAAAAAAAAAATGTATGTCACCTAAACGCTAAGCTGCCCGTGGCGTCTGTCTAAGTACTCGTATCTTCAACAAAACGGAAAACTGTAGCCCTTTTTCAAATAAACCTCAGATATCATGGGAACTAGAGACGAAGATTTTAGAATCTGACGTTGCATTTTATCGTTCAAAGATGAGGGCAAAAAAATTCATATTAATCAGTAAATTTTGTGGGTTCACAGATTGTAACACAAGTCTCGCATAGACTTGTACTCGTACATACTTGGCTTTGAGTGATTTGCGCGGTGGTCTACGTTCCCTTGTTCGATAGCCTTATCATGTGTTTTTTTTTCTCTTTTTTTGAAATGCGATCAACATCGGTTTGTTGATCGGAGAAACAATTCATATTAAATTTATTTTCTACGTATAGAAATAGGTTTTTGTTTGGGTGGCAGCTGATGTGAATCACCTCCTCACAGTACCTGGGATAAAAAATACAGGTGGGAGTATGTCTATTTTAATTCGCATGAAGAAGAAATTAGAGGAATCTTGATCGTGATTCATGGTTCAAGTAACATTTTTTGAAGACAAAGAAGAAAAGTCTAGAGATTGGTTATTTTAAATAAACAAATACTAAGGACTCAATGAAAAAGAACTTTTTTCTGTATGTTCTGTTCTGTCTTTTTTGTGAAAATGAAGGAACGGTTTCATCACAAAAGAAAAAGAAGCTCAATGCTTCCACAAGACTCCCAAATTAGAGCTTAGGTTAAGTTAGGCTTAAATGGCGGTCAGGAAACAATACAATACTTAGACCAGTATAAGGACCAGTGTGGTACCATATGAAGTGTGTGAGGGATTACTTCAATTAACAAAACCATTTGAAGCTTTTTATAAAACGATCGAGGTGACGTGTGTTCACCAGATCGCTTGGATCATGGGAGAAGTAATCTCTTAGATGCAGTTTTCTTTTGAGGGAGAGTGCAGAACAAGAACAAAGGTGATGTGCGATTGTTTCTTCATCCTGCTTGTCTAAATAGCATTTTGCGGTTTCCTAGGGTTTCCCAATGTGCATCAAGGGTCACATAAGTAAGGTGAATGTGTACTGTTCAGCCATCTTCAAGAGCATAGTCGGCAATTCAGGGCGGTTACTGATGGACACAGCGCCGAGTGGTTTGAGTACTGCTTGGCTGTCTGAGAAGATTCGGATATTCACTGAGGCTATTATGTGTTCTTTCAGCCAAGAAGGGACCTCTTTTTGAAAACCTCCAACAGAAAAAAACCCTCTTTTATCGCCAGAACTCCAGTAGTTTGGAAGGTGGAGAGACTTACATTTAGTTTCTCTGAGTACACCCCGCGCAACCAATCCCTTCTTCGGTCATTGAACCATCTGTGTAGGAATGAATTAAATCATCTAGTGGGGCCTATTACCAACAGTAACTTATTTATCACAAGCTTTTATAACTAAACCGATGAGTCCCTATAGACTCAAGGACACAGCTTTTTGTGTTTGCAACACCGTTACTGATACACAGGATAAATCTGAACTGAATAGACCTGCCCACAATTACTTGCAGTTCTTGTGATTTCTGGCAACTTCACCAGTTTTTGGATATTTTTTTTACAGCATTGGCATAGATAATCTTAGGAAAATTGTGGATTTTAATAGCAATATTCAAGTCTATAGGAAAATTAGACTTTTACGACTAAAAGGAAAACTTCTACAATTAATAAGGTGAAAGAGTAGAGTGAGATCAAACATAAAATCTCAAGGCATTGCGGATGAAATGAAAACGGTGAGTATAGTAAGAAAATTTCTGCAACGCCAAACCATTTTTCATTCCGGATGTCTTCGGAGGTACCATGTCTATTAAACCGGCCACGAGATCAGTTGTTCGCTAGAAGTCAGAATTTGAATAGACCACAACCACTGCTAACAAGTGAAAAATTTTGGCCTCAGCTATTGACACTTCAGCCTGGAATCGGAAACAGTCAGGTGGCAGGGTGTTTTGCATAAAATGCGACAAAGTTCAGGGCGGATAGGTTAGATCAAGACAAAAAAAGTAGTATGAAATAGATCCATCTCCCCAGTTTAGGCGGAAGGGGCAATTTTAGAAATACTTTACTTATTTTTTAAAACTTAAAAAAATCAACCTTTTTTGTTCTTAAGCTAATATCTACTGGAGTTCAAGTTGATTTTGTCAAGGCAAAATTTTGGAAAAAATAATCAATTTTTCGTATAATTTTTACAAAGTGAACGAGTCCATCCTTCTTATTTTTTTGGAGAAATTAAAATAAGGGCACTTTCTTTCGAAAAAGTGATTCTTTCAAGCTACGACGAGCACATTGGCAGAGCTTTTGAATTTCGTCGAACTGTATATGAGGCAAGCAAGCAAGGGAAGTGGTAAGTGGAATCAAGGGGAGATTGACAGATTGGTCTTTTTAATAGATTGAGGAAAACTGCTGAGATGATAATTTATCCGGCATTGAATAAAATTAAAATAAAATAAATAGGGTGGCGCAACAGAGCGAGGAGCCCCTGGGCCTAGCACATTTCTCACAACCATGCCTTGTGAGGGAATGGAGGGGACCTACAATTTTTCGCCGGTTCCGAACGGCTAATTGAGGAAGCGCTTTTCATGGCAATGAGTTTACTAACGGAGGACTTGCCAATTCGTCGCGAAAGGCGATACCCGTGGAAAAACATTTTTGCATTTTGACTCTGCTGGGATTCGAACATTGAATAAAATGATACCCAAAAATGTCCTAAATATAAAATCCAAGAACACCTCAAAGTCTTCGAATTAAATTTAAAGGAAAAATTTTAGTAAAAATGATGAACATCGGGAAAATCAATTGATCTCAACTCCAGACATGCTTTTCGCCCAGGTACGGCAATGGGTAAGATCAGTTACATCGTCGAACAGAAGAGTCTAATGGACTAGTAGCATCGTATTCAAAGCCCCTAAGCAATCTTAACTGTGTCTTTGGTTCATAGCTCTGCATATACATCAGATGAACAAGGGCTTACAGCTGAAAGCAAACGATAAGAACTTCAACATTTAGCATCGAAAATCAAAGTCTTGTCACTTTTCAATTACTCTTACCAGATAATCCTGAGAAATACCAACACCGTAAAGGTAAAATGCTGCACATTCATTTTAAGATTTCCACATAAGTTTTCAATGTCATAACAGAAAATGATTTTGGGCAATTCATTTGGCGCCCAATAAAGGGGAAAAAACATAGACAAAACCTTTTGGGATGCTTTGTCCTGGTGTCGTTGTCCAAAACGCGTTTGCCGGGGACAATGAGAGGCAAGTCCAAGTATCTCCATTTGAAGTACCCATTTGTTTTATTATGACTCTCATCTAGAAAACGCAAGCGCAATCTGTGAATCCACAAAATTTACTGGTAAACATGAATGTGTTTGCCCTCACCACTCTGTCATTTTTGAACCATAAAATGCAACGTCAGACTCTAAAATCTAGGTCTCTAGTTCCCATGATATCTAAGATTTATTTGTAAAAGGGCTACAGTGTTCCGTTTTGTGTCGAATATGCTTTGGGATTCTCACACTCTTTGGATAAACTAAACATTGGCTTTCGGAATGCTTTAGGTGAACACCTCGCATCGATTGTTTTGGTATTCGGGTTCAATGTTCCTTCAGTAGTCAGTTGAAATCATTGTGCGAAGGAGTAAGCAGAACAGGAAGTAGATTTTATAAAATCCTTACTAATGAAGCTTTATATAAGAGGTGGATATGCCATAGTGCAACGTTGCGTGCCTCTTTTGGTAGTGAATCCTACACCTACAGTAAAAAAGACAGTTCGTTATATAAAAAACTTACGTTCATTTCCATCCTTTATGTCCAAGTTTGTGCTTAAAAAGGTGGATGTGAATTATAAAAGTGCATTTCTTGGAGAATCTTAAAATTTTTTTGGTCTAGTTCTGATCTCTGATGTAATATGATAATTGGATCAGGACGTAGAGAAAGTAAAAGAGCGACAACAGTCAAACTGTGTTTAGAGCCCTTTAGTTTTCAAATAAAACCATCAAGGTGCCAATAACTATTTTCTAAATTTCCCAAACATCATCGCGATACAAAAGAGCTTCTTCCATTCAAAGCTTCTTCTGATATGAACAACTATACTGCCATATCGGAAAGGGAAAGAAAGTAACAGTAACAAGTAACAACCATATTCGTTTGCAGTAGGCACTCAATGAAACTCATGTGAAAATCTACACAGCTATACACCTCCTATATTAAGACGATAACCATTTCTGATTCAAAGTTCAATAGCATTAGAAGATGAGATTTCGATTTAAGTCTCATTGTCACTCGATGAGCCCAAAACATAAAAGCACTCTCCAAACTAGCAACATCAATTGAAGAAACACCATTTGCATAAATTCTTCTTCTCAAGAGGCACGTAACCAAAAGGCAGAGCTATACTTTAGTCAGGCCTAAAGAAGACATAAAAGTGATCGTGCCGATAAACAACCCCACGACAATGGTCAAAATCAAATACACATACACATCAACAACAAAAATAAAAAGAAAAACAATTTCTCATTCAATAATTTTCTTTTGAAAAATAATTAAAGATTCTAAAAGTGTAATCACACGAAAAGAGAGCCGTTGGCTGGCTGTGAGTTTCAGCATTTCACAGTCTCGATGGATGGATGGATCAACTGTGATGTACTACGTCTGATCGGCCAACTACTATTAAAGACCCAAAAAACGAAGACGCTTTCATTTAGCCTCCGAAAAAAAAATTGATTGAACCATGTACCGCGACGTTGTTGTTCGTCGTGCCCTTCTTTGGAACACGCAGTAGTCTTTACGGTGGTTTTCTAAAGGTAAGTATGTCTTTTTTTCTTTTATGCGGGACTTGATTAAAATGCTGGACGAGAGATTGAGATGGTGCCGATGGCCAATGGGTGGGTTTTTGATTTCTTCTTCTTTTTTTTTATTTTAAATATGAAATTTGGTGGCTTTGGTGATATGATGATGGATTTTATATTTTTTACTTAATGACCCATTTTGTTTGAAATTAAAAAAAATTTATTGTCTAAAAACTTTTCCTCCGTACTTGCCGCTTAGTTGATGCTCTTTAAAATTACAACGTCAAGACCTAGGGTTTAGTCAAAAAAAAGATTTGAAAGTTTACCCTAGAAGGGAGGTTCTGAGAGCGGAAAGTAACGAGGATTCTGAAATATAAAAGACATTTAATTCAGGTATCAGAAAGTTTTGTAAAACACAAAAAGCTAAAAACTTATTGTTCTTGTTGATTCTCACTAATTGGGGTCCCTTTGCATTTTTCGTGCGAGTTCCAGGCTCGAGTCCCGGAAACATCAAATAGTGCTTTGATAAGTTTCGCCAAATTATTTTGCAATTAAGTGGGAAATCCTCAAAACTAGGAGAGTAGGTATACTCTGCCACTAAAAGAACTTTCTAACTTAGTCACACTGCTGAATCTTCCTCCCCATGATACCAACATCATGGGATGTGCTCTCGTTTCCTCGTTTCAAAAGAAATGATCTTTGGCACAATTAACACCGTCATATATTTTGACTGATACCTTACGGATATGTCATCCGACACGATGGTTCCAACGCACAAACAGCTTCGAATATGCACGCTCAACTTTCTTTGATGATATACGACTGTACACCTCGTTTGGAACATACGTTCATATTCCAAGCGGATAAGAATGCTATCAAAGTGGCTTTAAGCTGCGTAACGAAAAATTGCTGGATGAGAAGAAGTGTCTGTGTTATGCAACACAGCGAAGAACTTAGAGTGCAAAACTGAAGAGAGCTCACCCGAAATCGAAGTCGTTACAGAAGGATGTTGGTCTCATGTACACCCCGAACTGTAATGCAAATCTAAGTAAGTAAGCTACAGCGAAGCAGGGGCTCACTCAATCCTCTACCCATACTTTCAAATTGATTCAGGAATTCAAGACCGCACCGAAGCCTTGATTGCTTTTCAGGCCATCGAGGAATAACTGAACACAAGACCGCCGAAGAACTTGCCAGGCAAGGATCTCAGACAAAACTTTCTCAAGACCGGGAACATCGCTTGGTCTGCTCCTCAGTGAAGCTATTGGATCTGTGAAGAGCACAATCGTAGATGGCGATTAAAAAAGAGCACTCCAACATCTTTGGCATCCTTTTGCCGAAAAGACAGCAGAAAAGTAATTGGTAAATTGATTAAATGATACCATAATCTGTGAATCCTGCGGTTGAAAAGTAGTGACTGTCTTGTCTAATCAGGGCCCGCATATTCTGCAACTCTTGACTTGTTGAAATTCATCAAAAAACAGAGGAAATTGGAACGAAATCCTACAAACAAAATTTGATTTAGTTCCGGTTTCCACCGTTTCTTGATCCATGTTATATGGATGAAAAAGTTATAGAACAGAGATAAGTTTAAAATAGCCGCGTCTTCTGGCGTTTCTAGGAACACATGAAAAGCTATACTGAAAGAAGGTTACTATCTGGTAGTACAATGGCTTGGTATTTAGGGTTAAGTGCTCCAGTGTATTTAATTAGACTCCGACAGAAAAAAAGCCATAAGCTTTGTTTAAGAAGTAATGCACTAGACCCCAGCCCATCCTGAGTTCGTTGGCTTCTTATACTTTTTTTGACGTTACAAGCATCGTGATCTCAAAGGCATCACAGCTCCCCACTTAACAGTTTCACAATGGCAATGCGCTCGTTCGCTCCGCCCGAACTTGTGGTACCCAACTATTCAATTATTTACTTTTATTTATGATTTCTGGTTTGAGTGATTGGATATATTTCATAAATCCGATTGAATATGACTTTTTACTATATTCTTTATAATTTGTTTATTTGTCATCCAGTTAACCACTCCACATCTTGTTACCTCATCCTCTCTTTGTTCTGGCTCTATACGAAAAAGTTTGCAAAAAAAAAACATCTTGAGGTAGTCCTACTATAGTGTCTTTAATGGTCTCAGTTGTATCACATTCGTTTTTTCTTGATCTGGAGCAGAGAACTACACGACGCAGACCACACACCGGATGCTTATGTAGACTTCACCTTTTCGTCACCTTTCTCACACTTGGAGTAACGTTCATCGCCCAGCTATAAAACTGTATCTACCAGCTACCACTAAGAAAAAAAAAATACTCACCATAAAACAAACAAGAACAAAACCCAAATCTCGTCACCAAGATTTGGCAAGATGAACAAGAAGTCAACATCAACAAGTCACAGAGAAGCAACCACATGAGTTGATACATTTTGGTAGGAAAGCACACATGAAATGGTTATAGATTATAGTTGGTAACTGCTTTAAGGTTTAAGATCATACTCATTCATATCTCCCTGATGCATACATCAGTTACGACAACGAGTTTGATGCCCGAAAGATCAAACCCATTTGACTCTCAGTCCAAAGTTAGTACAAAGTTGCCCATATAGCTGGTCCTATTCATTTGAAACTGTGACATAGCGTCATCTTCATTTTGATGGGCAATGTACTTCAAACATGCGTTCCCATTAAAATACAATGGTCTTCTCTATTTAACACATCAGAGCACGATGCGGTGCGAGGTCTTTATGGCTGAGAAGCAATTTCGTTTAGGGTGCAAGGGCAGACTTTTATAGCTTTATTCTTTGAAATAAGATTTGTTGAGGTTTATTCGGAGTAACAGATGCTGTTTTCATTGTTGTTTTAAAATTTGCTTAGGGATTCGTGTAAAAACTGTGAAAATAATGAAACCTTTATCATTTTTGGGGAATAAAACAAATTCTATATAATCGTTATGTTACATAGGCACTGGTTTTAAGTGGTCATACTTGATATGTTCGAGTTTCTCCTGAATACCGATAGTGTTCCTCAAGGCAGCTACTGCGGTCCGGTCCCTTTCTTTTTAGATAGATAGATAATTTTATTTCGAAAAAGATTTTACAAAAAACAGTGAATGCTGGGTATAAAATTAATTAAGACAATAACTTTAAGTTGCCTGTCAGGTTAAGAGGTAAACTAAAATTTAGGTTTAGTGAGTAGATTTAATTTCATTAACTACGAAAATTCATTTAAAATTGCTATTGAGGTAGCAGTTGCCATTCAAAACGTTGAGAAATTGTGAGCGGGAGAGTAGGTCGCTGCCCAGAAATGCTCTTCTGAAGCCTGACAGGTTCCGACGAAATGGAAAGTGTTTTCCGATGCATCCATGTTGCAAACTGTACATATTTCATCAGTATCTTTCTGGAACGCTCTTCCTTTGAGATTGAGAAGCCCACAACAAGCTTTAAAGAGATTATTGAAATCATATCACGAGTTCGAGTCATCAAAATAGTTTGGTACTTCGGAGTCAAGCAGGTTGCAGTATTCATCATGAAATTGAGACTGTGTGGCGCTGGTTGTAAATTCAATCCAGTGTTTTTCTTTAGGTTTGGATAGAAGAATATTATGCATTCCATTCAAGCAAACTTATGACGAAACAAAAGTCAATCGACGCACTATGAAAGAGATCCAACCATTGCATTCCTTAGCCCAGAAGGTTTTTTTTTCATAATAATGGCTTCTGATAAGATTTTGGGTAGTCTATCACTTGGAAGAGATAAGGTTCTCCTTATATAAGAAAAATGAAGCTTGAGAGATGTAAGAAATGCTTTAGGTAAACCAGTCTCGATGTGCAAAGCATAGTTCGGCGTGTTATCCGATAGCAGGAAACATCTTTTTATAAAAAATCGTTGCAATTTTTCAACTTGGTTGTGTTCACGATATCCCTCCCTATACCTGAGCACAATACAGCATTATAGCTCTAGAAGCAGCATCATATATTTTAAATTTTATAGAATGCTGGACTGATTTATTTCATAGTAGCTTGCACCATGCTGAATCGATGGAGTTCTTAGATGATCCCAATCTATTATTTAAATGTTCGTTATAAGACATGTTGTGGTTGAAAACTACACCTAGATATTTGTTTTGGTTTGACACATTTATTTCGGCATTATTGAGGAACCATTTTTCAAAAGCCGCTCTTCGCCCCCATTTCGAAAAATTACTTCTTCCGTTTTGCCCAGGATTAACTTCAAGGTTCCACTTTTTGCAGTTTGTACTAAAGCTAGCAATAAGTTGTTGTAGAAAAGCAGGATTATCCGATAAGAAGACAATGTCGTCAGCATATAGAAGGGCGTTAATCTGAAGATCATCTGAAAACAGACCAATAGGTAGTTCATCATGAAAATCATTTAAAAGAGGACAAAGAGAAGCGAACTCAGTACACAACCTTGTCGGACACCTTTGTTGGTGAAAAAGAAATCTGACAAGCTCCAGCCATCCAAAACAATAGCAGCAGTGTCCACATAAAGAGGTTTTATAATAGCAATCATCTTCGAAGAGATTCCCTTTGTAAAATAAAGCATTTCTATCAACATTGTCAAAAGCAGTCTTTAGATCGATGAACAAACCGTATAGCTTCTTCTTTTGACATAGCCGAAGCTGTATGATACATGAAAGATTGTAAACTTGGTCCACAGTAGAGTAGTTCTTCCTGTAAGCTGCTTGAAACTCGTTTATAGTGTTGTTTGCTTCCAGGCAAGACTTCAGTTTGTTTAAGAGATCAGTAGTAAATAACTTAAAAAGCGTTTCCGCAGGAAAGACAGTCCTCTTTAGTTAGACACCACATCAGCATCTCCTTTCTTAAATAGCGGGTATACATATTAATGATTTTTTTAACGACGATGGTATAGTTGCAGTTTCAAAGATTTTATTAAATAACTTATATATTTCCATAACAAGAGACGGCTTTGCATTTTTATAAAACTCATAAGGTATTCCGTACAAACCAGGAGTTTTGTGATCTTTTGAGACAGTTATGTCAGAATATATCTCGTGAAGCTCTATTTGGCAATCCAGCTCAGGTACTTGTTTGTGAGGAAGACCATACGAGATAGTCGCTATATCAATTGACTGCGTTAGTAATTTCTCATAATGATTCTTGAGTTCACAGACTTTAACTCCTATTGGAGTACTAAAACTGTTACCACGTATCTCCTTCGCAATTTTCCACCAATCTTTTGCTGAAGAAACAAACTGTATAGGCTTTTGGCAATGTCTTGAAAATAATCTTCCTTTTTAGTTTTACATAAGCACCTGCACTTTTTGTTGGCATCATTATATTTTTTTCTGCAGACGTCAAGGTTTAATTTCCGAAAGGCGCCTCAAGTGTTTGAAAGCAGTTTTCGGGCCGAAAAACAAGATACATTTTTTGATCGCATTGCAACGATTATCATTAGAAACTGTTGGTGTCATCATGGAAAGTACAATAGGCTCGAGTTTAGTGTTGTATGCGATACATCGGTTTTCGTGCCATTTGAGTCGAGGAAGACTTCTACTACTAGAACTCGTTCTTATTTCTGTGGATTTTATAGAGCAGATTAATGGCATATGGTCTGAGAAGGTCCCGCAACCAACACTAAAGTCTTCTAAAATATTTGAAGCTGAGTATGAATGGCAACAGTAATCAATCACAGATGAGCCTCTGCTGCTTACAAAAGTGTATTCACTATCTTCGTCACTAAATCCTCTGCCATTAAGAATGTAAGCACAAATGTCCTCCAGGAATTCTATAAAACTTTTGCAGTTGCTATCGCAGATTGAATCCTTGGAGCATCTCATTTCTAAAACAGACGTGGGAGGAACCGAGTTGCAGTCCACTGTTCCTTTTGTGCCGGTTCTCACGTTGAAATCACCTACGAGAATGAAATTGGTTCTTATGTCTACATTTTTAGTATAAATGATACTGACGTGGTCAGCAGACACCCGCGATGGCATTTTAATACCGTCTTAGGATTTTAATTCTAAGAAAACTCCTAGAATATATCTTAGCAGCGAAATACAATGGAAGTATCTCATGACACTGCCAATCTTAAGTAAATAGGAATACATCCACCTCTCATCAGAAAAATGTTCCCCTAGCTCAATTCTTTGATAAATAAAATAAACATAGGCAAAGCATATTAAATCGATTTTTGTTGCCACATCGACAATAGTGTCTTATCTCAAAAAAAAAAAAAAAAAAAAAGAAATAGGCTACGCCTATGAGCGCATCAAGTTATACCCTTTGGCGTCTTAACTGCAGTATCCAAACACGACAACAGCTTGCTGAGTTGATTCTCAAGTATCTAAACTCTATATAAGAATGCATCGCATAGATTTCCACCATTAATCTCCATCTGTTCCTGGAAGCTATCTAGGTATACGTATAGTCAACAGTCATCAGTGAAGAACTGAGCTTTTGCTTATCAATAAATAAAACAAATCTATGATGGCGCGGGAAGAGCTAACACCTTTTTGGAGCACCAGTATCTTTGATCTCCTATAGCCTATACTATAAGCACATACATAAGTATCTAGGTCTCTGAAACTTCAACTGACTTGAAACAGATAAGTAAAGCAACACGACGCACAAGCAGAGAATAGTTATGGTATATTTACTCTTCGACAAAAAAGATTGATGATTTAGTTTGGGAACAGAGCAGCGCCATAAAACCATGTCACTCTCCTTCAATAGGGTTGAGGGTAGATACGGATGGTTAGGTGAAAAAAAAAAGAAATAGAAATCGGTATGTTTGCTTAGCACCGAATGGATTTGATGATGTAGCCATATTCCATATGCTACGTGCACACGGTTATTCCCGGCGAGGAGATAAACGCCTGCTACATGCTGACAATCGAGGTCGAAGATTCCAGCTGCCAAACAATGTGTTCTGTCTTATCGCGCATTGATGAAATTATGGAGAAACGACAATTTTTCTAACGACGACGATCGGAGTGTGATAATTCTCAGGTGACATATTCGATATTCCTAACTGACGACGACGCGACGTGTGTTTTGTGAGTATACTAAATTTCTTATTAGGGAGTTAGGTGTGTCCGTGTTCATCCCCGGGCAGTGAGTGATAAAACAAACAGACGAACAACGAACGCGACGTTTATCTCAACGGAAATACTAACAAAGGCAAAATGGTTAACTGGTACATAAACCGTCATTGACGTCAAATTGCCAACACTCTCTGATCTTGTCGATGCTGTCATTTTAGATAAGAAAATATTGGAAATCGTAAAAAACAAGATTAATTATTGATTTATGAAAATGTTGAACGTCACAAAAACTCAGACGAATGGGAGAAGTTGTTCTTTCTTTGACTAAGACGCAATTTCTTGGAGTGTTTTGCAATAAAAGAATTTCTACTGTGGAGATCACATGGATTTTTTTGAAATCTCTTACCGATAACTTGTATTTTTTTTTTTACATTTATTCTCACCCATCAAAGCGGTTCGTAATCAACCAGATATTAATCGGCTCTTAACAACCTGTTGGATCACATGAAGCCGAAAAATGAACTCTACATTCCTGGTACATTGAATGATTTACTCGTACCTACTATGAGGCCATCAAATAAGACGTGGTATATACCCTTTCATGGTTTCAAGTCAGCCGACTTATTAACTTAAATTTGAAATGGAGTATCTATCAATCTATGTATCTATCAACCTGGCATTGATTCTGTTAATCCATCTGTGCATGGGTTTGATTACCCAACTTCGTTACGGTTACGAAAAGAGCAACAGATTCGGATGATAATAATGTAGGTACCGTTGACGACACTATGAAACGGAAAAAGGATAAAGGCCACCGGATCTGCAATTGGAACGATCCCTTTACGGACTAGCCGAAGAATTATCATAACCCATGTCCAAGAAGTACGTTGAGGTGGCCACAATGAAATGAAAGATGCTACAGCTACTATGGCGACAGCTACAGACAATATAGAATTAACCCTTACTTGGGTGGGGACTTGTCGTTTGAGGTTGACTCAGGGATAAGGTTACAGTCAAAAATCTAGTAACGGAGTGCACATCCAGCTCAAAGCTTGCCAAACATAGTTCCAACGCCCCGATAAAAGAGAAAGGCGTTAATTTTAAAGAAAGTTGGTACGAGGCCCTTGAAAAAACATTGCTGCTTTGCTAATGCCCCAAAACTATTTTATCGTAAAGGTAGTGTAATGTCCATTCCTATAGCTCAACTAAAAGAATTGTAGATACTTTACAATCAGAATGACTTTGAAGGGATAACATTTGCATAGTTTGAAACATGATAAAAACTGCGAAGACAATGTGAAAATTAATAATACTGATAAAAGAAACTCGAAGTTTTCGATCACTGCTGCTATCTCGGTTGCAAAAGATTAAACTTGCATATATTATAATGGCTAGGATTGGTGTTGTTTCCAAAATGTTCTTAGTTTTAACTGGAAGTCGTATCCCCCGAAGGAACTAAGAACTCTATGTGTGCAATAAATTTAGCCAAGGTAGCAGAAAATGTTATTCTCCCAAGCTAAGGTTTGGGTTAAAATGATGCTATAGACAGATTAAATGTCAACTCATTGTTAAAAACGTTAAAATACTTTGCTCGTTTGTACAGAGGGTAGCGTCTCCTATCATTCCAACTTGATGAAAGTAGTACATAAAATTGGACATCATCTGCATACATAAGTGCCTAACAAGGTTTAAAACACCATCAGGAAGGTCGTTTGTAAATTTTGAAAATAGAATGGGACTGAGAATAGACCCTTGTGGAACATCAACGTGAGTCAACAAAACCTCAGTGAGCTAGCCATTGATCGGCGTGACGTAGCTTATGTTTTCCAAAGGTATTTGTTTTCGAATAAAAGGTACAGCAGTGAATTTGAATTGACTTTACTCAGTAGTATTTCATAAGACACAGTATTGAAAGCCTTTTGAAAAGCAAGATAATACAGTGTGCTTCTTAAAGGGTTGGGCTATGAAGTTAGCAACTCTGTTTCTAGAGATTGTCAATTTGACAATTGGCGTTGTATTTATAGTCAGCAGGTTCCTACGTTTTAACATTTCACAAGTGATAGACTTACTTCGGAACAACGCTTGCAGATTTGTTTTTAAAATCTTCTTTCTCGCGTTACGAGCATCGAAGGGATCGCAGTTTTCCCACTTAACTACTTTAAACAAGTGGTCCGACCGTGGGGAACGCCTTATTGAAATCAAAATGCGTCGGTTTCAGTTTTGAATTGTTCCATTTAGGCCTAACCAGATTTTGTCGCATTTGCCTGCATCTACCAGGAGGTGTTCTGGTTTTCCTATTTTTTTTTTTCGTGATCTTATTGATCTCTCCCTTGAATATGACAATACCAACTGAGCCAGTTGTGCTCTTTTTTTACCAAGATGATGATTTTGAAGTGGAAAGACTTTCACGGATCCTGGTACTTCTAATACGATCAAGTTTCGTCTCTCCGGCTGTCATACTTAGCTTCTTAATTTCAGATTTAGTCAAATTACTCTTATACTTAATGCGGTACACTGTCCCACATTGTGAACCGCGTGGGCGGTCAACAACGTTGTGGAGTCTTTTTTTCTACTTAGTGGGCATTTGTCTATCACATAATATGGCGGAGTTTTCTCGCCTTGTCATCACATTCGGATGTGTAGAAGTGATTGAAATGAAATTGTGGGCAGGGAAGGGGATCAGATAAGTTTTGAGAGTCATGGGTGAATTTCGTCCAAGCAAACTGCCTGAGATCCGTGCTCTTAATATGTATTTCAAAATCGTTTAAGCATCGAAATTTAAAAATATTTGATTATTGCGTTAACGAATCTAAATTCTAAATCTAACGCTTCGTAATCTGGAAGGAAGCACAGCTCTCCCACTTAACTGCTCACGCGTTGACCTCAGAATAATGCGTTGCAAACCTGTCGGTTTTGGATTGTTCGAAGTCTGATGCCAACTAAATGTATTTGTCTGTCCCAGGAATTCTATGTAAATTATATGAAGAAGGGGGAACGGAGAAACTTTACCAGTTGAAGAGCAGTGCAATATGAAACAAAATAAAAACAAAAAAGCTCGCAATGACCATTTTTACTTTGAATAGGTACAATTGTATATGAACTCATAGTACCTAGGTACCTACTTCCAAAATGGAACCCCTGATGGGAACTGTGACCAAGCCTCGCATTTTAAATGCTGATCATACGAACATACCAAACTCAATATCATGTGTAAAATATATGCAGTGGATGCGCAAGGTCAACTCAAATTCAAAAATAAAATCGATAAAATTAATAAAAATGCTAAATACGTGTACCTTTACCATTACGTCCGAATCCGAAAGCGAATTAAAAAACAACGAAGGCAAAAATAAGTAAATCTTCCATAGAAAAAACCCTCATGCAAAGAGTGTGGTGTGTGTGTGCTCAGTGCTCACCTCTAGCACTGATCACCCGATGAATCGCAAGACCGATCGCATTCATTTGCCGTAGTAAACAAAAAAAAAACAAAATCACATTGTCAGAGATCAAAGTTATTCTCCTCGTGGATGGAAATTTATTCGAATTGGTAATTGAACGCGGCCCTGATGAGGCAGCAGCAGCAGCGTAAACAAAACTCACGCTCATAGGCTACATTTCTGCGCACTTCTTCTTATTCATTTGTTTATAGAGGTGTTTTTATTTACAGTATAGTTTGAATAAATTTTTTTTGTTTACTTTTTGTCCCTCGTTCTGTGTGTCTCTTTATAGTTTTCGTATTGTCCTTGCCTTTTAGTTTCAGCAACTACCTACAAAATGATCAAAGTGGTCTTTCTCGCTCTCTAAACGCATCTATAGATACAAGCAATTGGATTGGGGTTTCTGCGATGGCATGGCGATGGCGGTGAGGTGCGATTGTCTCATGAGTTCAAGTGGGTCAAAATCAGCATAAACAGTAGACGAGCTAGCGATCGCGATGAATATTGATGATCAAGCTATTTTTGCTGCTGCTGATCGTTAATTGTGAATATAATTTCATAACATTCGACAGGGAGAATCGTAAATGAACCTTAAGGATATTGACCGTTTTTTTTTTTTTTGTCAGTTGCTGTGTGTGATCTAGAGATCAAGAGGCTAATATCATGCCGACGTTGTTGACAACTGCGAGTTCCCTTGAGAATTATTTTAACTCAGCCATCGGGTAACTTAGTTGAATGAGACATATCGACAAAGTTATTTTGATACTAAGTCGATTTACGATCGGAAACGGGGTGGAGAATTGCAAATGGTTGCGTTGATCTTGCTGAAGTTTGATCTTCCATCATCAGTGTGGTGAATTTGGGTATCGGTTGCAACGACTTAACAAAATTGTTTTTTTTCTGTTTTGATAGGAGTACAACTGGAATCGTGTTGCTTAGGTAAACCAAATGTATATGCTACAACAAGCTCTGATCTAGCAAAGCTCTTCCGATAAGTCTTAGGATTCCGCCATAGCTTTAGCTGTTGGGCTGTGTCTTAAGAGTACCTAAATCATATTTACCTACTCCGAGCACCGCATTTCACTAGAATCGGCAGTTTGTCGCTTAGAACTGTCCAATACTGAAGAAATGTGCTTGATTTTTCGTGTTCGACTTCCGGTTTCTGGGAAAATTTTTAAGCTTGGTTAAAAGAGTCGGTAATGGAAAGGCTGGTAATGAGAGGTAGTGGCATTTTTTTCTGTTGGAGGTTTTCTTAAATATCAGCTGGGCCACTGAGATTTAAATACCGGTCCATTGTACTACCAGATAACAACCTTTTATAAGTTATAGCTTTACAGATGTTCCTAAAAAAGCCAAAAGACGCTGCCATGATAAGGAGCCTAAGTTACCACCTCTCACCATGTCTGCGCCCAGTATCTGTAACCTTCCCGACGATCAGTCACCTTGTCGCGATGGGGGGGGGCTTAAGTAGTTTATTTGAACCGAGCTCGATGCCGAAAGGTGGTCGAAGGATGGGGAAAATGAATGAAAACTGAGAATTGATAAAAAAACATTATGGAAGATCAACTAAAGGAATTTTACTCTCCAGATGGCAGTCAAAGCGAAAATCCACCCGAAGTTTTCACTACGGCATTGACACGGATTCTGGAGGCCCCATCTAACATACTATAACGCACGCCTTTACTGGTGGTTACACGCGAGTCGAAGGTACCGTAACCCATGACTCCTGCAGCTCTCTCCATGAAGCTCTTCGTGGTTTGAGCTGGAAAGATGAAGATGGCAGCTCAGAGGTCTTACCTCTAAAGCTAGATTCTCATCAGGTCTTAGCTGTTGGCCAGAACGGTGCTTTCACGGGATTAATTGAAGCTGAACAAGTGGATCCCACTCCAACGATGGCATCTTCTGGAGAACAGCTTTCCAAGCGCCAACAGAAGCTGGAGAGAAGGCGAGCGGTAAAGACTCAGTGCAAAGAGGACACCAGGGTGGCCGAAGGCACTGAATTAAGTTGCAAGCCTTTGGTGACGGCGGCGAAAAAGGACAAGTCAGAAGAGGTCTCACCCACCAATTCAGGACGGTCTCCCGTAACCGAAGTCACCCCAACTTCTGCAAACGCGAACAGGGTCAAAAGGAAGAAGGTGTTCGGAAGCTCTGCAAATCTTCCTGTTGGTCTAACTGGAAAGTCGGTGAATGAAACTGGAGGAACAGCTTGCAAAACTTGCAAATTCAGTCCACGGACACTGGCTGGAAGGGACGAAGCCGGCATGGTTAAAACTCCTGGAGGTCCAACCGAAACGTTGATGAATGAAACCGTGACTGCTAGTCAGTCTGGTCCACGGACACTGATCGGACGGGATAAAGCCTCGAAAGGAGCAATGATAATAAATTAAACTAACCTTCAACATTCTAAGGCTGCTACTGCACTCCTATGTAGAAGGTTTTTCGTGTTGAATACAAAAACTCACCCCGTAGCAATCCAAGAACCATGGGCCTGGAAGGGCCGAGTTCTTGGTCTTGGAGGGATTGGTTCAATATTCTCTATGACGAACGGTTCCAGAAAAAGCAGGACATTCACAAAGGAAGTGCTCTGTGATGTCCTCATCATCTTCACAAGATTCACATGGCGTGGTGTATCACTTAGATAAGTCTATCACATTTAAATGGTTGGCAAAAGAGAAGTGCCCGCTGGCAACACCAACACGTTTTCTACATTCTTTTCTGCTACCAGATAGCAAAGATGTTGCTGTCTTCTTATTAACGTTGGGGAGCATACGTTTGGTCTGTCTGGTGTCTACATCCACTGGAGGCATGCCTTCTACGATTGTGCTCTACACAGATCCAATCGTTGATTGAAGCCCTCACGAAGGACCCAGGCCTATCGGCGGTTCAGGTCCTTAAAAAGCTGTCTGATATCTTTGCCACGCAAGTTCATCGGCGATTTCATTTTTAGTTACCACCTGATTGCCTAGAACCTAAAAGAGACTCAAGAAAATTAGTCTTCCGATCACATTCAGAGAAATGTTGCATTCCTGGATCACTTTCCAAGTAGTTAGAGGGTTGAGAAGGGCCTTTGGCAAAGATTGGCTGTCAAAAAGGTAGTATCATAGTTTTGTTCATTTATATAGGTAGAGGTACCCACATACAATCGTTTAACATCAAAGCTTTTTGTCATTCATCCCGTCCATCACATTTCCTGATGAGTGGTGACTAAAGCTAGACCTTCTCTCCCTTATAACGAGTCCTCATAATATAGTCTTTAAAAACTATCTACGGAAACCTCTTATACACAAACCGACTCCTTTCAAGCAAAGTCTTGGTTGAATAATTAAAGTTCCTGTTTGTTTACACAGGAACCATTATTGATTTCATATGATTACTTCCGCAAGACCCTTTCTTCTCCTTTCATTTGAGAGCTCTACAACCCCGACATTCGTATCTCTCCCGCCGCGGTTTTGCGATGAAATTTAATTTGTGAATTTCTTATAGGTACACCTTTACCATAAGTTTGATAATCTTTACTGACAAACAGCACACCTGAGTGGATGCACATAATAGCAATCGGAACTTGAGTCCCCCTGTCTCATGTGCCCTCCAAAAGCAGAAAAAAAATGTATAAAGAAAGAAGAAAACACAAGAAGAATACTATACGACAATCAAAAGAGGGGAAATGTTCTCTGCACACTTCCGAAATGTGGACTTGTTCAAGCGTTCCAAGCAAAACGATGACGGATATACGACCGACCGACAGCGACGACCGACACGGTGGACACGATTTGAAAGTAACTTGTTTCAATAGTCATGTCATCTCATCCTGCAGCCAGATAGCCAGCCAGTCTATAGGAAGGAGGATATCCCACCGTATAACAAAAACTAACTTATTACACCCCAAGTGCCGGAAGGGAAGTTGGTTTGAAATCGGAGAATGTTGCTCGGTTTCATCTTTTCATTGAATTTTTTGTAGAGCTTCTCTCGGTAATCGATCGATATTTCGATTTTGACTCTGTTTGGTCAGTTTCACCCTCGTTTAGCTACAAAAATCTATCTCCCATCGATATGACATCGACACATAAATACAAGACATAACCCAGCGACACAGGCCAGGCTCATCCAAGAGTATTTCGGAAATTGAACATAAGAAGTTACCATCAGGATGGCTGACTGTGCATGTAATTTCATCCGATGCAATGATCCTTGCCACTCTTTTTGTTTATTTTTTTTTCTTGTATATCGTACGCATATACCTACGTGGTGCTGCCTCCTTGTTTGGAGACGACGACAGGTGCGCCAAGGACCTAGAGAGGGGGAATAGATGTAAAGGGTTTTTTTGTGTACTCATTCTTCGTTACTGGACCATGCAAGTTGCTTTCACTGGAGACATACGACGAAAGGGGCTCGGAGGAAAAAATCGTCTGGAGTAATTTTTTGATTACTTCGTCTTTCTCTTCTCTCAATGGGAGGCCATTCTTCTTAAACCGATGCGATGATCAAATGATGATTTGGTGGGTGCAAGGAACCCTTATGCTATGTCTCAAAGGAGAATGACTTGTGTAGAGCCTTCACGTCTGTCGGACGATGAACTCTTAAAACGGGCAGACGGCCAGCTGATGGCGTTGACATCTTATTTTTTCTTCACGCCAGCAGTTGGACAAGATGAGAGGGTTTTTTTCGACAGAATCCTTGTAGGGAGTGCATCAGTTGAACTAGTTTTTTTTATTTCTTTGTTTCGATGTGGGGCAACTGTATAGGTACAATTGACAGGAAACTGTAGTTATAGACAGTTCGAAGAAGTGCATTTTTCTATTCGAGGCATTCGACTATGCTTGGACATTAAATGAAGTTTTCTCATAGAAACTTGATCGCCTTCCTATTTGATTGAGTGTCCTTTTCAAATTTGACTAGAACAGAAGGTTTTTTGATGCTTTTTTTTAAGCTGGAGAGCAAAAGGAATTAGCTATGAATAATTTGAATATGAAAGTGGTGAGAAATTGTGGTTAATGGGAGATAAGTATCCAACCAACAAGATCCAATTAGCGCTGGATTATAAAGAATAACGATTTGATAAAACCACTTGTTGGACTTTGGCGTAAGATGTTGGTTGAGGTTTAGGCTCACACCGACCTGTAATGCCCACCTAAGTAAGTAAGTAAGGACTATTAAAGAATAAGGATAACAAGCGGATGGGAGAAAACGTTTTGTTCTCCCTTGCTGGGATGACCTCTCCGACCATATCGTGGAGTATAGTCAACAACTTTTATCGCATTCGAAGATTCCAATTTTGCTAGGAACAGACTATCCTAAGAAGCTATCCCGCTAGAGCTGTACAAGGGTGGTACAAGTAAATGAGTAACTCATAAAGTGCAAATCCACAGTCTCACATAGCTCCATCTGAAATGTCAAACTCTTCAGAAAGTAGGGACTAATCGTCTTACGGAAAGCTCCCTATTCAATATCAGTTAAGTACCTACTTTGTTCAAAACTGGAAAGAAAAATCTTTGCTGACCTTGCTTTAGATGATTTTATGCTTGTCTTTAATTAGTCAATACATATTTTGTGCCTTGGAGTCTTGGAGAACACACTGACACTGGGTGCCACGCGGCGATTTCACTGCATCTCTGATCAGTACGTAAAGGCTTAACTATATCCAAATCCAAGTCTTCCAATTCTATACCGTTGGTTTAATTAGTTCTTAAAAGAATACGATACTAAAGACCCTTTCTATGTTTTGGTAGGGAGCATTTTAAGAGATTACATGGGCTTCAAGGGAGAAAGAACAATCTATTTGAAACATTTTTTTTATATAAAAAATAATAAAAATTCAATAAACAGTTTGTGAAATTTAAAGAAAAAATTCCGAATTCCACCATTGATTGAGGCGTCATTTCCGGCGCGGCGGCCGCTCAGGAAAGGGGTGCGACCACATTAACAGCAGATCATTTTACAAAATCATCTTAAGTGAACAAACAAAATGTGTTTTAGCTAAGACCATAAACTAGTACTTGTACGAAGAAAAAAAAATTAATTTAATTTTTAGATTTAATTAGTTTTCGAGAAATCTTGACAATCAATTTTAAATACTAGAAAAGGTGTTCAAAGTTTTTTGTTAAATAAAATCTACATCGGGCATTTATGTATAAAAGTTTATTTTGAAACTTTGTGATTGTAAACAAGTAATCAACATTTGGAAACTGGAATATTTCTAAATAATTCCTCTTATAAAGTCGAAGAAACGGATAGGAAGAAGGAACTAGCAATAGACGAGTAAGAAATCCTAGTTGAATTCAAGTGTGTGTCTTCTCAGGCTTCGTATGGCTTATATGCCCAACAGCCTGATCTTCGATTCTTACCACACAGACAAAGCCCAGGTCAAGTGGTTACAAAAGGTGAAAGATCAAACTAAAAACTTCCCCTGAGGAGATTCCAAGTGCCGCATTAGGTTAGGTGAAAGTGGCTGTCAGCCAATGAGTACATTGCCCGCAAGGTCCATTGTTATACCACAGAGATCAGCAAGTTAGTCACCTACTGATCTCAGAAACCCGATGTAAGATTAACGAGTTGATCACTTATTAATCTTTCGTTACGGGACTAGCCGGTTAATCACCTGCTTTCGACTATAGCAGATCTTTTAATGTATTTCGAAAGATTTTTAGGGTCTATGTAAGCTAAGTCTCTAGTAAGCCCGAAGAAGAATTCACCAAGATAAGTTTTCCTCCTATAAAGTAGTGCAGGGCATGAGCAAAGAATGTGTTGAACGGTGTCCTCCTCGTCTTCGTCCATGCAGCTCCTGCAGAAATAATTGGAAAACACACCAGGTCTTTTGGCGTGTCTTCCTATTAGACAGTGTCCCGTAAGAACACCTATGGTAGAACCTAGATACAGGCAGTTCAGGGCTAACAAACTCTTTGAGCGTTTTGAGTCTACACACGGCCAAACTTTTTTGGTTGCAAGGCAGTTGTTACTCTCAATCCATCTAGTGTTTGTTATCCTCGAAGCGTCGTGTCTGAGTATGAGTTTACTTGTAGCGATAGGTGCACCTATGTTGTTCCATTCAGAGCGTAGGGAAGTGGTCGTGCCCTTTTTGGCTAGTTTGTCTGCCATACAGTTGCCTGGTATTGCTCTGTGCCCTGGCACCTGGATGTTGAACTGATTTGACATCTCCCTCAGAGATATCTGACAATTTTGGACCGTGATGGATTTTGTAGACACAGAGGCAAGAGATTTAAGGGCAGCTTGGCTATCCGAGTAGATTCGAATATCAGTGGAGGATATGACGTTTTCTTTGAGCCAAGACAACTCTACGTTAATCGCCAGAATTTCCGCTTGGAACACACTACAATGATCGGGTAGGCGGAAGAAAAGACTGAGGTTCAGTTTTTCTGAGTAGATTCCACTTCCCACACCTTTGCTGATTTTTGAACCATCGGTGTAGAAGTGTATTGCTTCATTTTCCGAAAGAGTGAAATTTTCTCAAGCTTCTCTTGAAGGTATAGTTACTTGGAAATTGTTGTCAAACACCAACTTGGAAGTGGTGTAGTCGGATCGATTCGGTAGGAATCTAAAATTATCTAGGATGCGGTAGAGTGGCCGATTTGATTTAGTGGTCCACTGTATGATCTAGCTCTGAGTCGAGTAGCTGAGCTAGCTACGAATTGTTTGCTGAAGATATCTGGGGGTGTGAGATCTAGTAGTATATTGAGGGCGTCCGATAGGGTTGTCCTTAGTGTGCCACTAATACACAGACTAGCCGTTCTTTGAGCTTTGGCCAGCTTTTTGTAGGTGATCATCTTGTCTAGTGCGGTCCACCAGACTATCACCTCGTATGTGAGTATCGGCCTAATTACCGAGGTAAACAGCCAGTTGGTGATTTGGGGGGAGAAACCCCATTTCCCACCAATGGTTTTTTTACAGGAGAAGAGTGCCACGTTGGCTTTATTCACTCTTTCCTCAATATTGGTTTTCCAGGTCAGTTTTTTGTCAAAAATGAGACCTAGATATTTAGCCTGATTTGACAGTGTGAGAGTTACCCCTTTAATAGTTGGGGGTCTGAAGTCCGGAATTTTGTATTTCCTCGTAAATAGAACTAATTCCGTTTTGTGTGGATTGATGTTCAGACCACAATCTGCAGCCCAATTGTTAAGCTTGTTAATCGGCCATTCTGCTTGTTTTGTAGTTCCCCAATTCGGAACTAATGATTCTGCTGCTGAGCATTGTTGTTATCATATTCTTATTGTGTTCCTCTATGAGCAGCCCATCAAGTGCCCCATTGGGGCCTACCTATGTAAATTATTCGTGAAACCCCATCTAACGACTAGATTTGGGCTCAAACTGCTTGGATTGCGAAGAAGTCTAAGCTTCACGAACAGATGCTTCAGTTGCGGGCATAATGCTCTTTAGTTGTATATTTAATCTCCTTCCGTTTAAAAGTCCTGCCAGTTGATTGCTGAAAAGTTGGGGATTACTTCAACATGATACCCGTCGACCACGGGTCAAGTCCTTAATGAAAAATTTTCCATTGAAGAAAGCTGCGGAATGTAGAAGACGTCGCGTCGTGGTTCTAATTGTAATAACAGGAGGATCCAGAAGTTTTACTGACGATAAAGAATGTTTCACAAATTGTCCACTCGGAAACATATTCTGTAAGTCGATTATCGCCAGACGATGTCTATTTAACGACATCAATGCATATTGCATCTTATAAAATTGATAAATCGAAATCTCGGTTTAGCGAGGATTGCTTCATAATGCAAGCCAATATTTAGTTAAACGCTATCAATAGCAATAGCGGAAAGGCAATTAATCTTTTCAATTAAATGAAGTACCTATATGAAGTTGATATAGTAGGCTCATGTGCGTAGATAGTTACCATAAGGGCATATTGGGCACGGCCCTTTAGAGAAATGCCTTACATAACATTTTCCAAGTTGTGTTTTTTATAAAATATGCTAAGAATGTTTAAACACATAAGCATAAACCTTCAAGAGAAGGTTAATGGACTAGCGAATAGTACACTTACAGCTCAAGAATGGAAACTGGCACAGGTTCCGCAATTTTCAGCGACTCTTGTTGATTGAACTTTTCAGTAAGTTAACTAACTAACAAGAAAAACTATTTTATGGCATTGAGAAGGTAGACACCCTATAGCTATAAGACGCCGCATTTAAACCATTCGTCGGCCCTGAACCCTTCTGCGGTAGATAAAAGTGTCTTCAAATACACAGCCAAGAACATCCTACTGGAACTATTCAATAAACTTGGCGTGACCCTGCGCTATAATCAAACCTTTTCACAATCTTTTTTTGCCAAAATATACTGAAAAAACATCATTCCTACTGAACCTCACTAGGAAAGCCCTCAAAACTTGCACATGACTATTAACCAGCCATTGTTCTCTAAAGAAACATCTTCACCAGATTAGGTTGGTAGCAGACCCGATCTGAAGATTCTGTCTCAAAAATGAAGAAACATCTCTGCACATTATTTAAGAATATCCTGCTCTTTTCTGCCTTAGAAAGCAAATAGGCTAAAAGGACATTTTTATTTATCTAAACAAAGGCTTAAGAGATAGTTTTAAGCTTTTGAGAAAGATAGAATGAGGCTGAATTAGTGCTGTATAAGTTTTGCCAAACAACTTATGTGTAGTGTCATTTCCTAGATATTCATCCGAAGCTTGAATCCGAGGTTTGAATACCAAACTAGGCCATTATCTACTGCCATCATAGCCTCAACTGTCATGCTTAAATCCCAACATCTGTGCCGTGTGCCGTGTCATACCTACCTTGAGCTTCTATTTTCAACATTTGCCATTTGCAACATTGGAAGATGAAACGATGCAAACAAAACCGAAGCAAGGCGAAATATTTTACGTTTTCCATCCATAACAACATAACAACCAGCTAGCGGCAAGATCGTGACCTGAATTTCATGTGCGACATGATATATTTTGATTTGCCAGAGTGTTGAATCGATACAATCATCAAAAGCCTTCACAGATGGAGAAACTAAATTCAATTAAAACGACAGCTTCATCACCACACCATCCTGCAAAAATGTCGGTCAAAACGAATTCTTCGAAACAATAACGTCTTACGTCTAGCGTCGTCCATCATGTCTATACAGTACTCGTACCTATTTGCGTGATTTTGGGCAAAAGCAAATCCAAATCATTAACAGCAACACCACCCCCTCTGAGACAAGTCATCGGAAATATGATGAACGACGAACGACGCGACAACATTCGGAATGTAGCCAGCGATGGTTGTCTATATGGAAAGATACTGATGGCTGGTCTGTCCAAACACCCCGCCACAAAGCACGCTGTGTGGGTGTTTAGCGCGGTAAATATGAGGCAATGATAACGAAATATCTTATAGATGATAGATTCAGTTTATAGTCACATGCGCACTCACCTCATCAGTTGGCTGTAAGTTTATAGACTCTTTCAGCGGTACTGTAGCTGTAGGTACGCTCGTGTAAAAAAGTAAAAAAAAAAAGAAATGAGAAAACTGTGCCGTGTGTCGTCGTTTGTTTGTTCAACACGATAGCGATTGTATACACATGGCTGAAAATCAATACATGAAGGTAATCGCATAGCCAGATGGGATAAACTAAACTATACTTAGTTTGATTCCCAGGTGATGCGATGTGTCGCGGCAAACAGCCCTTTACGAAACAATACTCCATCAATGTGATGTTAAGGTCTTTTACACCTCATATAGCTTTATCTAGCGCAGCTTTCAATTTATTGATGAAGCAAACTTTTTTGAGAATAGAATTCAAAGTTCATTTATGAGTTTTAAAAATAGGTCTGTTGGTAAACAATTCTCATAAAAGTGCGATAAGTCATCAAGGTGAATTTTGACTACCTATACGTATACCTCGGTTAGATTAAGTTTTAAGAAAAAACAACCGCTTGTAGATCAATGAAGTTATTGGTAATACGATAAGTAAGCGCATGAATGAGGCTATTTGTAGGTGTCTTGAATTTAATATTATTTTTTGATGATAAATCTGTGTTTTTCCGCTTCAAACGGAAATGATAGCTATGAAGTTCGATTGACCGAAAAAAGCTTCTCCAACGGAAAAAAGGAAAGGGGTGGGTTAAGTTAATTCGGCCGAAAAAAGGCATATTTTTAAGATTTATTTTTCGATGCAACGGGTAGTGTTCGTTTATTGAAACATTTACATACAATGAAGTACCATTTGAATAATATTCTCCTAAATTTGCATTTCCTAACTGACGAAAGTTCGAACTGAGCATAAGTAAATGAACCAATAGTTGCATTCAAATATAAATACGTTACGAGTAACGACAATAACTGTTCTTTATTACAATAATTATGAAATTAAAATATGGCCAATACATCGGTCATTAATATCATTTAGTACGACACTGCGCATTTGAATAGGGGAGAAAGGGGCAAGAAGGACCACTTAAGCTTTAGACACTCCTAATTTTTTTTCTAGTCCTAAAATGGAAGCAAATATTTTTTTAAATAACAGTCCAACCTTTGAACTTCATCATAGTAAACAATCAGAATAGTTGAACAGTTGTATATAGAGATATACACAATTTTACAAACTTATCTCGAAAGTCCGTCTTGCCCCACTAGAGGGGCAAGAAGGACCTATGAATGGGGCAAAACGAACCACTGATTTCTTTTAACAATGATATCAGAAACAATCTTCAGTATAAACACTTACATTTTATTCACTGCATCAAAAAATATAAATTCCTTCTAGGAACAATACAATAAATGACGCGAGTCGTCATTCCGAAGAATCTTTTTTCAAACTCTAGCACATGTCCAATCAATTCTTTTTCATGCTCAGAGCTGAAGACTGTTGTGAACCGTCCAAGTTTTTTTTTCATTGGTATCCAACTTTATTTTGTGAATTAGTACGGATTTCGGGATCTTAAAAGCCTTGCTAGCCTTCAAATACCCCATCTCTTTCCTTTAAATTGCTTCCATAGCTTTTTTTAATTCCTCTTTGGTCCAACTAGCACCTCTAGTCGTTTTTCGAACGTATGTTCGAACCATCTTTAAAGATACAAATGTTCAATTTTAACTTAAGTACTTAAATACATAGGTAGGTAGTACATATAATAAGTTGTGAAAAACATCCTCGTGAGGGTCATTGAGCAAAAGATACTTGTCTTCGGTTGTTGTTTTGCTTTGAAAATGAAACCAGTACGTAGTGGGGCAAAACGGACTACCAGTCCTTTTTGCCCCACTACGTACTGGTTTCATTTGCCCCATAAGGAGTTTTTTACAAAAAATCTTTTTATTTTACTTAATATTATTTATTTACCTTTCTATCCAGCTGTTAAAATAAGCACTAATGATAACAAAACACTTAAAATTATCAAAATCTTTGGAACTATCAACTGGTTGCCTTGAATTGGTTTTGCAAATTGGAAGTTTTTTTAATAAATGGACAGTTTTTTCATCATTTAAACCGGAACTAACTTCAGTTTTTCAGTGAAACTAAGGGATGTGTTGGGAAAGAAGGTTTTTTATTAGTTCTAGCTATTGAATATAAGATGGAGTTAGGAACCATGGTAAAAATCGGTTTGGTTCTTTTTGCCCCGAGGTCCTTCTTGCCCCACTCTCCCCTACATTAAGTAAAAAAATTGCATTTGCTTTATTGTTTCCATGCTCAAAATCAACTCTTGTAATTGGAATAATATCACTTATTATTAATTTATTATTAAACTACCATTTTAGTACCTGCTTCCTATGTGAATAAAGTTTTAAGTATTAGTAGGTACTCACAGGATTGTACAATTATACCTACATTCTACGCGTAAAATACAAAGTCAACTTCATCTGAAAGAAATTATTATTTCGGCAAATCACCTAATCTTTGAATTTCTTTTTTTATGTCGATTTTTAAAAAGTTTTTTTTCTACGTCTCTCATACATTGATAATCAGCGTCCAGAAAGCATCCAGCTTTCCATCACATAGCACAAAAGACCACACATCAGAAAAAAACAAACCATATCTTGATGCATTATGTTTCAGCGAAAATTTTCAGCGCAAGGACAGCGGAGATGACAAAAACAAATTTGTTGAAAATTTAATTGACAGTTCCCGAATTGAACAGATTTCCAAAAATAGACCTTGGGCGACAAGAGTTAGCCTTACGTGGGCATCGTGATAGTGGGCCAATAATTATGCAAAACAACTTCACTTGTCCGACCGAAGGAAATTTTAGAGCCCTTTGGAAATTCCAAGCAATTTGAGATCCGCGAATTCGTCTGCACTTATATGGTCCGGGGAAACGCGATAAACATGCAAGTTCTTCTGTATAAAACGAGATTATCGAAGCTTGTTTTGAAATTTTGACAAAAAAAGTGTTGGCTAAAATCAAAGATGCAAAATTCTTTTCTGTGCTGACGGATGAAACTCAGGACTTAGCCACAGTTGAACAAGCTTCAAATGGTGATCGATATGTCTATAATAACGAAACTGGTTCCAACAGCTTCCACGACAAGTATGAATCAAATATTTTCTCTTAAAATCTCAGCAGTTTACCAAACATTACTGTATTAACAATCCAGGTGATGCTCTTGCAAGGCTTATAGAGGAAAGTCTTCGAAATTGTGAGCTGGACATTACTTTTTTGATCGGCCAAGGAGCAAGCAATATGTTTGGTCGATACAATTTTGTTCAGGCGATTATACGCCTTATTAAAGATATTAGCTACACTGCCGGTTTCAACCTCATTTCCCTAAAGAACTTTCTCCAGTTTAAAGAGAATAAAAACCAAGAAGCATGATCAACGAAGTGAGACTCTAAGAAATAAGTCTATTTTAATAGCAGTGCGGCAAGCTTTGGATGTTTATTTATTTCCAGGATCGTTTGAATGGTTTGGCTGTTCTAGTTGTTCTTCGCAAAATACCTATACCAGCAGACGAGGTTATAAGTGTTTTATCTAAAAAAGAGCAGAAAACTGGATTTTATTTTATTTTTAAATTAATACTATTTTACTTATCTATCTATCTTCTATATATATAAAATAGGATGTATGTATGTATGTATGTATGTATGTCCGGGGTAAACTCCTAAGCCACCCAACGGATTTCTATGAAATTTTCAGGGCAGACATAGTTTAGTCCAGGGATGGTTCCTGTCAAGGTTTGATCCCCATATTCCCACAGGAACGGAGTAGGGAATGGAAAATTAGAAACTACTCCACAAATTTCAAAATTTTTTTCAGCACTAGGGGTGCTACATTATCTCACTTCATAAGAAACTTAGACTATATTTCATCCCTATAATCCCACAGGAACAGAAACAGGAACGAGAACGGAAACCAAAGTTACCTAACCGAATTCAAACATTCTGTCAAATCTAAGATGCGGCATTATCCGTCAGTTAGATAGACGTATATTTCATTCACATATTTCCATGTGAGCGGAAGATTCCCACAGGAACGGGGTTGGGAACGTAAACTTAGGAACTACTGGACAGATTTCAAAAATTCTTTCAGCATTAGGTTACCACATAGTCCCAAAGTAAGAAAGATTATATTTCATCCCCAAATTCCCACAGAAGAGGAAAAACGAGAACGGGAACCTTAAAACTACAGACCCGAGCAAAGCCGGGCGGCTCAGCTAGTCATATCAATATTTATTCAAGTTCGTTTTCAAACGAATGCGTATAATATACCTATAATCCTTCGTTCAAGTCCTTGTGAAATGTACCTAAGTACTTTGAAAACTTGTGTTTAATTTGATCAATATCAGTTGAGAAGTTAGAGCCCCTAGATTAATTACACACCGGTCACCGGTCACCGAAGAGTCTTACATCTTCCTTCAAATTGTGAACATCTTTTTCTGAACTCTGAAGAAGTTTCTGAGGAGTACAAGTTCCATGTACCTACCAACATCTAAAGCTGTGGCCAAAAGTATGAGGCACCCATAAAAACTGACCAAAGATCAAAAAGAAAGTTAGGTAAATGAAAAGAAGTGTGCAGAAAAATAAGAAATTCTCTTTTGTATTAGAAAAACTAATTCTTTCTTGTTGCTATCATTATTTTCTATAACTTTTGTTATTTTTAGGCCCTATACTAACAAGCTGCAATGTACAGTTCAAGCAAACTTCTCTCCATTTTGTTTTTAAAAATACATTTGATCATCTCTTTCACTCTTTTTGGGTGTTGCAGGGTGGTTTAGGGCCTTAAGTCTTAAAATTCTCGAAAGATGCTGCTGTATAACGCTGTAACCTATACTTAACTTAACTTAATACTTTTGGCCAAGGCTGTAAGTACATATCTACCTATTGGGATAAAATAAAAAAATTCTACTAGACTCAGTCAGCAATATTTGAAATTAAATGCAATGTGCGAGTGTTTCAATGATGGAAAACCTTTTTTTTTTTTCTCTCTCTCTCTCTCTCCTTCTCATATCTCAGTTTCGGAAGCACTGCTTTCGTCAGTGGTTAGGTTAATGTTTAATGTAGGTAGGTATTAGATATCGAGCAAGAGTAAGGAGGCCTACCTTCTTATGCCGGCCTACTATAATTTTCAAATAAATCACTTAAGTCCTAATGCTTAGAGTTACAATAACTACCAAATATAGGTAGGTACCTACCTACTACTATCACTATGATAGAGGTACACTTCAGTATTACCTAATACCTACTTAAAAGCAACAACAATCAATCTGATCTTCTTATGAGAAAGCATCTCCTTTCTTGTTCCCATTCGATATTGGTAGGTATACCTACCTACCTACTACCTAGTCAAAAACAACAAATTTTTGAATGCAATGAAATCTTTCACTTGCCTTTTAATTTAGTTAACTGAACCAAATTTTCAAGTCGTGATAGAATTTTGGTAAATATTTAGAAGTGGGGCTCCAGCCCCAATCGGTCCAAAAAAATTTTCTAACAATTCTGGATTATTTTATAGTAGTATAAAAATAGATGTTTTGAAGTGGGGGAAGACATTTTGCTTACAGAAAACAATTGCTATTTCCATATTTAGCATGAGCAGCATGGCCCGCTTCGCGGGGCTCATTATTTGATTGAACGTATGCAGGGGCTCATTATTTGAACCCTGTTTCCGCAGAATTAGGCTGCTCATGCTAAATATGAAAATAGCAATTGTTTTCTGTAAGCAAAATGTCTTCCCCCACTTCAAAACATCTATTTTTATACTACTATAAAATAATCCAGAATTGTTAGAAAATTTTTTTGGACCGATTGGGGCTGGAGCCCCACTTCTAAATATTTACCAGAATTTTTAATAAGATTAAATTTTTATCATCAAATTTGAAAGAAGCAGTTTTAAAGTTTGTCAAAAACCACTATTTCGAGATATCCATCAGAGATCTGTGTCAGTTCTCTTCACTTCTCACTTTACATTAAAAAAGTCTACTTGAAAAGATCATGAAACTAAGTTTCATGGTACAAAAAAACCATACCTTCACATCAACACGATCAAAATCAATGATCGCCACCATCATCATCAAGATCCACCCATTATCGTTTCATAAACAACTTCTGCTGGTTTCAGCTTCATATTTAAAGTGTTTTCCTACCGACGTCTTCGTTTTCTATATTTACTGCCCTCTCAACAAACTATTTCACGTGTATTTATCTACTCAACACTCAATACTCAGCCTTAGTTCGTTAAACACCACACGGAGACGGCACCACCACGGCCACCCCTAAACCCAAACCACTTCTCTCTATCTATCCTTCTTATTTAAGCTGTTGTCTTCATATTCTTTGATTTGTGTCGCACCCAGCCCCAGCAGCCAACAAAGTTGCCCTCCATTGCATCTGCTCTCTTCTTTTGCCACATTTTTCGTATAATCTCCTCTCTATGTACCAAATCCAAGCAAAAGTATCTGCAGAGATTTCCTCTCCTTAACCACTAAAAGTATCTCACCAATAACCAAACCGCAATTTATCAGTTTATTTTATTTGGTTGTTTGTCAAGTAGGTAGATGTTAACACACACCACTTAGTAACAACACACATGCACACTCAAAACGAGTGGAAAGGAACACACATACACGCACTCTGTCATTATTATTTTCGCCCGCTCTCCACATGAGAGCAAGAGAAACAGAGAAAGATTCACACAAAATGAACACAAAAATTCATTCTGAGTTGAATTCGCCGCGAAACTAATTGGAGTTCAGCTATGCTCCTCTTCCCCTCCACCGAATATCGTGTGAAATGATTAAATAAATATTTTTGTTTAATTTTGCAGCTCTCCACATCTTTCTAGATAAATTTTTTTCTAAGCAAAATTGTTTTCTGTATCTCACGAAAGTAAATCAAAAAAGCTCAGAGTGTGGACCGTCGACTTTAAGCGACCGCAAAAAACAAAAATTGAAAGCAACAAAACTAACTTAACCTAACCTAACCGAAACCACTACCGCTACCGCCCCAACAAAGCTCGTTCAGATAGTTTTGAAACTCGCGGTCTGCCAGTCTTTATCGTTGGATTTTGCGCGCGCCAACTTTGTGATCTTTTTATGTAAAAAATTCCTTTTTTTCTTACCTACATTTACCTATACAATTCCTACTGAGTGTTGTTCTTGCTCTCTGTGGATTCTGCTCCTTTTTGGGTACACGAACGCTGTACGCTCGCGTCGTTGTATAAACACACTCCAACTGTAAGTAAGCCCCAACGCGAAACTTGAAACACGCCGTCTGATGAAACAGGCATTAAGTCTAGAAAGACTTTTGTAGGAGAGACATCCAACGAAACTGTTCATCCGTCAACATCGATTCTGCAGTAAATTTGTTGTTTTGTTTTGGATACCTGGGTAATATCACAACCTGGTGGTGGCTGGTGCGTCCGTCGTATAGATAATTTTTCTGTGTTCATAGTGCTCGTTCGCAGTGTCTGTATAGATACAAACTACACACAGAAACCTAACACCTACGAAACGACGAAGGAAAATCAATTTCACCTCAGTGCTTCGAATTTGTCCGCAATTCAGTGTAACTACTCGTATTTGTGCTCAATCATTTAAAAACATTAGAAAAGAAAACTTTATCCTATTCGATGCTTAACTGTTATATAAATAGAAGAACCAAAAGTGAAGACTCCATTAACTTATTGTGAAGCTATGAATCTACATTGGTCAATCTCCGTTGAATGCCTTGTTTGATAAAATCAATCGCTCTGTCAGATTATCAGAGTGTGTTTCGATAAGTGTAATTAACAAATCAAAAAGTTGTAGTTTTATCGCACATTTCAACCGAAAAATGGTGAGTAACAAAATTATATTGGACCCTTTAAAAGTAGTCGCAGCCATGAGTAATATTTTGACATCTTATTTCTAACAAAAATTTATGATTAAGTCAAGTCCTTCATGTTTACATCATCTTGCTTAAGTTGAAGCTTATGGCATCCAAGCCAAGGTCCACTTCCAACTAAATGAATGGTTTGTAGGTAGAGGTAGGTATAGGTGCTTGCCGTCCTATAATAATTCTTATCGATTTTTTGAAAGTATAAGGCTGATGTATAGATATGGGAGGGTACCTACCTATATCTACTATGGTAAAGGTAGGTACGTACTAACTTATTTTTTATGTTTTTATGGGTGCTCTTGAATATTATGTAGGTAAGGTGAACCAAAAGCAGTCGAAATGGTCTATTGGATGGCAGAAAAAAAACAGTGTCTTCAATTTATGCATGCGGAGTGCCATTTGAGCTGAAATGTGCGCTGTGTATAGTTGGCCGAAGACACAATTCAGCTTGGTGATTGATTTATGTTATGAATGTTACAAGCGTCGCATTGCCATTGAAGAAAACATCTACATATCTTCGCTTTCGGTTTGTAATTGAATGTCGAAAAACAAGTTTTCTTAGGGGTTTTTCCATAAGACGGAACGCTTTTGAAGTCTTTCGCAGTTCTCCAGCCCCTAAAAGTCTTTCGTCATATAAAAATTAATTGAGGAAGAATTTTGTTTTTGAAAAAAAAGATATTCCCCCTTCCGATAAAAGACAAATATGAGAAACGCATTCCTTGATTTCTATACATTCCAAAAACAACAACGACATTTTTGTTATTAATTTTGAAAGGCGTGTGATGTAAATAGAAAAAATAATGAAGGCTAATACAACATGGGGTTACTTACACTTCTTTTCCTTTCAAAAATATAAATTTAAAATTCAAACCCCCACCGAAGATAGGGAGAAGAAAATAATAAAAAAAACTAACCCTTTTAGATAAATATAAGTAAAATAAATGTTCTCCCAAAACAACCACAAATTTTTTGAATTGGTCACCATCACAGAAATTACAAACTTTTGAAGAAATATCGAATGTTCAAGACCGGTCCAGAAACGAGCCGCACCCTGCCCTATACTTTCGCGATCTCACTCTTGCCTTTCGAAGATTAAATTAGACTACTAGACTAGATCAGACTATATTATGGGTTGAGCTTACGCAGCTATGGGCGCTGTGGCCTCTGAATAAAACCTATTGTGTGCAAGTGGTACCCGTGGCGTAATGGTTAGCATGTCCACCTGCTAACCCAGAGGTTCGAGGTTCGAATCCCAGTAGAGGCAAAATGCAAAAATGTTTTTCCACGGGTATCGCCTTTCGCGAGGAATTGGCAAGTCCTCCGTTAGTAAATTCATTGCCATGAAAAGCGCATTCTCAATTAGCCGTTCGGAACCGGCGAAAAATTGTAGGTCCCCTCCATTCCCTCACGAGGCATGGTTGTGAGAAATGCGCTAGGCCCAGGGGCTCCTCGCTCTGTTGCGCCACCCTATTTATTTATTTTATTTTTTGTGTGCAAGCTCATGTGAAGTTTCAGAGCAGTTCTCCAGCTCCTGAACTGAGACAGACCTTAACAATATTCTATGTTTGAATGAGTTTGAGTTTCTCTAGCTGGATGATTTCATGGTCAGGTCTTTGCTCTCCAAGGCAAAAAAGTGTTGTCCATTCTATTTGATACATCATTTTCGAAGCATAGTCTGCAGGGACCTACAATTTTCAACTGATTCCGAACGAAAAATCGGGGAAGATTTATCGATTTACTATTATCGGAGGGCTTGTCAGTTCCTTGCAAAAGGCGGTACCTACCAGTGGAAAAACAATTTTTGTTTTCCGCTGGGAACCGAACCATGAACCGTCCGCGTAACAGGCGAACAAGCTTACCATTACGCCACGAGCACCACCACACGGAGACAAAACTAAACAAAAATAAATAATCATCATATCATGACAGCTTATCAACCGATAACCCATTGGCGGATTGTACTACACTTATTTTTAATTTGCTTCGCCAAAACTCCGAGATTTGTCTTTAACTTATCTTTGAATGACACATTGTGTGGCCTTTTTGCGGAAAGGAGTCATTAAGGTATACTTATACACACCATGATTTCATTCAAGTCCTAACGAACTTCGAGCGAAAAGCCTTTCGAAACTTAACTTTTCAATATGCATGCAAAATGGATTGGGTGCGAAATCTGAAATGCTTTTTGATTTTTAAATGCTGCTACCCCTTTTAGTCCAGTCAATTCGTGATTTGAGGAGAAAAGGCCACAGAGTCTTGTACCTACTTCACAGTTACAAACTTTCAAAAGACTGTGTATTGTGATCCACAGTATTTTTTTCCTGCCTTGATCAAAAGTTTGTTCTCCAATTACAAGTTTCTAATTCATATTCTGCGATAAGTCAAAAACTGAAGCCTAACAGGTAGCCAAAATTGTTAAAAAAAAATATTGTAGATCACTATTCGCACCCTCCGGTGTATAACTAAATCATAGCGACAAATTTTTGGTTGTAAAATATTGTAGGTACCGTGGCGTGATGGTTAGCATCTCCACCTGCTAATCCAGAGGTTCGAGGTTCGAATCCCAGCAGAGGCAAAGATGTTTTTCCACGGGTATCGCCTTTCGCGAGAAATTGACAAGTCCTCCGTTAGTAAATTCATTGCCATGAAAAGCGCTCTCTCAATTAGCCGTTCGGAACTGGCAGAAAATTGCAGGTCCCCTCCAATCGTTCACAAGGCATGGTTGTGATAAATACGCTAGGCCCAGAGGCTCCTCGCTCTGTTACGCCTCCCTATTTATTTATAAAATATTGTAGATCACAAGTGCTTAAGAATTCTGTTGTACAGGAGCCATCAAGAAGAATTTACAACTGTTTTTTAACAATAATGTGTACCTAAAGTTGTGCTGTAAACATTTCAAAATAGACAATCAACACATTGTCATAATATCATCTCTTTTGCCTTTGTCGCTGATGCTATTCCTTTAATTTCAATTTCAATTTATTTCAATGTACAAATAATACTTGGTCTATTTGTCCTATTAAAGTCGAAGAAGAATCAGGTTCTGTTCACCGACATAAAATATTTGGGTTGAAAAAGCGAAGAAAAAACGAACTTATGAGAAAAATTATACGTTAACGGCCGTTATTTGAAAATCTAGCAACCCAACAGCAAAGATCCATCTCCAAACTGCCTCAAATACCCTTACTTCAACTTTTGAATAAAATGCGTCAAGTGGTTTAGACTGCAGATTCTATAGTCGTAATGTCATTTCTTTTATTTTTACATCACAAAATTTTAATCTGCACGATTGCAGACCTTACTTTGTACCTACCTATAATCGCTGGTCAAAAAATATACTGCTGGTTCCGTTGACTTGGTTCTAATGCAGAAAATCGAAAGTTTTTTCAATGAAAGATAGCTACGTAAATGTGACCAAAAAGTATAGTTCCTCCGTTCGGACCTTCATAAAATTTTAGTAGGTATAATACTTTTATGTGTTTATGTATACATTTGAACAGTGCAATAAAAAAGAAAGAGCATTTTTGAAAATTCTACCACTTGAAGTTGATTTAGATAATACCAAGAAGCAAACATTTTTGACTCTATTTGTAAATATATGTCAAATGGTCGAGCCAGCTTCATGTTCCAACCGGCAGACCCTTTTCCTCCTTCCCATTGAGAAAACAGCTCAGTAAACAACAATTTGCAAGCATTTTTCCGAAGTTGTTAGATTGCCAAAAGTGCTGACCACAAATACACCACCAATTGTTAAATTGTCGATCACTTGAACAGTGCTGCCAATTTAATAACCAGACCTCTGATATAACATTTTCTATAGGGTGTTTTTGTTTAAGGTATAGAACTTTAAGTTGGCAACACTTTTTTAACTGGCGGCCATTTTGTCAGCTGTCAAGTGATTTATGTTTAGTTTGGTTTGGCATTTCAACATTAAAAGACTGACGCCTGAACAACGCTTCCAAATTGTGGAAATTTATTTATTTATGTGGTGTTTTTATTGGCTGGTGGAATAACTAAACTAAAAATAAAAAGTCATCGAAAATTGGACCTCGAGATTAGACTACGTCCGAGCCAGCCGTGGCGGTCATATACCAGAAATCATATTGAAATTATAATGCAAGAAGATTGTCTTCCAAATAAAGTAAATTTCATATCAATAAAAAGAATCATCTTTGTTTTATTCCATTGCAAAGTTCCATACGTCTAAAACGTTATCAAACTTCGAATGGATCTAAAATGGTACAATTTTTATTTGTAAATCTAAATAAATAAACAGGGTAGCGCACAGAGCGAAGAGCTCCAGGGTCTAGGGCATTTCTCACAAACATGCGTGTCAGGGAATGGAGGGGACCTACAATTTTCTATCGGTTCCGAACGGCTATTCGAGAAAGCGCTTTTCATGGCAACGAATTTACTATTGAAGGACTTGCCAATTCCTCGCGAAAAACGATACCCGTGGAAAAATATTTTTACCTCTGTTGGGATTCAAACCACTAGCCTCTGGGTTAGCAACAGGCTGGCAAAACAGAACTTGGTAAGCCCCAAGGTACTTTTACGTACCTTCTTGTACCCAAACTATTAGCTTTCGCACGGATCAGGGAGAAATAGTTTTTCATGGCAGTGTAAATACTCTGCTTTTCATCGAGATTGGCAATGGCCGCATAAAAAGTTTAAAGTTTTTATAATTTGATATTCGAGCTGCCATGCAATTGGCAGACAAGCTAATAATTTCCAATTGACACCCCTAGATGTCGTTAATTGCTGAGTAAGTGTGCGTGCCTCTTGACTTATATGCAAATATGTAGGTACCTAGTAAGATTTTTTTGCAACAAACATTCTATCATCAATTTCATCTGATTCCTTAGTTTTTCAAAGTGAGATAAGATTAGAGACTGATTTATTTATCAATTCTTTTTTTTTTAAATGTCAATCAATTGTTGTTACCTATAAGCGTTTGTCTATCTTCTTTTCAACTCCTTATTTTCCTCAACATATTATTTGCATCCTCCCAAATAACAGTTCTGTTTTTTTTTTCCTTTGGTTTTCCTTAAACGTTACTAGGTATAACCACCTGATTACATCTGCTTGCAGATGAGAGCAGGTGCTTTTGTCCCTTTTTGCCCCTTGCTGCTATGGCATGTGACCATGCGATTAATGATCGGCATCGAACACATAAAAGAAGAATAATTTCATTTTTCCCCTCGACCTCAAGAAGATAAGGGTGTAATTCGTTCGGGGGCTCTTTTTCACATTTTTTTTTCCCATTTCAGTTTTTACAGAATTGTGTTTCGAACGAGATAAGCAATTAAGAAAAAAAATATTAAATTAATAGTTGAAGTACTTCAAATATCTATAGATACTTTAATTATAAAGAAATTAAAATGTTAACGACTAAACGTGCAGTCTTTACAAAAAAAAAAAAGTAAAAAAACACTCCACAGTATACAATTCCTCCCTGTCTTTGGAGCAATAAAACGACGCGCGTTCGAAATCTTGGTCACGTTCTCTCATTTTATCTCGGCTTCGTGATCATCGCCTAATTGATATTGCCACTCACTGATTTGACGATATATTTTCACTTTTTAATATATTTTTTTTTCAATCTGCGCATCTGCAGTGGCATGTGTGTTGTTTATCTCATTCACAATAACTTGGTTTCTTGAATTTGAAAAAAAAAAACTAAGCAAAATTCTGTAAACGAAACCGTATCCAAATCAATCTATACAAACTTCCTGTGCCAAGAATTGCATCAACAAAGACAGACGTCATTATCAAATATCTATAACTCTAAAAAAAGAATACCTACCCCAAATTTCCAAATACCAGGTATGACCTGAAACTGATTTGATATGTCACCGAAAGCCAGTGCGTTCGCATAATTGTATGCCATTCAACTTTCGAACGAGCATTACATATGTGGAATATTTTTCTGATGACACTAATGGTGGTGCAAGTGCAAGTAAACGACACTCCAAACTCCACCAATCCATAGGATACGTTCGTATTCGTGTACACACTCATCCGCAAGGTAAATACAAATTATTGTTTTCTATATTTTCACCTTAAGTTTTGATGACATTTGCAAGAAAGTGCAATCGAAAAGGGGCAAGCATTTTTCGTTATTGGACGTCATCGTCCCACTGTACAATTTTGCTTAAATATTCAAAATTATTTGTTTCAAGAGTCTGGTTTATATTGGTAGGTAAGGTACCTACATACTCACCTTTTGCCTACAACATATACACGCTGATGATGATAAACAAAGAGAGGTCATCAATCCTTGGATTGCTGGCAATGTTTTGTGATTTTTATCGCGAAATAAGCGAAATTGCATTTCGAAATCATACAAAATTGACGTTTCTGTATCAATTGGCGAGATTGAAGATCTAGAATTTCGAAGAAGTGGTTTGGGTTGGCGAGAGATAGAGAGAGAAAGAGAGAGGGAGAGAGAGAACAACGTCGAGAACTTAAGGTGATTTTTGTGTTTTGTATGGTAACGTGTAAGGTGTAACGTGAACAATGTCGCGGGGAATCATTTAATGTGGCATTTGATATAGGATTATAGTTTTTCTATTCTTTGAATTGCGAGACTATAAAGCAAGATTATGTCCACGGAATTCAATGCTTTTTAAAAGCAATTGTTTGATGCAACTAAGTAGGCATGGAAACACAGTTGTATACCTACATAATGCGCATTCATTTTTGTATCGACACTATTGAAAATATTCTGTTGGCCACAATTTTTTTTTGCATAGGTAGGTAGTTTTATAGTTTGACCTTAAACATCAAAAATAGAAAAAATGTTGCCTATTCACGTAAATATGGTACAGATATAGGTGTCGTATTGGGTCATTAAATAAGGGATTATAAGTCTTATCTTTGCTCTTAGTCAAAACATTTGTAGGTACGTTTCGTTATTCAAGAATTGCTTTGGTCCAATTATTACAGGCCCAATACAATAAATATCAAACAAATATCAAACTCAACCCAGAACTCAAAAGGATATGATCGTAAAGTATAGCCGGAAATCATATCTTTGGTTTCTCAACAGTTTTGAATGTTTTTACAAGTGGAAATATTTTTTATTAAGATCATGGAATTTTTTTAATCAACTCTTTTACTTATACAGGGTGTTTTGCACATATGGTACGACAAAAGCTCAGAACGGATAGGTTTGGGCCAAGGCAAGAAAATAATGGTTGGGAGGTAGGGCGTCTATCGATGCAACGCACCTCCCGTGTTTTTTTTTTTCATTTTTTCAGAAACTAAAAAAGATTTTTTCATTCAATTTTCTTTATTTGGCTTTAAACTAATAAGCGCATTGATTACTTAAAGAAAAAAAGACCCTAAACAACGCAAAATTTTGTAAAAATTTCATTTGAAACAAGAAAATTTTCTTTTTTCTTTTCAAAAATCTGGCTTTGATGCTATTCAAAAACACTACCTATAGCATGTGGCTGCCAATTTCTTTGTTGTTTTTTAACAGTTCCTTAAAAATATTAGGTTCATTTTTTATAAAATCGTCCCTCCCTTCTAAATGCAGTGAGAAGATAGACCTAGATCACTACAACAATGTCCAACAGATCTTAACTATGATATCCACAAAATCCAACTAAAAAATCCAAGAGTTCGCAACCATAAGATCTTTAGGATCACTAGCATCGAATAGCTTAGAATTATGAGATCCAAAAGATCAGAAGAACCAGATCCAAGATATCACGATCATGAAATCAAAGCGATCACAACTACAACAGATCACAACTATGGGATTTTTTTTCACAGTTATTTTCATCACAAATATGGGATCTAAAGGATCAGATCCTGGAGACAAATTACTGCATACGATATCGAGCGATACGTACCTAACTGAATTGCTCGTCATCGAGCAATCTAGTAACAAAATTTTATATTTGCTCTTCAGTTGTCGAATGGAATTTGAATCGATAACTGATGACATAATTTGGCTCTTGGTGCCTGTCTTTGTATCTTTCATCACCTCTTTCCTCTTCGTCTTGTCCAAATGTTGTATACCTAACCTAGTCAACAATCACACGTTGGAGCATATTATATATATGTATTTGGATATGTATATACTTTAAGAATAACTTTACGTGTGATAAAATGACAGTGATAAAATGAGTAAGCAAAAAGAAAAACGTCTATTAAGTCTCAATTGGAAGTAGATTACCCTCGAAACACTAGCAAAATACTTTTTCTCATCTGTTTTTAGATTTGTCTTGCGTTCAAGAATTTTGAGGTGGGTGAACATTTAAAAGCAGATATGACACCATTTTTGAAGTGAAAACTTCTTTAGGCGCGTTTGGCACTTTTGCGATGGGGGTAAAGCAATGAATTCGCGACCGACACCATTTTTAGGCTCATCATATTTTGTATGTAAAGTCGTTTAAAGTGAAAACATAAATAAAAATTGTCGCCACGGCTTGGATTCGAACCTGAGACCCTGAATTTAATAGCCAACGACTCGACCATTGAGCCAAGAAACATCTTAAACTCGATGCTGCTAAATGACTAAAAAGAATGTAATAGCAACATTACCTAGTAATATTACCGATTCGGAGAAATTCAGAGAAGAAAGAAGGGAATTGACACACAGAGAAGAATTTATGCAACGCAGAAAAAATAAAAAGCACCAAATATTTTACTATCATTACAATGAAGTGGATGAGTGAAGCTGGAAGCAGTTACGAGATCTGTAGACACTATCGTTAAAAAATTGAATGTATTGATTTTAACAGAATTTCACAAGGGTGACGAAGAAATATAGATATGATAGGTATTTCAGATTTCAATTTCGTTGCAAGTTTCAGAAGGCACGATCGTCCAGCAGCAGGAGTAGCTATCTATAAAAGGTTGTCTGATACAACTGTCATATTTTGCTCAAATTATGGATTTGCATACGAGGTACACTAGTTTTTGATATCGGCGATTTGTGTGTTTGTCGTTCTCTGGAAATTGACAGCAAGTTATAACAGTAGGCGTTTACAATTCACCAAATACGTGTTCAAGTGTAGTACGACAGTTTTTATATAAAAAATTATTTATTTAGTCTGAAGACGCTTCTGCATACCTTCACGATAAAATTGGGTAGAGATTTGATGATTTCCTAATGATTTTGAGTGGTGATTTTAACATCAACTTCGCCGATGCTACAAATTTGCCACTTTTTCAATTTTTAAAAGAAGAATACTATTTTACAATGACGAATGAACGCAGCCTTAGTACAACGAAATATAAAGCCAATTGTCGCTTTGCAGTCTTTGCGATATACATATTTAAATAGATTTGAGACAGAATTGTTCGTTTCCTATTTAAGTTACCACAGACCTATTATTTCAGTATTAGAATACGATGATTGTAGAGATGATAATAGAAGATATGAAATTGTGAATGAAAACTCATAAGTTTCATAGATGTTCTTCCTTATGTTCATCTACATATACTCGTATTATAAAGATTTTCCTATAAATTAAAGTATTTACTGAAAATTCAATTCTGTTTTCACTTCTGTCGGCACTCCCGGAGTGCTTCTTTTTTTTATCAAAGTCCACAGGATCTCACCTTTCAACACGTCTATACCAGATAGGGGCCGGTCATAAATTATGTAAGACGTTTAGGGGGGGGGGGGGGGGGTCAACTGAATATTATAACCTCTTACTACAGGGAGGGGGGTAGTGAACCAGATATTACGTAAAGTATTAAATTGAAAATTTTACCACTTTGCACTAAGAATTTACGTTATTGAATAACGCCATCTGTTCTTCATCTCCTTTACTGATGGAAATCATATGCTGTCAGTACTTCTAGACCAGAGAGAAGAAATTAATTAGAGGGCAAACCTTTACTTCTCTTGCCGCACTTTTTCCATTCGTTTTTCACAAAAAGTTCTAGAGGAACAAAAAGAATCAGTCATTCCTGTAATTGGATCAATATCAGACTGGTTAGTCAGCCCGTGGGTGAATAAAAGTTTTAGTTTTGATTTGTTTTCTATTCTATTCAACATCTTCGGTTTAACTTAACTCATCCTGGTCAAAACTGTGATAGATCAATAATAGGTCTGTTCGTAGAACTTTCCCCAGGGTTGACCCAGGTTTTCTTGACAACCCTATATATGAGTTGTCAAGAAATCCTGAGTTTTCCACTCCTCAAAAAACGCTAAGCCACAAATCAGCACATATCCCCGCCATTAAAAAAAAATACATGCCATTTGACAGCCCTCAAATCGCCATAGCAAAAAGCTAGGGCGAGTTGGGGGAAAACCTATGGCAAACCTATGGCTCAAAAAACACTCAATTTGACATTCAGGGCGAATTTAGGTTTCTCAAAAAACGCTTTGTGGCGACCCCAGGGCTTTAACGAACAAACCTAAGATTGATGTTATTGCAGTGAGTTAATGATGTAAAAGAAGATTGTTATAAAAGATATTTTTAGAATAAACGGAGTTTTAATAAATTTTTCTTACGAAAATTCTTATTAAGGGGGGGAGAGGAGTAGTTGCAATCTTATGATGTCTTACAGTAGAGGGGGAGGGGGCCAAATCATTCCTAAAAATCCCTTACGTAATTTATGGACGGCCTCTAAGTTGTTCCAAAACTTTTTTTTATTCTAAAAGATGACGACTTTGACGTGAAGGCTTCTACCAACCATAATATATTTCTGCTTCATATTTCTTTTATTTATTCTTCAATATAGTTTCATCTACCTACATACATAGGGTGGAGCAACAGGGAGGTGGGCCCTTGCGCTTTTCTCATTTCAACTATTTTCTTTGTTTGGGAATTGAGGGAGCCTACAATTTTATGCCGGTTCCGAACGGCTAATTCAAAAAGCGCTTATGGCAATGAATTTTTTCATCGGGGGACCTGCCAATTCCACGCGAAAATATATAGTCTCATCTGTTCGATGGAAATAAATGAAGCATCTTCATCTCCAGGTACAGTCAACTTACTCTCATACTTTTTGTTCATTATTTGTGGGACAGCTGGATCGACCTACGCTCATCTGCTGACCTATGTCGTAATAACAAGTACCTTCACTTGTCGATTTCCAGATAGGTATTTGATGTTTTCACACCTTCGGTGCACTTTCCCATTCAAAAGAAATCTCGGAGTTGACATGGATCAGAAAACAGACCGAACGCTTTCTATTGTATACTAATATGGTTTCGTATTTGTTCCTAAGTCATCTTCTCATTGCAGTGATATATGATCCTGGCTTATGATGCATCAATTTAAATTGAACAACTGACGTACTTTAGCTTTCTTTATAACTATGGGATGGCCGTTAAATTGGGTTTTCTTTTTTTGGTGTCAGCAAAATCTGAAGACCCAAATTCTCATAACAAGCTCAAGCTCTTCTTTCTGAACACCTAACAATAAGCGCACTTTATGTGATGAAAACGTAAACGACGCAACTGAGCCAGAAACAACGCAACCAAGTTAAAACGTTCAGATTAGCGCGCTGGTACTGTGTACGTCTACCTGTTACGTGAGAAATGAGCAAAATCCTCAAAAGAGTAGGTATATTAGTCCAGTTTATACAAACCCAATTCCAAACAGATTCAATATCTACCAAGTTTATCCAGAAGCATCCCTTTTTCTTAAACAACATACCTACTTCTTTCTTATGTTCTCATTCAAAATCATGAACAAACCAGTTTCAATTTTTCAAACCAGCACAAAAGGATACTCGTATCATCTGAAAAAGTCAAATGTCGAACGGAAACTAATTTTGTGGGTGAATTACCAACAGCTTGTCTTGCACTTACTCGTATCAATCTCACACCAGAAACGATGTTACACGATGTCACATTGTCATCGCATAATCAACTCCTGTTTTCATCATTACACCGCACACCGGACCGAAAGTGACTTGATCCACTGAGAAATAATCTTTGTTGCCGCCAGAGCCCAGAAGATGTGTGTAATCGACACCTCGACCAGGTGTATTGAGTTTCCAGCCATTTCCACTTCATCATATAGTTCTCTCTGTTCCGATAAATGTCACTTTTTTATCATCTAGGTGTAGGAACCTACCTTTTGAAGTTGCATCAATTCGTTATATGGGAGCACCATTGATGATGGTACATAGGTTCTTTTAAGAAGTTAACACTTTTTTTTGCAGAGTTCGTTGTGATGCATAAGACTCACTCATTTTGCATCATCGAGTGTTTGGTCTTTCGTGGTTCGAAAAATTAAAAGAAAGGAAAAAAAATAGTTGTCTGGACGAGGTCCCCTAAATGTCTCCAATAAAACACAAATGCACACACTCACACACCAAAAGATACAACAATGAAACCTGACAACCGACATGCATGACTTCCTTCAACTTCCTCTGACTCTGACATTGGCTTGCTGGACTGATGCGATGGGGCGACTTGTACGCCTTTGTTCGTTTCCTCTTTAACCGACAAGGAACATTTTCCCTTTTGATCAGACTTAAAATGAGAAAAGATGTGAACTCAGCCAAATAAATTCAATTACCCGCAGCTATAGATACTTTTTCATTAATTTAATAATTATGAATGCATCTCATGTACTTCCACTCAAACGAAGATCACAACTAAAAGCCATTTAAATGCTAATAAACTTTGTTAGGTACATATCACGCAATACACTCTTAGATGAAATGATCATCTCTATACGCAAACAGTTTATAAAATCTATCTTTATAGAAGACACCTATAGCCTTCAAAAACAAAAAATACATCTTCCTCTTCGAATATTCTGGACGAATGACGAGCATCGCCGCATCAGTTGTGGTTATGTGGTTAGTGGTTTTGCTGAGGCTTTCTCTAATTTATTCAAACTCTTACCCAGAATCGTCTCGTCTGTCTGCACGCGCTTCGTCTGCTATGCTTATGGTAGGCATAGGCACAATTGAATACGTAGGTATCTTCTCAGCCAAGTGAGTACTTTACAGGTGATTGTCGTGTGTAGGTAGGTACGAGTAACGACTAACTAAACTATACCTATTTCTAGGTAAAACTCCACTTGACTTGAGTTTGTTTGATATAATTTTTGCGGTGATGCCATATCTTGAAAGAAGATTGCAGTGTGGAGATGCAGCTATTATCTTTTTCGTTACATCAGTTGTGTTCACTGAACCGTTTACGACTTTGAACTATTTCAAGGTCTGTTTTTTTGTTTTTTTTTAAATCACATAGGAAGATATAACTACTTATATGGTATTGTGTTTTGAGAATGTGTAGCACCGTGAGTAACAAATTTGTCATTAAAGATTCGAAGATGATTTAATTTTACGAAAATAGTTCGTCATCTGACTTCAAACCAGACATTCAGGGTGAGGTTGTATTGTTCAGATGTTCTTCTTCATATCTTCGCACATTTAGTAATATTTACAACACGAAGGTTCTAGATCTATTGGATGTACATGCTTCTTGGGTTCCACAAGGGAGTCATCTAGGATCACAGTTTTTTGAGGTTACCTTTATGACTGTCTTTAGCGATATTGCGACTATTTGTTCAATAAAATGACATTTATTTCTTTATACCCTAATTTGGCCTCGCAAATTGGCATTCACTAGAAACAGTGTTGCCAATTTAAAATTCAAATCTCTAGAAATAACCCTTTACTTACTTGGGTTGCGAGCATCTCCGCTTGTTAGGATCGAGGAAAGATACTGAAATTTCATTCATTGTCAGAAGATACAATACTATGCAAGTCAGCGACTGCATACTTTTCTTCTACGTCAACGTCAACGCCATTTGTAACAGGCTTTTTCAAATTAAACTTACACTTGGGACAAGACTTACTTCTTCTTGGGCCGTGCGACGAAGATCTGGATTATCGCCTTCGTTGAAGACAGCATTCTGCGTGGCAATGGTATTTATTTCATACATCGTACATCATACAGCACTGACTGCGTGTTTATACTAGTAAAAGATATTTTCAAGAGGTATCTAAATAAGTTGGAATTGGCAGCACTATTTTCAGTGACAGCCAATCTGTCATCTCCCATGTGAAATATGTTTTTAGTTTTTTTACCTTTCATCGTGGGAGAATTGCAGCGCACCAGTGGTGGTACGCAGTACATTCGGTAAATTGTGTCGAAACGAAACCGCTCCGCTGTTGACGCTGGTTTTCACATAATTTCGGGCTTTTGGACCTCTGAGTTCATTCCAAGATTTTGCGATGTAACACATCTAGACTATTTTTTATATGGAACTATATGAAGTCATTAACCTACACCGATGAGATGAAGACGATTGACGACTTGAAAAACAACATTCATCGAATTGTTGCCAATAAGGGACATTAAATTCTTACAATGAGTGATTGAAAGAGGACCTCTATTATTGGTCTACATCCGAACCGGCAGGGTTGGCTATTGCACACTCACTCACTCACAACTCTTGAATTGTGGCTGTCAAGGTATTTTTTTCGTTTGCTAGGTACCCGTTTCCACTACAGGATCGAGTAATCGAATTGAATTGGAATGAATCGGAATGAAATTTCAATTCAAGCCTCTACTAAACCGGATCTAGTGATGATGATGACAAGCTTCCTGTATAGTTTCGATTCGATTCAGCTGGTAGCGAATTAGGTTATCAAAAATTCCAATTCATTTCGATCTAGATATACACTGACACTAATTCGAATTGAATTTTGATTCAATCCTAAGTGGAGGCGATGTAAGAGTCCTCAAAAGTAAAATCCCAACCTTTATCGAACCTTCTGGTAAATTCGAAACCATAAATCTAATAGCATGATTGGGTACTAAGCCATACGCACAAATGACAACCGGAGGGTTCACAATTGCTTCGAAACTCTTCATAAAGAGTTGGGCTTTAAATTGGCAAGACTGTTTCTAGTGATTGCCTATTTGGCAATTTACGCTATACTTGTGGTCACTACGTTCTGCTATTTCACAATCAATAAACTTTATACCTACTTCAGCTTGTAAAGTGCAAATTCATTTTCAGTTTCCAAACTTCATAATTAAGCTTCCATCGGATGTATTTTTTAACGGTTTGGTTCAAATTGGCAGCACTGCATCTAATAACTTTCAATTTGACGTTTCACAATATATTTGAGGCGGGTTCCGCGAGGATATGAGTATGAATATCTACAGCGTGTGATCTCAGTATTTGGGGACTTCGAGTATACGCCACTCAGTCCTTATATGCAATAATTGAGACTACCTATTATAATTATCTGTAAAAGTTTGAAAATCAAATTAAATGAATCGAAATGAATCGAATCGAATGAACTAAACAGCGGCGTAAAACAAAACCTTTGTGCGTATTTTAGTTAATGTAGCAACTCGCACTACTCTGAAGATTATTCTTAATTTAAAATAATGGGGCATAGAAAACAGCCTTAATAATCCAGTAATCCAGTTATCCAGTTATCAAAAAAAATTTCATAACATTTGACAACCCTGTTCCCGCATCATTCCACCAAAACAAAACGTTGCTTTAGGGCCACTTATGTGGAACTTACGACCAGAGGGCAGACTCAGATTTTAAACGAACACACCCAAAATAAATTTACTTTTAAAAAATGGCGATAGTTCTGCAATTTTTTTAAAGATGTAAATACATCCTATGAGCACCGGAGCCTAGCGTAGTTCTCACAACCATGCCTTGTAAGCAAATGGAGGGCATCTACAATTTTCTGCCCATTTTGAGCTGCTAATCGAAAAAGCGCTTCTGATGGCAATGAATTTACCATCGGAGAGCTTGCCAATTCCTCGTGAAAGGTGATAACTACCCGTATGAACTCATTTTTTGTTTTCTGTTGGCAGGCATGCTATCCATTTCGCCAGGAGCCCCACATGCAAAAGTTTCATAAGTATTACAAACGTATACCGATATTTCTAGGACCATCTTGTGGAGCTTGAATTGAGTAACATAAAGCTGCTCATATAAGAAGAATAGTGAAAGGTAATCGTTAAGTTTAAGACTAACATACCCCAGCCAAATTAACAAAACGGTAACTAGGCAGGTACCTATAAATCTATCACTTTTCTATAAAAGACCTAGGTATACCTACCTACCTACGTAGAATTGATCTAAGGATATATCCAAATCTTTAGCAAGATTTAAGGCTCCATCAGTTATTTTCTGGTCGCCACAAGATAACTGCGAAAGAATAAAAAAAAAATACAAATTGCGTGGGTGATTTTCGTAAGGGTTGCACAGCACATCTGTATACATATTTGTCTGCCCTTCTATCGTAACCATACATACGCAAAAGAGAACCTTCACAATTAATTTTATTAAAAAAAAAAAACCAAAAGAGAAACTTTTGTGTAGATATATTTGTTTATGTAACTAAAGCATATGTGCAGACTGCAAAGAGCAAACACTTGATAGTGGGATGTGATGTAAAATCGTATCTAATTACAGTAGGAAGGTAGCTATACCCTACCTAGCTATAGGCATTAACAAACCGAAAATGTAAGGAGTTTTCAACCCCGTTCATTGTTCAATGTCGTGTGCTTTGCGTATACACAGGTGGGATAAACTCCTTCGCACCAGAACCACACAACACACACAAACCGAGAGAGCGCAGATAAAACTAAACTAAAAAAGACAGAAAAAAAAATGAAAATAAACAATGTACACACGAGGATGTATTTACCTTTTAGTTTCCCCCTAAATCATGTCCGCGCTTACTTATATGAACAGGAGGGTGATTTTTTTTTTTTTGTTCTTTTTTCTCGTAAATGATTCATTCTTTTGGATTTTTGTTCTAAAAATATCTTTAATGTCGTTGTGTTGATCTCATGAACGTAATTTTTGAAACAAAGAATCGGTTATAGTCCGTGCCGCACTTCCCTCCCAGCTTCAAAAAGGACTAAATACCTTTTGTATTCACTTGTACAAAATTAATGGTAAGCCTGTAGAGAAAATGGAAATAAAAAAAAAGTCGTCGTAATAGCCATTGTGATTAACCCGTTGCTAGGTTAGTACTTCGTCGTGTTGATAGTGCGCAGCCAATCGTAACGAACCGCGCCGCAGAGCAGCAGCAGCTATCTCCAAAGTTTTCAATGCTCTCCCTGGTGGTTCGTCGTCATCATCATCATCAACATCGCTAAGTCAGGGCCGCATTTACTGCTTTTTCTTTGTCTTTGACATCTTGAAATATTGGCTTTGTTCATGGATAGATACAGGTGATGGTTTGGACGACAGACTGGGGCAGTGAGAAAATTGAGGTATCTAATGAGTAAGTGATACAGGCCCCATTCAATTGGGCACCAATATTTCATTGTCAGTATAGTGAGACTATTTGAAAAATAAGGAATTAAAGGAAGGTCCCTCTTTAGTCACTTAAATCTCCATCTCATAGTCTAGTATCTTGACACTTAAAGAAACATGTAGTGACACATCCATGCGATTTTCAAACATTTTCAACTGATTCATAAGAAATGATAGTATAAAATTCAGAACAAAAGCATCACGAGTAAATCGACTTGAAAGCACAATAAAGTTTGTTATGAAAAAGCATCAAGTGACCTCTACTGTACCTTTTCTGGGTATAATGTTGAAGTAATTTATAAAGAGATGGTAAAAAGTCATGACACTAAGCTAGTGTCACTTACAGCAAGTGATACTATCGGTAGATGTGTGCTGATATCCAAATGAAAACATTCAACAAAACCAAAGTCCTGACCGTCACACTTTTTGTGACACTGTGTGATCGTTTCACTGTGACACAAGATATAAAAATCTCAATAACAATCAGTATCGCGACTTGGTGTTGGTGTAGTATCACGAAGTTTTAAATGTGGAGGAGTCATAAGGCTAAAGTGATAACCATTCCAGCAGAGCCGTTTATTTTAAACCTTAATGCCACGGCACTGCGACACTGAAGTTAAAGTGTGGAATGCTACCCATTACTCTTTTGAAGAAGTGCTATTTTAGGGGTTGAAGATGTCTCTAATATCTTTTTCAGCTCAGGCTTCCCATCAGATTATACATATTCCCCGCATCTTTTCTTTTACAAAGCGCACCGTGTTCTTTGACTTTGTACAAAGTAGAAATTGGTTTACTCTATGGTAGAATCTTGGATTTTTGAAAAACAAGGTTTGTAACCTGTCCTACCACAGAGTTTTCAGCCGAGTGTCACATTAGCTCTCAACTCTCAAGAACTCTCAAGATATAACCACAATTGGGACTGAAAATCCAACACCTCAATCCCTAGAAGCTTCCAAAACCACCATCAATGCGGCCCTGCGCCCGACAATGAAAAATAATATCAAACAAATATATCCATCCACACGATGAATGATCAGTGGAGAAGAAAACGAGATTTACTTATGTATACGCAGCGCGGATACAAAATGTATCTGCAGAAAAGAAGATAAATTGCTCGTTGATATTTAAATATACGTCGCGTCGCGTCGGTCGTTTCGTTCCCAAGTTCCAACCAACTTAGGCATGCTGAGCGCGACCAATCTCGTTTCTGTACATATGTAGTCACGATGATGTTCATATGATGTGGTTGCGTGATGCGCGGAGTGGTGCGGCAAACGGTTTGGGGCCCAGCAGCGGGGCACGATGTTGGAAATTATCGCCGGCTCCGAAGATGATGGTCGTGATTCCAAATCCAAATCATCATCATCTATATAGATGCTTCTCCATTTTTACATTGAAATTATTATCATTGGTGTTGTTTTGTTATTGTTGTCTCGTTCTGGACTTTTTATATTCTGTCTGTCTGTCTGTCTGCGTTTTCTCGTCTGACTGTTTGATATTTATGGCCATCTTTTTGTATCTCTGAAGCTGAATTCTCTCGCCGGGTTCGGTGATGGGTCTGGCTGGTCTGGCATTGGGAAGATATAGGTGGAGATATATTCGTGTGTTCAATGAAAGAAGGGGGATGTTGCGGGATCTAATCAAATTCAGCTTTTATGGTGACCATCATATTTTTTTTTTTGTTTTTTTTTTTTTGTTTTTGTTTTTAATCTTCTCTGTCTGCAGCGCGCAATGGCAGCTGCTGGGGAAATTTGTGTTGGATACGGACTGATGGACAGATGAGTTGGAGATAAATGAATTTGTACGCTGGCCGTTGCTGCAGCGCGTTGTTTGCCTGCATATGTGTTGGAATCGATTATGAATACATAATGTAGATGCTGTGGGTAGGTATAAGTTAAGGCTTCTGTTTGAAAAAGAAAAAAAAACAAAACATTTGATTGTTAATTTTGAGCTCCATCACGAATACTTAAAATACAGAACCACTTGTGCAGATATAGGTATTATACACCTACCTTAAGATTTCCTTTTTCAACTTCTATGTTTTGCATTTAAAGCAGGCAAAGACACAGACACGCCGCAGTATTGAGGATAGAAGACTCCAAAGCAGCAAATACAATTCAACGACTTTGTAGACTTATTAAACTCCGAGGCATTAAATGTCATTCAGGGATAATGAAGCACTATTACGGTGAAATTTCTTAAATTCGTTCCAGTATTTTCTAAGCTCCCGGTTATGTTTCTGTTCCCGAGAGAATAGGTATGGAGAGGAAATATTGCCAATATCATTTTTCAGTTTTTAGATCACAAACAAGCAAACAAATTTTTCCAATTTATAATTCAACTAGCTGACCCGCCCGGCGCGGCGTAGCTCAGGCTCTACGTTAATCGAATTGAGTAAGTTTAGTTGAGTAGTTTCTAAGTTTCCATTCTAGTAGGAGAATAAGGATAAAATATAGTTTATGTTACTCACCAACAGAAGCACTCTAACGATGACATAGTTTTTGGAATCAGCCCAGTACTGTAAAAATGAAATACGCATTGAAATCGGTACAGTTGCTTTTTTTTAGTTCTTCTTGTCTACATAATAACCAAACAACTTCGACTTTATTTGCATTCGAACCCAATATCCCTTAGAGATCGTTGTCTCTACCAAAGGCCTAGAAGACGCTGTCATAGCTTAGGTCAAAGTGTATAGTATCACTTTAAATCAATTCCTTTTGTTTTGCGAATATATATCAAGTACAATGTGCTGTCATTTCATATGAAAAAAACGCTTGAGCTATTGTAAAAGTAACACTTTAAATAAAAAAAAAATTTATATCTCAATTCTTACCAGTCGAAAATCAAAAGAGTTCCTAAAAACAAACAGTCCAATAATCTTACTATTTGTTATTTAATTAGCTGAGCTGCCCGGCGTTGCTCGGGTCGGGTCTGTAGTTTTAAAGCTCCCGTTCTCATTTCTGTTTCTATTCCCGTGGGATTATAGGGATGAAATCTACGCTAAGCTACTGAGAGACTATGTGGCATCCCAGTGGCGATAGAATTTTTGAAATCTGTTCAGTAGTTTCTATAAGTTTCCATTTCCAACCCCGTTCCTGAGGGAATCTTCTGTTCCCGTGGAAATATGTGAACGAAATATACATAATGTATATATAATGTAACATCCTTTGAAAGAGTTTTTGACATCTGTCAAGTAACTTTAAGGTTCCCGTTCTCGTTCCTGTTTCTGTTCCCGTGGGATCTTTATAAATTGTAGCCTATGTGTTATTGTGATGTATAAGCTATATTATTGGAAAGTTTATTTGAAATCCATTCAGTAGTTTTTGCGTGAAAGAATAACAAACATCCATCCACACATACAAACTTTCACGTTTATAATATGAGTAGGATAATCAATTAAATTTAGCTTCAACAAGTTCGTTAACATTCTTTTTCGATAACATTTTTTTCAATTTTCAAAAAACTGGTTTCTATAGCTTTCAAAGAGCGGAATGCTCAAAAATCTATAAATTTAGTAAAAAAAAAAAAAAAATTAACACCTACCGGTACATAAGTTGTTTCTATAAATCAAAACATACACATACATATCTACATTTCCGAGCAGAGCAACAGTTTACGATAGTGATATAGATGTGAAAGCTATGTAGGGGCTATCGACTTCATTTTTGAAATAGTTGACTCTTACTAAAGATTGTCAGGTCCCCTACAGGAAGTTTGTCTCTGCCATGAAAAGTTTCTTCCAACCTCGCAGGCCCTGCATTTGAAACAGTGATGGTTGAGAATCTCAACTTGAGATAAATGTACTTGGCCATGGCTCCTGGGCCATCACAAGATTAGTCGCCTAAATAAATTTTGTATGCATTGAAGGAACAACTCTTTACTTTTAAATCCCAAAACAATGCTTTTTCGTAATAATCACACGGAAAAGTTTGGCACCACCAATAGTTTGAAATGGGGATGGTTGACTTATACTTATTTACTTAAAGATTTTGCTGGGGCCCTTGGCGTAATGGTTAGCATGATAATATGAAATATATTTTTAAAAAGGATGCAACAACTGTAATACTTTATCTTCCCATCGTTGCCACGTCTGTCCCAAGCGACCGTTTGTTCTCGGGAGCAGGGGCAAGAACTACTCAGGGCAGAAATAGACTTCTGGGGACAAGACTATCAAAGCTTCTTTTCATTCGATCTCAAAATTCTTAAATGATTTGTTTCGCAATTTGCAAATGAATTCTGTCGATTTGTGTTTTTTTAGGTGGAAATTACTTAAGATCTTTTGAATTTGGAACTGGGTGGAAATTAGTCAAGGTCTTTTGAATTTAGAACTGGAAAGACTAGTAAATTTCCATTTTTTTCATTATTGACAAGATAGTTAAAAAATCGGCAAAACATCGGAAAGACATCGATGTATCATTGTTATATGACCGATGTTTTTTTGACATCGATGTAAGTTGGAGACCATCGATGTTTTCCAACATCGATGTTTTTTACACGATGTTGCAATTGCAACCCTAGTTACTCGGAGGGCTCTTTGGGTCACCTATCAATTTTAATGCTTTGCAGAGTCAGTGATGATTGAAAATGAGAATTATAATAGTTCGGGACGTATGTGGGCTAAAATAAATAAATGAAATGAATAGAAAATCAAATTTCAAATTTAAATCTTGAGAGAAAACAGAAGACGAAAAAACGAATCAAACAAACAAATAACACAAAGCACGAACCAAGAAAAGAAAGCAGCTTATGAAGATTTCGCTCGGAACGGTTTCAGGTTCAGAATAAACCGAGCTAGTTAGCTTCATAAAACTACTTGGCAAATAATTTTCTTATGAATTAATGGCAATTCACATGTTATCCTGATGTAAAAATTTCAAACATCTTCATATGTCCAAGCGATGGACCACTGATGAACACTGGTACTCTTCTCCAGGATATAAAATATTCCGCACATTGTAAAGCAATTTATCGTGATAGTCTCATTAAAGTCCATCGTTAAGCATGCATTTGTATGAGCGGTGCCTTATACGCTACGCACCACTCTTTCAGCAGAACTGGACACTGGACTAGTCCCATTTAACATCTGCAGTAAACAAACAGCTATGAGTTCGGCTATTCGATTACCAGAAGTGGCACAACAACAATATTAGTCATGCTGACATTCAAATAAACAGAAAAACTACGTTTCTTAAATTTTCTTAGTTTATAATTCCAGTTAGGTTGAAATATATATTCTATCTTTAGGCCGAAAGGCATTGAATTAAGTTACTTGGGTAGATAATTTGGAGTACCCGCCTAGGGTCAGTAAGTCAATTGAGTAATTATTATGTAAGCTAGTTTAAACATTTTTGTTAGCATGTAAGTACCTAGTTATAAGAGATACAAAATAAAAATGAATATAAAACTAACTAAAAAAATATGAAATATAATGACATTCTGAACAAAAAATTGGAGTCCCTAAACTAAAACAGATTACACCACACCCAAACTCGAATTTGACACGAATTTCCAGGCGACCAATTGATCCAGAACAGACTGGGAGGACCAATCATTCCTGGAAAATGAATACCTCCATTTTTGTACAGACGGCTCGAAAGCAAATGAAGGAGGAGATATGTAGATTGTCAATTAGCGAAGCTCTTTCTTGGCTCAGAGAAAACATGATATCCAAAAAGGGTATATGCATCTTCTCAGAAAAAAAAACCGGAGTGATCTCTCTCACATTAGTGCGACGATAGGTGTCATCACAGGACACTGTCTTCTTGGAAGACATCCAGCAAGGCTAGGAGTCGCCTCAAACGATTTTCGCAAAAGCTATGTGGAATGGATGAGGAGGAGGTGGAAATTATTTCCAACCTTCTCTGTTCATGCCCAGCTCTCAAACTTAGGATACATCTATGTTCGTATTTCTTTGATGACCCTATAGTGCTCATTACTGATACTGGACATCCTGCGTCTCTCCCGCTTCATTGAAAGTTCGAAATTGTATTATTAGGATAAGGATACATTAGAATCCCTGTGATATCTTATTTGGCCCAACGGGCCTAAGTGTGTTAGTCGAGCTAACAGCCACTTTAATCTAACCTAACCTATGTCCAAGCAATAGTGGCATTCGCCGCGTAGTGATTTACAGGTCTACGTTTTTTGTGAGAGTTCAAAGGTTGAATTTCAAAAATATCCAAACTTATTTCATTTATATTGCATTTGCCAACCAACTGGAAAGCCCACCAGGAGTAATTACACCGCCATGAAAGACACTTTTTCACTTAACCGTTCGGAATCGGCGTGAGATTGTAGATGTCTCGAAGCTCCCTTAATCTCTGTTCAACTTTCTTCATTCGCCTTTGTTCAACTTTCTTCATCTTCACTAGCAACCTGTGTAGGGTGTAGCTTGGATTAACTTCTGGGTTATCTACCCTATCAATTACTTTTGTTCATTTCATTTACCCATTTACATATGTCTTACTCGAAAATATCCTCCCTCCATAGAATTCCTTTTATACAATTCGAACTTATTTTGAGTTTGAAGACTTCGTTTCACTAAACCTCCCCACTAATATGGTACCATCAAGTCACTTCCATCCTTTCGTAAATGATTGCGTTATTCTCTTACAATGGCTATTTTCAAAATTGAAGGATTTAGTCAATGTACGGTGTAGGTGCGCATTATTGCGTTTTTGTTATCAACACAAAAATTTCAGTGCCTAAACACGCTCCATTAAGATAAAGGTGATTTAGAGTTGAGCACCAATTTCACTAAAGAAACTTGAAGCTAAAACCATTTGGATCTATTTCAACCCATTTTGTTGACAAATATGCAGGTAGATTGATTGAAAACCATTGTCTTGGATGAATTGCTACTAACTTTGTAATTTATTACCTACATTTCATCGTACCTACATGCCTGCCTATCTACAAACCCACCTGTCAAAAGTTCTTCTCAACATGGCTTCAATCATTTTTCTAGTTCCATAAAATGAGAGTAAATATGTGAAGCTAGGCAAACAAACACTAACAGTTGGTATGTATGTATGTATGTATTTTTTATCTAAAAATAATGCAATCGCCATCTCGGTATACCAATACTCATACATCTATAATGCTTCACAGATGATTACATAACCCCCAGAGCCCACCATCATCCACCTATAGTCACAGTCACAGTCGCAATTGCCACCCTCACAAAACACAAACCCCGTAAAAGTATCTTTTTTCTCTTCATTCTGGATGCGTCATTCTGCAGATGGCTTTGTGTCTCAATATCACAAACAAAAATATAAAAAAAAGACACAAAAACAAAAACTACACCGACCGTTCATGCAGGTGGAATAGTTCTCCCCCTAATTGGATTTTCCACATCGATTCTAAGAAAAAATCTATGGCGTTTCTGTTGGTACTACGAGTAGATAGATACAGGTACTACGTCGCTTATGTTGTTTCTGTATTTTCCGAGGAGAAAATTCAATCGATATAGACACCCTCCTAACTGACTACCAACCTGCCTTCCACCCACCTCTCGGATAGTATGGATTTTTTTTCATGTTTGAGGTATATTCTCCCCCAACAGAAGAGAGTTTTATCTTCCAGCAGATATTCAACACCAAAAAGGGTGAGTCCTCAACGATTTGTATCTACTATATCCGTAGTAGAGAACTCCGACAAAGATGTACCTACATTGCTCCCGACTCCCGAGCCCGAGTCCCCGAGCCCGACAAGATAGACCAATCAACATTCAGCTTGTGGTAAGCTGCTTCTGTTCATTTCCTTTATGAGATACAAGATATTCCTCTGAAGCCCAATGAGAGATCGTTGTTCTCAAAAAAATATATCTCCACACAGCACAGCCGCCCATCTATATGTGTACTTTATTCTCTACTCTGCAACTGGAAGTGATTTTTGCGCATTTCCCAAAAGATTTCTTCTTCCAACTATATTCTGCATCCTTTTCACTCCCTCATATTTTCAGATACAGATTTTTACTCACAAAAACATAAGAGAAGAAAAAAAAAATCAACACAAATAGAACACCCAGAATACCAGAAAAATTGATATATCCTCTCGTTCGCGCGCACTTCTCTCAAAATCCGAGTATACTCGATGCAGGGTAGGTTTTTTTTTAGGGGTTTTGGCAGAAATTCAAGAAAATCACCCTCTGAATTTACATATCCTCCACCTGAATATGTATCCATGTAGGTACGCTTTCAGCACAGAATAGAAATAAAAATTTGTCCTCCATCTATATCGTCAGCAAGCCAGAGTCAGAGCCAGAGCCAGAGCCAGCACCACAGAAAAACTCTGCATTGAAATATGTGGAAAGTTTTTCTTTTTTTTCGTGTTTTTATCTGTGCTTCCTATGCGATTGTGAGTTAGCATAAAATATCTGCTAGGTGCTTTATAGAAATGTAAGTAGAACAGTGTGGATTTTTATTGCGAAAATGTCAGACGACGTGGACGGACGACCAACGCCAACGTTTAGTCGACTGTATGGCGACGATGTATTTCGCAGCGCACCACCATCAGAGAAGAGAAGAGAACCAAAGCAACCATCAAAAGCAGTACACAGCACTGGGAAAGCCCCAATTTTTCGTTTACCCTCGATTGGTCGCCATAGTGATGGTGATAAAATAGATTTTCCCAAGAACTATAGATACAGATACACACTTTAGATACAGAAGCAGAGAAGGTGGTGGTTGTTGTTAGCTCTATCCAGAGGTTGGTAGGTATAGATAGGTATAGGCAAGTAGGTACATATACCTGCTTCTCGGGGGTGAATTATTCTGAACTACACATAGCTCTAGAGTCTAGATAAATATTTAGTCACACAACCACCTACCACCGTTCTTCAGCACACATTTAGTAGCAAACACCCATCGTTGTCATCCGACGACGACATCGTTGTAGATGAGGCGTCCATTTTTTCAGTATTTTTTTTTGTGAGGATTTTGACTTGCAGCACCGAAATAAGAACTTGGTGAATGTGGTACAATGGCGTCATTACTCGCAGGGTTTGGCTATGAATAAATAAAGCCCAACTGAAACCAGAACATTTTGCTACTAAAAATACCTTCTTTGGATTTTTCACTGACCATCACGGCGTATACTTGCTATTTTTTTTTTAGTTTGATTCATAATAACTACTGCTACTCTCAAGTCCCCTCGCGGTTAGAGTTTGTTTTAAGGGCACTAACATACTTTCAAAGTTTGTTCTTTCTGACTTAGGGGCCAGTTATAGCTATCAGGAAAACGAATCAGGAAAAATTTTCAAATGGAATAATAACTACGTTTTCGTTACAATTGAATAACAAATGCTATTCCAATCAATAGTAAACAGCCCAGAGAATTTTTTTTGTCAAGAAAATGTTCAATTGAACAAATACTTTGCCGTAAAATTGTATTTTTCTATTTTCCTGATGGAATTGGAACAGGAAAATAGAAAAATACAAATTAAACAGAAAATATTTGTTCTATTATATCTTTTTTGGGCACAAAAAATTCTTTGAGTGATTTGGCATCGATTGGTATAACATTTGTTATTCAATTGCAACGAAAACACAGTTATTATTCCATTTGAAAATTTTTCCTGATTCGTTTTCCTGATCGCTATAACTGGCCCCATAGAATGCAGTTTTGTTGTGCGCTTCGCTTCCAGCAAATTCTTGAATAGTCCGCCATTTTGTTAAGAACTTATTACTTCTTATCGCCATTTTGTTAAGTTGGAAGCATTTTTCTTTGAAGGGCTGTTTGTCTTAGAAATTTATGGAACTAGTAGCAATGATGCCGGCCAATTTCGTGTCTTTAATTCTTGAATTGTCAGGTAAAGCTACAAAATTTCATATGATGCGAATGCGATATAGAGCCCTTCAAATAAAGAGCTGGGGAGGTCAATTGGAGTATCTAGGCAGATGGGGACTGTTTAACACCAACTCCAAAATCTGAACCGAATAGAGCCAATTCATTTAAATTTTGTACATTGTTATCCTAGGTGCTGTGAACATTATGATATTGAATGGTTCACTCCTCTCCCACTTGTCTTTGACTTGCGATCCACCCATCGCGTCGGGTCTAAACCAGTACACTCTGCCCAAAAAATTGAGTCAATATCACCGTATTGGTAGGTATTTTTATTTCAATCTGTTGACTAGACTTTGTAATGTCTGTTGCAAAATCGTCAGCATGTCTGCCTGTTACGTGGATGGGTAGAGGTTCAAAACCCAAAAACATAAAAAAATGCTTTTCACGGTATTTCCCTTCATGTAGAATTCACAAGTCATTCGATGGTATACCATGAAAAGGGCTTTTTTACTAAGTCGTTCGGAACCCTCATAAAATAGTACAGATCCTTGAAATGCGTCGGGCCCCGAGACATCCACAGCTTTGTTACGCCACCCTGTCTATATCTTATTTTTTATATACTGGATACTAATGAACTGCCGCTTTAATAGAACTCTCACAAAGCTGCCGAACGAAAGCGTTTTTGCCGTTGTTACCAACGCGTTGTGAATAACTTCAAAAATACCGAACTTATCCTTTGGAAATCCTTAACACTATTTGTGTATATGATTGACGAGGTAACGCTGGAGAGTCTTTTTTTTTTTTGTTTTAAAATAACAAATGCGACGATTTTATCTCAAATATCGGGTTTTTCCCTTCAAAACGTTCCCAAAAAAATTTAAAATTTAAATCTCCAAACCCTTCTACCGTTACCTGGGGAAAAAAAATACGTCACGTCCTCACGATAAAACTTTGATTCTCTGTTTTCGGAATATCCAGAACCGAATAATGAGGGGCACTGCTGCCATTACCGTAGATTTTAAAGTAGCATTTTATATCTAAGTTTACGATAAGGAACTGATCTCATTGTTCTTAAAATATTTAAAACTGCATAAATTACTGAAGCTCTAAAAACCAACAGAAGCGGACATACAATTTATCTTCCTAGTAGTAGTGGTAAATCGAATTTATAGATCTTCAATACTAAACAAGGAAATTAGGGTAGCTCGAATAATTTGTATTTGAGACAAAACTTGAGGTTGTTGTCCACTGTTGCTCTGAGTGCTGAGTACAGGCATCAGAGCCAACCAATGCTTAGTAAAGACCTCGTGTATACTGTCATTAGTTTTGGAACAGAGACAAAATAGGTTTGATTTATCTTTCAGACTCTTATTGGGAACTTTGGAAGTTATACAGCAATACTAATATTGAACAGCATTTCCTCATTCGTACTCTGTCTACAACAAGGTAGTCGTCCGAGTCAAGGTTGACATCAATAACATAACATAATGCCTTTAGTCGATCACAACATTAGCAACTTGGTTGACAGTTGAATGATCTGGGGATCTTCATGGTGCCCGTGGCGTAGTGGTTAGCTTGTTTGCCTGCTACGCGAGAGGTTCTGGTTCGAATTTCAACAGAAAAAAAGTGTGTTTTTCCACAGGCATCGCCGTTCCTGAGGGTTTCGCAAGTCCTCCGATAGAAAATTCATTTCCACGACAACAAGATTTACCGCCGCAGCACAATCGATTAGCTTGAGTCCGTTTTCGTAGGTTTTGCCATATAGCCTATGCTTACCGATACTATTACCAAAGATGTCCTCCTTCCATAGTTTTACATTTAAGTTATCAAAGATGATTTTCACATGATGTGTCTAGGGTACTGCTCATATGCTTCTTCGAGGAGCTCGTAGAACGATGGAATTCTCGTCTTTCTTTTGTGTGGGGGCGTGGACGCATATATGGACAAAAATAAAGGAGCGAGGGGCCACACTAGCTAGCGCATTTCCCACAACCATGCATTGGAGGGGATTTACAATTTTCTGCCGATTCTAAACGGCGGTGAATTTTGCCTTGATGTGGATGGTCACGATACGCTCATCGCAAATCTTGGATGGCGGTTATGTCTGCTTTGCAGCAGTCTAGGGTCTCCGCCGATTTTCCGGTTGCCTTCTTGTTAGTTAATCAAAGCATTGTTTCTTAAAATCAGGAATTTGTATCTGATCATAACCTCTTTTTCGTATCCTTTTCAGGTGCCCACTTATTTCGAAGATGTAAACGAAGCAACACATTTGAGATAATAAAGGGTCCTCCAAACAACTTCTTTTTTCTTTTTGAAAATGCTATAAAAAAAAACTACTGAATATTTTATCGAGTTTCTTTTTTTATTTGAAAGTACAATCCTTCCGGTTAGTAACGGAAAATAATTTCATTCAAATGGCTGCCTCGGCTGACCCTGCAGTAGCCTAAATGATCGGTCCAATTTTTAAGCACATTTTATCGATTGCCATTGACTGTAACTCCTTGCTCATTTTCGAAGAAAAATGGCCCAATTACGCCTCTGGACCAAGATCCGCACCAAACAGTGACTCGTTTTGGGTGTATCGGCTTCTCAATGTATGCGTGTGGGTTTTCTGTGCCCCAAATGCGACAATTTTGCTTGTTTATCCGCCAAGATCAAAATTAGCTTCATCTGAAAGATGTTTTTTTTTCTCTTTTTTACCATGATTTTCAAAGTAATGTCGCAATATTTCCCATCGTTGTTCAAGAGTACCTATAAACAACCATTTTTTTAGCGTAAGGATAAAATTAATTATATGTCACATCCGACTTGAGCTAAGTGTTACCATTCACGAAATAAGCAAGTTGAAAAAAAAACGTTAGATGGCGGACCCTTCAGTTCATATTCATAAGAAGTAAAAACTTAAAGGGTAGTTGGCTCATTAAGTAGTTATTATATTAAGAAAGCAAAATCTCCTTTCAGATAAATCGAAGGTTCAATAAATCCTTTTTTACTGACTTTTTCTCAATAACTAATCATACGATTTTCGCTCTGGTTGTTAATTTTTCTCTTCACCCTCATCGAATTATTATCACTAAGAAACACACCCCAGCATGAAAAACAAAAACAAATTGTGACCGTGATAAAAAAAATTACATGGCTAAATCTATAGAGAATTATAATGTAACATACTCCAGAAAAACTGAGTAGGTACGTAAGCAAAGCAAAGAAAAAAATCTAAAAAACAGAACAACGAGGGTGGAAAACCACTCACCTTTATAAAAAAAAAAATAGAAAAAAACTCTTGGGGTGAGTTGAATATTGAGTTGCTGTAGATTGTAGCAGAATAGCATCAAAATAAAAATGAAAAAAAGAACAACTAGCGACGAAGAAGAAAATATTATCGACCATCAGGGTCGCATTAAGAGTAAAGAATATACCAACACGAACACGAATAAACGCGCTCCATTCCATGCACACGCCATATCGCCATCCACAACGAAACAAGTGACAGAGTTTGTGTCACGAGTTCCCTCGCGCTCCTCCGAACAGGTGCTCTCCCTTTAAGTTCTGCTTTGAAAAGCGGTCGAATTATCATCTTGTTTATTTTGTTCTCTATATTCCCCGCATCAAACCATGGTCACAGTCATACCAGCAGAACTCTGTGTATATCTACGAACTATAACAAACCACCTAACAAACTAAAAGATACAATTTCTATGATTTAATTGCAATCATCATTTTTTATCTATTTTTTGTTTCTATACAAAAATTGTAGTTCGTGCGCATGTGGTCGTCAGGTATCTGTCTGAAAATTGTCTCATCTAAATTAAAAGATAATGAACAAAACAAAAAAAAAAAGAAAAGAGAAAAAAGAGGGGAATATGCATACTAATACCATCATTGCAGAGGAACTTAAATGTCATCTAATATTCATTCTATGACAACATATGCCAGCTCGCCCCCTCGCAACACCCCTTGTTTTCTCATTCTCATCTATACTGACACCCTCCTTCCCCATATCCCATCCCCCAGGTGAACATAATCCTCCCTCAAGGGAAAACAAACCAACCACATATGCCCAACGTCCGTGCTCCTACATGCGATGGATCTTTTATCGCAATAATACGTCCTTGTGTATCTACCTACATAGTATTTTTTTCTGTTCGTATTTTCCGTGTGGCAATTTCAAAGATTTTTTATTTCATTTTCTGTTTGAAGTATACCTGTGGCCTTATGTGCTTAACACAGAGGTGGTTCTTATACTGAAGTTTTCTTTTCGATGTTGAAAAGTTTTATAAAATGTCGTTCTAGTTTTTAAAAACATTTTCTTCAGTAATGAAACAAATAAATCTTTTTCTTGTTGTGACAAAATAAAGAAAAGTTTTTAAAAACATTCGTTGGATGAAACAGTAAAAGAAAGTTGAGCACTTTCCACTATAGGCTTGATGACTTGGAAGAGAAGATAACTTGACTAGTTACGCTGCGGTATTTTGGAGTATTTAATTTTTGGCAGTGTGCCGCGAATTAGGTAAAGCTTGAGTGAGATCTTGAACTGCAAGCACAACAGCTTTCGTAGTCGTCCCTGTCAACAGATTTAATTAATATTTTATATTACTTCCTGCTTCCTGGTGATAACTGTCTGCTTTAGCTTTGTTTATACTCGTATGTAGTAGTTCTGACTAAGAATTGATCTGCTCAATCTTCCCGGCATTCGAACCCAATCGTCCACCTATCGATCAAACGCACTACTACTGAACAACTGCCACCCCAGCAATCATAATTCATCTTAAACGAATTCGGCAGTGTCTATGAAGTGTCTGAACTTTTAAAAGGGTTATTGAAAAACTATCTTCTGTGAGGTATGAACTATGTATAAATGAAGTAAAACACAGATAAGTTGTATTAAGTGCAATTAAATTGACAAAATTTAATAAATTTATTTTTTGCATTTTTGTTTCAATACAATTTTGGCTAATAACTTGAACTTTTCTTTTTGATTATTGAATAACCACCACGGCGGGCTTGGATAAAGTCCAATTTACGATCACTCTTTGCAACATTTGGGATAGTAAATCGACAATAATGTGCGAAATGTTGTCTTCCAAGTCATCAATCGTTTTTGGGATATCAGTGTAGATTCGATTCAGGGCAGAAAAACCTATTGGTCATGGTTCTACATTGGTATCCATTAACAATAACCCTCTGTTAAGGGGGTATTGTTAAGGACCGATGATTCTACCGTCAGTTTTTCTGGATGTAACGGTGCCTTAACACCGATAAATGCTGATGCAAAAACGAACAAGGGCTGCTTACGATCAGTATAACGAGATTTACAAGGAGGAGAAAAAAAGGGAAGAACACCGAATTCTCAAAAGAAAAGAAGCAGCATGAGAGCTCGTTTGAGGAAATAGAGAGGTGCCATGACAGGAACCAGATTCGAAAGTCTTACCAAAAGGTGAAAAGATCCTACCAGGCTGGCAAACGCCGAACTCAAGCCTATAAAGACCAGCAGGGAAACATAGTTGTAGAGTCACAGTCGCTACTGAGGATCTGGAAAGATAATTTCTGCAGACTGCTTATAACGGCGATGAGGACACAAATTCCGCTGTCAGGCAGATTGTCCCATTCAGCTTGGACGATGATCAAGAATGCCATCCTCCCGACCAAGAAGAAGTTAAGCTTGCTATATGTAAACTTAAATCAAGTAAGACTGCAGGTGCAGATGGTCTTGATGCCGAACTTTTCAAGGAGCTGGAGATCAGTTGGAAAGGAGCATGCACGAGCTGATCTGCATGATATAGTCGGAAGAAAGCATGCCCGATGAATGGAACCTCAGTATTGTATGCCCGATCCTAAAGAAGGGAGACCCTCACAATTGCGCCAATTATAAAGGGATAAGCCTCCTTAACGTCGCTAATAAGATCTTGTCTGCTGTAATATGTGAACGTCTGAAACCCCACGTCAACAACTTGATAGGTCCTTATTAATGTGGTTTTAGACCAGAGAAGTCCACAGAGACGAGCTGTACAGAGCCATGTCTAGTTTCGGCATCCCTGCAAAACTCGTACGACTATGCAGGATGACTTTGTAGAATTCACGCTGCTCCGTCAAGGTCGGTAAAGAACTCACCGAGACCTTTGATGTCGAAAAAGGTTTTAGGCAAGGCGACAAACTGTCATTCGATGTCTTCAACATCATACTTGAAAAAATTGTACAGAGGAACAATCTTTCAAAAGTCTGTACAATTACTCGCCTACGCAGACGATCTTCTTCTTTCCGGCGTTACGAGTAGTGATCTTGAAGCGATCACAACTCTCCCACTTTTCCGCTTCACACTAGTGATCCGCCTGTGGGGTACGCCGCGTTGACCTCAGAAAGCGTCGGCAAGCCTCCCGGTTTTGGATTGTTCCATGTCTGAGGCCAACCAAATGCTGCTGTTTTGGCATTTGCTTGTACCAGGTGTGTTTTGGCCTGCCTTTTCTTTTTCGTCGCGAATTTGTTGAAACGTTGTACCTACGATATTGCCTTTTGGACGGGGTTCTGCGGATCTCTCCTTTGAACATGACAATACCAACTGAGCCGGTCGTGCTGAATTTTGTCCAAGATGGTACTTTTGACATGAAGGCTTCCACGGATCTTAGTACTTCTAATTCGATCAAGCTTTGTTACTCCTGCTGTCATCCGAAGCATCTTCATTTCGGCTGCCGTCAATTTGCTCTCATACTTTTTGTACATTGTCCAACATTGTGAACCGTATGTCAGAGCTGGACGGACAACTGCTGTGTAGAGTCTTCCCTTCAACTTAGGGGGCATTTTTCGATCACAGAAGATAGCGGAGTTTTCTCGCCAATTCATCCACCCTACGCTTACTCGATGATTGATGTCGTCATCACAAGATGCTTCACTATTGATCATAGATCCCAGATATTTAAACTTTTCACACTTGGGAAGCACATTTCCATTCAAATAAATGTCTAGAATAGGCTTGTCTGGATCTGAAAAAGGGCAGCACATGTATTCCGTCTTTTTAGCGCTAATACGGTACCCATTTCCTTCCAGAACATCAATCCAAACGTCAAGTGCTCGTTGCAGGGATGTAGGATCCTCGCTTAGGAAGGATCCATCGTCAGCAAAGAATAATTGTTGTACTTTATTGTCCGTTACTTTTCCTTCGAGCAAATAATCCAGAACAGCAATAAAGAGCAGTGGACTCAAGACACTTCCCTGATGTACACCTACTGTTATTTGGAATTCTTCGGTGACTCCAGCTGGGCATCTCACTTTTGTAACTGCTCCTTCGTACATGTCCATAATTATTCGCACATAGGCTTCAGGAACTCCTCGGTGTCTGAGGACCACCCATATCAGATCTCGTGGTTGTCGATCGAATGCTTTTTCGAAGTCAACCAACACAATATGCAAGTCCTCTAAGGCATCTCGGTGTTTTTCCATAATGATCCTTATACTTTGGATTGCGTCTGTAGTTGACTTACCCGCGACAAACCTGCATTGGTCATCAGACAGCCTTATTATTTTCCGCAGTCGGCTATCCAAAACCCGCTCAACGATCTTCATAGTGTGGGACATCAACTTGATCGAACGATAGTTGTCACAGCTTCTGGTATCTCCCTTTCCCTTGTACATTGGAAGAAGAAAACTTTCCCTCCATTGATTAGGCAAACTGTCACCTCTTACAAGTTTGGAGATGAGAATCGTGAGCCATCTTAACCCGATGTCTCCCATATTTTTCCAAAACTCATATGGTACCTCGTCTGGACCAATCGCTTTGCCTTTTTTGGAGTTCTTAACTGCCTCCCTAACTTCTTCGACTGTGACGTCGGATACTTCCGTAAAGTTAGGTGCAGCTGTTGGAAAGTGGCGCCGAGGAAACTGTTCATTCAAAAGATCATCACAATACTGTCGCCACCTGTGAAGAATTTTTTCGTCATCCACAAGTAGCACTCCTTGAGCATCATTGATGAACTTCGGCGAACGAATCTCCTGCGCATTTTTCGTTCTCTGAGCGGCTATTTTGAAAATGGTTGCTGCCTTATTCAAGTTGCTTTGTCTTAGCTCTTGGATTGCCTGATTTGCTTCAGCAGCTGGGGCAGAAATCTCTTCCAGCTCTCGATACAGGCCTTCCGTGCTTTTTGCTTGAAGTTGGTCGCACTTTTTGTGCTTTTTGCTTGAAGTTGGTCGCACTTTTTCTTCGCTTCTTTTCTGCAGCTCTTGTATTCCATTTTGAAACGCGCTTTTTCATTTGTATTTCTTGAGGGGCACTTCGACCAAGCTTGGAAAGCTGCTTTCTTCTTTCTAATCACTGCTTTACCTTCATCATCCCACCACCAGGTTTCTTTAGCTTGGTGGTGGTGTCCTTTTGAGACTCCTAACAGTGATTTGGCTCTCTCTAAGCAGGTTCGTTGTAGGCGATCCCACATATTTTGTGCCGTGATTGCATTTGAAACTGCGTCGATGGTATTACACAGCTGACTTTGCATATACGAAATGAATTGCTGTCCTTTGGTTTTCTCCAGATTGTACCACTTGATTCTCCTTGGAGCCTTTGTTTGTTTGACTTCCTTCACCGCATCCGTAAAAAATTCTGTTAAAAGAAGACGGTGTTGTTGAGCGGCAGCTTCTCCTAGTATCACTTTGCAGTCTTTCACCCGAGATTTCATGTAATTGGTTACCAAATGGTAATCAATCTGGGTTTCATTTCCTCCACTGCTGTAAGTGATAAGGTGTCGGTCTTGTTTGATGAACATGGTATTTAGTACGATTAGACCGTATGACTTGCACATACTTAGAATATCTTCACCAGGAGTGTTCCTGGTGCCGAATCCCAAACCTCCATGGCAGTCTTCATAATCCTCGTTTGTCTTCCCGACATGTCCATTCAAATCTCCTCCAACAAACAAATACTCTTCTTTTGGGATGTTCTTAAGTAGGTTATGAAAATCAAGCCAGAATGCATCTTTTTCCTCCTGCTCACACCCTATTTGGGGAGCATATGCACTGATTATATTCCAGACCTTTCCTTCCATCACCAATTTAAGAGACATCAAACGGTCACTGGACTTCAAAATGGTCAACACGCTGTTACATAAACTTTGGTCAAGGATGATACCGACTCCGTTCCTACCTTGTTCCGTTCCATAGTAGAACATCTTGTAAGCCTTGGTCTTTGCATCTAAGAAACGGGCTTTGTTTGCTGTGTTTCGCCATTTCGTTTCCTGAACACACAAGATGTCCACTCGCCTCCTTCTCATCATCTCTTCGAGTTCAAGACTTCTACCAGTCATACTTCCAACGTTCCAACTCGCGACTCTAAATTTTCGTCCAACTCGTCGCATTACTTTGCTAGCCCCCGGAATCCGTATAGCTCTGACCCGAACATTGCTGCTCGGTCCAGGATCAGCTCCATGCATAGCAATGGAACTGCCTGGCGGGGTAGTGCTTCTTATGTTCGCAAGTACTTCCATAATGCTCAAAATTTTTCAAAAATTTTCCTTTCATCCTTTTCGACACATGCATGCTCCATTTAATGAGTTTGATTTCCCTTTTACTACACCGGTGATCTCCAGTCGTGTAAGCCCCGGGATCTGCATTCATACTTGGGGAGAGTTTTTAGGTGGTATGTGTGTCGCTAGACTCACTTTGATGTTAGTTGTCTAGATATGATTGTTCCTTTAGTCGCCTTTTACGACAAGCGGGGAGGCGCTGCAGTGCTATTCATACCCGACACTGCCTACGTAGACGATTTTGACATAATGGGAAGAAAAAAGCGTGATGTCATAGGTGCTTTTGCGAGTATTGAAACAGAAGCGGCAAAAATGAGTTTGATGGTTAATGAGGGCACGAAGTATATGTTGTCATCAAACAATGACACAGAACATCAACGAATTGCACAAAACGTCACAATAGACAGACATAACTTCGAGGTAGTACAGGACTTCGTCTACCTAGGATCCACTGTAGACACGGACAACAACATCAGTGTGGAGATCAAACGGAGAATAGCTCTTGCCAACCGTTGTTTCTTTGGGTTAAGAAGGCAACTGAGAAACAAAACCCTCTCCAGAAAAACCAAGGTTACCTTGTATAAGGCCTTGATCATCCCAATCCTGCTTTACGGCGCGGAAGCATAGACCTTATCGAAAGCGGATGAGGAAACCCTTGGTCGTTTCGAAAGAAAAATTCTTCGAATGATCTTTGGTCCCGTATGCGAAGACAATGTGTGGAGAAGAAGATACAACAACGAGCTGTATGAGCTGTACCGCGTCATGGGCATAGCCAGAAGAGTAGGTACGCATCGAGAGGCTACGATGGTTGGGTCATGTAGAGCGGATGGACCCAAACGGGTTTTCGAAAGCACATTGCAGGGAAATCGCGGAAGGGGAAGACCTCGTATTAGGTGGCGCAATCAAGTGGAAACTGGAGAGAGCTCGCCCGAAATCGAAGTCGTTACAGAAGGATGTTGGTTGAGGCCCAGGTTCACCCCGAACTGTAATGCCCACCTATGTAAGTAAGTCAGTAAGTAAGCCGGAGAGAGAACGAACATCTTTGTGCGTTGCTTCGTTGAGTCCCAGCTGTCGTCTATACTAAGTATTGTCAATGCGATTTTGAATTTGTCTATACCGATCAGCCGAACTTCCTTATACGAATAACAGTCTAACAGTCTCTTTCAATCAATTGGGGCGCAATGTTTATAAAGCAGATGGTAGATGGTCTCGTTTGCACCTGAATATTCACAAGCAAGCGTGTTGCATTATTGATTTGCCATGTGTGATTTGAAAATTCGACACAAAAAATTAGAAAAAGAATATTCAAAAATAGAATTCAGTCTGCGATAGAATGCAGTACAATACAAAAACTTTATATATTCTTCGCTATCTTTGACAGGGCTTTCGTAGCCGCCTTTTCTTTTCTCAAGTTTCACTCCTGCGGAGGGTGCGGCGTTTGGATTCTTCGCACACGCTTTTTTGCTTTAGAGCACACTTATTCTATACCTAGACTTGCATCATCTTACGCTATGAGGGCCCTGAATGTTCCTTTCTAACAAATCTTCACCAAGAAAGCTCAGTTCTCCGCAGATTCCTTTTTATCTTTCATTCATACATTCATATCTGTCATTGAAAGGAGGGAATATTTATAAGTCCGCGCGTGGTAGATAAACTTTCTATTTAATGGGATGAGTGGTTTTTCAGAATGTGTGTGTGCTATTGTTTGTTCTTTCTTGAGCCTTATAATAATCATCAATCAATTTGACAAAGAATTATTGATTAGACAAATCACCTGAATAGGCATCTCTTATCTTTAACTGTTATCCTGATGATTTTTCTCTTTGAAATGTTTTCAAATCATTTCCTATCAATCGATTCACAAGGCTTAAATTTTCGTCTCTTATCGATAAAGCGAATGTGCAAAAGCTTATCATAACGACAAACCCGTCTTCTTTGTTTGGTTTTTGTTTTTTGAATTTTACGAGCATTAACAAAATTATAAATAATAATCACACCTCATCACATCTTGCCGCGCAGTGGCGGCGCGGCGGCGAGCTCACATACATCAAGACGAAAGCAGAGATGATTGATAAATATTTTTCTGTCAGCCTGTCGTCTTCTAAAGTATTTTTTTCAAAGTCCATTGAATTTATATATGTACGTATTTGAGTTCACTCACCAGTCACCCCACCCTGCGGTCTTTCTCAATTATCTATATCTGTACCTGCGTTCATACTTACAGACCTGTTTTGTAGGTATACTTAAAATCATTTAGAACAATTTTTAGATAAACTTTTGTTTAGAGTTATTTTTTCTTAGAAATCACAAGAGTTATACGAAAAACCGATAACGACATCCAGTCATCAATAATGATTTAATGATTCCTATTGCGTTGGTATAAAGTATATTTATTTTTATTTTTAAGACTTCCCGCCTCGTGAACTGAAATCTATGGAGCTTAGAGCTGTTTTTTTTCCCTTGCTATTGCCCCATTTATGAGTGCAGATATACCCGTTCAATATATCTGTAGAAACCTATATCTGTAGATTGTGAGATTTATTTCAATGAGTTTCATTTTGAGAACGTGTTAAGGTGCTCGTATGATAAATCTTGCCTGCATGGTATCTTATCAACGTAGCTTTATTTTTAAAGATTTTCTCCTTAAGCATTTGGAAATCCCCACTTTTTTGTCTGACAAACAACAGAGCTATTATTGGGGTGAATTGAGTAAATAGGCAAATTCTTTGTTATCCAAGTAGCTGAGAAAAGTGGCCTTGAATTTGTAAGCCCATCACAGCAGTACTTTTTGGTCATTTCAAAGGTCAGTTCACAGCTAAGTCCAGGTTTTGACCTGAGTCGATTTGCGAATAACCAATTTATTCTTAAACGAACTTATAACTACTTATATAATATATAATATATCTACTAAAAGAGTAAGACCAGCTAAAATTGGCATTGTGTCACATCCGAATAAAATGCTTTATGTTTTGAAAAAGTGTTCTTCATGTTTATCATTTCCACTCGAATGTCTTTTTAAACTTTCTTTAAAAGCTGCAAAATTTCCCACTCTTTGGAAAAAATCTTTTATAACACCAGTTTTCAAGAAGGGTGAAAAGATCGATATAAAAAACTACAGGCCAATTTCAAAGCTCTCATGTATACCCAAGCTATTTGAACAAGTAGTCTGCGAAAGCCTATCCTTCTTTGCAAAGAATGTTATCTGCCATCAGCAACATGGATTTATGCAAAGAAGATCGACGGCTACGAACTTTCTATCTTTTTATCATAAATGTTCCAACGCCCTTGAATATGGGAACGAGCTTGACTGCATTTACACTGACTTCTCCAAGGCGTTTGGCCAATTGTCTCATAATATTATACTATATAAATTAAAAGCATTTGGATTTCCCCCATTTTTTATTGTTTGGATAATCCTTAAACCTAAAAAATATGTCTTATGAAGTCAAATTTCGAAATATTTTATCAAAACCTATTATCGCTTTGTCTGGTGTGCCACAAGGAAGTCATCTTGGTCCCTTACTTTTCATTTTTGCAATTAATGATGTAATTTCTTGCATCTCCTACAGCTACATTTTATTCTTTGCAGATGATATGAAGATTTTTAAAACCATCAAAAATGCTTCAGATCGAGACTTCTTACAAAAAGATATCGACTGTTTTGCTCTATGGTGTTCTAAAAACGGACTTAGTTTGAACGCTTCCAAGTGCCAAAGTATGGCCTTCTTTCGCAAAAGATCGCCAAGTATTGCAGAATATTCAATATCGCAACAATCCCTATCTCAAGTTTTTAGATTCCGTGACCTCGGTGTTCTATTTAGTACCAACCTCGAGTTTAATGAACACATCAACCTCATTATTAACAAATCAAATTCAATGCTTGGCTTTATTAAGCGATGGGCAAAAGAATTTAATGACCCCTATGTCACACTCTCTTTATATAAATGTTATGTTCGTCCGAATCTAGAATATGCGTCTCAGGTGTGGTCACCATTTTATGATATTCATAAATCTCGAATCGAAGCATACAGCACAGATTCATACGTTTCGCTCTCAAAGGTCTACCTTGGGAAGATCCTTTCAATCTCCCCCCTTATGAAAATCGTATTCGCCTATTAAATCTTCAAACCCTCTCACAGAGGCGAATCAACAATGATTTAGTATTTTTTCATCAATTAATAACCGGTTCAACTGATACCCCAGACTTGCTCTCCCACATTAGTTTCAACTATCGTGGAGGATCTCACCAACTACGTAATTTAGAGTTTTTACATTGCTCCCACCACAGAACTAGAGAGAGCCGTTAGCTCGCATGAGTAGGTTATCTAACTCCTATCCTTTTGCTTCCGATTTCAACCAAAGTAAAAATACTTTAAAATTAAAACTAAGAACCAGTGTGCCACCTGCATGACTTATATTTGATATTTTGTTATTGTTATTTAATTTCTGTTCTTATTTATAGTTTTTGACTTATAATGTTTCTCTAATTTATTTAGTTCTATTTAATAATGTACATTTATTTGTTTTTTTGTTAAAAAATGTAACGTCTTTAATTTTTTTCCTCGTATACGTTCTCTTTGTGCTTGTGTTGGCGTTCTTTACTAACCACTAACACTTGCATTAATGATGAAGAGCGTAGATAAGCGTGTACAAATGAACTTGCTCTAAGTTCAGTACCGCTTAAGACTCTGAGATGCAAAAAAAAAACAAGTTTCCAAAACACCCTGAATAGTCGTAATGGACTTCTGTACATATAACCTTTTTACTATATCCCTTTTTTATCTTCGTGGTGTCCTTGGCACAGTAGCTATGTCTGACTGTTACCCTAGAGGTTCGGAGTTCGATCTCAACAGAAACCGGATATCGCGAAGAATTGGCAACTTCTCCCATGGTAAAATTCATTGCCATTAAAAACCCTTCTTTGATTAGCCTCTCGCAATCGGCAGAAAACTATAGGTCCCTCCATTCCCTCAAAAGTCATATGGTTGTGAAAAATGCGCTAGACTTAGACCTCGTTCACTGAGGGAAAAACTGTGTCCGATATTTAAATGGGAAAGCATTAAAATTGCAGTTGTTGGCGTTTTTAAAGCAACACGTTTGAATTGAATTGAAATTTGTTTGTTTCAAATACAAAGTGCTTTTGCGTAAGCAGATAAGTTACTTTGGCTTTTGAATTGAATATTTCACTTCATTGAATCGAAATCTTAGTTTTTCGAATTTAGATCAAAAGAAAAAGTATCAAAAATAAACGAGAATACGCTTCAATTATTGAAAAAAAAAACTGCATTTGCATTTTCGTTATTAAAATACTTTAAAATTAAAGTAAAAACACATTTGAAGCAAACGAAAACGCTTTTCTATACAGTATTGCGACATTCGCGTATTAGTAATAAAAGAGTCAAGTTCTGTAAACGAGTCAAGTAAAATGAAATTTTTGGTAAATATTGTTCCTTTTTATTACTTTTACCACAATATCATGGTAACTGTTTATTATAATTTATTCTTAGAGTACTTTTTTATGAGCAAGCTTATTCAAGAAAGAACACCATACATTTTACATGAAACTATATGGAGCAACCCTCAAGCCAAAACATAATTTTTTGGTGATCCTACAGGAATAAAGAGATGAGGACCCTTAAAACATATGTTTGGGTAAGTCTAATTTTAATACCATCACTTCAAGACTAGACCCACCTCAGTCTCATGCAATTTAAGTTTCTTTACAGTTTTCCTATTTTTTAACTCATTAAAAAATGGAATCAAACCAATCAAAACCAAAAATGGAATCGATGTCAGTAATGTCAAAACTAATTTTTATTTAACTAATTTAAATTTAGATAGAAATAAGAGTTTTAAGACTTTATAAATAATGTATATGCTTAGTTAATAACACTTTTTTAAATATAAATAAAATATGTAACTTTAATTCAACAAATTTATTTTTTATTAAAATTTTTTCAATTAGTCTAGTTTGGTATAACTCGAAATTACCATACGGCGATTACTAATTGAAAACATATTTAATTCAAATCGAATACGATCCTTATTTAAATTGAAATAGCGAGCGCAATAGGTTGAATGAATCAAAGCTTTGATTTCAGAGTATTTCGTTTGAAATTCAAGGAAGAATTCCATTTAGAAATAATGCACACTGTCTTTCACTTATGGTCATTAAGCATTTAAAAGAAAAGCCATCCGTAATTAAATCAGAGCTAATAGTTTTTAGAATTACAGTTCTCCTGTCATTCAAATCATTGTCAAAAAGCATTTATTTCAAATGGAGTTTTCATTCCATTTTTATTCAAAAGCGTCGCAGCTTTGATTCTAAGAAAAACGCCTTTAGTGCTAAATTGTTGCCTTTTTTCTTTGATTTAAAGCCTTTTTTTTGATTTGGTGATGTTTTTTGGCTCAGTGTTCTTTTACACGTTACACCAACTTATGTATGTTGCGTTGCCACTGTTTGAAAAAATTTCCGAAGTAGATCTACAAAAAAAGTGCAGTAGATTACATTTTTATGCAGTAGATTTTTTTTTTTTTTTTTTTTTTCAAAGAAATCCATTTATAAATATGTAGACAACTAAAATCAATGTTTTATAAAGTGGCTGCATTGGGACTTCCTTTAAAAATGCTGAAAACATTAAAGAAAATATATCATAACTGTACTGCAAAGGTCTGGAATGGCGTCAAAATATCAGAAAGTTTCGCAACCACAATACCACATCATTATTGAGGCAAGGATGCGTCTTAAGTACTCTCCTTTTCTCCATCTACATAAATGATACAGTCTCCTATCTTATTGGAGGGATCGAAATAAGTGGAACTAAAATCAAAGTTTTGATGTACGCTGATAACTTAATTCTGTTAACTGATACCCTGATATTCCTATAAATTTTCAGATGATAATAAATAAGCCATGAGTTTTGCAAATTGTAGAAACCTACAACAAAGCAAAGTAAGGCCCAAATAATAATTTTTGGTAGAGGAAAGAGACAGAGGAATGGGAACTACATCTGGAAACGGGAGAGGAAGGTTGTGGAAGTAGTCGATAACTATAAGTAACTTGGTGTTATAATAACTCCATAAAATAATATGAAACTTCACATTGCAGAAAAATCAAAAACTGCAAAAATTGGCATAAACAAAACCTGGTCAGCATGTATGAAGGATAAAAATATAGGACTCCGAGCGAAATACCAAATCTTTGATGCTTCAGCGAGGTCGGTTATATTGTGCGCAGCCCAAGTTTGGGTATATATACCTTCAAAATGAGAATGTGGAGCAGCTGCTTCGATTTTTTCTGAAAACAATATTGCACCTTCCCTTGACCACGCCCACTTATATGTTGCACATCGAAACAGGACTGCTGAAGCTCCATTTTTATTACGTCCTTAAAATGTTTAGCATTGAAGAACGTCGCTTACCTAAAATAGTAGCAATGTGACGAGCATGTTTCAAAAAAACAGCATGCTTTGAAAAATGGAAGAAAATAGCAGTGGATGTAGGATGTCCTGTGTCCTCTTAATCTGACGAGAGTTAGTCTTAAACAACACAAAGAAGTACTTCACAATTTAAAAAATGCATAAAGCCTTTATTGAACAAGCGCAATCATCAATATACAGAATATATTACTCAAAACTGTAGCATGACTTTAGCACGATAAATTACTTCGAAGATAATGTGGATGCAGACAAAATCTCAACAATTTCTTAAAGCTAGAGGCCATTAAATTACATACCCCAATCTGCCCATAATCTGCAGCTTGTGCAATTTAAAAGATCGTGAAGATATAAAGCATTTTATTCGAGTCTGTCCCATGCTAACGAACTAAGAAAACTACACTTATCAATTTTGGGAAAACTGCGCTCCGATATCGAAACCAAATATTAAATGAAGCGTTTTAATTCATACATATACGTAACTTAGTGTACCTTTTTACTATTTTGTTTTATTTTAAACTTCTCATTCTGGGAGACGGCTTTTACCAAAAGCGCAGTAGAAATTTTTTTAAGGCAGTAGAATCATTTTAGGAAAAAAATGCAGTAGATCTACTGCAATTGCAGTAAAGTGGCAACATTATGTAGTTGTAGTACTATTGTAATTACAAGGGCCCTCGTTGTGTAAGCATTCACCGGACATGATTAATCGTTTTAAGTTGAAGAAGTAATTTAGAGATAAGAACTTAAAATTGCAATATCTTACAGTAATGACGAAACCCATGTTTGTGTTTCTAAAAGGAAACCCCCAACTTTAAGATTTTCACTATAGACTCCGACCGTCTGTCGTTCTAAATTCTTTTTTTTTAAACTTGTTACCATCTATAGCATTGCATTTCTAATCTAAGGTGAAAGAAAAAAAAGTATTTATTGACGCGGAAATTTTAAAGATGTTTTTAAGCACTTAAGATAGATACCTAGTAAAACAATTCAAAGTAATCTATCTCTGTATAGGTGACTGATGCTATTCCAAATAACGCAAACAAATAAAATACTAAAGAAATAAAACTATAATCTTTTTGTTAAGAGTCAAAGATAGAGATACTTATCTAGCAGGTATACGAAAGAATCAATAGATAGAATTAATAGATAGAATAGATTCATAGAAGGTACGTGTTGTTTGTCAAGTGTTTAATGGTGTCTCTATACTCTATACTAAATAGTGTGATCGCAACGGAGAAAATGTCGTAAATATACAATATTTAGTATATAGTACTTACTATGATGGGTAGTCGTTAAAAAACTCTCATGATTGATACTTGAAAAAAAAAAAAATATCTTGAATCATGTCATGTGCGCATCAATTTTGCGATTGTGAAGCCATAAAGATTTGTTGAATATAGAACATCGGAATTCTATTTCATTGAAAGTCTCAAGAGAACTGTTTTGAATTTGATGTGAGATTAAAAAAGTAATATACACCTGCAGATAAACTTCAGGGTCTAACTGAGAGCTATTAAAGGAAAGACACACTTATGCAAGGTTTGTAAAGGTTTTTTTTAAGACGTGTGGCTTTCAAGGAGAAATAAAACGGACATAGTCTAATGCTATAAATTCCAATACTTTCGAATACTTTTTGAGGGATTTGGAGCCTTTTGTCAGAAATAACGCGTTAAATATACTCTTCTAAGGCGTCAATTGTTTCGGGCTTATCTGCGTAGACAAACGACTTCTCTCCCTCAAAAAAATTTTCAGCGGTGTCAAATCAACCGATCTTTGGAGGTAAACACAGGTTTAAGACGCGAAACCATGTAAAAATCGGCGTCAACATAACGACTTTGTTTCAAGACAATTTGCCGAACGTGTTCAGTGATGACGCAACATTAAACCTTCCACGATAAAATGCATACTAAATTAAGCATATTTCGAGTGACAGCTGTCAAAAAAACCAACTCCAAAAAAAGTATCGTCAGATTGAAACCCACGTCTAAAAAACGCATTTTTGCTAGTTAAATTGATTTAATCCCTTCGAAGTTAAAGTTCGGAAAAAGCTTACCAGAAGATTGGAAGAAAAACAGTTTTTTTTTATTGTGACCACATTACGATAGATCAATGCAAGGCATTGATTTGTCACAAATGTGTAAGCCTACGGATGAGCAGCGAAGTAAAAAGTTCTGTCATCACTAGAGCTGTAAAAGTAACGATAAAATGACTACCCGTATGTATACGTTACTTTTGATCTGAGTACTCGGTATAAAAATGTCGTTACTTTCGTTACTTTCGTTACTTTTTGAAAAGCTGGTATTGGTGTCTAAAAAAGTTCTTTTTATGGCGAAATCTCTTAAAAAATGGTATATTTAGCTGTGTAGTTGTATAGGGTAAAATATTTATATCATAATTGTAGAAAAATTTTGCGTAAAAGTTATTACCTTATATTCAGTCATATGCCTGGCATTTTCATATAATTATAGAACTGTATTTAAAGTAAGAAATGGTGTAGATACCCTCGAATTTCTGCTAGAAATGCAAACATACCGATTTGATTGATTAACAAGACTTTTCAGTTTACATCGTTGCAGAAATTTTACTCAATGAAAATTACACAACCCATGGGAATTCAACTTTTTTTCATTGATATGCAAATTTTCTACTTCGCCTACAAATTCAAAAATTAAATAATTAACCATAGAAACCTATCGCCAAAATAATAATATGTATTATGTACATAAATGTTTAAAAATTTAAGATAGATCAATAGTTCTCTTCAATTTTCCAAACATCTTTTTTATCATGTTATCTTAACATGCAATTGCTAAACTTTATTGACAGACCTGACCAAAAATTAGCCATTTTTAGAACTCAGAACAAGCAATAATGCCCGCATAATCGTTAAAATAAATTAAATAAAGCAAGATACAATAAAAGATACAAGTAATTCCAATAACAAACCATAACGCATAACAGCATTACATAAGAAAAAAATTTAGCTCCATTTAATTGTCTCATTCAAAAAGATATACAAACCTGAAACAATAAAAAAAAGAAATACATTTTTTTCCAAATCAGACACACAAATAAGTCTGTTTGTTGCACCCTTCATCTCCATAGCAGGCATACAATACACTGACTGTACACATTACACAGTACACACACAAGGTACAGGTACTGGTACTGATATCGATACCAACTCGACTACCCACCCGAGTACCAAACTACCTAAAGTAACTAAACATACGAAATGCCGATCCGATACCGATACCTAGTAACGAAAGTAACTAAACATGCGAAATACCAACCCGAGTACCTAACTACCTAAAGTAACTAAACATACCAAATGCCGATCCGATACCTAACTACCCAAAGTAACTAAACATACGAAATGCCGATATCGATACCGAGTAACAAAAGTAACTAAACATGCGAAATACCAATCCGAGTACCAAACTACCCAAAGTAACTAAACATACCAAATGCCGATCCGATACCTAACTACCCAAAGTAACTAAACATACGAAATGCCGATACCGATACCGAGTAACGAAAGTAACTAAACATGCGAAATACCAACCCGAGTACCAAACTACCCAAAGTAACTAAACATACGAAATGAAGATACCGATACCGAGTAACGAAAGTAACGAAAGTAACGAAAGTAACGAAAGTAACGACATCGTAAAAGTAACGACATTTTTTTGCGAGTAACGTTTCGTTATTCGGTACAAAAGAGAATACTTGTTACTGAGTAACGAATACATACCATTTGCTACAGCACTAGTCATCACTACCACTACATCATCACTGCATATTATAAAACAAAGTCGCTTTCTCTGTCCCTATGTCCCTATGTATGCTTAGATTTTTAAAACTACGCAACGGATTTTGGTGCGGTTTTTTTTAAATGAATATAGTGATTCAAAAAGAAGGTTTATATGTATACTTAATGCATATTGTAGTAGAGAAAAGCCTAGAAATTTTAAGATTTGTAATGTGATGTCCATGCAAACATATTTTTCTGGGTTACATTGCAACCGCTGGCTAAACCTTACGAGATAGATCAAATTTATGTACAACGGAATTGTATATCTTAAAAAGATAAAAAAAAGACCGCGACAGCATATTTTTATCTCCTAAGTATAGCCAAATGTCATTGCCAAACGATTGGCCTTGTAACTTTAATGACTCTAATGCTGAAGTAAATGCACGCCAAAATTAATAATCAACAGTTGACTTGTTCCTTAGCGCTTTGGGTTTGCTCTGTGGTAGCCACAAAGCGTTTTTAAGAAAACCTCAACTCACTTTCAATGTCAAGCTGAGACGTAAAGTAGCCCTAGAGCAGTAGTAGATTTTTGCTAGGGCGAGTTCAGGCAAAGAGCAGGGCTGTCAATTGTCAAGCATTTTTCTTCAAATGACAGGAATGAATATGTGGTGAATTCCAATGCTGGAACAACAACAGCTTCATGCGCTTAATAAAACAAGGTAGAGGTGATCAATCAAAACATTACTTTAATCACAGAAACGAAGGATACGACCACACAATTACTACGCTGACAAATTCAATTGATAGTCATAATTCTAACCACTGATTCACGTATCAATCACGTATTTGATACTCGTGTTGTTATCTCTTAAAAGACAAATAAATCCCAGGAAATTAGACATGACAGATGACACAGATTCACTTGCTTGCGGTTGTGCTCCTATCTTTGCCCTGGGGTTGTGCCCATGGGGTAATGAAAAAGTTCGAGGTGTTTTCACTGTTAATGCTTTTCACTGTAGTTCCGATTTGGCAAACATTGTAGGACCCCTTCATTTCTCACAAGTAGGTAATGTTGAAATGCAATGAAATCAACTGGAATGAAACGGGCTACTCCCCAGCCATCCCAGAGATTTTTGCGTGGACACAAATACTCTGCAGAAGAGCTGCTACTTCGCCAATAAACTTGTTAAGTCACCTCAGTTCCCAGCTGGCTGAGTCCAGTATCGTACGTTAATCTTCTGGGGCTGAATAACCGCATCAGTGACGGATGAGTAATTGGCGTTTTCCTTCCAAATTTAGTCTTAATTACACAATATAGTTTGAGTTCTCATCTATCTAATCAAATTCTGAAATTGAATTGCTCGATAAAGTGAGTTTTAATGCCAAACTCACATATTTCCGTCACTTATTACTCGATCACGAGTGCTTTGATGAAGCCTCTGAGTCTAAATCTTTCTTTGAAGCTTCCATTTCTGGTAAACTGGTAGGTTTCACTTACCGGCAAGAGAGTTGTCCATCTGCTTACCATTCCTAAGTTGATCTCCTGAAAGGAAAAGTCTTTCTTCAGCCTCCATAGTACGACCGGATCAAAAGGACTGCTTTTAAGATGCCAAACAATGAATTAGAGCAAGAATAGCGCTTGGTCTATATTTTCAGCACTGTTGGTACATTCTCATGTCAAAGATTCTTCATCAGACGAACGCTGCCGCTGCTGAGGTTCTGGTTGTTCATCGATTATTACTTGAACTTGAACACAATCAATTGGTTTTAAGTTTAATGGAAGCCTTATTGAATCTCTAAAGAGACATGGAGACTTTAGTATTTCAAAATGACAGTCAATATCTTGAATGGCATCCATTTTCAAAAGCTTTTATCCCCCATAGAAGAAAAAAATTGATGCTTAAACAAACTGTTCCTCAAAATGAAAACACAAAGAAGAAGTTATGGGAATGCTCGTTGCTGTGGGATTTAGTATTTCTATTGATAAAGTCGCACGTAAAAGCTTGATTAAAACTCGATAAAACTGAGTCTACCCTGATATGTGAAAATTAATAGCTTAAGTTGATCTCAAAGCTTCAGTTGCTCTAAGAACAATAGCTATGTCACATTTATGACACATTTATTTGAGCTTATCGTTTTGTCGTGCATTATACATTCAAAATGTGACCTTGAGACTACGATTGGAGGCTTTTAAGCGATTATATCAATGTTATTGTCCCCAAACCACATTGATATAGGCTATTTTGTGCTATCACAGCGCATTGTTCTAGCAATATAAATGTAAGAACAAAAAATATATTCGCACAACGCATACCAGACTCAATCGCTTTTATACGTTAACTATGTGCTGCTGAACTTACCGCAGCTATAGAGCTTCTTGATTTTTTATAACGTTTTTCAAAGTAATAGGGCCATAGTTGTATATTGTTTTCGAAGCTAAAAAGGATTCTAATCTAAGAAATTAAATAGACCTCACTTTATGTGAACATCCTTGAAGAGATAAACTTTTTTGGTGTCTAGAGTGTCCAATTTCGGATAAAATTCATATTCCTGGCAAACGGTGACAATGGATGAGGAGCCAAGATGCTTGTTCAGTTCGTCAAGCCAAGTTCAATATTTTTGATCTTTACCCAAACTCTTACTCTGTCTTCTGTCATTTTTCAATTTAAGCTAACGTTACACTTCAGAAGTATTGGGAAAATTGATCGCAAGAAGTTCAGGAAATGGTCCCATGTTGATTCAGGAACACAAATTGAATGGAAGTCTCGAACCGATAAGGCTAGCTTTATCTTCAATAAAAAAGACTTTAGCTCACATTTTCTACCTATGAACATTACCTTAATGATGACAAGGATCAAGAAGCTCCATCCCTCCATCCAAGCTCTTCTTCTAATCAAATTCTTGATCACAGCTCAACTCAAGGTTGGCTGATTCTGTGCCTATGATAAACCCAATTTCAGTTGACTTGCCATCCACAACAGGGGTTATATTATCACTGTTCATCGTTTTTCGAGTAAGACCTTAAAAAGCAAAAGATATCTCAATCTGTGGTTTTAGCTCATAGAGATTAGTGTATCTGTCAACATTCGATGCTGTGTTTGGTTAATGAATCACTATCGTAGTGGAATAGTAACCAACTTGTAAAACGTTAAGTAGAACATCCTTTTACCTCAATTGAGAAAAGTACCTGCAATTTAATCTGTGAATCCATAAAAAACAATAAACCAACTCTACTTACCCCTCATTCTAGAAAATTGCATGATCACAATGTCAATGACAATTTACTTGTCTTTAACCTCATCAAGTCAAAACGAGACCGACAAACACGACGAATCTTTATGAAAACATCAGTAAACATTTTAAAATGAAATATTTGCGCAAATATCGATAATAAATATACACGTTTTGTCTACTCAAAATCTTTCTTGCAGCTCCACAGTGTCGCCGTTGATGGCGTTCATAGATAAATTATGACTGAACACCACCTTTTGAAGAGTTGAGAGCAATCATCATCATCATCACAGACACAGCACATCGGCATCGTCTTGTTGTCTTGTCGAGTTATCGTCGTGGCTTGGTTTGTTTGGAAAGACCAACATTATCAGTTCATCATCAGCGTCTACATGGCAAACATCTCTGCTATTTCCTTATCTCATTGTGTGTGCTTATTGTGTATCAATCGAGAGACGATCCTACAAATTGTTTCCTGAACTGATTCGAAATGATGGACTTGGACGTTGCTGGACGAATATAACCGAAACCAGATAATTTGTAAGTACCTCTACCTACATTGTATATTCGAGCTATCTTGCTATGGTCTCATAACTCATAAGTGTGTTGGAAAAATAACAACGAGTGTCAATAGCAAACAGAAAGTGTTATCTTATTTTTTTCCGAACATCAAAGAGCATCATCGACATTTCCGCTGGCTCTTGAGAAAGATGACGCGACACATCAAATCAGGGCAGGTATATCTCCGTACGTCTTGCAAACAAAGTTTCGATAGTGGAAGTGATGGTACTTAGGCCCGCCGGGGACCACAATTGTGCATGATTTCGAAGTAATCTTATCAATTTGTCAAGATTGAGTCAATTTTGTATAAATGTCTTGTGTGTTTATTTTTGCAGACTGTGTTTCTGGTTGTGTGTTCTTTCATCTCGCTAATGATTCCCAATAACTGAGACAAAACGTAATTAGTTTCGAATTGGGTTCTATGTCAACTTTTTTGTGCTTATAGGAGTACCTACTTAGTCTTCTTTTTATTTTACATTTTGGTTGCGTGTAAAAACGTGACTTGAATGAAAGCCAAAACACGCTTTACGACTTACTAGTTGGACATATTTTTGAAAGAAAATGAAGTAAGGTAGGATGTCATCTTTTGAAACCAAAAGGAAAAGCATTTGTGATTTTTCTGTGTTGAAGCTTTCTTAATCACTGGTATTAGAGTTGCAAGACAATTCAATACATTAACTAAAAATCATAGAAAAGAATAAATCTTGGATAGTAGATTCGTTTGACAATTTGCTGTACAGAGTCATCAGCAGGGATAGGATTTTACTAACTTTACCTTTTTTTTTTGGCTAAACGGAATATGAAATAGACTTTCGACGAACATGTTTCAAGCCCTGGTGATTGCAAATATAAGTATTTTATTTTGCCTTTTTTTTCCTTTTCATACCATAATTGCCTTATTTTGCCTTTCTTCGCCATTCTTGCCTTTTTCTGCCTTTTTTGCTTTTTTATTAAAGTTTGTTAAGAAATATCTAATAATTAGTTAAGCATAAAAAAAAAATTTATGTTTATCAGCGCAAACATGATTGGTACTTCTTCCAATCCAATTGGTACATGTATGCATGTTTTATACGCAGCCATGCTCGGTGCTTCTTTCTCGCAGCGTAAAATGCATACCTGCATCAACATTTAGAACGTTCTTGACTCTTCGGAGAAATGATTGAAGATGAAGAACTGGAAGCGCAGCTGGCGTTCATTAAAGTCAATTTTGAATTTGTAGTCGATCTGAAAAACACAAATTTTCAAAGACCTACTAAAAACAGGAACCTCAATTGGTGAAGTACTGCCCATTTTGAAAGACATTGAGGAAGTCTTGAAGAAGATTACTGCCGTTTCCAATGGAAACACAGGCCTAAAAATGATTGTGCAGATAAATTCTGTAGTAAACGGCGAAGTGGATTCCAAACTCCCAGGAAACATTGAAGTGAATAATGTTGAAAGTGTCAGATGGGCTCCTCTCGTTTCAGCTGAAGCTGAGAGATCATTTAGCTCCTTCGAAGCCCTTTTTAGGGACAGCCGAAGAAGATTGCTTCCTGACAACTTAAAAAAAAACTCTTGGTAGTTTAATGCTACTACAATTAAATGTATTTTTGTTTATTTGCCTTGTATTTTTTAATAAATGCATTTTCTTTGCCTTTTTAAGTGTTTTGTTTTGCCTTTTTCCAATTTTTTAGGTCAACAAAATCCTAGCCCTGGTCATCAGTGTGATGCTGCAATAAATGGAGTCTAATTATTCAATAGTATCTTCTCTATTCGGAACAGAAAGAAAAACTTTTGAGTGGCAATTCATGCATCAGAAGAACAGATTTGTGGAAAATGTAAAAATCAAGAAAAGGGTGGTTAAAAATACTCCTTGTTTAGACAAAAGCAAAGTACTTAAAAAATGCGAATCATCCTCCTCTTCCAATTACCGTCCAAGCTCCAATTGCACTTACGTCCCTTCTTTCCAAGGTCATGGAAACGTTGATAAACCGTCAATTTATGAAATATCTTGAAGTACGAAAGTTTTTTAATGACCGTCAGTATGGCTTTCGTAGCAAACGGTCCACTAGTGATTTGATGGCTTAATTCACCGAAAAGTGGAACCAATCTTTGCATTGTTTTGGAGAAAGTATGATTATTGCGCTTGATATTTCTAAAGCATTTGATAGAGTGCATCAGGCACTTTTATCGAAAATGCGTGTTTTGGTATCGATGAGTCTCTTCTTCTTGGATTAGAAACTACCTTTCCGCCCGTTCAATACAAGTTGTATTGGATGGCTTCAAATATGAAAATCATAAATGCTGGTGTGCCCCAGGGTTCCGTTTTGTTACCGACTCTCTTCCTCATTTTCATAAACTGTTTTACTGACGACCATATCATAATCATATTCGTTCCCAAATTCACGTCCCTGCTCTTCGGATGTGGAATTGGAACGGTTGCGTATGATAAGCTCATTGAATTCTGACCATGACAGCATTTTTACATGGGGTCATATGAACCGAGTAAAATTCAATGCTTCGAAAACTTAACCTGCATCCAAGAAACCGAAAAGCTGGCAGTACTTGGTATGTGTGTAAACGATGATCTTCGTTGGAATGGCCACATATTTGAAGTCGCCAAAAACGCTGCTAAATGCTTAGGCTTCTTGAGACGATGCCGGAAGCTCTTCACCCCTTCTGATCTGGCTACAATTTATAAGGCCTTCATCGGCCCAAAACTGGAGTATAACTCCCATATCTGGTCAGGTGCTTCTCAAACATCTTTGCGCCTACTTATGATAGGGTACAAAATAGAGCGTTAAAATTGATAAGTGATTAGTTCAATCGATTGATTCTCTTGAACATAGGCGAAACGTTACCTGTCTCACTATGTTTTATCGCTTTTTCTACCAACAGTGCTCTAGTGAAGTAGCCAGTTGCTTTCCTCCCCTGAAACAATTTAGCCGCAACACCCGCCTCGCTAGGAATGCTCATCAGTTTTGCCTTGAGCCCAACTTCGGGTGTACAGTCAAGTATAGAGATTCCACCACCCGAATATGGAATGCTTTACCTGTCCCTGTCCCCACATAACGATTCACAAAAATTCAAAAGCAACGTGCATCGGTGTTTCCTTTCAAATCCTCTCCTATTTTCCTAAATGCTCGCACAGTGTTTTTTTTAACATTATGAGGGTAGTCATAACCAATTGATGTGCGCCTTAATTATAAAAATAGGGACATCCGCATTTGGTTGTCCTCAGATATGAAATAATCCAAAAACGAGATGCTTTCCTACGCTTTCTGGAGGCCATCTCAAAGTAAGTCCTAGTTTTCAGAAATTGAAACTACTTACTTCTTTAAAACCAGTTTGGCTTCTTATACTACCTAAATTAAATTACAACTGTCCGTCCCCTTTTTTGGGGTTGGTGGCCCAAAAAAAAAATTTTTTGGGCTATCAAGCGTTGAAATAGTTTGTTTTTTTAGTAAACGCTTACAACAGGTAAAAAAAACTTTCTTATCTACGTTCAATTTATTGGATGGATTTGTGCATACAAATCGTTATTCTTTTTTTGATTTTTAAATTGACAACACTGTTTTAGTGAAAAGCAGTAGGTTCGTTCTTTAAAGCTTACCCAGGATCTTGACGCTACAACAACTATAAATTGTCAAAAAAGACAGGGTTTTCGGTTGTCAAAAAACATTAAACCAGAAAATCACCGTACCACCTCACTTGCTGCGACCAATAACTTTTATGAGTCCTTTAGAATGAAAAAAAATAAGTCCTTTTGAAACAAAAAAGAGCCAGTTCACATATCAAATCGCTTCAACTGATATGGTTCTCTACAAGCGCCTTTTTGTTTGAATTGTGCGATTGGAACTTTGAACTGGGTTAGGCTTAAGAAGTGAAAACACGTTCAAACTTAATAAATAAATAAATAGAATGAGCCAATGCAAAAAGGAGAGTCCTCTTCTAAGAAAAATGTATCCCTGAATCCTCTTAAGAGGAAAAAGTCCCTCGGAATACTATTTTGTTCTAGTGGCAACACTGGTAGAAAGACTACTATGTTTGTTCATTGCAGCCCAACGGTGGCCCTGTGGTTGCCACAAAGAGTTTTTTGAAAAGCCTCAACTCGTCCTGAATGTCAAACTGAATGTTTTTTCAACCCCTGGGTTTGCCTTCAACTCGCCCCGAAGAAGCACTTGGTATTTTTCTTCTAATGAGAGGGATGTGATGTGATTTCGTGGCCTAGCTTTTTTTTGAAGAAAAAACCCTGTTTTTTTACAACTTATGGGACTGTCAAGCAAGCTTGGGTTAAGTTCAACGAACGAACCCATTTTTGCTCATTCACGGCGGTCGAAAAAGGTTTCGAAAATTGGATCCATAAAAAAACAATTTCAACTTTGATTCGTACAGAAAAACTCGCAAAAGGAATGTTCTTTAATCCTTTTTTTATCAAGGCCGGCCAAGTCTTTGAAGAAGGCGTGAATTTAAACAAAAACTACCAAATCTTCTTTACGAACTTCAAGCTTAGCTCCGAGAACTTTCAAGGTGTATATGCTGCATGTTCGTTAAGTTGTGGTCTGAGTTAATTCACAATCCCAATAGTCAACATATCTAGCTAGTAGCTACCTACAATCACCATCATCAGCAAGCACATGAAAAAAAGCATAACATCAGAAAGGTTCAATAACCAGTATTACATCTGTTATTACCAGTATAAATGGGTAATATTTTACGAAATCAAACTTATAATTGCAATCTAACACGCATTAATCTTTCAAGCGTTTGAAAGCTGGTAAAGATACTATCGTTGTGTTTCCATTGAACAAGCAAGCAAAGCCAAGAAGTCTTTTTTCTCTTCACTTATTTTCTCAGTCTACACTCATAGAAAAATTAATACAAACCAACAACAACAATAAGAGTAAACGTCTTAAAATTGACCTTGCTGTAGGCACAAGCAATTATATATGTAACTGTGTACATATATACCAACAAGCAACAACTAAAGGAACAAGAAACAATATAAAAATGCAATGCAATGAAAGTGAAAATGGATTTAAATTTTTTTTCTTCTGATGGATTTGCATGGCGTGCCAATGCTATGCCGTTTTGGTCTCCATTATACTTACACTTGCTTAGTTTAATAACGTTTATGAATTCGATTGGGCAAAACAATGGCAGCGCGGTAAAAAAAAACAATAACAATTCTTAACCATTTCTTGTCTATGAGAAGAATGAACAGCAAAAAATTTAGTGAGCAATAAAAAATTCCTTCAGATTCTTCGGTGCTCATCAGATGACGAAGAAGACAAAAAGAGGTTTGTTGTAGATATGCCTACCTTACCTTACCTATAAACCTAACATAGGTAAACAATAACAAAGAAATGGATACCCTCAACGAAAGTGTTCCCACATTAATTTGTTTCATTTAGCTTACTTATTATTGTGTTTACGATCGCTTGACGTTGGCACTGCCATTTGGAACCGAACGTGTGAGCTGCTTTAGCATCTAATTCAAAAGTTATCGCGGTATTTAGCCTGTGGATCTAATTGAAGGTATAATAATTACAATTAATTATCCGTACCTACTCTTAGTTTCATTTTGAAGTTATACTCCATACCTAGGTGTTATTTCTTTGAGTTTGGTATAGCACTTTCGTTTGGAGTTTTGAAGTAGGTGCGTGGGTATGTATGTTCAGTTTATATTATTTCCTTTTATTCATATCTGTTTTATTAGTTATATTTAAAAATATATTTCAAAGCTTTAAAAAAGCTGACTTTTGGTGGCTTTCAATAAACTTGCCAATTAGCGAAAAGGAAAAACCACTGGAAAAAGAATTTTTAGTTTCTGTAACTCGAACTTCAAAGAGACAAAAATATATATGTCGTATTGCGTGGGAGCTTTAAGGTTCGAGTACCAAAAACATTAAATCCATCCAGGGCCGGATTTAAAGCTATGGAGCCCTCGGGACAACAAAGGAGTGGATGCCCATTGGCCCGAATTCCAAATAAAATGAAAAATTTTTTTCAGTCTAGTTTTCCAATCAATAATAATTAATTTTGAGACCAAGTATAGATTATTTCATAATTTAACGAACACATAAATAAAATCGGAAGCAAGAATTATCAAAAATTAAATTTTAGCATTAGCGAACGGAACTTGTTTCGCCGAAAAATTGTTGATGATTTCGCTGAACTCCAGTTCCAGAAGCAAATCACTTTCAATGCTCAGGAGCGAAAGCTTTGATAGACGGTTTTGCCCCATCTTTTTATAATTTTCATATTTGAAAACGAACGCTCTCCAGTGCAATTTGATATCATCAAAACCAAATATATTCTCAATGCAATTCCAAGGTTTGGGAATCAATCTCTAGTTACAAAGTTACAAATTGAACCAACTCACTAGCTAGACTAGGTTCTAAATCATCCTGATAAACTTTCACCAATGCCTCTGCCACAGCGTACAAATTTGCGGCATCCAACTTCTCGATGTGATTAAGAAATCCAAATCTCGAACGTACAGCTTCATAGGCGTTCAATATTTTGGTTAGAGAAACACATAACTGATCGACCACTGTGATAAAGGCGGATAGGTACTTTGTATTTTTCCTTCGGTGACAGATCTTGTGCTTTCCTGTAATCGTGCAGATACAGCCTCACATTTCTAGTTCTGGAACGTGATTGTACGTACTACGTATTCATCAGACAGAGATATTTTTTTGGCATCCTCCTTGAAGATAAAAAGTTTCTTTTGGATTCCACGAATGATTTCAATGATTCTAATGCACGCATTGCCGATTCAAGAATCATTTTCGGGTTTTGTACACATTGCTTGTAGCGTTAAATCACTCCAAAATATTGCAAATAAAGCAGTTTCGAGACCACGCATCTTCTGTAAAAGGTGCTCTGCTTCATTCCTCGCGATGTATTTTTGTTCTTTATACGATGATATGCTGGTTAGAGCCAGCATTCGATTTCCGAATAGCCGTCAACTATGGCTTTCGCAGCTTAAGCTTGACAAGGCCAACGGGTGTCACAAAGCTTTTTCAAGACGACTGTCTGTTTTTTTTTCTTCTATAATTTTTTGATCAGAATTCCATATCCTTCTGTACTTGATGTGAAAAACGTATATAAATTCTGAACGAGTGCCTAACAAAGTCATTTGTGATTTTGATACTTTACTGACTGATTTCTGTTAATATTTAAATCAATAGAAATATCAAATGAAAAGTTGTTTACTAATGTTTACCAGCCTGAATTTGAAAATTTTTCTCCGATGTCTCTATTGTGGGGGCCCCTAATTTGTAAGCCCTTGCCCTTGTTGCCCTTCCCTAAGTCCGGCCCTGAATCCATCCATAAGCACCGCTATTCCGAAAAGCTGTTACCAAAAAGGTAACATTGCTGGGACATAAATTGCTGGAACATGCCAAATAAATTGTTGCAATGTGATAGATAACTATAACAGATAATAATCGATATTGGTCAATAAAATAAATCAACATTTCTAATCAGGAATTGTAGGTACATACAATATAGTCTTTGTTACTCAGGGACAATGAAGTACTTTACGGTGAAAGAATTTTTGGAATCGGTCCAGTAAGAAATGAAATTGGTCAAGCAGTTTCTATTAAATATTTAAATAAGCCTGTTGTTCTTTTGGATCACTCTTTCTAATAAAAAAAAGCCGCATCAAAATCCGTTGAATAGTTTTAAAGAAATAAGCATGCATTGGATCAGACAGACAGTGGGTGTTTATAAAGTGAATTGTATTTCAACTTAAACAACGCTCAAAATTGCAACAACATTTTGATTTTGACAGTTAGTTAAACAGGATGCGTTATTTGTGGCAGTGTACCCCTGACCCAGGGTAGGGAGCACTATTTTTTGGTGTCGCTTTTTTGAGCCCGGTAGCAATAGTGGCCGGCTTATGCCTTCAAGCACACTAAACTTAAAATAACGTTGTTTAACTTGACCTTTAGTTTTTCTATACTTAAATAAAACAAAAAGGAATCATGTTAAAAAAAGGAATCGGTTACAGCTGCTGGTGGTATAGAACATTTTCAATAAAGCTTTTGCTAAGGAGCCCGGCTTTTTTTATAATTAACACGCACATTAAGGGATAAGGGGTTATGACTAGACTACTACCCTTATAATGTTATAAGACACAGTGCGAGCATTTAAGAAAATAGGAGAGGATTTGAAAGGAGACACCGATGAACGTTGCTTTTGAATTTTTGTGAATCGTAATGCAGGGGAAAATAGGGTCAGGCAGAGCATTCCACATTCGGGTGGTGCGACTTAAATAAGAATCTCTATACTTGACTGTACGTCCGAAGTTGGGCTCAAGGTAGTACTGATGAGCATTCCTAGCGATTCGGGTGTTGCGGCTAAATTGTTTCATGGGAGGAATGCAACTGGCTATTTCACTAGAGCACTGTTTGTGAAAAAAGCGATAGAAGAGAGAGAGAGACAGGTAACGCTTCGACGATGTTCAAGAGAATCAATCGATTCTACAAAAGAACTATCACCTATCAATCTCAACGCTCTATTTTATACCCTATCAAGTAGGCCCAAAGATGTTTGATTAGCACCTGACCAGGTATGGGAGTTATACTCCAGTTTTGGGCGGATGAAGGCCTTATAAATGGTAGTCAGATCAGAGGGGGTGAAGAACTTCCTGCATCGTCTCAAGAAGCTTAAGCATTTTGCAGCGTTTTTGGCGACTTCAAATATGTGGCCATTCCAACGAAGATCATCGTTTACACACATACCAAGTACTGCCAGCTTTTCGGTTTCTTGGATGCAGGTTAAGTTTTCGAAGCATTGAATTTTACTCGGTTCATATGACCCCATGTAAAAATGCTGTCATGGTCAGAATTCAATGAGCTTATCATACGCAACCGTTCCAATTCCACATCCGAAGAGCAGGGACGTGAATTTAAAAAACCTAATATGAAAAGTTGAGGGTCGAGTCGTCAGAAAAACAGTTAAGTGGATTAGAAGTTTCAGACAAGAGATCATTTATGAAAATGAGGAAGAGAGTCGGAGACAAAATAGAACCCTGGGGCACGCCAGCATTTATGAAATGGGTATCAGACTTAAGCCATCCAATACAACTTGTATTGAACGGAAACTCATCGATACCAAAAGCACGCATTTTCGATAAGAGAGCTTGATGCCAAACTCTATCAAATGCCTTAGAAAAATCAAGCGCAATAATCTTATACTTTCTTTAAAACAGTATAAAGATTGGTTCCACTTTTCGGTGAGATAAGCCATCAAATCACCAGTGGACCGTTTGCTACGAAAGCCGTACTGACGGTCATTAAGAAACTTTCGTTTTTCAAGATATTCCATCAGTTGACGGTTTACCAACGTTTCCATGACCTTGGAAAGAAGGGACGTAAGTGCATAATTGGACGGTAATTTGAAGGGGAGGAAGATTCGCCTTTTTCAGGGACCGGCTGGACAAAAGCAGTTTTCCATCTGCTCTGGAATCGAATATAACAGCAAAATAGGGAAGATGGAAAAGTTTACGCAATGGTTTTGCCAGCGTAGAAGAACACCTCTTCAGAATAACGGCGGGGATACCATCTGTTGTCCGGACTGACGACTAAAACGCAAGATAAGAACTTCAACTTCTTTGAATAGGTACCTATGTCTCCCTAGCAGTTTTCCAAATTTTCAATTTAAATTGAACTTTCGCCTGCACTAGAAACATCCTTTTTTTAAAGAAAAACATCTTCCGAAGCCACTCCTTAGCTCTAAAACCATCCTCATCTGTTTTAGGAAAACCTACTTTGGCATTCGGAAGCAGTCCACTCTTCATAGCCATAATCAATCAATTTTTGTTGTTGGAGTCGTTACAAAGTTTTTAGTAATTAGGATGGCGTTGAAGATGGAAAGGTAGGTATACTAGTTCCCCTAACAGATCAATCTTCATTTCTAAACAAGTTAGGTGTACCTATCTTTCTCGTATACTCTGAACTGGTGCGTAGTTTCTTATTTTCCGTGTTTGACCTCTAAAAGCATACACTTAACAATCTCCATAAGTTGTGAAAATACCTAGCTATAGAAATGCCTGTATAGGTAGATACCTACCAACTTTGGCCCGGTTCATTGTCGATGTCGTCGTCGTCACATCGTCGTCAACTCATACCGCGACACCGCTTCGGCGCTCTTTTAATGACATCTTTCGTCTCCCAGTCTTTAAATGAATTTACGTATGAACTTATAGGTACCTCCAACTTGCCTGCATACTTAACTTCTTAGCCTACACACTCGGGCATACAAAATGAATATTTAATTAAAGGCAGCCATCATCGGTCTTCGCACATAGGTAACCATCACAACTACACATACCCAGGTATTTATATTAACATTAGTGTCCCTATTCCCGAAATGTTGAACCATATGACCCATTGAGGTCATCAGACTCTCACAGAGCATTCAGTTTCCACCATCTTCGTTTCTAATTTCAATCTCTACTCCAACCAAAACCATTAGGCTACGAGTGTGCGTCTTTGTCGTGCGCCCTTATATAATAAAGTAGGTAGTAGCTAGTTGGTGTAGTTTTATCAATGCGACTTTTCTCTGTTGGGTGAAACAACGTAGCAGTGGCAGGCAAGCCAGCAAGCAGCGCACCTATTCGACATCGACATCCGCCACTTATCTCAACTTAGAGCTTAGAGACGAACCAACCACTACATACATATACAAACAAACAGATCGTTTCATCGAAGCGACTTTCTTCTTCTACGTTCACGGATTAGTTTTTCAGAGAGTAGAGAGGTACACACAGATTCTTCTTGATGGGGTGTACCTGTAGTACTGATACTGTTACGGAACAGTCTGCAAAATAATCTCGCTACCTCTCGCTCTCGCAAAGACAGCTTGGCCTTATGTACCAACGGAAAGGGATCATTTGTATGTATATGCCACTGGCACCTGAATTTTCTGAGATACAGATACAGATAATATTATTTTCTACGTTTCGTTGTGTGTAGCTGTGTAGTTCCATCGGTTTTGTCGTCGCCGCAGTCTGTTCGGTATTCGCCGTATTCGGATGGTTCATTTTTGGTGCGGCATTGAGAAGAGTTCTTCCATTTCGTCTTTCTCGTTCTTCGATTTTCTCGTCGTATCGTAGCCTCTGGTAGTGTGTTGTGTGGTGTTTTTAGTCAATCTGAATCCAATCGTCGTACGTCGTGCCAGTGTGCCACTGCCACCCTTGCTGTTCTTCTTGTGTGTATCTTTTTATTTAGCTGTGAGTTGAGTTGTGTTCTTCTCTTCTTTTTCTTTTTAAATTGAGAGGGGAAATGTTTTTATTTAAATAGTTGACGTGCGATGGTCTATCGCATCAGTTGAGTTTCATCTGTCGAGCGGGGTGGAATGACGCAGGATTGAATTAAGAAATAAATAAAAATATCAATACAATAAAAAGGAACTACTAAGAAAACGGAAACGGAAGCAAAGAAAAAGAGAATCTTATTTAATAACAGTTGTGTGTTGTGCTTGGCCGGATGGTGTAGTTTTTTAATTCGAAATTAAATCACTTCGTGCGTCGGTACTGTTCGGTTGACTCCTAAAAATTGTGTGCGATATGACACGGAAATATAAAATAATAATAATAACGGAAAGTGCTGCAAAATAAATTATATAGAAAAGGTAATAAACCCCAACTGGATTTCATTTAAACAAAAGAAAATAAGTGAAGTTTTATTGAAATAAAAAGTGACTTTTGTGGATTACCTACTTTGATGGACTTGGATTGTATTAAGTTTACTGAAGGATAATATTGAAATCGTACCTAATTTTGAAGTTTTGAAAGTTACACTAAAAAGTTGTTCTCCTTAAAAAGGATCAAAACCCATCCATCCAACCAACTATCATTACGAACCCATATCCTTTCAAATAGAAACAGTTTTTGAACGACACGTAATCATCCAAGTGACTGGAGCTTTGCGAAAAATCCTCATTGATTTTTGTTCTCCGCAAGTGATGGGAATATCTGCAGAACTTTTTCTAAACAGATCGATGGTCTTATTGATTGAAATTTGAAATCACCACCCAGCACCCACCTATATCTCTTTCCATAATGTCTAGATATTGTTTAATCAGGACCATTCATTTTATTGAAACTTTTTAATTGTGATATGTGAGATCTTGACACCTATACCTTACGTTTTAATTTTGTACGAAAAATTAGTTTTCTGGTTCCCATAAAAGGCCAAGATATATAAAAAAAAAACGTAATAGGTATTAGGTCAACTTTGTGCGCATGTAAAGGCTGTGGTGAATTTATGTTAATATTTCATTGAATAAAAACTAATTTAGATTTCATGTGGTGTGTTTCGACCACAAGCTTATGATAAGATATCTGAACAACAAATTAAGAATGAAAAAAAAAATGCATTTAAACTGCGGTAATGTTAAAGAAAACTTTTGCCTCAGTAACGAACATTGATCAAGTGACTCAAGGTTTTACAAATGATAACAAACAATAATTTTGATTGAGTGATTGTTGCTAATTTCATTTAAATTTCAATAAATTTTGTTGTATTTGTTACATGTCATTTATACCCACGCCGTTTTTAAGACATTCAGACTTAGATATTTGTCTTGTGTCAAGTGTCATGACCGTTAACAGTAGTGCCATGGGTTTCCGTCGGCAAACGAAATTTCCCAATAGTGAAGGTTGCACATTTGCAGCTGTATCAAGTAGAAACTAAAAGCAGATAAACAAAGAAAACAATTATTTTCATTAATAAATGAAATTATTTAACTATAAGCTCAAACGCTTTCACGTTCAAAGGATAAAGTCTTTCTGTTTAATTGGCAAAAGACTTTTTCGCCTTTTTCGTAAATGAAAAGAATTTTTTCTGAGGTCGTATAGGTAGGAATTGCAAAGACAAAAACACATTGGAAAGGACTTACTATAGGAATATTTGTGTGGGTACCTTCCAAAATGACTCATAAACGTGTCAGTTTGAATTTCATTCGCCTTAACGTAGGTTAACTTCTTCTCTCGTAGAAGTTCTTACTGGAATTATTGTCCAACTAGCGACCACTTGATCACTTCCGTTTCCCACTATGGGTGTTAAAAGAATCAAAATTTGACAGGTATTCCCTGCCGACGGAAAAATATTGTGCCTTTTCACCTCTTATAACAAAATCACACCTACCTAGAAGACAATTATTGAAAATCGCACAAACTTTAATCACCTAGAGGTAAAGAAGCCTTCAACTAACCTAATAACCCTTAGGCCTTGAAAAAACTTGTTTTTACCCAAAGATATCACTGACTAATATTTGCAAATTAAGTAATCTAACAAAGATGTACATGCTTTTGGGTAGGTACTGCGCCAAGCCTTGGCAAAAGTTACACAAACCAAAAATAAATGAAGCAGATTTTGAAGAGGGTTACTGAGACATGATTTACGTGTTGTAAATCTTTTCAGTTTTAGCGAAGCCGAAATCTGTTTTGAATTTTTGAAATAATTGATACACTTTAGATGGCTCAAATGATTTTGGTGGTTTCGTCCAATCGAAAAAACTTAAGTTAGGTATTTCGCATTTCGAATAAGTATCAAGTTGTTTTGGAGTTTTTAGTTCCCAAAACCGCTTCAGTCTACATCCGCCATTTTATGGAAGGCGGACGTCCTTTGAAACACTTCGTTGGATATTTTCGGACTGGAAATATTGGAACTCATTGTAGAAAAGTGTTGAAAATAGCCATTCAAATGGAAATGGCGGTTCTGGAGGCATAGGTAATTGTACCTAAGCTCGTTTGTCTGTTACGTGGGATCTGCTTTCGTAGTTCGAATCCCAGAATAATTAAAAAAGAAAATGTTTTAGACGGGTATCAGCCTTCGCGAGAAAGGGTAATTGCTCTTAGAGTAATAACACACTTACATGAAAAACGCTTTCTTTAAACTGTAGGCCCTGAAATGTACCTAGGTCCGAAAACTAAAACTTTTTTGAAAGAATAACCAAGTTTCCATTTCAAGGCGGTGTAAAGGTAGAGTCTTCATCCAGTTCACCCAAAAACTTAGTTTGTTTTTAATTGGTAGAGCCGTTATTCATGGGAAAGATCACCGCAAGAAAGCAGCTCTTCGAATTTAACACAAAATCCTAGGCAGGTAGGCACTAACATTCGCTACCTTAAACGCAACACAACCAACGTCTTCATGCAAATCTTTTTTTTGTTTTTGAGATTGGAATAAAATGAGATTTACTTTTACCAGAAAATCCATTTTGTGGGTTTTCCGCTAATTGGACTTTGTTCTCTGAGCAAAAAGTTTTATTTCTTGGAAAAGTATCTTTCATTTTCTTAACTTAAAAAAAAAATCAAAAGATTTTCACTTTCGGCTTTCGTGCGATACCTAACTTAGAACTATTAAGATGATTTAAAATAAAAAAAGCAAAATCTTGCCACAATTTTATTTTTTGTTTACTTTTGTTCAAACTAAATTTTTTTCTAAATTTTTTACTAAAAAAGTTTGCATTGAAATATTAATTAAAGAACAAAGTATAAGCTCTCAAAAGCATAACAGTTTGTGTAAAGGCACTATACCTAGTTTGTGTAAGAGACTTATGTATTTTGCTTATTAATTTTTTTTTTAGAAAATAGACTTAATTTTTACGAAATTGCCCTTCCCGACTAAATGGAGTTATGTACATATATAGGCCCTCCTCCCATACAATTTTGTCCTTTCTTGACCCAACATATCTGTCCTGGGCCTCATGCAAAACACCCTGTATAACTGCGAGTATGGTTTTACATTGGATTGAATTTTGACGTTTGAGGCCGTTCTTTCTGACTTTTTAACTGATAAAGAAAGGAACAAAAACATTTTTAATTTAATAAAAATATCGTTTACCTACATGAGTTTTTTTTTTTTTTTAAATTTGAATAAAATGAATAACTGGTACAAATGTGTATTGGGTACACATTTATCTACTAAACAGAACTTATGGAAACATTAAATTTTACAATTCCCAAATTAGCACCAGGACAACTCAGAATTACACTGAGTCATTTTTAATTTGCCTGGGTAGTCATTTTGAAAATGTGTTTTATTAAGTTTCTTAAGAATAGTCACTTATTCTGTTTATTTTAATAATTCATTTTTAGAATTTTTTTCTAAGATTTTTAAAAGCTTTTTCCAAAAATAATGTTAATGAAAAGTAAAACTTCAATGCTATCTTTAGACGACCCGTACAAAACAAGACTCTGCTAAATTCTTTTGAAATTTTATTTTTAAAATTTAACGTTTTCTCTAAAATATCCGTCTTTCGAAATGGCGGCCTTAATACAACCATCCTTCATCGCCATTTCCAGAAATACCTATTCCTATGATCTGTTGGAATTTTTGTAGTAACGAACACTCAAGGCTTTCCTATCACAAAACAATGTATAGACATAACGGTATTTTTATATAGTTTTGGCCATCGGTCACAGAAATGCTTTCAAGATTATGAGATTGAATCTTATAGTTCCTAAACTCATTGAAAAAATACTTAGTGTACTCAAAATAACTAGATGTCTCAAATTTCATGGTAATCGGTAGGTATAAAAGTTGATAAACCTGCAGTTTCACTGGCTGCAGCGCTAAAGGCAAGTTTCCACAACCTACAGGGTCAGAACAATATTTTTCTGAAATTCTAAACATTAATTATTGAATTCCAATCAAAAACAAACCGCGTGCCAGACTCAAGAAAGTTTTCAAGCCATTAGCATTACTTGAAGAAATAATTCAGTAGGTACCTTTTTGTATTAAAGGTTAATCAATCAATTCAGTTGCGAGCTGTTAGCTTGGCGGCATGTGGCGTAAACAAACTGTAATTTGACGCAATCTAAGCAATTAAATTATTCAGAATGGCAGTATAGGTCATAATCCCTGCGATCCCTTTGAGATTGATCAAATGCTATCTAGTTGTTATACTATTTGAGCTCATATAACTGCACCAATGAAACTTGATTCGAACTGCCTTTGGTTTGCGCGTTTACGATCGTTAGGGGTGGTTGAACTTTGGCCAAAATTGTTTCAGGTTTTCATATTTTTCAATTTCTCATAGCGCTTTCCATTGCATTGCAAGAAGTGACAAGAGTTTTCGGAAGCATTCTCTAAAACTCGATGCAGAAAGATCGTTTCTCACGATTTTAATAACTACTGACATCACTTTTTTGTGAGCCATTTGGTGTTTCAATCATACAAAAAAATGAATGCAAGTAATTTGTAGTGTTCCATCGGTTTTTAAAATTAAAATTAAATGAATGCTTTCGTGAAACCAATAAAAAGTGACATTAGAAAATACTAATGTCGCTTTCCACAGTTTAGCTAGTTGTCTTTGTGTGAGAGAAACACCTTTGGCTCAGAAAATAATATTCCGAGAAGAAAATTTTATTGTAAGGGGTGTTTTTTTTAAAGGTGTACACGTACACACAAAAAACGCATTCAAAATATTGGTCTTACATAAAAGAAAGCATAAAATGTCATTCGTGCTCAAAACCGATTTTTGGCATATCGGGCACGCGTCTGGCTCGAGTGAAGCAAAACTGGAAAGTTCAATTTTTGACCATTCTGCAGCTGGAGCATTTTGGAGCCGAATAACGACAGCAACAATTTGCAAGTGTTCTGAAGTAAGTCTGTAAATAAGTGTAATGGCAAAACGTATACTGACCACCGCAAAGATAGTACCAGCACTAGGAACAGTGCTGCCAATTTTTTCTTTTATTTTTTTTGTCTCTTAATGGAAAACAATCGTAATTCAAGAGTTCTGCACCTACATTATGTACGTTGCTTTAGAACTCGCTTCTAAAATATTTTAGATCTTCTTCGGACGAGTTGATGTAAAATTTAAGTTTGTTGAAATTGATACGTTTTTTTTTTTTGGAGCGTTTCCAAACCATTTCCTTAGATCGTTACGACATCTACAAGACAAGTGCACTTTTTTAAATGAGTGAATATGAGTGAAGTTAAGTCTTGGCGATCACTGTCTAATTTTTTCAGCTTAAGTGCTTTGTGATAAGTTCCGCTTTTAATCACAGAGCTCACAGGGTGTTAATATCACTTTAATCAATCTCAGAACTCAGATACGTGCAAAGATTCTCTGTCAAGATATTCAGCGAATATCTTTTGCATTTGACAAAATTGATTTCAATAATGGCTGGCCTTATTACAAACTATTCAATTTTAAAAATAAGTCGAATACATGCACATTATGTACATGTAGATATGCATTCAGTGACTTGTATTGCCAAGCACAAAAATCTCCGTGCTCCGTGATAGGTATTACCAATTTCTTCGAAGGTGTTTTACACAACGCAACGGTCTCATATTGACACGGTGATTAACGTGAATACACAAAGAACAGATATGAAAATCAATTAAGGCGCTTCAGCAAACAGTAGAAACAAAAAAAAAAAAAAATACAATGACACGAATGGGTATCCAAAAAATAATTCAAAAAAAAAAAAAAAGATAGAAAATGCTTGCACATATCCGATTTTACATATCTCCGGTTTAATTTTCTTATTTGTGTTTCTGCTTCAATTAGTATGTTGGTATCATTTTGCTGAATTGGCAAATGGGGGTGCTCATTTCGATGATCTGAACTTAATTTTTTATTTGAATCTGCTATTTGATTTTAAAATAAACAAGCTTCTCTGCTCTTTCTTTACAGGTTTAAACTTGTGTGTTCTCGTATACAACCGAAAAAAAAGAAACCCTCAAAATGTTGAAAACAGCAATCAAAAAGGAATTAACTGACACACAATTGCGAAAAATGGATCGACGCGAATCCACAACATCAGACTCATCTGTAGAACCCATGGACCTGGGTCGTTCGAGTTTGAAAACTACTAAATCTGGAATGGTGGACCATTGCATAGACCTGCCAAAAACAATACAAACTAAGGATGCCATTTTATCAGATGCCAATATTAAGTATCGTTATGAATCTGACGCCGACGAATCAGATGACCGCGATAGAGATCATCAAAGAAGATCACATAGTCAACATCACTATCATCATCGACGGCGCGGTAATAATGGACGTGACAAACGTACTGTTCATTTAGAATTTACCGATAGTCCACATTCATTGCGAAAGAAATTTCGCTTTAGCAGTAATCATAATGTTTCCGAAGCTGTGATTAATTTGAAATCGAAAACATCGAACAACGAATCCACAAATTCAACAACAACGGGTTCAACAAATTTGACATCAACAACGAATAACAATGAATCGGGTTTTGTGGATGCCAGTGTAAGTCATGTTCTCAATACATCAGCTTCATCAGCAACTTCATCTGCATCGTCGTCATCGCCCACATCCTCGTCGTCGGCTTCACCAACCGCCAGTAATATTGCATCGGCTGTGTCTAGCCCCGAATCGGGTGGCATGGGTGAACGTGACGACATGAAGTACCTTTGCCCAATTTGTGAAGTGGTCTCGGCGACACCACATGAATTCACCAATCACATTCGGTGTCATAATTATTCATCTGGGGATACCGAAAATTTCACCTGCCGCATATGCTCCAAGGTTAGTATTGCTGGAGTGGATTATAGTTTAAGTGTCTTGAGGTGTGGTAGTGGCATTTCATTAAGAAAGTGGCACAAATATTTAAAAAAAAAATTTAATCCATTTTGATTAGATTAGTAACGTAGTGATACAATACATCTTTTTTTTGTCTCCCGCAGGTTCTGTCATCAGCCTCGTCTTTAGACCGCCATGTTCTGGTTCACACCGGAGAGCGGCCCTTCAACTGCAAATATTGTCAACTGACATTTACAACAAATGGCAATATGCATCGTCACATGCGAACACATAAACAGCACCAGCAACACTATCACCGTAATTCAAATGGGACAAAAGGTGGTGGTGGCAACTCCAGTTCATTACCAGTTTTGCCATCTACCGACCAATCGGCCGCAGCTCAAACAGCAACCACTGCTAATTCTGTGCCATCAAAAACAGCAGCAAACACAAGCAATGGTATTATTTGTAATGGCAATGGCGACACAATTGCCGATGGAGGTGGCGGCAGTGGTGGTGGTGGTGATAGTTATGACAGCGATGGTGGTTGCTCAACAGATTCATCAAGTGGCGTCAGCCAAAGTTCCAACAATAACAACAACAGCAATACCAACAACAAAAACATAAGCAATTTTAAACGCAAGAGTACCGACAGTTTGGATGACATGGCAATGATGAAACGACGCGTTAAGACCACAATTAACAATAACAACATAATCGATAACATTCACACTATAACCGAAAAGAATGCGACCGAAGTGCCAGATGCTATGGAAGAGGGAAAACAACAGCAGAAACTAGTTTGTCCGGTGTGCAATCGTAGTGATTTTGATGGGATGCTTGCGTTGGGTTCCCATATGGATAGCGATCACTCGGACATTCCGGCCAAGTGTCGCCATTGCGATGTGATTTTCAAAACGCATAGGCAGCTAAACGTTCATCCATGCACTAGTAAGCTAAAAATTACACACGGCTTCAAGGACATGACGTTTATAGACTTCTCTAGCGAAAAATTCCCGCTAATCGCAAAATCCTTGTGTGAACAAAGTCTTCGGGCGTCTGTTGGCAGTCAGAGATTTGAATGCTCAAAGTGCTATCGAGCGTTTCCATGTGCCAGTGCAGTTGAAATTCACGAGAAAGACTGTGCCACTTCAGGAATGAATCTTTACGTTGATTTTTCGAAACGCAAGCAGAGGACCTACAGCGAGAGCTCTGAAGGTGCTGATGATGACGACAATCGACGAGAGGAATTCTTCAACCGCTTGTACTTGACTAACAAATCCACGGCACAAAGTATGACTAGTCTTTCTGTTTCGTCACCATCCTTGTCCGATGTTAAGTCGTCCGAGTTGGAAAAAACCCCCGTCAAGCTGTCCCAGTTGGAGCAGTTCCAGGACACCAAGGAACTTGCCGATATTCAATCGATCCTTAATATAACTTCATCGTCGTCAACAAGTAATTTTCTGCGCAACTTCGAGAACTCGGTGAACGCACCCATTAGCAACTATGGAGCTGAAAACGGCGAAGAAGAAGCTCAAGACGCTTTCACCTCGGAGTTCCGTAAGATGAAACTGCGTGGAGAGTTTCCCTGCAAATTATGCACAGCAGTGTTTCCCAATCTGCGTGCTCTCAAAGGCCATAATAGGATTCATCTCAGCGCAGCTGGCCCCGGTCCATATCGTTGTAACATGTGTACTTACTCTATACATGACAAAGCAGCTCTCGTCCGTCACATGCGAACGCACAATGGTGACAGACCGTACGAGTGTGGCATCTGTAACTATGCATTTACCACAAAAGCCAATTGCGAACGACACTTGCGAAACCGTCATGCAAAGACTACTCGCGATGAAGTTAAACGTGCCATTATCTACCATCCGTCGGAGGATTCAAACTGTGATGACGCTATGAAGAAGTTGCACATGTTTTCGTCTCCCGAGTTTGACCAAGACGACATGGAACAGCATCACCCGCCAAAAGATCGCTCCACACCAGTGTCACACTTGAAGGAGATGCTTCAAGCCGACTCTAAGCCCATGAAAATTCAAGTCAAGAGTCTGGAGAAGTTGATTGACAAGCCATCATCTAATCAGCCCGATGAGCCGGAGCATAGCCCAGTGCTAGCTGAATGCGAACAAGAAAAGTCGAACATCCGACCCATTGACCTCAGCATGGATGTCTTGGATTTGAGTAAAAAATCTGTAAAAACAGAAAAAGTAGAAGAGAAGCGACCAAAAACTCCTACTCCAGTTCCACAAGCAGCTCCGGTTCGTTTATCGGTCGATGAACAAAGCATCGACATGCGACTTCTCGAAAAGAACCAACAACTATTGTTAGCCCAACAACGGCTCCTCAATGAAGCCATGCCAAAAATGGACCCCGCACACTATTTCCAATTGTCTCAGCTGTACAGAAACCTAGTGTTCCAGCCGTTGAATCCCTTCTTCTTACCAAACTCCTTTCTATCGAATAACATTAGTGATTTGAATAAATTTGCTCCCTTAATGAATCCTATGTTTGGCGGACCAGCTTCAGATGTCCTGACTTCAGTGGCAGCACCCGAGAACCATAACCAAACTACACAGCAGCCAAAGCTTGCTCAAGAAGAAACAATTCCATCGCTGAATCAGTCAAGCTCGCGTGCTCAGTCACCGCCATTGCCCACGAAGAGCCAACTCGTACCCTCAAGAAATTCAACTCCCTCTCAAATATCACAAATGCCAGCTTTACCACGAAATCATCAGCATCTCATGACAGGATCACATTCTTCTGGAATGCTTCCATCATCTCTGCCCAACTCGGGACCTGTGAAGATGGTTATTAAGAACGGTGTTCTTATGCCAAAGCAAAAACAACGTCGTTACCGCACCGAGCGTCCCTTTGCTTGCGAACACTGTTCAGCACGATTCACCCTGCGCTCCAACATGGAACGACACATTAAACAACAACATCCGCAGTACTGGGCACAGAGGCAACGCAGTGGTCACCACATAATGCGAGGTCGTTCCAACAGCTCATCTGTTCTATCTCATATGCAGTCAGGTCATTCGTCTCTCGAAGCCCCGCATGCGATTGGCAGCAGTGGCATGATGACAAATCCCCTGAGTGCCATCTCCGATCAAGTCAAATATGCAATTCTAGCACAGCAGCTGAAGGCTCGAAAAGACACTGACATTCTTCAACAAGCTCTCTCCCAGGGTTCCAGCAGTGTTTTAACGCAGAGTCCCACTTCTACTATAAGCAACCTTCGCCAGACATTGAATGCTTCATCGCATACTAACAATGGAAGTACAGAAGATGATGATCCGAAATTAGTCATCGATGAAGATGAGGATGAACAGGAAGAAGAAGACGAAGAAGAGGAGTGTGAAGAAGATCGGAAACCTGAAAATTTGACCAAACTTCATGATCTCCAAGAGCAGGCAACCAACGAAGCCGCTAAGAAAGTAGCCGAATCTATCCTTGAACAGGCTATGAAAGCTGGAAACACGAAGAACTCATTTATTAAAGAGGAAGATCGTGATCGGACAGCGGGGAAAGATTTTAGCCTAAAATTATCAAAGAATATGCTTGCTCAAGCCGAGTCAGTTGGTAAATTCCTCAAAGAAGTGGCCAGCTCTCCGTTCAAAGATGAATCCAGCGATCTCGCATCTGTATCTAAACTAGTAGATAACGCAACTAACTCCATGTCGTTCAACAACTACTTCAGGCCAAGTGACGTGGTTAACCAAATGGAACAAAGTGACGAAGAAGGTCTTGTCGCTTCGGGCAGTGCGTCGGAGAGCAATAACTCCGGCCCTGAGGACATGATTAGTTCACAGGAACCAAAGAAAAAGTCAGCATACAGCTCAGCACCAAATCGTGTCTCGTGCCCCTATTGCCAACGTATGTTCCCCTGGTCCAGCTCATTGCGACGCCATATCCTCACCCATACTGGCCAAAAACCCTTCAAATGCTCTCATTGTCCATTGCTTTTCACCACCAAAAGCAATTGCGATCGTCATCTGTTACGAAAGCATGGAAACGTTGAATCAGCAGTGTCATTGTATGTTCCCATCGAGGACGTAAATGAACCTCTGCCAGTACCTAAGTCTGTTGAAGAGATCGAGTTACAACAACAACAAAAGCTCCTCCAACAAAAGCAGCAAAAAAAGATGGAAGAACTAAGGGAAATGGAAAAAACTCAAACACAACCACAGAAGCAACCGGAAAGTAACCAGGAGGTAATATCAAGTACAAGCTCAACAAACCTCACACCAACGGGAGCTATCTCAACGAGTTCCAAGTTGGACACAGTTCCTGCATCACAGATAGTCTCGTCGTCAGAATTGCCCTTTAAGTGCCATCTCTGTGACAGTTCGTTTGCAGAACGATTTCAGTGCCTCGATCACATAAAGATTCATCATGCTCAAGAATTTTCATTGCTTTTGTCCAAGGGGGCGATTGACAACGAAGCCGATCTCAACAGCCATGTCCAGTCAACCGAAGACGACGAAAAACGCGATGAAAGCCGCGGCAAGTATCCCGACTACACCAACCGGAAGGTTATTTGTGCCTTTTGCATGCGTCGCTTCTGGTCCACAGAAGACCTTCGTCGTCACATGCGTACTCACTCTGGTGAAAGGCCATTCCAGTGTGATATCTGCCTGCGAAAGTTTACTTTGAAGCACAGCATGTTACGCCACATGAAAAAGCACAGCGGTGGTAGTCACTCCAGCAATGGGGCCACCAATGCTGGGAACAGTGGATCGGATGTCTCCGACGATGAACAACCGCCATCTAGTGTCATGCTTGCGAATGCCCTTCGCTCTCACAAAATCCAGGAGCTTTTTTCAAAAGTTAACAGCGAGTGGCGCAACAATCGACTCTCTGGTGAGCACAAAGAGAACATCGAAGAGCACAACAACCAGTCGGACCTAATTGGAAACTTACTTGGAATCAGTGACCAAGGCATCTTGAACAAATTACTCTCATCGGCCGATGAAGCTGCTAAGTTTTTAGGTGTCGAAAAGTAAGAATCCCTGATCCTATCTACCTTTTTGTGGGTGCGACTTGAAAATCGACAACGTATCGTTCCAGTTTTCCCGTCAAGTAAAGATTGTGACAAGAGAATTTTCGATATCAACAGACATTTTTGTTTCTCAACAAGTCGAACTCTATTTTATCAATTCAAACCTTTCTAGTCAATTGCTTATATAAATAATAATCAATAAGTGACAACAAACACACATGTGTAATTATCGACTTTATTTTGTTGCGGCAATGCGCGCCAAATATTCTTAGAATTTAACTGTACATTCAAAACTTCGAACTCAACTATGCAAAGTAAAACAAAAATTTTAATAGAGTTTACTTAGTACACTGAGCTATACCAAAGCAAAATCAAAAACCCTGGACAAAAAAGAAACAGCATGCATAACAAACTTAAAAAACTTGGTTTTTGTTAGATTTAAGATCATAGACTCTTAAGAACCTAGACATAGAAACATTCCTTTGAAAATGTTAATTTATATTCAAACAAAAATTATTTGAAAAAACAAAAACACTGGTGCAACCAAAAATTGTTTAATTCCGTATTGCGAGATCTTTGAAATGACTACGCTAAACGAAAATCAAATCAAAATTAGGTCAACAATCTCGTAGACATTGTTGTATTTAGAAAATAGTTACGTTAAACTTAACAATTGTGTGAATTTCTAGTAGCCTTTTAGAATGTACGCGACTTTAATTTTATGTATTAGATAAGAATGAAACCTAAATGAGACTTTCTATAAATTAAAAAGAAACTAAAATGTATGCCTTCTGCTCGTGCATTATCTTTATCTATGCTTAGACTTATGAACGGCTTCAATGCCGTAACCACCAACTTGTGGCTTATTGTAGACTTATTATATTGAAATAGTTATCGTTTAAACTTTGCTGACTTTATACCTTATCTTTAAAATTGTAGTTTATCTATTTATTAAATTGAAACAAACATCATTAGTAGATCTATAAAAAATTTGAAAAAAAGCAAATCTGTATGTTATCTATAAAAAACCTACTATTGTTCCACTATATTTAAAAAATCTAAATTAAGCCTTTTACTTTTTTGATTACCAAAAATAAGTTTTTTTCTGCTGATTTTCAAAATCATTTATTGAAAAACATAAACAGAACGTTTGTAACGATTCATGGAGTAGGTTCTTCAAAAATATTCTTAATTAAAAAATAAAAATCTATTTTATTAGAAAAACACTTTGTGAAAGAAAAAAAACAAAAATAATTTAAATTTTATTTAATGGCAAATAAAATACAAACGCATACAGCAATAACCAAAGCATCTTGAGTGTGTAAAACTTATATATACATAGTTCTATATCGAAAACCTTATCGTAATGAGAAAATAAATAAACAATAAAATATACAATAACAACTTGTGTTTCTTTGAAATGGTATTTGCAGATGACAAAAAGCAAATAAGCTGGCACAGTAGCATGAGATCAAGGTTTTATCTAATTCACGTTGTATTCGGTACATCATTATCGATTGAGTTGGTAATTAATTTCGTTAGTTGAGCTCAGTGCTGCCTCTGGTTTTTCTTTTTTATTGTAATGTACACCCAACATTTATACCAATTTCCTAATCGAAAACGTTCAACCGAAAACACAACTGGCAACACTATAATGAAATGGTATAAAGGAAGACGTCGTTTGTGAGTGAGTGTGTGTGTGTGCAGAAATACCGGGAGGAGAATGTGTCTAGACATCATGGTTCATAGCAAAACTACAAGAAAGCTCTCGATGTTTCACACTGCTATATAAAGAGGCCGCAGACGCAACCAGAGTCAGTTTTGATTATAGAGTGATAAAGTGAAGAGTAAATTGTCTACAAGTGATAGTCCAAAAGTCGAGTTGAGATCGAATAAAGTATAGATACTGAATAAAAGTGGTTGAAATAAACTGTAACCGCCGTATTAATAAACGCGGATTAGCCTTATTCCATGGATTAAGTTACCATTATACCATTTTCCACTTAATCCATGGAACGCAGCTATTCCGCGTTTATTAATACGGCGGAAAGAGACTTGTCAAAAAAACTGAGCTGGTAATAAAAGATGAACGTGTTCATCTGTATCTATAATTTTTCATCTTGGTCTTATAACTAAGGAAATGCAGACGTCAGCACTTAGTAGGTTCGTTCGTTGAACTTTCCCCAGGGTTGACCCAGGTTTTCTTGAAAACCCTATGAGTTGTCAAAAAAAACTGCGTTTTCCAGTCCTCAAAAAACGCTAAACCACAGAATCACCACACATTCCTGTCATTTGAACAAAAATTTGACAGGGTTGTTCATTACTTAAACTCGCCACAGCAACAACCTATGGCGAGTTGAGGGAAAACGCATGGCAAACGTAGAGCTCAAAAACACCTAATTTGACATTCAGGGCGAGTTAAGGTTTCTCTCAAAAAACACTTTGTGGCAACCCCAGGACAACCTCAGGGCTTCAACGAACAAACCCTAATGTCTTCTCTCTTTATGAAACAAGTATCAATTTTATATCTTGTGTCCATTCTTTTGTTTTTCTGTATTAGTAAATTCTGGCATCTGATCGTACAACTATCAGATTATAACCTTTGATTTAAAAAGAAAACAGTAGATGACCCTCCCTTTATTTAAAATGCATTGTTATGTTCTCACCTTTTATTTTTGTTTTAATGAATCAGTAGTAAGCATGAGTTGAATTTTACAATTTTTTGATCATTGGTCACGTTCAAGAACCTATCGGATAGGCTATTCTTCCGAATACCCGTATTGTGATATATTCAGATATCTTTTTCTAGATTTAATGGCGACAACAGATGTGAATTACAAAAATTCAACTTTTAAAAACAGTAACATTAAAGTTGTATTTGCTAAACGCATGAAATTTGTTTTGTTCGAACTTCCATGCAACCCACCAAAATAAAAATCACCATAAGAGGAAACAAAAGTTCTGTTCGTTGAACTTTCCCCAGGGTTGACCCAGGTTTTCTTGACAACCCTATAAGCTGTGAAAAAAAACCTGGGTTTTCCACTCCTCAAAAAACGTTTAACCACAAATTACCACACATCTTTGTCATTAAAAAAAAATATATTCCATTTGACAGCCCTCAAATCGCCACAGCAAAAAGCTAGGGCGAGTTGGGGGAAAACCTATGGCAAACCTATGGCTCAAAAAACACTCAATTTGACATTCAGGGTGAATTTAGGTTTCTCAAAAAACGCTTTGTGGCGACTCTAGTGCAACCCCAGAGCTTCAACGAACAAACCTTAAATTAGATTCTCTATCAGCTGATCACTTGAATAGAAAGGTAGGTATAGCCAAAATTTCTCGGATACCTTTCGGTAGCTTTTAATAAACACCAACAAATCTGGGTACGATTATTGAACAACTACATTATAATGATAGTTATAGAGTTTCAAAGACAAAATAAGCGAAATCATTCCCTTAGTCTAGCCAGTTTGTATAAGACCTTAATCATCCCAGTCCTGCTTTACGGCGCGGAAGCATAGACCTTATCGAAAGCGGATGACGAAACCCTCGGTCGTTTCGAAAGAAAAATTCTCCGAATGATCTTTGGTCCCGTATGCGAAGACAATGTGTGGAGAAGAAGATACGACAACGAGCTGTATGAGCTGTACCGCGACATGGGCATAGCCAGAAGAGTACGCATCGCGAGGCTACGATGGTTGGGCCATGTAGAGCGGATGGACCCAAACGCTCCGGCTCGTCGGCTGTTCGAAAGCACATTGCAGGGAAATCGCGGAAGGGGAAGACCTCGTCTTAGGTGGCGCAATCAAGTGGATGAAGACCTCAACCGACTTGGAGTGCGAAACTGGAGAGAGCGAACTGTAATGCCCACCTAAGTAAGTAATGGCACTTTCCATTGGCCGAAAAGAACCGTCCAGGAGCGTCCTGAAGCATTCTCAAACCGTTCCATTGGTGCAAAAAGATCGCTTCTCATGATTCTGAGGAGTGACAGCCGCTTCTCGATTTGAAGTGAGAATCGACTCAGAAGCACTAACACATGTTACTCAAATGTCAAAATGAAAAGTTTCTTCAAGGAATATTTTTTAAGAGCCATAGGTGTTTCACTCACACAAAGGAAATTACGTTAAACTGATTAGAAACAATTTTGGGTGTTCCATTGGTTTTTAAAATGAGTGCTTCCCCGAGTGAAACCAATGGAAAGCGCCATAAGTAAGTCTAGCCAGTTGGAGCAAATGAGGAAAACTTTTATTGAAGGCATCACAACGCACAAAAAAAGCTTCTTGTTCTTTTTTTCTGTAAATCGTTTGATTGCAATGTTACAGAAGGAAGATGAAGACTTTTTGAATTGAAAAATTTTTCGAACGCATTTTCGAGACTCTAAAGATCGTTTCTTTTTTTTTGTTTTTTAATTTTACCCGTTTTGTATTTTTCAAGTATCATAAACTGTATTGAATTTTTGAGTGCACTTATTACTGAGTTTTTTATTATTTTATATAGAAACTCTATGTTTATCATGCATTTTCTGAAAAAAAATGACCTCAAAGTAAAAACTTTGCTTGTGGAAGAAAATTGGAACACCATTTAAAACTGAAAATGTGGCAACCCCAAACCTATGGAAGCTCAACTTAAACACAGTCTTAAAGGTTGTTATTGCTACAAAAAATTAAGTCTAAGATTAGGTATCTAACATCTGTAAAGACAGAGAATTCGAATTTAACACAGGTCAGGGTATGTCAAAGTTAGCCTTTTCTTAAATTGTGAAAAAGTGATGTCAAAGTTGAGAAACGGACTTTACTGTAAAACAATTTTTTTCTAAGAATATGACCAAGAATCACATCCCAAAGTATGATCAACGAATAATGGAACACCCTGTGTATATAATATATATGTACATTGTTAATGCCCAAAACAAAATCGAATTTAGTAGCGACTGCAAAAAACGGGTCAAAGGAAATCGATATAAGATGATGATATCCGGGATAGCCTTCCGGATAGATTCTTGAACATACCCAATGTCGTTTATTTGCATGCATGATTGCGGATGCGGATGTTTAAACCGAGGCGGAAGATCTGCAATTACGAAAGCGGATGTGAATCTTCCCAAGGTAGGTTCCTACTTTGAAATCGTATCGCACAAATCTAATGATTGGTGTTAAGACGTGATTTTCTTGTGTACATAGTTAAGTACATGTGTATGTGAAATTTTTACCTTTGAATTGTATGTCCTGTAACTAAGTTAGGTACAGCAGCAAAGTAAACGAATGTTTTACAAAATACATTTTATTCTTTTTTAACAAAAGTCGTTAAAGGATCTCTATCCTCTTCCGACACAATGACTTGACAATTCTCACAGAGCTTATTTAGCCTTAGACTAAATTGTTTTAGAAAGCCTCTTTCAGTGTTACTATGGTTACACAAAATTACAGTCATATTACGATGCTGTGCGTCCAACAGTTCGTGATGCGACATCTCACCGGTAAGAAACACATCTGTTGAGTCAACCTCTTTGAGAAGAGAAGCTCCTGAGCCAGCACAAACTGCAAATTCATTCATCAAAGATTCCAAATTATGATTCACACCCATTGCAACATGAACCGGGAGTCCTATATAGTTTTGCACATTTTCTATTATTGTTTGCAAAGAAACTGGTGTTAAAAATGTTCCTTTGCGTCCGGGTCCAATCTTTGTAACTGGGTCCATCTAAAAAATACATATGTGAGCTAATTTTATCAGACAGGCGCTCTTTAGTTTAAGCTTTTAAAATCGCAGCAAATAACTACAAAACGTTGTTTCTACCGTAATAGGTTCAATGCGTTCGGATGCTCCAAGTGCTTTTGCCAAACAATCATTGACTCCATCGTTGGTACTATCCCAGGCAGTATGCGGAGAATAAAGAGCAATGCCCTTTGCTAAGCACATCGAAATTATTTTTGTCTTCCAGTTGCTGAATGTGAAACAAGCCATCAAATAAATATCTTATAGCTACTTCAAAATAAAAACTTACTCTTGAGTGATTCTCTTCACAGCAGCAAATATTGGAGGGTGGTATGATATGATCATGTCAGCCTTCTTGTCTACGGCTTCTTCCATAACCTTCACGGTCAAGTCGTTTGTTAGAAATATCGTGCTAATGTTTCTATAAATGAGCATTAAATATGAGTTTCACAAAAAGTTTACTACCTTCATACTTCTCTTCATAAGGTTCTATAAGGAGGCCAACATTGTCCCATTTCTCTGCTAGAGATAGTGGAGCAAAATATTCCAACTTGGTTATGACTTCTTTCAAAGTGCAACCTTTTTCTTTGGACCCCATTTTGCTTAGTTGCCGAACAGATACTTTTAAAATATTGAATATACTTTTGTTCAATGAAAATTTCAGCATTTAAAGATCAAATTGGTAAACAATTTATTGAAAATCACATGCAAATGCCAAATGCAATACTTGCCGGCCACCGGCACACGATGACAAAAACACAAAACACATGAATTTGACATTTGATATTTAAAAATAACAGGGAGATCGTCCACATTCCAGCTCCAGCTTGGTGGTGAAATACCAAAAAAATGAATGGGCACTAATACCTACGCAGTCGTGTGGAATAACGAACACAGAGAAAATATTCAGAGTAAACTTTGATGTGTAAACATTTTTCATGTGGTTATTCAATTGAGGTGAACTCATTTCAAAAAAAGTAAAAGAAAATGATTCAACGCTTTATTTTCTTTAATATTATATGTCATTGCTATTACAGTTAATAGTTAATTATTCTAGGGTGTTTCAGGAAAAGGTGGTACGAGTTAACTATCCGTACTACCTGGCTACTCTGTGCTGCAGACGCAGACGCTACTTAAGTTATAGGCCCCTATCACAAGGCCCGTCGCGTCGTAGCGACTTCGGACAACGAACACCACAATAGAAGCATCATAGACGCCCTTGTAGTGAATGTTTGGCCACAAAATTTGTTACTATTAATAAAGTCATTCATGCTTATTTTGATATTCTATTCGAATGAAAGTTTAGTCGAATTCGAAAGAAGTGCATTTTGAGACTCGAATGATTCGAATGTTTAATACCTAGTAAAATTTCGAATCATTCGAGTTTCAAAATTGACTTCTTTCGAATTCGACTAAACTTTCATTCGAATAGAATGTCAAAATAAGCATGATTAATAAGTTACAAATATCTGTTGCCAAGCGTTCATTACGAAGATGTTTTAAAACATTTCTATTTGATATTCGTAGTCCGAAATTGCTCCAACGGGCCCTGTGATAGGGATGAATGCCTAAATCAATAAATATGACTGGATTGTCTTTAGGTGTTTCAGTCATTAGGTCTGTTCGTTGAAGCCCTGGGTTTGCCCTAGGGTCGCCACAAAACGTTTTTTGAGAAACCTAAATTCACCCTGAATGTCAAATTGAGTGTTTTTTGAGCCATAGGTTTGCCATAGGTTTTCCCCAAACTCGCCCTACCTTTTCGGTGTGGCGATTTGAGGGCTGTCAAATGGCATGTTTTTTTTTTTAATGACAGGGATGAATGGTGATTTGTGGTAAAGCGTTTTTTGAGGACTGGTAAACACAGTTTTTTTTGATAATTCACAGGGTTGTCAAGAAAACCTGGGTCAACCCTGGGGAAAGTTCAACGAACAGACCTATTGAAACAAAATTACTTATTTACCCAAGTATGCTCACTTCAGTTCGAAGTGAACTTGCTCGTTCGCTCCTAAGAGTGTGGTGAATTTCGTGTTCATGCAAATCTGATCAGCGACTGAAAGCAGACAGAAGAGGATACTCGACTCGCCGCTGACAACCACCCATGTGTGGCGCGTACTTGAGACAAGGTATTCCCTTCATCGATTTTCCTGTAATGTGCTTTCGAAAACTCACAGATCTAAGTTGTTGTCTATCCGCTCTAAATAGCCCAACTGTTGTACTCTTTTACCTATTACCATGTTCCGGCAAAGCTCATACAATTCGTTGTTAAATCTTCTTCTCCAAATTTTGTTCGCATGCAGGACCAAAGGTCATTCAGAGTATTGTTCCTTGGAAGCCAATAAGGTTTTCTACGTCCGCTTTAGATAATACTCATGCTTCCACGCCCGCTATATAGCAGGCTTGGGCCTGGGGTGATCAAGGTCTTATAGAAGGTTACTTTTGTTCTTTTAGAAAGAGTTTTATCTCTCAATTGCTTTCTTATACATATTATATAAGAAAGTAATATACAGTAATTCTCTCTTTAAATCTTAATAACACTGACGTTTATTTCCATGTCTATAGCGGATCCTAAGTAAACGAAGTTTTCTTGACATAAATAAACAAGAGGAACACCAAAAAATAAAATCAAAAAGCAAAGCCACTTCCTGGAAAAGGAAACAACGACGATAGTTGAAATTTTACTCGTAATTTTTTAAATCATACATTTCTGTAAAAAAAGGAAGAAAAATAACAAACTTATACTATTATGTCTTTACTCTTTTAAAAAGATACACAACTAAACCATAATTTTTGTTCTTTTTATGTTTGTTTGTTTTGTTTTTGTTATTTTAAATAGTAAGAAGGTTTACAAGTTACAAAATATAATGCATGTAAATACAATACGAACAGTAAAATATATAATAACAAATAATGGAATAAAAAAATTGTTTATTTTTTTTGTTTCTTTCAACTTAAAAGTAAGACAACTATAAGAAAGCCTAACACCACGTTATTGGGTTCTTTTCGTTAGCTTTTGTAATACTTTAAGTCCCTGCTCTTGGTATTCTTGTTTAGACATCCAAAATGCATCGCGATCTTTTGTGACATCAGCTAAAACAGCACCACCAATGAAAACCATGTCTTTTCGCCTTGGCGGATCTTCAATACGGATTTTAAATTTCTGTAATAAATACAACAAACATTGAAAATGCCCATTTGATTGATAAAAGATTGAGTAATACTTACAGATAACTTGTCAATGTCATTTTTCAAAACCCGCTCTAAATACAGTTGCTTAATTTCTCGCTCTAAACGACTGGGAAGACCTGGATACATAGTGGAGCCACCAGATAGAACGATGTGTTTGTAAAGTTCTGGTCGCATGTCAATATCAGCAGCTTGGATTGTATTGAATACTAGTTCGGCAATACCTTGCCCCTCCACATTGATTAGATGAGGTTGAAACAAAGCTTCAGGCGCTTCAAATCGTTCACCACCCACCTTTATCACTCGTCCATCTGGAAGCTGAAAAATAACAGGAATGAAATTATTAGAAAATTGTATGGATGATGTGCGGAGTATGTACTTACCGTATATGATTCGACTAAAACTGTTGTTTCAAGGGCCAGTCTTTGTTCCATTTCAATGTCATACCCGATATAACAGAGTTTCTCTTTCATCATGCGGACTGTTTCAAAGTCAGCGGAGTGATTAAACGCATATCCACGCAGCAAAAGTAACTAAAAGCGAAGATTGTTCAACTAAAATATGCAAAATAGATAAAAAAAAAAACAAATCACCTTGATTAAATATCGAGTAATATCACGACCAGCAATATCGAGACGTCTCGTCAAATGCGGCAGTGCAAATTCCTCGTAAACTGGACAAATATGTGTGACTCCATCGCCTGAATCAATCACCACCCCAGATATCAAACCTTGCGCGTACAAAGTAAGCACCGCTTGGATAGCAATGTACGTTGAATCAAATCCATATTTCTCAAACATTACCTAAAAGGACGTTTTTTATTTATATTTACAAACCTTCAATCAAATTAGGTACCTCAATCATTTTCTCTCGGTTTTTGGTCGGATTCATTGGGGGTTCAGTGAGAAGAATTTTTGTGTTTGTAGGATCGATGTTCATTTTCTTCTCACCAAATGTATAGTCCCACACATGACACATGTCTTCCCAATTACGTACAACACCATTTTCCATGGGATATGAAACCTCTAGTAATGACCTTAGTTGCGAAGCTTCATCTCCGACCATTAAGTCCTGGAATATTACATTTTAAGCATAGTGTAATTGATTTGCAAGACTTTTTTAATATTGCACTCGTTTTCCGAGAAAGGATTTTATAAAATTAAGAGGAACCATTCAAAAGTAAAAAAAAAACAAATATAAAAAGGATGTCAAAATGAATGAGATAAGATAAAAAGAAGGTTCAAAACACAACACATTAAAAAAGAAAAGAAACAATTAGTTTTAGTCTGCATTCACAAGTAAAGGATTACATTATGTGCTCTCAAAATTAAAAAAACAGAAAAATAACTTTGTGAGAAGTAAATAAAGAAAAGTCAATGTGTATTGGTTTTTTTTAGTTTTTATTTTTTCATGCAATCTAAGAACAAGAAATTGCTAGCAAATTGTTTTCTAAATGTATGTGCTGAGAGGTTTTGAAATCTTTTCTGCATACTAAACATGAACGCATGTTGGTTTTTTTTTATACCAAATGAAGAAGCTTAGCTGCTGATGATTGATTTGATTAGTTGCATTTATGATGATTTCTTAAACCATAACCAATTGTACCGGTTATGGTTTTGAATGTACAAAAAAAAAAAAAATAATTATAAACAAAAGAAAAAACATACAATATTCTCAATCAGCCCAAAATTCTATTTGAGATAACCATTCAAGTCACAAGGGCCTCACAGAAGAACTTTACAAATTGGGTAAAAGTTGTGTTTACCAGTCTCTCTTAAAAAAAAGAGCACTTCAAAACTAACTTACCTAATGCCTAAGAAGCCTATTAGAACGCATTACACTGACGGATCCTTTAGGGATAACAACTCAAGTTATGCTGTCATCGAAATGAACGCAAATAACGAAGAGATCAACAATATTTTCAAGGAATCATACCAGACGCAGCCGGTAGCTTTATCGCTAAGGTAACAAAAAATCCTAAGAAACTGATAACAGCAATGCAGTCAGGGTTTCGCCAAAACATAACTGCACCACAGCACTACTTAAGGTATGTGAAGATGTGCGGGAGGGTATGGATGAGAACATGATGGGTTGTATCGTATTCTTGGATTTCTCAAAGGCGTTTGATAGTGTGGACCACAGTATTTTGTTGCTTAAGCTTATCTTAAAATACAGTTTGGCTTTGATTATAGTGTGTGTAAACTGTTAAGATCATATCTTATCAATAGATTTCAATATGTAGCTAACCAAAACGATTATTCTGCTCTTCTCCCTCTCCACTCTGGTGTGCCACAAGGCTCTATCACTGGGCCACTATTGCTTACATGTTTCATAAATGATATTGCTGACTGTTGTTCTATATGTAAACACCACATCTATGCCGACGATTTACAGCTTTACTTGTTGTTTCCAAAATCCCAAATTAGCAATTTAATAGCTGTAATAAATAATGAACTAGATAAAATGTTTTCGTGATCTAAACTTAACCGGCTTCAGCTAAATCCAACAAAAACTAAATGCATCACTCAATAATCTTGATGTTTCCGTATTATTTTTAAACAATTCCCTTATTGAACGTGTTCAACACATTAAAAATTTACTTTAGCCAAAACTTTTCTTGGAAGTTTCACATCAACACGATTGTAGTTAAAATTTATGGTACACTTCGGGGTCTCAGTCCAACTAGAAAACATCTTCCCACGGACGTCAAGATGAGGCTAGTTAAGGTTTTTATTCTACCAAAAATTCTTTACGGGTGTGAAATTTTCTCAAATATGGATTTCGAATCCAAAAGTAAATTAAATACTGCTTACAATGATTGCAGTCGATATATTTTTGATATCAACAGAAAACAAAGCCCCTCTCAATTTTCACCAAACTAATTACAGGTTGTTCCCTGCACTATTAAACTATCGAGCCGTTCTCTCTTTACATAAAATAATAATCACTGGTGTTCCAGAGCACTTACAAGCAAAAATAAAAAAAAGCAAGGAACCAACGAGCTTTGCAATTAGTTCCTCCACGTCATAAATATTTAACAACGTCACGGCAATTTTTTGTACATGCTGTTCGACTTTGGAACCGATTACCCCTAAACATTAAGCGATCATGTAACACCAACAAATTCATGAAAAGCCTCTTCAAATACTTTGCTGTGCAGTTTGAATAAGCATAAGTTTTATTAGTTTTCCCCTAAAATGTTCCTACTCTTTTCCCTTCTTCTTCATTTTTTTTTCTCTTCTTTCCTTTTCTTCTATACTCAATTCTTTGCTATCTTAAGAACTAAAATATAAGCACTAATGTTTGTAAATTAAATTAAATTAAATTAAACTAAGTTCCAATTCACAAGCATGTACAACTCTTTATAAGATTTATCTTTTTTCTAGCATGAATTCACTATCTAATAAATCTAAATCTAAATCTAAACAGCGTTGTTAAAAGCCCTTGCAATTGCGCCAACATCTGCAGTAAAAACATTGATCTTTACCGACAATTTGAGCATCCTTACTGGGTTGGAAATTGCAACAAATAACTGCTCAACATTGAACAACATCCGGAGCATCCTTCATAAAGAATAAATGGATACCAGGACATGTGGGAAGGAAATGAGGCCGCAGATAAGGTAGCGATACATAAATGAACAACCAAAGATACCTCAGCTGATACAGAAAATCTTCATATCAAATGTAAATGATGAACTAGAACGATTTTAATTTTATCCAATTTTATCACATTTTCAAATAGTTTGGATTAAATGTGTACTTACTTTCGTGACTGGGTGTATATGAACCTAGTATTAGATATACGAATACATAAACTCAAAAAACTTCGGTCCCTATTATGAGTAGCGAATCGAACGTTCGATTGGAAGCGAATGTTTTTGCGAGCTTCTTTTATTGCGGTATTAAAGGTTGTAGAAACAAAAACTTTGTGGAAAACTCTTTTTTTAAACGTATACCTTAAACGTTTAAAAAAAGATAAAAGAATGGACGAAATTTCTCTAAAACATTCGCTTCCAGTCGACTCATAATACGGAACTTATTATTCTACATTAAATCAGCCGCAGCTTGCTTTTGAAGCTGTGTTACCTTTCCTTTGCTCCTAGAGACTAAAATGGAATAGGTAGGAATAAATAAATAGGGTGGAGCAAACAAAAAGCTATGGAAACCTCGGGGGCCTAACGCATTTCCAGGACCTACAATTTTATTCTGACTTCGAACGGGTAAGTTAATAAGCGCTTTTTATGGCAGTTCGTAATTACTCTCGGAGGACTAGCCGATTTCTCGCGAAAGGCGAGTTAGAATATAAATACAAAAAAAGATAACATTAGGTAAAATCAAAACGCACGGCTAACATTTAAAAGTTAAAAAAAAGAAAAACCACAACAACAATCATAATAAAAGGAATAAAAGAAAACACAAAATCAAAACAAACACATCTGAAGAACGAACTTTGATACATAATAAAGAATTGGTTTTAATAATCAAATCATTGTATTAATGAATTTTTCATTGTAAAACTATAGACTTACATCGACATGTAAATCCTGCAAAAATAATTCCAAAAATAAAAGGAAAGAAAAGAATAAATGTATAATATATAGAAATTAACTTATATTTTGTTGTTTTTTTTTTTAGGAAAATGTAAAATATATTTAATTTATTCCTGAAACAAAATACAAAAGTCCTCGAATAAAAATTTGTATTTCGTCAGTTAAACAATCGAATATTAAATCGAGTACTTAAATTTTATTTAATTAAATGTTGGTACGCATACTAACCTTAACTTCAATGTCACCAATTTTGTTTACCGCACGGATGATTGGCCTCCCAACCATTGATGGGAATATGTGTGCCGGAAAGTTGCTCCCAGCATATCCGCATTTTACAAACTGAAAATATTTAATTCTTTATTTTAATCTGTTGATGGAAACGTTAAAAAAAAAGTGAAAGTGAAATTTCCCAGCTTGCAATCGCGTGAGGTTGAATTTGGATCCAAGCCCAAGCCAGATAATCAACAGATTAACGACTTTGAAAACCCTATAGAAAGTCTTGAGTGGTGATATAAAAAAACATAACGCACTTTTTGTGAACCGAGTCTCCTTTATCACCTCAGCAATTCTACCCCTATTCCTAGCAATTTTATTCTATTCCTAAAGAATGAAGTTCCTCACAATTGCGCCAATTATAGAGGGATAAGCCTTCTTAACGTTGCTTATAAGATCTTGTCTGCTGTAATATGTGAACGTCTGAAACCCCACGTCAACAACTTGATAGGTCCTTATCAATGTGGTTTTAGACCAGAGAAGTCCACAATAGACCAAATTTTCACATTACGGCAGATCTTGGAAAAAACCCGAGAACATAATATCGATATTCACCACCTCTTTATCTATTTCAAGGCCGCTTATGACAGTATCTACAGAGACGAGCTGTACAGAGCCATGTCTAGTTTCGGCATCCCTGCAAAGCTCGTACGACTATGCAGGATGACTTTGGAGAATTCACGCTGCTCCGTCAAGGTCGGTAAAGAACTCACCGAGACCTTCAATGTCGAAAAAGGTTTTAGGCAAGGCGATAAACTGTCATGCGATTTCTTCAACATCATACTTGAACAGATTGTAAGAAACTCAAACGTCAACACCAGAGGAACAATCTTTCAAAAGTCTGTACAATTACTCGCCTATGCAGACGATATTGACGTAATGGGAAGAAAAAAGCGTGATGTCATAGGTGTTTTTGCGAGTATTGAAACAGAAGCGGCAAAAATGGGTTTGATGGTTAATGAGGGCAAAACAAAGTATATGCTGTCGTCAAACAAGGACACAGAACATCGACGAATTGGACAAAACGTCACAATAGACAGACATAACTTCGAGGTAGTACAGGACTTCGTCTACCTAGGATCCGCTGTAGACACGGACAACAACATCAGTGCGGAGATCAAACGGAGAATAACTCTTGCCAACCGTTGCTTCTTTGGGTTAAGAAGGCAATTGAGAAACAAAACCCTCTCCAGAAAAACCAAGGTAACCTTATATAAGACCTTAATCATCCCAGTCCTGCTTTACGGCGCGGAAGCATGGACCTTATCGAAAGCGGATGAGGAAACCCTTGGTCGTTTCGAAAGAAAAATTCTCCGAATGATCTTTGGTCCCGTATGCGAAGGCAATGTGTGGAGAAGAAGATACAACAACGAGCTGTATGAGCTGTACCGCGACATGGGCATAGCCAGAAGAGTACGCATCGCGAGGCTACGATGGTTGGGCCATGGTGAGCGGATGGACCCAAACGCTCCGGCTCGTCGGGTGTTCGAAAGCACATTGCAGGGAAATCGCGGAAGGAGAAGACCTGGTCTGGTGGCGCAATCTAGTGCCCGAAATCGAAGTCGTTATAGAAGGATGTTGGTTGAGGCCCAAGTTCACCCCGAACTGTAATGCCCACCTAAGTAAGTAAGTAAATAATTCTACCCCCTACCGGCGCCGGCGGACCAGGGGCTGCATCGAAAAGCTCACATTGGAAATGGCACTTATGTTGAGCTGAATTCCAATAGAAAGTACCTGTGCGATCAAAAAGTGAAGGTTTACCCAGAAGTAAACAACAACATCTGCCACTTAATCCAGCTGAGTCAAATCAAGACAAATGAGGAGGCTATAAAAAGCTCTTCATGCAAAAAAGAAGGAAATTATCAACATTTCTCGAGAGACGTGTTTTGGGCACTGCTTTTCAAAAACCAAATTCCTTGACTTCATGTGAACCGTCGAAACGCCTTGAAAAGAATACGTTTTTTCAGGTGGATTAAATATTACCCTTTATTTTAACTATCATAGGGTTGCAGCTTGCAGATACAAAACATTTTCAAGACGTTCACCAGTCATGAACCAGCATAAACTCTGAAATCTGGACCTTCTTACGCTTGCCAATAATTTTTGATCTAAGAAAACTAGCAAAGAAAAAAGTTCATGTTTCTATGAGCTACTTCCATGAAAACTTGGCATACAATACTACCTACATTTTTATCTTTTTTGTGCAACCATCTGCACACTCATGGCCCCTCAACAACCACTTGACAATCGCAAGTAAAAAAGATAACTAAGGAAAGCAAAATTTTGCAAACAATGGTTAAGTTTCTTCCTTTCATAAAGTTTGCGGAAGAAGAACATTTACATTTGATATCCAAAAAATGAGGGCGGGTCACTTATGTGTCACACACATAATCCGTAGATAACACTCTTCGTCCGTCGTAATCAATAGGTACCATAATTTCACTCAAGATAAAATCAATGAGAAAAAAAACCAGATGAAATAATATAGAAATAGGGAAATATATTCAATTTAATCGAAGTGTAGTGAATATTATTAAATGTAACGAAAAGAAATACATAAAAAAATAAGAAAATAATCATACATACACCGGTTCCATTATCACAAACTATTACATTTCGCCCTTTGCTATCCATTTTACTAACTATTATAGACTAATTTAACAGTTAGGAAAGAAATTGTTTATTATGAAATGATTACTTTGTAAGGAAAATAAAACTTTCCTTATAAGAAATAAAATTTAATTAACTTTTTCACTTCTCAACACAAAATAATAAGCAGAAAACGTTGAGGACTGTCAAATTTTGCTTTCGAGGAGGTAAAATCTTCATGACTCAAAAGGCTGCGTTTGCAAATGCATCTGTTCAATTATGAATAATACAGGGTTGTTCTACTGAGTGCAACCAAGTCAAATTAACTTTTTGAAAATTTTTATTTTATAGATGGTAATACAGGGCCCAGATTCCGTAAATTTTCAGACGATTATCGCTTAATCGTCAAAAGATTGTTTCATATAATCTTGCTTTCAATGGTTAGTGGAAAGATATTTTACTATCGTCTTACAAAATTTTGCAACTTGTTACGTAGGGAAACGCACGAATTATCAAAATGAAATTATATTCATGATATGAAATATAAACATAAACGTATGTACAAAAGACCGCTTACATATTACTTATTCTGAGACTAAGAATCGTCTCACTTACAACGAAGTTCATAAGCCAACATTGCCACAGCTCACATCATGACCAACAATAAAAGTCCATGTAGTAACATGAAAATGAAAAAGAAAATAAAAAGGGCAAATACAAATCTTATTTAAGTACAAAGTACTGACCTACCTCAACAAGGCGAAAGAGTCATTACATGGGGTGAATGAACTCATGTAATGATGATTCCTTGTAACTTCCACTCATCGGCACTACTCTGGTAACAACAGGGGATGAGTATCCAAAAATTTTTCATTCTTTTAGCTCATAAAATACTGAAAAAACGAAAATAAACAGAAAAATGAATAGAATTGAACAAAATACACTGAAATAGCAATTAACTCACAAGCGACCGACGTATACCGACGAACAGAGACCGAAAACGCCGAGTAAGTGTATTCCCTTTTATACAGGTTATCCACGAGAAACCGAAACTAAAAACCCAATAGTTTTATCCACTTTTAAACTAATAAAGTGAGGTAAAAGGAAAAATAATTCAAAGAAAAGAAAGAATTCGAACGACGCGCAAAAATAAATATACACTTTTGACAGGTAATGAAATTGACAAGTTGTAAGAGAAACGTCAGCGAAAGCTCTTAAGGCGAAAAGCTCTCTTGTCAACTAATTCGCTCAAGAAGTAAGTTGCTAAAAGCGATCGAGAGTCGACCAGTTTTAGTCGTTAATATTTAAACAAATGACGAAACTTACAAGAGAGAATTAAGGGATGAAATGCAATATTAGAGTTAGGAAAAGATAAAAATAAAGATAAATAGAATAGAATAAGTAGATAGCTGTGATCAAGAGGGAAGGTGCAATTTAGAATAGATAATAGGTGAGGGTATTAGGGTTAACAAAGTTAGCATAGACACAAACACAAACATAGTGAAGACTAGTTACACACATAGTATAGGAGTATTAGAATAAAGACTGAAACGACAAGAAAAAAAAAATAAAAGCTTTAGAATCGAACATAACGCATCCGAGATCCGTAAATAGGGGAAAAATGCAATGTAGGCCAAAGGCCAATGGCCTAGTAAAAGAAAAAGGCAAACCGTAAACCTTTTTTTAAGTTCAAGTTGAAAAAGCATTCTATCACCGATAGTGCATATCGAAGACAGAAGTGCATTGGACTGAATTTAGCTGTGTAGAAAATTAAGAAATTGAAGTTAAGAATTTTTTTATGTGAAAAGTGAAATTCAAAATTTTAAATAAGTAAAGACCTTACAAATAGGTGAGTGACAATGAGGAAATAAATAGAAAAAAAAAGGAAACAAAAATTATAGAAGTTTTACTTTCATAGAAAAGTGAGTGTAAAAAGAAGAAAAAGAAAAATTGACGGTGCACAAGAAAGTGCCCATTTTGTCAGAGGGTACAAATTTACTCTCCACAAGTACCTAGGACATACCAAGCAGACATAGAAAAAACCAGAGGTAGGTACAAGTATTTCAAAATAATAAAAAGAAAGAAAGTCAGACAGTTTTTTTTGTCAAATTAGGTTGAACCATAGACCTATATGTCTACACAGCCAGATATATACCTATATGTATATATACACATATATGAAATACCGTCTCTGTTAACACAAGAAAAAGAGTAATAGGAGTGGTTCAAGCCTCTGAGGGTTTTAAGGCTAAATTGGAGGAGTCAGAATCCACGAAAAACGAACTGAAGTAAAGACAACTCGAAATAGCTGGACACGTCGACAGGGTGCTCCAAGGGACTCCATAAGTGTGTGTACTAACTGAATACCAGTGCACCACCAATATCCAGTATATTCGAATATAATTTTTTTTATTAATTTTTCTTTGACTCGCGGTGGAAGTGTTGTTTTTGAATTTAAAAAAAAAAAAAAAAAAAAAAAAGAAAAAAAAAAAAAGGAAAGGATAAATTAGAGTAAAGACATATTGAATTAAGTGAGAGAGGTGTTTCCTTCTTGGAACACATAATTTTTATATATATATATATGTGAATGTATTGGTGTCCATATTCCCGCAAAGAGCTAAATAGTGTAACTATAACACCCAAAATTGGTGTCTGGTGTATTCCTTCATCGTGCTGCCGGCAGGACACCGAGGGATAAGATCCAGGTGAGTTTTTTTATTGATTTTTTTGAATTAAAAGAGAATTTCGAATGAATATGGATACTGCATAAGGAAATACATATATGCACATCTATTTGGTAAAGAAAACTTTTTTGTTTGAATTTTAAATTGAAAGTTACATAGTTTCCTTTTTTTTTTTTTTGGTTATTAAATCAGCACCATAATCGAATCTTATGTCTAACGTAACTTACATGATTTTTAAAGGATAATATGTACTAGAGTTACTACTATAAAGAGAGATAATAATAATAGTGAAACTGAATTTGATAGTTTTTAATTAAGAAAAAAAAAAAAGAAAAATATGGAAGGCTAAGTTGACCATCTAGGTGTGGGGTTGGCTTGACTAGGCCGACGGATGAGGAGGCAATCATGCTGATAGACAATAAGACGACTTAAGACCAGAGGGTACAAACCCTATATGACAGACGTACGGAAGTGAGTTCCAGGATTGCGACCAATGACGAGCAAAGGGGTCATTGTTCAAAAAAATGGCCAGAATGATGACACAGGTTGTACGCAATGTACAAAGGGAGGGGCGGCCAGGTCATTGCCATTAACATCGGGCAAAACCTTGAGGTCTCGACGAACCGCTGTCTGGGTGAGATAATGGGATTTTTTTTAAATGGTGTGAAAAGAAGGTAACACATATAATTGTTTTTACTTCTATATAGATATTCTTACTAGTAAAGAATGATATATAGTTAAAAATAATGATAGATATAGGTTAGGTTAAGATACTTACTTTCACGAAAAGTGGGAAGTAACATTAAATAGTAGTAGGAGTTAGAATTAGTATAGAGTAAGGTAAGGCGTGCATTTACATACCAACATATAATCCCGTCCTCTCACTGAGGCAGTGGCATAGGTACCTAGTTTTGTACTTACCTATCCCTCTCCATCTCCTTATCCCTACCATTCATTCCTATACCCTATCCTATTCCTCTGTCCTTTTTCTTTAGTTTCTTTACATGGCATGAATTTTTTTGTTTTATGAGTCATGGTTGGTGATAAATGGCAAACCCCACCCCCACAATCCTTCGAGCTTAGCCGAGCAAGAACGAGCATGCCTCCGCCATTTATCCTACCGATTTTTGCCCCTGTGGCCCAAGACAGGCTCATAACAATGGCGCCCAACGTTTTCGAACGGCTTGAAGATCCTATGTATCTTCGAGGAGATGATTTTTTTTGTTTGAAGGTCATCCCCTCGGATTTACAATGATCTGATTTTGTTTTTTTCATAACCCTACAAGTACAAATTAGGTATCGTGTATGCTCTTCAAAACACGGTGTATGCTGAACAGCTATCCATTCTTTAAAGGTCTAGAACCTGAAGATTAGTGAGGTTGGGAAGCGATACTGTGCTATGGAGAGCGGAATAAGACGAAGATGCCAAACTCTCATGCCATCCATTCAGTCAGGCAAAGCTGGACTATTTGTGAGGTATGAGAGTGTAACACCTGAATCTTATTCGTGTGGAGGATCATCACCATTTCCTCGCCAACCTACTATTAGGTTCAATACCAGATAGTACGAAGTGGTAGGAAACAAGGGGATGATTTGAAGCACTCGTCGAGACAGATAGGTAGATCGCAATACTAACGAACTACAATACAAAATAACCAACGACGACTTAAACATAGACTAACAAACAGACTAACCAATGACTTCGAATCCTCAGCATGTTAGGATAACTTAGTCGAGTCAACACCCACCTAGCCAACCTATACATATATACAAAAAAACAAACGAATTTAACATTTCCTTTTATCAAAAATTTTCTAAAATTTATTACATTTAATTTTTTTTTACATTGAATTATATTTTTTATTTTCTTATCATTTCTAAACCTTTAACGTTTTTTTATTATTGAATTTCATCGAATTTTTTTTTGAATTTTGAATTTTGGTTGAATTTTTTTTTCTCTGAATTTGAAGTTTTGTTTAACATTAAACAGAGATAAAATTTTAAACAAACAAACAAACACTATACAAGTATGAGTAATACGAATACTGGAGCTATTCCCAAGAGCACCCTGCCGAATCAATCCAAAGGTGGGGGTAGGAAGGTCACCCGTTTGGCGTCTAGAATGGCTCAAAGCCAAGGGATAGTTCAAGAAGACCCAAACTTTATTGAAATTGAAACACAGGGTGAGGAAATAGAAAGCGAAATAAACCCATTTGAAAGTAATGAGAGTAGCTTAGGAGCTACTTTCCATGGATTCACTTCCAACGCTGAGGGCATATTTGAAGAAGTCGCTCAAGAACGAGAAGAGGCAGGAGAAGTAGAAAGTAGGGCAAACTTGATCAGGGAAACTGAGGAACTAAACAGAGAAAGCTTGAATATCCCTGATTTGGAAGAAGCGAAAAATCAAGAAACTGAAGACTTGATGAAAATGATTGAGACTACAGTCTCTCGGTCGCTTAACGACACCCATGCTAAAACAATGAAAGTGTTAAGCGAACAAATGCGTAGCATGCAAACTATGCAGAATATGGTAGAGTTGGTGTCAGGTAATATGAACGGATTCAATGAAAGACTTAAAATCCTGGAGAAATCCACATTGTCGCTATACGCGAGACAAGAAAATTTTGAAAAAACATCTAAGAATGATTCGGTTCAAGAACCACCTTTACCAGTGGTTCCACATTTAGAAACTAGTAGGCAGGGTCAGATCGAAAATAAGAAGAGAGAAGACTTCCACAAGTGGGGAGTGAAGTTCGATGGAACGTCAAAGAGTATGACCGTTGAGAGCTTCATCTTCCGAGTGGAGACCCTGCAAAAGAAGAAGGGAGTCTCCAATGAGCAAGTGTTTGCTAACTTCCACCATTTAGTAACCGGCACAGCCGAAAAATGGTATTGGCAATACATGGAAGAAAATCAAAATGATGAGTTATTTAACTATTTTGACTTGAAATCTGAACTACTGCGACAATTTAGGAACAACAAAAGTGACCACGAGATACTTCGTACGATAATGGACAGACGACAACTACCACACGAGACATTCGACGAATTTTACGAAGAAGTTCGAAGTTTAACTCTTCAAATGAGGAACAGACCGAACGAGAAAGACCTGACGAACCTAGTGCGACAAAACATAAAAGACAGGGTAGCATCACTGATTTTCGGCTGCTCAATAACAAGTATTAGAGACCTGAGGGAAGAGTGCCGAAGAGCGGAAAAGCATTTAGCTGCTAGGGAGCTCAAGTCAAGAAAACCAGTGAGTGAGATATATCAGAGGGAAGAGAACGAAGAAGTAGAGTTGTCAGAATCGGAAGTGGGAGATGATGTGCACATTGCAGCAGTACAACATACCAGAACTGATAGACAACAGACGAACCTAAAGACAGACAAAAGACAAACTACATTTAGAAACAATGACAGAGACAAAAGGACAGAACTTACAAAAGACAGTACGTTTAATACGGCAACTTGTGCATCATCCTTCCACGCGTTGACATGCTTTAATTGTGGCAAAGGCAATGTGTCGTTTCAGTGTGCCTCGTGTCAGGGAAACCTGAATGTCGGCAGTGTACCCGGGAACCCTCCGCCGACAAGGACACCGAACCCGGAAAACCTGTAAAGGTACAAATTTTAAAAAGAGAAGAAAAGACTGGTAAAGAAATGACTCACCCAAATCCAAATCGACACGTTAAGAGTCTCCATCAACGCATGGTTGAATATGCAGCGGCACGGAAGAGAATCTTCACCGAGGAGGTAATTTATGAAGAGAAAGTTAAGACTAGGAACTTTAGGAAAATAGAAAAGTTAAGAAGAAAAAGTGCAATAAATAGGAATAGTAAGAAGAAAATCGAAGCGACCATACTTGCAGTTTCTGACGACAATAGACCCTACGCGAAAGTGACCGTGAACGGAGAAGAGATACTAGGGCTATTGGATAGTGGCGCTTCAGTTAGCTGTTTAGGGAAAGGTGCAATAGACTTCGTTAATAGACACAATATACCAATGACAAAAATGAACAGTGACGTGAAAACAGCTGACGGTAAACAACAACAAATAAACGGGAGAATAAAGACTGAGATCTCATGGGGAGGTAACACCCAAGAGATTGAGCTGTATGTTGTTCCCAGCTTACAACAGCAGCTCTATCTAGGGGTAGACTTTTGGAAGACCTTCAAAGTTGCTCCAAAAATCATTAGCGAGATAGGTAATTCAAGTAGAGAGGGAGAACAAGAGATGAGTCCCATGAGAGAGCTCACACCAACACAAGCTGAAGAGCTGGAAAGAGTGAAACAACAGTTTCCCTCCTGTGCGGTACTGGGGTTGGGGAAAACCTCAATCGAGGAGCATGTCATTGAGATGGAAGACGACACCATTCCCATCAAACAAAGACATTACCCCATATCTCCGGTAGTACAGAAACTCATGTACGCAGAGCTCGATCGCATGCTCGAACTAGGGGTGATTGAGGAGAGCAACAGTGCGTATAGCTCCCCAGTAGTGTTGGTGAGGAAACCCGGCAAAAACAGACTGTGTTTAGATTCGCGGAAGATAAACGCCGCAACAAAAAAATTTGCATATCCGCTTCCTCATATTGAAGGCATTTTAAGTAGGTTGCAGAACACACATTTTATATCGAGCATCGATTTAAAGGATGCATTTTGGCAAATACCTCTGGAGGCCAAATCAAGAGAGAAGACAGCTTTCACAGTCCCTGGGCGGCCATTATATCAGTTTACGGTGATGCCGTTTGGACTGTGTAACGCCGCTCAGAGAATGTGTAAGCTGATGGACAAAGTGATACCCGCTCGGTTGAGAGAGGATGTCTTTGTCTATCTGGACGATCTCTTGGTTTGTTCTCCAGATTTTCAAAGTCACATGACTGCATTGAAAGAGGTCGCCAAACACCTAAGAGAAGCAGGATTAACGATTAACATTGATAAAAGTAAGTTCTGCTATAAAGAAATTAAATATTTAGGATATTTCGTAGGCGACGGATGTCTAAGAACAGACCCAGATAAGGTGTCTGCGGTAAAGGACTTCCCCATTCCAAAAACCCCTAAACAGCTCCGTCGGTTCCTAGGTATGACCGGGTGGTATCGAAGGTTCATCCCGAACTTTTCAACCATCTCAGCTCCGATGACTGATTGTCTGAAGAAGGGTAAAGACTTTGAAATGTCCTCCGAAGCTATAATGGCATTCGAAGACTTGAAAACGACACTAGTGACAGCACCTATACTTACGAACCCTGACTTTACGAAACACTTCTACATACAATGTGACGCCTCGACTTCAGGCGTGGGAAGTGTTCTCTTCCAGATGGATGATGAGAAAAATGAGCGACCGATAGCATTCATGTCCCAGAAACTTAATTCCGCGCAGCGCAATTATACGGTGACGGAACTTGAATGCTATGCGGCCGTTCTTTCGGTAAAGAAGTTCCGAGCCTACATCGAAGGACTTCCCTTCACTATCATAACGGACCATGCAAGTCTGAAATGGTTGATGACCCAGAAGGACCTAAGTGGCCGCTTAGCTAGGTGGAGTTTCAAACTCCAAGGGTTCGACTTCACGATCGAACATAGGAAGGGTGTCCTAAATGTAGTCCCGGATACTCTCTCACGAATCCATATGGAAGAGATCACAGACACAACGATTGAAGTTGACCTCAACTCACCATACTTTTCTACTGAAGAGTATACTGAGTTGAAGAAGACAGTAGACGAAAACAAAGACAGACTACCCGACGTGTGCATTTCCGACGGCTACGTATACAAACGTACAGACAGGCGATCAGGAGACCCGATTCAGGAAGACAGAGCTTGGAAACTCTGGGTGCCGAGGGAGTTGTGTGGAGGTCTTTTGGAAGCCGCGCACAATTCATTCGCAGCCGGTCACGGGGGAATTCACAAAACCTTGTCCAAGTTAAGACAGAAATATTTCTGGCCAAACATGGCAAGTGAAGTGCAATATTATGTCCAAAACTGTGATATCTGTAAGTGCAATAAACCAATGAACTCAGTATCTAGGCCCCCCATGGGACAACAGACCATAACAGAACGACCTTTCCAACGACTATACATCGACTTTTTAGGACCTTATCCACGAACAAAAACAGGAAACACACACATTTTTATAGTACTTGACCACTTTAGTAAATATGTATTTCTTAAACCTATTAGAAAGGCAACAGCAGCCGAGGTAGTAAAGTATCTAGAGGAAGGGGTATTCCATATGTTTGGAGTACCAGAATACATCCATTCTGACAATGGAAAACAATTCGTTTCAAGTTTGTTTTCCAGCTTTCTAAACAGGTATGGTGTGAAACACATACGCACAGCATTCTACTCACCGCAAGCAAACGCTTCGGAACGAGTGAATCGATCGGTTTTGATCAAAATTCGATCATACATAGATAGTGATCAACGAACGTGGGATACTCATGTGAGTAATGCTGCATTCTCACTCAGAAGTGTGGCCCATGAAGCGACGACATTTGAGCCGTACTATGCCGTGTTTGGAACCCAAATGGTCCAAAACGGAAAAACGTATGAGCTTCTGAGAAGGCTAAACATGGTCAGAGATGCTAACATATGCATTGAAAACAAAACAGATAAGCTTAGCCTAATCAAAACAAAAATATATGAAAACCTTAAGTTAGCTCATCAAAAAGCAACAAAAACATATAACACGCGAAGCAAAGATATCTCCTATAAAACAGGCGAAATCGTTTTCAGGAGAAATTTTAAACAAAGTAGTATGGCTGACCACTATAATGCGAAGCTAGGCCCTAAATTTTTAAAATGTATCGTACTAAGACCAGTAGGCAACTCACTTTATGAAATAGGTAATCTCAAGGGTGAGAAGATAGGTATATACCACGCAAAAGATATACATTCCTAGCCAATGTGTGACGCACTCGTGCTGCTGTTGTTAGCTACGACCTGTGATATAAATGTATTGTGTAGTTTATTTATCTATATATAGAGATAGTTTATTTATTTATCTACAGAGAGAGTTTATTTATTTATACATAGTTATTTATTTACTTATTTATTTGCATGCATAGTTTATTTATTTAGAAGTCTACCTAGTTCATTTATTTCAGATATAGTTTATTTATTTCAGATATAGTTTATTTATTCATTAGTTATACGTATTTATTTATTTATTTTTATTTATCTACCTACCTAGTCAATTTATTTATAATTTTTTTTACATACTACTAACAATGCACTGTGATATCCAATTACTAACCTAGAATCCTCCTCAACCTTAACAACACCCTGTGATATTCCAAAAGGTAGGAAGATTCAATCCATCAATCTCCCCTATTCCCCCTTTACCAACAACATTCCTAAGTAATTTGAAAACAACCTTGAACAGGGCCTGTGATATTAGGTATTTAGATTTTTGATAAGTATATATGTATATTATGTGGTCGTAAGTTCCTCAAACATTGACAAACAAGAATATCATACGGATAACTATACTCCACAAAACACAAAACATTTACAACAGATATAAGGAAATAGTTAAATAGTTCATCAAAAGCCCGGCGTAAAACGACAACTCAGGGAGTGGACGAGCCACACGTCACGAACGGCGAAAAAGAAAAGGATTGAAAATTCTAATATCAGTATAACTACGAAAAGTGCGCAACCCTACCTTTTTTCGAGACCAGTTTTCTCACGACCATTTGAAAACTGCCGTCGTGTTTGTTACGTAGGGAAACGCACGAATTATCAAAATGAAATTATATTCATGATATGAAATATAAACATAAACGTATGTACAAAAGACCGCTTACATATTACTTATTCTGAGACTAAGAATCGTCTCACTTACAACGAAGTTCATAAGCCAACATTGCCACAGCTCACATCATGACCAACAATAAAAGTCCATGTAGTAACATGAAAATGAAAAAGAAAATAAAAAGGGCAAATACAAATCTTATTTAAGTACAAAGTACTGACCTACCTCAACAAGGCGAAAGAGTCATTACATGGGGTGAATGAACTCATGTAATGATGATTCCTTGTAACTTCCACTCATCGGCACTACTCTGGTAACAACAGGGGATGAGTATCCAAAAATTTTTCATTCTTTTAGCTCATAAAATACTGAAAAAACGAAAATAAACAGAAAAATGAATAGAATTGAACAAAATACACTGAAATAGCAATTAACTCACAAGCGACCGACGTATACCGACGAACAGAGACCGAAAACGCCGAGTAAGTGTATTCCCTTTTATACAGGTTATCCACGAGAAACCGAAACTAAAAACCCAATAGTTTTATCCACTTTTAAACTAATAAAGTGAGGTAAAAGGAAAAATAATTCAAAGAAAAGAAAGAATTCGAACGACGCGCAAAAATAAATATACACTTTTGACAGGTAATGAAATTGACAAGTTGTAAGAGAAACGTCAGCGAAAGCTCTTAAGGCGAAAAGCTCTCTTGTCAACTAATTCGCTCAAGAAGTAAGTTGCTAAAAGCGATCGAGAGTCGACCAGTTTTAGTCGTTAATATTTAAACAAATGACGAAACTTACAAGAGAGAATTAAGGGATGAAATGCAATATTAGAGTTAGGAAAAGATAAAAATAAAGATAAATAGAATAGAATAAGTAGATAGCTGTGATCAAGAGGGAAGGTGCAATTTAGAATAGATAATAGGTGAGGGTATTAGGGTTAACAAAGTTAGCATAGACACAAACACAAACATAGTGAAGACTAGTTACACACATAGTATAGGAGTATTAGAATAAAGACTGAAACGACAAGAAAAAAAAAATAAAAGCTTTAGAATCGAACATAACGCATCCGAGATCCGTAAATAGGGGAAAAATGCAATGTAGGCCAAAGGCCAATGGCCTAGTAAAAGAAAAAGGCAAACCGTAAACCTTTTTTTAAGTTCAAGTTGAAAAAGCATTCTATCACCGATAGTGCATATCGAAGACAGAAGTGCATTGGACTGAATTTAGCTGTGTAGAAAATTAAGAAATTGAAGTTAAGAATTTTTTTATGTGAAAAGTGAAATTCAAAATTTTAAATAAGTAAAGACCTTACAAATAGGTGAGTGACAATGAGGAAATAAATAGAAAAAAAAAGGAAACAAAAATTATAGAAGTTTTACTTTCATAGAAAAGTGAGTGTAAAAAGAAGAAAAAGAAAAATTGACGGTGCACAAGAAAGTGCCCATTTTGTCAGAGGGTACAAATTTACTCTCCACAAGTACCTAGGACATACCAAGCAGACATAGAAAAAACCAGAGGTAGGTACAAGTATTTCAAAATAATAAAAAGAAAGAAAGTCAGACAGTTTTTTTTGTCAAATTAGGTTGAACCATAGACCTATATGTCTACACAGCCAGATATATACCTATATGTATATATACACATATATGAAATACCGTCTCTGTTAACACAAGAAAAAGAGTAATAGGAGTGGTTCAAGCCTCTGAGGGTTTTAAGGCTAAATTGGAGGAGTCAGAATCCACGAAAAACGAACTGAAGTAAAGACAACTCGAAATAGCTGGACACGTCGACAGGGTGCTCCAAGGGACTCCATAAGTGTGTGTACTAACTGAATACCAGTGCACCACCAATATCCAGTATATTCGAATATAATTTTTTTTATTAATTTTTCTTTGACTCGCGGTGGAAGTGTTGTTTTTGAATTTAAAAAAAAAAAAAAAAAAAAAAAAGAAAAAAAAAAAAAAGGAAAGGATAAATTAGAGTAAAGACATATTGAATTAAGTGAGAGAGGTGTTTCCTTCTTGGAACACATAATTTTTATATATATATATATGTGAATGTATTGGTGTCCATATTCCCGCAAAGAGCTAAATAGTGTAACTATAACACCCAAAATTGGTGTCTGGTGTATTCCTTCATCGTGCTGCCGGCAGGACACCGAGGGATAAGATCCAGGTGAGTTTTTTTATTGATTTTTTTGAATTAAAAGAGAATTTCGAATGAATATGGATACTGCATAAGGAAATACATATATGCACATCTATTTGGTAAAGAAAACTTTTTTGTTTGAATTTTAAATTGAAAGTTACATAGTTTCCTTTTTTTTTTTTTTGGTTATTAAATCAGCACCATAATCGAATCTTATGTCTAACGTAACTTACATGATTTTTAAAGGATAATATGTACTAGAGTTACTACTATAAAGAGAGATAATAATAATAGTGAAACTGAATTTGATAGTTTTTAATTAAGAAAAAAAAAAAAGAAAAATATGGAAGGCTAAGTTGACCATCTAGGTGTGGGGTTGGCTTGACTAGGCCGACGGATGAGGAGGCAATCATGCTGATAGACAATAAGACGACTTAAGACCAGAGGGTACAAACCCTATATGACAGACGTACGGAAGTGAGTTCCAGGATTGCGACCAATGACGAGCAAAGGGGTCATTGTTCAAAAAAATGGCCAGAATGATGACACAGGTTGTACGCAATGTACAAAGGGAGGGGCGGCCAGGTCATTGCCATTAACATCGGGCAAAACCTTGAGGTCTCGACGAACCGCTGTCTGGGTGAGATAATGGGATTTTTTTTAAATGGTGTGAAAAGAAGGTAACACATATAATTGTTTTTACTTCTATATAGATATTCTTACTAGTAAAGAATGATATATAGTTAAAAATAATGATAGATATAGGTTAGGTTAAGATACTTACTTTCACGAAAAGTGGGAAGTAACATTAAATAGTAGTAGGAGTTAGAATTAGTATAGAGTAAGGTAAGGCGTGCATTTACATACCAACATATAATCCCGTCCTCTCACTGAGGCAGTGGCATAGGTACCTAGTTTTGTACTTACCTATCCCTCTCCATCTCCTTATCCCTACCATTCATTCCTATACCCTATCCTATTCCTCTGTCCTTTTTCTTTAGTTTCTTTACATGGCATGAATTTTTTTGTTTTATGAGTCATGGTTGGTGATAAATGGCAAACCCCACCCCCACAATCCTTCGAGCTTAGCCGAGCAAGAACGAGCATGCCTCCGCCATTTATCCTACCGATTTTTGCCCCTGTGGCCCAAGACAGGCTCATAACAAACTTTTTCAGGGTCTTGCGATAGTCGTCTATAGCGTTACAGAATCCGTAATACAAATTGTCAACTCGTTTTACTTATGCCAGAAACACCATCAAAGTTTCTCCAAAGTGAAACCAAACCATCTACAATTCAGTTCAATTATTTCTCCTTTTTTAAAAGCCTGGTTGGTCGAAAAAACGCGGTCCAGAATGTAGTGCGTCAATAGTTTTAAGCCTTGTGCAAGCCTATGCGGTGAGTGCGTGCGATGCGATTGCGATAAGTCAAATCTCCATAAAATACATGTAATTTATGGAGATTTGACTTAACGCAATCGCATCGCACGCACTCACCGCATTGGTTTGCGCAAGGCCTTAAAGTTTTTTATGTTTTTCGGAATCACAAATGTGCTCTTCCAAATGAAGACAGTTAAATTAAACGAACTGAAAATTAATTGGGAAGGGTAAATTTAAGCAGCAGATTATTTCAAATAATGAGAGCAAGAAAACTGGGGGTCAATTCATAACATCGCAGACGACTATCGTTCAATCGTCTACCGTAGATTCCGTCATCAAAAGATTGTTTCACATAATTTTGCTTTCAGCGATTGCATCGCACGCACAAACTGCGCTGATTTGCGCAGCGCTTACAGAATTGTCGAGTTTATTCACCTGAAGCTTCAACAAGACGACCAATAGGAACTTCATCATTGCAAACAGATGTAATTTGTTGGGTAAGCGAAGTAACAGATTTCTCTATTGTTCTTCAATCTTCCTCTGTGGTACAGAGAAAACTACTTTTGCGAACAGCAACAATTTTTTTTTAAGAGATTTTAGCCAAAGAAATCGGTTATTCTTTCCTCATATCATACCTGGAAAATATTTTCTTAACGAAAATTTGACAGACAATTTTTTAGATGGTGTAGTTTCTTTTTTGACAATAGTTCATTTGGAAAGAAATTTTAAAGAAAAACCTTTAAAACTAATTTAAAAACTAAATGCAAAAGTTAAAAATACTTGAAAATCGTTACTAAAACATCTGACTTTGTCCATACTCTTTAAAATGTTATAAGAAAAAGGTGAATTATAATTGATTTTTTCCTTCAAAGGGCTTTACGAAAAGTCTGCCACTGTATCAAAGAAAAAAAAAATTGTAGTTGTGTACCTTTAAGTGTGCAATAATTGGTTTAGATTATTAAAAAAAAAATATTTTACATGCAACTCGTTGATCGAAGTTACACTATTACATTTCACGAGCATCGCCTGTGAAACTATTGAAGCGAAAGTTTATTTTTTCACACAAAAATATTATCCAGAGGCCTCATTTTATGGAGGAAATGTCTTCGTCAAATAATCAATCGAGCCAAAACCAGGCCACTGCTGCTGCTAATCAACCCCAAAAACAAGCACAGCAGTCGAGTCAAAGTGCAACAAAACCAAAACATGATGAACCATCAAGCCCTGATGCAGGCACCCAACAGATTGTCAAGAAGAATTCATTAACAGCCACCAAGGATCGTATTGTAGATAGTGTGCCCTTTCCACCAAGCCATAAATTGACCATTGCTGAGATATTTGACGCGAGGACTGGTAAACCCCAACACGATGTGCTTAAACAGCATTTCATACTCGAGGGCCGCATCGAAGAGGCTCCAGCGTTACGTATAATACGTGAGGGTGCTGCCTTATTGCGCTCTGAAAAGACTATGATTGAAATCGAAGCACCTGTCACAGTCTGTGGTGACATACATGGACAATTCTATGATCTCATGAAGTTGTTTGAAGTTGGCGGTTCGCCAGCCACCACAAAATATCTATTTCTAGGCGATTACGTTGATCGAGGCTATTTTAGTATCGAATGCGTTCTCTACCTGTGGTCCCTTAAAATCTGCTATCCCACAACGCTGTTTCTGCTCCGTGGGAACCACGAATGCCGTCACTTGACCGAGTACTTCACCTTCAAACAGGAGTGCAAAATTAAATACTCTGAGTGCGTCTACGATGCCTGCATGGATGCATTCGACTGCTTGCCTCTTGCTGCCCTCATGAATCAGCAATTCTTATGCGTTCACGGTGGGCTCTCCCCCGAAATTCACGAACTCGAAGACATTCGTCGTTTAGATCGATTCAAGGAGCCACCAGCGTTCGGACCCATGTGCGATCTTCTTTGGTCTGATCCACTCGAAGACTTTGGCAATGAGAAAAACTCTGAATTTTATACACACAATTCGGTTCGTGGCTGTTCGTATTTCTACAGCTATGCTGCTTGCTGCGACTTTCTGCAGAACAACAACTTGCTCTCGATTATAAGAGCTCATGAGGCGCAGGATGCAGGTTATCGAATGTACCGCAAAAGCCAGACAACTGGCTTTCCTTCGCTCATCACTATATTTTCCGCACCCAACTACCTTGACGTGTACAACAACAAAGCGGCCGTACTCAAGTACGAAAATAACGTCATGAACATCAGGCAGTTCAACTGCTCACCCCATCCATACTGGTTGCCGAATTTCATGGACGTGTTTACCTGGTCATTGCCATTTGTTGGCGAGAAAGTCACCGAAATGCTGGTCAATGTCCTTAACATATGCTCCGATGATGAGCTCATGACCGAAAGCGATGAGGATCCTCTGTCTGATGCTGACGATGCTGCCCTTCGCAAAGAGGTTATACGCAATAAAATCCGTGCAATTGGCAAAATGGCGCGTGTCTTCTCGGTTCTGCGCGAGGAGTCCGAATCTATTTTGCAACTGAAGGGTCTTACCCCGACTGGAGCATTGCCATTGGGCGCTCTCTCCGGTGGCAAGCAGTCTCTGAAGAACGCCATGCAGGGCTTCTCACCAAACCACAAGATCACATCGTTTGCCGAAGCCAAGGGTCTGGATGCCATGAACGAGCGGATGCCCCCAAGGAGGGACGCACCGCCCACCCCCATCGATGACCCGAAGTCGAACAACACCCAGCAGTCCAGTGGGTAATTAAATTAACGTAACTCGAGTTTCAGCAAGCAAATCGTGTTTCATTTAATTGTGAGTTCGGGATAATTGATGTATGTAATTTTTTCTTTTCTTTTTCATAACCTAGAAAATTGGATATATTTTTTTCTTTTCTCAATTTCGACCTTGTTTGTTTACCTTTTTTGTTGTTGTTGTTATTTAAGCTATGATAGTCATAAGGGGTCCCTCAGTTGCTATTCCGTTAGTTTAACTCTTTTTGGTTATAATTTTTTTAATTTACTTTGTTGTGTACATTTAGTTTATTAATAAACAAAAAGAAAAAGAAAAGAGTGTGTATTTTTAGATTTTTTCTCTAGCGAAATTTTTACCTTTACAAAGCTTATATATATGAATATATATATAAATATATAAAATATGAAATTTAATAAAATTAAAGTCTATATAAATGAATATATTAATTATAAACAAAACAAGAACAGTTATATTTAAATTTACAAACAATTGTCTTAAGCATACACAATTTCAATTACAGAATATGAACGCGCGGAAATTAGTGATTTTTACTTTCCCATCAAGCACACGTTTACTCGTTTAACTTAAATATACACACATACGACAAATATACACATTTATATACATTGGAGACATACAGTACGTGCAACTTGAATAGACTCAAGCCCATTTTCTACCGTCAGATCGCTAATGCTTTTGGTGAATTCAAAAAACAAGTTTTAGAGGGTGTTTTTTAGAGGTAGAGAACTTCGAATTAAAATAAAACAAGAAAATCGTTTTAATGTCCATCAATTTGGCTTTACTGGGAGGATAATTTTAAATGTTTAAATAAGATTTTCGAACAGTTCCAAGTCTAGAGGTTAAATTTTCAACCACTTTTTCGAGCATTTGAGGCCGTATGTCGGCAATAACGCCACGAATGTTGGTTTCCAAGCCCCAAGACAAGTAACTTCACATATCCCCAAGGAAAAAAATCCAATGGTGTCAAATCACACTATCTTGGTGGCAAATTGACAGTTCTTTACTTACTTACTTAGGTGGGCATTACAGTTCGGGGTGAACCTGGGCCTCAACCAACATCCTTCTATAACGACTTCGATTTCGGGCGAGCTCTCTCCAGTTTTGCATTCTAAGTCGGTTGATGTTTTCATCCACTTGATTGCGCCATCTAAGACGAGGTCTTCCCCTTCCGCAATTTCCCTGCAATGTGCTTTGGAACACCCGACGAGCCGGAGCGTTTGGGTCCATCCGCTCTACATGGCCCAACCATCGTAGCCTCGCGATGCGTACTCTTCTGGCTATGCCCATGTCGCGGTACAGCTCATACAGCTCGTTGTTATATCTTCTTCTCCACACATTGTCTTCGCATACGGGACCAAAGATCATTCGGAAAATTTTTCTTTCGAAACGACCAAGGGTTTCCTCTTCCGCTTTCGATAAAGTGCATGCTTCCGCGCCGTAAAGCAGGACTGAGATGATCAAGGTCTTATACAAGTATACCTTGGTTTTTCCTGAGAGCTTTTTGTTTCTCAATTGCCTTCTTAACCCAAAAAAGCAACGGTTGGCAAGAGTTATTCTCCGTTTGATCTCCGCACTCATGTTGTTTTCCGTGTCTATTGTATCGTTTTGTCCAATTCGTCGATGTGCTGTGTCCTTATTTGATGACAACATATACTTCGTTTTGCTTTCATTAACCATCAAACCCATTTTTGCCGTTTCTGTTTCAATGCTCACAAAAGCACCTATGACATCACGCTTATTTCTTCCCATTACGTCAATATCGTCTGCATAGGCGAGTAATTTTACAGACTTTTGAAAGATTGTTCCTCTGGTGTTGACGTTTGAGTTTCTTAAAATCTTTTCAAGTATGATGTTGAAGAAATCGCATGACAGTTTGTCGCCTTGCCTAAAACCTTTTTCGACATCAAAGGTCTCGGTGAGTTCTTGACGGAGCAGCGTAAATTCTCCAAAGTTATCATTCATAGTCGTACGAGTTTTGCAGGGATGCCGAAACTAGACATGGCTCTGTACAGCTCGTCTCTGTAGATACTGTCATATGCGGCCTTGAAATCGATAAAAAGATGGTGAATATCGATATTATATTCTCGGCTCTTTTCCAAGATCTGCCGTAATGTGAAAATTTGGTCTATTGTGGACTTCTCTGGTCTAAAACCACATTGATAAGGACCTATCAAGTTGTTGACGTGGGGTTTCAGACGTTCACATATTACAGCAGACCAGATCTTATTCTTCTTCTTCATTTTCGGCGTTACGAGTAGTGATCTTGAAGCGATCACAACTCTCCCACTTTGCTGCTTCACACTAGTGATCCGCCTGTGGGGTACGCCGCGTTGACCTCAGAAATCGTCGGCAAGCCTCCCGGTTTTGGATTGTTCCATGTCTGAGGCCAACCAAATGCTGCTGTTTTTGCATTTGCTTGTACCAGGAGTGTTTTGGCCTGCCTTTTCTTTTTCGTCGCGAATTTGTTGAAACGTTGTACGATATTGCCTTTTTGACGGGGTTCTGCGGATCTCTCCTTTGAACATGACAATACCAACTGAGCCGGTCGTGCTGAATTTTGTCCAAGATGGTACTTTTGACATGAAGGCTTCCACGGATCTTAGTACTTCTAATTCGATCAAGCTTTGTTACTCCTGCTGTCATCCGAAGCATCTTCATTTCGGCTGCCGTCAATTTGCTCTCATACTTTTTGTACATTGTCCAACATTGTGAACCGTATGTCAGAGCTGGACGGACAACTGCTGTGTAGAGTCTTCCCTTCAGCTTAGGGGGCATTTTTCGATCACAGAAGATAGCGGAGTTTTCTCGCCACTTCATCCACCCTACGCTTACTCGATGATTGATGTCGTCATCACAAGATGCTTCACTATTGATCATAGATCCCAGATATTTAAACTTTTCACACTTGGGAAGCACATTTCCATTCAAATAAATGTCTGGAATAGGCTTGTCTGGATCAGAAAAAGGGCAGCACAGGTATTCAGTCTTTTTAGCGCTAATACGGTACCCATTTCCTTCCAGAACATCAATCCAAACGTCAAGTGCTCGTTGCAGGGATGTAGGATCCTCGCTTATGATGGCTCCATCGTCAGCAAAGAATAATTGTTGTACTTTATTGTCCGTTACTTTTCCTTCGAGCAAATAATCCAGAACAGCAATAAAGAGCAGTGGACTCAAGACACTTCCCTGATGTACACCTACTGTTATTTGGAATTCTTCGGTGACTCCAGCTGGGCATCTCACTTTTGTAACTGCTCCCTCGTACATGTCCATAATTATTTGCACATAGGCTTCAGGAACTCCTCGGTGTCTGAGGGCCACCCATATCAGATCTCGTGGTTGTCGATCGAATGCCTTTTCGAAGTCAACCAACACAATATGCAAATCCTCTAAGGCATCTCGGTGTTTTTCCATAATGATCCTTATGCTTTGGATTGCGTCTGTAGTTGACTTACCCGCGACAAACCCGCATTGGTCATCAGACAGCCTTATTATTTTCCGCAGTCGGCTATCCAAAACCCGCTCAACGATCTTCATAGTGTGGGACATCAACTTGATCGAACGATAGTTGTCACAGCTTCTGGTATCTCCCTTTCCCTTGTACATTGGAAGAAGAAAACTTTCCCTCCATTGATTAGGCAAACTGTCACCTCTTACAAGTTTGGAGATGAGAATCGTGAGCCATATTAACCCGATGTCTCCCATATTTTTCCAAAACTCATATGGTACCTCGTCTGGCCCAATCGCTTTGCCTTTTTTGGAGTTCTTAACTGCCTCCCTAACTTCTTCGACTGTGACGTCGGATACTTCCGTAAAGTTAGGTGCAGCTGTTGGAAAGTGGCGCCGAGGAAACTGTTCATTCAAAAGATCATCACAATACTGTCGCCACCTGTGAAGAATTTTGTCGTCATCCACAAGTAGCACTCCTTGAGCATCATTGATGAACTTCGGCGAACGAATCTCCTGCGCATTTCTCCTTCTCTGAGCGGCTATTTTGAAAATGGTTGCTCCCTTATTCAAGTTGCTTTGTCTTAGCTCTTGGATTGTCTGATTTGCTTCAGCAGCTGGGGCAGAAATCTCTTCCAGCTCTCGATACAGGCCGTCCGTGCTTTTTGCTTGAAGTTGGGCGCACTTTTTCTTCGCTTCTTTTCTGCAGCTCTTGTATTCCATTTTGAAACGCGCTTTTTCATTTGTATTTCTTGAGGGGCACTTCGACCAAGCTTGGAAAGCTGCTTTCTTCTTTCTAATCACTGCTTTAGCTTCATCATCCCACCACCAGGTTTCTTTAGCTTGTTGGTAGTGTCCTTTTGAGACTCCTAACAGTGATTTGGCTCTCTCTAAGCAGGTTCGTTGTAGGCGATCCCACATATTTTGTGCCGTGATTGCATTTGAAACTGCGTCGATGGTATTACACAGCTGACTTTGCATATACGAAATGAATTGCTGTCCTTTGGTTTTCTCCAGATTGTACCACTTGATTCTCCTAGGAGCCTTTGTTTGTTTGACTTCCTTTACCGCATCCGTAAAAAATTCTGTTAAAAGAAGACGGTGTTGTTGAGCGGCAGCTTCTCCTAGTATCACTTTGCAGTCTTTCACCCGAGATTTCATGTAATTGGTTACCAAATGGTAATCAATCTGGGTTTCATTTCCTCCACTGCTGTAAGTGATAAGGTGTCGGTCTTGTTTGATGAACATGGTATTTAGTACGATTAGACCGTATGACTTGCACATACTTAGAATATCTTCACCAGGAGTGTTCCTGGTGCCGAATCCCAAACCTCCATGGCAGTCTTCATAATCCTCGTTTGTCTTCCCGACATGTCCATTCAAATCTCCTCCAACAAACAAATACTCTTCTTTTGGGATGTTCTTAAGTAGGTTATGAAAATCAAGCCAGAATGCATCTTTTTCCTCCTGCTCACACCCTATTTGGGGAGCATATGCACTGATTATATTCCAGACCTTTCCTTCCATCACCAATTTAAGAGACATCAAACGGTCACTGGACTTCAAAATGGTCAACACGCTGTTACATAAACTTTGGTCAAGGATGATACCGACTCCGTTCCTACCTTGTTCCGTTCCATAGTAGAACATCTTGTAAGCCTTGGTCTTTGCATCTAAGAAACGGGCTTTGTTTGCTGTGTTTCGCCATTTCGTTTCCTGAACACACAAGATGTCCACTCGCCTCCTTCTCATCATCTCTTCGAGTTCAAGACTTCTACCAGTCATACTTCCAACGTTCCAACTCGCGACTCTAAATTTTCGTCCAACTCGTCGCATTACTTTGCTAGCCCCCGGAATCCGTATAGCTCTGACCCGAACATTGCTGCTCGGTCCAGGATCAGCTCCATGCATAGCAATGGAACTGCCTGGCGGGGTAGTGCTTCTTATGTTCGCAAGTACTTCCATAATGCTCAAAATTTTTCAAAAATTTTCTTTCATCCTTTTCGACACATGCATGCTCCATTTAATGAGTTTGATTTCCCTTTTACTACACCGGTGATCTCCAGTCGTGTAAACCCCGGGATCTGCATGCATACTTGGGGAGAGTTTTTAGGTGGTATGTGTGTCGCTAGACTCACTTTGATGTTAGTCGTCTAGATATGATTGTTCCTTTAGTCGCCTTTTACGACAAGCGGGGAGGCGCTGCAGTGCTATTCTAACCCGACACTGCACGGGGAAGCAGACCAGATCTTATAAGCGACGTTAAGGAGGCTTGCTGATTGGCGCAATTGTAAGGGTCTCCCTTCTTTAGGACAAGTCCATTCCGCTAAATTATCTCATCGAATATTGCCTTTCATTAAATCGACTGTGACGTGCGCTGTGCCTTCTTGTTGGAACCACATTTCATCCACATTCAAACCATCCGATTCTGGAACAAAATAGTCAATCTACATTGCTCTATTAAGGTATCCATTAACGGTAACTTGCTCGCCAGCATCATTTCGGAAGAAGTATGGCCCAATGACTCCACCAGCCCATAGAGCACACTAAACAGTCAGTTTTTGTAGATGTAATAGCGGTACTGAAGGTACTCATGTGGATTCTCTTCACTCCAAATGCGGCAATTTTGCTTGTTGACATAACCATTTAACCAAAAATGATCCTCATCATAAACAAAATTTTGCGATGAAAATCAGCATCGAGATCAATCTCATTTTCATTAAAATGAATTTACTTAATTACGGACGGCTTGCCACAAATGACGAATATGCTCGTCAATGGACGTCAATAGCCCATAAAATAAACAATTTAAATACACAATAATGGTCAAAACGCATGCTATGTTCGTATACTTTATCACACATTTCTGTTGTTACTTCAAAGTGTAAGCATGTGAGATAAAGAAGCACATGAAGCTGCGCTCAGCAAGAAACAGGCTTTGCTCGCAAGAATTAATTAGAACCAACGTAACCAAAATGAAGGTTGCTTACGAGCATGTCCCTACACGACGAGCTTGAAAATCAACTAACAGTAGAAAATCAAAATGTTTCGCCAACAGTTAGCGTTTTGAAAACCAGTGCCCAGATTCCATAAATTTTCAGACGATTATCGTTTAATCGACTCATCGTACATTGCATCGTCGAAAGATTGTTTCAATTCGATGTTACTTTCAATGGTTGGTGGAAAGCTATTTTACTATCGTCCTTCAAATTATGGAAACTTTTTCAGGGTCGTAAGCACGCTTTTTTATTGCTTAAAATTCAGGCGAAAGTTGTCTTAAATGTTACAGAGTCGGGCCCCAGCCCACAGACCAGAAAAACATGATCAACCCGATAATGTTCGTCGTATCACAGATAGGTCTTGAGTTACAAAATCATATATGGGTGATTCCAGCGAAACCGACACCATACGCATAAAAAATAAATAACTTAATTTATACTTAAATCCATATCTGAAGCACAGAATATTATATATTCTTATAAAATGAAAGTGAAAAGTGATTTCTTAAGTAATATTAAATAATTCATTATGTTTGTTCGTTGAACTTTAGCCAGGATTGACCCTGGTTTCGTTGACAACTATTTTATTTTTTTGTCAAAAAACCTGGGGTTTTCAGTCCTGAAAAAAGCTAAACTATAAAATCACCACACATCCCTGTCATTTGAATAAAAACACATACCATTTGATAGCCCTCAACTAGCAAAAACCTAGGGCGATTGGAGCCAACCCAGGTCAACCCCAAGGCTAAAAAAACTTAGTTTGACATCCAGGGCGAATTTAGGTTAAAAAAAAGCTTTGTGTCGACCACAGAGTGACTCCAGATCTTCAACGAACAAACATTTTAAAGAGCTGATTTAAAGTAAATACAAAAGAACTGCATATACATTTGTATGCCCAAATATAACTCGTCCCACCCGTCACAAAAGGAATGTCCCACGCGTTGCAATGGAATCACCCATATCCCATTCATCGCAATCAGCCAATTCCTACTCTTTTTAGTAAGTTCTATTTGAACTTTTCTCACTATGTGTTTGCATTCTGTTACAGATTTTATACAGGAACTGCGTTGAACAACCGTAGACATATAGGATAGAGCCGATTACTACGTGCTACATTTAAGTTCTGTTTTTAGAAACAGATGTGTGGTTTATTTGGTACCTATTTTGATATACGTCTAGGCTCCTATTTCACTTTCTCTTGGTATTGATAAGATATCCTAAAGAAAAACATACTCGTATTAAAGTAGGATCTGCTTAAATGCTATCAATAATAGTGTTCGCTTAAACGCAATGGAAATATATATATTCTCTTTTCATAGTTTGCGATATTTCTTGATTTAAGTCGATGTCGCTGAAGCAAATACCTATTCAAGGGCTAGTTTTCGTAAAACATCTTTGTTGAGAAAGGTTGGTGTACACTAACATACTTTCTTGGTTATGATTGGACATAGAAACAAAACGTTGCTTTATCGCAACGATATATCCGTTAGGGATCGGCAGAAAATCGTAGGTCTCCATTCCTCACAGAAATAGTGTGCTACCCTGGCCCTGACCCATTTCCTTTGACAGAGCGCCATCCCGTTGTGCCTAATTATTTATTTATTCCCTTTCTTCTCGTTAAAACTTGTAATCCTTTTTTTGCAATTGGGACCTTGATTTAAAAAAAGTGTTTGTGTCTATTCAAGTCGCACGCAGGGTATATTATAATAATGTACGTGAGTTAAGTTCAATGAGAAAAAAATAGTTAAATACACTTTTTATTTTCGTTTGATAATTTTTAATTCTGCAGATTTCGGGGAAAAAATAAAACCTCGGCATCTCCATGATGAATATAGAAAATCAACTTAAATAACAGATTTAATTTTAAGAAGAAATTATTTAGAGTAAAGTAATGAATAAAAAATAAAAAATAAAATCAAAATTGAGATACTTAAATAAAAATAAAAAATAAAAACTTCTCTCATCTCAGCAGAGGGAAGGCAAGATGGTGTAACATTTTTATCGCTACAAAATTAATTTCAAATTAATGTCTAAGGATAGAAAATAGAAATACAGTTTTAAGAAACGTTTGCACTAAATTTATTGCATTTGTTGTTGCATTTAATGCCAGTGTTATATATGGCAGTGAAAATTAAGCGTACAGTGTGCTCGCAGCCATAACTGAAATGGGTTATATCTTTGTGATGAATTATGTTGATTAATTTGCCCTTTCTTATTTGAAAACGTGTTTCAATTAAAGCTCTATTCAGTCGATCAACTCTCCATTTGTCTACTGAGCTATTGATGTTAGTGCAATGTATAAATGTCAGTCTACGAAAGTTGAAAATAGAGAAGTCTTTGAAGGCAAAAAAGTTACGTTTGAAGAGTTGATGTTGCTAATCGAATAGCGGAGTCCACACTGTACAATTAAAATTATGGATGGTTTCCAAATATTTTTTTTCTAGTGCTCTGAGAAGTCTTTAAATTTCCGTTTGTCTGATGCAAGGAGGCTTACATTGCATTTCTTTCTTTCATTAATGTTTCCTTGAGACACTCAACACATCCGAGTTGGTCAAACAGTCGTACCCCCGTACGTGGCATCATGTAGGTAGTCAGAGTCTTAAACTATAACGCAAGATATTCGATGTTACTGAGTAAAATGAACCTATCCAAAAATAACAATCTTTGGCGTACCCTAGAAACAGATCACTAGTGTGAAGCAGATATATAGGAGATTTGTAATTCCTTCGAGGTCACGATAAAAAAATCAGGCCAGAAGATCCAAATATTCCAGCCGTTGATTTTTAAATGAGATAGCTGGGTTAGGTTAAGTGGAATTGGCATTACCCACAGGCGGATCACTAGTGTGAAGCAGCAAAGTGGGAGAGTTGTGATCGCTTCAAGATCACTACTCGTAACGCCGAAAATGAAGAAGAAGAAGAAGAAGAAGGCATTACCCACTTAGACCACGAGGGTCCATTGTGATCCCACAGAGATCAGCAAGTCAATCACCTACTAATCCCAACAATCGATATGAGATCAACGTATTGATCACCCATTAATCTGTCAATTCGGGACTACCCTGTTAATCACCTGCTACTCGAACCACGCGGAACTTTCAATGTAAACATTTAGGGCCTATGTAAGCTAATTCGCTAGTATCGTCGAAGTAGAACTCACCGAGATGAGTTGTTCTCTTATAAAGTAATGCAGGTCATGAACAAAAAAGGTGTTGCACGGTTTCTTCCTCCTCTCCATCCATGCAGCTTCTGCAGAATTAATTGGAATACACACCAAGTGTTTTGGCATGTCTTCCTATTGGACAGTGTCCCGTAGGAACACCTATGGTAGAAACTAGATACAGGCGGCTTAAGACTAACAAACTCTTCGATCGTTTTGTGTCTACACACGGCTAGACTTTTTTGATTGAATGGCAGTTGTTACTCTCAGTTCATCTAGTGTTTGTTATCCTTAAAAAGCCTAAAACGCCATGTCTGAGTAATAGTTTACATGTAGCAATAGGTATATCTATATTGTTTCATATTGAGCCTAGAGGAGTGGTCGTGCTCTTTTCGGCTAGTTCGTCCGCCATACATGAACTGATTTGACAAACTCTCAGAGAAATTTGACAGTTTTAGATTGCGATGGATTTTGTAGACACAGAGGCAAGAGATTTTAGGGTAGCTCGGCTGCCCGAGGTTTACTTTGAGCCAAGACATCACTTCCTTAATCGCCAGAATTATCTGCTAAGCGGAAGAAAAAACTGAGTTTCAGTTTTTCTGATTAGATTCCCGTTTCCTACACCTTCGCTGGTTTTTGAATCAAAGGTGTAGAAGTGTATTACTTCATTTTCCAAAATTGTACGATCCTCGCATACTGATCTCGAGGGGATGGTGATTTGAGATAGTTGGACTGTTTACCAAGCGTTCGACTTCACTTGTGCTCATGAATTCAATACATAATTTTTTCGCCTAGATGGCACCATATTATATACGATTTATGAGCCTCGTAACCGGCTCTAAGTAAAAAGAAAACTGTTGTTGCTTTCATGCATTTTTTAAGATTTTAAACAGGTTATGGATCTAAATTTGAGTTTGGATCTTAACTACGATACTTTGTAAGTCTGAAGATACCATGATGAGAATTTCCTTGGAAGTTGATCAGATTTACGGAGAATTTGGGGTATATATTTATTTATGAGCTGATATACAACTCTTAATAGATAATCTCTTTCTGATTTGAAGAAGTTTGCTTGTAAGCTAGTAAACGGTTCCTAATGATTCAAATAGCTTTTTGCCAGATTGCTATCGATGTCGACAACAGCTCTGAAATATAAAAACTCAACTTTCAAAAACAGAACAACATTGAAAATGCCCTTGCAAAACAATAATTAGATTTAACATCCAACTCAAGTAACTTTCGAACTGAAATAAATGCTAACATTCATTTAAAAAAAGCAACGGAAACCCCAAAATAGTTTCTTATCCGCTTAAAGGGTATTTTCCTTGTTTGAGTAAACACCAAAAGCTCATAAGAAACATTCCCATAGGAAGATTTTCTTTCTTGAAGTAATCATATTTAAGATTGGCAGAATGTAAAAATTATCTTTTCTTAGTTCATAAATACAGCAGCGGTACCTTACCCCTTCTTTACTTCAAACGGAACTCAATAAAAGGCTTGGAATGCCCTAAACACTAAAACTTTTGAAACACATTTAAGCTAAGTTCATAGCTAACTTACCAAAAACTTATGAATCTGGATTTGAATAACAAGGCAAAAAAAAAAACTGTTTGTTTCTTTTAACTACCGACCAACCTCTATGTACTTTGGCTCCTAGAAGGAATTTTCAACCAAAATATAGATTCAGGGTAGCGCTTTTTGTTGTCAATAAGCAAAGTCTTAACATGTTATCATAACCAATTAAAAAATAAAAATTAATCATAACCCATTTCGTCAAAAGAAGCAACACTTGACGCCATTCACTGCTTATTCTTAAAACTCACTCACAGTTATTGCATCCAATCTCATAAAATATAGTCATTTATCACTCATTTATATTGGTGTCGTGAAAACACTTTGTATACATTTTTAAATAATAATTGCAACAAAAATTAAATACCTTATTTAAATTCATGAAATAAATATATTATGTATCCATAAATTTATGTGAAATTGACAAAAGGCTTCCCATAGTTCTCTTGTCTTCTTATCAATAAAACAAACAAAAACAAAAAAAAATACATTCAACACATTATAACTAAAGTAGTCTACTAAAGCAATCCTAAAGTTAAAGATATGTTTACTAGCAATATAATTAAGATAACTTAAAATAATATACAAATAAGTATATATGTGTATATATAAAATCAAGCATATTTGCTTTATATATATATTTATATATTTATTAATTATGACTGTCGGTTCTGTTAAAAAATCGACATTAAATCAATTTTAAAACAAAAGCAAAAATTACTTTAAACTGATTAAGTTAATAATACTTAATATCCTATGCAAATATATTTATAAACAAAATTAAAACCAAACAAAAAAAAATACAATTTAAAAATATCGTAACTTCTATGTAAGACTACTTTAATACCGCTATGAGCAAACTCTGGGTGATGTTCATGAAGTATAATTCACAAAAATACAAAAAGAACAAAAAACAAGTAAAAAATAATTAAAAATAAAAGAAAAAACAAAACTAGCTACATTTCTACTATACTAAACACTATGTGGAACACATTTTTTACTTATACATCTATATTTTAACTTAAAAATTACAATTTTATGAATTTAATTATACAAATAAAATATTCAGGATAATATAAAAAAAATAAAAACGAAGAGCTAACCTTGTGAGTTTTATTTTAAAAATAGAAATTGATGAACTGGGATTAGCGCTCAACGTTTGGTTGAGCTGATGTTGGTGAGAGTCAATTGTACATTTAGCTAATGCAGGCGTTGTATTATTTTTGTGAACACCGCACATTAGACTTTTCTTTGAGCGGAAAAGTTGATCATGCTGGAGACATATGAAACAACTTCAACGATTTTGAATCATACGACTAGCCCAACTCGAGTGTGTTCAATGTATTGAAACTAAACAAACAGCCAAATTTAGGAGAGTTAATTCGTTAAATGTAAAACTGAAAGAAAATTGTAACACACTTATAATCGGTTTGACTCTAAAAGCAAAAGGTTATAGACAATGAAGATTCAAGAACCTATCGGAAACGCTATCTAGGATATCAGTATCTGGGAAACCTTTTTGAACGAGGTAGATATTTGAATCCAGATTGCTGCTAAAAACAGCTATGAATCTAACGTTTGGAAAAAATACAAAAAATCGCATCGAACTTTTTGGAATTTGTTTTATATAAAAAACGGTTCTTCACATCCTCATCTAAGCGTAAGAGCCAACTCGGTTTGTTTAAATGGTCAAAAACTGTTGATGCTTTTGTAAAAGAGATAAAACTACACTTTTGAAAGTTTAACTTCACACTATTGAAGTTACAACCCGATTCCCAATACTGGATCTATAGTCTTCTGAGCACGGTCATGTGTAAACTCTTTCATAAAGAACTCAGTTTTATTTTTCATTATACAGCCCTATCATAGTAACAGATCGGAGAAACATACGATCGTAGAGAAGTTCCGATCGTAACATTTATTTTGTTTATGAAATCCATTTCGTAAAGGAAACACTGACGCATGTAGGTGACATAAAACAACCCTTGCGCCACTACTTTGCTGTCGGAGACATCGGATAGAACAGAAAAGCAATAAATCGGCATGCATCGCATGAATTCTGAATGCATTTCCACCATTTTCACATTTAATTGCCATGCATCGCATGAATTCTAGACGCGTTGCGGTGAGTTTGACATTTTCATCGCATTGTTTCGTTCTTTTCGGAAATTTGTCCGATTAAGCAATCGGAAACGTTACCATAATACAAATATCTTACATTTCGTACAAATCGCAATGAATTTCGTTCCGATCTGTTACGATAATAGGGCTGATAATCTCAGTTAGGATAGGATCCACTGAGAGCTTAGAAATAAATAAATAAATAGGGTGCTGCAATAGAGCAAGGAGTCCCAGGGCCTAGTGTTATGTATGAAATTGAAATAAAAAATATAATAACCGCGCACTTCAATGGTTAAAATACAACTCGACTTATCGTGTCATAGAACCGATCGCGAACTCCAAGTTCAACATTGGATAGCCGATGCGTTTGAAAACTCAGCACAATTTGATGACTAAAATGCATACACGTTTTACCCAATGCAAGGCATTCAATCGATCGATCTGAAGGTATGGGAAATCAAAGCACAACACTAGCGCATCTCTCATAATCATGCGTTGTGAGGACCGAACGGCTATCTAGTAAGCGCTTTTCATGGCTTCCTCGCGAAAGGCGATACCCGAGGAAAAACATTTTTGTCTGTTGGGATTCGAACCACGAACCTCTGGGTTATCAGGCAGACATGCTAACCATCACGTCACGGATATCACGCTTAGAAATAAGTACTTCTTTATTTTTTAGACTAAAGTTTATAAATGAGTTGAAGATATGAGATTTCGCATATTTGTGCTGTCCCTAAAAAACGCACACTTTTCTACCTTTGTGTTCGAGGTTCATGATAAACCTTCAAGAAATGATGTAATTTAAAGAACAAAAGCTTCCTCTCTAATTGGATCGTTTGTATTCATGCACATCAACCCCGAGCTATTCGGCTCTATCGAGGTAACCGTCGGAGTGGAATTCTATCCGATCGGAGACATTTTTGCTTCGTGGTAGTTCTCCGATCGGACGATCCGACGTTCTCGATAAGTTTTTGTTGCGCAGATTTTAGTTTTGGGAATGCAATCCATTGCCGCATTGGAGCCGGAGCGTTGAAGCTTAATCCTCTTATTACAGTTCCTCAATGATCTGAACACTCATGGTTACATTTGCGGTGCGCAACATCTAGTCTATGCTGGGGACATAACGGCCCCTATCTCAAAGGCTGTCTTTTGTTCTACGAATGCCACAAAGGAAGAGTCAAATTCGCCATCGTAGTTAACGCCACGGAAGTTGTTTCTTTTGATAAAACCATTAATAAGTGTGTTTTTAGTTCGCTTTTTTTGGCACTCGTGGTCCAAAATTGTTACGACACGCGCCGGTGACAGGAGTGGATATAGGAGCATTTGGGTACTTAGGTTTACCTTGCTATAATTTCAACCAGTGGAAGAATAGAAAAGAAAAGATTCCAAATGTGTAGCAAATAACATTTGTTATGAAATGACGTAAGTATTATTGTCGCTTTATTAAAGATTTTTTCATTCACGCAGAAAACAGGTGTGTATGGCGTATGAGTGATTTTTAAAACCAGTATATTTCTATCTATTTTTTTTTTTTGCAAAGAACGCTTGAAGCGTCATTTTCATGTGGTATGCGCATTTGAGATATCTTTTTTCAGGCCGATTCTGAACGGCTAAGCGAGAAAATCCTTTTAATGCCTGTTTAATTTTAATTTAATTTTTTTTAATTTTGGTGGGGCTATTTATTAGCTTAATACAAGCTTAAAATAACTTAAACATACTAAACTTAAACTAATTAAAACTATTAACCTACAAGGATGAGAAATGGTTTAAAAGGAGGACTTTCAGACAAGGACTTGGAAGATTGAGGTCGAGAAGAAAAGGAACAGAATTAGTCTTACTCATCATGCGGGTTAAGGGTTCGTTCAGATCATAGGATGTACGATGAGCAGGAAGGAAAAAAAATCGGGATGATCTTACGTTTCGGTGATTAGTGTTAAAGGATATAAGGTCTAAAAGGGGGGAGCAGTCAGTGTTACCAGTAAGAAGTCGGTGAATGAATATGATGTCAAAGACATTCCTTCTGTTTTCTAGGGAGTGGAGATTTATGATTGCGAGACGTTCGCGGTAAGGAGGCAGGGTGAGAATGTTTCTAACATCGTAGAGATCCCGAAGGGCAAACGGCAGAAAAAGACGTTGAACACTTTCTATCCTTGAGATATGAACCGCCTTTGAGATATGAACCACCCTGGAATGAGTTGCCGATTACTCACGAAAAGCAATACCCGTGGAAAAACATTTTTGTGTTTCTTGGATTTAAACCTACAAGTAACAAGCAGACATGCTAACCATAGCTCCACGGTACAAACAAATGTGACGACATCAGCGTTTGGTTGGCCTAAGACATCGAATCTCGTTCAAAGACTCCGTATTACAAATCACGATACTCCCGAAAACCCTCTTCGTTTTTCATATAATTTTCTTTTCTTTGATTCTGTAATACCGCTACAAACAATGATCGCCAAAAAATTATTTTGCATTCTAACGCTTCCTTCGCTACTCGTAATACGGGCCTAACAGATACACATACATCTGATCATTTGAAGAAAGAAACTTTAGACGTCCTGACACTATATGGTCATTTTTTATCGAAACCTTGAAAGCGAAATGTCATCCAAATTATTAAAATACACTTCAAAATCATACGTTGATGGATTTTTAACAATTGATTTATTTCTTTATTAACACAAATATGAATATTATTTACAACAAATATACAAAGGCTAGAAAATATTTTTTTTTTTTATTTCTAGCTAAAGAGTTCACACTGAGATAGTGAGAAAATGAAGAAGCTAAAGCTTTTTTTAAAAAATAATTTGCTATAAAATGTTTCATGAAGTTAAAAGTCAATTCTTTTAGAATTAGAGTTTAGAATTAGAGAATTAGAGTAATAAAAATATAAAATTGTGGCTTTGAGATTATTCGAATGAAATGAATACTAAACCTACAAATCTAAATAAATGCTTTTTCTCTTATCAAATACATAAATACATAAAACGGATCGTTTAAATACGCTCGCCACATTCATTTTCAATTGAATGAATAAAACTAATTATCTCTGTGAAGCTGGGTCGCATTCTTGGATTTGCATGCCAACATGGCATCATCAATTTATCGTATACAATTTGTGGACAACGTTCGGGTCTGTGAAGTCTGCAAATTTAAATTGTTTTAATAATGATTCTATTTTTGGTTAAGTGATTTTATCAAACCTTTTTCCTATTTCTAATTTGTTGATAAATTCTTCTTTATTTCTTTCGTGCAACTCAACACCATCCAGATTAGGCTGTTGACCTCTTGAAAACATTTCAAATAGTGTCACCCCATACGACCACACATCCGAATAAAATGAGAATTTATTGTTCCTTAGTGATTCTGGGGCATACCATTTTATTGGAAGTTCTCTTCTACATTGAGAAAGATAGTAGCCATCATTATTGGCCTGTTGGGCTAAACCAAAATCAGAAATTTTCACTCTCTCCCTATCGACTAAGATATTTCTAGCAGCCAAGTCCCTGTGAATCACATTTTGAAATCCAAGATATTCCATACCCTAGACCAAAAAAAAAAAACATTATTCATATTAAAGAACCAGTGGAAGCTTCAATTCCATCAAAATCTTTACCTTCGCAATATCCAAAGCGTATATCAGGAGTTTCTCGTTCGTCAGATTGGGCTGGGATGACAAGTAAATGTCAAACGATCCACACTCTACGTACTCCATTATGATTGATAAGGGATCATCATTAATTGACATTATGATCTTGACGATGTTTGGATGTTTTAGTTTCTAAAATGAATTATTTTTATTTATAGATCAAGTAAATTTCTTAGTCAAGTTGTTACTACCTTCATGATATCTATTTCCCTTTTGAAATCATTGTAATCTTGAATAAATGGTATGGGTTTTAAAATCTTTATTGCAACTGGCAAGGGTAGTGAATTTTCGTCATTATAATGAATTTCGCCTCGAAACACTTGACCGTAATGCCCACTCCCGATCGGTTTGTCTCGAATTACTTTTCCGTGTTCAAACACATGCACAGACGGAGTTTCATTGAAATAGTTGAAAGGCATTGGACCATGTCCTCCATTGCCATTCAAAGATATTGAATTGTTCGACTTTATGTTGCTCCTAACATCGTTGCAGCTATTTGAATTCCAAGCTGAAAAAGTTATTGAAACATAATTATTTATTAATGTAAATTTTATAAATAAAGTTCTTACATGTTTCTTTTGTGTCGGTGCTAATACCCGAAGCCGTTGATGAGTTTTCATCTGACACGAGGGTCTCGTCTATCTGGGTAAGCCTCGAATAAGCGTGACTCAGCTGTTGTTTTGTTGAGTTGATCATACCAAGCAGGGCCATTTGATTGAAACGTTTATCCTTTTCTTTTTCATCACTCCAGCCATCCATCATTGCTTCAAAAATCTCATATGGACATTCCTCGGGTTTCGGTAAAATAGCACCATCTTGTCGATAATTAGCGGCAAGGTCTTTTGACTTGAGATTTCTAATATCTTTGCCTCTGGCAAATATTTCCCACATGGTGGTAGCAAACGCCCATAGCTCAGTGAAAAAATCAAATTTTTCCATACAGAGATTCTGGTGCAAATTAATTGGTATCCAGGCCAGACTGTAAGAACAATTATTAATTATTTTTAGCAGCACATGATGACATTTGATAAACAAAACAATAAGGCAATACTTGTCATAAAAAGAAACTAACCATTTCTGTTATTAAAAGTTAGCAATTCACCTTTATTCTGGTAGTCGTTTTACTAAAATTAGAGTTCTCAAGACGTGACCAAATAAAACAATATTTTTTAAAATGAAAACTCTATAATTTTAAATAAAACACCGATTGCATCTTCTGGAAGACTCATTTTAGCAAAACAACTACCGGAATGAAGTTTTTTTTACCGCAATCGCAGGCGATTTCAATGAACACAATTCTGGTTGGCTTCGACACTCTGGCCAGACAACACCCGAAGGAAGGTCTGTTGAGATTTTCACCGAGTTGAACCGACCAACACTCTTGGCCTATTTCTCACTTCTTATCTTGAAAAATACAGGGTTATAGTATCAACTTCTCTAGGCAAACCAGGCCAATGTGTGAGTCATTAGTCATATCGTTAGATTTTACATATTCCGTCACGGTAAAAAAGATAAAATCCCTAAAAGAACTGAGTGGCAATATGAGAAAGAGATTGGGACGGAATGAATTATTTCTTTCTAAATTTTAATTGGTCGTTGTGATATATTCGGCATCATCCCCAAAGAGAATTCTTGGTTTGATTCGAGCTGTAAAGGACAACCCTACAGTAGAAAACCGAAATTTGATCAAACGGGCCAGAAATATCTGTAATGCTCAAAAAAGGCTTAGTTTGTATTTGACAAAAAAGTAAGGCTAAAAATACTGTTTATTCCAGAGGAAGCAAAAACTTTTGGTCTTTTGTTGAGAACATTAAGAACTCCACCAAACCATCGCTCCCAAAGCTCGTCTTCAATAGCCAAGTTCACATTGTACAATTAATTGGACAGACTTCGTTTGATGAATGTTGGAGGGTCGGATGTAGTTTATGTTCAGACTTATCAGACATTTCGGCGAACATTATGACATATGCTCCGCTCCGTCAAACTTTTTCAAAAATATTTGAAACTCATCCACATGTTGGACAAGCGGTCGTCTCAGGATTCACATTATCCAACATCGGCTGTTCAATCCAAAGACTGTCCAACTACTTGTACAGTGGGAACTCCGCTAATGACTTTCCATGTATCAACTCCATCGACAAATCCAATTTGCTGCGAATTCGAGACTTCCTAACAGCACATTGGCTCCGCCTGAGCTTGAGACTGTAAATTTTGCAATGAAGCAGATATTTCTTCTTACTCGCTCGGTGGCGAGAGCCTTGAAAGATTCAAAATACATAAATCCACTGGCCCAGATGGTATCCCCGATGTTATTCTGAAAAGCTGTTCTTCTACCCTGGAAAAGCCACTGCTAAGTTTTTCTATCTATGGGGCCAGTTATAGCGATCAGGAAAACGAATCAGGAAAAGTTTTCAAATGGAATAAGAACTATGTTTTCGTTGCAATTGAATAACAAATGTTATACCAATCAATGGCAAATCACTCAAAGAATTGTTTGCGCCCAAAAAAGATATAATAGAACAAATATTTTCTGTTTAATTTGTATTTTTCTGTTTTCCTGTTCCAATTCCATCAGGAAAATAGAAAAATACAATTTTACGGCAAAGTATTTGTTCAATTGAACATTTTCTTGACAAAAAAATTCTCTGGGCTGTTTACTATTGATTGGTATAACATTTGTTATTCAATTGTAACGAAAACATAGTTATTATTCCATTTGAAAATTTTTCCTGATCGCTATAACTGGCCCCTATCCTATTCTTTTCGGCTCTTCCCGAGTAGAAGGAAAACTGCATTTGTCCAGCCCGTCCCTAAAAAATGCGAATCTTCCTCCTCTTCCAATTACCGTCCAAATGCACTCACATACCTTCCCTTCAAGGTCATAAAAATTTTGATAAACTGTCAACTAATGAATGAAATATCTTGAAGAAGGAAGGCTTCTCAATGACCGTCAGTACGGCTTTCGTAGCAAAAGTTTCACTGGTGATCTGATGGCTTATCTCACCGAAAAGTGGAACCAATCTTTACACTGTTTTAAAGAAAGTAAGATTATTGCACTTGATATTTCGAAGGCATTTTATAGAGTTTGGCATCAAGCTCTCTTATCGAAAATGCGTTCTACTGATCTGGCTACAATGTATAAAGCCTACATCCCAATAAGTTGTTTTGGTGGCAGAAATACACAGCGAAGTGAGTTTTTTTCTCTCATAAGCTTTCTCTTTCTGGCTTATCTACAAATATTTGCTTTATCTTTTTATCTGTTTTAATAGCGTTTGACTAATTTTAAGTGATTTTCAGCGCATTTCGTTGAACTCTATCCAGGTTCAGGTATTCTTGACAGCCCGATAAGTTGTAAAAAAAACAACATTATGCTTTCGGTTCTCAAACAACGCTGAGCCACGAAAAAACCACATACCCCTGCCATTAGAAGAAAAATAAATGCCATTGGCAGCCTGTTACTTGAACTGACCCCGTCAAAAAGGCTACTTTAGGACGAGCTGAGAGCAAACCCAGGGCTCAAAAAACACTCAGTTTGGCAATCAGCGCAAGTTAGCTTTTCCAAAAAACGTCTTATGTCGACCAGAGGGCAAGCTAACGGGGACAACGAACAAATCTATTAGCAATAGTTACTTCTGTTTCATACTGGTGTCTTACTTTTAAAGCTACAAACATCTTTCACATCTTAAATGAAATTTAAAGCAACTTCCTACATTTCTAATACACATTAACTATTTTGAACTTACTCTTCTGAGTTGTACGTTCTTGGAAGTCCGGGATCTGATATCTTGGCAACAAGTAAACAATTTCGGGGATCATATTTAGTGACCATCATAGAACTACATCGAATAAGTCCATGGTAAATTTGTTGTTCTTGCTGCAAATACCACACAACCAATGAGTATTTCCTTTGGTTTTTTTTAATCATAATTTCTTACCAAATATGCAATGCCACGAACTAAACCATGCGCAACATCTAACAAGCACTCCAATGGCACCTTACTTTGTAGTGAGTACAGAAACTTATTCAGTGGCCCGTACTCTGAGTTCTCAGTAACTAACGTATAAGGAGTTGACAATGTCATTCCGTATATTTTAAGAAATTCCGGTGAGTATATTCTGCTCCAGGTATCAGCTAATTCCATTAAAGCCTAAAATGATCGTAACAAGGTAATTTTAAACTATAATATTTTTTCAGTGTATAAGGCCAAATATATGTTGGTCATTGATAAATTTACTATAGGCTGCTATATGTGATGAACAAAGATACTAGACAATTCACAAGAAACCAACCCACCGACATATCAAATCAAATAACTCACCGGAAAGTCTTGTTTGTGTTTCAGAACCTTTAACGTCACTACAACGTCTTTAATACCACTTGGCTGTATCCAATCTGCTATCCAACTTGTCATTCTATTATAATCACAGTCTCTTGCTGAATCTATATGAGCAGGAGATAAAAAAAATTAATTTTACTATCTTGTTAACATCAAATAACATTCTTTTGAAACTTACTGTGATACCAACGCAGTTGTTTCCTTGGATCAATAAGTTGGGCACATTTACTTTGTAGCTCAGCCTCACTCAATTTTATGACAGTCTTTTCTGATAAGCGGTTTTTTGGCAGACATATGAGTAACATTGGAGGTTTTTCTGTTGATAACAGACAGTTTGAATGTGATTGGACTTTTGATATTCTGTTTCTTACCATATTCGGAGGGTGGTATTCGGACTTTGGTGTCTGAATCTGTTTGAATCGCAGAAGCTAAATCAGTCAGTTTATCGAAGTACAATACGTCTTCGCCCATAACATGTAGCAACCATTTGTCACGGTTTCTTGTTATTTTCGAAGTCTCTATATGTGTTCTACAAAAAAACAAAAGGCATGGAGTTAAAATGATCGCATAGTTTCAATTTCATTGTGTTTACCCTTTTGTTATGATGTCAATGTAATATGTGTCATATTCCTTATCGCACTGGCGAATAATATACGCTCCTGCGGAAGTTCCGTTTTTTTCTCGATTTTTCGAAAAGTTATCACGAATTTTCCAGTAAGAATAATCACCGCTAAAATAAATAAACGAACAAATTAAATTTTTCAAGCATGTAGCTCTGGTTCTTAAAATATTAAAATGTTGCAAGTGCAGCTAACCTAAATAGGTTCGTACGTTGAACTTTACCCATGGTTGACCTAGGTTTGTTTGATAATCTTAAATTGCTAAAAATTTCAAATACCTGTCATCTCAAGAAAAATAAATGCTATTTGACTGCCCTGTTCGTTACCTGAACTAGCAAACAAAAAGCGTTACCATAAGGCAGCCTTAGAGCTTCAATGAAGGAACTTATATAAGAATCACCCAATTATGCTTTCGTAAGAAATTTTTTTTTTTGCCAGGAAAATGTTGAATTGAACTTATATTTTCTGTTGAAATTGCAGTTTTCTAAATTCCTGATGCAATTTCATTTTTCGTGTCAGCTGATTGAAGTTTCAGCCAAAATGTGACAACTCGTTCCAAATATTTGGATTCCATTTTTCATGTATTCCACTGAGAGACACAGCAGTTTTTTTTTCGTGCGCAGTGCGTAAATAAAATATAAAATAAATAGGGTGGCGCAACGGAGCGTGGAGCCCAGGTCCTAAAGCACATCTCACAACCGTGCTCTGTGAGGGGATGAAGGGGACCTACAATTTTCTTCCGTTTCCGAACGGCTAATCGAGAAAGCGCTCTTTTTTCATGGCAATGAATTTACTAACGAAGGGCTTGCCTATTCCTTGCGAAAGGCGATACCCGTGGAAAAACATCTTTGGCTTCTGTTGAAAACTATTTGCTGGTGTTTGGCTGTGAAGGGTTGAGAGCCTGGCAACTGACATATTTTTCTTGTTCGCTATAAACGCTCATAAAATTCATGTTTCCATTTGTGTTTTTTTATTTATCACTATAATTTCGCCTTATAAGGCATTTTTTTTTTGTCACACAGTTTGATCCCAGATATTTAAACGTTTCACACTTGGGAAGCACACTTCGCTTCAAATAAGCATCTAGAATAGGAATGTCTGGATCAGAAAATGGTCATTGCAAGTATGTACTCAGTCTTTTTTTAGACTAAAACGCTTCCCACTACTATCTAAAACTCACAACTACGGATTGCAATCCCGGGATCCCGGGATCCCGGGATCCCGAGGCTTTTTTCGGTCCCGAAAATCCCGGGATTTTCGGGATTGATTTGTTGATTATTTTGGAATATTATTTTTATCTACTTGAAACTTTTCCGATAAAAAAAATTTTTAAATTGGATTCCACTTGGTTTTGAAAAAGTAATAATAATTAACAACCATTTTTTTCACTGTCAACACATCCTTTGGGTGTATTCCAAAACAAAGTTAAAAAGTCGTTCCTGTGTGTATAGCTCTTTATATCGTAATAATATTCTCAAGTAAATAAATAATAATAAGAGAAGTAATAATAAAAGATTACGAATAGAACACATGAAGATAGTATTCAAATATTCAAAATGAAAATAATATTTAAAGGAAAAGAGAAACACACAATCAGTATAGGGTGAAGTATTCAAAATGAAAAGATTAATTAAAAAATAAGCGAAAGTTTGCAATTCTTTCAAAAATCGACTCAACATTCACTTTTCTGTGGAGATCTAGGGTTAAAGTGTACCAAGGGAGATTTAGCATTTTTTTCAAAACTTTATTTTGTGATAATTGTAATTTCTTTTTATTCCAAAAAGCTACTTTAGCCCATATTGGACATCCATATTGCATAAAAATAGCTTTGTGAATAAATATCTTGTTTTCATTTGTGAGAGAAGATTTTCGATTTATAAAAGGCTAAAGCATCCTCCTAATTGCAAGAACATATTTTGAGTATCTACTAGACCTTTATCATTGGTTTAAAAATGGTTGAAAGCTCGATTGTGTTTTGAGAACTTTCAAACTTATTCGTATGTTTCGTCGTATGTTTTTCGAGACTTCCATTCTTTTCATTGTTTTTGATTAAAAGAAAAAAATAGTAAACTAGTTTTTGGGTATCCTTTCTCTTTTTCTAAACCCCTTTGTACATTGTTTTTTCTTTTGTATTTTTGAGTGCTAATATCGCTGTTTTCAAGGAAGGTCTAAATTTAAACTTAATTTCAAAACAAAAAACCACTTAGTTTATGTGCATTTCCTTCATAATGTTTTGTTTCTTAGTTATAAGAAGACCTCATAAAATGACGAGATAAAAAACAGTTTGAAACTAGTTAAATAACTACAAAAACCCAATGCAAGCTCTGCACAAAAGAGTTAAAATCATTAGAGAGAAGAAGCAAAAGGTTTTCACACCAACTTGTCATCAAAACACCACAAAAAATAGATAAATCAGCCATTAACCAAGTAATTTTTTTAACTGTCTAAAGTATTGAGTCAATCCCCTCGTAGTGAAACATTCATTGCGAACATGTTTTTTTGTCATTTCCATTTGGCTTTCGCAGTCCAAAGTTGCAACTACGGCGACGGGCTGTTTGATAGGAATAATTGTTGCTTTAAGATTACAATGCGCGCTGCGCTGAAGAAGAAGAAGTAAAATATCTTCGAAGGTTTCTTTCATTGCATTCTTCAGTGCAGAGTTCAATTGCAAGGTCATCTGCTTGGAAAGATAATAGTTGTTTACAGATTTGTTGAATATGTTTATTATTTTACGTCATGATATTTTAAATATTTTAACAAATTATTTAGAAGCTGTAAAATAATCGACACCATTGTGTTAGTAAAGGATCAGTAAAACATAGAACAGCTAAACAGCTGTTCTCCCTATTTAATTTAGAGTTTTATAATACCGAGGTGTTCAAAACAGTTTTTACACATTCATTTCACTATTTACGCTCTTCAATCAATTCACTACAGACCGAGAGTTTGAGACAACAGGCAACCAACTTCATTCAGGCATGGAGAATGAATTTTATGAATGGCATTGGTTTTTTTTTTTTTTCAATTTAATTTTCTACCTGAAAAAAACACATTTGACTTGACATACTCGTGTTCCCACAAATGTGCGTTTCTTTTCAATGTGGGAAAACCACTCTTTTGAAATATTGCGGAGTGTTAAACATTTTTAACATAATTACTATTTACTACCTGGCCAGCTTCTGTGCTCGAAATTTACTGCAAAATTCTTTCATTACAATCGAAATAATGTCTGCGTAACGGATGCAATGCTGATTTTATATCATTGTTTTAGACATTGAATTTTTTGCTCATTGGATTTGTTTACTGTCTAAGTACATGATAATCAGCCCTATCGAGGTAACCGTCGCGCCGGAGCGAAGGTTTCACCGCAACGCATCTTTTTTCGGAGATTCAATTTTGCTTCGAAGTAGTTGTCGTCGTAAGAAATTTTTCACAAATGCGGCAATGCATTGCATTCCCAAAACTAAAATCTCCGCAACAAAAACTTATCAGAGAACGTCGGATCGTCTGATCGGAGAACTACCACGAAGCAAAATGTCTCCGATCGGAAAGAATTCCGCTCCGACGGTTACCTCGATAGGGCCAAATGTTAACAGAGTCCAGCTTTAGTTTCTACTGTATAGCAATAAATAGTGGTTAACATAATTCATCCACAAAATTCAATTCCGTTAATAAACGAATTCGGAATTGATAACTGCAAAAATTCATAAACAGGAGGATATAGTATCCGAACGAAAATCAGAACAGGGGCCTTTATTCATATTCCTAATTGCCCGGACTTTTCTATAATCTGTGATCTCTGCAATATAATATATATAATTATTTCATTTCTACCCTATAAGAAAAAGAAGCGTTCCATATTCTATTGGAAGTCTTCACTTCGAAAATACCATCTTGTAAGAAATAGAGCACGGTCGGTTCAGTTGGTTTTGTAATGTTCATAGGGAAGATTCAGAGAACCCCATCAAAAAAGCAATATCTTACTATGTTCAGACAAATTCACGAAGAAACAGAAAAAAGGCAACCCAAAACACTCCTGGTACAGACAAATCAGCATTTGGTTGGCTTTAGACATGGAAGAATTTAAAACAGGGATGTTTGCCGAAGCATTCTGAGGGCAAAAGAAGATATGCAGCCTTATTATGAGTTTCACGTGAACAGCTTTTCGCCCGGAACTTTTTTGTTCGCCCGGAATTTTAAAAGCTATTATGAGTTTCACCTGAACAAAATTCCAGACTTACAATTTTTCCGCTTTTGTTGTTCACTTGTTCGCCTCACAAAAGTAAGTGAAATAAATTGCTCTCAAGGTTTTCACATTTCACGGGGGAAAAAAACTCATAATAAGGGAAATTTTTCGAGCATGGAAAATTTTTCCCCCGAAACTCATAATAAGGGAAAAGTGAAATGGGATCTTTTTCGGGGGGAATGATTTCACGTGAAACTCATAATAAGGCTGATGATTTAAAACCTCGAACGTTCGATTTTTCAACCGTAATACGATACTAAACAATAAAAGTCCTACTTTTGAACCATAAAAAAAAACCTCACAAGATGCACTGCATCGGAAGTGGTCCAAAAACAAATATAAAATAAAACAAATTTATGAGCCAACATACCCTACTGGTCCATGGCACCGAAGAATTCTGAGTTCTTGCAAGGACGGCGTAACGAATTGCACACACGGGTCGAACATCCACTTTGTCATCAGCCTGCAAAAAAAAAAATTGTAGGTATTGGTAATCTATTCAAATAAAATCGGCATTGTTTACCTAAAGTATCCGGATACATAAGACATAAACGACTTTACTTCATGCGGGAGAGCAAACTTCAAACAATAGCCTCTGGGGGAACCGCTTATATCAACACGTACTATCTCGTTTCCCTCTCTATACAAGGCATAAACATTTTCCAACCTTGTCACTAACAACCACTAGAAATAAAAAAAAGTAGAATCAAATCGAAATCAAGACAATGTCCATGTAACCGATGCCGAAATAAACTTACATCAATTTTATACTTAAGAGAAACCTTAATAGCTGGACCATCACTATCAAAGGCATCCAATTGAACATAAACCGGCAGGTCCATGTTTTGAATTTCTTCGTCGGGTAAATGTTCAACGTTAGCATTGTAGGTTTCCATTAAATAGTTTGGTGAGAGATCAGCCACTGTATGCATGTATGTACTCTTCACGTATGTTATTTCTCGCTGTTTTTTGATAAACTCTTGAAACTTTTGACGAACTATCGCCTTTACGAATTTCTTATGCGTTTGCACTATTTTGTTGGGAAGATATTGTTTGAAATTACTTTCAATATTTTCAGCAGATCCTTTATTTTCGAGAAAATCAATGTACATTGCAATGACTCCTAGTCCAACAACATTGTCCTTTTTTAGGGGATATTGAATTTCACTTATGCGTTCATTAACTACATCATGCCTCATTTGGGTATACAAGAACTCGTATGCATTCGGATCAATTTTGTACAAGTAGTCCAAATCGGGAACTTTGAAACGCATCCGGAATTCATAGATGAGATCTGGTTCGGGGGTGCAACATTGAATTATCCATTTATCGGTATTTTGGACACGTAGTCCAAATAACAATCGGGCTGTGGGCAGAATGTTAAGTGATTTACAGCAAAGAATGCATACATCCTCGCAAGTAATGTCCGAGCGATATGGGAATTCTGTGAGAGCATTTGTTTTGGAAAGAAAAACTCTTATCTTGGGTAAATCGAATGCAGCCATTTTTTGTGTTTGTTTTTGTACTTTATCCTTTTCGTTGGTCTTGTGTATTGCACTTAATTTACATATTTGTTTACTCCAGAACAAACTAGGTTTGTTTTTTTTATGTAACTACGTACATTCTAACGCACTCATGCTCTTAAAGCATTCTCCTTAAAATGAATTTTTAAAACCTCTCACTTCTTTTTTTGTGGACTATTAATAGAATCCAGATTTAATAGTTTAAATAACTTGGAAAGATAATAAATTGAAGAGATAACCTGTCGACACCATTTTATGTGAAACTAAAATAAGTGATTCCAAATCAGGTTGTTTTACATATGTTTTGTTGACTTGACAAGAACAAGGACACGGCGAATTCAGTTGAAGGGCTGTATTACATTTTTTTTTTTGTATATATTTATTTGGCAAAAACTTGCCATTTTAAAAATTCATTACATTTGTACAATTTTTAAATCAAATAAATCTTCTTTTAACACAATCAATTAGAAGCTTCTTGAATTTGGTCAAATTTGAATCTACTTTTAAATCATTTGGTAGGTTATTATAAATATCTAGTCCTCTGTGTAGAACCATATTTTTTGTCTTAGAATTCCTAAACATAGGCAGCCTTATTTATAAACCCGTATTATCGGCGGATTAAGGATACTACGAACTTAATACTCCACTAATACTCCAAACCTTATTTATAAAAAAAATACACCAGTATTAGCGGCGGATTAAGCTAATACTGGTTCATAGGAGTTTTAAGGGAGTATTAAGGTCGTATTAAGGTCTAAATGTCATTTTGTTCAAATTTTTGGAGGAAAAGTGGAAAATTATTTTGGTTTTGTGAATAATTTTAATTCTTTTTCCGCCTTAACTACGAGATAAATAAATTAATAATCGAAAACTAATATTTCTTGTTTTGTTTTGTTTAATATCCATTTTGGAAAAATTTGAGCCAAACACAAAAAAAACAATCATAATGCTCGGGTTCAACGCAATTAAGTTTTTCAGATAATCTATAACTTTTTTGGCCTCTGATTGGTCACAAGTCACGCATCAAAAGAAAATCTAAGACTCTGGCCAATCAGAGCCCGAAAGAAGTTAGATTATCTGAAAAAACTTAATGCATTGAACGTGCACAATGGCATTTGTTGACGTTTATAGTAACCAAAGCTATAGATGGGTCATTTTTCTTATGAAAAATTTGACATAAGCAAGTATTAACTAATACGGGTTGGAAAACGTTTTATAAATAAGGATTCGCTCGACCTGGCGTAAGGGAGTATTAAGTGCTAATACTAGTATCAACTAATACCAGGTTGAACCGAGTATTAGCGAAATCTAATAAATAAGGCTGAGGCAGTCGTATTTATAATCCCATTCCAAAGTATGTCTAACTTTGGACAGCTCTTAGAACAGTGTCCAACTCCAAATCGTATTTATAAACACTTTCATAGCTGTCTAAGAAATGTCTAACTTTAGACACCGAAATTGGCTGTCTAAACTATGGCTAAAGTGACCATTGATACAGCAAAAAACAATTTTGTTGAACATGTTATAAAACACTGTTGAGAGTGTTAGGATTGAGAAAATTAAGTAGTTTGAGGTGCAAAAATACTACTTTCAACAATTACATTTATAAATTGCACAAATTTGATCATTTTATGAGACTTGGAAAAACTGAAACACAAAGTCAAATCAGTGGTTTTTTTTTTTTTGGTCAAGTTCAAGTCCTACGCCACTCTCTTTCAGAGCCTTATAGTTGTTGTACTCGTATACCAAAACACAGACAGTGGTACTGCACGGATACATCATGAACGCTGCCATTTAGTTTTTCATTCGAAGTTGACAGTTTTAGGGGTTGTTTGGACAACTGTTGGAATGCATTTATAAATACAAAATTGGCTAAGCCTTGCCTAACTCTTTAGACACCGCCTAGCTGGACAGTTGTCTAAGGATGTTCTAAGCAAATTTATTTTATAAATACGACTGAGGTAGTCTAAAGTTATCTACATTACGTAAACCATACGGCTGTACATCTCTTACATAAGTTAAGTAATCATTTAAATAGTTTGGTAACAAATTAAATTTAATTTTAAAAACGAAAACAATAGCATTAAACATGATACGTTGATTAACACTCAACCAACACAATCTCAACAACATTTCTCTTTTAGAAGTCCTCGCGTTCAACGCACCAGATCTTCGAAAACTACTGTCAGTTTTCGTCGCTCTGATTGGTCCAAAAAGTCAGAAGTTTCAGCTGACATTTAGTTGACAGTTAGATTTTCAGATTTTTTCCAGATTTTCGAACATAGATTTTCAGATGGAAAAAGCAGTCTGAAACTTCTTAAAAAAAGTTCTAGTTGTCAAAACAAGGAAAACAACGTATATGACAATCGGACTTTACTCGGTCTTCTTGGGTTAGTTTTTTGTTTACTAGTTTTTGCTTAATTGTTGAATTGAAATTGATTATTCACCCCTATTATGGAATCCGGCGAATGCTATTTAGCGTGAGTTTCAACCATTCGCGAAAATTTTGCTATTATGGAATTCGGCGAAAGAAGTTGAATGAATGTCGGTAACAAAACCTGCACTACCGACTTTTCTGTTCAACTTATTTGGTATTAGTGAATTCGCAAACCATTCGCACTCCATATAATTTTTTCCATTTCACATTCGCGACATTTTTGTAGCGAATCGAGATTCGTAAAGACAAAAACTTACTAGAAAACAACAAACAAAACATGAAAAGTGCAAATATGTTAGTTAAAATTTATGATATGGAATGTTCAGGTATTTATTTTACTTCTTTTTAAGAAAGCGGAACACAAATAGGGAAAAATTTCATAAAATAGTTGAGCTGATGAAAACTGAGCCCGATGTTGCAAAAAACTTAACAAAAAACGGAGCAGCAACACTTTTTTGTAAAGGCTGCAAACATCACTTAATAGCATGGGTCCACTATTTATGGAGATTATCCAATGGAAAAAAGTATGTACATATATAGAAAAATTATGATGTGTATGCAATCTAATGAGTTTTTTATTTGAATGTAGTCTCTCATCTGAAACATCCAAAATACTCTTTTGTATCGTAATTCTATTCGAGTATATCTCGATAAGTTTTCTCTTACATCAAAATAATATGCAATTGAATGCACTATAAATATCACTTTTAACTTAAAACTGAAACTTGCTTTATTTTAATTTCAAATTTGTTTGCGTATCAAGTTAAATGAATTTTTTCGTTTTGTCGACATAAATGACAGCAGTACAGAGTAGAACCAGAGAGGACAGCAGCAGTGAAAAACAATAAGGTAGTTCTGCAATTGATAATACAGCTCATTCGTCGAATTCACTAATAGCAAATAAGGTGAATACGAATTTACCGCGAATCCTGTCAACTCCCCGGGAGTAAAATCCTACGAATTCCATAATAAGCATGATTATTGATGTTCGGATATTCTCTTTTGTAAATTGATATTGAAAGTGAATTAATCAGCAACGAAAATATATTTTTGAGGATATATGATTTTAATTTTTTTTATCAAAATTGATTGAAGTGAATTTAATTTGCATTCTACCTTACACAAAAACGTGAAAATCGAATTCCTTAATTTCAAAGTGCGAAAATCTGTGTGTTTTCCAATTGCTTTTACCACTAGCTATGTAGAACTGAAAGGTGAATCGCAGTACAATTTTATATATAACACAGAGCTTAAATTGCGTTCAATAACTGACAGATTGAATATCGAAGATTCGAAACTGCGTTGAACGCGAGCAGTAAAATTATTGCACACTAAAATAATTCGCATCGCCCTATTTTGAAGCTTTTGAAGTCTATATATCATCTGATTATTGCACATAAACAAAATACTGGAACAATACTCAAAGTGAGGTTTAACCATTGTATTATATACTTTAATAATTGTTTTCTTCGTCATTTTTTTCCTAATCTTACTCATAAAGTAAAGTTTTTAGATATCTTTTTACAAATATATTCAATATGTGGATTCAAGTTTAATTTATGATCAATAACAACACCTAAATATTTGATCTCTGACACAAACTCTATATTTTCATTTTGTATATTAATTGGTCTACTTGAACTTCCATTTAAAATCATTGCTTTGGTCTTATTCACATTTAATTTCAACAAATTACTATCAAACCATTCTTGCAATTTTTGTAGGCCTTGGTTGATTTTATCTATACAATCATCAATATTACTACCAGATATAAACAATAACGCATCATCAGCAAACAGCACAATTTTTGAAAAACAAACAGCATTCTCCATATCGTTGATATACAATAAAAACAGCAACACTCCAAGCAAAGATCCTTGAGGGACACCATAGGGAACACTTATAGGATTTGATATTGCATCATTTAGCCGTATTTTATTTTCCCCGTGATCTGATCCGGATCAGATTTGCTTTGAAAAATGTATGTATTTACAAAAACAACACAAAATCCAACTTTTTTTTGGATCACAGTCACAGATCCTGTTTTTAGTTTCTTGTCTCACATCTAGGGTTAATTTTTCATTGCATATGTTGTCAGCCTTAACTGAGTGTGAACGGCAACAAAAAAATTAAACGACGTCAGCTTCCAGGTCGGCAACTCTTTTTATGATTTTCTGACTAGGATCTTTTGGCGAAATAATATCGCCACGCTATATAGCATCGCAGGTTGTTCGGTCTGCAGCTGTGGTATGCGGCTGTTCACTTTTGACGAATTTTGTAGAGCAACTATCACAATTAAATATACAAATGAAACAATTGAAAATGAAATTCAATTATTGAAAAAATTAGTGATTGCTATCTGTCAAACTCTATAAACGTTGCAGCCAACATTTAGGCCATGTGTGAATTGCGTTAAAATTTGCGTTAAAACTTCTACCACGATTAAAATTTAACGTCTTGTTTGAGGTGGGATCAAATTTAGCCATTTGCTGTGTGAATTGCGTTAAAACAATTATTTTAACCAAGATTTCTGCGTAGGTTAAAAAAATTTCCCTCGATAATTTAAGAAATTTCCCTGAACAAAAATTGGTTTTCTTTTCACGGAAAAATAATTTCAATTACAAAACATATTTTTAAGAAAACAGGGTTAGTAAAAAGTCTCTGAAACTGAAAAAAAAATCTTTTTCATTTATTGTTCTCGATTCTAATGTCATATTTTAAAACAACAATGAAAAATATTCAAATAAAATTCCCATTTTGATTAATTGATTTCTTCGGTATAGTAACACTGAAAATTAGTTTTCATGGCTGATATCTTTCATAGATTTCAAAAGAAACAAAACAATAAATTCGTATTTGGTTTAGAAAAATGACAAATTTAAAGTATTTTTGTTTTTGTCATCCAGACTTATCCTAATTTCAATTAGTTTTTTTTTTTTTTCTTGAGACCCTAGAAAACAAAACCATTGAATTTATATAAATTAATTGATTTCTAACTGACATTTAATGTATGGTTTTCCAGCCTGCCTTCGTTTTTTTCTTGATTCATATTTCGTGGTTTGAATTGAATGCAAAGCAAGAGCAAATTTCTCTATCACTAGAAACGTCAAATTTTAACACACTTTAACCTGCTCCACAGCTCAATAAATTTTAACCCATTTTATTCACCTCATTAGTGTCAAATTTTAACGCGGGTTAAATTTTAACACACATTTTAACGCAATTCACACACGGCATTAGAAGTAATTTTTTTTTCTGATCCAAGTTGTTTTATTATCAAATCTGATCCGGATCAGATCACAAAGGATAATAAAACACGGCTATTAACTTTGGTTTTTTGAGTTCTATTCTCTAGATATGATTGAAACCAATAAAGTTCATTGTTTTTAACACCATACATTTTCAGTTTTTCAATCAAAATCTGTCTGTCTACCGTTTCAAACGCGCGTTTTAAATCTAAGAATACAGCCACAACTACGTTCTTATTGTCAATGTCTATTTTCCATTTTGTTATGACTAGATTTAAAAGAGATTCACAGTTATGGTTTTTACGTAAGCCAGATTGATAACACGAAATGAGGTTGTACGATTCTATTTTTTCAATAACTTTACTTTCCAAACTCATCATATTCACAGGTCTGAAATCTTCAACTTTTTTTGAGTTTTTTACTTTTGGAATAGGGACGATTAGTGACTCTTTACAGCAATTCGGAAAACAACCACTACTTAACGACAAGTTGATAATCTTTAACAGCAAATCTCCACAAACATGAAAGGCATCCACATACAATTTTACATTTATTCCATTTGGGTCTTTTTTGTTATTCATCGCCTTCAGCACTGACATTAATTCACACTTTGTTATTGACTTGAATTTGAAACTTAGGTAATAATAGTCTCTTATTGAATTTGTATAAGGTCTCTTTGGTATCATGCTTCTTATTTCCCTAATACTTGTTACAAAGTAAGAATTTAAAACGTTAGACATTTCAGTAGCATTATTAAATCTTACATTATTGTATATGACCTCGTTGATGTCTTTTTTATTTTCCTTTAATACAAGGAGCCTTAAGGTTCTCCACATAGATTTTTGGTCACTACATATTTGAATTTTATTACTAACTAGCGACCCGCCCCGGCTTCACCCGGGTACAATGCTGATACTAATTCATGGCAGAATTTTCTTTATGTACCCATGAATTAGTAACTCGTGCTAATGATTCTCTGTCTCTCTGAACCATATGCCTACCTCGATCCCGGCTGCGGCGAATCCCACGCTCTACTGAAGATTCTCTCTCTCTCTGTCAGCTCTATATCCATCCCGAGCCTGACTGAGGCGAGCCTTACGTTCCGTTGACGATTCTTCATCTCTTGCTGAACGTACTCTTTTGGCATTCACTGTACTACGACCTATATTCGAACAACGACGTTTTCCAGACATGACTTTATAATTTCTTTAAAAAAATTTCTCAGTTCTATATGAATGATTACCTATGCACGAATTGCCATATTATTCGTATGTGCCACAGTAAAAAATATCTGAATACTTACCATTCAGAAACAAAAACAAAAGATACCTATTCTTTTCAACATAAACTACGATGCTTTAAAAAATAGTTTGCTATTCGTGCGAGTTTCAAACTGATTTTGAAAATTATAAAATTGAAGTAAAAGTAAAAGTAAATAATTTTTTTTATAGTAAAATAATATGTTTGTTATGACATCGCATTACAAAACTTTAAATTTCTTGGCTTTTCTCTGCTATAATGTGCATGTATTATACATATAAACCATCCTCTTGAATCACTCTATTCATTAAAAAAAACCGCATCAAAATACGTTGCGTATTTCTAAAAATCTAAGCATACATAGGGACATAGGGACAGAGAAAGCGACTTTATTTTATACTATGTTAAGATGTAACTGTTTTTTGAACTTTCCAATAATTTCTTAAATCTACACACTTTATAGTTATTCCAATCTGTCAAAGAACATGACATTTTCGCTGTTTCATATTTTAAAACTTTTTCATTTTTTAAGGCTCTTAAACTTTCACTAAACCATGGATTAAAGTTATTATTAAGAGCTTTAGTGAACATAAAACTTTTGGCAGTTTGTATTAAATTATTCGAAAACCTTTTAGTTAAATCATCAATAGGTATATCACAGTTAGGAACATTCAAACTTTCTGTATGCTGCGTGTTTCGCGTGTTTCGTATATTTTCTTTTGAACCCTCATCCTGTCAGTCTCGCATTATTACACTCAGATGTTTTTCGGTTGCGTGTTTTTTGACACTTTATCTTCATTTTTTGTTCTCACCCACAGAGTCAAAGTGTGAAAATAATCCAAGAGGCTCAGCTGCATTTTTTATATATCAGTAACAAAAAACTCATAAAGCCTTGGCCAAACCAACGCGGTGAGATCGTACGATGCGATTGCGATAAGTCAAATCCCTTTGCAATAAGTCAAACGTCCATAAACGTTTGACTTAATGTATAGGGATTTGACTTATCGCAATCGCATCGTACGATCTCACCGCATTGGTTTGCGCAAGGCTTAAGAAGCAAAATGTCATTTGAAGTGGTAAATAATTTAATTAGATACTGCAGCAATGATTTTTGACATCATGGATACGGAAAATTCATGTATTTTCATGGAAAATTAAAGCAATTGTCCGACAACATACTACTTCTTTACTCAGGAACATTAGAAGATACAATAAAGCAACGACAAGCTACAAAGAAAGAGAAGAAAAAGAAACGTCAAAAATCATCGCAGACAATTGGACAATCCTCAGCCCAAAACTTTGCGGGTTGAGACTTTAGGTCTGTTTCTTTACTTTGTGCACAGAAATTCACAATCTGTCAAATTTTAAGGAGTGGGGGTAAAATTCTCTCAGATATGGTCAGAAACTCTCTGAAAGAGCGTAATTGTCTCAAAAGTAAAGAAACGGTCTTTAACAAACATTCGCAGCAGCGCTTGGAAAAACGTCTGTTTGACAGTTGTTGTATTTGTTTTGGCTGTGCACGATTTCTGCCCACAGAAATTTAGGTGGCAGAAATTCGCAGGGTGGGGAAATTTTTTACTCTCTCGTGAGCACTCTCTTTTGTGCACTGCTACGAAAAATCGCTGTGCTGGAACGACATTTGACTAACTTTCACCGACTTTCGGTGCATTTCGTGTGAATTTTCAGTAAAGAAACACACCTTTTTAAAATAAATAAAAATAAATAAATAGGGTGGCGCAACAGAGCGAGGAGCCCCTGGGCCTAGCGCATTTCTCACAACCAAACCTTGTGAGGGAATGGAAGGGACCTACAATTTTGGGCCGGTTCCGAACGGCTAATTGAGAAAGCACTTTTCATGGCAATGAATACTAACGGAGGACTTGCCAATTCCTCGCGAAAGGCGATACCCGTGGAAAAACATTTTTGCCTCTGCTGGGATTCGAACCTCGAACCTCTGGATTAGCAGGTGGACATGCTAACCATCGCACCACGGGTACCACCGATACATTTTTAAAAGTATTTTCTATTTCATCTGCTTTCTCTTTCGCACTTATTTGCGTCTTTGCAAAACCGTCTGGGTGTAATACCACAGTAAGTGTAAATTTAAATGTAGGGCATTTTCACATTTCAGCGATTTCCAGCACTAGAACAACATTGAAAAGCTTACAAACCTCTTTACTTCACAATTCCCACTTATTCGATCAACCAATCACTCGATCTAGGTATACACACACCCTTTTGGTCCGATCCCACTACCAAAGCGGTATCGAATCGGGTAATCCTATTTCGATTCGATCTAGTTATACACCGGCACAAATTTGAAGTGAATTCTGATTCAATTTTAAGTGGAAACGAGGTACTTGTGTCTCTCACCATAAAAAATGGGTTTTATTAACTGTTGTATACACAATTTTCACTTATGAATATGAAGCCTTAACAAAACATTGAAATTTACTATTTACCCTTAGAACTACCCGCAGAATTAATCTGAACTATTGTAAGAGCTTCTGTTATTCTAGTAGATAGTCCGTCTTTCTCAAGATCTATACCTTCCATTTTTTTTAATTCCTCTTGTTTTCCTTCTAACAAATCATGCAGATTTTTGTGCATAGCATCATCTCTTTTTAAAAACCCTTCCGCCATTTTTATTGCACCTGTCAGTACTTCACATTCTTTTATTTTTAATTCTTTATAGTTACTCTCATCTTTGAACTTCTCATTATGAATAGCACCAAGAAGAGTGACAATACTATCAAACTGACCCTCAAGAATATACTCCCTAATTAATGATTTTTCTGCCTCATGAAAAGCAATTTTTGATACTTTACCACCTCTTACTTGGTCATCACTTTTCATTAGGTTATTTTCCACCCATTGTGTAATCAAGTCAGGGGTATAATTACTCATTGCATCACATAAGAAATCTGAGTGTGCTTCTTCAAATGCCATAAGTCTATTACTTTTTCTCATATTACCTCCTATATATATATGTCGTTCGTTCTGTTCTGATTTGATTTTCATATCTGTGATGATTTCTTTCAAAGTCTCTTTATTCGTTTCCAATTGTAGGACAAATTCCAGTTTCTCGAGCCTGGGTTTGCTGGAGTCTAGTGTCTAGCAGTTCTTGAAGATTTATTACATCCTGACGAGTAGCTGGAGTGCTGGAGACCTAGGAAAAACATTTTTTTTATTAATTCTTTTTAGCTCCTCTTTGAGACATTTTTCTAAATTTTACATGTCACATACCTAGTATGTGGTGTATATGCAGCAGTAGTTACAGCGGTATCAAAATGTGGAGTGTGTCAATCATTGACCAAAACTAAAGTACATATCGTAGGTCCTTCAAGAAAAGTAAAGCTGACTACTTCTGCATTAACTCCATTCTGTACTGGCAATAACACGTGAACACAAATCCTTGCGAGGACTGTTGATACTTACTGTTTGTGTCCAAAGTTGACCATCTTCTTCCCAGCAACGAGGTGGTAGTATTAAGCTTAAAATTTCTTCGGTTTCTCGTTTGATATCAAATATAACTGCTGTTGTCTGAGGCCTTGATATTTCCTTTAAATTTACATTCTCCCAAAATCAATAACGAGAATTACAAAAAAGCAACCAAAACCAAATTATTTTTATTTGAAATGAGCAAAACTGTCAAATCAATTCGCTGCTACTTACCAGCCGATGCGGTCAGATTGCGCTACTAGCTGCCAGCCGCCGCTGCTTGCTACCAAAAGTTGAACATGTTTAACTTCGCCAGCCGCTGCTAATAAACACTCGCCGGCTGCCAGGGCTGGTTGCGAATTTTGTGGTCACACAAAGCTGATCGTGCTAAACCAGTGCAGTGTGAAATGCCTATAAGCACCGAGTAAAAAAAATTCAAACTTTTTCGCGGCGAATATGGCGAAAATCATTTGATTTACCGGTCTCAATTCTTTTCTGTCACTCATTGTCATAAAAATGTTTACTTCTTTCACAAATAACTGTGGTTTAGAGAATTGAAAAATTAAATATTTGCTAAAATGCGTGACTTGCATAAGATTCTTAACCTTTTTGCTAAAGAAGACGCTATGGACTACTGTGAGGAGTTCGACGCTATAAAATCTGTTCTAGATTACTGCAATGAAAACGTCAAGTCTCTGAACAAAGTTCGGTTCAGAGGAGGTAATGCTTCATGTTTTTCCCTTTTTTTGATTGTAGGTAATTAAATATTGAATAATTCATGTATCCCTACAAAGGCAACGTGGATGTTGTGAACGAGATCTCCACTCGATTGAAAGATTACTTCCTAAAAAAGGAATACATTGATGAAACGACAAAGAAGCCATTGCCCAAAGCCCAACCGATATTTCGCAAAATTGTCATGTTTCTTCTGGTTAACACTGATGCTACTTACAAATACAACTTAAGAGATGACCCTGGATTAGGTCATGTCATAGAAATTTGCCCCTTGATACCAAAGTATCTATTGGTAGCCATCATGTGGGAATTGAATTTAGATCAATTCTTCTACGAAGCCTTGTCACATTGTCCTTGTTGGTTCTCCTTTCAATACTTTGAAACCGCAACGGATTCATTGAAGTACATCAAAGATCCCTACGAAGTGCTGGTCAAAGTAGAGAACTTGGTTCGAGCCATATTTACAAGCATTACCAAAGCAAAGGCGCAGCATATGAATTTTGTGGACAAGAAAATCATTATGAACAAATTGTATGACTTTACAATGAATCTCTTGCGGCAATTTTACACTCCCGATGCCGAAAAATTTAAAACCTTCAAAAAGGACGAGTTCTTTAAATATTCTGGCTATGCCATCAATCACATACTGGAAATGATCATCTTTGCATTTGATGTGTATGAAGAGATAAATAAGTTGCAGCCAGAGTTTGATGCAGCAGTTTATGACGTTTGCGGTTCACTCTCCAACCAAAATCAGGCTTCCGAAGCAGAATCCCATCAGCTTATTAAGGAGTTTCAGTTGAAAGTTATCAACGCACTCCTCAATTCATTGCAGTACAATGTAATGCTAGTGAAAATCGATGTCTTTATGCACTGGGTAGAGGTGGACTTCAACGAACAAGACACGCTTCAATCGGTGATTGGTGTAAAGTCTTTTTTAACTGGGGAACGAATGCTTGCTAATCGCGATTTCCATCACGACGTAGAACAACAGCTCAAATCTATTGCTATTCGTCCAAAGAGCTTAGAGGAGCTGATAAAGGACGCGACCATAGGTGAGATCTTAAGCAAGCTCCGCGAACCGCTGGAACGGCATGTGAAGAAAGCTTGGTTCGATGAACTTTTCAACAAAACAGTCGCTCTAGGCAATGAGGAGTGTCTTCAATCCATCAAGGACAACATCAAACTTATGAATGTTGAAAATTGTATGCAAATATTGGACTACATTGAACTAGAACGTCAAGCGAACGCTCAATCTGGCGACGAGGAAACTGATGAAAGCATGGAAATAGATTCTGTCTCCGATTTGACGCCAATTCTTCTGCTTGCACTGCAAAATTTTAAATCTGAAGACATCATCAAGATCATTGCGTACGAAGTAAAGAAATTTGGATATGAAGTGACCCTTTTCCAAATGGAAAACTTCAACGAAAGAGCCACACAGTTTCTGAACAAATTTGCCAATGGATTTGACGAGCAAGGTTTTCTGGTGTTGTGTTTCGAAAACCCTCACGACATGTGGACCAAAATGTTTGACGTTGCATGCAACTCCGAGGAACATATTGCTTCTTTCTGCTCTATGGTCAAATTGATGCGTCCTTTGTCAAACAATTACTTCTATCCCTTATTGAGTGCCGCTCTACGGGACGAGAGAATACAACAGAAATATTTTAGCCAACTGCTGTGCAGTATTTATTTCGAGTTGTGCTTCGATCGACAGACGGAGTTTTTCAAAAAATTCTTCAACACGAGTGTCAATGAAATATTGGAAACAGAACGATATGCTGATTTGATCCCACTTGTCAAGAGTCTTAATCTTATTGTGGCACGAGGAAGTAAAGATTTGTTGCCGTTTGGAGAAGCAACTGCTCCTGTGCTGCTAATGGCCGCACAAATCATGGAAAACGTCCGATGGGACCTGCTCACTTATTCTGATGATAAGGATGAAATTCTCAAGGGATGTACTGCGTTTGTTCAGAATGCCACCAAAGGTTTCTTGCCAGTTGCAAGAGAAAAGGGTAAAGTAGAGCTTTCTTTAGCACTGTTCTTCTAAATTTTTCAATTCTACCGTTTCTACGAGTTTGCTTTCCTAATCGTACTTCTTTTGACTTTCTGCAGATAAAAAATGGATTACCAAGTCGATTAAGGAATCTTACAGGCCTCTTACACAGTATTATTTCCAACGATACTCTCTGTCTTCAGATCAACCGCCAAAGACATTTGATGAGTTTCTTATTCCATCAGGAACACAAAGTGCCACTGATATAGAAATGTTTCTTATAAGTGTGAGTAAATGTATACAAAAATAAGGAATTGCTTCAAAATCCCTTACCCTGGATGGTACTTTCAAGAATACAAATTTAACACTTTTTTGGTTTCCAGAACTTTATCCGTTGCACAACAAAAGAAACCGATTGGCTGGCGAGGAGTAGTCGCCTATTACCACACATGTCTGATATGATGCTAACACTTGGTGTTGTTGTCAATGAAACTGAAAATCCAAACGCTGTACTGAACTACCGAAATTGTATGGTCAACTATGCGAATATAGTCAAGAAATACCTTGTTCCGGAAGTTGCTCAAGATACAGCGAAAGTAGAACATCTCATGTCGAAGCTGTTAAAAATTATTGAATTTGCACCGGCTGCTATTTATGAAGAGATGTTTATGAATTTTGAATGGCTGTTGTTGGAAGTCATGAAACAATGTGTTGTTCCCGTGAGTAACACAATAATAAACAATGTAAAGAAAAACATCTCAAAGATGAAGGATTGCAGGGGCAAAGAGTTGTTCCTAAAAAACTTAACAACAATGGTAATTGAAAAGTTGAGTTAAATAAAAAATGAATATGCATAAAATTGTTTATTTTACCTATTGGATTGAAGCATGAATTTATTTAGCTTGACAAATTTAAGAACACTCATCTCAAGTCTCACAATTTTCGTTAGCAACGTATTTCAGGTGCAATTGGATGGGCCATTACAAAAAAATGGGTTCTTATAAGCGTATATATATATATATATATTCAGCGTATTTAGTTTAGTTTATTTGTTTAGCTTTTTTCTTAGAATGATTTTTACAATACAATTTCGCCAAAACGACAAGTGTGCACAGAGTAGGTCATACAGTCCCGCATTACAAATAACAATAGGCTCGTAAAACCTCACATTGTATTACGTTTCACAATACTCTCTTTCATTTACGACTGGTTTTGGGGTCGTTTTTTATTACCGTTCCCACACATTCATTTTCCTAATTCTTAATAGCTAATCAGTCAATGTCGCATCTATCGTAGTTTTGGGTTATTTTTACTGGCTTTTCGTAATTCGGACCCAGAGAGACTAGTTCAACAATTGGCTGAAACACCTTCCAATTTTTCCTGAGGCAAAATCAAAGATCGTGTGTTGTTTGAATCAACGGCTTCATCCAGATGCATTTGAGTTTACATTTTAATGGCAAATAAACGAAGCTAACATTGGTCGATTTGTTGCTTCAAATTGATTACATTGTTCTACTAATAGACTACAACGCCGTATACCTACAATTAGAGAAGGAAAGCAGCAGATTAATTCAGACGAACTATGAAAAGATTGTTTTGATTTGATTTTGAAAAAACTCCTTCAACTACCCTCTCTTTCCTCTTTGCCAACAAACAGTTCGACAAATCAACCAGTATAAACACCAGTTATGTTGATTTTGGGCACTTTTGAATAAAGATCTTAACATTTTATTGATATTTTTGGGTTCGTCACATTAGAGAACCCAAAAATATCAATTAAAACGTCCACTTTCTTCAATTTGTCAGCAATGCCAAGAAGCCATCAGAACCGCTGCTTCTGAGGTTCTGGGTTTCACTCGGCCTCCAAAACGAAACCCATGGTTCGATGAAGAATGCAGGCAGGCAAATGCAGCCAAGCAAAGAGCACGACAAATGCTTATGCAAACACGAACGAGGGCTGCTTACGATCAGTATAACGAGATCTACAAGGAGAGAAGAAGGGAAGAACACCGACTTCTCAAAAAGAAAAAGAAGCAGCATGAGAAGAGCTCGTTTGAGGAAATAGAGAGGTGCCATGACAGGAATGAGATTCGGAAGTTTTACCAAAAGGTAAAAAGATCCTGCCAGGGTGGCAAGCCCCGAACTCAAGCCTGTAAAGACCAGCAGGGAAACATAGCTATAGACTCACAGTCGCTACTGAGGATCTGGAAAGATCATTTCTGCAGACTGCTTAACGGCGATGAGGACACAAATTCCGCTGTCAGGCAGATTGCCCCCGTACTCCCGACCTAGAAGAAGTTAAGCTTGCTATATGCAAACTTAAATCAAATAAGACTGCAGGTGCAGATGGCCTTGATGCCGAACTTTTCAAGGCAGCTGGAGATCAGTTGGAAAGGAGCATGCACCAGCTGAATCCATGATATGGTCGGAAGAAAGCATGCCCGATGAATGGAACCTCAGTATCGTATGCCCGATCCTAAAGAAAGGAGACCCTCACAATTGCACCAATTATAGAGGGATAAGCCTCCTAAACGTCGCCTATAAGATCTTGTCTGCTGTAATATGTGAACGTCTGAAACCCCACGTCAAAAACTTGATAGGTCCTTATCAATGTGGTTTTAGACCTGAGAAGTCCACAATAGACCAAATTTTCACATTACGGCAGATCTTGGAAAAAACCCGAGAACATAATATCGATATTCACCACCTCTTTATCGATTTCAAGGCCGCTTATGACAGTATCTACAGAGACGAGCTGTACAGAGCCATGTCTAGTTTCGGCATCCCTGTAAAATTCGTACGACTATGCAGGATGACTTTGGAGAATTCACGCTGCTCCGTCAAGGTTGGAAAAGAGCTCACCGAGACCTTTGATGTCGAAAAAGGTTTTAGACAAGGCGACAAACTGTCATGCGATTTCTTCAACATCATACTTGACCAGATTGTAAGAGACTCGAATGTCAACACCAGAGGAACAATCTTTCAAAAGTCTGTACAATTACTCGCCTATGCGGACGATATTGACGTAATGGGAAGAAAAAAGCGTGATGTCATAGGTGCTTTTGCGAGTATTGAAACAGAAGCGGCAAAAATGGGTTTGATGGTTAATGAGGGCAAAACGAAGTATATGTTGTCATCAAACAAGGAAACAGAACATCGACGAATTGGACAACACGTCACAATCGACAGACATAACTTCGAGGTAGTACAGGACTTCGTCTACATAGGATCCGCTGTAGACACGGACAACAACATCAGTGCGGAGATCAAACGGAGAATAACTCTTGCCAACCGTTGCTTCTTTGGGTTAAGAAGGCAATTGAGAAACAAAACCCTCTCCAGAAAAACCAAGGTTACCATGTATAAGACCTTAATCATCCCAGTCTTGCTTTACGGCGCGGAAGCATGGACCTTATCGAAAGCGGATGAGGAAATCCTTGGTCGTTTCGAAAGAAAAATTCTCATAATGATCTTTGGTCCCGTATGCGAAGACGATGTGTGGAGAAGAAGATACAACAACGAGCTGTATGAGCTGTACCGCGACATGGGCATAGCCAGAAGAGTACGCATCGCGAGGCTACGATGGTTGGGCCATGTAGAGCGGATGGACACAAACGCTCCGGCTCGTCGGGTGTTCGAAAGCACATTGCAGGGAAATCGCGGAAGGGGAAGACCTCGTCTTAGGTGGCGCAATCAAGTGAATGATGACCTCAACCGACTTGGAATGCGAAACTGGAGAGAGCTCGCCCGAAATCGAAGTCGTTATAGAAGGATGTTGGTTGAGGCCCAGGTTCACCCCGAACCGTAATGCCCACCTAAGTAAAGTTCTTCAATTTGTGGCAGCAGAGGGTTCCTGGTCTAGTTAAAGGTTCTATCAAACCAAAGCTTTTTTGTAGCTACGATAGCGGCAGAAACGCTGTTGCAATCATTTTTGCCGTCTCGACAGTGCAAATGTATGAAAACACTGCGTGATTTTGTCGCGTCAGTGTGGGTATTCTCATATGTCACTACATAACTTAATTTTGACAACTGTAATTGCGGCTCCAAAAGCGCTTTATGCTGGATTTACATGCATCTGCATCTGTACAGAAGTTAAGAAAATATAGAGGGACAGATATAGATTGTGAAGTACAAAAGTTAAAAAGAAAAATTCGCTATTGCTTTTCAAGTTCCTATAATCAGTTATAACTTTGTTGAATGCTTTGGATTCAAAAATAAAATTTTTTGATGTCAAAGCCATTTTGTGTTATTTTTGCTGCCTTATTTTAACTGTTTCATTTAACATTTTTCTTATTTTATTAATTTTCAATTTATGTTAAGGCACTTGAAGAAATAAAATTATGGCTGCAGATGAAGTTCCTATACTGCAGCTGTAATTTTTCACCTGCATCCTATAACTAATGCATTTGTTCCTGCAGAAATGCAGAAAAATGAAGTAATTAAGCTTGTGAACAAAATGGAACTACCTTGCCGCAGTTGACTCTTTGATTTTCTCATACAACAAAACTGTACTACCATCACTTAAAAATGTTTGTTTTTAACAAAATTTCGTGCTGAATACTACCCATACAACCAGTCCCTGAACACACCCAATTATAATTACAAAAATCCAGCTTTCCATCATTTCCAAGAAATATTAGAAAGCGAGAGAAAAACATGTTATATATATATCTCTTTTTTTAGGTAAAAATGTCACCGAGTTGTGCTTGTGAAATATTTTTGCCACATATAAAATGCGTTTTTAGTAGTTAGATATTTTTGTAGTCTTTTAAAAGATATATAAAGTGTTGAGTCGACTTACCCAAACTTTTCAACTGCCTAAAATATAAATTATTTGTCCTTATTCATCGGAATTCCTTAAATATTTCAATCGCGTTGTGACGTTCTTTCGATTTCGTCGGGTCGTCTGGTAATTAAAAGAAAAAAAAAAATGGCAGATTTCCTAGACTCAGAAGCCGAAGAATCCGAGGTAAATTCATAAATTAGGAACGATTGTGGTACCTTGAGGCTTGAGCAGATCGAAATTATTTTATATCTATATATAAATTCTATTTTTGTGAATTCTCATTTTGCCCATTTGCAGGATGAGGAGGAATTGGAGCCACATGAACGAAAGAAACTCAAGAAGAATAAAGCAATGGCTGATAGCAGTGAAGAGGAGGAAGAAGGTAATTTCTTTTTTGTCTTGCAATGGATAATATTTATAAAACATTGGGGTTTTCCATTTTTACTCTAATGCAGATGACGAAGAAGTATTGCGTGAAGAACTGAAAGATCTAATCGATGACAGACCAATCGAAGAAGATGGTAGCGATGGTGAGGATTCGGATGGTTCTGGCAGGTCGAAGAAACGAAAAAAAAGCGACGACGATGATGAGTTGGATGATCGCTTGGAGGACGATGATTATGATTTGATTGAAGAGAATTTGGGAGTGAAAGTTGAAAGAAGAGTGAGTTCGTTAATTCAAGATAAAATCAGAGGATGGATTTTTATTTGCTAATTTTGTCAAATTTTGTGTTTAATCCGTAGAAACGATTCAAGCGCTTGCGTCGAATACAGGATGAGGAAAGCGATGGCGAGGAACAACCCGTTGATGAAGGATTAGCGAGAGAAGCGATCGCTGAACAGCTTTTCGATGATGATGATGTAAGTATCAAGTGTCAACATTAACCCCAAAGCGACGATTGTGGATTTTTTTTTAATTTGGGAGAAATCTAGGCACGATTCATTGATAAAACTAAGATTGGCAATATGGGTTTGTAATTTCGAAAGAAACTTTGTCGTTTTGTAAATGGATGAACTCAAATTTCTGATTTTTGGTAACTGGGTTACTTGGTTTTACGGTCCTCACTCAACCAATTGGAACACTGATTGAACTTTATGAAGAAGCTGTTCAGTGTGGAAGGTTAGAGATTGTGAGGGAATGGAAGGGACCTACAATTTTCTGCCGGACTGATAATCGAGAAAGCGCTTTTCATGGCAATGAATACTAACGGAGGACTTGCCAATTCCTCGCGAAAGGCGATACCCGTGGAAAAAACATTTTCGGCTCTGTTGGGATTCGAACTAGAACCTCTGGATTAACAGGCGGACATGCTATCCATCACACCACGGGTACCACGGGTAGTTGGGCAAAGAAAAATTCTCGGATTGCTTTTTTAATAGAAGTGTAGGCCAGGTTTAGGCACACACATAAGAAGTAGAAAGATCCGTTGTGACATCCTCTTCATATTCTGATCATGTGAGTACCCAATGAGTTGTGACCTGGAAATGTCTGGCCATAGGTTTCTGGAAATAAGTTAAATTGCTATAGATAACCACCTGTCATTGCAGGTTTTTAGACTGCTCCATTACTTACTTACATAGGTAAGAATTACAGTTGCCATTGAATTACAGTTGAGATTGAACCTCTCTGCACCTTAAGTCGATTGAGCAGCTCGTTCTGTTTTGCATCAACAGTCGTCGTGCTTTTTGTTTGCCTGCAATTGCCTGCCTGCATTCTTCATCTAATCATAGGTTTCGTTTTGGTTTTGAATGCCGAGTAAAACACAGAAACTCAGAGGCTGCGGTTTTTATGGCTTGGTGGCATTGCTGCAACAGGTCAATTTGGTTGTCAGTTAATCGATCTGGGGATAGCCATGTATGTACCTTGTTGAATTTCGACATGCGGGAAGCGTGTGCTAGTTAAAACATAAGATCTAGCCCCACTGCAAAGGCGCTTAGCCTGAGTACGTTTTTGAAGGTTTTGTCATGCAGGCTATGCTTATCGATTCTATTTCCAAAGATGTCCTCCTTTCCAAGTTTTGCGTGAAAATCGTTCTTGGCTCGTGTCTATGGCACTGTTCATATTTTTATTCGATGAGCTTGTTAAAACAATGTTTGGAGTTCTCGTCTTTCTCTTCTGTGGGGGCGTGGGTGGATATTAGGCTTAATGTTAGTGAATTCAGCCTTGATGCGGATCGTCATTATAAGATATTTACTGGATTTTGGCTGATGATACCGGAGTCTACCTTTAACGACAAATCCGCACCCTAATAAGGGTTGTTTCTGTTGTCTGCAGCAGTCGCCATTGTAGATGTCGCTACTTTTCATCTTCTTTATCTTTATGCCCCGGCAATTTCATCGTATGTACTTCTTGGATGGTGGTTATGACTGCTCTGCAGCAGTCTAGTTCGTCCGCAAATTTTCTAGCAGCACATAATCCGTTAAGGTATCTTATGTTCCACGTGCAAATCCGGAGGTCTTTCTCCTTTTTTCGTTTGCTTGGGTTGTCAAAGTTGAAATTATAATTGTTATCAAAGGCTGTAAATCGTAAAACTCACGCACAACCCCCCCCCCCCCCCATTTGTAGAGCCAGATCGTTTTGGGATCCCCTTGGACATTAAGGGCCGGATATTCGGGTAGCAGTACACTGTCGTAGAGGTGTGGAAACCTTCCCGAATAGTACACGCCCAATCAACGACTATGGATGCTATGCTTGGCTGTCTATAAACATGTCGATGTTTTCGTTGATGTTTTGCGGCTTCATAGAGTGCAACTACTGCTTGGGAGACAAGGCATAGGTCTGGGAAATTTATTGATCTGTTTGTCGGAGAATAGTCAAAAGAACATGGTTAACAAACCCCCCCCCCCCCCCTACCAGATTTATAATTGGTACATAGTTTGAGCATAAGTGCGCTTTTGACCGCCAATTTTTTGATCATAAGATCTAGGGGAGCTAGCGATATTTTGATCCCTTTTTGCACCAAACCTGTCACGAAAAATAGGAAGGTGTTGAGAAAAAATGTTGGAAAAAATTTTAAAGTTTAAAACTTCTCTTAATTTTTAGTCATAAGCCTATCCTTTGATTTGACGTTGAAATTAAGTTCACCCAGCTAAACACTACAGAGAGGGTCTCTTGTAGATTATGAATCGTAGGATTTAGGTAATAACGGTAGGACTTACAAGCTTGAAAATTGTTGTTAGAATGCCTTTAAAGAGGTTGACATGACAAACAGTCAGTGGCCCAGCTTTCCATAGCGATCATTTGAACTGGTTATGTAGGAAAAAAAAAATGAAACCACACAAAAAGGCTTTGCACTTTGTCTGATCAGTTGAAAATTAGGGCATTGAGATGAGATCCAAAGAGCTTCTGACCTGCAAATAAAATTTGTAAATATTTCTGGACTTAAAGTCTACACTAGGTGTGTTTCTTTACTGAAAATTAATACGAAATGCACCTCAATTCGACAAAAGTCAATCTGATCCCATTCCAGCACAAAATTTTTTTTGTAGCTGCTGTGGCACAAAAGAGAGTGCTCACGTGAGAGTAAAAAATTTCTCCACCCTGCGAATTTCCGCCACCAAAATTTCTGTGAACAGAAACCGTGCGCAGCCAAAACAAATACAACAACAACTGTCTAGCAGACGTTTCTCCAAGCGTTGCTGCGAACGTTTTGTTTAAGGCATTTCTTTATTTTTTAGACAATTAATCTCTTTCGGAGAGTTTCTGAGAGATTTTTACCCGCACTCCTTAAAATATGACAGATTGTGAATTTCTGTGCGTTAAATGTTCTTCTTATATAACAAAAAATACTTGCATTGATTAATAGCTGAGTTGCGTACCAATGTTCTGCGTTGTTTTTATCGAATTATGTTACTATTTGTTGATAAATCGTCGTCCCTAAATGCAAAATAAGCAACGATTGCTCCATTGACAGTAGAAGAAGGCGATATCTTACCAAAGCAATGAATACGGTTGTATTTCGACAAAGTCTGCGAGCAAAAATTTAAGAATGAAACCAAGTGTAGATTCGGAAAGCCCTAAAATAATTTCGAGGATCGATATTACGTTCATTCGTCGGATAAAGTAAGTTTCGGATGCGGATATTTTGCGAGCGGATAGAGTCCAACAAAAAAAAAAAAAAAAAAACGATGCATTACACACTGCAGCACTGGTTACAAACGACGTCGGCTGATACAGCCACAAGAGACACAACAAAACAACTAACACGACGTGAATATACTATTGTGGGTTCCATAATCAACGATGTTTTCTCTAACGTTTTCGTCAGTGTTTGTTGTTTATTACATTTTAACATAAATGCTGTTTTATCCTTCTTTTCTTTTCCTTTAACGATACGACGGGTATTGTGTTCTCGAAGGGATTACAGTTTTCCTACTTTTCTGAACACAAACATAAAACGGCAGGTAAAATTAAAAACCACTTAAATACATATCGTTTATAGAAACATTTTAACCAAGTACCGACATGATTAGTTGAAATTTCCTCACATTTAAAACAGATCTAGTTATAAACTGTCTCGCTGGTGCATAATTGACACCGATTTTTGTAGGTAGATTTGTCTTTCAATCGCGTTCAAGAGGAATTTTCTGTGGTTTCTTTCTTAATAGCATTAAGATAAATGGATAAATGTGAAGGATACCCTTAAATAGAAAAATAAAGATTTTTATAGCCTGATTTTCCCCAAGTCAAACCTTTGTGACTTTCAGAGAATCAAGTCAAAATTTGGTTTCTTCTTCTTCATTTTCGACGACAGCTCTCCCAATCAACTGCTTCTCACTCGTGCAGTACGCCGCGTTGAGTATTGAGTAAAAAGTTTTAATTTGACTGAAACGTGCTGACAAGTTTTGAGATGTTGGATAGAAAACATCAAAACATGTCTCCTAACATCTTAAGAATAAAGTTCCATTTAAATCACAAATAACACTTAATACTGAAATTGTGGTGGAATTCTCGACAAATCACAACGCTGTGTTTTGTTACTTTTGGCGAGAATGAGTCTTTAGTACTGAACAGCTCTGGGCACTTGTTACTAACGAGATCCGTATGAAGCTTAAAAATTGTAGATTAATGCTGACAACTTAACTTATGACAAAAATTGTTCCCACTCTGGCGAACCATTAGAACATGAACTTGAATTGGCCACGGTCAACACCTGAACGAAGAACTTTTACTTATGGCACTTTCCATTGGTTTCACTCGGGGAAGCACTCATTTTAAAAACCAATGGAACACCCAAAATTATTTCTGTTCAGTTTAACGTAATTTCCTTTATGTGAGTGAAACACCTATTGCTCTTAAAAAGTATTCCTTGAAGAAAATTTTCTTTTTGACATTTGAGTAACATGTGTTAGTGCTTCTTGAGTCGATTCTCATTTCAAATCGAGAAGCGGCTGTCACTCCTCAGAATCATGAGAAGCGATCTTTTTCAACCAATGGAACGGTTTGAGAATGCTTCTGGACGCTCCTGGACGGTTCTTTTCGTCCAATGGAAAGTGCCATTAGCAGTCAACAAAAAGACGAAAACTGATTCTTTTTTATAACAGAAAGAAAATGTCGACTTTCCAAATGCAAACAGATACTCAGTTAAAAACTTCTGACTACGTCAAATACTTAGGATAAGTTTTAGATAGCTACTTAACTGTAGACTTAACATACAAGAAAGAGCTAAGAAACCACAGATAGTTTTCTGTGCTTGCAACAAAATATTCGGTATAATCTTTGCATGGTTGTGAGAAATGCGCTAGGCCCTGGGGCTGGGGCTCCTCGCTCTGTTGCACCACCCTGTTTATTATTATTTTTTTTTAATCTTGGACTAGCCAAAAATTTATCAAAAGGATTTATTTTGGTGGCAAGTGACACGCGTTGTGATAACAAATCCCACAGCTGGATTCAAATGAAATGATATTGCGATATCGCTTTTCCGCTTAGCCTTCAATTTTGTTCTAATTTTAACGCTTTTCCGCTCAGTACGTGGCTGTGCTTGCCCAAAGGGCTAAAAGTTCTTGGTGCTTGGTGCTGGCAAAATTAGATTGTTCCCTCGGGTCTCTAGGCATAGTGTGAATTTTAGTGAATTCCTCAGAACGGAATCAACGCTATACTCTTTCCGGACAGACTTAATGTAAAATTCTCACCTTGTAACTTCAAACAAGAAATCGGGGATAAATACTGAGAGAAACAAACGAGAGATGGAAATCATTGGACAACCTGTGTAAACCTTAGCAACTATGACTATGACGAGACAAATAGAAAGCAAAAGGTCATAAAACTTGAATCTACATTGATCTGAGTGTGGTGGTAACAACGTTAACCATCAACCAATTAACCCAATCAATGATAACAGCTCTGAAAAATAATCTAATAATAATGAAAATACAAAAGTTAATATTAGTTCCTTGGTTTTTCTTTTTTCGTAACAGGACAATGAACGACGTTCGGAACGCAGTCATAGAGAACCCGAAGTCGAACATTTCGATGATGAAGAAGAGTCTGATTCGGATGCTGATGATTTCATTGTAGACGACGATGGCAGACCCATTGCAGAAAAGAAAAAGAAACGTCGTCTTATGTTCAATGATGCGTAAGTTAGCCACACAGAAAACATATTTCAAAAGAACTCTTTTGTTGATGAAGAAAACTTTCATATTTACTTACAGCTCTCTGCAAGAAGGCCAAGATATCTTTGGTGTTGATTTTGATTACGATGACTTCTCCAAATACGATGACGATGAATATGAATCAGAGTCTGAAGGTGATGACTATGAAGAAGACGATGGCACTGGAGAGCGCGAGAAACGTCCTAAAAAATCTACCAAAAAGAAATCTGCCAAAAAGACAATTTTCGAGGTTTACGAGCCAAGTGAATTGAAACGTGGCCATTTCACGGATTTGGACAATGAAATTCGCAAGACTGACATTCCCGAACGTATGCAGTTGCGTGAAATGCCTGTTACCGCTGTCCCAGAAGGTTCTAACGAGTTAGAAGAAGAGGCCGAGTGGATTTACAAGCAGGCGTTTTGTAAACCACCAGTTTCGGAACAAGAAAAACCAACAGATGGAGGATCACGTGATCGTTACCGTAAAGCACCGAGTGCAATTGGCAAAATTAAACAGGCATTGGACTTTATGCGCAATCAGCAGCTTGAAGTGCCCTTTATTGCTTTTTATAGAAAAGAGTATGTCAAGCCGGAGCTTACATGCGATGATCTTTGGAAGATTTACTATTTTGACGGTCGCTGGTGTCAGTTGTTATCAAGGAAGAAAAAACTTTTGCAGCTTTTTGAAAAAATGCGTAATTACCAACTGGATGCAATAATGAAAGCGGCTGATGCCCCGATCCCTGATGATATGCGTGTCATGAAGGACGAGGACTTTGATCGACTGCGTGAGGTTCAAACGCCTGAGGAATTGAAAGATGTGCACATGCATTTCCTGCTTTACTACTCACATGAGATTCCTAAAATGCAAGAAGACTTCCGCCGCAAGGAAAAAGAATTGAAAAAAAAGGCAAGGGAGGAAGCCCGTCGTAAAGTCTTGGAAAATCTGGAAGAGGGACAAGAACCACCACCAGAAGAGGATATTGAAGAGATCGAAGACGAGCCCGAAGAGCATTTGAAGCAGGCTCGAGACTCAGGTCCTTACGCTATGTGTAGGAAAGCTGGCATTTGTGGTTTTGCCAAGCGATTCGGACTGACCCCAGAACAATTTGCTGAGAATCTTCGGGATAGCTATCAGCGACATGATGTCGACCAAGAAGAAATAGAACCCACCGAAGTCGCAAAATCATTCTTATGTCCGAAATTCATGATGATTGACGAGGTCATTCACGCTGCTAAGTTTGTGGTAGCTAGACAGATTGCCAAAGAACCATTGTTGCGTAAATGCGTTCGGGAGATCTTCTTTGAAAGAGCCAAGCTGAATGTGAGACCCACAAAGAAAGGCATGAAAGAGGTTGATGAGAATCATGCGTGCTACGGAATGAAATATTTGTCGAACAAGCCGGTTAGGGATTTGGTGGGAGAGCAGTTCCTCCGCTTAACGATGGCCGAAGAAGACGGTTTATTGGAGATCACCATTTTAGAAAAAATTGAAGGAAACACCGCAAGTTCATACCTAGAGGAAGCGAAGCAGTTGTACCAACGTGATGAATTTTCCAAAAATGTCCAAGACTGGAACGCCCTCCGAGCTGAATGTGTGGAATTGGCTCTTACTAAAATGGTCATTCCAGAGATCAAAAAAGAACTGAAGTCTGTGCTTATTGCAGAGGCAAAGGAGTCTATTCTTAAAGCTTGCTGTACAAAATTGAGCAATTGGATCAAAGTGGCACCCTACCAGCCAGATTTCACAGAAGAAGATGACTACGAGTGGGACACCACAAAAGGAATTCGCGTCATGGGCTTGGCCTATGTACCAGACTACACACAAGCGGCATTCTGCGCTATCACCTCTCACGAGGGTGAAGTCACGGACTATCTCCGACTTCCGCACATTTTGAAGCGGAAAAATTCCTATAGACAAGAAGAAAAGCTATCTAAGCAAAGCGATATGGATAATCTTAAGACGTTCTTGCGGAACAAAAAACCCCACGTAATAGCGATTGGTGGTGAATCGCGTGAGGCACAAATGATTCAATACGATGTGCGGGAAGTGATAAAACAGTTGGTTGAGGAGGAGCAGTTCCCGCAGGTGGCGGTGGAGATTATTGACAATGAGCTGGCCAAGATCTATGCAAATTCGAAAAAAGGAGAAGCCGACTTTCGTGAGTATCCCACACTTCTCAAGCAGGCGGTATCGCTTGCTCGGAAAATGCAAGATCCTTTGGTTGAATACTCACAACTGTGCAGTGCCGATGAGGAAATTCTCTGTCTGCGGTATCACTCCCTCCAGGAGCAGATACCAAAGGAAGAACTCCTTGAACATCTGTATTTGGAGTTCATCAATCGCACCAACGAGGTGGGGGTGGACATCAACTTAGCGGTGCAGAACTCGCTGACGCTTAACCTAATTCAGTTCATTTGTGGCTTGGGACCGAGAAAAGGACAGGCTTTAGTTAAGATTCTCAAGCAGACAAACCAACGCCTGGAAAACAGAACCCAATTAGTGACATCGTGTCACATGGGCCCCAAAGTGTTCATCAACTGCTCAGGTTTCATTAAGATCGACACAAATTCTCTGGGAGATAGTACGGAAGCGTACGTAGAAGTCCTAGATGGATCTCGTGTACATCCGGAAACGTACGAATGGGCAAGGAAGATGGCTGTGGATGCGTTAGAGTACGATGATGAGGAAACGAACCCAGCAGGTGCCTTGGAAGAAATTCTGGAGTCCCCAGAGCGCTTGAAGGATCTCGACTTGGATGCGTTTGCAGAAGAATTAGAAAGGCAGGGATTCGGTAACAAAAGTATAACTCTGTACGATATCCGAGCCGAGTTGAACTCTCGTTACAAGGATCTTAGAATTCCCTTCCGCTCAGCAAACTCGGAGGAACTCTTTGATATGCTGACAAAAGAAACTCCTGAAAGTTTCTACGTTGGAAAAATGTTGTTGGCTACTGTTATAGGTATATCCCATCGAAAACCACAAGGAGAGCAGTTAGATCAGGCGAATCCTGTGCGTAACGATGAGACAGGCCACTGGCAATGTCCGTTCTGTCTAAAGGATGACTTCCCTGAGCTATCAGAGGTTTGGAATCATTTTGACGCAGGAGCTTGCCCTGGTCAGGCAACAGGAATCAAACTAAAGCTAGACAATGGTCTGTCGGGTTTTATCCACATAAAGAACTTGTCTGACAAGCACGTCAAAAATCCAGAGGAGAGAGTGCAGAACAACCAAGCCATTCATGTTCGTATCATCAAGATCGATGTTGAGCGTTTTTCCGTGGATTGTTCTTCAAAGAGTTCAGACTTAATGGATAAGAATCATGAATGGCGTCCAAGAAAGGACAACTATTATGATCAGGAACAGGAAGACAAAGATCGACGCAAAGAAGATGATTCAAAGAAGGTTAAAGCCAAACAGCAGTATGTGAAACGAGTTATCGTTCATCCCTCGTTCCACAACAAATCGTATGCTGAAGTTGTCAAAATTATGGAGAGCATGGACCAGGGTGAAGTCATTGTTCGTCCATCAAGCAAAGGCTCAGACCATCTAACTGTGACGTGGAAGGTGACTGACGATATTTATCAGCATATCGATGTTCGTGAAGAAGGCAAGGAAAACGCATTTAGCTTGGGACAAAGTCTCCTGATCGGGAATGAAGAGTTTGAAGATTTGGATGAAATCATAGCTCGTCATGTAAATCCAATGGCAGCTTCGGCGCGTGAGTTATTAACATACAAATACTACCGTGATACAGGTGGCGGCTTGAAAGACAAAATGGAAGAACTGCTCAAGGAGGAAAAGAAAAAGGACCCAAAGAAAATTCACTATTTTCTGTCTGCTTCAAAGAATTACCCGGGCAAGTTCTTGCTTTCCTATCTGCCAAAAACAAAATGCAGACATGAGTATGTTACGGTGACACCAGAAGGTTTTCGATACCGTGGCCAAGTTTTTGAGTCGATTAACACTTTCCTTAAGTGGTTCAAGGACCATTACTCGGATCCATTGCCAGGCAATACTCCGATGTCGACACCTCGCCCGCCCACCAGTACGAGAACTCCTGGCTATAGCACACCGCAGCTGAGTGTGAGCTCGGGATCAATTAGCAACAGGTCGAACGTTGGGCCACACATGATGCACTCTATGTCACATCAAATGTCCAGCCAAACCCCACATTACCCGAACACTCCTGGGTATCAAGGAGGGTATGTGAACACTCCGTATACACCAAGTGGACAGACGCCTTTCATGACGCCATACCACACGCCCCACTCTTCACAGACTCCGCGGTACAACCACAACACCCCAAGTCCTGCGTCATCTACTTCGAACGGACACTTCGCACGACCAGGGATGTCACAACCGTCACATTCTCGTCACGGTGGTGGAGGCTCGGTGCATGCTTCCCCACAATCATATGGTCGATCTCCACGTGAACCTGGTGGAAGTAGAGGTATGGGTGGAGGTTTGCCACCTCCACATCATTCTCGATCAAATGCATATAGTTCAGCACAACAAGAGAGCATGGACTGGCAAATGGCGTCTGATTCGTGGGCACGTCGCAAACCATCTGCACCGGGGCAGCATGGTAGAAACACACCAGGTAGTTTGCCTCCTCCTGCTATGCCTAGCAGCAGCAATTCTGCTAGAACTCCACGCTACGAGGATTACCCCCGAAAAACTCCACAATATACAGATGAACGATCAGTCAGTCGTTCCGGACGATCAGTGGATTACCAAAAGAGTCCACGATCGGTGCGTAGCACCCCTCGAACGAATACGTCGCCGCACTCCATGAATTTAGGCGATTCCACACCCTTATATGATGAGAATTAGTTTACCTTCCTTACCAGTTTATAAAAAATATTTAATTAGTAATTATTTTATGTATTTGGTTTAAATTTCCTGTTATGCACATCTACGAGTATAACTAACTAATGGTTTTTTTTTTTTAAATGAAATGAAAATATTGAGAGTCTTTTCCTTGGAATTTTACGTAAAAACGCGCTGCAAAACTAGAAATATTTGAATAAAAAAAGTGGAACACGCAATAACTTAAAATAAATAAATAATAAAAAAAAAACATACTAAAGTATGGGGACAGAACAAAATAATTCAATTTAGTAACTTAATTGATCGATATGCAAAAATTTAAGTGTGTATATGTCAAACAAAAGCTTAAAGAATGAAAAAAAAATTTTAAATATTATAACTCGTGTTTAATAAAGATATCGAATTTCTCTGAAAAACTAACTTTTTTGCTTTTTCTTTTATAAGTTCTATTAAAATATCTCGAGGAAAGTAGATGCTAAACAAGTAATATAAGATATACATCCCTATCGATAAATTTCTTCCACGGGAGATTCATTTACGATCTCTAAAATTTCCGCAAGGAGTTGTTGAGCATCATTGCCGATACCAATTTTTGGAATAAGGGAAATCTTATTGACGATAGGGCTCTTTAACATTTTAAACTATTTCAAATTATAGGAATAATTGTACGCCCAAAATTGGGCCCAAAGCAAAACAAAAAAAAAAAAAAAAATTGGTTGCGGCTAAATTGTTTTAAAAGAGCGCTTTTTATTTAAAAAAACGATTAAGAAAGATAGACACGTAACTTGCCATTTAGTTCTAGAGAGTCAGTCGATTCTACAATTCATGCAATCTATGGCACGTATTATGAGTAGCGAATCGAACTAAAACCCAAGCGATTTCAATAATTTCCAATTATGAGTAGCGAACGTTCGATATTGTATTCGCCCAGCGCAGTGCCTCAAAATCTGTCGAACGAAGGTTATTGGTGATAAAGCAAACGAGCTTTTAGTAGCAAACGAAGGGTTTAGTTTTTTTTTGTGTTTGTTTACTGTTTCTGTTTGGATGCATTTCTGGCAAAAATGAGTGAATTAAGAAAAAAGTTCTGAAGATATCTAAGCTCTGCAAGATGAATTTACCCAGGATGTTCAAGGACCATCATCATCTGGTCAGCAGCGATCCCTGCCAGCTTATAAATGAGGGGAAAACAGTTTAAATGAAAGAGAAAAAAAAAACAATATAAAATTTGTAAAAGACCAAACTGACACACTAATTTGTTCCGTGCACTCTCATTTTCTTCCACATCTCCAAAAAACAAATCAACACTACTAATCATACTTCTAATGAATTATTTTCTTAATATTCAATTGAGAAAGATGTTCTGTTAACAGATCAACAACAATTATAAGGCAATTTAACATGACTTTCTGATATATTCGTTTTTTATGTTGATACCTATCACATCAAAAGCGAATGTTGTAGTTCGCTCTTATAATACCACGAAGCTTTTAGTTCGCTAAACAGTTCGCCTAGAAGCGAACGTTCGATTCACTACTCATAATACGGGCCTTGAACGGATGTAGGCTTTGTAAATTGTAGGCCTAGTTATGAGTAGCTAATCGAACCTAATTCATTAGTGAATTTACAAAAAACCTAAAAAAAAGAAAAAAAAAAAGAAAAAAATACAAAAAAATGATGATCGATATCAATTGATATCAACTCCAGATCTGCGCCTCGCCCAGGTACGGCAATGGGCTCATCAGTTAGATAGACAAATCCTGGGCTTGAAAAAATACATTTAGAACATGTTGAGGTTTTTCAAAACCTCCAAATCTCAAACAAAAAGAAAAAAAGGTAAGCATACGCCCCCCCAAACTTGAACGTTTTCCCTAGCTTCTTAGCTGAGCGATTTAATCAAAATGGGAAAAATTGCTTTCTTTCGTTTGTCGGTGCAATTATGGTACAAGATAAAGGTTTAACAAAATAATTATCGTGTTTTCAATCTTACAACTTTATTCGTAATGACTGGAACCCACGAGCTTCACGTTTAAGGCCCAACCTGAGAGCAAAATAAATGTTACCAATGTATAGCAACATTTCTTTCTACGATATTGATGTGAAGTAATCACTAAACACTGTTCCAAACTTCTACGGAGTTGATGGCAAAGTAGACGATACTGTTACTTTTCGAATACGTTTCACGACAGATATTTTAGTTGTGCCTACTACGACTGTTTTTGGTAGTGGTTTTTTTTTTTTAATGTTCATTTTCATGGATCCATTCGTTATTCATAATAATCAGTTTATGTCTAGGCTATCATTGTTTTGAGTTTTGTTTTTGTCTCGAATTTCGTAATACGGCCCAGAGCACAAATATATGAAAATGACACATTGAATTTGTCACATGAAGTCTATAACAATAAAGAGGACAATCAGTTTTCACGGAAAACGTTTTATGATCCTAGCAATAATACAAGATAACGAATAAATTAAAGAAAGCGGTGGACTTTTTCCAACCGCCTCCCAGCCAATTGAAAAAGTAATCAAAACATTGATCGGAGTGTGGAAGACGAACATCATTTTGTCCTCCTAAACTTTTAATTACATATATTTTATTTATCACACGCTTTTAGCCCATCCCCAACACACAATGCATACGCTAACATATGTGGTATTGTATTTTGTTCATAAACGCCTGTGAACAAATGAGCCCACGGACCCGACGCATAAACGGCAACATCATCTCCACTGTGTGTTTCTGAACTTAAAGGCGCAGTTGCAGGCCATTTTGCATCATTCTTCTTCTTGCTTGTTGAAGTCGGATCGATACGTTCCTTCTTTACAGTGTCGTAGTATTTTTTGAAACTTGGTCCATTAGCGTAACTTAGAGACATGTATGGTAGATTATCATCTGCGTCACCTGCTTTTCCCGTGATTTTCCTACCACGGCTCTGAAATTATAAAAAAAAATCTTTTTTGAAGCTAGACAAATTTTAAACCAAATGTGAAGTTTCATTTATGGTTCTTATTCATAATATAATAAATCAAAAAATAGATCATCTGAAATACTCAAGTGCGTCATATTAAGGTAGCGTGAGTGTATGCTAAAAAGTGTATATTTCACTAATCTGACAATTTGAGAAAGACGTAAAGAAACGATGTTGCGATCGGCGCAAGGCACTCTTCCAGTGTGATATATGTCCGAACTTTCCGAGGGGCCAACTTTAACTCGGACCACTACCTTATTGTAGCCAACGTACGAATGAGGATATCTTGTTTACGACTCGCACGAACTAACTGAAGCGTTATGAGGGCGGAAAGCTACAATCGCAGGAGATTGCCAGTGCCTTCTCCAATGGAGTCTCCCTCCTACTATTCTTGCATCCTATACCGCCAGCATTCAGCATTGAAGATCAATGGCAACAATGCCAACAAGCCATCAGAACGGCAGCCTATGACGTTCTGAGTTTCACTCGGCCCCCAAAAACGAAACCCATGGTTCGATGAAGAATGCAGACAGGCAAATGCAGCCAAACAAGAAGCATGCCAAATGTTGATGCAAAAGCGAACAAGGGGTACTTACGACCAGTATAACGAGATCTACAAGAAGAAAAGAAGGGAAGAATACCGAATTCTCAAAAAGAAAAAGAAGCAGCACGAGAAACGCTCGTTTGAGAAAATTGAGAGGTTACATGACAGAAATGAGATTCGGAAGTTTTACCGAAAGGTAAAAAGATCCTGCCAGGGTGGCAGGCCCCGAACTCAAGCCTGTAAAGACCAGTAGGGAAACATAGTTGTAGACTCACAGTCGCTATTGAGGATCTGGAAAGATTATTTCTGCAGACTGCTTAACGGCGATGAAGATACAAATTCCACTGTCAGGCAGATTGCCCCATTCAGCTTGGACGATAATCAAGAATGCCGTCAAACTTTAATCAAATAAGACTGTAGGTCATCACCTTCCTTGGCCTTTGATGCCGAACTTAGCTGGAGACCAGTTGGAAAGGAGCACGCACCAGCTGATCTGCATGATATGGTCGGAGGAAAGCATGTCCGATAAATGGAACCTCAGTATCGTATGCCCGATGCTAGAGGAGGGAGACCCTCACAATTGCGCCAATTATAGAGGGATAAGCCTCCTTAACGTCGCTTATAAGATCTGGTCTGCTGTAATATGTGCACGTGTGAAACTCTACGTCAACAACTTGATGGTCCTTATCCTGTCTAAGACCAGAGAAGTCCACAATAGAATTTTCGCATTACGGCAGATCTTGGAAAAAAACCGAGAATATAATATCGATATACACCATCTTTTTATCGATTTCAAGGCCGCGTATGTCAGTATTTAAAGAGACGAGCTAACGCCAGAGGACGTAATGGGAAGAAGAAAGTATGATGCCATAGAAGCTTTTGATGTCACAGAAGCGGCAAAAAAGGGTTTGATGGTTAAACGAAGCATATGTTGTCATCAAACAAGGACAGAGAACATCGACGAATAAGAGAAACCGTCACAAAAGATAGACATAACTTCGAGTGCTGTACTAGTGTACTTGCACTTGAACTGAAGAATAAAAAGCCAACTCTATACTCACCGCATATCCTGAAAAAGTAAACGAATGAGAATGATCCGCTGTCACAATGATTAAAGTATCTTCCTCGTTCGTCATTTCTCTTGCTCTCTCGATGGCCTTCGAAAGCTGATCGGTTTCATCCATTGCCAACTTTGCTTTATTTTTATGATGTGCTGTGTCGATGCGACCACCTTCGACAAACAAAAAGTAGCCGTTCTTATCTCTTTCTAGAAATTCAACTGCCCGCTTCGTCATGTCTTCGAGTGTAGGCTGATCCAGACCCTCATCGATTGCATCCAAATTATAGCTTAAATGGTCATCATTGAAAATACCCAATAGACGATCAGCTGAATCAATTTTTGAATCCATAAGCTCAGTCCGTGTTTGGACAAATGCGTTTTTTGGCGATCGCTTTTGGTATTCCTCAATAAGATTAACTCCATCAGAACTAAGGAATTTTTTCTTGCCACCGCCCATCATAACCTTCAATCGACTACCGACATTGCCATTAATCAATTGAGTGGCAATGTCTTCCACTCCAGAATTTTCACCGCAATCGTCCTGCACCTCAATATCACTCTCCCAATCCCGTTCAGATGTATGGGCATACAGGCCAGCTGGTGAAGCGTGAGTGATCCTAGTTGTTGTGACAAAGCCAGCAGCCTTTCCGGCATCCATTGCCCAACTACCAATCGAGTGCACATAGTTTGATTCATTTTTGGCAGCAACACAATCGGCCCGGGTTATATGTGCATTCACACCAATAGTTCCGTAGTTTGCCTTTACACCGCACAGATAAGATGTAGAGGTTGAAGCCGAATCAGGAACAATTTTATCAACGCAATACGTTTTTGAGAGTCCGGTGTAGGGAAACTTTTCAAAAGCCAATTGTTTTTCCTCTCCACCAATGTACACACGGGTTGCAGCAATAGTTGATAGCCCCATACCATCGCCCAAAAAGAAGATCACATTCTTTGCTTGCTTAGTGTTTGGTTGACGTTTCACTTGGTTTTGAACAAACAACTTTCCTTGCTCTGACCAAAAACTACTAAGATCCTCACCGTCGACAGCTCTAAGTTTAAAAGGTTCATTTGGAAGGTCAGGATGAAGTTGTCTTACGTAGCAGTCTTCGTCCTCGGTACATCTTCTTGGTAGAGCGAACACTGAAGCGATGATAAGTACTACACACACAAACAGCAATGAACTCTTCTTCATTGTTTGAACACCTTTAAAGTCCGATATCAACTAATTTCAATATCAAAGACTTTGGCTATATTTATTAGCTATTTTGGTCGAACGTGCCTTGTTCTGCTTCGCAAGTGTGCCTCTGATAAGATACCGTCGCATTTTCCGCTTATCACATTAAAGTTTTGCTAAGTTTAGGCAAATCATTGATCTTCAACTGATAAGATGGTCTCGGTAGTAAGCAGTCCTAGTTGAGTGGACTACCTATTTAGAATTACAAAAGAACCTTGTCAAAACGTGTCTCCCTCGTGTATGAATTGATTGGATTGATAGCGAAGCTTTTTTCGCAACTCATATTTCTCAGCGAAGAGTTCACTACGATATTAAGATTTGAAAGATAAGATTAAACAATTGAGAACTGGCAGGAGCTTTTGGTTGTGCAGTTGGATTAAAATGTTTTGTTCATACTTTGGATCCAACAGTTTGTCCTCAACTTTTGTACCGTGTTTATTGTGATCAGAAAACAAAAATGAAATTTTTACTTTTTGCGTTTGCAATAGTTGCAGCTTTCGCGGCGATTATTACAATCGCAGGTGCTGAAACAAGTGAGTTTAGGTTTTAAGGATTTGAATTGAGCCAAAACAATCTAAGTGTTTCAAGACTATTAACTGATATCTGTTCCCTCGTCAATCCTTAAGTTAAGTTTGCTATTTGTTGGGCGCCATTCAAATGTTCCTTATGCCTGAATTGATTTCCTTTTACGTTTACAAGTTTACTCGTGCAGCTAGTCCAAAGGTTTTTTTTTTAACCAACGATAGAAATATTGCAATGTGAATGAATTAGGTAAAACCGCGATTCTACTTAGAGCAGGAAGTGATTAGTTCAAAAAGAATTCAGTGTCAAGTGTGTTCTCAGTAATTCCATTGGCAAACTTTATCTGTTCAACTGTTGCGCAACTATTTCTTGGATTATTTGGTTTAAAAAGAGTTCTTCTTTGCAGATACAGAAAAAGTCGGGCCCCCAATGCTAAGAATCCTTTGAATGTGTTTTTTCGTTCAATGAGTATCTTATCATTTTGCGGACTATTTATCAGATTTAAATTCCAATGAAGACTTAATCCAATATGTTTTTGAACTTTGGAGTCATAAATAAAACAGAAGCACAATTAAAAGCTTTGGTCTAATTGGCTCTCTGCGGAATTGCAACTTTGTTTACGATGCTGATTTGTATGCGGTATTTTACTGGTGCTTTTCAGTCTTTTCATAGAATTGTTGATCTGGCTGCTGTAACTCATCCAAAAAACTATCGGTTAATGAAAACTGTAGCAACTTTATTTTTGGAACTGCAAAAATAAATTCTTTTAAATTCCAATTCTCAAGCAAACGATTACACTCCTTGCGTATGAATTATTTTTATGGTCAGAGTGCACACTCGTTCATTGCGAAAAAATAGTTCAGATAGTAATTTTAAGGAAGTTACCTATGGTGCATATTTCATATGTAGATAATGATGTATCAGCATTTGCATTCAGAGTCCATTCCTAGAAGAGGTTGCATTCTGCCTTAGGAAAAAATGGCCACAACTGGTTCGCACGAACTTGCGATTGTGTGCTAAGGACAAAATCTTTTTTAAGCATCTTAGGACATTATCGAGAAGGTCTGTAAAAAAACGGCTTAGACATTTTCAAAAAAATAAATTTTTCATTCAAAATTTGACTGAAACCGTTGGAGTGGTTTTTGAGGAAAATTATTATTATTATGTTGGTTGTATGTCAGCCACCGTTATTTCAAGGCCTGAACCCAAACTGATAATATTTTGAAGAATATCAATCAAGTTGTTCATGATGTAGATTCATATACGGACATACAGACAGGCAGAGGGACATATGCTTGTTTTCTTCCTCATTCCCTTGCAGACTGAATCTATGAATATTTTTGTTTTTTTTTCGTGTTTCTTTTTTGTTTCATCGAATTTCAATATCACATGGTGCTAAAAAAAAGTTTCATTTTATAAGAAAATCAAATGAGGCTATACACGTGGCCATTGATTGAGGGAGAAACTTAGGGGTTTATCATGAATTTTGGCTCTAGATTGTAAATATCAGTCCTATTCCATTACACAAGGCGCTACAATGTCAAAGTTCACATTGGACGATTTGTTAGCATTTCTTTGCGAATAAAACGACTGTCTTGTTATTCTCCTTCTGTTACTTCAATTGACGTAGTCAATACCGACAAATTGGTGTAACAGAGAAGAAGAAAAAAAAAACAGTCGCTTTATTCGCACGAAGTTTCAGCAAATCGAACAATGTGAACTTTGTTAATGATGCTTAGTAGAGGATAATGGCAACGCTACGAAGAACCGCAAAAAGAGAAGAGTGAGAATACTAAACAATTTGTAATGTATTTAATTCCATTCTCTTGCCGACGCGACGCCGACGCGACGTAAGCCTCGTTTCCACTGAATTCTGTTCCCATGTTCTGTTACTATCGCCTCGATCCAATCCGGCGATAAACATTGGAACTGCAATGAAATTTTATGAATTTAGTACGATCTCGTATTGGTTTCCACAGTTTCTCGATCAATGTTGGCAATGCAATGCAGGATATGATTACAGGCTTCTATTACAACGTATTGAGTGATCGTGGCATAAGTTTTATAGTTTCGATCCGGTCGAGCTTCTGAATCAGATCGGATGATAGTGAAAAACAGTTTCGAATCGATATAGGTATATAATAACACTGGATCGATTTGAGGTATGATCGAATAGTAAGTGGAGGCGAGGTATTAGTCCTATCCTTACATAGTCGCTTTCCGCTGACTGTCCGATGTCTGACCGATTTGAAAATTCTTTCACCGTAAAAATGCTATTCATTCTCATATTTTCGCGGGAACGGGAATATACACGGGAACTTCGAAACTGTTTGACCGATTTCAAATTTTTTCAATGTTAGAATGCTATTTTTTCATATATTCCACAAGGAACGGGAACTGGGACGAGAGTGTACACAAGAACTTAGAAATCACTGGACCGAATTCAAGAGCTCTTTCACCGTTGTTATGTTTAAATTCTACATTTTTAAAAGTAACTTAGAGTATGATTTGTTTGAATATCTTAAATATACATTGTCTGTTTGAATCTTAGCCCAGCGAGTGTTCCCGACAATTTTTGGTTTTTTGCGAGTTCTGTGTAGATAAAGCTTTTTCTATAAGTTTGACCCGAACAACACTGGGCGGGTCAGCTAGAACTTTAATATATATATATTTTTCTTAATCGTAACGCATTATCTTTTCATTTATGTTTCAAACTATAGTGGAAGTCCGTTAGGCATAAAAAAGGCAAAACCTAGGAACCCAGGGCCAGTAAATACATGGATTTTCATGAAATTTTCGGAAATGTGTTTTGAATAGCGTATAGAAAAAAGTTCAAACAAAAATTATACCGCTCTATATTTTTTAATTATTTTTAAAATTAATTATTAACTTTTAGAATTTAAATTTATTTATGTAGAGTGTTTTAGATACGGTTTCCAAAGGGTAAGAATGGATAGGTTTGGACAAAAAAAAAGTTCCTCCGTGTAGGCGCGAGGGGCAATTTTATATGAAATTTACTCCATTTTTTTAAAAATTATTAAGAGTCAACTAAGCCATTTGTTTTCTCATACTTCAGTGTTTTTGAAAGCAATTGCTTTGTTCTTTGATAAAAATTTTTATTTGAGTTTACTTAATGAACAGTTTTTGAGAAATCAAGCCTCAAAGTCAAAATTTTGAAAAAAGAAAATTTTTTTTTCCTAATTAATTTTTTGTACACAGTTTTGCCCCATTAACAGCCATTTTTTCTTTTCATATTCAATGCTTTTATTAATTTTTACTCAAAAGCAAAAAACCGAACGAAAAAATTTTTCTTGGTTTAAATAAAAAAAAAACGAAAGGTACTTTTTTCTAGAAAACAAAATGTCGTTAATTTCCCGCTTTTGAACTTTTTTCCTGGAAGTGAAATATGAAATGTGTCTTAAATAGCATATAAAAAAGTATAAAAAAAAAATTTGTATGATCTTAGTTTTAATATAAATTATAAATAATTCTTAAAATTATAGAGCTAAAAAAAAATAAATAAATAGGGTGGCGCAACAGAGCGAGGAGCCCCTGAGCCTAGCGCATTTCTCACAATCATGCCTTGTGAGGGAATGGAGGGGACCTACACTCAGAAAAATTTCAAACGCATTCATATTTAAACCAAACTCAAACACATATGATTTGGCATGGAAGCGGTTTCTATTTAATTTGAATAGAAACCTATTAACTAATTGTTGAAATAAGTTGAACATGATTAAGTTTAAATTATCTTTGCTTTCTATTTAACTTAAACGTGTTTCTATTTGTTTTAATTGACTTCATCTAATGTTCTTTCAAATAGAATTATCTTCATTTCATTTGAATATGTCCGTGTTTGAAACAAATACGTTTTCTGTTTAAAACAAATTGTTTCAGCGTTAGCTTTTCTAAGCAGATTCATAGTTATTTCAAGCATAAATCTATTCGTTTATATCAGACTCGTTCGATTTTAAATTAATAAATTTTTTATTTGAAATGATGGTAGTAGTTTAAGAACCGAGTGTGAATTTTGAGTGAGAATGCATATACCACAAAATCGTAGTGTACTATATACAAGTATACTAAGTTTTGTGTATACTTTTTTACTCAAAATCCACACTCGACTATTAAACAATTACCATCATTTCAAATAAAAAACTTAATAATTTAAAAACGAACGAGTCTGATATAAACGAATATGAATGAAATAACTATGCTATCTGCTTAAGAAAGCTAACGTTGAAACAATTTGTTCATAACAAAAAAAAACAACTTTCAATTTAAAATTGAACGCAAATTTACTATATGCACTTACCCAAAAATTATTTTATCACATATAGCAAAAGAATATGGCTTGGATAATGAAACTGCAAAAAGTTTTAAAACGTTTAAAACACTTCAGTTTATTTTTTCACAAAAATTTATTTCTAAAATAACATTTTCCATTACTAATAGTATGTAAATGTAAAGGAGGGCTAGTAAAATAAGAAATATTCTTGATATACAAAAATTTGTAAAGCTTTTTACCGATTTCAAATGATTTCTAGTGTAACGTTTATTACAGCATAAGCATACATACATACTTTTGGAAATTTTTGTGGAACTTTTCTTCGAAATCAGAGGGATGTTATGTTTTTCCACTGTTTAAGACTCTTTCTAATATTATATTAATAATGTCTTGACGATGTTTTTCTAACAGGCTACCGTTTTTCTCGTGATAAGAAATGACTGCTTTGCCTTTGTCCGTTTGTTGTAGTATATTGAATAAATTCTAAAATGAATAATGCACAGTATTTAGGTAGGCTCGTAAAATTTAATTTTTCTTTACTTACAACTGCCAAACTGAAGGAACTTGTTGATGATTCTGGAAATTTAATATTTAACATCCAATCAAATACTTTAGTGCCGTCAGAAATTGTTGTACCGTCGATATTAAACTGCAAACGTTATCCAAAATGATTTATACAGACTACTTACTATTCAGGTTATTCTAATGGTTTCACCTTATAAAAATCACTTGAAATCAACTTGGACAGAATAATCACTTAGATTTAACTTGGCGGAAAAAAGACCTGCGCGCACTACAATCCTTTTTCATTTGACTTTTCAATGGTAACGCCAAGCAGCTTTAGACAACTACAGTTATCGTTTTACTTCGTTTGAATTCAATTCAAATAGATACGAGTTGGAACGTAACATTTTCTATAAAATTTTTTTCTTTTGTAAATATTTTGACTTCGTTTATATTTGAGCCAAACTCGTTCACGTTTGTGTTATGTTAAATTTCTTACGTTCTTACTTCGTTTGAGTTCAACTCAAATAGATTCAAGTTTGAATTTAACTTTGCTCAGTTTGTTTCTTTTTTAAATATTTTAACTTCGTTCATGTTTAAATCAAACTAGTTCATGTTTGTTTTAAATTAAATTTTGTGTGTCCTCTCTTTGTTTGAGTTCAATTCAAATAGATTTAGGTTTGAGTTACAATATTGCTTATTTTTTTTCTTATGCTAATATTTAAAATCCGTTCATGTTGAAAACAAACTCGTTCATATTTAAATACTTTTAAATGAGTAAAATAAATAACAGGCTTTTCAAAAATCAAACAGGGATTTTTTTGATTTAAACCGACTTTACTTTAAAAAATAGTTTTTTTGGATCTAAATAGATTTTAATTCGGTTTAAACAGAATTCTACTTGTACTGATTTAAACATATAGCTAAACATGCTTCTATTTAAAAAAATCATGGTTTAATTTTCTCAGTGTACAATTTTTCGCCGGTTCCGAACGGCTAATTGAGAGTGCTCTTTTCGTGGCAATGAATTTACTAAAGGCGATACCCGTGGAAAAACAATTTACCTCTGCTGGGATTCGAACCTCGAACCTCTGGGTTAGCAGGTGGACATGCTAACCATTACGCCACGGGTACCACAATTTTAGAGCTATCTTCTAATTATATTAGTTTTAAGTTAAGTTTTAAAATTAACTAAGTACCTGTAGTGTGGATCGCTCATGGTTTGCCTCCTCTTTCGAGGAATTTAGCGAGCAATTCGATTCGCCCAAAAATAGTTCTTTTCGTATAGGTTGTGTTAGCACAGACAGTAAGTTGGCGATACAATCCACACTGAATTTTTCATTGACTTAAGACACCAGCTCGTAAAGATCGTCTTCGATTGCTTCGGCAAAAAGCTTGCAAGTTGAGATCCACGCCAGAATTCTCTGTGAACTCTTTAAGTTTCTCTTACCACAGGCCATTAATTGTGTTTGTGATTGGACCTTCTTCCTTGCAGAGGCACTACGACTATCAATTTCGTTTTTTGTTTAACGACTACTGCGCCGAGATTTAGCTAATTTTACTTGAGTGAAGTGAATCATTTTCCATTGAAAATCGATTTAGTGAGCGAGTTAGTGCAATTGGCTGTCAGGTAGTTCACTTTGCATATTTCAGCTGTGACTCTACTCACTCACTCTCTGGAAATTAGCAAAATCTGGGCACTGGAAAAACATCTTTTTTTCGGACACCGAAGGAGCGTTCTTTGTTGGTTACATTTTGTGATGTTATTTTTACTTTTATATACACAGGTATTGTCCATATAGTATCTATGTAGTTCTTTGTTTTTATTTCTGTTTTGGCACAATGATTTTCTTAAAATTTAAAACTCGATTAAAGATTTAAAGCTTAGCAAACTGTGTTGTAAAAAACATGTACTCACTTTTATCTCCTTGTCCTGATTTTAAGAAATTTGTATGGCTGGTTATGATGGTTATAAATATATACAACCAGTGCATAATAGAAACTCATTTTTTGGATAAATCTTAATTCTTGTTTATGTTTTGCTTTCCTAGTGCATCCGAGGTTGTTGACAAAAGGACAGAAATTGACGGTTAAAAACCCCGAGGAGTTGAACACAAAATATTGGGTTGACAAAGCCCAATCGACGCTAGCTGACAAACTGAAAACTATAAGCGTCAACAAGAACCGAGCAAAGAACGTGATATTGTTCCTTGGTGATGGAATGTCTGTTCACACCATAACCGCAACTAGAAATTTTATGGGTGATAGTTCCAAACAGGTCTCGTTTGAAAAATTTCCTTTCCTGGGTCTGTCGAAAACATACTGTGTCAATAAACAAGTTGCCGATTCGGCTTGTAGTGCAACAGCTTATTTGACTGGTGTTAAGGGTAATTACGGTACAATTGGTGTTAATGCTCAAGTTCCACGTTACAACTGCATTAAGAGCCAAGATCCTGCCACACACACTGAAAGTATTGCAAAATGGGCTCAAGATGCTGGCAAATCAGCCGGTCTCGTAACTACAGCTCGTGTCACACATGCCACTCCAGCGGGTGTCTATGCACACACCGCCAATCGTAACTGGGAAAGTGATACCGACATAATAAAAGACGGTTGCAGTGCTGTAGACAATTTGGATATTGCTCGACAGTTGGTTCATGGGTCTGTTGGTAAGAACCTCAAGGTGATCTTAGGTGGTGGACGAAGAGAGTTCCGTGGTAAGAAACAAAGCGATGAGGAAGGTCTAAAAGGCAGACGTACTGATGGCCGTGACCTTATCCAAGAGTGGATTGACGATAAGAAGACACAAGGCGCTAGTGCAGCTTATGCATGGTGTCGCAAGAATCTGAATTCTGTGGATCTAAGCAAAACAGAATATCTATTGGGTCTGTTTAGCTCAAACCATTGCCCGTATCACGGTGATTTGGTAAGAAAGGGTCTGGAGAAATCAGATCCTACTCTGACTGAAATGACCGAAGCCGCTATCAAGGTGCTGAAAAAGAACAAGAAAGGTTATTTCCTTCTTGTAGAAGGTGCTAGAATTGACATGGCTCATCATGAAAACTGGGCTCGAAAGGCACTGGAAGACACACAAGAGTTTGCCAATGCTGTCGAGCTAGCGAGGAACTTGACGTCGACAAGAGACACATTGATTGTAGTGACTTCAGACCACTCTCATACGATGACCATCAATGGATATCCCGTAAGTATTGATTTCGGTTTTCTTTTGTGGAAGTAAACAATAAATTTTTTCCTACAGCTCAGAACTCAAGACATTCTTGGGATGTCGAATAAATATGCCGACGATAATCTTCCCTTTACCATCTTGTCGTATGCCAACGGTCCTGGCTTTTACAATACCTTCTCTGAGGATGTCGGCAGGAGAGATGTATCAGGGGACAACCTACAGAATGCAGACTACTCTTACATGGCAACTGCTCCACTTGACTCCGAGACACATGGCGGTGATGATGTAGCGGTATTCGCACTGGGTCCATACGCCCACACTTTCAGTGGCAACTACGAGCAGAGTAATATTCCGGCGTTGATGGCTAATGCTGCAAACATTGGACCATTCGCAGAAAACAAGTGATTTATATTTCTGTCCAAAGATCGATTGGTATAAAGATATGAAAGCTTTCGGCTTTATCGGTGCAAATAGTGTTTTCATTCAGGGGCTATTACCCTCATCGGATTAAATAGTATTGTGAGATAAGCTTTAATTTTATCAGCTTCTATGTCGAGAGGGCTATTCAAATAGATTGATGTATGAGCTTGTTAACAATTTAATCATGATAAGGTTTCATTGTTTCCGTCTACTTTCAAAAGATTGCAGAAAATGTATGACATGAGGCACGAGTGTTTGTTTCATAAGAAATTTTTAGAAAAATCACTGCCTTACACTGAATTCCGGAAGAGATTTCGATTAGTCGCCATAAAGCGTTTTTTGAGTGATTGTTGAGCCCTAGGGTTGACCTAGGTTTTCCATAAACTCGCCCAAGCTTTTTGCTATGGCGAGTTGAGAGCTGTCAAATGGCATGTATTTTTTTTTAATGACAGGGATGTGTGGTTATTTGTGGCTTAGCGATTTTTGAGGACAGGAAAACCCAGGTTTTTTTGACAACTCATAGGGTTGTCAAGAAAACCTGGGTCAACCCTGGGGAAAGTTCAACAAACAGACCTATTGACTTCACTCACGATAGCAGAACCAAGGAATTCAAATTTGATAAGCTCTTCAACGTTGAGCTGATCACAAATTGCAGTACCAACGGGAAGGATGTTAAACATATTCCAAGCAGAAGTCTATGCAACACGCAAGTGCGCAATTAAACATTGATAGGAAATACAAAATCAAACACATTGAAATAATGACGGACAGTCAAGCTGCAATCAAGGCCATAAGATCCTACATAATCTCTTCAAAACTTGTCAGTGAATGCTCTGGTAATTTGAACAAACTGGGCAGTAGCAACAAAGTTACAATCTACTAGGTACCATGAGATGTAGGAGTCAAAGACAACAAACAGGCAGACGAACTGGCAAAGACTGGAGCCGGATCACCTTTTTCTGGAGTAACGGAAAGCCACATTAAGAGCGACATCAAAAAGTCGGAGAACGACGACAGAGTTAAACTCTGGAATGAACTCCCCAAAATTCGTCAAGTTAAGCTTTTACTTGACACTTTCAACTCAAAACGTTACAAAGACGCAATAAACTAAGTAGATACAATGTAAGAGTGCAAGCCGGGTTCCTAACCGGACACTGCAGACTAAAAAAACACTTAAAAGTACTAGGCATAGAGCGTAATTACCAATGCAGATGCTGCAACGAACAGGAATGATCCCCTGACAACCTCTTAGGTGACAGCGAAGCTCCTATAAAACCAGAGGATCCTACTACGTAGAAGAGAGGGACCTAAGACTCCCAAACAAAACCCAGGTATTAAGTTTCATCTAAGGTACTAGTCTGGATAAAGCACTTTAAATTAAGGAATACCACTTAAGAAGAAGGTGGTACCCGTGGTGTGATGGATAGCATGTCCGCCTGTTAATCCAGAGGTTCGAGGTTCGGATCCCAACAGAGGCAAAAATGTTTTTTCCACGGGTATCGCCTTTCGCGAGGAACTGGCAAGTCCTCCGTTAGTAAATTCATTGCCATTCGGAACTGGCAGAAAATTGTAGGTCCCCTCCATTCCACAAGTCTTGGTTGTGAGAAGCGCGCTTAGGCCCTATTGCTCCTCGCTCTGTTGCGCCACCCTATTTATTTATTTATTTATTTTACTTAAGAACAAGGGCGTATACAATAGATCTACAAGGTCGAAGTACAATATAAAACCCCAAATCATTCACTCATTCATTGCTATCAGCAAGGCATAGAAAGACTCCCACTTGATTCACTTGGTTTTGGTATACTCACCGTATTCGCGCTAAGAAAAGTGAGAAATGAAAGGCTTCATAAAAACACGGTTAAGCAAAACTATTTTTTTTTAAATTTTAAATACATAACTTGTTATTTATTACAAAAAGTCAAAAGTGAACATTTTCACAAAGCAGCATATGGCTGATAGTCAGGATGATACTTTGCTCCTGGGACAACATATTGCACAGCTGGTTGGCCAGCATAGTTGATTGCAGAGTAGCCACCGTATCCGACAAGTCCATTATTGGCTACATAGAGTAGAGGAGCACGAAGTGCAGCATATTGCACTGGAAGTGAAATCGGGTTCTGTACAACTGGAGCTGGAACTCCACTCAGAGCCCTCCTGTGGGCTTCCAAGTGCTCAGCTCTAGCTGCTTTTACTTCTGGTGTTTCTTCAACAGGCATTGGAAGGGGAAGGGCAACTGTTGGAGCGACAATAACCGATTCAGTTTCTGGAACTTTGGGAATTGATGTACCGGAAGCAAGGAAACCATTGTGGTCGTCTGCAGTGTAGGTTATGGTTTGGGTTTGTCCATTGGCATCGACATAGCTATAAGCACCACGAACAACTCCTTCAGCTGATCGCTGTTCTTGACGTGCAAGACGTCCATCGTTAAATCCAAAGTGATAACCACCATTTTCATCGGAAGTGTAAAAATCACCAGGCGAAAGAAGAGCAGGCCCAGCTGAGCAAGCAGCCATAGCACTCAAAAAGAGAATGGCTGAGAAAGTCTTCATGGTTTTTGAAGTTGTTTAGAAAAACTGTTGAACTGTGAAGTGAAGAAGAGAAGACGATCGACTAATGACAATTTGGTTACGAGCAGAGATTTTATAATGAATTTTAGACCTTCATTGCGACCTGGTTTTTGAGTAATTAGTAAGATTCTTGTTTTCTGATTCCAGTTTTTGAATGTCTTTGTGTGGGTGCGTTTTCTATTTTGTTTTTGTTGAATGAGTTCTCAAAAATCAATTAGGTTACAACACACCTAATTCGTGATTTGTTTTCCATTCCGAAAAAACAGGAAAATTGCATAGATAGGGTACCGGATTGAATAGAAATGAGGACTTGACTTCCAAGTGACTAAGAGGATGGAAGAAATCGAACTGTTGCTAGTTATTTCCCTGCAACTGACACATACCGATTAAAACAAGCTCTAGATTCCAATCACTTGTGGTAAATTTTTTGGGTCACATACCAATAACGATTAAGTGTGAGCTTTCCAGTTTACCTTTGCTTATGACCTATTTCTTCTTACATTGACACATAACTTCATTTAATAAACAGGTTCTATCACTGTTTCTTTAAAAGCACTTCAACATAAAAATTCAAAGGATTAACCTCATTTTCCCTTGGCAGTAAACAGTCAATATCAATATCTTCGACCTATTTTCAAAGATACTTTGCCTGTGTTTACCTTTTTGTTTTTATTCAAACGAGAACCCTAAGGAATATTGAACTTCCATTTTTTCTTGAGGGAAACTATGTCAATCTTGCAAAGAGAAGACGTCCAGAGGACAGACACAGGTAGCCATAAAACAACTCCCTTCAAACCCAATTTGGTTTGAGCAGGACAAGAACCTTTTAAATCCTCAATTGGGACAGATGTGAGTTAGGTGAAAGTAAAGTCCAACTAATCAGGAAAAAAGCACCAACTCACCTAACTTTATGAAAAGCATTCACTCTTAAAGGAGCAACCCACTAAACATGGGACCTTAAGACGCTCCAAGCAGGTAGAATTTTTTTCCTTTTAATTTGAACTTTTTATTTCTAAAAATTATTCAACAAATCTTAAAAAAAAAAAAAAATTAAAATTAAAACGCAGGTGAAAAGCCCTTTTAATCCGCTTTACTAAAGATGGATACTTTGTTGCTTTGACCTCAAGCGCCAGCGGTTTGGGATTATTTGATTAAGAAAACTTTTCACAACTTTATGCTTCGTTAACATTCTTTTTTATAATTTTTTTCCGTTCAATTTGTTCCTCCTCAGTCTGTCTACCCACAGTTCCTAAAATCTTGAAAACATTCTCCTCCCTCCAAACACTCACCATTTGGTATGTCCCATTTTTTTCTTTTCGTTTTTTATTGAAAATCCTTTTTGCTGACGAAAAGCAATCTAGAACGACATAAAAATCAATACAAAATCAGCTCTTGTTTACACATTAGCTTACCCATGTTTTCTTTTCCTTTCATTTTTTTTTATTTCGAGCCAGATTTCCAGGAATTTGATTGTTTTTTAGGCGCATTTGAAGCTTATCAATTCGCTTGCAGACTTAGATATATGTACTCCAGTATAAGTTGATTATTGAGAAATTCTGAAGAAATTTGTAGTGTTTACCTTTTTTTCAGGAAAAATATTGGAAATAATTTGTTTGAATCTTTTTCAATAATTGATTCTTGCGAGATTATCTAAAATGTTTTTCGATTCAAATTACAAAGGAACAAGCTAAAAACTAATTTAAAATTCAAAACAACTTTTTTCCGCGTGCTTCCCTTTTACGCTTTCAAGGAAATTCGAATTCATTGTTTTGCCGCAAGTTATAATGCAGAAATTGTGTGATGTTGCGAGCAAGATTTCAATTTACTTTGAATGCCAAAGGAAAAAGAGAAGGGTTAACAATATGGGATTGGATTTTCAAATAAATAATTTTGATAAGTACATTTAAGATACAAAGGATAATTGTTATAAGTGAAAAGTGAGTAAAAATTTGAATGAATTAACTATCGAAGAAATTGCCAATTCCTAAACAATTCTTGTTTTCTGTTGCGATTCGAACCACAAACCTCCCGCACAACAGCAAACATGGCAGCAAACACAGTACGCCACGGGCACCATTGGAATAATTAATTGAGTTTTGTTTTAAATAATTCAAGTGATTTTATTCTTACTTACTTACATAGGTGGGCATTACAGTTCGGGGTGAACCTGAGCCTCAACCTTTTAAAACGACTTCGATTTCGGAGAGAGCTCCTCCAGTTTTGCACTCTAAGTCGATTGTGGTTTTCTTCCACTTGATTGCAAAACCTAAGACGATGTCTTCCCCGCGATTTCCCTGCAATGTTCGAAAACCCGACGAGCCGGAGCGTTTGGGTCCATCCGCTCTACATGGCCCAACCCATTGTATATGAATCGTATAGTAACACCATGAACACTCCCGATGCTTTCGCCACCTTCCTGCTCGATTAAAGGACTTCTCTTTTGAATCGGAAAGAAAGTTAAGTGTAGAACCCTGCGTTGTATTTATAATACCCAAGTGTACCACCAAAATAAATTTAGAGAGAACCGCAAAGTTCGTTAATCGAGCAAGTAGGTGGTTATAGCATCGTTAATGGTCATGGTGTTACTATAGGTTTCATATACAATGGTGTACTCTTCTGGCTATGCCCATGTCGCGGTACAGCTCATACAGCTCGTTGTTGTATCTTCTTCTCCACTCATTGTCTTCGCATATGGGACCAAAGATCATTCGGAGAATTTTTCTTTCGAAACGACCAAGGGTTTCCTCATTCGCTTTCGATAAGACCTATGCTTCCGCACCGTAAAATAGGACTGGGATGATCAAGTTCTGACCTTTATTTTTCTGGAGAATGCTTTGTTTCTGAATTGCTTTCTTAACCCAAAGAAGCAACAGTTGGCAAGAGTTATTCTCCGTTTGATCTCCGCACTGATATTGTTTTCCGTGTCTATAGCGGATCCTGTACTACCTCGAAGTTATGTCTGTCGATTGTGACGTATTGTCTAATTCGTCGAAGTTCTGTGTACTTGTTTGATGACAACATATACTTCGTTTTGCCCTCATAACCATCAAACCCATATTTGCCGCTTCTGTTTCAATACTCGCAAGAGCAACATGACATCAAGATTCTTTCTTCCCATTACATCAATATCGCCTGCGTAGGCGAGTAATTGTACAGACTTTTGAAAGATTGTTGCTCTGGTGTTGACGTTTGAGTTTCTTACAATCTGTTCAAGTATGATATTGAAGAAATCGCATGACAGTTTGTCGCCTTGCCTTAAACCTTTTTCGACATCAAAGGTCTCGGTGAGTTCTTTACCGAGCAGCGTGAATTCTCCAAAGTCATTCTGCATAGTCGTACGAGTTTTGCAGGGATGCCGAAACTAGACATGGCTCTGTACAGCTCGTCTCTTTAAATATTTGATACGCGGCTTTGAAATCGATAAAGAGATGGTGTATATCGATATTATACTCTCGGATTTCTTCCAAGAGCTGCCGGACCTATCAAGTTGTTGACGTGGGGTTTCAGACGTTCACGTATTACAGTAGACAAGATCTTATAAGCGACGTTAAGGAGGCTTATCCCTCTATAATTGGCGCAGTTGTGAGGGTCTCCCTTCTTTAGGATCGGGCATACGATACTGAGGTTCCATTCATCGGGCATGCTTTCCTCCGACCATATCATGCAGATCAGCTGGGTGCATGCTCCTTTCCAACTGGTCTCCAGCTGCCTTGAAAATTTCGGCATCAAGGCCATCTGCACCTGCAGTCTTATTTGATTTAAGTTTGCATATGGCAAGCTTAACTTCCTCTAGGTCGGGAGGACATTCTTGATCATCGTCCAAGTTGGACGGCATTCTAACTGACAGCGTGTCTTCATCTGCCGTTAAGCAGTCTGAAGACGTGATTTGACACTTTTACGTCAGTATATTTGAACGTATAAAGTCAATGGATGAATTTTGAAAGAAAATTTCCACTCATTCAGTCGATGACTGACGCGGTAATCCGACACCAGTTTTGAAAACCTAGGTTTTATGTTTTAAGATTTACTTCGAAAATTTTCCATTTACTTTATTTTTTTAACAAATCTAACCGAAAATTTTACAGTTTGGTTCAAACCCTGTTGACTATTCTTCGATAACAGACTAGAGACAGATTCCAGAAGAAGGATACCTCAACTTAGGTTGACAAAGGCATACGAAAGGAGTTAGCTTGCCTGGAAATAGATTTGTTGGTAAGACGCGAATACCTCCTACATTGATTCAAAATCATCCATCAGTGGCCACCATAATATGTAAGTAAGAAGCTTTTTGAAGCTGCCAAAGACATTGAACACAAATGCCATGAGGATAAATAAGAAAATGTTTCAATCAAATCTTTAAGATCTTCCCAAAATGCGAGTGAGAGCCAATTTGTTCCTACTTTTCTGTCAGAGTATGGGCTCAAATAAGTGGTTCAAATTCAATTTTTCCATCCAGGTTGATGGGCCTATCGTTTCTTAGCATACTTCGGTACCTACTTCTTGTTGGATGCGATATGACGGGAATCGATGACAGTAGCTATTGCTGCTTCAAATTAAATCATCTGAACAGACTTCTGATCTAAAATAAACTGTACAAATCACCTGCTGCTTATTTCAATGATTGACAACAAACTATTTGCGATATCAATTTTGAGACATTTGGAAACTAAAATTTTAAAATACGCCACAGCGAAATTCTCGTGTCACTATCTTGGCTGAATATATTTATGATAGCTGATAACATTTTTATGACCAGTAGCTTTTTCGGATAATCCCCAATAGTCACTTCTGTCCGACCGAGTAAAACAATTCACAAAAATTCAATTTATTTGCTACGTACCGTCGCATTTTGAATCGTTTATGACTTTGTCGATAAGATTCTCTTTTTCCATTTAAAATAATTTCATGTTCGATTGAATAACATTTAAAGGGGCTTCATTCAAAGTAAAATCAAAACTTCTTTCTACCTAGATTTTTCATAGAAGAAGAAAACTAACATTTTGTCCCACATAGAGTTACACGAACGCACAAATTTCACACAAAATAAACATTTCCCTTCATAGTTCCTGTGGGATGTGTTTGACCTAAATTCTTGCAGCAGCAGCATCAAGAAGTTTCACAAAAGCATTCATGACAAAGATTCATCACAATCCTAACCATCTCTTATACGTTTGGGTGATATTCACGCATGCAAATCATAGTAAAAGCTTTTTTCTTTGTGCAGCCATAACAAAATAAACACTATAACGAGTACATGAGTTTAAATTTAGTGTACACTTTCATAGTAATTGTTTTTGGAGCATATATTTTAGTGGCTTCCTTGTTGCATTAAGCCAAACAGATACTAATTAGCGTTTCACTTGTGATTGCAAAAAGAACATTGTAATTAATTATTCTTTCTCTCTCTCTCTCTCTCTGTCTTTTTTCTCACATCAAACAACTTAATGGCAAAAAAGTTTGTGACATGTTCTGTAAAGTCTGAAACAGTCTAAGAGTTTTCCCCCTAAGGATGTTGGTTTTTAAAGAGAAAACTTTTATTCATCGCATTATTAGAAGAAATAAGTTTTTGCAAAGTACCTACATATGTACGTGCTGATGAACTTTTGGAACGTCTTGCAACGATGAAGCATACGACGAGCAAGTCTTGTTCTTAAGTTGACGCTTTAGCAAGGTTAGTTCCATGGAAATGAATAATACAACCTCAATGGAGTCGGGTGCTTTTAAATGATTACTTTTCCAATAAAAAACTACTCTCGTCTGCGGTTTAAATAGCATTTGATACTTTACATTTTGTATGTTCGCAGAAAACTGCGGTGAAAATATGCATAGATTTGCCTTCAAGTTTTCTGAAGTTAATAGAGAGAGAGAGAGTTTTGGAAATGTGGTAAACCGCTGTTCTTTCATCATGTTTTAGAAACCTTTGTTGGTATTAAAGTTGCAAGGAAAATCCAAATGAATTTTTATTTTTTGAATTTTTATAATTTGAAACAAAATATCTTAGATAACTAAGTCAAAAATGGATCTAAATTGGGCTATCTCGGATAGCCGAATTGAGATAGAATCTTGAAGGCGTCCATTATCAGATTGTTGCGGTAAAATTTACCACAACAAGTTTTATCTACCGTTCTTCTCCCGATAACATACTTTTCTCAAAGCTACAAGTAGTAGAAGAATTCAGTCGAAACCTGGTCTTGTAGAATTTTCGAAAAGCCACTTTCAGGTTATTTGGTGCCGAGATATGGAGACGCTAGCATTGAAGACACTTTTCTTGTGTGACGGTCGGTATACTACGGCAGGTGGCCTACGAAAGAAAATCGATAAAGGATGAATGGCATGAAGATAGAGACCCATGTCCAACAATGTGTGAACTATATTCTCACCAACCTAAATTTACTATTAACTCTTAATTAAAATTAAATTCAGTATCGTCAATAGGAATCACAAGGAAGAATCACTTAAAGACGTGTTTCCGTTTTTATCTTCACTTTATTTCTCTTCTAAAACTATCTGGACGAAGGTCTACGGATATTATCTGTCTAACTCAAACTAAGCATCTTTTTTTCTTCGTTCTCCGGGAAAATATCTTCTTCCATTTTAGTTTGGGCCGGTCTTGACTGGGGACTTTGCGTGACTTAAATAATTTTTCGGAATAAGTCTTTCGGGGTATAACTCGTCCGCTAGGCTATTGGTGATCGTATCACCTGAACGCAAAGGACACTCGCACATCGTAGCCTAATGGCGCAGTGCTGCAGAACAAGTGAGGCAGAGACTGCAAGGCCGATGCCGGATGGACGAGAAAAACCCGCCATCTTGATGGTTTCTTGACTTTTGGCTGTGAAAGTGTGATAAGATATAGAGGAGAAAGCGTCCAAAGGATTATTGCGATTTTTTTTGTCTAAGATACGAACATTTGCGTTTTTTGGCGATATTTTGTGAAGCTGACTTTGCGGCGAAATTCCGGCTGGGAGTTTAATTGTGGAAATCGAGAAGTGCAGAGAGCTTATTTTCTCAAGGAGTGCAGGAGGAATGGTATACTGGAAGAGCTAAGCATTTCTTTTTCTTTTCTGTCTTAAATCTTACGTATCGAAAAATCCTTTCTTTTCAAGGGTTTTTCGAACGAATTTAGAGTCGTCTTATTTAGGACGAAACTAAGATCCGCTAGGCCTTCGTTGTCCTACGGTTTTCTATCCCAGGATTGCGGAACTCGCGACCGTATTCCTTTATTTCTACTACTCGGAAACTTTCCTCACGTCATTCTTCCTTGTGTTCAACGACACACTAATCTGTTCTATTTTACTTAACTTACTTAATTTTCTTAATTTTTCTTTATTTCGAGAATTGGCCTTCTGCCGACCTCGAAAATTTCAAACTTCAAAGTCGGTACCGCTTGGAAGGTCCCTTCGTCGAAGACCTGGGGCTGCCCTGTGGTCTAAACAAAGCGTTTTTGGAAAAACTTAAACTTATCCTGAATGTCAGACTGAGTGTATTTTGACCGCTTGGTTTATCCTCAACTCGCCCTGAAATAATACAAGGTTTTTTCTGGGGCGAGTTCAGGTAATGAACAGGGCTGTCAAAAGACATGTATTTTTCTTCAAACGACAGGGATGTGTGGTGATATTGTGGTTAAGTTTTTTCCCGGTTTTTTTTTGACAACTCATAGGTTGGTCAAGGTTACCTGGGTCAACCCGAGGTAAACTTCAACGAATGAATCTAATCTCATTGCCACTACCACTAAAGTCACGGTTTTTGTTTTATCCCTGCATTGTTTTAAATGCTTCTGGTAATTCGTATGCCTGATCCTAAAGAAGGGAGACCTTCACATTGGCGCCAATTACAGAGGGATAAGCCTCCTTAACGTCGCTTATATGATCTTGTCTGCTGTAATATGTGAATGTCTGAAACCCCCACGTCAACAACTTTATAGGTCCTTATCAATGTGGTTTTAGACCAGAAAAGTTCCCTATAGACCATATTTTCACATTGCGGCAGATCTTGGAAAGAACGGATATGGATATTCACTATCTCTTTATCGATTTCAAGGCCACGTATGACAGTATTTAAAGAAACGAGCTTTACAGAGCCATGTCTAGTTTCGGCATCCCTGCAAAGCTCGTACGACTATGCAGGATGACTTTGGAGATTTCACGCTGCTCAGCCCGTCAAGGTCGGTAAAGAACTCACCGACACGTTTGATGTCGAAAAGGCTTTAGACAACACGACAAACTGTCATGCGATTTCTTCAACATCATACTTGAAAAGATTGTACAAAACTCAAACGTCAACACCAGAGGAACAATCTTCCAAAAGTCTGTACAATTATTCGCTTATAGTATATGTTGTCATCAAACAAGGACACAGAACATCGACAATTTGGATAAAACGTCACAATAGACAGAAATAACTTCGAGGTAGTACATGAATTCGTCTACCTTGGATCCGCTATAGACCTGGAAAACAACATCAGTGCGTAGATCAAACGGAGAAAAACTCTTGCCAACCGTTGCTTCTTTGGGTTAAGAAGGCAATTGAGTAACAAAACCCTCTCCAGAAAAACCAAGGTAACCTTGTATAAGACCTTAATCATCCCAGTCCTGCTTTACGGCGCGGAAGCATAGACCTTATCGAAAGCGAATGAGGAAACCCTTGGTCGCTTCGAAAGAAAAATTCTCCGAATGATCTTTGGTCCCGTATGCGAAGACAATGTGTGGAGAAGAAGATACAACAACGAGCTGCATGAGCAGTACCGCGACATGGGCATAGCCAGAAGAGCACGCATCGCGAGGTTACGATGGTTGGGCGATGTTGAGCGGATGGACCCAAACGCTCCGGCTCGTCGGGTGTTCGAAAGCACATTGCAGGGAAATCGCGGAAGGGGAAGGCTTCGTCTAAGGTGGCGCAATCAAGTGGATGAAGACCTCAACCGACTTAGAGTGCAACTGGAGAGAGCTCGCCCGAAATCGAAGTCGTTACAGAAGGATGTTGATTGATGCCCAGGTTCACCCTGAACTGTAATGCCCACCTAAGTTAGTAAGTAAGGTGATTCAAAGCCTGTCAATAATGATAGTACAAAATGTTTGTTTTTAAAAATCGAATGTAAAACTCAAATTTTCATAGGAATCGATAAATTGACTTTCGTCATTTACGATAGCTTCAAGTAAATGTTTTCCGTGGCTTCGTTTTAAATGGTCTATTCGGCTAGTATTTAGTAAGGTATTAATCGTGTTCAGTTTGTCATAATGACCAACAGTACGGTTTGCGTAGCATAAAATCTACTGGTGATTTGATGGCTTATCTCAACGAAAAGTAGAACCAATCTTTACACTATGTTTTGGTTTTTCTAAGGCATTCAAAAAAACTTGGCAACAGGGTCTTATCGAAAATGCGTGCTTTGGATATCGACGAGTCTCCTCTTCGTTGGATTAGAGACTACCTTTCCGAATGTTCAATACAAGTTGCGTTGCATGGTTTCAAGTCTGATTGTCACTTTATAAATGCTGGTGTTCCTCAGGGATTCGCTTTATCTCCGACTCTCTATTTTCATAAATGATCTCTTGTGTGAAACTTCTAATCCTTTTAACTGTTGACTACTCAACCCTCAGCCTTTCATATTAGTTTCCAAATTCACGTCCCTGCCCTTCGGATGTGGAAGTAGAACAGTTGCGTATGATAAGCTCATTGAATTCTGAACTTGACAATATTATTATGTGGGGTAATAAAAACCCAGAATCCAATGTTTCGTAAACTCGATGCTGTACTCAATAGCATCAACAGCCTCCCACTGCCATTATCCATGAATGGTACATGCATCCAGGATAGCGAAAAGCTGTATGCAATTGGTAATGTGCGCAAACGATGATCTTCGTTGGAATAATCACATATGTTGCTAGATGCTTAGGTTTCTTAAGGCGATTCAAGAAACTTTTTCACTCCATCTGATCTGGCTACCATTTATAAAGCCTACTGCCTACATCAGTTCAAAACTAGAGTATAATTCTCATATCTGGTCAGGTGCTGCACAAACATCTTTGCGCTTACTTGATAGAGCAGAAAAAGAGCGTTGAGATTGATAAGTTATATGTAGTTCAATCGTAGAGTCGATTGATTGTCTTGAAATTCGTCGAAACGTTATCTGTCTCTCTCCTTTTTATCGCTTTTTTCACAAACAGTGCTCTAGTGGAAGAGCCAGTTGCATTCCTCTCCTGAAACAATTTAGTCGCAACACCCATCAGTTCTACCTCGAGCCCAACTTCGGATGTACAGTAAATGTGAAATGCTTTGCCAGAATGTGTTTTCCCCAGATCCACAAAACTCAAATGGAATGTGCACTTATGTGAACACACAGGGTCATTTCGAGAGGTAAGCTGCCCACCAAATTTATTCTTTAACACGTCCATTGCCTCACGAGCTGTGTGGCAAGTGGTACGCACCGTCTTGACGAAACCACATGTCAACAAAGTTCAACTAAGCCAACTGGGACAAAAAAGTGGCGTATTATGGCTCGATATCGCCGTTGACGGCAACGATTCTTTCAAGAAAAATGAACCGATGATGCCACAAGCCCATAAACTCACCAAACTGTCAAATCCTCCGAGCATGGCAGTGTGGATAGCGCTTTCTTCCTTAGCCGCGCGATATCGGCACATATTTTTAGACCCTTTTCATTTCTAAAAATGTGTTGTTGAAGGTAATGCGTCTGGTCTCAATGTTCCCTGTGCTCTGTTGCGTTAGCCTGAATTTTCAAACTATAATAAACGTTTTTGCAGTAAGAAAAGAGTAGTAGAGGTTCTTAAATTAGCTTTGAAAAATAGGGGGTGTTAAAAACAAGAGGTCCAGTTCAGGGAATATATCCTTAAACTCTATATCCAAAATCAATATATTTAATCAACAGAGATTCTGGTATCAAAGTCACCAAAAAACTTGTTTTTCTTTTTAGCAATGAATCGCTATAGTGATGCCCACAAGAAAGTCTCTAGTCAGCTATGAATGAAAAATATATTTATTCAAATTTACTCAACAGCTATTTATCAACCACACCCAAAATTGAAACGAAATGATTTCTCGTCTCTAGAGAAATAAATAGGACTCTTCTTCTCCCAAATTTGATTAGGATGTATTAATACCATTGAGATAAATAATAATCTCATCGCGTCCTTGCTAATGTAATGTGATGACGTGCTTCAATGATTAGAAGACTCTGACTGATTACACCAGCACAGTATCCCATTTAAGGTTGAATGAATAAACCTTTCAAAGGAAAAAGGACATGTGCCATTATAAAGATACCATATTCTTTGAATTTCATTTGTGTGTATGTATAAGTACATAAACTACGCAGCAGATCATAGGAGAATATTCATTTAGCAAAATGCGTATAGAAACGAAACGGTTATCTGAATGAAGTAAAGGAAAATCAATTGAAGTTCAAAAGAGAAACCAAAGCTATTTCAGTCAACGTTTATGGTATGAAAGCTTGCGGAATCCTTCGTTTCAAATAATTTTCACAATGAGGATGTAAATATATATATTAATCATCCATATGGCTATACTTTGTAATGGAAAAATGAATGCGTGATGGAAAACACCTGATGCTGCACAAATAAGGACTTGGGTGCCGCAGATATTGGAAATCATCACAGTTCTTTGGGAATCAAAACAGACTTATTGAAAATCAATTTCCTGACACCAAGTCGAAAGAGAAAAGTGGGAAGCGTAAATTGCAACGAAATAGCACAGCAGTCCCTCTTTTTGAATTGCTTAGTAAAATAAATAAAAAAATAAATAGGGTGGCGCAACAGAGCGAGGAGCACCTGGGCCTAGCCCATTTCTGACAACCATGCCTGGTGAGGAAATGGAGGGGACCTACAATTTTCTGCCGGTTCCGAACAGCTAATTGAGAAAGCGCTTTTCATGGCAATGAATTTGCTAACGGAGGACTTGCCAATTCAAAAAACATTTATGCCTCTGCTGGGATTCGAACCTCGAACCCCTGGGTTAGCAGGTGGACATGCGCCACGGGTACCTTAGTTGCTTAGTATTTACTAAAATAAAATAAATAAAAAGGGGGTCGCAACAAAGCGAGGATCCTTGGGGCCTAGGGTATTTCTCACAACCATGCCTTGTGAAAGAATGGTGGAAACGTACAATTTTTTGCCGATTCCGAATGACTAATTAAGAAAGAGTTTTTAATGGCAATGAATTTGCTATCGAAGGACTTATCAATTCCTCGCCAAGGACGATGGTTGTTGTGAGTCGAACCATGAATCTCCTGCGTAACAGTCAGACATGCTAACGATTACGCCACGCCCAACAGTATTCACTGCATTTAGTATATCCCTTCTACTAGGCTTAAGAAAAAGAACTGGCGTTGAGTAGAGAGGTAGTCAAATCCGCTATTATCTGAAAAACTTTTTTCTTTTATTAGCCTTGGGGTGCCCTGTGGTCGCCATTTTTTGAAAAACCTCAACTGTGAAACTGAGTTTTTTTAAGCCCTTGGTTTGCTTTCAACTCCTCCTGATGCAGCCCTAGGTTGATATTGGGGCGAGTTCAGGTAACGAACAGGGCTGTCAAATGGAATGCTTTTTTAAATGATAAGCGGGTGTGATGATTTTGTGGTGAAGCAATTTTTGAGAACTAAATCCCAGTTTCTTTTTGAGAAAACCTGGGTCAGTCCTGTGTTCAACGAAACCTTTTATTTTATTTTTACTTCAGGCAAAGCTTTTTAAAACCACAAATAGCTTAACTTCTTTTTGAAACAAGCCACCAACACTTGAAAAATATAAAATGTTGGCTAGTAAAGCAATGCAAGAAATTAGACGCAATTTTTGGTCAAAGCATGGACTTGAAGAGCTGATGCGAAAAGGGCGAGTATAGGTACCTTGGTCTTCCAGGAAACGAAACGCTGCAAATAGATTTCTTTTTTGAAGGCTTAATATCCCAAACCCGATTGCTGCTAGCGAACTTCTATACTCTGATTTGAGTAAAAAAACCAAGAGACAACTGAGATGATTTCGAAAAAAAGTCTTAATGGTAACTGTGTGAAAGGCTGAAAGTCGCTCACAATGGAATGATGATTGGATGTTTCTAGAATTCGAGCCTCCAACTACTACGTTATAGGCAGATGCAGTAATTTTGATTGCGAAAATCCACAATCTACGTTTTGAACATCTTGGCCTAAATGCTTCCCACTAGACCTATCGCCAAACTACTACTTTTTGTTCCATTATCTTGAAATTGTCCTCAGAGAACAGAGTTTTTGAGTAAGGCTTAGGATACCATCACATTCGCTAACGTTTATATTGTTGAATATGATCAGGTGTACTTATCTAGAACATCCAAAGCAACTGATAGACACGCTAGCCATTACGCCACGGCCACCAGCCGTGGCTTTGCAAAAGATTATTTCTTGGTTCAAAAATTGTTGCCATTTACTGGTCATGGTGACACTGAAAGAAATACAAGTTTGCCAATTAGGTTTCTTACTCGCACTCGCACTACCTGTTTTTACAAAAGTGTATTTTATTTTCCCTGGACACTCAATTAGAAAACACTTGAATGCGACTATAAATAGTCTTCGTGTCGTTGAAAATGTCATCAGTATCACGTTTCCCTCGTTCACAAACACAACAGTTTTCTCCATTCTTCAAAAACAAATAAATCAGTTTAAACTATGAAGACTTTCTCAGCAATTCTTTTTTTGAGTGCTATGGCTGCTTGCTCAGCTGGTCTCCTTCCGGCTGGTGATTTTTACACTGCTGATGAAAATGGTGGTTATCACTTTGGATTCAACGATGGACGTCTTGCACGTCAAGAACAGCGATCAGCTGAAGGAGTTGTTCGTGGTGCCTATAGCTATGTTGATGCCAATGGACAAACCCAAACCATAACCTACACTGCAGACGACCACAATGGTTTCCTTGCTTCCGGAACATCAATTCCCAAAGTTCCAGAAACTGAATCGGTTATTGTCGCTCCAACAGTTGCCCTTCCCCTTCCAATGCCTGTTGAAGAAACACCAGAAGTAAAAGCCGCTAGAGCTGAGCACTTGGAAGCCCACAGGAGGGCTCTGAGTGGAGTTCCCGCACCAGTTGTACAGAACCCGATTTCACTGCCAGTGCAATATGCTGTACTTCGTGCTCCTCTACTCTATGCAGCCAATAATGGACTTGTCGGATACGGTGGCTACTCTGCAATCAACTATGCTGGTCAACCAGCTGTGCAGTATGTTATCCCAGGAGCAAAGTATCATCCTGACTATCAGCCATATGCTGCTTTGTGAAAATGTTCACTTTTGACTATTTGTAATAATTAAACGAGTTATTCAAAACTACAAAGAAATTGTTTTACTTAGCCTATATATTGTAACGTGAACCCAACATTTTATACCAATTTCCTAATCGAAAAACGTTCAACCGAAAACACAACTGGCAACACTTTAATGGAATGGTATAAATGACAGGCGTTGCTTGTAAGCCAGTGTGTGTGAGAGTAGAGAGACAGACAGACAGAGAGTAGACAGCAAATGTGGCGACAATGTAGAAGTTACTGGAGAGTTCTAGATGGCGTGTCATTCGATATAAATAGCCCGCCCGAGGCAACCAGAAGTCAGTTTGGTTGATAGAGTGATAAAGTTAAGAGTAAATACAAGTGATAGTCCCAAAGTCGAGTTGAGATCGAATTAAGCTTATATACTGAATAAAAGTGATAGAATTAAATTAAAAAGTGAAGTTTTATTTTCGAACTAAGCGCACGTTACATTGGTGTCAGAAGTGTAAATAAAACTTATTTGACTAGTAAAGTGTAAAAAAAAAAAAAGAAAAAAAAAAAAAAAAAAAAAGTAAAAAGAAAAATAATAATTATATACAGTGAAAATGGGTAAGTTGTTAGAAGAGCTCACTTGCATTGAGCTTAAAAGTGAGTTAGGTAAGCGAAATCTTTCTAGAGCGGGATCGAAAAATGAGCTCGTCCTGCGCTTGCGTAACTATTTGGAACAGCAAGGGGAAGACGTGAACACTTTTGTTTTTGAAACAGAAGTGGAAGAAGAGGAAGTAAGTGAAAATGTAGATTTTTCTAGTATGATGAAGCTTTTATTAGAACAACAAAAGAAGCTGATTGAAGAGCAACAGCAGAATATTCTCGGACGTCTGGAAGAGCAACGAAACGATCAAAAGAAGGAACAGCTGAATGTTCTCGAACAACTTGAAGCACAACGTAACGAGCAAAAGAAGGAACAGCAGAATGTTCTCGAAAGACTCGAAGTACAACAAAAGAATCTGGAAGAGCAACGAAACGAACAAAAGAAAGAACAACAGAATATTCTCGAAAGACTTGAGGCGCAACAGAATGTTTTGGAAGGTCAGAAAAACATTCTAGAAGGAAAATTGGGTAATATTGAGAAAAATGTATGTGCCCTTGACGAACGAGTTGAAGGTGTGGAAAAACAGCTTTCTGTTGTAGAGAATCGTTTCGAAGGCGTAGAAAGTCGATGTGATGTTCTCACCAAGGAATTAGACCAGATCCGGAAAATAAAAATTCGAGAATCTGCTGGAGAGTTTGCAAGGAAAAAGGAGATGAAACCCCCAACATTTGATGGACAGTCTTCTTGGCCAGTCTACAAGAGACAATTTGAGGCAGCCGCGACAACAAATGGCTGGGATGACGAAGACAAGTACATTGCACTGACTCTTGCTCTTAGAGGACCAGCAGCTGAATTACTTCAAACAGTTCCAGCTGGTAAGAGCGGCGATTTCAGTTCTCTCGTGGCAGCTATAGATAAACGCTTTGGAGATAGCCACTTGAAAGAAGTCTTCCGAGTCCAACTCAATAACAGAGTCCAGAAAAGGGGTGAAAGTCTACAGCAGCTCCAAGCAGACGTCGAAAGACTGGTTCACCTGGCATACCCGGATGCTGGAGAAGAAATCATCAACCAGCTTGCTGTTGAGTCCTTCGTTCGTGCTATTTCCGACATACATCTTCAGAGGTCTGTGCGAACTGCTAGAACACGTACTCTTTCTGAAACTTTAGCATTCGCATTGACAATTGAAGCAGCAGAACAGGCTTCTCAGGGAGTACATCGACTTAGAGAGGCCATAGTCGAAGAATGCTCGTGCCAAAGAGCTGAAATACAAAAGAACCGGAGCGGACTAGCAAGATGTTGGAACTGCAACAAGACCGGGCACTTACAGCGTCAATGCCGACTACCACCAAACAAAGCAGGTTGTCAACATTGTGGAAGCAAGAGATCCAACCCAGAGCAAGGTAACAACAACACCAGCGTTGCCTATCAGCCCGTTTCCCATCAGGGAAACGAGTAAGAACCAACTTCGAGGGGCAGAGGCTGGTTTCTTGTATCGATGGCCCCAGAACCACCATCCAGGTCTCTCAGACCAAACGAGACAACAAAAGTCTGACTGTGGAGACTACTATTAACGGGAACAAACATGTGGCTACCATCGACACCGGTGCCACAGCCTCCATAGTACGTCGAGACCTGGTAAAGACGACGTGGCTTCATAACACCAATAGCTACCGTCTAAGAACCGCAACGGGAGAAGCAGCAAGAGTATATGGAGAAGTGTGTCTTAAGATCCGACTGGCCGACCTAGTGTTTACTCATCAATTCCTGGTGGCAGATATATGTGACGAGTGCATCATTGGAATCGACTTTATGAAACAGCACGGAGTTATTTTGGACATCGGTAATCAGGTTTTGAAGTACCAAAATAAGGAACTTCCAATGACTTATTCGAACGAAAGTACGTCGACACTGAGAACTGTCATCAGGGAAGATCTTATTCTGCCTCCTTCTTCTGAAGTGTTCGTTTGGACAAAACTGGAAGGGGAGTTTGGAAGCCTTCGATACCTCATGGTGGAACCAGACCCAGAGTGTTCCTCCCAAAGCGTCATCATTGGGAAAACACTGGTAGCACCGAAGAACAAAATGGTCCCCGTACGATTACTAAACACCAGACCGTACGATGTAAGGTTGAAGAAAGGAGAAGTCGTTGGACGTTGCGAATCGGTTGCAGCAATTACGAAGATCACAGACGAAGCTCCGAGAAAACCTATAACTCCGGAGGAGCTCGAAACCATCAGAGCAAAAATACTGAATTCATCCAACCTTGATCACCAACAAACAAGGATGGCTGAAAGTCTCCTACAAGAGTACACTGATATCTTCGCATCGCAAAAGGGGCAATATGGTAGGACACAGTTGGTGCAGCATCGCATCAACACAGGAGATGCAAGACCGATTCGTCAACCTGCAAGACGTCTTCCACTGGCCAAACAAGGTGAGGTTGAGGAAATGATAACAGCAATGAAAAAGGAAGGTCTTATCGAAAATTCCAAAAGTCCTTGGGCGTCACCAGTGGTGCTAGTGAAAAAGAAAGACGGAAGCACTCGTTTTTGTGTGGACTACCGAAGGCTGAATGATGTAACTAAGAAGGACAGCTATCCCCTGCCCAGAATCAGTGATACCCTGGATGCCATGGAGGGAGCGCAGTGGTTCTCGACGCTGGACTTGAAGAGCGGATATTGGCAAGTTGACATCCACCCTGATGATCGGGAAAAGACGGCGTTTTCTACAGGTAATGGGCTCTGGCAGTTTAAAGTTATGCCGTTTGGGTTATGTAACGCTCCGGCAACATTCGAGCGTTTGATGGAGTGCGTTCTTCAAGGACTGACGTGGAAAGCTTGCCTAGTCTACTTGGACGATGTCATTGTTTACGGGAAAACATTTGACCAACATTGTAAGAACCTTAAAGCCGTGTTTCAGAGACTTCGAGAGGCTAACCTTAAACTGAATCCAGAAAAATGTGCACTTTTCAAAACCGAAGTCAAGTATTTGGGACACATCATCTCATCCCAAGGAGTAAAGACTGATCCTGAAAAAGTTGACTCCGTCAAAAATTGGCCAACACCACAGGACAAACATCAACTCCGAAGCTTTCTGGGACTTGCCACATATTACCGACGTTTCGTTAAGAACTTCGCTGGAGTTGCAAAGAGTTTGCATCAGCTCACCGAAAAGGGGAAGCAGTTTAAATGGTCAGGTGAGTGTGAGAAATCTTTCCAGGAACTCAAATACCGCCTCTGTAACGCTCCAGTGCTGGCACATCCAACACCTGGCAAAACATTCATCGTCGACGCAGATGCAAGCAACGTTGGAATCGGGGCGGTACTATCCCAAGTGCATGATGGCGAAGAGAAAGTGGTGGCATACTACAGCAAGGTCCTATCGAAACCCGAAAGGAACTACTGCGTGACCAGAAGGGAGCTGCTAGCTCTTATCTTGGCAACAAAGCACTTCCATAAGTACATCTATGGACAGAAATTCCTTCTGCGGACAGACCACGGTGCTCTGAGCTGGCTGTTGAACTTCAAAAATCCAGAAGGTCAAGTCGCAAGGTGGATAGAAAGATTGCAGACCTATGACTACCAGATCCAACACCGCAGAGGAAAGCTGCACTCAAACGCCGATGCATTATCACGAAGACCTTGCAAAATGGATTGCAAGCATTGCAAGCGGCAAGAAGACAAAGAAATCATTACCGCTCAGCGACTAAGAGCTGACCCCATAAGCGGATGGAGCAATGAGGAAGTGAGGACTGCTCAACAGGAAGATCCAGATATCGAACCCATTCTCGCATGGAAAGAAAATGAAGAGAAACCGGAATGGGGAGACATTTCTGACAGGAGTCCAGTTCTCAAAGCCTATTGGGCACAGTGGGACTCACTATATGTGCAAGAAGGTGTCCTCAGGCGAAGATGGGAATCCGCTGACGGTAAGTCATATGTGATGCAGCTGATCGTACCGCAATCGAAAGTCAGTGAAGTTCTTCAGGAGATGCACGACGGACCTTCTGGAGGCCACCTGGGGGTAAACAAAACACTGGAGAAGGTGCGACATCGGTTCTACTGGTTACATGCTAGAGATGACGTGGAGAAGTGGTGCCGAACATGTGACAAGTGTGCTGCAACCAAAGGACCTGGAAGGAAGATTCAAGGTAAGATGCATCAGTACAACGTTGGATCGCCTTTTGAGAGGATTGCAGTAGATGTGGCTGGGCCTTTTCCAGAGACCAACGCTGGAAACAAATACATTCTGGTTGTAATGGACTATTTTAGCAAGTGGCCTGAGGCGTATGCCATCCCAAATCAGGAAGCCAAAACGGTGGTCGACCAGATTGTGTTTAACTGGGTTAGTAGGTTTGGCGTGCCTATGGAACTCCATTCCGACCAAGGGAGGAACTTTGAGTCAAACATCTTCCAAGGAGTGTGCGGACTACTTGGCATTAAGAAGACGAGAACCACACCACTTCATCCACAATCTGATGGGATGGTTGAAAGATTCAACCGGACCTTGAAAGAACACCTCACCAAGGTCGTAGGCGACTACCAAAGAGACTGGGATAGGCACGTACCGCTATTCCTGATGGCCTATAGAAGTGCAGTACATAGCTCGACAGGACAAACACCATCTGACATCCTGTTCGGGAACACCATGCGGCTGCCCAGCGAACTTAAATTTGGATGCCCCACAGAGGAGCCACAGGACACAAACGAGTATGTGGACGACCTCAAGGAGAGACTCGCTGACATCCATAAAAGAACAAGGGAACGGATGAAAGCCTACAGCGACCGGATGAAGACACGGTACGACACAAAAGCGACAACGTCAGGATTCCAAGCAGGAGATCGTGTGTGGCTTTATAATCCTCATCGTCAAAAGGGATTGTCACCGAAACTTCAGCAAAACTGGGAAGGTCCTTATACTGTAGTCACGAGGATTAACGACGTGGTTTACCGCATCCAAAGAGGACTAAGAGGCAAGTTAAAAGTAGTTCATTGTGACAGGCTGCATCGATATAGTGGCGAGGCTGCAGATGGAATTATTCGGGACGAACAATCCTAAGGAGGGGGCAGTGTAACGTGAACCCAACATTTTATACCAATTTCCTAATCGAAAAACGTTCAACCGAAAACACAACTGGCAACACTTTAATGGAATGGTATAAATGACAGGCGTTGCTTGTAAGCCAGTGTGTGTGAGTGTAGAGAGACAGACAGACAGAGAGTAGACAGCAAATGTGGCGACAATGTAGAAGTTACTGGAGAGTTCTAGATGGCGTGTCATTCGATATAAATAGCCCGCCCGAGGCAACCAGAAGTCAGTTTGGTTGATAGAGTGATAAAGTTAAGAGTAAATACAAGTGATAGTCCCAAAGTCGAGTTGAGATCGAATTAAGCTTATATACTGAATAAAAGTGATAGAATTAAATTAAAAAGTGAAGTTTTATTTTCGAACTAAGCGCACGTTACAATATTATGAAGCTCCAGTTCCTTTTTGCACTATACAATGGCCAATATGCTGCAGTTCCTGCTTTTCAGCTCAGTAAAGCCAAACAATTCTTAGCATACGGTGGCTACTCTACAATCCTCTACCATAGCCTACAAATTGTGGGAAACAGCAGCCACGTTTTTGTAGCCCAAGTTACATTATTTTACAAAACAAACTCTCTTTTCAAAACGTGGCTACTACTCCATGGGAAGAAGCAAAAGTGATGTCGTACGTTCTTTTGCGAGCATAGAAACAGAAGCGGCAAAAATGGGTTTGATGGTTAATGAGGGCAAAATGAAGTATAAATATGTTGTCATCAAACAAGGACATAGAACATCAAAGACATAATATACAAACATAACTTCCAGGGTGTGCAGGACTTCGTCACCTAGAACACGCTATAGACACTGAAAACAGCATGCGGAGATCAAACGGAGAATAACTCTTGCCAACCGTTGCTTTTTTTGGGTTAAGAAGGCAATTGAGAAACAAAACCCTTTCCAGAAAAACCAAGGTAACATTGTATAAGACCTTGATCATCCCAGTCCTGCTTTACGGCGCGGAAGCATGGACTTTATCGAAAGTGGATGAGGAAAATCTTGGTCGTTTCGAAAGAAAAATTCTCCGAATGATCTTTGGTCCCGTATATGGAGACAATGTGTGGATAAGAAGATACAACAACGAGCTGTTTAAACTGTATTGCGTCATGGGCATTGCTAGAAGAGTACGCATCGCAAGACTATGCGGTGGCCGGAACATATAGAGCGGATGAATATCAACGCTCCGATTCGACGGGTTCTCGAAAGCACATTGCAAGGATATCGCGGAAAAGGACTACTTTGGGTAATGTTGCTCAATCAAGTAAAAGAAGACTTCTGACGACTTAAAGTACAAAACTGAAGAATGCACGCATGAAATCAAAGTCGTTGTCGGAAGATGTTGGTTGAACAAGAACCAGAGAGTCAACTGCGGCTAGATTCCCCGAGAGTGAATTTAAAAAATTCAAACTCACTGCCCTCTAAAAACTGTCGCTCTGAAAGACCGTGATACTGTATACGTCTTCTGCCAAAAAAACTCACCTTCATCTTACGGAATCTAAATTAGATAGTGTACCCAATTTTTCGTATACACAATAAAAATTCACTCTTGCGGAATCTGAATATAGCCCCAGGAATCCTCGTTCGGGAACCCTTATCGCCATTTTTTGTCGGTTGGCTTGAAAAATATCTTAAAAGGAGAACGTGTTTTCGCTTTTCTCGGTGTGCAACAGTCGAGAATGTTGAAAGCTTCATTCAAAATTGCCACAACAAACATTATTTGCCATCAAAGTGAAAACTACAATAAGAAAAGTGAAAATAATGAAACTCATCTGCAGCCGGCTACAGCCGTTAATTCAAACAAGGCGCTTTCTTTGATTTCACCACAAAAGTAATTTGAAGGGATACGAGCTGACTGATTTTCTGCTATTATGTTGAGGCCCATTTTCACCCCGAACTCTTAAGCCCAACTTAGGTAATTAAGTGTAAAGCTGTTAATCACAGAGTAGAACAAGAGAGTCTACCGTGGTAAGGTAGTGCAAGCTAGGGAGTCTACGCCGCCATTCTGTTGTTGGTTAGTCTGGAATCCATTTGATAAAGTGAAAGTGTTTTCAAAATTAATTTGTGTGTAACAGAGTAGAATGTTGAAAAATTCATTCAACACTAGCAATAAATAAACGGTGGAAAATGGAACGAAATCCTACTAAATTCATAGAATTTTTCGAGAGCTGTCATCCCTAACACCTTTACATATACAAAGACTTTAACTCTAATGATGTTAGTGTCCTCCAAGCTGCGACTAATTTCTGCTCCCTGGGAGCAATGCCAAATGGCTAGTAATCCAAATGAGAAAGTAAGACTGTTTCAATCAATACTTTTAAACTTGTACGACGAATGTGTGCCTTTGAAAACAGTGAAAGTTCAGAACAAAGCATGTCCTTGCTTCACTCCGGAGGTGGTTCGCTCTATTAAGACGAGGAATAACTTATACAGCAAATGGAAGCGTAGACCATGTGAGGTAAATTGGTCCACATACAAAGTGGCTCGTAATTACTCAGCCAAAGTCCTCCGTACGTCAAAGAAAAACTTTTATGCTTCTAAACTAAACTCTTCCCTTCCTCCAAAGAAACTTTGAAGCAACCTAAGGACGATCGGAATGTCTACTGAACTTGAACAATTTTTTCCAGCTCAACTTCTAATCGAACAGTAGATTGTGTAGCCTCTGCACCAATAAGGCCATAAGGTTCGATTCGATAGGTGAGGATGGCTTTCCAATTCGATTTGTTAAGCTAATCTTACCTGAAATTGTCTCGCATCTCACTCATATTATTAACGGGTGCATAATTACGTCAACTTTTCCTCTCCACTGGAAATTTGCAAGAGTTTTGCCAATAGCAAAGAAAACAAATGCATCTGCACCTGCTGATTTCAGCCCGGTGAGCATTCTGCCATGTCTATCATAAGTTTTTGAAAAGTTTGTAGCGAAGCAGATAACGAAACACTTGTCCCTGAACAAATTGCTGTATGCTCAACAATCTGGTTTTAAAGATAACCACAGTTGCTCTACAGCTATGGTTAACCTCTTTGCTAGAATTGAGACAAGGCCGGGGTCATGTTTCGTTGCTGTGTTTGCTGGACTTTTCTAAGGCTTTTGATAAAGTCAATCACAAAGTTCTGTGTTGGGAGCTGAAGAATGACTTTGGTTTCAGTGAGAGAACTCTGTAATTGATCAGTAGCTTCCTCTCTGGCAGATCGCAAAGGGTTAATTCTGGTGAACGTTTTTCACAGTTGAAAGAAATAAAGCAGGGAGTCCCTCAAGGCTCTATACTAGGCCCGATACTATTCGGCATGTTTATTAATGACTTCCCAACAGTTTCCAAATATGTATACTTCAGAACATCTTATGCAGACGATGTCCAACTACATCTAGCAAAAGCTTCACTGTGAAAGCTGGTACTGTCTCTAGTCTTACCCCTCATAACATATGCTGAGGTGAACTACAGCAGTTTTGACTCGTCGTCCAAGCGAAAACTGTAAGTTGCGTTCAATGATGCTGTGCGTTATATTTATGGTATACGTAGATATGACCATATTTCTGTGTTTGCTACGGGTTTGCTTAGTTACATAACAGGGTTACAGAACAGGGGCACAAGTTTGTTTGCTGTTAGCCACTTGAGAAGCCATCGAGAAAGTGAGAAGCAAATTAAGCAATTCTTAGCATTGATTCAAAAGCCGTTGCCTGTAGAGTTGGGGGTTGATGCATTTTAAAGAAGCCTTTTAACCTGGGAGCTGTCAGTTATATATACTCTTAAGAGTATAATTGCGGTTTCTGTTTATTGCCCTAACTGTTCGCATGTTGAGTTTGGGAATTATTTGTTTGCCAAAGAAAACTACCCAAAGCGGGGCTTTTTGGGGGCCCTTATCAGCGCTTATCCAGTGTAAAAAGAAAAAACACTTTTTCAAGTGATGTTATGTCTCAACAGAGCGGAATTAATCAAGTGGCGCAAAATCTCACATGAATTTACCTATGCACTCATAAAAAATTCCAGGACAAGACCCAAAAAAACTTGTTACAAAAATAGCAACCTCAATCAAGTAACTTGCAGTGTAATTAATCAACGTAAATAATGAGACCCAATAACTAGGGTTACGTTAATTTCTAAATAAAAAATCATGATTTCGCATTTAAAAAAAAAACCCAAAGTAGAAAATTTCGCATTTATTTCGCAAAAAGAAAATACAGTGTTAAAAGCTTAATTAAAGGCTAGCATTGTTGTAATTTCTACATTCTCATCTTTCATTATTTACCTGCGATCAGTTACGACAATGTTGTAGACACTAAAGTACCTCTCGGCCTTAAAACTATTGACAGGGCAATTGAGACATTAAATAGCTGCTTTTGCAAATCCAGGGTAGCAACTGATGGTTTTTCTTGTAGCTTTCCTTCTATCAATTAATTCAACTATTGTAATTATACAAAACCATTGAAATAAATATTTCAGCAGTAAGGTAGCTTTATACCGAATCTCTGTAAATTGTGCAATATAGGTTTAATGAAAAGAATATGTATAAAATATTCAGCCACAATAAAAATATATATATAAAAATAAAAACTGTTAGCGACACAATATTTTCTAAAATGTCAAGCAGGTAAACGCTGACACTAATACACCGTGCGTCTATAAGAACTTCCACTAAAAATAAATTTAACGTTAAACACAAACAACAGATAAAGAAAAGCTTTATTTGTTTCGGGCAGCAAATGCTTTCTACTTTGATGCGAGAACCTTATTAGTTGAATGTGATTCTTCAGAAATAATTTCTTTCCAACTGAGTAACTGCAAAAAGGTGCTCGGCTCACTGCTGTAATGTAACAAGGTTTAGTAGGACGACTTAATCCTTTTTGTAGGAAAAACATTTATGGAATTCGTTCGCATTGTTGGTTATTCATCTGATGTACCTACCTTTCTATTTATTACATCCGACCGGAAAACCTTGTTCACAACAACACAAAATATTCAATTTACAAAATGTCCAACGAAACCTTTTTCAACATAAAATTGTTGGCTTTTATTAAAGTTTCGAGTGTTCTTTTTTTTTTTTTGTTGCGTGGTTAATTTTTCTGGCACTCTGCCCAAGTACTTGGGATGGATGGAAGCATCCTTTTCAAAGTAAAGAACAAACGATTTTAAAAGGAATTTCTTAGAGTTTTTTTTGTATATTTTTTAGTTTTTGATTTTTTAAGTATTCCACTTGTTCAGGTTTGATGCCAGTTCTGTACGCCACAGAGATTTAAGTCACTATTGTTGGATACTATGTCTGGGGGAAGGAGAAGAGAGACACATAAGTTCCTGTTTGTGGGAACAATTGAAGGTATTTTTATATTGAGCTGTTTTTAGCATCAATAAAAAGCAACAAATAAAACGGATGGTTCCATTGGAACCTAGAGACGACATCCTTGTGTTGTGTCGGAGTTATCCTCTAAAACTATGTGCTTAGTTTGCCTCTTCACTCTCCTCGTCTTCCGAAAAGGAAATATAATTTTTTGCTTGTGTCGTGTACAATGCACATCTACTGCAAGCATTCCAATCATTATCCATTGCACCGGATAAAAATAATGGAATTATATTTTTTAGATTTAATTAAAAAAAATCGATTTTCAAGAGGATGGTAGACGTGATGAAAATTTAAACTTCTCATAATGATAAGGAGGAGTAGGCGAGGCGAGAATGACGAGGTGGACTAGAAATTGTTATTTGTTGGCTACTCCAACAGGAAAGCTTTCGGAATCAATGAGAATATGGTTTCCTTCACTGAAATGCGTACTTATGGATAATTGATTATGCAAAGTTCATTTAACGAGCACATTCATTAAGTTGGCTTGGACAGAGAGTCTTGCCTAACCCACTTATGTATACGCAACTTAGTGATCCCTCATTTGTGAATGGACACGAGTGGAAGTAAAGGAATGCAAAATTAATTTAATTTTTATTAACAAATGAATTGGTTATGCATCTACAATAAGAAAAAATGTTTTACTGTAGTAGAACACAATATTCAAGTCATAATTTCAATTTTAAACCAGCACAAAAGAAAAACTACTTAAAATTAAGCTCAGTTTATCAGAAGCGCGCTGCTTTAGCAGAAGTTTACGTGTAGCGATAGATACCTGTGTTGTTCCTATGACCATAAAAATTCAGACGATTCAACGATTGAAGACAGTGAATATGTGTCAAATCTTGTGAATTGATTCATAGGGTGGATCTCATGGGCCTAGCGCATTTCACAGAACCATGCCTTGTGAGGAAATGGAGGAAAACTTTTAAATTTTCTGCCGATTCTGAACGGCTAATCGAGAAAGCGCTTTTCATGGCAATAAGTTTACTAACGGAGGACTTGCCAATTCTTCGCGGGAGGTGATACCCCTGAAAAAACATTTTTGGTCTTTCTGGAGAGGGTTTTGTTTCTCAATTGCCTTCTTAACCCAAATAAGCAACGGTTAGCAAGAGTTATTCTCCGCACTGATGTTGTTGTCCGTGTCTACAGCGGATCCTAGGTAGACGAAGTCCTGTACTAACTCGAAGTTATGTCTGTCTATTGTGACGTTTTGTCCAATTCGTCGGTGTTTTATGTCCTTGTTTGATGACAGCATGTACTTCGTTTTGCCTTCATTACACATCAAATCCATTTTTGGCGCTTCTTTTTCAATACTCGCAAAAGCAGCTATGACATCATGCTTTTTTCTTTCCATTACGTAATGTCGTCTGCGTAGACGAGTAATTGTACAGACTTTTGAAAGATTGTTCCTCTGGTGTTGACGATCGAGTTTTGTACAATCATTTCAAGTGTTGTGTTGAAGAAATCGCATGACAGTTTGTCGCCTTGTCTAAAGCCTTTTTCGACATCAAAGGTCTCGGTGAGTTCTCTACCGACCTTGACGGATCAGCGTGAATTCTCCAAAGTCATCCTGCATACTCGTACGAGTTTAGCAGGGATGTCGAAATTAGTCATGGCTCTGTACAGCCCGTTTCTGTAAATACTGTCATACGCGGCCTTAGAATCGATTAAAAGATGGTGTATATCGATATTATACTTTCTGGTTTTTCCCAAGATCTGCCGTTATGTGAAAATTTGGTCTATTGTGGACTTCTCTGGTCTAAAACCACATTGATAAGGATCAAGTTGTTGACGTGGGGTATTTGTATTTGTATTTGTATTTGTATTTATTCATATTCCCTTCTACAATTTTTATAAATTCTTAGTTTTATAACTTTACATTATTTTTAGTGTTAGAGAATAGTTTGTAGCATTTATATTTGAAATAAAAATAGTGGTAATGCTACATTTCATAAGCAATAAATAGACTGCAATATAATATTATATAATTACAATTACTAGTGGGGTGACAAAATGAAATTCACGCTTTAGATTTAACAAACATGATTTGATATTTAACAATCAAATTTAAAATTTAGAGTCTTCAAAGATACATTGATTCAACAATGCTGTAAATAGAAATTTATGGTGAAACAAAATTTAACAAAACTAGAAAACATTATATCAAACAACGTACTGCAGCAGTTTTTCGATTTCATCAATATTGTAATTAAGGAGCCATGACTTAATTCGTTTAAGAAATAATGATACAATCCTTATGCTACGCATATCTTCAGGGAGTTTATTGAACAATTTGCGGGACACTATCGCATAAGAGTTTCTAAAAAGTGTAGTTCGAAAAGCCAGGGTGGGCACAGGTCGAGTGTTGCTTCTTAAGTTATAAAGATCACTAGTAGGACTTTGCCTATATCCACCTCTTATAAAAAATATTTTTAGAACTTTATAGTAAAATAGGTGGCGAACGGGTAAAATGTTTGTTTGTCGAAATAAATCCATGGAGTGAGCCAAACCCGATGAGTTGCATATTTTTCTTATTGCACACTTTTGAAGCAGATCTAACTGTTATAATTTGTTGAGATAAGCACCCCCCCCAACAGCAAATTCCATATTGCAGCCTTGAATGGAACAATCCATAATACACTGTAGTTAGGGTAGTGTTTGAACAAAATTTCCTAAAACGATAGAAACATCTAATACTTGATAAAAAGTACTGCTTCAAATTATTGAAGTGTTCGTTCCATTTAAGATGTTGATCTATTGTCACACCTAGATACTTAAATAGATGATAGACGCTTTACGGTTTCTATATAAAAACAATTTCCATTGCAAACGGCGTGCGAATCATAAAGGCACATAGAATCTAACCTTAAGCAATTGTTGTTATTCAACTTGTATTTTACACAACAAGGGTTATGAGACATAACATTAACATCAAGCGGTTCATTAAACTCATGACTAAAAAACATAAGTTTTGTTTTGTTACTTATAATAAGCTTATGATTCGCAAACCACAACCTTAACAAATGTAAATCATGATTAATATCTGCAACTATATTGAGATTACTATCTGCATCATATCCAATGGCAAGGTCGTCAGCAAACGCTTTTACTGATCCCACAAAAGGTTGTTCGAAAAGAGAGTTAATGTATATTAAATACAGAATGGGGTCCAAAACAGATCCTTGAGGAACACCTACATTGATATTCTGGGATTCACTTAAGACATTGCTAATTTTAACTTTTTGACTACGTTTACTCAAATGAGATTCAACCCAGCGGTGAAAAAAACCACGGAACCCGATGTCATTTAACTTGTTTAGAAGTATACTGTGGTTCACCATATCGAATGCTTTGGTAATATCAGAGTGAAGAGTGAACCACACAATTTTTTGCTATCCAGACATTTTTGTATAAAACAACAGAAGTCCAAAAGTGCATCTTCTGTGGATAGACCAGTCCTGAAGCCAAATTGAAGAGGGCTAAAGAAATTTTGATTAGTCAAAAAGCGCAGGATCCTTGTTTTTATGACTTTTTCAAAAACTTTTGAAATGGAAGACAGTAAGGAAATCGGTCGATAGTTTCTTATGTCTGTTTTTACTCCTTTTTTAAATATTGGAACAACATGAGCACATTTTAAACTATCTGGAAAACATCCAGAGAAAATACTCAAATTAAAAATGTGTGCAAGAATGTCTACTATATTGAACCTTGTTTGTTTCAGTACATCGATGGAAATGCCATCACTTCCACAAGAATTTGAGTTTTTCAAAGCGTTAATGGTCTTCAAAATTTCCAAGGCAGAAATATTTTCAAAAAAGAAACTATTTCTATTATAGCCCTCGCTCAAAGTGCTAAAACTTGAGCAGCAACTACAGAGAGAAGGTAGATCATTTTGAAATGAATTTTGACCTACTGCAGCAAAATAGTTATTGAAGATATTAGCAATATCTTTGGGATCAGAAACATCTTTGCTATCATTTTGTATCTTCATTAAGCCAGACAGATTTTTACCCGTTTTATTCATTACATCGTTTACGACCTACCACTCTTCTTTTGAGTTACCTTTCGCATGTATAAATTTATTACGATACTAGACGTCGCGACTATAACGTATATCTTTGTTTATTTTGCGACATAATTTGTTATAACGAATTTTTAAGTTTGTGTTCAATGGATGCTTAAGGTATTTCTTAAGATATCGTCTTGAAAGACGAGGGACAGTTTTGGACTGTATAGTGGATTTTGATCAGGCAGAAAGAGCTTCCAGAGAAGCCTAAGGCCGGATTCTGTAACGTTTTAGACGACTATCGTTTGAATTTTAGAAACGTGTTTAAAACCCAGAAAAAGTTGCTAAAATTTGTAAAAGGATAATAAAATAGCTTTTCACCAACCACTGAAAGCAAGATTATATGAAACAATCTTTTGACGACGCAATCTACGATAGACGATTGAGCGACATACGTCTGAAAAGTTACGGAACCTGGGGACTGGCTTTCCGAGAAAATGTGAAGATATCCGTGGAGGATACAGCGTTTTCTCTGTGCAAGGACAGGGCTTCATTTATCGTCAGAATTTTCTCTTGGAACACACTTCAATGGTCAGGTCAGGCGAAAGAAAAAATTCAGCCATTCCAACACTATCACAGGTTTTAGAACCGTCTGCGTAGAAGTGTAAGGCTTCATTTTTCAAGAGAGTATGGTTTTCCCAACCTTCTCTTGGGTGAATGGTTACTTGGAACTTGTTACCAAACACCAACTTGGGAATGGTGTAATCTAATCAATACATCAGTGCCTACTTAACTCTTCTTCACGTTGGATTATTTTTTATTCAAGCTATGTGAGTGATTTTGTCCTGTGGAAGTGCATTTCTCACAAAAATGCCTCATGTCTAAATGGAGAAGGCCTTCATCTTTTTGCCGATTACGAACGGCTAATCGAGAAAACCCTTTTCAAGACATGAAATTACAACCGGAAGACTAGTTTTCAGTTGGGATTCGAATCACGAACCTCCCGCGTAACAGGCAGACATCCATCATTACACCACTTGGCTTGGCAAAAAATCCAAACACTCATTTATTACTTCACAGCAAACGTAGAAAGCTCCAAATCTTATGTAGAGCCTTTCAAAAGTGTGTTGTTTGGGTCGATTTTTGTACCTACTATATTCGTAAAGCCGTTTTAAGTTTTCTGATTACTTCCAATACGTCTTTGGTGTTCATGTTGTTCGATTGTTGAAGCGTTCAGGGACAAGATTCTATCGGGTGTTTTTTTTACCAATTGGGTTTTTAAAAAGGAATAAAACTAACATTTTGTGGTCAAATTGGCAAATCCTAATGCCATTTATGTTCAATTTGGTTTGCCATTTTATTATAAGCAAGTTGACAATGGAACTTGCTTGGAAAATAATGGTTCAGATCGCGAAGTTTACCGCAGGCTTGGGTCATTTTATGGTCGACATAATCGTTCATCAGTGCAACTGAACCATGGATCGTTCTCGCACTACGTTTACTTTAGGTGATAATACGCATCCATCCACAGGGACGTCGAACAGTTCCCACCGAAGAAACAATTGCCGCTGTAGAGCAAAGTGTTGAAAAAGACCCGAATGAATCGATTCGCCACGGCGCACAGCAATTGGAGCTTTGTTCATAAACTTTATGAAAAATTTTGCACAAAGGTCTTGGCTTACGGCCTTACAAGATCCAGCTCGTGCTAGAATTAAAACCACGAGACTATGCAACGCGTAGTGATTTTGATGTATGGGCCGAAAATGAGATTGATCTCAATGCTGATTTTCATCGCAAAATTTTGTTCAGTGATGAAGCTCATTTTTGGTAGAATGGTTGCGTTAACAAGCAAAATTGCCGCATTTGGAGTGAAGAGAATCCACATGAGTACCTTGAGACGCCATTACATCCACAAAAAATGACTGTTTGGTATGCTCTATGGGCTGGTGGAGTCATTGGGTCCAACTTCTTCCAAAATGAAGATGGCGAGCCAGTTACCGTTAATGGAGACCGGTGCAGAATCATGATAACCGACTATTTTGTTCTCGAGTTGGATGGCATGAATGTGGATGAGATGTGGCTGCAACAAGACGGCGCTACATTCGACACAGCGTTCGTCACAATCGATTTTTTGAAGAAAACATTCGATGAGTGCATCATTTCGAGGAATGGACCTGGCAATTGGCAACCAAGATCGTGTGATTTGATTCGTCAACAAACAAGAAACGTTATTTTTACAGTTTTCACTACTCAAGCGGTCACCATTTCACAAATAACAGCTAAAAACTACTTCATTTACAAAAAGGAAGCACTTCAAACTTACATCATAGATGATAGCAATTTCGCGGTCAGTATTTGCAAAAGCAAAGCATTTTTTTGTAGTCATGATGCAATTTGTGATCTTCCCTGTTACTTTGGTCGGTTTACTGATTGAAAAAATTGAGATATTTCGACAAATCAGTGATGTTACAAATTGAACTCATTAGCGATGAAACGTATCAAAATGATCCCAAAATTTATCGAAAAATCATAATTTCACCTCAGAGGCTATGTATGTAAGCAGAATTGCCACATTTGGTGCTCAGAAAATGCAGAACTGTTGTTGAAGGCCTCAAAATGTGTCGTTTTTCCTTATTCAAATAGGATGTATTCTACGTTGTTTCGTTAAAATGAAGCAAGCTTTCGGCTAGAGTTGCTGACATAAGGCCTTTTGCTTCACAGTTATGGCCTTACCAAACCGTTTACTTGTCGGCCACGTAAGTTTTCTCTGAGACTGAAAAACCACGTATTGAAAACAAAGCGGTACGGTTGTGTTCCCGCATTACTCCGATTTGTTTGTACCTGAGCGCCCATAAAGTATGTGTGTTGTTCCTTTTAAGTATTAAAGTTAAAGAAGTCATTTGAACGTTGCACACATCGCCGCGGATCTGTTTCAAATTTGAAAAACAGTGCGTTAAAAAAATCAGTTTTTGTAGTAAGAATCTCCTTCTTCATACGACTCGTATAAACCTTTTGGCATAGTTATATTCACATTAGATCCAAAGAGACTATAGAAAGAGACTATTTAACCAATAACAGTTGTTCCACTAAAAGCCGATCCTTAGGAACATGTTTGCAAACGAAGGATATAAGGTTACGACATTTTTATGACATTATGTCGGACTTGCTTAATCAGCTCACAAGAAATAAAAATTACTCCATTCCTCCCCATGTCCAGAACCAACTGAAAGATTACAAAACCAAGAATGGTCTGGGGACAACACGCATGTTCATAACGGCAGATATTCTTTATATAGCACCAACACTTGCCATCAGCACTTGCATCCAAAAGATCTTAGCACAAGCTGTTTACAAAAAATTACAAACACTTTGTGCTACACAATTGCTCCATTGAAAAGTTTCTTTAAAACCACTCTATCAAATGCTTTGCAATCTTCACAGTAATTCCAAAAACAGAAAGAGCAGCTCTTGGTGACACATTTCCATTTGCTTTTGACAAAGCCTCCATCAATAGTCTAATCTCGTGTCAACACTTTACGCTCATTTAGCACACAACAGCCAGCATGTGTGTCTAAGCTTTTTTTTTTTTTTTTACAAATGTGACAAAAACACTTAAAACAATGAAGTGTATATCTCAAAATATACCCACTGTTTGTGCCATGAGGTGGCACGCACATTGTTTCATCCCCTATATTCAAAACATATACAGTATAGTATACACCCACTTTATGCCAGGAACATATTAATTCCACCGACGCCGATGCCTACGCCTACGCCGCGCCGCCCTCTTATTCACATTTGTTTACCCAAATTCCTTAATAAAGTTGGGACAAAACAAGTTACAGAAAAGGATAAATTCAATCTATAGAAATTTGGGTCATCTCAACAAGGTATGCATGGATGTGTATTTGAGTTCTCAATTTTACAGGATATTGATATTCTCTTGGCTTCCTTTAGACAGCTTTTGTTACAGGTTTTCATGGACAGGGTAGGTAGATTGGAGCTTTGATATTATGCTGGTACTTCAAGTGAGATGTCCTTAAGAACAAATTTCATGCTGTATATGTGCTTGAGATTTGTCAAGAGCCTTTGATGATGATTTTTGTCAGCTCGTGTTACGATCAAAATTTGTTTCTAAATAACACTCGTTTCCGATTCCATTCAATGTAAAGTGGAGGAAATCAAATGTGAATAACCAGGGACGATTATATTGATGTTTATGTAATGAGCAAATCAAAGTTAGAATTTGTTTTGACATGAAAGGTTTGTTCGATGAAGCTTTGGGGTTAACCTGCTGTCACCACCGCAAAGGGTCTTTCTGAAAAGCCAAAAATTAAAGTAAAAAATTGGTGGCTTTTGCGTAATAGTTACGCGGCAGGTTCGTGGTTCGAATCCTAACAGAAATCAAAAAAGTGGGTATCATCTTTCTCGAAGAATTGGCAAATCCTCCGATAATTAATTTTATTGGTATGAATTTAGACAAACTTGGTTTTGTTAAATATGTTTTTGGTTCTTCGGGAGTTGATGTTATTTGCATAACAGAGACATGGTCCAAGCCCGAAACATCTGAATGTTTTTACCAACTACCCAATTACAAATTGGTTCGCAACGGCAGAATCACTAATACTATTGGAGGTGGGGTTGCAATTTACTGCAAAGAGAGTCTGAGTTCTAAAATCATTGCCAAATCTGATAACGCTGGGATTGAGTTTTTGCTTTTAGAGGTTTCTAATGGTAACATAAAACAAACATTGCATCTTAGAAGGGTACAACAGCATCTAACTGATGAGCCCACTGTTGTACCTGGGCGAAACGCATAAGGAGTGAAGGTCACTTGAACTTTTCATTTTGATTTTTAAAAATCAACACTCCGCAAGAAAACAATAAATTCTTTTATTATTTTTCTTTTTTTCTTTTTTTTCAGGTAACATAAAATGCATAGTAGCTGTTGTTTACAATCCGAGTAGAAGTTATTCACCTGAACCTCTTTTTTCTATTGTTCGTGAAATATCGGCGAACTATGAAAAAATAGTTCTATGTGGGGTTTATAATTCAGATCTTTTTCTCAATGATATTAGAGCAACTTACTTTGTAACTTTGTCTTCATTTCAATTTCGTGACTTCAAGACTGTTAATATTGATAACTTGCAAGTTGATGCTCATAATTGCTCATGGAATAGTTGTTATAGCTTGTACAACGTTGATGATAAAGTCGATTTATTTCAGCATTTTTTGCTTGAACTTTACCATAAACATGTCCCGTTGAAAACTGTCATAATAAGAAACAAAAACTGACCCTGGTTTACTAATGAAGTGTTAAATTCAATCAAAAGTCGTCGCAAGCTCTATGCAAGATGGAAAAATAGCTCTACAAGTTTAAACTGGGAGATCTTTTATCGAGCTCATAATCACTCAACGTATGTTACCCGCAGAGCTAAAAAGAGATATTTTGAATCAAAACTAAGTCCTAATCTAAGAAGTTCTGGAGTAGCTTACGTACGTTTGGAATTGGTAGAAAAGAAGAAGTTCACAACTATCCCAATCCAAATGACCCAAACACTAGTTTTGTAGCCAATAACTTGCAAACAACAAATTTTATGCCTAACAGCTTAGCTTTTTATGAAGCCTCCACAGAATTTGACTTTGAGGTAGTTACTGAAAATGAATTGGTCTTGAACATTCTCTCTATAAAATCCAATTCTATCGGTGAAGATGGAATTCCAATTCGTTTTGTTAAATTAATTTTACCGCAAATCATATCCATCTTCACCCATATTATAATTTTTTGTATCACGACCTCTTCATATCCTCAATGTTGGAAACGTGCAAATGTTATCCCCGTACCCAAAAAACAACCCTTTAAGCAATGCTGATTTTCGGCCCATAAGTATTTTGCCTTGCCTTTCGAAAGTCTTCGAAAAAGTTTTATCGCACAAGATCTCTAACTATGTAAGGAGTCAAAACATATTATCTTCGGTGCAGTCAGGCTTTAGGGCAGAGCATAGTTGCTCTAAAGCTCAATTTATATTTTGGTTTCAGTAGGAGGTCTGTCCCACTTATTGGGGACTACTTGACACACCGTAGTCAAAGAGTTAAGGCTTGTGACATTTCATCGGATTAAATTGAATTGGTTGCTGGCGTTCCTCAGGGTTCAATTTTAGGTCCTATTTTACTGTGCATGTTTATCAATGACCTTCCATTAACTTGTAAAAATGTTATGTTGCATCTCTATGCAGATGATGTCCAAATGTATCTATCTCGACCATTTAACTTGTTGGAGAACTTAACTTGCCGAATGAATGAAAATCTGGAAGAGATTTACAAATGGACTCTGTGTAATGGCTTAACGCTTAACCCAACAAAATCCCAAACCATTGTCATCTCTAAACCGAAATTCGATACAACCAATCTTCCACCTGCGTTCGTGTCTCGATTCCAAATTGAGCTTAAAAATGTTGTTACAAGCCTTGGTTTTAAAATCAATCGTTCCATTTCAGCTAACGATCATATCATACCTAACACCTACTGAAACCAAACTGAAAATCAGCAAATCATTGCTTTTGCCCACCACAGAGTATGCTTTAGTGGCTTATGCTAAGCTTGATTCTCGTTCTTTTCATAAATTGCTAGTTGCTTTTAATAATATAATTCGGTATATTTTTAATCTGCGTAGGTTTGGCCTAGACCATGTCTCTCAACACCATCAACTAGTCCTTGGCTGTACTTTTGAACAGTTTCTGGATACGAGATGTTGTATATTCTTACACAAAATAATTCATAGAAAAACGCCGCTATATTTATTTGAAAAGTTACAGTTTTCACAATCTGCCCGAACTCTGAATTTTATTACACCTTTATGCACTTATTTGAACTCTTCTAGACTATTTTATGTATATACCAGCAAACTCTGGAACTCCTTGCCAGTAAGTTTAAAACAAATAGTAGGAATCTTACAGTTTAAAAAAGCAATATTTAACTATTCATTAAACATGCAAACAGTAAATTGAAAATAAAATATTTAATCTTAGTCTAATAAAATTCTTCTTACCTAAAATTAAAATCATTTTGTAAATATTATCTAACTTTTTTTTTTGTTTTTGTTAAAATATTTTTTGTACTATTATTGTTACTTATCTAAATAACTTAACTTGTACTTGCAAGTCCTGTCTTAAGGTACTATAAAGACTCAGTCTTATTTGCACACCATTATGAAATAAATTGAAATTGAAATTGAAAGCGCTTTCTCGATTAGCCGTTCGTAACCAGAAGAAAATTGTAAGTTCTCTTCCTCTTCCTCACAATTCATGATTGAATAGGTATGCTCTCGATCCCGGGGCTCACCGCTCTGTTGTGCCACCCTATGAATGTGTGTAAACTCACCGTTAATGTCAAACTGAGTGTTTTTGAGCCCTGGGTTTGCCAACTCAACTCGCCCTGAAGTAGTCCTAGGATTTTGCTGAAGCGAGTTCAGGTAACGAACAGGGCTGTTAAATGGCATGAGTTTTTTTTTTAAACGACAGGGATGTGTGTCTTGATTTTGTGGTTTAGCGTTTACTAATTTAAAAGCCAGGTCATAGAGTTGTCAATGAAACCTGGATCAACTCTGGGTAAAGTTCAACGAACGAGCATCATCACAATTACATCGCTTGCACGATGACAAACAACTAAGTCCAGGCATGGTTCGTCGAGATCAAGTTCTCCTTTTGCTGTCTACCTTCAAGAGTTATGAATCTTTAATCCACTTCACACTTTAAATAGTGTTGAGATACATACATAGTTGATATCGGAATTATATCAGAAAATCCTTATCCTCATTGCTGTGTAAGTATAGGTACTCTGCAAAGTTCAAAGGAATTTTTAAAAACCTTAAAGTAAAGAATTTGATTATTTCCCTCTTGGGTTGAAGTTTCTCTTACATTTTTTTTTTGTTTTCCATTTCCATATGACATGTGCCTGAAAGATTAAAGGAAACAACATTTTGAAGTCTCTTAGGTTGAAGTAATTAAATTTTCGAACCTTAACAAAACTCAACAAAATGGTGGCTTTCATCATCCATACAGGTACGGGGATGGAATTCAATAATGAAAAATTGAATTAAACGCCTGACGTCATGCGATGGCAGTTCCAAATATCCTTTGACATAAAATAGCTAATGGCGAAGTTAAATTTGTTTTGTGTAAACATAGAAAATGAGAGCAAGTGTAATAAACCAACAACGCAGCTAAACATAATTGCTCAGTTAGCATTTGGTGAGTTAGTATTGGGATGGCGTGTTTTCATGGGGGGTTTTTGAGTAGGCGATAAAAGTGTTTATTTCTGCTAAGTATTTTCGTTATAGGCTTGCGTTCGTTTCGACAATCCTCAATACGAAGATTAATTAAAGGTTAACGTAAAGACGAAGAGAGCAAATATTTAATAGCCTGAGTGCCAATGCGTTTGTACTACGTATGTCTCTACTTTTGAACAACTATCTTAGCGTCTCTTAGTCTCAGACACAGCATGTTCATTTTCCAAAAAAAGAAAGAAAAACCAAGCATGTTCAACAGAATTCTTAGAAACACACTCCATCAACTCATCATCCCTGTTGAGCTTGATAAGAGTAATCAAATAATCAAACACTCACTATGGTACAAGTTTTATTATCAACCGATGAGGATGTCTCCTCGTTCCAATTCTTCTCCGCATGAATAAAGTGCCACACGACAAGCTCATAGGGGTTCCAATACCATTAACATTTTACCAACCGCAACAAATTAATATTTTTGCGCCATCTTTGTGTGATGCGGTTGAGTTGGGGTTTTAATTTAAAGTGCTTTCACTTTGTATTCGAACCTCTATCAAACTACCGCAGACATGAAAATCCACTTGGTTTTTTTTTTTAAATTTTTTTTATTTTCATTAATTTGATTAAATCTCGATGTGGCGGACCAAACAATTAATTTTCACTGACATTAATACAAGAAAACACTTCCAGGAAAAGCCAAAACCAATAGCTATAAAGTCTAAAAATGATTAACTTGTTTTGCTTAGGATAACAACACAAAAGATAAATATTCTCCGAGTTGAACATAAACAGAATGGTAAATATAAGCCGCACAACAGCACCATACTGTCCTTGTATTGTAGGTCTGGGCACTCAAGTCGAATAAGGATTTCCGAGGGATGGTAGTTGAGTTGTAAAATAGAGAATTTGACACGTTTTATTGCGGTGATAGGGTCTTTATGTTTTTATTTGGCTGACGAAATATTTCCACAGACTAGCGAATTTTAAGTGCTGTGTTATGGGCCCCATAAATAATATAAACAATGAAAGTCTGCAACGCCATGGGCGGTTGTGTTCACACAGTGGGTATTCTGTTTATGAACTTTGGCTATTTTCATTGGGTCCAAATGGACTTGTTGAATTCCTTTGAATGGTTTATTAGATCCTTAAACAGTGGGTTTTGTGTTTTATTGACAGATGTAACGATTTGGAGGGAATATCAACATCAATAATAATAATCACTTTGAAATTAGAATATCTGCTTTGACAATAGATGGGGTAGTTCTTTGCGAACTTTGAATTTACATAAGAGAACACAAATGTATTCATTTCGTTCCTCTCCCTGTTAAGTGAGGAAAGAGGACTTTAAGGAATGAGGGAAGAAAACATATGTGGAGGAAAACGAAAAACTTTTGCCGTATGTGGAGCTTGAACCGTAGTATCTTATTAAATGTTCAGTTTTAAGAAACTTTGGTAAAATTGCAGGTTCTCAGCTTAAAAAAGTTAAATGAACAATTTATTCCTTATCTGGTAAACCGTTGGTAAGCGTTGTTCGGGTTGGATTCATTCATGTTTATTGGTTAGTCTTTGAAAAGTGAACATGTGAATGACTTTTTTCGAAACGCTTTGGAAACAATTCACACGCCCTCCATCGGCATAAATTGGTCCTAACTCTCAGCCAGAACAACAATCAGTCTTTGCTTAGCCGCTCAGCCTAGAGACATAGGTAAACAAGCTTACGTCAGACATAAACAATGCCTACGAAAGCTAATGCCCGCCATCAAAAGGGAAAGGTAGATCCAACCCCATATGGTGGACAAGATAACTATATACCTTCAGAAGGAATTCGAAGAGGCTATTCAATAGAACAAAATTTAGCAACCTCTCGGCTGACTGGGACCTATACAAGTTCAGTAAAAGTGAATACAAAATAAAACTACCTACGAAAAAAGAGCAGCCTGGCGCAGCTTCTGCTCAGATATTGAGTGCACCAATGACGCCGCAAGGCTAAGAAATGTCATGTCCAAGGTCCAAAATACCCCTAGTTTTCTTAGAAGACATGATAACACATGGACTGACTCATGCTCTGAAAACCTAGAGTCACTCATGAACACCCACTTTCCAGGGTGTTCTCAAATGACATCCCCAGAGGTTGTGTAAACCTCACCTTTATTCCAACAAGTTGGAGGGAAGTTGAAGTCATATTTATTCCCAAAGCCGGTAAGCCCTCACATACTGCACCCAAAGATTTCAGACCAATAAGCCTTCTACTTAAGACTCTAAAAAGACTTAAAGAAACGCACATCCGAACAAAACTGAATAACAATGTGATCTCTACAGCCCAACATGCATATATAAAAGGCAAATCAGTTAAGACTGCACTTCAGTAGTCGGAACCATTGAACAGTCAATCTAATCAAGCAGAGGTACTCGCAGTGGCGAAGTCGCAAAGCACTTAGCTAAGCAAAACTTGATCAACAAAAATAATGACTTCTTCAAAGACAGTCAGGCGGCTATCTTATCCATTATCACAAAATCAAGACTAGGAGATAGCTGTCGCAGTAACCTAAGACTGCTCAGCGAAACAAACACAGTTAGTTTAATCTGGGTTCCAGGACATCGCGACATAATCGGTAATGAAATGGCGGATAAGCGGCTAAAATCGGGTCAGCACTCGAGTCCAGCGAAACGAACATCTCAATTCTAAGCCACTAGAGCAAGAAAAAAACAGAATCAAACACAATTTTCTAAAAACCGCCAAATACAGGTGGTCATCCGAGTCTGCAGAAACCTTTGGCCAGATATTTTTAAGAAAAAACAGAATTTCCCACATGTTGAGAATGGGCATTAGCACATCCGACTTATGTAGAGGATGCCAAGATGAGGAGGCAGAAGAAGGACTATTCCACTTCCTCTGTGAGTGCCCTAGCTTGGCCCACACTCGGAAAAAACCCTTGGAGATTACTTCTTCGACGAACTGGGCGACATCTCTAACCTCCCATTGAGCAACGTCCTGAAATTTACTCAGGGCTCCAAATGGTTCAGTAGAGGTTCCCTACCCCAATAAACCAATTACCAAACCAACCCTCTACTTCTTCAATCCTCCCATCTCCTCATCTTCTGATTTTCCCGGGGAGCACAATGGATCCTTGAAGTCCGAGTGAGGTGCTATCACTTGTGACTCTGCACCCCCCATGCACCCCAACCTAACCTAACCTCTATCGGCAAACGATTGTATTATGTATTTAGAAAACCTTGTAGTTATGAGTGAATTGTATCAACTGAGCGTGCCTTATTATACTCCGAATAAATACCAACAGCTGGCGCTGATCAGAGTGGTACTACCACAGGATCGATTGACCTTGAACTTACCGGAAGGGAAAACAGTTGAAAGTTGGCTACAAATTTACTTCCAGCACTCAAATGCTTCTGCACTCCTATATATAGCAGACTTTCAGTGCACAGTACAAAACCACACTAAGTATAGCCAATCAGAAGCCATGATGAACCTGGAAAGGTCGAGTTCTTGGTCTTGGATGGCTACGTGGTTATAACATTCTCTATCTCTATGATGAGCGGTCTGACTTACCCCGGACTTGGCTTATCATATCGAGTTCCTTTCCAGCAACTAAACTCGATCAATTTTGCGATCAAGACTTGGCTGCGCCGACTCTTAACTGCTTACTTACTTCTTACTTCGATTGGTATTCAATTTTGCCCCCTTCTACTAGACTGGCTGTGGGGTTGGTGGAGCTTCGTGAGAACCAAAAAAAAAAAAAAGAAGTAACTCTTTATGGCAAAAGACCGTACTTCCAATAAGAGAGATGCTAAATTCTATCACGTGCAATAATCTTAATATCACCAAATCAGTGCAAAAATTGGTTCCACCTTTCGTTCAGATAGATATGCGTTTTTTGAAAAACCTAAACTCGTTCTGAATGTGAAACAGATTTTTTTTTAAATGACAGGGGTGTGTGGTGAGTTTATGGTGTAGCTTGAACTGTAACCCAGGTTTTTCTACAGCAATTTGAATCGTGAAAAAAAAAAACCAAGAGACACCTGAATTGATTTGGAATAAAAGTTATAATTGTAAATGGGTGAATGGCTGAAGGGCGATACTAGTGGAAGGAAGATGGGATGTTTCTGGAATTCGAACCTCCAACTTCCACGTAACAGAAAGATATGCTTACTAAAATGGCAAAAATCCACAATCTACGTTTTGAACTTCTTGGCCTAAATGCTTCCCACTAGACCTATCGCCAAAAAAACTTGAAATTGTCCTATGAGAACAGAGTTTTTGAGTAAGGCTTAAGATACCATCACATTCGGTGACGGTTATATTGTTGAATATGATCAGGCGAACTTATCTCGAACATCCAAAGTAGCAGATACGCACGCTATCAATTACGCCAGGGGCATCAACCGTAGCTTTGCAATAGATTATTTCTTCGTTCAAAAATTGTTGCCATTTACTGGTCATTGGTGACACTGAAAGAAATACAAGTTTGCCAATTAAGTTCTTACTCGCACTACCTGTTTTCACAAATGTGCATTTTCCCTTCACACTTAATTAGAAAACACTTAAATTTGACTATAAATAGTCTTCGTGCTGTGGAAAATGTCATCAGTCACACGATTCCCTCGTTCAACATACAACAGTTTTCTTCATTCCTCAAAAGCAAATAAAATAGTTTAAACTATGAACACTTTCTCAGCAATTCTTTTTTTGGGTGCTATGGCTGCTTGCTCAGCTGGTCTCCTTCCGACTGGTGATTTTTACACTGCTGATGAAAATGGTGGTTATCACTTTGGATTCAACGATGGACGTCTTGCTCGTCAAGAACAGCGATCAGCTGCAGGAGTTGTTCGTGGTGCCTATAGCTATGTTGATGCCAATGGACAAACCCAAACCATAACCTACACTGCAGACGACCACAATGGTTTCCTTGCTTCCGGAACATCAATTCCCAAAGTTCCAGAAACTGAATCAGTTATTATCGCTCCAACAGTTGCCCTTCCCCTTCCAATCCCTGTTGAAGAAACACCAGAAGTAAAAGCCGCTAGAGCTGAGCACTTGGAAGCCCACAGGAGGGCTCTGAGTGGAGTTCCAGCTCCTGTTGTACAGAACCCGATTTCACTTCCAGTGCAATATGCTGCACTTCGTGCTCCTCTACTCTATGTAGCCAATAATGGACTTGTCAGATACGGTGGCTACTCTGCAGTCAACTATGCTGGCCAACCAGCTGTGCAATATGTTGTCCCAGGAGCAAAGTATCATCCTGATTATCAGCCATATGCTGCTTTGTAAAAATGTTCACTGTTAATTTTTTTCTAATAAAGACAAAGTAGGCCACTACTTAATCTAAGCGAATGGTTCCGATGTTTTGATTTTAAGGATGTGTTTGTACGAGGCCTCAGTGGAAGGTGTATTTATTCAACACTTTGGACTTGCCAATTCCTCGCGAAAGGCGATAAACTGGGTTGACAGGGATACAGGCTAACTACCACACTACGGGTACCATACTTTGTTTGAACTCGGGTAATGGGAACATCTTTCTGATTTATTTGATACTGTTTGGCATGTCGCGAAGACCTTCGCGCTCAAGCTTATCAAAATACTGCCTAAATAACAAGTTGTATCGAAGAAACTGACAATTTACGAAAGTTATTGAAACGATTCATGCATTCGTGAAATAGTAGCACATTTCAGAATATCTCGTGGATGAATTCTATCAATAGTAATATCGCTTACTACGCCAACTAATTATGAACTCCTGCTCCTGAAATGATTCCACTTTTTGACGTTAGTCGTTCCCCGCATATGGTAATTTTTTTTTATAGAAACCTTTGTGAGTTCTGGCACAACAACTCACAAAAGTCTCTCAGCAATCAAATAAATGCCTTAAGGAATCATAAGTGACAAAGGACAACCTAATTTTCAGTACAATGAGCACAGCGCTCGCATGAAAGAAGCAAAAGGAAATGAATACGTAGCTCAGGAGAATATTTGTTATTTTCAATATTCAGCTTTGATCTCCGGTCTCTTTTCTAACCAAACCAGCAAATATTCACAAGAGCCCTGAAGTTTCTTTTGAGCCGAAATGGTGCATGTTCGATTTGGGATTTTGTGATATCAATACAATGCGATGGTAGGAATATTCTCCTACTAAATATTGTGTTATTTATTAAATCTACAGCCGTCTTACATCCAAAGGTTCAGATATTATATAACACCTCAAACTCCACTGACAGCGGCATGCACCATGCACAAACTGTTCTTTTTTTATTTTTGTGCAGCGAAGTGTGTTAAATGGAATGTTGCAATTCATTGATATCAGATATTTTATTGTATCTTCATTAATTAACCACCTGTAACCTGTGACCTATTGTTTATTTTAAGATTGAAATTGTGATCGAGGTTTATTGTTATGTTATCTTTGATGTTGACGCAATAATTATTTTTTTTGAACTAAAGCATCCTTATAATTGTGCTCAGTTGAATAAAAACTTTGTTGACTCGATGCATAACGAATTCAGTTAACTTAATTAAGTACTAACACCGAATTGGTTCAAAGTAAAATGTTAAATGTAAATCAAAAGAAAATAATTTTCATTTGTGGTGTAAATTATCTTCGAGCGCACTACTCATCGAAAAGATGATGAAAATAGAGAAATAAGAGAAAGATGAAAGAGCAAAGTGAGAGAAGTGTGTGGCTTTTTAAATTTTGCGAATCGTAATGCAGGGAATATACAGAGCCATGTAAAGCATTCCACATTCGGGTGGTGCGACTAAAATAAGAATCTCGATACTTGAATGTACGAAGTTGGGCTTAAGGTAGAACTGATGAGCATTCCTAGCGAGGCGAGTGTTGCAGCTAAATTGTTTCAGGGGAGGAAATCAGCTGGCTATTTCAGTAGACCACTGTTTGTGAAAAAAGAGAATGCGACAGGCAATGTTTTGACGATGTTCAAGAGAATCAATCGATTCTACGTTTGAACTATCACCTATCAATTTTAATACTATATTTTGTACCCTATCAAGTAGGCGCAAAGATGTTTGAGGAGCACCTGACCAGATATGGGAGCTATACTCTAGTTTTGGGCGGATGAAGGCCTTGCAAATTGTAGCCAGATCAGAAGGGGTGAAGAATTTCCTGCATCGTCTCAAGAAGCCTAAGCATTTAGCAGCATTTACACACATACCAAGTACTGACAGCTTTTCGGTTTCTTGGATGCAGGTACCATTCATGGATAATGGCAATGGGGGAATGTCAAGCTTCAACGACAAGAGACAGCATTGAGTTTTCGAAGCATTGAATTCTACTCGGTTCTTATGACCCCATGTAATAATGCTGTCAAGGTCAGAATTCAATGAGCTTAACATACGCAACCGTTCCAGTTCCATATCCGAATAGTAGGGACCTGAATCTGAAAACGAATATGAAAAGCTGAGGGTCGAGTCGTCAGCAAAACAGTTAAGCGGATTAGAAGTTTCAGACAAGAGATCATTAATGAAAATGAGGAAGAGAGTCGGAGACAAAACGGAGCCCTGGGGCACACCAGCATTTATGAGGTGGGTATCAGAATTGAAGCCATCCAATACAACTTGTATTGAACGGTCGGAAAGGTAATTTCTAATCCAACGAAGAAGAGACTCATCGATACCAAAAGCACGCATTTTCGATTAAAGAGCCTGATGCCAAACTCTATCCATCAAATCACCAGTGGACCGTTTGCTACGAAAGCCATACTGACAGTCATTAAGAAGCTTTAGTTCTTCAAGATATTTCATAAGTTGATTGTTTATCAACGTTTCCATGACCTTGGAAAGAAGGTACGTAAGTGCAGTTGGACGCGCGGCAGAATAGGAAAGATGGAAAAGTTTACGCCGTTGTTTTGCCAGCGTAGAAAACATCTCTTCAGAATAACAGCGGGGATACCATCTGAACCGGCGGATTTGTGTATATTGAGATCTTTAAGGACTCTCGCAACCGAGCGAGTTCGAAAAAAAATCTGCTTCATAGCAGAATCAACAGACTCGAGCTCAGATGGAGCCAATATGCTATCAGGTAGTGTTGAGTTTGCAGCAAATTGAGCTGCTAACAAATTTGCTTTATCTCAATTGAAATACGGAGAGTCATTGAAAACGAGCGTTGGGACCGATGACTTGATCGAGTTCTTGATGTTATTCACAAAAGACCAAAAGTTTTTGCTTCCCTTTGGTCATGTAAAAACTTAACCTTTTTTATTTGAGCATTACATATATTTCTGGCCCGTTTGAACAATTTTCGGTTTTCTACTGTAGGGTTGCCTTTAATTTTTCGAAAATTACTTTCTCTATCCCTATTCGCTTTTTACAGCTTGAATCAAACCACGAATTCTCGTTGGGGATGATACTTTTTGTTCTGTGAGGAATAAAATTTCTCATGCCGTTGAGAATGTAAGAATCGTAAAATATAAAAGATACTAGAATCACCCTGCACTGTGCATTTGCATATTCGCTTCAAGTTCTAAAATACACTTAATTGTATAAGAGATTACTATGCACACAGATGCACTCAATTTTGTGATAAATGTACCTATGCTTTATATTCTCTTATCTAAGCAACGTCATCGATCGAACGATGTCGTATGATTTATGTATTAAATATATAACGTCATTTTGATAATGTTAAGACCTTTCGAGTCACATGAATAGTTGTATAAGGATCAGTGGTAATAAAGCCTTGCTAAAAGAATCATCATCATCTTTCAATTGTTTTGGACTAAAGCTCTTATAACATTAGAAGTGAGATTACTGTTCCTACCCCCTTAAGTTTATGTTTTATGAACAGTTTAAGTTTTGATCGAAGTTTATGTTTTATGTTTTATGTATTTAATTGAGAGTTTTCAATTAATAAATTAAGTGACAAAAGTAGTCCACGAATGAAAGATGACAGAGCGTGCCAATACATTTTTGCAAACAGCAACTGTGATGCAGTTAAAAGAAAAGTTGGGAGAAATGAACCTGGCAATTGATGGACTAAAACCAGCCTTAAAGATGCGGCTAGAGCAGGCAATTGCACAACTCACCATTGCCGAAATTGATAATTTATTTCCGACAAGCGTACTTGATGTCATGAGCAACGACGACAGCTCATCTGAAATTGAAGAAGAAAATAGACTTGTGACACAGCAGTTGGAGACACTACGAGATGTCGTGAGGAAAAAAGAAGAGATTCGGGAACTAAAAAGGAGACTTGCTGAATTGGATAACCCAGTGGAACCTGTATCGAGAGCTGAAAGTGTAAGTTTTCGAGATTTAGAAGATTCTCTACCTCATTTCACAGGCGATGACAATTACTCTGTCACGAGATGGATTCAAGCTTTTGAAGAATCTAAACAGATGTATAAATTTGACGAATCGAGAAGTTTCATCTATGCTCAGCGACTGCTTAAAGGGACAGCGAAGCTTTTTTTAAGATCAACATCATGTCAATCATGGAGCGAACTCAAGTCAGCACTTCTTAAAGAGTTTCATCATCACACTTCAGCCTCAGACGTACACGCAGCTCTTCGAAACAGAAAAAAGCAAAAGGAAGAGAACCTTCAACAATATCTGCTAAGCATGCAGGAAATAGCCAGCGCAACTGATCTGGAAGAGTCTGATATCATCAACTATGTTATAAAAGGTATTCCTGACTCTATAGTAAATAAACAACTCTTGCTTGCAGCCAACACACTACCCGAATTTAAGCTTGCACTCAGAAAGTATGAGCGAATGAGGAGCGAATTGTTTTCAACAATAAATTACACCAAGCAAGCTGTGAGCATCAAACCAACACCACATATCCGAAGCAGCAAAACCATAAAATGTTTCAACTGTAATGACGTAGGCCACACCGTCATCAACTGCCCGAAACAGAAAAGAGAAAAAGGAACTTGTTTTCGCTGTGGGAAACTTGGTCACATGATCAAAGACTGCCCGCAATCAGCATCAGTGCTTATGCTTGGAAATTATGAGCCAGTAATTACTCAGCGATCGACGACAGCGGTTCTAGAAGATTTTTTTGGTGAACTTAAATTCGAGTTTATGAATGACAAATGCAAAGAAGTTTCATTTATGATGAAAGCGATGACAATTATAGACACCGGCAGCCCCATTAGTCTAGTTCAACAAAAATATGTCCCTGCATATCTGATGACAGCCTTGGAGTCCTCACAACCAGAATACAGTGGTATTAACAACAGTAAGCTAGTTATATTTGGTAAGGTAAATTGTAAGGTTCTATTCAATGAAAAGCATGTTTATTTAAGTTTATTTGTGGTCAAAGACGACACCATGAGAAACATTGCAATTTTAGGCAGAGATTTTTTGCAAAAAAGTAAGATCAAATTATGTGTAGATGACAAAACTGATTATGTGCATGAAAACGATATTGACCTTGAAATGAATGCGATTTTTAATATAGACACGTGCTTTGAAGAAAATTATGATAACTTGCGTATAAACGAAAACCTGAAATTTGAAGAGAAGATGAAAATTACTAATTTAATTACGAAAAGTGTTTTAGATAAAAATATTTTAAATAGAAATGATTTTTCTTTGGTAAGTGCATGCGATGATTTTCAAATGAATATTGTTTTGAAAGATTCTAACAAAATTTTTAATTGTGCTCCAAGACGGATGCCATTTGCACACAAACAAGAATTGCAAAAGATTCTCGACGATTTAATCAAAAATAATATAATTCGTGAAAGCAATTCACCCTTTTCGTCACCGATTGTTATGGTTAAAAAGAAATCTGGCGAGTCACGTTTGTGCATAGACTATCGCGAATTGAATAAAATAACTTTAAAGGACAATTTTCCGCTTCCTCTAATAGAGGATCATCTCGATACTTTACGTGGGAAAAGATATTTTTCGCTGCTCGACTTAAAGAGCGCCTTCCACCATGTGAAAATGTCCTCAGATTCTATCAAATACACTGCCTTTGTCACACCATTAGGTCAATTTGAGTATATGCGCATGCCATTCGGACTCAAAAATGCGTCCGCAGTTTTTCAAAGATATATAAACTTCATTTTTAAAGACTTAATAAAATCAGGAAAATTGTTAATTTATATTGATGATTTGTTCATAGCCTCAAAAACAAAGGAAGAACATTTTGAAATTTTAGAGCAAGTTTTGCGCTCAAAGGAAATGCATAATCTTAAATTACGGTTGGATAAGTGCTATTTTATGTTGGAAAAGATAACGTACTTAGGTTACGAGGTGTCAGCAGACGGGATCGGTCCCAATGCAGACGGTTTACGTGCAGCTAAGGAATTTCCGATTCCAACAAATACTAAGTCGTTACATTCTTTCCTTGGCCTATGCTCATATTTCCGTAAGTTTATTCAAAACTTCTCTTTGGTTTCCAAACCACTTTATGATTTACTGAAAAAAGATGCTAAATTTGTTTTTAATGATGAATGTCTGACAGTTTTTGAAGAGTTGAAGCAAATGCTTTTGAACGCTCCATTACTTCGAATTTACAATCCAAACGCCGAAACTGAGTTGCATTGCGACGCAAGCAGTCTAGGATTCGGAGCTGTTTTGCTTCAGCGCCAAGAGGATAAGCTTTTACATCCGATCTTCTTTTTCTCAAAGCGTACCACAGCGCAAGAGTCAAATTATCATTCCTATGAACTTGAGACTCTGGCAATAATATCAGCACTCAGGCGTTTTAGAATTTACTTGATTGGAATAAAATTTAAAATAATTACCGATTGTAAATCATTAACATTAACTTTGAACAAAAAACTTTTGAATCCGAGAATATCTCGTTGGGCTCTTGAGTTACAAGATTTTGAATACACCATTGAGCATAGAGACGGCAAAAGAATGTGTCATGTGGATGCTCTTAGCAGGTGCCATAACATCTTCATTGTTGAGTCTGACTCCTTTGAGTCTGCACTTGCAGCTTCACAACAGAAGGACTCAGTTGTAAAACGTTTGGTCAAGATGCTCGAAGAAAGAGAAAGCTCTTCTTATGAGCTGATAAACGGTCTTGTCTATCGTAAAGTTGGCAATAAGGTTTTGTTTTATGTTCCAAATCAAATGGAACGGAATGTTATTCAAACCCATCATGATGCCTTATGCCACCTTGGCGTAGAAAAATGTTATGAGTTTCTAAAGACAACATATTGGTTCCCTCACATGAAGAACAAAATCAAAAATTGCATTGGTAATTGTCTTCGCTGTATTCATTTTTCACCTCAAACAGGAAAAAAGGAAGGAGTATTACATAATATTCCGAAAAGTAATAAACCGTTTGAGACTTTACATATTGACCATTACGGTCCGTTGCCATCTTCAGTCCGAAATCTAAAGAAGCATATATTCTTGATAGTCGACGGTTTTACAAAATTTTCCAAACTTTACCCAGTGAAGAGTACCACCACTAGAGAAGTCGTGAAATGTCTGGAACTATATTTTTCGAGTTACAGTAAACCTACTCGTATAGTCTCAGATCGTGGAAGTTGTTTCACGTCTGACGAGTTTTCAAGTTTTTGTGAATCCTATGGGATCCAACATGTTAAGATTGCGACAAGTTCACCACAGTCAAATGGCCAAGTGGAAAGAATGAATAGGACCTTGACCCCAATGTTAGCGAAGGAAAGCGAGTTGGAACCAGGAGAATGGACACGATTCTTAGGCAAAGTTGAGTTTGCGCTAAATAATGTTGTTAACAAAAGTACTGGTTATAGTCCTAGTATACTTTTATTTGGTGTTAGACAAAAGGGTATAGTTTTTGACAAAGTTCAAGATTATTTAGAAAGTAACATCTTCGAGGTTGAACCAAGAAATTTAGAATTGATTAGAAAGGATGCAGAGAGAAAAATAGCTGAAAGTCAGAAAGTAAATAAAGAGTATTTTGATAAGAAACATAAATCACCGCACACTTACCAGATGGGAGATCATGTCATGGTTAAGAATATCGTAAACACTCCGGGAGTTAATAAAAAACTTATTCCTAAATATAAAGGTCCTTATGTAATCGTGAAATGTTTACCTAATGACAGATACGTAATTAAAGATATTGACAATCTTCAAATTTCAAGGGTCCCCTATGAAGGAGTTTGCTCTCCAGAGAACATGAAACCTTATGCGAATTTTGACTAATGCACTAAAAAAAAAACTAAAAAAACAAGTATCGTTTTCATTATTGTTTTATTATTTTTTCATGTTATTATAAGAATTTATTTGCATGTTATATACATTTCGTTTTTTTTATAAGTGTTTAATTCGAATTCACCTTTCTAATTTGTTCTAAATGATAAAGAAATTTTTGAAAGAGAAAATGCATTTGCACGGCAAAATCGAGGACGATTTGTTGTCAGGATGGTCGATCTGTAAGAATCGTAAAATATAAAAGATACTAGAATCACCCTGCACTGTGCATTTGCATATTCGCTTCAAGTTCTAAAATACACTTAATTGTATAAGAGATTACTATGCACACAGATGCACTCAATTTTGTGATAAATGTACCTATGCTTTATATTCTTTTATCTAAGCAACGTCATCGATCGAACGATGTCGTATGATTTATGTATTAAATATATAACGTCATTTTGATAATGTTAAGACCTTTCGAGTCACATGAATAGTTGTATAAGGATCAGTGGTAATAAAGCCTTGCTAAAAGAATCATCATAATCTTTCAATTGTTTTGGACTAAAGCTCTTATAAGAATTACATTAGATATCATATCAGCTGATACATCAATGTTTCCGTCGAGAAAGCACAATGACCAATTGAACTTCGAAAGAAACTATTCAAACCGTCCCAATTAGCTTTCTCATATTGCCACACAGTTCTCTTAGGGATTTTATCTTTTTTTGCATTCGAAATTCTTATTTAATTTAATTTTTTCACATTTTTATTGAACAAAAAATTCTTAGAACGCAGCCATTGAAGTATTAAAACATACCCAACTTAAAAAGCCATCCCAATATCAAAGCTTAGCTCGGTATATGGCATATACGAGATGGGCTAATAGAAATCACTTCAGCCGAAAGCAATCATTTGACTTGAAATCGGTCAAGTAGTTTTGAGGTTACCGTTCTCGTTTCTGTTTCTGTTCCCTTAGACTATATTTCATCCCTATACTCTTACAGGAACTGAAACAGGAACCTCTAAACTACTAAGGTCATGTCTGATTTGACAGATAATTAGTTTTATCCTTCCGCTGAGCAAATATGGTTGGGTATACGCTTGACCAACGCTGGGAAATATTGCGACATTATAGGGATGTTGGAAATGGAAAAATATATCGATATATATCGTATCGATATATATCAAAAAAAATATCAAGTATCGATATATCGAATCAGAAAAATATCGATATATCGATATATCGATATATTTTAAATAATGAAATGTGCGACCTTAAAAATGAGAAAAAATAATAAAAAAAAGTAGTAAGAAGAACTAACATAAAGAATTAATTCTTTTTCTGTATTTTTATTAATTAAACCAATATTTTTGAGATAAAGAATGCAGAAAAACTCTTTGATTTATGTGTTCAGCTGTGAGCCGACTTCTGTTGTTGGGCACTGTGAGCTTTACAGCAGAGACAGGTATAGAAAAGAGTTTTCCAACTATGAGAAATGTATGCAAGGTAAAGGTATATTAGCTACATTATACAGGAAAAGGCCCATAAAATTCATGTACCTATTCATTGACCACTTAGGTTACAAATCCTTTTTATTTGGGTTCGATATTTTGGTTTATTACAGTACACTGTGAAATTATCAAAACTCACAAAATGATTTGCTAAGTGGTCAATGAATGGTTGCACACATTTTATGGGTATTTTCCTATCTAAAATAATATAGTGGAAGGTATAGAAAAGTTTTTTTTTGCAATAAAGGAGGTGGTGCATACTTGGGCCCAGGGCGTACACCTATAAGACTAGTACCAAATGAAAGCTTACGTTCAGCCCAGTCAGCCTGCCAAATATTTTTGAATTCGGTCTTGGTGATTTTGAGATAATTAGACTTGAAGTTAAGCGCCGGAAATGGGAAAAATCTGACATTTCTGCAAATAATTACGTATATCTCGAAAAGCATAGCACGTAGAACAATGATTTTGGTATTATATGAAAGATCATAAAAATAACTTTCATTTTATTAAAAATACAGTTGTTTGAAAAGAAACATTTTCGTTGACGTTTGCCAGCCAATATCTCGAAAAAATCAGTGATGACCTATAATTTTTTTTTGCACCACTTTAATCCTTATTGGTAAGCTTTAATTTGATATATAATTACGCTATCATACATAAAGCATATCACGTACATTATACACAATTCCTAAAAAAAATTAAACAAAAAATATGTTCCACAGCAATTTTGCAAAAATGCATTTTTCCATTTAATTTTTCGCAGTTCCTACTTTGTTTTTTATTAAACATAAAAACAAAATGCATTTTAATGCTGCAAATGAGAAAAAAAATGAGTAATCTTCGCTTAGATCTATATCAAAATACCATCGAAAAACAAAGCTGGTGCTATATTCATTGCTTCCTGGTGTCTTGCGTAGCCCAAATACCATAAAATACTCATGACATGAGTGCAACAACCAACAGTCCTCATTCCAACGAGACAGTTACAATAGTAAGCTTTTATTGCGTTCGAACTATGTGCTACGTTTGCATCGCTGTTCACCAAGGTATAATGTAAGCATTTTGAAAACTGTATTTAAAATGAAATGAAAGATATTTTTATGATCTTTCATATGATACCAAAATCATTGTTCTACGTGCTATGCTTTTCGAGATATACGTAATTATTTGCAGAAATGTCAGATTTTTCCCATTTCCGGCGCTCAACTTCAAGTCTAATTATCTCAAAATCACCAAGACCGAATTCGAAAAAATTTGGCAGGCTGATTGGGCTAAACGTAAGCTTTCATTTGATACTAGTTTCATAGGTGTACGCCCTGGGCCCAGGCTCCATAGAAATATGCACCACCTCCTTTGGTATGTTTGCAGGTTAGTTTCTAGTACCCGAAAAAAGTATCGTTTTTTATACCTTTTCGATACATAAATATTTATATCGATATATCGATATATCGGTGAAAAAAATATCGTCGATATATATCGATATATCGAACGAAATATATCGATATTTTTTTATATCGATATATTTTTGACATCCCTACGACATTACTTTGAAAATCATGGTAATGTTGCAGAATGTGTGCGAAAATTGCGTACGGATTTTGGAAGAAGAGAAGCACCGTCTGCTACGTATGTAAACAAGTAAAATTGTCGCATTAAGCCGCAGAGCTGACTGAAGTGTTACGCCGACAACTTACTTACTTACTTAGGTGGGCATTACAGTTCGGGGTGAACCTGGGCCTCAACCAACATCCTTCTATAACGACTTCGATTTCGGGCGAGCTCTCTCCAGTTTCGCACTCCAAGTCGGTTGAGGTCTTCATCCACTTGATTGCACCACCTAAGACGAGGTCTTCCCCTTCCGCGATTTCCCTGCAATGTGCTTTCGAACACCCGACGAGCCGGAGCGTTTGGGTCCATCCGCTCTACATGGCCCAACCATCGCAGCCTCCCGATGCATACTCTTCTGGCTATGCTCATGTCGCGGTACAGCTCATACAGCTCGTTGTTGTATCTTCTTCTCCACACATTGTCTTCGCATACGGGACCAAAGATCATTCGGAGAATTTTTCTTTCGAAACGACCAAGGGTTTCCTCATCCGCTTTCGATAAGGTCCATGCTTCCACGCCGTAAAGCAGGACTGGGATGATTAAGGTCTTATATAAGGTTACCTTGGTTTTTCTGGAGAATGCTTTGTTTCTGAATTACTTTCTTAATCCAAAGAAGCAACGGTTGGCAAGAGTTATTCTCCGTTTGATCTCCGCACTGATGTTGTTTTCCGTGTCTACAGCGGATCCTATAGGTAGACGAAGTCCTGTACTACCTCGAAGTTATGTCTGTCTATTGTGACGTATTGTCCAATTCGTCGATGTTCTGTGTCCTAGTTTGATGACAGCATATACTTCGTTTTGCCCTCAAAACCATCAAACCCATTTTTTCCGTTTCTGTTTCAATACTCACAAAAGCAACTATGACATCACGCTTTTTTCTTCCCATTACGTCAATATCGTCTGCATAGGCGAGTAATTGTACAGACTTTTGAAAGATTGTTCCTCTGGTGTTGACGTTTGAGTTTCTTACAATCTGTTCAAGTATGATGTTGAAGAAATCGCATGACAGTTTGTCGCCTTGTCTAAAACCTTTTTCGACATCAAAGGTCTCGGTGAGTTCTTTACCGACCTTGACGGAGCAGCGTGAATTCTCCAAAGTCATCCTGCATAGTTGTACGAGTTTTGCAGGGATGCCGAAACTAGACATGGCTCTGTACAGCTCGTCTCTGTAGATACTGTCATACGCGGCCTTGAAATCGATAAAGAGGTGGTGAATATCGATATTATGTTCTCGGTTTTTTTTCCAAGATCTGCCGTAATGTGAAAATTTGGTCTATTGTGGACTTCTCTGGTCTAAAACCACATTGATAAGGACCAATCAAGTTGTTGACGTGGGGTTTCAGACGTTCACATATTACAGCAGATAAGATCTTATAAGCGACGTTAAGGAAACTTATCCCTCTATAATTGGCGCAATTGTGAGGGTCTCCTTTCTTTAGGATCGGGCATACGATACTGAGGTTCCATTCATCGGGCATACTTTCTTCCGACCATATCATGCAGATCAGCTGGTACTGATCTCCAGCTGCCTTGAAAAGTTCGGCATCAAGGCCATCTGCACCTGCAGTCTTATTTGATTTAAGTTTGCATATAGCAAGCTTAACTTCTTCTAGGTCGGGAGGACGGCATTCTTGATCATCGTCCAAGCTGAATGGGGCAATCTGCCTGACAGCGGAATTTGTGTCCTCATCGCCGTTAAGCAGTCTGCAGAAATGATCTTTCCAGATCCTCAGTAGCGACTGTGACTCTATAACTATGTTTCCCTGCTGGTCTTTACAGGCTTGAGTTCGGGGTTTGCCACCCTGGCAGGATCTTTTTACCTTTTGGTAAAACTTCCGAATCTCGTTCCTGTCATGGCACCTCTCTATTTCCTCAAACGAGCGCTTCCAATACTGCTTCTTTTTCTTTTTGAGAAGTCGGTGTTCTTCCCTTCTTCTCTCCTTGTAAATCTCGTTATACTGATCGTAAGCAGCCCTCGTTCGTGTTTGCATAAGCATTTGTCGTGCTCTTTGCTTGGCTGCATTTACCTGCCTGCATTCTTCATCGAACCATGGGTTTCGTTTTGGTGGCCGAGTGAAACCCAGAACCTCAGAAGCAGCGGTTCTGATGGCTTCTTGGCATTGCTGCCACTGGTCTTCAATATTTAATGCTGGCGGCATGGGATTCAAGGATAGTTGAAGGGACACTCGATTGGAAAAGGCATTGGCAATCTCTTGCGATTGTAGCTTTCCGACGTCATATTTCTTCACAGCGTTAGTTCGTGCTGGTCGTGAACAAGATATCCTCATTCGTACCTTGGCTACAACAAGGTAGTGGTCCGAGTCAAAGTTGGCACCTCGGAAAGTTCGGACATCTAGCACACTGGAAGAGTCCCCTGCGTCGATCGCAATATGATCAATTTGGTTGACGGCTGATTGATCAGGGGATCGCCATGTAACGAAGCGCGTACCACTTACAACAAGATTTAGCCCCGCAGCAAAATCGATTAGCCTCAATCCGTTTTCGGAGGTTTTGTCGTGGAGGCTATGCTTACCGATTGTGTTTCCGAAGATGTCCTCCTTCCCTAGTTTTGCGTTGAAATCGCCAAGAACGATTTTCACGTCGTGTCTAGGGCACTGTTCATATGTTTCTTCGAGGAGCTCGTAGAAACAGTTTTTGGAATCGTCGTCTTTTTCTTCTGTGGGGGCGTGGGCGCATATCAGGCTAATGTTGGCGAATTTAGCCCTGATGCGGATGGTCATTATACGCTCATTGACTGGATTTTGGCTAATCACCTTATCCCTGAGTCTCCCTCTTACGACAAATCCGCACCCAAATAAGCGCTGTTTCTGTTGTCTGTAGCAGTCGCCATAGTAGATGTCACAGTTTTTCATCTTCTTTTTGCCCGGTCCACTCCATCGCACTTCTTGGTTGGCGGTTATGTCTGCTTTGCAGCAGTCCAGGGCGTCCGCTAATTCTCCAGCTGCACGTAGTCCGTTAAGAGATCTTACGTTCCACGTGCAGATCCGGAGGTCATTGTCCTTTTTTCGGTTGCTTGGGTCGTCAACTTTGAAATCATTATCGTTATCCGAGGCTGTTCGTTGTTTCGGAACAAATTATTTTTTCCGTGGTAGGGTAGTTAGCCCTACGCACAACCCCCAACCTGGAGGGCCAGGTCCTTTTGGATCCCTTCGGACACAAAGGGCTGGAGTATCCAGAGTCAGTACCCTGCTGCAGGGGTGTGAGTGCTGCCGTTGGCTCACCAGGAGCTCGTCCGCCACCATCTCTACTTCAATACCCTGTCCTAGTATTGAAAGACCCTGAAAGACATTTAAACCAAATATGTTGGAGTAGCTCCTTCAGGGGTTTCTGCTTTTATGACTGCTGAAGTCCACCGTTGATTCTGTCCTTCGAATTCATCCGCTGACACATTTACACGAAAGCTCTCGTAGACCACTGAGATTCGTGCAGTCAGTCATTGTTCGCAGAGCAATTATAGTGTTGATCGCTCACAATTCTTTTGTTCCGGATTCCTTCGTCAACACTCGCACTTACTAGTTTAGGAGGTCAGCTCTGGACGGAGCATCCCAGGTCCCAGTGGATACCGCTTGGAGGTATAGTAAGCACAATTGACGTGTACTATAAGTTACAGCATCTGGGCGCCGCCAAGTTGGCACCAGTCAGAGCCTACCCGAATAGTACAACGCCCATCCACTACGCCGACAAGCCAGAGACAATTGACGTTTTAAATGACAATATTCGTGAAGCCATTGGTGAAATAAAGCTGTACACAATCGATAATGTGCTTAAAAATTGGGTCGATCGTGTAGGCTACTGCATGGCCAGACCAGACAGCCATTTGAATGAAATTATTTTCACTTACTTTCCGGAATGATTGTACTTTCAAATAAAAAAAGAAATTTGAGAAAATATTCAGTAGTTTTTTTTTTAAATATTTTTTAAAAAAAAAAAAAAAGTTATTTGGGGAACCCTTTAGAAAATGTAATAGAAGATATCAATTACAAGTAATCGAGATCAAAACTCATTGTAATTATTGTTTTTCAACTCTGCTTTCCAACCTACTCATTTGGGCAGCCAGGCGTTGTGAACATTTTTAAGTTTTACGTCAGCTTTTTACCTTTTGCATGTGAAGCAGGAAAACTTCTTCTTCGTATCTATAACACCAAGTAATCAACACAAGTGAATTTGATTCAGAGCACCTTAGCTAAGGAGTATTTGACAGTTTTCTTTACGAAACATTTCCTTTTACCTTTTTGACCACTTTCAGAAATAAGTAATTTAGTGCATGTAAAGGATAAGAGTTTCATCTCGACAAGAATTCAATTTGTTTTTCTCTGGTAAACAATCACTTCCATATGAGGATTCAGAAGGATCATTTTAATTTAAGTTCTCCACAATACAAAGGACTTTATTTCATTCGATAACATCCAGATAACGGTCAATGCGCCTCTTCCGATCCGTTAAAGAGTGATTGATTTTTTTTATTTGTTGTTTGATATTTTTTTCTTTGCTGCGAATGGTTTAGTTAAGTGTCCTCTAAAGAGAGAAAGCATCGCATGCGAGTTGTTTTATTTTCTATTTTTTTATTTTGGAGCTTAAAATCCCTTAACCGAATAAAAGGCTTACTTTTGTGTTGTTTGAATAAGACGATACAATTTAAGCCGCTACAACGCAATGGATGAGTTTTTTGTTGTGCCTTTGCTTTGATTGACTTTTTTCCAATTCCATTGTCAAATATTTGGATTCAATAGCAAACATGGATTTTAGAGATTTTCTCCATTTATTGCGTTTTGTGTTGTTGGTTTTTCTTCTATTTTACCTTTTTTTTCTGAATAGACTCAAAGTTCTATTTTACTGCGCTATGAGATTGTGATGTGTGTGGAACGTTCGATTCTGTTCTGTAAAGAGTCAACATACTTCACTTGATACCATAGAGCATAGACTGTCATTAAACTGAAATCATTGCATCCCTGGGGTTATTCCAGCTACCCGACCGCGGGGTACTTCGTATTCAACTTGGTGCTCAATAACTGTAGTCTATGCAATCATCTAATGCCCTGCTGCACATTGAACCTAGCGAACGGTGTTCGTTGTCATTGTTCTTTGGCATTTCTGTGTTATGACAATGCGGGTGGATGATTCAATGAATTGTAAACCTTGCCTTGTTGAAAAATACCTATTCTGGCATTTGAGAGAAAAAGCGTTGTGTATTTACGACAGCAATTAGCTCGAAATAAATGTTGACCCCTGGACAGGCTGAGAAGGGATTAGTGGTGCAAGAGACACAATAATAGAATGACGCGACCGATATAAAACTGCTTCATAGATTTGTTCGTCGTCATCATACGGACATCGTCTGGTTTTTTAGTGAGGCAATAGGTTCGTTGGGTGAACCAGGGCTGTCCCAGCTTTTCCTTACAACCCTATGAGTTTTCATTTTTCAAAAAATGGCCTGGCCACAAAATTACCACACATTCCTGTCATTTGAAGAAAAAACCATGCCATTTGCCAGCAGCGTTCATTTCCTAAACATGCCATTGCAAAAACCGAGTCATATTTCAGGGCAATATTAGGGTAAGCCCAGGGCTCAAGAAACACTTATTTGACATTCAGGGCGAGTTAAAATATTTCAAAAACCTCTTTGTGGTGACCACAAAGCAATGAACAAACCTAATGGCAAGTGGGCATTTTGGAGAATGATCTTAAAATATACGGGTTTGATCTTATGATCAACAGAAACCCTTTTATAGGGCTTGGTTAATGTTATTGTTCATAACATGACTATAACCACTGCACATAAAAGTTCGTTTAGTTAAAAATGGAATTAGTTATTTAAAAAATTTATTAAAAATAAACCAATCAGCCACTAAACCACTGCCACTTGCTAATTTTAATAGCTATACTTTTTGCCTTTTTTTTCAATATAATCAATCTCATTAAATCTAACCCAAAAACTCTATTCTCTGAGCAAAAAAGGGGTTTATGAACAAGGTAGTTTTTTTTTAATTAAAACTAAGACAGATTTTGTGGTTCGGTTTTCTGTTTTTAACTCAAAAGAAGCAAAAGTTAGTTAAAAAGGCTAAGTATTTAAAAATTTTACTTAGGGAAAAACGGATTTTCTTTTTCAACATTTGAACTTTGCTCAAAAACTATTTACTAAATTAACTTAAACTAAAATCTTAGTAAGAGAACAAAGTATTGGCTTTTAAAAACAGTATATGTATGTGACTAAGAAGTTTTTAAATAACTTTTCTTTAAAATTAAGTAATTTTTTTTTATAAAATTGCCTCTCCTGCCTAAACGGAGGGAAATAGAATGTCCACCGCCCTCCTCCACCTCCCGTCGTGATGAGTTCTTGAACATTTTTTAACCGTGGGTACGTCAAAAGAAACAACCTTAGCCATGCACATAAAAGAACCATTCAACCTTCTTTTCAACAAATACAAAGCGGCGCGGCGCGGCGCTGCACAAAAAGACTAGAACTGCTTACGAGCTCTACAAGTAGAAGAGGAGAGACGAACACCGTCTTCTTAGATGGAAAAAGAGAGAGCATGAGAAGCGCGCGATCGAGGATATAGAAGGATGCCACATCAGGAACCAAAAGGTAAAAACAACAGCTTCGGGCTACAAGCCCCGAGCCGAAGCCTGCAAAGACGATAAAGGTAACATCGTGGTGGAACCGCAGTCAATGCTGAAGATGTGGAAAGACCACTCTGCAAGCTCTATAACGGCAATGATGAACCCAATTCCGCTGTTAGAGAGATAGAACCATTCGATTTAGGCGACGTAGACCAACAATTCCGCCAGCCCGACCTGAACGAAGTGAAGACAGCAGTATCCAAGCTAAAGTCCAACAAAGCTGCTGGAGCTGATGGCCTCACTGCCAAATTGTTGAAAGCATCAGTCGATGACCTGGTCAGGAGTAGGCACCAGCTCGTTTGCAAAATATTTTCGGAAGAAAACATGCCCGATGAATGGAACCTCAGCATTGTTTCCCCGGTCCTCAAGAAAGGAGACCCTCTCAACTGCGCCAACTACAGAGGTATCAGTCTTCTTAATATCGCATACAAGATCCTCTCCGCCGTATTATGCGAGATTCTGAAGCCATTCGTCAACAACCTAATAGTTCTATATCAGTGCTTTAGACCAGGAAAGTCCACCATAGACGAAATCTTCACAATCCGGCAGATCTTGGAAAAAACCCAGGAACTTCAAATCGATACCTACCACCTTTCTATCGATTTTAAGACCGCGTATGACAGAATCTATAGAGAGGAGTTATGTAGAGCTATGTCTAGTTTTGGCATCCCTACCAAACTTGTCCGATTGTGTAGGATGACGATGGAGAACGCACGCTGCTCCATCAGGGTCGGAAAAGATCTCACCGATACATTCGATGTCAAAAAAGGTTTTAGGCAAGGCGATGCACTGTCATGCGACTTCTTCAACATCGTTCTTGAAAGAATAGTGCAAAACTCCCACGTCAACACAAGAGGCACAATCTTTCAAAGATCCGTTCAATTGCTCGGATATGCCGACGATATTGACATAATTAGAAGAACGCAGCGTGATGTCAATTGCGCGTTTATGAGCATTGAGACGGAAGCGAAGAAAATGGGCTTGGTGGTTAATGAGGACAAGACCAATGATATGTTGTCATCAAGAAAGGACACCCAACACCGACGTCTTGGACAGAACGTCACGATAGACAGCTATAACTTTGAGGTTGTTAAGGACTTTGTTTACCTTGGCGCCGCTATTGATTTAGACAACGACACCAGCGCTGAAATCAAACGAAGAATAACTCTTGCCAATCGCTGTTTCTTCGGACTAAGAAGGCAATTGAGTAGTAAAGTCCTCTCTTGAGCAACTAAAGTGTCCCTGTATAAGACACTTATCATCCCGGTTCTTATATATGGCGCAGAGGCATGGAGAGAAAAATGATTTTTGGTCCCATCTGCATAGATGGAGAGTGGAGAAGAAGATTTAGCGACGAATTGTACGGGCTGTACAGCGACACTGACCTTGTCAAACGAGTCAAGGTCAGTGTTGAGGCCCTAGTAGACTGTAGCGCCACCGTAAGTAAGTAAGTAAGTAAGTAAATACCAAGACTTACTGAAAAGTTCGTTTTTGGTGATTCGTTGAAAATGCCCGATTCTGTACAAGTTTCAATTTTTTAGTCGTATTTTGAAATAGCAAACGCTTAGATTTTGCAACTTTAGAATGGTTTCCAGTGATTGATTAATAGCCCAATTCTTTCAAAACATCACAATTCACAACGTTAGATTTTTATCGCTTCTGTAGGGAGGTTTCGCAGTAGGTACAATATTGGAAATGCTGTTGACTCTAGCTGATTTCTTTCCCTTTTTTTGTGGAAGATGTCTTCTATAATATGTCCTCTAAGTAGAGGGTGCTAATGTTTATGAGATACCTAACCGAATCTGGTACTCAGTTTAGTGACGATGTAGTTCACAAATTGATATCTTGACCAACAATATGAAATAGGCTTGATTCCCGCAGAGTGCGAGTTTTAGAGAAATCGAAACACAAAACTAGATGATTGTAAATGCAGTAAATGAAAAAAAAGTAAAATGAATGCATTAAAAGGTCTCTAGGATACCTTTTCTACTTTTTAAATTTCCAACAATTACAGAAAAAACTGTTTTTAATTAAATCAAATGTAAATCGTTCTCCTCAAAGAAACAATTGTCCACATTTTCTTTGATTTCTTGATTTTAAAATCCGATTTGTCGTGGCCAAACAAACTGAAGTCTACTTTCTTATGATTATCTAAAGCAATTACAATATTAAACAGCTTCACAGCACGACATCACCACACCCCACACGTCACACAAATTGAGGATGATTGGATTTTCTCTAATAAACTTACGTTAGCGGTACTCACAATCAAAAAGCGTTTTCCATTTTATAACAAAATGTTCATAGCGACATGACACCGTAGATTTTTCGTCGTTGTTGTTGTAACCTGAAAACCACGTTGCGTTGGCACACGTAAAACAAATTTAATCATATCCGGGATGTTCCCGAATGTTATCATTGGCATAAACTAAGCTCTTGCGGCGCATATTTATTTACTTAAGCACTTTTATAAATAAATAACATGTTTTTAGCACGTATATTCTCCATACCCAGATAGAAGAGCTCTGTGTGCTGTGTCATACTCGGTGCTAATTATTGCCATGAATAGCTTCATTAAGGTCTTGATAAACTATTATGACGCTATTAGGTTGTAATGCGTTTTTGAGTACTCAACTATCATCATAGCAATTATAACAGCTATTCACTTTGCGCAGTGCGTTTAGGATAGCCGGTTGGGTTCCATCTCCCAGCACGATTTACGTGTTGGTAGAAAAATGTTTAATTATTGTTTTTAAGGGCATGTTTTTAAACTAACACCGACGCACGACGATGGTTTCATAATGTTATTATATGGCTATGACATAAAAGAACAGGTTTAACTTACTATGGCAAGTTGTGCGGAAAACCATTTGAAGTGTGAGGGATGAGTTTTGAAAAACCATAATAAAATTTGAGACAGCATTTCAAGAGGAAACAAGTGAAATCATCGTAAACATTTCAAACTAAGTTATTTGAATTAGAAAAATGTGTGTGGGAGAATTTTTAGAAAGCCGACTAATTGAGTTCTTTGGTGGCCTCTTAACTTTGATTTGGTTCTTTTGAGTTCTTATTGGAACTTTGCTATTCAAAATAGAGGAAAGGAGCTCTCCATAGCAGTACGACAAGCTTCAGACTTCAGACGAGTTGCCAGAATTTTGCTGCTTATAGGGTCGTTAGTTAACTTTAACGGCAGGGGCCACAAGGCGTTTCTTGACAGACTTCAACTCTCTGTCAAACTTAGAGTTTTTGATTCCTGTTCCGAGACTTAGCTGATTTCACTTTGCCGAGAGTGAGTGAATTGACTCACTTTCCATTGAAAATCGATTTAGCTAATAAAACTTGGAACTTGAGTGAGTAAGTACAATTGGCTGTCAGATTACTCATATTTCGGCAGAGACTACTCTCTCAACAGTCAACAGGGATGTCAAGTGTAATGTTTGCATATTCTTTCAAATGGCAGGGATGTGTAGAGGCTTCGTGGTGGAGCACTTTTTGAGGACCGAAAACCAAATGGAGTGTTCAAGGAAGCCTAAGCCTTATGCACAAGCCTCTTTCGTGAACCTACCGATGCGCCACCTACTGCAAAATTAACGCACTTATTTGCTAACTTAGGGAGAGGTCTACAGTAGCGCTCATCATCGTTGTATCACAAACAGGTCAGCGGTCAATGAAACCATACTTGACACGTAAAAATTTATTTACTCTTGTCCGGTAGGGCTTGTCCTAATTTTTTGATAAGAAGTCCCAAAAAACGTTGAAAAGCGATCGCGAAGAAATACAAACAAAGGTTAAGGTTTTTTTGAGACAGCTATTTGCAGACAAGTTGAATTTCCCAAAAAAAAAAAAAAAAACAGATCGGCAGTGCTCAGATTTGGAGTTGGTTTTCTTTGCTCGATGTCAATAATAAAGCTACTAATGCAATCTTTTGCCATGCCCCAACAAAAGGAAAATACAAAACAGCATCAGCTTTCTCTCAAATACCAAATACAATAGAAAAGTCGCTGGGGATTTGTTCGTAGAGTAGGTAAAAAACAATTCTATTATTCGGTTGGATTCTGTTTACGTGGAGATATTTAGTTACATGAGTTCTTAGGTGAGGGGACTAGATCCTTTTAAAAAATTAAAAAATACAAATTAAAAAAAGAAAAAACTGCGCAGCAGTGAGCGTTAATTGAAATTACTGCACTTTTTGAGCGTCTAATAAATGGTTGTCGTTGTTTTTGGTCTGGTTTTTCAGGCTCGCCCTTCGTAATATGATGGCTAGCAGTGTTTTAAAAATTCGATTTCCCCACTTTTGTTGACCAAAATGGAAAAATTGTGGTCAAAACCGATCAAAGCTTAACTAAGAATGGGATTTTGTAACACGAATAGAGTCTAACTTGGCTGTGGACAACATTTTCACGACTTTTCCCAGACTTGAAAAGAAATTTATTCGATAAACGTTATACAAAAATGAGCACGACTGTGTCGCCCGAACTTGAGAAAAAATTTCAGTTATAATCGTGTTAGTCTTCAACGAGAAAGTCGATATTCGAAAAACCGTACCTACTTTCAAAAGTACCATTTTTAAACTTTTCCGAAAGTACTTTTACTTCATAAGAAAGACAACCTGAACCTAGTCCTTCACATATTGAAATCGTTGGAGCCGTTTTGGTGAAAAATAGGTATTATCTTATAGGTTGTATGACAGGTACCGTTATTTCAAGACCTAGAAACCCAATTCCGAAAACCCTATGTGCAAACTTTGAAGAAAATTGGTTTAGTGATTCAGGCTGTAGATCCATATTCGGATAGACAGACAGAATTGTAGGACCCACAGCCACCTATCATGGTAATATTTTTTAATTAATTAATTAATCTCAAAATTTTTTTTCCTCAACTGCAAAACTTGCCTTATAGTACCTATAATCGTAAGTAAGAAGGGGACGAGTTTCGGTACACGTTATCGAATAACTCGTGACGGAATTATATGAATTTGGTATTACCACTCAAGTTATCGAGTAATCTAGTACTACAATTTAATTTTATTTGTGACTAGCGACCCGCCCCGGCTTCGCACGGGTACAATGCTGATACTAAATACACTACAGAAAAAATGTGAAGTGTGAACGTTGAATATAAAAACACAGCGTCCTGCTATGGCTTCGTACGGATATAAAATACATACATATAGCCTATGTCACTCACTGAAAAAATGATAAAGATCGATCCAGTAGTTTTGATTTATTCATTACAGCCCGTGGCCTGCACTCGTTAAATTTAGAGTAAAACAATGATCACTGCTAAATTCAAAGTGCTATAGGGAGAACCGCGTCATCCGACGCGCTCCCACCGCACCGCCCCGGCGAACTGGTACCGCCGCAAACGCGTAAGGTTTAGCCAGCGCTGGCAATGCTTTTTTTTTTATATAAAAAGAGGAGACTTATATGCTAATCTGGAGTACTCAGACCTAATTTCCGGTCCATTGTACAACCAGGGTAGCAGCCTTCCCTTTTTTTGTGTAAGGCCTCGGCCACGCAGTAAGCGGCAGAGCGGCGAGCGGCTGAGCGGCAACTCTAAGCGGCGTATGGCCAGGCACTAAGCGGCTGAGCGGCAACTCTAAGCGACGTATGGCCAGGCACTGAGAGCGATTGCTTTTGAGCGATTAGTAGTTAAAATGCCGTTGTCAAGAACAGTTCGCCGTATTTTACTGTCGGAAAATCGTTTGTATGTGTACAAATTACTTAAACGTATACAAAAAAGAAGACGATTTGGTGTTCATCCGATTAACCAATTAAGATCGGAATTTGGTGAATTTAATCATTTATTTTTGAATTTACGAAGATTCTGGCAATACCTACGTATGTCTATCGAATCTTTTGATTTGCTGCTTGAAAAAATGCCTCCTAAATTAATAAAACAAAGAATTGCTATTTCTCCAGAACAAAGATTGGTTTTAACTTTAAGGTATGTACATTTATTATTACATTTCTTGGCTTTGAACCATCCGCACGCTGATCAATCTCCAGACCAAGAAAACAACCAACTGGCCTTTGTTCGATTTCAAATTCTTTTTGCAAATGTTCAATCACGGATTCCACTTGAGCTTTATCGTCTCCAGTCACAATTCCATCGTCTACATAAATTGCACTTATAATTGTTTTTCCATTACCTAAGATCTTTTTAAATTCGTTAACGGAAGCACTCATTCCACTCAATATATGGACGCTTCGTCACTGATATTTAAATATAAAATGCTGTTTGCCGCTCAGAAAATTAAAACATGTTTGATTGCTGAGCGGCGCCGCTTTGCCGCTCAGAATTTTGTTTTGCCGCCCGCTCATTGCGTGGCCACTCCTATGTGATTTCATATGTTTTAATTTTTTTTCTCCGCTCTGCCGCTCTGCCGCTTACTGCGTGGCCGAGCCCTTACAGTAGTTGGAAATAAGGTGTTAGTAATTTCACATATAACCTCAAGGGCGGCGTCCATATGAAATTGGGAGGCTGATAAAAAGTAAAGAAGCCCAGAGCGGGATTCGAACCCACTCGTCCGGCTTATCTACTGAACACTCTACCACTTGCAATGTTAGCGCAGTTTGTAACGACATCACATTACAAATCTTAAAATTTCTCGGCTTTTCTTTACTAGAATATGCAGGCATTATACATATGATTTCCCTTGAATCACTCTATTCAACAAAAAAAAAATCGCATCAAAATCCGTTGCGTAGTTTTAAAAATCTGAACATACATAGGGACATAGGGACACAGAGAAAGCGACTTTGTTTTATACTAAGTGAATGAATGAATGAATGAATAATTGTGGTCTGGTATTGCACCTCGACCTATTTAGATCTATTGCACCCCCTACTTCTTAAGTGGTATTCCTTTATATATATCTAGATTATTTCCTCTGATGGATCTTATTATCTGGGCTACGCTTAAGAGTTTTAGATCCCTCTCCTCTACATAGTAGGATCCTAGGTACTTTTTCCTTTGGTGTATTAGAGCTTCACAGTGACCTAAGAGGTGGTCAGGAGACTCTTCCTGTTCGTTGAAGATTCTGCATTGGTCGTCGCTCTCTTTTAGGTGATATCTTAGTCTGCAGTGTCCAGTTAAGAACCCGGCTAGCATTCTTACATTGTTTACACTTAGTTTTATTGCGTCTTTTTGAAAATTTTTATTCAATTTATTACGAAGATAAATTATTTCATTTAAAATTTGTTCCGTTCAAACCGATCACTTTCGTTGTCCACGAACACATCCTCCGAAAGAAAATCGTAACCGTCTAGGTTTCAATTAACAAGATTTATCTTAACAACTCCAACCGAGTGCATTTAATGTTTTAACCTTCTGAAATTCTCAATAAAAGTTGTAATTTTTTCTTTTTACAAAGGAATGAGTTTTGCTTGCAAAAATGAGTTTTGCGAAATGTGAATTAATAAAAACTCGATGATAGTGAATATTCAATGTCGATGACAATTTTGAATAGCTTCACGATACGTGAGGTCACGATTCACGTATGCTGCAATCCCAAAATGGTCACTCACCCGACCACTGTTGCCACTCCTTCACACGTTAACGATAACTCACGATATACATCGCAACGCTGTAATTCGGTCCCAGATCTCCTTTTTTCTATCTGCCATTTTATTAACAGCATGGTTAATTTTCTTTCTCACACAGTTTTCTTGCTGCGTCTACTCTCAACAAAGATTTTCCATTAAAAACTTAAAAAAAACTTTCATCAGATGAGCCTTGCCTCGTTCTACATAATCCTTAGTTGGTATTCGATGGTTTATTCACTTCCATAGGCTTTGATTTTTTTTTTTTCGAGTTCATTTTACACCCAGGTATAGCCCAGAGTTGAACTCAATAACTTAATCATTTGACAGCGTCAGTTCATCGAAAACATGTACCATGACAAGGGCAAAGTGTTTTGACATTTGTAACAAGTGATGTAAATGTATGCCAAAATAAAAAAAGTTTTTCTACTCAAAAAAATCCAAACACTCCCACATATGACGGGAGGACATTTATGTCGACCCTGATGCTGGAAACTGAACAATGTGAGATTTTATCGATTCACTCAAACCAAATGGATTTATGTGACCGACAAGGATTTTCACTTTCCACACGATATTTTACACACTTTCTCTTCAACACCTTAATACTAATTTTGGAAGTGCTTTTTGCTGACCAAAAATAAAACGTATTTTATGTTATGTAAAAGTGCACAAAGGATGTCAGTCATACAATTTTCTCAGAAGGATAACTCTAATTTTTTTCAATTCCATTTAAATCTGAAATGCTAGACAATCCTTGCACTCATTTGAATTTGAAACTTTATTTTGAACAATGTTATTGTTATTTCTTGAAAATATATTACCCGGAATCAGAATCCACACAAAACGCTTCTCTTCACGACAGAGCTCAAAAAAGCAAACTTTATCATGAACCCTTTTTAAAGTTTATCTTTTCTTCAAGCCTCCCAAACGCAGCGCTGCGCTCGTTAGTTTATGCAACACACTTTTCATACGTCTAAGAGATGTTATAACTTTTTTTTCTACTTTCAGGTAAAAATAAAGCTCTATCGTTGTAAATATTTCTATTAAAACAAAACCTCAGAACTCAGAGGATAAAATAATGAATATGCTGTGCTGTTTTTGGTCTGCATCTGCAGTTGCTTTCCTTCCCAGGATTTTTTTTTCATTCATTTTTCTATGATGTGGCTTAGCAATTTTTTCCCTCAATGAATGAGAACAGTGTTACCACAGAAGCTATTGCTTTTATCATATACCGTAGCTCAGTTGTGCCTATATGAGCAAGTTATGGTGACTACTGATGCTGACTGGCAAGCCTAGGAGTCGATAAACTCTTTTACATTATAACCCTTTCAATGACTGGAGGCTAGGATGCATCAATGTCTGAGAGCTTCACATATCTACTTTTAATGGCATTACCTAGGCGGGCACACACACACACACAAACAAACGAGGGATGAATAAGTGCGAGGAAGAAGGGTTTGATGAAGATTAAAGGATTTAAACATTTTATTCTTTTTTTAGAGTCGAGGAAACTCAGAGGAACAATTCGAGGAAATAATGGAGAAATAATAATTCATAAAAATTAAATAAAAATATAATAATATTTTGTTCTTTGCTTCTAAAGCTCAGGAGGATTTATGAATAAAGTCGTGTAATAGAACAGTGGAAGAAAGGATAAAAAATAAAAAGATATTGAAAAGATGGAACAGATGCCAGAGCTGCCGTTGAAACAAAAAAAAACTTTTAAGAAGAAGTCCCTGCACAGTTTCACGGATCTGCTGGTTTTCCAGACCAGAGGTAAACACACCGGATACAGCGTCAAAAAATACAAAGCCCTTCAGTTATGAGAGTTCGCTTTCTTATTACCCCTAAAATACATTATGTATCTTACCTAATTTTGGTAGTCCAGAGACTTCACGGTAAGCATGTTGCATGTCTACCTGTTCCGTTCAGGTTCGAATCTCAGAACATTCAATTGTTTTTCTTTGAGAAAGCCATAAAAAGCGCCGTCTCACTTAGCTGTTCGGATTTCTCAGCTCATCTAAGATCTTCTTCATTTCCTGCAAGGTATCAATAAATAAGTAATTAGAGTGGCGCAACCAAAATATGGTAACCTCGGAGCCTAGTGCATTTCAAGAACATACAGCCTTGTGCCTATTTCGAACGACTTACCTCAAAGTTTTTCATGACAGTGTGTGATACCCTTGGCATGATACTTAGCATGTCTGCCTCTTAACCAAAAGGTTCGTGGATTAAATCCTAACAGACAATAAAAAATGATTTTTGTTAGTTAGTTTTAGTTGTAATGACTCCTTTATTTCTTTGCATTTTTACATTTTTGAAAACTAATTCCTTAGCCTAATTAGTATGGCCTCTGTGGTCGTCTACCAGCTTTTTTGTTTTTTCTTTTTTTTATAATCTTAGGTCCCCTCCATTCCTTCACAAGGCATGGTGCTAGGACCTGGGGCTCCTCGCTTTGTCTCTCCATCTTATTTATCTATTTATTCTGTGTAATTACTCTCGGAGGACTTACCAATTCCAAACGAAAAGTGATAAACGGGGTACAGTACCGCGTAGCTAGTTAAAAATGGGCACATACTTCCGGTTGTGTGCTACGAACAACATCAAAGTTTGAATGCAAAAGCTTTCTTTTTTTCTAAGAATCATTTTCAAGTTGATACAGGGTTATCAACTGCACGTTAACTATGAAAATTTGATAAAATCATATGAAAGATCTTGAAAAATTAAATTTAATATTACAAAGGTTTTTAAGCAAAAATATGAAAAAAAAACTTTTTTGAACTTTCAAATACTGCAGAAGGCAGACATCTTAGCTAAAGACAGCGCGTCTTAACCTTTCTGTGGTGTAAATAAAAGCACCTTCAAAAACACCGCCAACACTAATCTTACTAGAAGAATCAAATAAAGCTTGGCGTAACTCATCTGGCCAAACCTGTTCAAAACTCTTTTTGACAGAATATACTAAAAAAAAAACATTCAAATCCTCATGAACTTCAATAGGATAACCCTAAAAACTTGTACAGTACTACTAACCGGCCACTGATTTTTTAAGACATCTTCACCAATGAAAGTTAGTAGCGGACCCCATCTGTAGACTAAGCCACAAAAATGAAGAAACATCTCTGCACATTGTAACAGAACAGCACTTTTCCGCTTTATAAAAGAAATACTAGACTATGAGATCATTCCCCTAGATAAACTCAAATTCAATGACCTGCAGAAAATTGCTGACTTCTGGTTCAACTCAGGAGCAGGAGAACTGCCCTGAAACCATACATGGGTTGGCACAATAGGTTTCATTCACACCGCAGTGCTCAGAGCTGCTAAGCTGATATAAAAAAGTTGAAAATTTAAACAAAATTGTTAGGCCAGTTTTGTCTAAAAACGGATTTTTACTTTAACCTAGTTTTATCCTTTAAAACAATTTTTTTTTTAAATCAAGTATGCAAGTCGTAAGATCTAACCGAAAGATGTTTTGACAAAATATTTTGAAATAGTCAAAGATACTTACCTACTTAGGTGGGCATTACAGTTCGGGGTGAACCTGGGCCTCAACCAAGATCGTTCTATAACGACTTCTATTTCGGGCGAGCTCTCTCCAGTTTCGCACTCCAAGTCGGTTGAGGTCTTCATCCACTTGATTGCGCCACCTAAGACGAGGTCTTCCCATTCCGCGAATTTCCCTGCAATGTGCTTTCGAACACCCGACGAGCCGGAGCGTTTGGGTCCATCCGCTCTACACGGCCCAACCATCGTAGCCTCGTGATGCGTACTCTTCTCGCTATGCCCATGTCGCGGTACAGCTCATACAGCTCGTTGTTGTATCTTCTTCTCCACACATTGTCTTCGCATACGGGACCAAAGACCATTCGGAGAATTTTTCTTTCGAAACGACCAAGGTTTTCCTCATCCACTTTCGATAAAGTCCATGCTTCCGCGCGGTAAAGCAGGACTGGGATGATTAAGGTCTTATACAATGTTACCTTGGTTATTCTGGAGAGGGTTTTGTTTCTCAATTGCCTTCTTAACCCAAAGAAGCAACGGTTGGCAAGAGTTATTCTCCGTTTGATCTACGCACTGATGTTGTTTTCCGGGTCTATATCGGTTCCAAGGTAGAATGTCTGTCGATTGTGACGTTTTGTCCAATTCGTCAATGTTCTGTGTCCTTGTTTGATGACAGCATATACTTCGTTTTGCCCTCATAAACCATCAAACCCATTTTTTCCGCTTCTGTTTCAATACTCGCAAAAACACCTATGACCTCACGCTTATTTCTTCTCATTACGTCAATTTCGTCTGCATAGGCGAGTAATTGTACAGACTTTTGAAAGATTGTTCCTCTGGTGTTGACGTTTGAGTTTCTTACAATCTGTTCAAGTATGATGTTGAAGAAATCGCAAGACAGTTTGTCGCCTTGCCTAAAGCCTTTTTCGACATCAAAGGTCTCGGTGAGTTCCTTAACAACCTTGACAGAGCAGCGTGAATTCTCCAAAGTTATCCTGCATAACGTAAAACTTTATTTCCAAGGAAGTTGCACAGTATGACAAGGCTAAGAAAGCTTAAAGGGGGTCTTCTGTCATCGCGGTTTCAAAAAACTTGATTTTTTTTTTACTCATTTCGAATTTAGTAACTATGAGGAACTTGCATTATGAGGTATTTATTCGAAAATATGCTGGTTAAATGCAAGCCGGGTAGGCTTGCCCACACCTTTTACGCTGCGCCGCGCCGCTCAGCTGTTGGCCGTTGTTGGCACGTTATTCACGGAACTATCGAAAATATTGAAAATGTTGTAGATTGATTCGTATTCAAAAACGTCTCACTGTGATTAGACACAGAGTTTATAAAAAAAAGAATATGTTTAAACTCTTTACAGCTATCCAAGCCACAAAAGCAGGGTACTAAATTTTTTCAAACCGCTGCCATTTTGCTAAATTTCAAAATCTTTCATGTAGCATCTGTTTCGTAATCCATCGTCAAAAATACTTCAGATATTCAGGCGTGAAGGTAGATGACCCAGGTAAGTGACAAAAGTTCCATATAAAGAATGTTTTTTTGAAGGGTATAGAACTTATAGATTGGCAGCACTGTTTTTGTTGCCAGCCATTTTGTGATCTGCTATGTGATTTATCTTTGAAAATAAAAAAAACCTGTAACTCATTTTGAGGACCAATAATTTTATGCTGATTCTGAATAGCTAAGTTAGAAAGCGCTTTTTGTGGCAGTAAATTGACGACAGGCATTTATATTAACTTATGAAGTAGTGAAATAAGTTTCACTGATTTTCTATTAAAAATAAAAAAAACCAATATAAATTTTAAAATGAAAAACATTGTGCCATTTCAAATATTTAATCCGCACGGTCACCGAGCCAGTCGTAAATTCGTTGAAAGGCCCATTCTATAGAGTGTTTTTCAGAGATATACAAATTCAAAGTGAAATAAAACACGTAAAAATAAGTTTCATAAAAATGGTGTTGGTTTTAAATTGAAAATATTCTTATGCCATTGGCATTCAAAAACCATTTCGTGCAAATGGGCCCAAAGGCTTGCTCGAATCAAGCGCAATCGGAGAGTTCAATTATTCACAACTGCGGCCGTAAATAGTTTTTGTGAATTCACTGCTTCGTTTAGAAAAACACTGCCTACTGGTGCGTTACCTACAGCCCCTACACGAAACATCAAATCACAACGTCTGGTTCAACAGTAAGAATAACACAAACACCCTGTTATGTCGACATGAAATTGATTGCGTGAGCTATTATCGAAATATTTTCAAAAATATTTATTGCATATTTGTAGTCGTTGATATGCAAACAATAGCTGTTCAATCTAACTCCGGTTGTCAAAATCCAGAATTTGTTTGGCTCAACTTGATTTCACTGCTGTAAATAATAATAGAAAAAAAAAAACACACAAAAAATAATGAAAATAGAGAATCCCAATTCCCAACCATAGTCCCATTGGAGTAAGAATTTTCCCGTAGAGAGCTCTCTAGTCCTGCGCATGTTTTCTCCACTCCTCATCGGAAATCCAAAGCAGCAAGACATTCGCTCTCTTCGCCCCAAAAATAAGTCGTCCAGTCGTAGTCGTGTCTCGTATACAATGAACAAGATACGAAAAGGCTCGAATCGCCAACAACATTAGTTCTTCGCAATCTTTCGGATCAGTCAGATACGTTGTTCGGCAATACTAGTAGTACGTGCAATAACGGAATTATCGGTTTGCTGCTACAAGAGTCCTTGCAGCTACATATTCTTGTGTTTGTATTTTCTGTGCTCCATCAACCAGGGAATAAATACTTGGGGACAAGGTTAGACGATCCCTTTCTCCAAACGTGTCTGTTGGCAGTGGTTTAAATTGTGGCTAAGTAACGATGCCATAGCACTTTAACTTCCTGCACAGTTATGGCTCAGTGAATCGACGATGGTGATTCCTTTTCCAAAGTTACCTTGAAACACAGGTATACATACATACACCATAGCAAATAAAAGTTGTTTTCCAATATGATTTAAAAATAAAAACAACATCTCTGGTTCCCTAAACGAGGCAGGATATCCGCCGTTGTTGTCGTTAGGCTTAAGGATTCATTTTTATATCCCTGAGCGTGATTTAGTGCGTGTGCTAAAATATTAGCACCTCCTCAATAAGTATGATTTTATTTTTTTTGGTTTTTGTGTAACAATTAACGCGATTAAATAAAATTTTATGTGCACAGCCAGTGGTGGTTAAATGCGGTGGTGTTGAAATTTGAGTAAATGTGCCATTGCCTCGAGCTCACTCTACATGGTCCCTTTATTAGCTAATTAATCAATTAACGTCAAAGAAATTAAATACAAAAATAAATTTCTACTTTAATTGCTTCATGTGTATTCGGCAATGTGGAAAATGTTTGTGAAATGTTTACAGTTACGCGTAATCCTTCGCGTGAGTAACATCTTTGGAATTATACTCATTAAGGATTGTCGAGAATAAAACACACAAGTGAATTAAAGCAACAAAGAATTGAAGTACTGTTTGGGACAACACAGAACACACGAGGATAAATCATCAGCAGGTATGTACGTTGCTTAAGGTTGTTTGTTTATATAAAAAATTGAGTATGACGCGAATTGTTAGGTTAACTGGAATAGTGACATGATTTAATTACGGGGGCGATTTTCACATAACCGCTCCCTACCATATGACACATTTATCTTTTGGATTTTTAATTGGGGTACCTAGATTGAAATCTTTGTTAGGCAGGACCTAAGATGAACGATAATAACTTTTTTTTTTGTATTAAGGTGTACATACAAGACAGATTTTATGTCTTTTTATAAATCTTTGAGTGTTTTTCGGCATCACATATGGTGTCCAAATGACTGTACGTTAGCTGAATTCCGGTGGATCCACCTTCAATAGCAAGGGTTCGTCTGTTAAAACGACTTGATCTTAGTAACAATTTGAAATGTATGTAGGAAGAAGAACTTCTTTCACTTGTAATGGGTGTTTTTGGCAAGCGGACCGATGGTGGCAAGCATGTACCCTCTTTAGCTTGGCGTTGGAGTTGTTCATGGTACAATAACCCATTAAAAAAAAAATTACGACTGTTAGCTCTTGTTAGCATATCTTAAAATATTGCCAGCTTTCCATGTCCTCGTCCTTGGTTGGAGCATCATCCCCACCAGCATCCCAAGTGTGTTGTTCGAAAAATGACTAGGGTTGAAAACCAAATTTATAATAAACCGTTCGCAAAAATGATTCTCAAAACTACATACCAAATATTTCTATCGTAAGTCCTTCCATAACTTCTTGCAGGTTCTAAGGCCTCATCAAAACGTTCGACAACACATCTACAGTAGAACAAATTAAAATATTTCAAGCAATAATTTAACAATGTTTTGTGTAGTAAACAGTAACATCAAATTTGCACAACACACTGTTTTACCGTTCGTACATTAGGAGCAAACTATTTCATTTGATTCAAAAAAATCGTAACTATTTCCAGTTCTTAAAACAAAAAAAAAAACTATTTGATGCATCATTGAATAAATATAATTTGCAACATACATATGTACCTCCACGGATCATTCGTGTTTCCATTTTTTGATGTAAACATGTTGTCCAGCTCAATTCGGATTGGAATGAGTTTTAGTTTTTCTTCGTGAAACCCTGAAAACAAAAATTTTATTATTATAACTAGCTGTGCTCGCGACTTCGTCCACGCGGAATAGTGACTTTCAGCAGCATTTTAATTTCTTAGGCAAATTATTTTGCAAATAAAATACATTCATGCATTAAAGTAACCTATTGTTATATTATTTTATTTAAGTAAATTTTTGCACACGACGTTCTTATTTTTTCCATGTTTTGCAAAATAAAAAGGTTTTGTGGGTTTGATATACGTAAGCACGTAAGGTGCCACATAAAGTTGCCATGGGATTTTTTTTCTAAACGAACACCTGCAACTTAAAGCGTCTGACAAATCAGTGGGAATTAAAGGAAAACGGAAAATGTTTTCTCCTTTTGCCGTACCAGTCATTATTAAAACTACTATAGTGCCCCATCCCAGATGTGTAATTTGTAACTGTATACAATTCTGGATTACTCATTATTGGATTAGTGGAACACCAACTTGCTGCCACTCCTAATAATCCTAAGAAATTGAGAAACTCTATAAGGTATGATATGACTTGGTCAGTGTCCATAATATTGTCTAATGATAGACTTTCGACAACATCCCCCAATACCTCAAACATAATTTAATTAGTTTAATTGGTTAACTATTCTCATTAGACGGCGCCGAAATTGACCTTTCACTCAGCCATTCCCGATGGCCAATTTTTATTTGAAGATCAAGATAGATATTTCTTCCTAGGTCAACTGTATTTTCGACAGTGTGACAGAAATCACCCCACGGTGAAAGAACTTTTATCGATCCAGCAGTTTCAAGGTTTCCATTTACGGTGTCGATCCCGTAGAAATAAAGGGTTTACTTCTTAAGCCCATGTCCATCCTCAGGCTTCAGGCTATCTCTGAATAAAATTGCATTTAAATCGGATCAGTGGTCTGGGCGGGAGATGGTAACAAGGAAACACGAACAGACAGAGTTAATTTCGGATCTGTAATATAAGTAAGGATGTCCATCTTCAAGTTCTAGACTATCTCTGTACCAAAATTCAAATAAATCGGTTCAATAGTTTGGGCGGTAAATATAAACAAAGAAAAACAGACAGACAGAGTAAGATTCGGATTTATGTTACTAATGTTACTAAAGTCTTCCATTCCCGTGGGAATATGAGGGCCGTTTCCTGAGGATGACTAAGGTGGAAATTTTTTGAAATATGTGTTGTATTATATACTGTATATTTTTCAGTTTGGGCTTAACCGCCCGGTAACAAAGAGAAAACGACAGATGGATTTAATTTCGGACTTATAATATCAATAAATTTAAAAAATATTAAACAATAACAAAAAGTTTTGTTATTGTTTTTACCTGGAGTTGAACTGCATTTTAAAAAAGTCATAAAGACATGGTGGATCTAGAGATCACTTGACCTCAACTCCAAAATAATTATACTATATCAGTAAAGACTCCCGTTCCCGTTGAAATATGGTGACCGTTTCCGTACGAGTTTTGGGGATGAGTTAAAGCTTATGTTACTCGGGGATAGTGTGGCATTCTAACGGTGAAGAAATATTTGAAAACGGTGCTGTAGCTTCTAAGTTTCCGTCTGCGTTCCTGTTCCTGTGGGAATATTGGAATAAAATATATAGCTTATGTCTTTTTCCAGGTTCTTGACTATCTCTGTACCAAATTTCATTTAAATCGGTTCCGGAGCTTGAGCGGGAGATGATAACATAGAAAGACGAACAGACAGACCTGCTTTCGCACTTATTACACAGGCCTGCAAAATGAGGGTCATAACTTCCTCTCTGGAATTTGAAAGCTGATTCTAGGGTATTTTGGTACGCTGATTACGAATATGTCCTTAGTTTTTCTCCATCACCTCCAGATTTTTCAAAAAAGGGTACAGATAGAAAATTGGAAAAAAGTCACAAATTTTCGCATTAAGAAAATATATACTGAAAGTAGTTCATTTATTTAAATGCAGTTTTAAAGATCATTTTTTTAACAAAAAATTAAGTCTAAGATTAGGTCTCTATCATCAGTATTGACTGAGATATCGAATTTAACACAGGTCAAGGTACACCAAAGTTAGCCTTTTCTTAAATTGCCAAAAAGTGATGTCAAAGTTGAGAAACGGACTTTAGTGTAGAACAATTTTTTTCTAAAAATATGACCAAGAATCTCATCCTATGGTATGTAACACGAATTACGGAACACCCTGTATGTGAATGAGCTCATTACTAAATTAAGCCAAAATACCCCTTTTTCGACATGTTTATTACGAATCACTTATACTCATTATGTAGTAGTTAACAAATTACTGATTTGCATTGATGTCTATGTCCCCTTACACTAATTAAATGCAATAAAAACTAAGCTTTATCAATTTAATGACGTTTTATAAATTTTAAAATGCAGGCGTTCAGACATTTTAAATATTCAATATCAAAAAATCCTGAAGTGATGGATTTTTTTCATTATTTTTATCGTAATCAGCACATCAAAATCTATAGAAAACGTTACTCAGATTTCAGAGAGGAAAACCATTGCAGACCTGTGTTATATTAGTAAGGACTTCCGTTCCTCTATAGGAATATGGGGATGAATTAAAGTTTATGTTACTCGGAGATAGTGTAGCATTCTAACGGTGGAAGAATTTTTGAAACCGTTGCTGTACTTTCTAAGTTCCCGTAAACGTTCCCGTTCCTGTGGGAATATAGGGATAAAATATATAGCCTATGTCCTTTCTCAAATCTTAGACTATGTTTGTACAAAATTTCATATCAATCAGTTTAGTAGTTAGCAGGAGACGGTTACATAGAAAGCCGAACAGACAGAGTTACTTTCACATTTATAATATTAGTTGGGAAGTAAGGATTACGTATGTATGTTTTTCAAAGAAAAAGTTCAAACTTACATATACTGTAAGCTTTTCGCGTAATTCTTTCTTTTTGTCCTATTTCCCCTGTGTAACTGGTTTGTTTACCATTTCAACAATAAAAAAAAGGTTTTGAATGTAACTGAAAGTAGAAAGAACAAGTTGCCTTTATGAATTTCCCAATGTTTGTTTTGCTAATTGCAATGGGTTTGGTTTTCTGTGTCGCTGAGCTTTTTTTTTAACATAAATGCACAGATCGTACCGAAAGTGTTGACGTAATAGTATTTTTTTATTTCGACGTTTTCCTATCAACTTACTGAAAAAAAGAAAAAAATTATTGAAGCGGTAATAAAAAGTTAGAAAATCCTTACTTCTTGGTTTTTTTTTTTAGAAAAGATCAAGTTAATTTCATTTAAGAAGTTAAATTCAAATTAAGAAAATAACTGAATGTAAATTATTGTTCTTAGTCTTTCCTCAGCCAATTGAATCAATATCCAAATCAAAAATAAGCTTTAGCTAATTTAAAGAAGTCTTTATTGTTCGAAAGTTTAATGTGAAGTCAAGATCAAAAATATTTATTTTGATAAATACTAAAAAGTATTCTTAGTTGTTTTTGAAACTTGAAACTAAAAAGTAAAGTAAAATCTTCAAAGTTCAATACTCCCACTTTTAGTTACAAGTCAATATTAATGATAAACGTATAAATATTAAAGATTAAAGAAACAAAATTAATGTTGATTCTTCGATTCAACGTTCATCAGATCTCGAAAATGTTGATGCTTAACCTTGGGCAAAGATTTGGTCATAACATCTGCTAATTGTTCGTTTGTGGGCACATATTTAAGTTCATAATATCCTTCTTCAAATTTATCACGAATGAAGTGATATCGAACGTCAATATGTTTGGTTCTCTTGTGGTACTCTGGATTTTTGATGATACGTATTGCGCTCTGATTGTCAATATAGAATATTGGTGCCTGTAATGTAGATTGTAGCAATTCTTCTATTAAATTCTTCAACCAGATCATTTCTTTGACTGCGTGAGCTGCTGCCATATACTCCGATTCTGTCGTTGATAGAGCGACAGATTTTTGACGCTCAGAACTCCAACTGATGATGCTATTTCCAAGCATGAAAACATATCCAGATGTTGATTTTCTTGTAGCAATGTCTCCGGCATAATCTGCATCACTGTAGCCAGATAAACTGATATTATTTTCGCTTTTAAATGTAATTCCCATGTCCATCGTCCCTCTTATGTATTTAAAAATGCGTTTGACTGCATTAACATGTGCTACTGCTGGTTTCTCCATATAACGACTAGCATTTCCTACTGCAAAACAGATATCTGGTCTAGTAGCTACCATCAAATACATTAAGCTACCGATAGCTTCACGATATGGAAATTTTACATCTTGAGCTTCGAAATCCCCAAGATTTTGTGAAGTGTCCGATGGTGTTGTTACAGCATTACAATTTGACATTTTGAAACGATCCAAGATTTTTCTTGCGTATCCTTGTTGATGCAGATGAATAGAATCTTCTCGTTGGATTATTTCGATTCCAAGAAAACAATTTAATGAAGATAATTTTATTTCAAATTCTTTCTGCAGATGTTCAATTACAGATACCATTGCTTCTTCTCTTTCAGCTGCAATCAAACCATCATCGACATAAATTCCCAGAATCATCATACCTTCTCTGCCATTGTACACAAATACACATGGGTCAGAGTTGCACGCTTTAAAACCAAACTTGTTTATGAAGGATGTAAACTTTTTATTCCAGCAGCGTGACGCTTGCTTCAAACCATACAAGCTTTTGAATAACTTGCAAACTTGTTTTGTACCATCTTCATATCCAATCGGCTGGTTCATGTAGACATCATCTTCTAAAACACCGTTCAAGAAAGCTGTCTTTACGTCAAACTGTTTCAGTTTCATGCGTTTCGATGCTGCCATTGCCAAAATTGTTCTAATCGAAGTGAATTTCACAACGGGACTAAACGTTTCTTCGTAGTCAATTCCATACTCTTGTGTGAAACCTCGTACCACCAGTCGCGCCTTGTATCGATCAATACTTCCATCTGGATTCTGTTTAATTTTAAAAATCCATCTATTATCAATTACCTTCTGGTTGAGAGGACGGTCAACCAAATTCCATGTTCGGTTTTTAATAAGAGATTGATATTCTTCGTCCATCGCTAGCTTCCACTGTTCGCAGTCTTTCGATATGATGGCTTCTTGATATGTTCTGGGCTCTTCTCTAACAGCTAGCACTGCGGTATGAACTTCAGATTCAATGCAAATTGATTGTTTTGGCTCACTTCTTTCACGAAGACGACGTTTGATAATGTTCTTCTTATCTACATCGCACAAAGCACCTTGCTTATCCTGAACCTCTTCTGATTCTGATACTGCTACTTCTTCATGAATTTCATTCTCATATGCATTTTCATTTATTGGTGAATCTTCAATTTCGATGGATGTTGTTGATTTCTCAAGTAAAAATACAACGTCTCTAGCAATTTCGATTCTGTTCGAAATAGGGTTCCAAACCCTATACCCCTTGGACTGGTTATCATAACCAACGAACAAGCACTTCAGAGATTTTGCATCAAGTTTTTGTCGCTTTTCTTTTGGAATATGTATGAAAACTTCAGTTCCAAAAACTTGCAAATGGTCGATTTTTGGTTGCTTGTTATACCACAGTTCATAGGGTGATCTTCCCGCAACTGTACTTGTTCCAGTTCGATTAAGAACATAAACCGCTGAATTCACTGCTTCGGCCCAAAATCGCTTGCTCATACATTTGGAATGAATCATTGTCCTCGCTGCCTCTATAATAGTCCGCATGTCCCTTTCTGCACATCCATTTTGCTCAGGATTAAAGGGAATGGTTCGCTGGTGTTGAATGCCCATTTCATTAAAGAAAGATTTCAACTCTCCGTTCACAAATTCAGTTCCGTTGTCCGATCTGAAAATGTGAATGTTGTGACCATTTTCTTTTTGCATCATTCGAATACATTTCTTGATATTGCTTGCTACCTCAGATTTTTGCTTCAAAAAATAAACAAATCGAAAATGCGAATAGTCGTCCTTCAGAAGCAAAAAATACTTGGAGTTTCCAATAGAATTTTCTTGAAACGGTCCGCATACATCTGAGTGAATGATTTCACCGCATATTTTCGATTTTTCTTCACGGCTCTTGAAAGGACCTCTGCAATGCTTCCCATATATACAAGCCTCGCATGTGAATTCTTGGTCGGTAAAGTCGATGTTTTTGTTTTTTAAGAATTTCCTTACGTGAGCGACGTGCTGGTGACCTAATCGTTCGTGCCATAAACTGAGTGAAAATTTCTTTACTGCTACGTTTGCTGTTATTACTTGGGCTTGCGATGACTCATTCACCTTGAATATCATTTGGAACAACTTATCTCTGCGAACTCCCACTGCAACAATGTTTCCATTCTTCAGTAATTCACAACGTTTGTTGCTTGACTGCATTTGATAACCTTGATCCATGGCCTTTCCCGAAGAAAATAAATTCAATTGAATTTCAGGAACATACAAAACATTCGTCATGAGTTTTCTGATCCAATTGTTACCATTAAATGCATGAATGTTTATGTTACCAATCCCTCGAGCAATTATCTTCTGACCATTTCCAACTGTCACATAAGTTTCCTTTTCTTCGAAATTCTCAAACCATTCAAGTCTATGGCTCATGTGGTCACTTGCACCCGAGTCAAGAATCCAAATATCTTTGTCTTCATTCGATGCTGACCCGTAACCATGACACACGAAAGCGTCGATCGATGCTTCATTTTGATGTTGCACCTTATATGAAACACTAGTCTTAGGACAATTTCGCTTCCAATGGCCACCTTGACCACATTTGAAACACTTGCCTTTATGTTGGGGTTTGTTGTTTGTTTTTGATGAATTCTGTTTTTGTGAATTGTTCTTCTTCGGAAAATATCGCTTGACCATAAGTGCTTCCACTTCTTCGACTTGACCTTGAGATTTCAACCGTAATTCCTCTGCCATCAACCGTGCTCGCAAATTTGCCATCGTTTGACAGTCTGAGCTTGCAGATTCCCATGCGCTATGAAAGTGATTGTATTCCGCAGGCAACGACATCAAAATTTTGGTCATAACCATGGATTCGGATATTTCCTCATTTTGATCTCTTAGTTGCTGCACAATTTCCAAAAGCTTTGATAAGAATGTAGCAATGTTGTCTTCTTGCTCCTTAGCAAAACTGTAATACTTTTGTTGCAAGAACAAAATATTACTTTTCGATGCCTGCTCATATGTGCTCTTCAGCGTTAACCACATACTAGCAGCAGTAGCACAGTTCATAATTTGAAGGAGAGGTTGTTTCATACATGCAGTTGAGATAGTTCTTCTTGCCTTCGCATCCAACTTCTTCCATGCTATCATTTCATTCGCATAATTTGCAGAACCGGGTGTTGGGTTAGCAACAGTTCCATCAACGACATCAAACAATTCAGTGGCTTCTAGAATTTGTCGCATTTGGAACTTCCATGTAAGCCAATTACTACCACCTTCAAGTTTTTCAATGCTTATTCTTTCGTTATCCATAATAATAATTCTTCTTTAAAAAAAAACTTATTTTGCTTGAAAATCCTGGACTTGATCAATTAATTCTTGAAAGTTGTACAAATTCGCTTCGAATTGTCTTGTACTCCGTGAACTGGGCCCATAACCTATTGTTCTTAGTCTTTCCTCAGCCAATTGAATCAATATCCAAATCAAAAATAAGCTTTAGCTAATTTAAAGAAGTCTTTATTGTTCGAAAGTTTAATGTGAAGTCAAGATCAAAAATATTTATTTTGATAAATACTAAAAAGTATTCTTAGTTGTTTTTGAAACTTGAAACTAAAAAGTAAAGTAAAATCTTCAAAGTTCAATATAAATAATCGGACGTTAGACCTACATGTTATTCTTTTAGAATATAGTCAGTTCAAAGCGCATACTACGTCAACCCTGTCAGAACTTTTATTTGAACAGTACACTGCTGCCCACTTAATTAGACGCACAATTTTTTTTTTTTACATAACCCTAATTTTTTTGTAAGTGTGGGTAGCAATTGTCAAACAAAATGCATTTATTTGGAAGCTTACTAAATTCTCAACAAAATAACACTTACAAGTCCAAGGTGAGGGGAAGTAAACGGACATTTTTTCTCTCTTTTGTCTATGCTCCAAGAAAAAGTAAATTTTTTTTGTTCACATGATTAGACGCACCTGTAAAATTTGTCAGTTGGCCGCGATCTGTTACGTGAATTACAGTTAGCTGCAAAGTTTAAGCAATAAAAAAGTGTTTGCCACAGATTTCAGTCCAAACTGTTGGTAAAAAAAGTTTTAGCTGTAGAAGAAAAAAGGAAAATTGACGTGTTGCAATCCGATGAGTTTTCAATGAGAAGAATTGCAACAAAAATAGGCCGAATTGACCATGTTGTGAGGAATTTTATTAAAAACAGTGATTCATACAGGGGTGCACTGTTTGTTATGGGGCTGATTCTTAGCTCGAATCCCAGAAAAATTTTGAAAAAAAAATTTGTTAAAATGAGTATTAGTTTTTTTCGAGGAACTGGCAGTTTGTCTGATAGAAACTTCATGCCATCAAAAGTACTTTCTCAAAGTTTCTCAACGCTCAGTCACAATGTATTGTAAAGAGAAATCAGCTATGCCCTGGGACTTTCCGCTCTGCTGCGCTACTATACTAATTTTATTTTCAAAGCAATAGGTTCGTTCGTTGAACTTTACCCAGGGTAAAGTTGTCAAAAAACCTGGGTTTTCCAGTCCTCAAAAAACGCTAAGCCACAAAATCACCATGCATCTCTGTCACTTGAATAAAAATACATTCCATTTGACAGGCCTCAACTCGCCCCAGCTAAAAACTGTGGCGAGTTGAGGCCAGGTTAACCCTTGGGCTCAAAAAAACACCCAATTTGACATTCAGGGCGACTTTAGGTTTTACAGAAAACGATTTGTGGCGACCCCAGGTCTTCAACCAACAAACCTATTAATACATGTTTTTATTTCATTATATTTCAAATAACACGCTCTTAAAGCCCAAACCTATTCTTTGCCAAGTGTAGTATTTTTGCTAATAAATCTAATAATTATGACATCACAAATCTACCAATGAAATCTCAACAACATGTTCGATTGAAAAAGTATTAACTCATTTGTCTTATTTTAGAAAATAAAACTTCAGAATGATTTATATGTAATTATGCTAATGAAAAGGGATGACTTTAATCGTTGGGATCATGGGTAATTTTTGCTAATTAATTCGGAACTCTGCGTTGCGAGACACTGGGTTTCAAGTTGGTTGTTCTGATGCTTTTTATAGGCGTTTGCTTTAGCCAACACATCACCAAATTCTATGCTCAATGCGGTAATTAGTTTTGGATTTGTACATATGTATGTTTATTCTAATCGATCTGAAAGTACCTACATAGTTACATGAAATGAAAAAAAGGGAAATCAATTGAAAGTCTAAAAGGGAATTGAGTATGTATGGACCTTTGTCAATAAAATAAGTCTGTAATTCATTGGCGTCATTTTGGTCCTATTTTAGCCAAATGCTGTTCGCTAAGTTGTTTTTAAATTTGAAATTCCATGATACATGTGTGTTGGGGTGGACCTACGTTTCTAACGACATGCACTCACTATACCCTTGTATTAACAACAAACAACAACATCAAAATTGATCTGCACGCCTTGTTGACGCCTACAAAGAAAGTATATTTACGTAAGGAATATCAATATGTTCTTCTTGACGCAGATAAGTACTAAACTTTAAAGCTTGTCTTCAAACATGTCACAAGATAACAACTGCAGAGTTCAGTAGTTGATTTGAGATTTCAAAATGATGATGCAAAAGAGCAAAATATCTTCATTCTCAGATTTAAGAATAAAAGCGCAAGTGAGATATGACGCATGGCGGGCGGTATAAAATGAGGTTGTTATGCCTCGTATGGTAACACGAGTAACACGATTAATTTTTCTCAAGGAAATTTTCTTCAGGCCAGATGTATTTTGGGGGGTTTTATCCAAATCTGGTGTTTCCGTCCGAATTTAATACTTCACCTTAATGTACCCAAATAATGTGAATAAACCACTGATGTTATAACCACGAATTTACTGGTTTTGTAATTATCTTAATTACATTTAATGAAAAACATGAATTTGACAAATGATTTGAGTTTATTTAATGAAACAATCTAGCCACGAATTTACTGGTTTTAAAACATGAATTGACAAATGATTTGAGTTTATTTAATGAAACAATCTTGATCTCATAGACACTAACTTCCAACAACCTCTTGATGTGCTTTTGCACCTCTACTTATTATTTATTTATGCTGACATGGAAAACATGAAAAAATTCCTAACTACCCATTTTCACTTGAATTTGGGTGCTCGTGTTGTTAACCTTTTTTTCTTTTTGTGTTGATTTCGATGCTCTCATTTCAATGCTCGTGTTTGGTCAATGCTGATTCCGCGTCTATGTTGTACTGTGTTGTAGGTGTGTTAATTTGGGTTGTATGATGATGCAATGCCATGCATAACAAGGTCAATATCTGTTTACAGCAATTTATTCTTAGCGGTTTCTTTAGTCCTTTTTAATTCAATGTACCTTAGTTGCAATGCAAGACCTTCCTGAATACGAAACAACCCTTGACTGAGGATATTTCTGACCCAGGCGTCATTGACGTAGTCATAGTTATCATTCTTTCTCCGCCAAAGAGCATACTTAATTTCATCAGAAAAATAAATTTTTTTTTAACTAAACCCCTGAAATCAATCATCAAAATCATCAAATTTTAATCACTTCTAAAAGCAGTGTTTTTTTCTGTTGGAGGTTTTTGAAATACCAGCTTGAGCACTCAGACTTAAATACCGGTCCATTGTACTTCCAGTTGGGAACCTTCTATTATTTGTTAAAGCTTTCCAAATGTTCAGAGAAAACCAAAAGACGCTGCCATGATAAAGAGCCTAAATTACCACCTCTCACCATGTCTGCGCCGAGTATCTGTAACCTCATGCGAGAAAAAGCAGTACATTCACAGAGGAGGTGCTCTACGGGGTCCTCATCTTCTCCACAGAGTGTGGTATCACTTAAACCTAACACGTTTAAATGCTTGTCAAAAGAGAAGTGCCCGCTGTCAACGCCGCAATAAGCTTTCTACGGTCTTTTCTGCTACGATCAGCTGGCAAAAATGTTGCAGACTCTTACTAACGTTGGGGAGTATACGTTAGGTCTGTTTGCATCCAATGGAGGCAAGCCATCTCCGGTTGTGCTCTTCACAGATCCAATCGTTGATTGAAGCCCTCACTAAGGATGCTGGTAAACCTAGCGACGGTTCAGGTCCTGAGAAAGCTGTCTGAGATTCTTGCCTAGCGAGTTAATCGGCCATCTCAATTCCAGTTATGCCGTGATGGCCCGGAACCCAAATGAGACTCAAGGAATTTATCTTCCGATCGCATTCAGAGAGCTCTTGCATTCCTGGATCACTTTCGAAGTGGTTAGAAGGTCGAAAAGGGCCTTAAGCACAGCTTGGCTGTCGCTGCAAGCAAAGATACTTCTCCCCGTCCATCCATTGTTCGTAACGTGGCTCAAGGCCATGAGGATAGCAGACGCCTCCGCTTGGAAAACAGATGCGTATGATCCTAAAGGGGTGTGCAGTCGTATGTCATCGTTCTTCCAAAGTTCCACAAAGACACCAGCACCAGAACCCTCGTCGGTCTTGGAGCCATCTGTGAAGATACGATAACAGTTCTTTCCAGGTTCAGTTTTCTGGAGCGAACCAGTCCTGAACCGAAGGATTGTTGGCTGAGTAATTTAGACGCAGTTTGAGCCTTGGGATCATCGTGTCAGATGCCATATCCATTAGAAGTGAGTCAAAAGATATGCTGCTTGCGAGCTCCTCAAAGCTCCAATGCGAATTGTGCCAGAAACCACATCTCTTTAAACGAGAAATAGTCTCGAGATTACACTCCATGATGTAGGTATCAAGGTGGGGAGGACTCAGCAGTTCGTCGAGAGCATCTTCCGGTGTGCTGGGGAAGGCCCCAGTAACATCAATACAAACTGTTCTTTGAAGTTTCGCAAACGAGGTAATTACGTATTTACGTGAGAGCTTATTCCACCAAACAACTGACGCATAGGAGATGATTGGTCTTACCATAGCCGTATAGATCCAAAGGACCCTTTTCGGTGAAAGACCCCATGTCTTGCCAAAGGCTCCTTTACATTGCCAGAAGACTGACAGTGCTTTAGAAGTTCTAGACTCGACATGTTTAGGCCAAAGAAGTTTGTTATCCAGGATCACTCACCAAGATGTTTGACTTCATTTGAAAAAGGGATGTTGACGCCTTTAAGCGTAAGTTGGGCCAGACCAGTAAATTTTCTACGTCTCGTGAAGAGGACAACCTCGGTTTTGAGAGGATTGGCGGAGAGACCGTTTCCAGGTGTCAATCATATAAAGCACAGACAATTTAAAAAAAGCCTCAGTGAAAAAACAACCGTTAAAAAGTAGTGGGGTAGTTTGGCGAACTGAACCAGGATTTTCAAAACAAATTGAACAATTTCCAAAAGTTGTTTTGAAGTAAATGTATTCAATGTGAAATTTGAAAACGTACTGATCACAAATATACTGTCAGTTGGGACATTGACAGTCACTAGAAACAGTGTTGCCAATTTAAAACCAAACATGAAAAACACTTTCTATAACGTGACTGTATTATGTGGTTTAAGAATTAAGATTGAATCGAAAAAAATATATGCTCGCTTTTCCACGGATATCGCTTTTTGCGAGAAATTGAAGAATGTAAAATGAAGACCAGTTATGAAAAAAATCCTCGTAATCCAAACCGTTTCTGAGGATTGCCAATCTTAGGTTAGGATTAGGAAGAATGAGCTGACGGTTGATCATATTACCGTCACACTTAGATCAATGTAGATCTATTGTGATACCCTGGAGCCTGGAGTATTGTAACGTCCTAGAAATCTATGAGTCCTTATGTTTGGTCAGTATTTATCCATTTTGTGGCCTTAATGAAGTTTAACAGGCTGCTTCTTTAAGTGTCGGATAATTCTTCTAGTTCATTGAAGAAGTAATTGCCTAGAATTTTTTTCTTAAAGTGGCAGATTGCTGGGCATTGACAAAGCAAGTGAGTGGTGATCGGTGCAAAGATCCATTTTCTTTTTGTGGTAACCCAGTAGGTTGTGTCCAATTATGATACTGATAAGCATTCGTATTGAAATTCTATTCAATGATAGTAGCTTTTCAGATCCACAGTTTCCTGGAAGTAACACAGGAATCTAGGCATTCCAATCTTTCACTGGATTTTTGCATTATTTTGTTACCATCAATGATCTGCTTAATTTCACAGGGTGGAATCCTGATTGATTGATCAATGAGAGAAGGGTCAAGTGCTGATCCCTTCCACGCTAGTTCGTCCGCTTTTTCGTTTTTCGGTATTCCACTATGACCAGGAACCCAGCAGAGTCTAACGTTATGCTGCGTGTCAAGAACCCTTAGTTCTTCGCGACAGCAAGAAACAAGCTTAGATTTGACAAGAGTGGCTTTTATTGCTGCTTGGCTATGAATGAAAAAAGCGATTTCAGCATTTGATAGCGCCATCATGGACACCTGTTTTGCAGCGTTTGTAACTGCCAAGATCTCGGCTTGGAAGACGCTGCTGTGATTTGGAAGTCTGAATGAACAGGCTAGGCTAATGCTTTCTGAAAGAAACCTGCACCTGTTCCAACCTCCATTTTTGAACCGTCGCTATAGATTGATATAGACGTCTCGTTCAGGTGAGGTGTTTCATTCTTCCAATCCTGTCTATTGTGGAAGCTGGTTGAGAAGGATTTCTTAAAGTCCCGGTATGGAGTTATTTAACCCGTACAAATATTGTTATCTGCGTATCGTGATGAAATCTGTGCGTGTCCTCTGTCCTGTTTGGCTGGTTTTCCAGACATTACATTGATTTAGTCTAAGTGCGCTGTTTGCTGCCGCTTCTTTTTCAACATAGAGATCAACAGGTGTGAGATTGAGGATTACTTCCAAGCTTGCGGTTGGTGTAGTTCTCATTGCACCAGTTACGCAAATACAGGCTGATCTTTGTACTTTGAATAGAGTTTTTAAATGCGTGGATCTCTCCAGTGGCTTCCACCAGACCAAATTGCCATAAGATAGGATAGGTCTAACAATGGCAGTATACATCCATAAGATGATTTGGGGATTTGGTCCCTAGTTTTTGCCAAAAATCTTGCTGCACGAATACAGTGCTATCATAGTTTTTTTTTGTCTTTCTCGTATATTGGGACCCCAATTCAGTTTTTTGTCTTAGATCACTCCCAAGTATCTGGCTTGATCAGAGATCTTAAAAGGGGTCCTATTTAGTCTTGCTAACTCAAAAGTTGGTATTTTTCTTCTATTTGTAAAGATTACCAGCTCTGTTTTGAGGGGGTTAACTGCAAGGCCGCATCTTTTTGTCCAAGCGCTTACCTTGGTTACTTTTTTATTCAATTGTGCATTAAAAGTGGTTGGGAATTTCCCCGTCGCCACAATCTTACCTATCCACTAACTCCATTAGCATCCTTTTCACAACACGCAGAAAATTATGTATTCGTCTTCAAATTTAACAACTCTCTGCACCAAAACGTTGTGTGGGCTCAAATCCAAGTTCTAAACACACTTCAATTCCAATCTTTGTGTCACTGTAAATTAAATTATATTGAACTGTTCTTTGAAGTACATTGCTACATATTTATATTTTTGAAGCACAGATGTCTCTTAGAGCTCATACTTATTTCATAATATTACCACAGTTCAAGGTCAAAGTATAAACAAGAACTGAAATTCTCGACGAAAATAGAACACTGGTTGAACTTCATAAGAAAACCAGAATTTTATAACAAACTTACATCACCTATAGGCCCGGTGAATTTCAAATGAGATGCTTTGAATCAAAGTACACCTACATACCTACCCTGACTATCGAAAATAAATTTCAAAGTTTTCTTACAAATTAAACATCCTGAAGCGAAATTCATTACAAATTAATGACTTCGCGTTGAGTTTCCCTCCTCTTTTTTATTTTTTTTCTAACAAATTTTTAGATTGTGTTTACCTGTGTTTTGTGTTTGAATAGCTACCCTTGTTATTAATTTTCTTCAAACTTTAAAGTCATGTACAAGTACATAGACATATAATATTTAAAGTGCCACACCAATGTGAACAAAAGAAAAATACATGGAGTGGATGGAAGTCAACCCCCATGGAGCATTGAAAACTTTTGGCAAACAACTTTCAATTACCGCATTTCATGCAAAACACACATACCCGCATTATCATATCTATTGCTGCCAATTTTATGTGTACACAAAGACTCCGTTAATAAATATTCGTTTTCAATTATTGAATGCTAATCATTCAGAGGCTATCTGATTTAAATTTTCAAAAAGACGTTCAAGCACGTGCGACATGCTCCAGTGCATTTTTAAATTGATAATTTTAAGCCACCACATTGGCAGAACCGTGTATGTTATTGGCCGAAACAACGACTTGAAAATTCTTTCACAGCATTATTCTGGCAAAAATAAATAACCCATTACACACACATTTTCAATCGTCCGCCGCCGCGCCGCATTATCCAAACAACAGAAAAACATTTAAATCAATTTCAGGCGTGCCATGAGTAGGTATTCAATTTTCGCCACATGCAGATCAGATGCAAATGCAATTCACTCCTCTCAATTTTTAATTAAATCAAGTATCCGATTGTCATCGCCTAGCGAATCAAAACAAACCATTGATCGGTTGTTTTTGGGCGAATCCGAAATGGAGTTAATTAAATCACTAACAATGGCCAAATGCTGTGCAGAGGTACTTTACTTTACTTGGAATTAAGGCGACACCATTAGCATGCTAGCAAGGCACTTTTGATTTCCTTTATTTAGTGAATCTCGAGCTAATCCACATCTGATATCAGGTGGTGATTGTGAAACACATTTCAGCTCCTACGTAAAATGTCTTCTATTTTATGGAGATCCAACCCAAGCAATGGTTCGTTTTTCTAAAAATATTCTTTTAGGGAAGGTTGCTTTTGTTTGTGTTTATGAATGGCGATGACGTTGTAGTGTCCTGAGTGGGAGATTGGTCTTGTCAAATAAAGACAACGTCAATCTGTGTTAAACTGTTGGAACAGGAATTCAGTGCAAATGTCAGCAGTTCATTTTTATAACTTTTTTTTCAAACACTTACCTGATCTGATAGGAAAATATGTTAAGCAGGTGGCATTACAATATTTTATGTGTAAGACTGGTGAGAGAATAAAAATTCAAATGAAATTGTACTCATCCACGTACATGTTATCGACAGTATACACTCTTGTATTGATATTCCATGCAAATTCAAGTCCATTGAAAGTCCTTTTGAATATATTATCCGAAAATTTGTCTACGCAGAAGCTTCCTGGTATCCCTGTTCTGTTGCCTACAGTCACGGAAAATTGAAACATCGTCGAGCGATTTAGATGGAAAAAATAAAATAACTTAGAACACCGTTATTAAATCGGAATGAACGCTGTTAGTGACAAGATGGGGGACCGCCCTAGTCCCCCAGTCCTCGTATTTGTGTAGTTAGTATTGTGGTGTATCAGCCAAATGGTTTTAGTGGCCCTGCTGCAACCCCCTTACGCCACAGATTTAAGTGTGGAATAGGTTTCATTTAAAATGTTTAAACAAAATAACTTTTTGTGATAGCTGAAAATGATTGATTGTCTATATAAAGAGAGTTTTTTTTTAGACTAGTCGTTTTCAAGGAGAAACAAAATTCATATAATTTAATGTTGAGAAAAAGGTTTGACATCCTGCTTATTCGGGCAAATGGCAGCTTGTGGCCGAGAGACCCAATTTTCAATTACTTTCCACAATGCTTGGGGCCGTATATTAGCAATGTTCGAAGAATATTCTCTTCCAAAGTGTAAAACACCTCGGTCTTATCTGTGTAGACAAGACAAGCCTTCACATAGCATCACAAAACATAGTCCAGCAAAGTTGAATCGCCAGGTCTTGAAAGGTATCTCAAATTCGAAGTTATGTACAAATCGGTGTCGACAGCTATTTCGTTTAGAAACAATTTAATGAACTTACGTAGTGTCAAGTGGAGGCTTCAATTCTTCCACAATAAGATCAAACTGAGCACATATCAAGTGACAGCTGTCAAAAAGATCAAATTCAAAAAGAGGTATTGGCAGACTGAAAACCACACGTCTAAAAAAAACACCCTTTACAAACTATTGACTAATTTAATCCGGCGTTCAGTTCAATTTAACACAGGGTGATTAGTGTATCAAGTTTTGCGACGGGTTAACAGTCAGACATGCTTACCATCACACCACGGGTATCACAACGTCTTTTAGTAGTCCTCAATAACGAGCTTATGGTGTCCAAACACGTCGAGTCGTAAACTGCTAAAGCACTGTCAGTTTTCTGGCAATGTAAGGAAGCCTTTGCAATGACATACGGTCTGTCACTGAAAATCGTCCTTTGGATCTATGCAGTTATGATATGATCTCATCTCATTCAGTTGTTTGGTGGTACAAGCTCTCATGTAAATACTTATTACCACGCTCACAAAATTTCGAAAACAATTTTTTTTTGCCTTAGTGCTACCCTCGACTGACGCACTGCTGAATCGCGTGACCTCTACATGATGATTAGATGTATTCTTAAGACCATTTACTGTTTATTTAGGTGAGGTTTGTGGCACAACGCGCAATGGCGTTTTGAGGACGTCAAAAGCAGCAAATATATATTTTTACCCAAGTCAAATCGTCGTATGAATTCGATGCGATGTCTCCTGGCTCAAACTGCGTCAAAAGCACTGTCAACTTTCCATCGTTTCACGCTAGAATCTGAATCATGAAAGAATTGTTATCACATCTTCACGAATCATTTCAAAGCCGCTGACGGATTTGGCGCTGATGGTGTCTTCATGGATATACGTGACATGTCACTGAACACATACGCGTTCGTCTTCCAAACGGAGACGTATGATATCAAAATGGCTATAAACTACGTCACGAATAATGGCTGGATGGGGAGAAGTATTTATGTCCACAGCGAGAGCCAAGGCTATACTCATCCCTACTTCGAAAGTGGTCTTGGATTTTGATTTTTTTTTCAGGTCATTACGACATAGCTCGGAACGGAATCGCCGATGAATTTCTAAGGCAAATATCTCAGACAGTTTTCTCAGGACCTGCGAACCAGCGCTTGTTCTGTTAGGGTCCTCAGTGAGGGGTCCAACAGATCTGTCAAGAGCGCAATTGTAGATGATATGAATCCATTGGATGCAGACAGACCAAATATATGCTGTTTAATATTAATAAGAAAGCTGCAACATCCCGTAGCAGAATAAACTGTAGACTCAGACTGAATGTTGCCGTTGCCACAAGGCATTTCTCTTTTTCCAACTATTTAAGTGCATTAGTCCTAAGTTATACCGCAATCTGTGAATCCTGTGGAGATGATGATTCCACAATGTCACTTTTTTGTGAATGTCCTGTATTTTCTCGTATAAGGTTACAGGTACTAGACGCAAACATGATGAGAGCTGTGTTCTGGCTTTTCTACGAACATCTATCTGAAAGCTTTAACAAAATTGTATAATTGACCTGGGGTGACATTTTGTAAGTAAAAAGTGTACAAACGTTTTCGTGTGTGCGAACGATCTGCAATGTCTTGCCCCTGTTCTTGGGCCTGAGTGCTTCAGATATTAATTAAAAGATCTCCGACAGAAAAAAAGAAAAAGAAAAGAACAATAAAAGGCACATCACAATATGGACACTACCAGGATAGGTGCGGTTCGATTCGCTTGAATTAAGTTTAAAATCCCGTGGCGTATTGCATCAATGACTGTTACGCATGTGGTTTGTGCTTTGTGTTAAGTTTTAGTTGTTCCAAAATAAAACAAAGGATTGAAATTCAATCTTGATCTTACTTTATTATAACTAAAATAAAATGTGAAATTTAGGCTAGTATCTTAGCACAGTATTTGAGCGGGAATGATCGAATTATGAAGCCTGCAGAAAATGTGATGTCTAATTGACAACCAACGTCAAAACAGGGTTGTCAAAACTCGGGAAGAAATGTACAATGACAATGTTACCAGAACACATCACTTCGAATCCCAACAGACATCAACAACTTTTTTCCACGGGTATCGCCTTTCGCGAAGAATTGGTAAGTCTCCCGATTGCCATGAAAAGTGCTTTCTCAATTAGCTGTTAGGAATCGGCAGAAAATTGTAAGTGTCCTCAATTTCCTCGCAAGATATGGTTGTGAGAATTGCGCTAGGCTCTTTGGCTTCCCGCTCGGTTGCGCCCCCTCCATAATTATATAGTTTTCATTTGATATTTTGGAAATCTGATGGTATACATATAAATTTGATATAAAGGGTTTATATTTTTTCCCATTGCGATTCAAGATTTTAATAGTGTCATTTGAAGTGTTTCCCAAGAAAAATGAGGTTTTGTCGTCACAAAAAGATTTTTGACTGCGGAATTGAATGACTAGACCATCTTTTTAGTTTCTTCGTTAAATGAATGGTGAAGTGGAACTGACCACAGATATCGACTGCTTTGTTCTTCAAAAGACTTCAAAAAAAAAGTTTACTTATAGGGCCGTTTTTGGAAAGCAAAACGCCAATTTTCCCGTAGTTCCAAGATATTTTTTATTGCTCTCATAGTTGAATCCACACCAACAAATAAGAAAAACGAGTAGACGCGTAACTCAGATGAAACATATTAAACATATATAAAGGGACCAACGAAATCCAACAAGTACTCTCCACTATTTCTCTCCACCATTTCTCAGATCTTCTGAGTCAGATGATGGTAGCGTGATAGTCGGCTCATAAGCTCACAATGGCTAGGACGTTCTTGGCCCTTTGTAGGTAAAACTCACATGGAAAAATCATTGGTTCAATTTTTTCTTCCAATTCAAGGCTTTTCATTTCTTTGTCCACAATTAACAAGCACCGCTAAACATTTTCTTTTCCAATTAATTTCTTCGCTCTATACGACTTAATGATGGAGGTTTATTCTATCTAATTCCGAGCAGTGAATTGAGCTGCGAAAAAAGAGTAGGTTATTATTTTTCTCATTGACATCTGAGCGCTAAAGACACTGTTTATCTAACAAAAAAAAGTAATAAAATCACTCTTAAATGATGTTTGAGCCGACAGTATAGATTGCCATTATATGCGGTCATTAATTCCGTAATCGCTTCCCCAAGTCAGATGTAATAAACGATAGAGGCATAGGGTATCTTCTGTGCTCCAAGGAAAACTGATAGCAAACATTTACCGTTATGAGTCATAATGGCCGGGGTGCTTTTAGCAATATCATTTTTGAATTAATGTGTCGATTGCATACTTCTGAAAACCTAATACACACGTTTATTGCTCGAAGAAGAAAAAAATACCCTAAAACAAATGCGCCATATTATAAGATAATGTTTTAATAAAGTAGACTCTCGCATATTATGTAGGTAGGTTAGGTACCTAAAAATATCAAATAACACGCCACGCAATCTTTCACGGGTTCTGAGAAGCCCACAGTATATTGCAAAATAGCTTCATAAAATAAGCAGATTCTTTAATATCAATTTTTGTTGTGATTATCGTAAAAGCCTTTTTGTATCCATCGTCATGAAAACAAAAGGACGTGTCAGGTGAACTGTACCATTTTCTTTTTGAAAATAACAGCTTTCATCTATTTGAGCGTGTTTCGTGTTTCTCTATGCAACAAAAATCATATTTCATGGAGCATTGAGTTTGGTGGACTACGTAGTTAAACTTTGGATCAATATTAAGAAGTAAAATGTTGATCAATTAAGGCAATTGGTTGTTTGTTTTACATTGTAATATTATTTGATGAGTGGTGCAATCTACATCTATAATCTAAATTATAAAGCCCATCAGTAGTCGTCGAACTCACAGATGTTTATTATATGTAATGCAGAGTTGCATATTAACTGCTGAATAAATAAGCCAATTAAGAAAAAAGGAATCAAAATCATTGACTGCGATGTTGACACTGGAAAAAGAATTGTTGTTGCAGATTAATGAAATATATTGTTCACTTTGTAAAGCTCGGGACTATTTTTAATCTTAGTAAATAAAGATTTCCATCAAACTGGAAAAAGTCCGATTTGTTTTACAAAGACGAAGTTTACATTGGTCAATTCATTGAAATCTCATGCTAATAAAGCGAATGTTTTCTTGTTCTGTTACTATAGTATACCAATTTGTCCGTATTGACCTGCTGTAGATTCGATGAATAATGTAATCATTTTGGTCAATCTGTTACTTCAACAAATCGACCAAAGCGAACCTTGTCAAAGGGTTTTTCTTGGAGTTTTTATAGGACTTTAGGTAGGGGAGAGTGCGGCATGAAGTACCTCTAGGTAAAACGACCCAAATCAATTTTTACCACGGTTCCTAACTTCATCTTATATTCAATAGCCAGAACTAATAAAAAACCTTCTTTCCCAACACATCGAAACAAAGATGGCTGGCAGAGACTGGTTTTTCAAAATTTCCAAAAAAGGAACCCGGAAATCGTTTCGCGCAGCCCAGAACTGACGCCAAAAGCCAGAGTTCAAGCTTCTAATAAGTCCGTCATTTCGGCATAATTTGAGCTTCTGACTAAGATATAAAAAAACCATCACCTCCTTTAATATCCTAATGGAAAGAAATCAGTGGTTCGTTTTGCCCCATTCAAAGGTCCTTTTTCCCACGCTAGTGGAGCAGAACGGACTTTCAAGATAAGTTTGTATAATTGTGTATATCTCTATATACAACTGTTCAACTGTTATGATTGTTTACTATGATAAAGTTCAAAGGTTGAAGTATTTTTAACAAAAATATTTGCTTCCCTTTTAGGACTAGAAAAAAATTTAGGAGTGTCTAAAGCTTAAGTGACCCTTCTTGCCCCACTTTCACTGTTTTTATTAAAAGCTATTTTGCTAGCTGTTACTTTATCAAAACTCAGCAATTCTATAATCTGCTCAAAAATAGATTTTACGAAGAAACATAAAAACAAGCCAATACTGAGGACTTTTAAGTTTTAACGCAGTATTGATTTGTTATTGTGTTAAAAAATACCTTTCGTTAAAATCATAATGCTTTATCTGTCATTTGATTTAACTGTTTTAAGATTTGTCACTGTGTTCATTGAGTAAATGGTCTTGAAACGAGATTGCTCTTGATACCGCTTCTATGGTGTATGCTGATCGACTCCCTACTTGAAATGCTCAATGGATTTAAAGTGCATTTCTTATTCCTCAGTTGGTTAGTGGAACAAGCTCTCGCGTAAGTTGTTTCGTAAGCCAAATTTCAAAGAAGAATACTTCTTGGCTGTATTGGGGTCTTCCCCAGCACTCCAGTTGCTGCTCTCGCCGCACCCTTTCTACGTCATAGGCTATACCTTCAAGACCATTTCCCGATTAAAGATATGTCGTCTCTGGCTCAATTAGCTACTTTGAGGAAGTAGCATAAGCAGAATATGTATATTTTGACTCACATCTACGAGATTGCATACAGCTTTCTCAGGACCTGAACCGGTACTTGATCTGTCAGGGTCCTGAGTTAGGGCTTCAATCGCGACTAGTTCAGTCCATAGCACAACTGTGGATGGCATGTCTCCATTGGAGAACTTTCTCTGTGAATTTTCTGCATTTCCTCGTATCAGGTTACATATACTCCCCACATGCAAGGGGAGAGCTGGTAGACTAGGCTCCTTATCATAGCATAGTCTTTTGGCTTTTCTCCAAACATCGGTAAAGCTATGATAGAATATGGTTTCTGCAAAATGATGGAATGTGAAAACTAAACTACAGAAACTGTATTCGCCAGTTGGGATCGTTGCCGAGATCACATTAAAATAATAAAATAAAGAAAATAAAAAATATGCATCAAATACATTTATTCATTGTTTTAGGTTTAATTGCAATTTAAAGATGGCCGCCGCTTAAGACCACCCATAGTATAATGCTCTCCAGAAACAGTTATTTTATCAGAACACTTTACACCTCGATTCTCGCTCATTAGTATAAATTTTTTTTTTTGATAACTTCGCTTGAATGACATTGATTCGGCTGTCGCTTCATCCATCAAAGAATTTTTAAACATCAAACGAAAAATTAATCTGTATGTAATGGCTTGTACACACAAATTTCCGATTTCCGCATTTGAATGCACTCTGGTTGAATGGGCATAGTTTGTTTACGAGAAAATGTTTTAGATGCAAGAGCTGTTTTTTTTTTGCACCGCTTGAAGGGGGACGCTGGTCTAGAGCGTGAAAAAATGGGCATGATTTAAAAATTTTTTGTGACTCAACAAAAAGATCAATCGAAAATCTGTGAAAGGGATTTTTTAATTTGGGCTTTAATTTTAATATACAAATTTGTATTTGTCTTTCGTGTCAATTAAATTCAAAAAGGCGGCAGTATATTCTTCGGAGGCACCTAATTTTTTAGACGGGTCCATGGCCGAAGATGTAACCTCCTTAATTTTGGTCCTGGAACAAGATCCCGAGAATTTTTAGTTTCTATATAACAACAGCAAGAGCCGTACGAAGGATTTTTTTGATTTTTTGTTTTTTCGGTGGAAAAGGTTGACATTTGAACAAAAAATTAAAATTTTTACTAAAAAAAAATGACAAAATTGTTGATTAAAAAAAAAAAACTATGCAATATAAAATAAAAATCTTACTCACGTCTCTGGAAAAAGGTATTTTGAATGTACTGTCAAAATTTTGTTCGAGTTATGTCTTCGACCAGTTCAAAAAAAATGTATTCGAGAAAAACGTGTTTAAAGTTTTAAGCAATATAAAATCATATGGCATACCTGAGGGACGCTGCCGCAGAATGGAAAGTTTGGGCACTTAGACCATTTTGTCGACATGCACCCTTTGGTATGTTATTTTTAAGACCCTAATGTACCTTTTAAGACAAAAAAAATCGGTTTTTAAAAATTCTGACCAGGGGGGAACTTAATGCGGCCATATTGGATTCAATTTGTCATGCAAACACATAACAACCAGATGCGGAGGAGTATCGCAGGAAGTCTTATTCGTTTTATGTGTAAATGTTGGTATAATTGAAATCATAAGCCTTGCTTGTTTGTTGTAAGTCAGTAGTAAGACAACTTAACTCATAAAATTGAAATGTGTTTTTTAGAGGTATACACATTCATAATAAAATAATTCACTTAAAATGAGTTTCATTATCGTGTTAGAGGTTTTAAAGATATTCTAATGACATTAATTTTAGAATCGACTACAGTCACATATGCCGCACGGCTGGCCTGGTTCAAATGAAGCGAAAACCGGAAGTCGAATATTCGACCAGATTTTCAGTTGAAGTAAGTCTACTTATCGTGGAACGCCATGATGTACCGTTTGAAGTAATATTCCGCTGATGAATTGATAATAATAAATAAAACCCAACTTCTAAAAATCACCCTGTGTCAACAACATAAGGCACGAAGTTTAAGTGAGTACTTTGTATTAGGAACAAGTATGCTGTAAATAAATATCGAACTCTTACTCCTCGACCCTCCCCACCTACACAAATCGTTGGCCCATCAAAATCATAAAAGGAAGCACTTCATCGTTCATCGAACACATGCAATGATTCAACTCTGCCACAAACAGAACATGAGTACACATTTGTTAACTTTATACAACTCTAACTGAGACTTCTGTGGAAAAAAAAACTCAAGCAAAAGTTTGCTTTACTCAGGAATGCGAAGTATGTTTTCCATTGATTGAGTTCGGTTGAAACTCACTTTAATGTCAAGCCTAGTGAATTTGTGTGGTCTCTCAGGAATTTTCCTGTTTCTTCAAAAATTAGGTTATTTTTTTCGTTGGTCTTTTCAGATTGGGGTGAGATCGTTTGATATGTTTGTAAAAAAAAAAATAACAGTACATGTGCCATCTGTTTGTTGTTGGACGTTTTGGTATGTTTGTCTATTCATTGCTTGGCAAACGAAATATTTAGAAAGAATATCATAAGTTCCTAAATTCAAATAGCCTCTTCCATCGAATTATGATAATTTTGAAAAATTTAAAGTTTTTTCTTAAAATGTAATACTAGCTGAATCAGAGTTATATAAAAAATTCTTAGGAACACCCAATGGACTAAGCTCTATGCAAGGAATAATGTAACATCCTAATGTCGAAAGAATTTTTCATATTCCGGTTCTCTTTCCTGTTTCCGTTATCGTGGGAATGCTGGGATAAAAAAAAATTTGTAAACCTATTCTCAGAGCCACTAATTTCATCGAAATCGGTAAAGACGATTCGTAAAATAACGTAGAGACCGACTGCAACACCATCTGCTAGGCTCAAATTTAGGGGGATGAAAGTAGATGCTGGTCGATTCTCAGACCTATACTGAACATGAATACAAAATTTCATAAAAATCGGTCAACCCGTTTCGGAGGTGTATGGTAACTTTCACAGTGATACGAGAATTGTATGTAATTTAGTATTTAGTATTTTCGTATTTAGCCTTAGCCTACGTGTTTCATCAACACACTGTCGGAGGAATAGTATTCAAAATTTCGTTATGGTAGCACGTCAACATATTTCCACTTAATACGACACACTTCATGTTTGCGTTACGTCATGTGTCATATTTCTCCACTTTAGGGCCCTGAATTTTAAATAAAAAAAATACTCTCATTTGCTTTCTCTGAACAACAACTGTTTTATTTCTTATCAATGGTCTTGGTACATTTAAGAGCCAACAACGTTGCTTTACGTTACGTTACGACAAAATGACGTTGCGTCATTCCGCAAACCCTGCTGGGCCTGCAATACGAACATTCTCATTATTGTTTGCTGAATCTCATGGTTTAAACTCGTCACCATGGTGTTACGTCTCAGTTACGTTGCATTACATAGACATTATCTCCAGAATTGCTCTTTTTACAATCCTCATTCTCCAAGTTTCCGCAAAGGCATTCAACTAAAGTACTGTTGATGTTATAGGATTATGAACTGAAATTTGGGTTATTGGTTTTCTTTCTTTGAACTCTTTGTATGTTGGTTCATTATCAGAGGAAAGAAAAACTTTTCAACTTTTATGGGAGTTGAAAAAAGAAAATGTTTATATCCTCACTTAAGTAGAGGCTAGACAAATTCATTTATGAGAGTTTGATATCGCGTTCATTCAATAAATGGTCAAAAGGACCTTCCTTTCCCGTCTAACCAGTGAACACATCAGATTACATCAAATTTTCTTTCTAAGGATTTGCAATTGACGTTGCTCGACGAATTAAAGTCGTTGCTTGGTTGCATAGTTGTTATGAACATTTTTTATATCAGAAATTTTGTACCCACATCCTTTGGCTTCATGAACTTTTATTTGAATTGAAGCATATTTTTTGCTTGAATCCATTAAAGAACACCTCATTTTGTTTGACTTCTGAAAAGAATTTCTGCACAGTTTACTCGAACATGATTAAATTTTGTGAGCCACATTTTTATGAACTTTTTTTGGGTAGTAAAAGTTGTGTAAAGTTTCACTCGAATCTAAAATTTGAAAATTTGCAGGAATGCTCTCTTTTTTGTTAAGGGAATAAATTTCTACTTTATGATTGAAGTCATCCTTATCGTAAAGGAAACCATAAAATATGTAGCTTTCCTTTTTTCCGGGGACAGGAAGGAAGGTAATTCCAAGAAATTGATTTAACACTGTATGACAACCTCGGATTATATTATACATATCTTGTTTGTTTCATATGCCTTGGGGGAGGTGTGCCACATGCACGAGTGGCGCGCGTGGGAAGAACAGTAGTTTCATTTCTATAGCAGCAGCAATGTCTGTTGTATGTTGTATGTCCTTGGGGATACTTTTATGCACAACTATTAAATGGAACACTTCGTTTGCCATCATAAAAACAGGAATAGGTCTTAGTAGAGTTTAGTTCGTTGTAAGCAATATACAAAAAGCATTCCTCCTGCACCAGCTGCACAAGAAGTAGTTTACTGTGTGCTCCACTGATAGTTATTGTTTAGCGCGGGTCGTAGCTGGGCAGAGAATACACTTTGTCTCAGTTGGTATTCTTGGTGGAAGGACTGAAATAAATAGGAATTTTTAGCTTAGACGTGTTTTATGGTATGGCTTTCACAAAAGTTAAAATGGGAGAATGGCAGCTTCTATCACTGGGGAACTCTTTTTTCCAAGCTTTTCATTAAAGAAAGAAAAATATTGTGAATGAATGAAAAAAGAAACATCTGAAAATATAAAAAAGGAATGCAATTTGTGACAGTTAATTGAAGTAAATAAAACCACCCTCTTGTTTTCCTTTTTAATGTACTGAAGCAGGGGAAACGTTAAAGCTAAGAGACTGTTAGTTGCTCATGTTTTAATGGCAAATTTACTCTCACCAATTATGTAATGTAATTATGTAATTTTTTAATCGTTTTCCCTTGCTTCCTTAAATTTTGTATGAAATTACACTTTTGAGAATAAAAACTCCCAAAAGTCCTGTAAAGTTGTCATATTAAAAGAGAGCATTAGACCAGTTCCACTGTTATGTTGCGTAACAACTCTACCGACATACTTCCTACGCACCCACACCCACAAGTAGTTCGCAATTTGATGATGTCCTTGGTAAACAGTAGAGCGAAGTAATATAGCGAAATCGAAGAAGATGAAATTTCACACCACAAGGTGAGGACCACTCCCAACTTGTCTGGCCAATCGTCGTAGACAGCTTACTAAGATTACTTGCAATCCAATGCATATATGCAACTAGCTTTGCAGATGATCTAGCATCGGAAAAGCAAATATTAAGAAGGCTTCAATCAACTTTGAACCCAATAGCAAACTGCGGTACTCGAATAAAAGCCTCTCCGTCAACTCTCAAAAGACAGTCTTTGTCCCATTTATAAAAAAGAAGAAAACGAGATCTTCTTATACCCCTTCTTTCATCTCTGGGAAACAATAGCATTCGCCAAGGAATCAAACCACATTCTGGGATCATCCATCATCCTAGACAGCAACAGGTCATGCAATCCACAAGTACACAACTAGATTGTGTCTTCAACAGAGCGACCAGATTCTCATAGGCCTGACGCAGCATTTGTGGGAACAACCGGGGTCTGATGCCTGAAATGATGCACGACCTGTATACGTTTTGGTAGTCAGACCAAAAATAACGTATGCAGCAACTGCAGTATAAATAAATAAATAAATAAATAAATAAGCAACAGAGCGAGGAGCCCCGGGCCTAGCGCATTTCTCACCACCATGCCTTGTGAGGGAATGGAGGGGACCGACAATTTTCTGCCGGTTCCGAACGGCTAATTGAGAAAGCGCTTTTAATGGAATCTACTATCGGAAGACTTGCCAATTCCTCGTGAAGGGCGATACCCGTGGAAAAACTTTTTGCCTCTGCTGGGATTCGAACCTCGAACCTATGGGTGGGCAGGTGGACATGCTAACCATCACACCACGGGTACCACTGGCAACTGTAGTATAGTGGCCAAAAACAAAAGAAATAACGCAAAACTAGAAGCTAGAAAAGCTTCAAAGATTAACAACAATATGCATTATTGAATCCATGCCAACCACTCCCATCAAACGCTCTGAATGTCAATCAAGGACTACTATCAATTCATATTTTTATAAAAATGGAAGCAAGACTGGAAACAGTGGAAACCCTCTGTCTCTTCAATCAAAGACCTACACTTTGAATCCAAACCCGAAAGAACACCTTTCAATAACGGCCAGTCTAGAAAAACTTAATGCTTGTGTTTGGATGCTACTATTCCCTACTATTGCTCAACTTCTTGCTAGTCATCCATTTTAAGGAAGAGTGTGAAATGGGAGAACACAAAGCCCCACCCAACAAGACAAGATATGGTCTAGTATACTGACGCATCATTTGTCTGGTATACTGACGCACGAAAAAACTGACACTGGTACCAGCCTTTTCAGCGGCTTTTCAGTAAGTTTTGGTAGTCATTCGTTAATTTTTCAAGCTGAATTAAGTCCTTGCCATTAACCAATGTTCGAGAATGATAAGTTAATTGAACACGAAGAACAAAATAATCTCTATTTTTACCTTCAGTTATAGGTACTATAACTATAGGTACGGCAAGTATTGCAATCGTGCAAAAAAAAAGAATAATTTGATAAATATGACAATACGATGATAAAGAATACGAAAAAGTAGGTCCTAAAATTCTGTCTGTCTGTTCGTTTCTCTTCTATACTCTTTCAGTTCCTTTTGTTGCAACCTCCGGTGTACCCCAAAGTAGCCATCTTGGACCCTCTTTTTCATCGTTTCCATTAATGATGTCGAAAAGATCTTCTACCTCACTTTACCCTGATGATGCAAATGTTTTCAAAGTTATTTTCTATGACCAGGATTCTCTCCATATTCAAAATTACATCGACCACTTGGTGTAGTAAAAATGGCCTTGAATTAAACATTGTCAAATGCGAAGCAATAATTTTTCTGAAAAAAGTGAAAATCGTAGAGATGTATTCGACATCGTCTATATTCACCGCCTACTTATCGGTAATTCTGACTGCTCCCCACTTTTAGACCTTATCTCCTTTAACACTAATTTGCGTAATGTAAGATCAACCCGCTTTTTCCTGCTCCTCGTACTTCCTATGGTCTCAACGAACCCTTAGCCCACATGCTGAGTACGATTAATTCTGTCCCTTTTCTTTTTAAACAGTTTTTCATACTTAAAGCTTAATCTAGTTTCAATTAGTTTAAGTTGAGTATTGTTTAAGTATTTTTGAGCTCCTAGTAAGCAAATACCAGCAGCGACAGCCAAGCTGTGCTTAACGCCCTTCTCAACCCTCTAACCACTTCGAAAGTGGTCCAGGAATGCAAGAACTCTCTGAATGCAATCGGAAGATTTAAATCCTTGAGTCTCATTTGGGTTTCAGGCCATCACGGCATAACCGGAACTTAGATCGCCGATGAACTTGCTAGGCAAGGATGTCAGACAGCTTTCTCATTACCTGAACCGTCGATAGGTCTGCCAGCGTCCTCAGTGAGGGCTTCAATCAACAATTGGATCTGTGAAGAGCACAACCGTAGATGGCATGCCTGCATTGGATGCAGACAGACGAAACGTATGCTCCCCAACGTTAGTAACATTTTTGCTATCTCGTAGCAGAAAAGACTGTAGAAAGCTTATTGGCGTTGCGGGCACACTTATCTTTTGCCAAGCATTTAAACGTGTTAGGCTTAAGTGATACCACACTCTGTGAATTCATTTTTTTTTTCATTTTTCAATTCATTTTTATTTAAATTTTCTTATGTCTACTTACATGCTAACAAAAATGTGTAAAACTAGCTTATATAATAACTTAATTAACTTACTGACCCTAGGCGGGTACTCTAAATTATTCAGTAACTTAATTCTAATGCCTTTCGGCCTAATGATGACACTCTGTGAATCTTGTGGAAAAGATGAGGACACCGCGCAGCACTTGCTCTGTGAATGTCCTGCTTTATCTCGCACAAGGCTAGAGATACTCGGCGCAGACATGGTGAGAACTGGTAACTTAGGCTTCTTATCATGGCAGCGTCTTTTGGCTTTTCTCCGAACATCTGGAAAGCTTTAACAAATGGAAGGTTGCTATCTAGTAGTACAATGGACCGGTATTTAGGTCTGAAGGCTCCAGCTGGCATTTTAAAAGCCTCCAATGGGAAAAAGCTGATACCACTAAAATTAAATAAATTAATTAAAAATTTAAAATGTATGCGTATGTGTCTGTCTGTGCGTATATGGATTTAGAGCCTGGACTGGAACCCGTGACCGATTTTATTCAAATTTTGCAGTTAGGAGGTCTGGTCTTCTTGAAATAGCGGTTCTTGCCATACAATCTTTACGAATACTAATTTCTCTCTGAAACGACTCTATTGATTTCGATAAAATGTTATGTGAGGCATTATTTTTAAAAAAAGGGAAAAATAAAAAATCGATTTTTTTAATACTTCTTGAACAATGTTGATTAAATTTTCAGCGTTTAGATGTGTTAGCAACTGCAAGAAAATGACGCTATTAGATTTTCACTTAATGCCTTTGGAATACTTTATTTAATTTTTTAAAATTTTCATATTTATTGTGTAGTTTGCAACCCTGTTCAACCAAATATATTAAGAAAAGCTATTACTAAAACCTTGTACTCAGTCTTGAGATTTTGATACTGTACTAAGTAAATTTTTCAGAATTTTTTTTTTAAAAACACTAAGCTCACCTATAACAAGATCCAAACTAGTCAAAGAAACAATTACCTCAATCAAGCGGTAGCTTTTCTCTTAAGAAACGTCTTCACTAAATAAGGTTTTGTGGCAGTCCCTATCTTCAGATATGAAAATGAAAAAACGGCTCTTACGAAATATCCAGCAATTTTCCGCCTTAGAATGCAAATACTTTTCTATCCCCTCAGAGATACTCAATCTCATGCACACACAGAAGATTGTCAACTTCTGGTTCTATTCAGGAGCTAGAGAGCTGCTCTGACACTTCACATGGATTGGCAAAAGATTTCGGTAACTCATTATCTGTTACTCTACTGACGCCTTATAAAGCAAATTTTATGACGCTCAAAATTTTTTACAAGAAACTTTAGTGTCATAGTTCAATAAATCATGTGTGATCCATAAATTTAAATTTTCACTTGGTAACTATTTAAAGTTTCAAACTAGATGGGGGCCATCGACATCAAAAAGAGAGACACAATCTACTTCAAATGTTTTGCTTTGCAAATTTTCATAAATAAATAAAGAGCATTTGTTATTTTTGTTAGTTTCAGAAGTTGTTAAGATTCTACGAAATTAGTTTCGACTCGTTAGTTAAAAGGTTAAGTTATTTATTTATTTATTGCAATAACATCTGCCAACTCAAAGAGTTTGGTTTCGAGGAAACGCTCATTTAAATTCGCAGTAACAATTAATTATCCGTTCAAAATTTGCTCCAGTTCCAGGAACTGCATCCCACAAAATACTGAGAATCGGTCTTTTCCATTTTCAGAGATTGCTCTCCGACCATCACAATCAAATAGTTAACACAATGGCTAATGAAATGAGGCCGTAATTGATACCCTGTATGATAGCTTTTGGTTCACTTTTCTCTGCAATTGTTGTTCCAATAACTTTCATTTTAACGCTATGGCAAAAAGAAAATCACAACCACATGACGTTTATCACGCCATTCAATTTGGGATCATTCATCATCTGCATGGTGCAAATGAAAAAACAGAAATTGTGAATCATTGGGTGCGTTCGAGAAAAAATGGGTTGCATAACTAGGATACCTTTGTATCCGGGTAAGTTTTCGAACGACTAAGATTAGGTATCTGTCAAATCAGAAACAGCTGATAAATCGAAGTGAAAACAAACCAAACCAAATATGTTTTGAAAATTGCAAACAACACGAACCACTTATTATTCGATTGCAAACTTCTTCACAATCGTTTACTTCGTAAACAATGTCGTTTAGATTAATTAGGAGCACAATATTTTAAATTTTATGTTTACAAAAAACAATTTTGCAACAAAGCACTATGACAGAAAGCAAAACAAAAATGAATCCAAGTCAGCTGTTCTCAAATTTCAAATTGGGTAGCTTGCTATACCATGATTTTTAAGGTACCTTTGGATCGCTTTCCCCTCAAAAGATGTTTTGCAGTCAGCTGCTTTTTAACATGGGATTACACTAACAACAAATGTCACGAAAGGAATCTAGTTCGTCTTAGGTAAAAATCCGAACGCAACCATTTGCAGTCTTCGGATTGTGTAAATGTCATATGAATGAACTGCCGTTCTTGTTTTTTTACTGCGCAGCGGGTACCACAAATCACCCACTTATCGGCTATCCGGTGTTTCTATACATGACAAAATTTAATAATAAAAGTCAAAATTGTAGTCAATCTGGTTACTTCAAAATTACACAGAGCATTTTGAGAAGTCCCGTCATTTGAAGACAACAATATGCTAAGATATGTACACGAAAAGCAAGGAAATCTCTTACCTTTGAGTGATTCCTTGCTCGAATCGAAAGTTTCCATAATACAATGACCTAATATCGGAACCACTTCAGAAAAATATAAAAATCTGAGCGACTGCACATGACAGGGGTCTGATATGCTTAGCTACTGGAGAACTTCGCATAAATTGCACAACTGACAACCTAGCAAAATAAACTTTGATGTCTTTTGAATGAGAATTTTCAGATCAATGTTTTGATTTGAATCAACTTATGACCTTCTCCATCCAATGCGTCCGTACGCAACACAAACACGTAATAAGATGGGTGTTCAACCAAATGTACTTGAGTTAATGTGATGCAAATGTGATTCCTAATGTATTCTTCAAAGTGTCATTCCAATGTTTAGATTTGAACTCAAATCAAATGATTATACATACAACGAAAACAAATGAATACGTTTGGGTCCTTTCACACGAATAAAAGAAAGCATCGATTTGTCATTGCAGACGTCAATCAACGGGATGAAAATAGATTCTGAGCAAACATCTTTGCGATGACATTCTGACCTTATTGAAAGCCTTTAAATTGTTATAATACATAATAGAGATAGAAAGAGAGAGAAAAAGAACTAAAGGAGACACTCTAGAGATCCGGCAGGTTTAAGATCCATTTTATGTAGTTCGGACCGTTAGGGATACTAATACAATACAGGATGAGTTGATGAGCAGTCAGGATTATAAAGTTTTGCTTTTAAGCTTCTTTAAGTTGATAAAATGAAAAAGTTGATACTGTGTTGGTTGAGATTTTGCGTGGAGAGCAAAGAGCTAAAAAAAAAAAAACATAAAGATAATTGATGATAAGCATAATGGCAGGAGCTGTGTTTGATAAAGTTTTTGGCTTTGGTTTATCGTTATGACAGAAGATATTTGTAGATAAAACAATTTTCTGAACAACTTTATAGCGAGATTTAAGTTTGTTTTTGTCTTTAGCTGAGCTGGATGTGAACCCATGGAGTGAAGCACCTCTATGCATCCGGATGTTTTAACCGATTTCTGTCTCACACCATACTATTTTATCGTTATATGTAAAAAAAACACACACTAGCAGGGCGGAAACAATCATGTGCGCAAAATGTGCAAATGCACAGAGCGCCAAGTCCTGGTAGCATATTGGTAAGATTAAGAAAAATTATTTAGAGCTTATATACAAACAAATACTGCCATTTGCATAGGAAAATTCATCCCACTTGTTCTGAAATATTATTTGCTGCAAAATTCTTTTGATAATAAAAATTCATATAAAATTTTTGCAATATGTAATGAAAGATATAGAAGGGTGCTTTCTGTAAATCTTGCACAGGGCGCTAGTTAAGCTGTCACCGGGCCGCCGTGTGTAGCACAGGTCGAAGGTAACTGATGCATACTCGGGTACCTAAGATGAAGATGCTCCGAACGACAATAACAGCAACAAAGCTTTGTAGAATTCAATCACCGTGGAAGCGTTCTGATAAAAAACGAAGCCTGGAGCATACAAATGCGAGCACATGTGAAGTCTTGAATCTTCTCAACTTGAATCTCACGGAAGGATCACTAAAACGTGAAGCGTATACTGTCAGAAAAAAAGAGATGGAGGAAGAAGAAGAATAAGAATAAAAAGACGAAGAAGAATAAAAAGAAGTAGAAGAAGAAATAAAAGAAGAAGAAGAAGAGAAAAAAAAACGAAGAAAAAGAAGTTTTTAAAAGCCAAATTAAATTACTTCAGTTTTCGTTTGATGGTTGGGTTACTGGTGTACCACTGAACCATCTGGAACCCTAAATGAATTTTTTAATGCTATTCAGCGGTGGGTTAGAGATGCCACCCAGTTCATCAAAGAAATATTCTTCGCAAGAGCTTTTTCCTAGTGTGGGCCACGCTATGGCACTTACAGAGGAAGTGAGTCTTGCCATCCTCTTCATAAGTCGGATGGGTTAGTGCCAATTCTCATCATATGGGTAACCAATGAGTTGTGACCGGTGAGAATGCCAATCAACACACAAGCTTTGTGATTTTCTGGGAAATATTTAGCCATAAGTTTCGATAAACCCGTCGTGTTTCTTGAGATAACTATCTGGCTCATGAACCCAAGCCTACAACTGCCTCCAATCTAAAACTCTTAAGCCCTCGTTTCACATACTTGAATTCTGGGTGCTAATTATGTTCTTTTTTGAACCAAAATCGCGCTTTTTTTCTATGAACTTTTACTTCAAAAAATCGATAAACTCTTTGCTGTGAATTATTCCCGTCTCGTCCACAATATCTTCTCAGACATCTGACCATGCATCCATTCGCTTTTAAAGCTCAAATTGCAGATAATACTGGTCGCGAACTCTGTAACACCTCTACTCTTGGCTATCCCCTCGATATTTTTTTATCTCAGTACTCGGAACACGTGTCGAAAATGGTTATCATACCCACTTGTTACGTAAGAGTTTCTCACAAGTATCAGCTTTCGCGAGGATTTGGCAAATCCTACGATAATAATTTCATTACCATCAAAAACGCTTTCTCGATTAGCCATTCAAAATCGGCAAAAAAGAGCATGTTTTTAAAAATATTGAAAGAAAATGTTTTAACTTATTTATTGAATGCTTACTCCATTTGATTTTTGTCAATAAGAGAGACAGGGACTCTTTTAAAGGTAAAACATCATTTTATTATGAAAAAGGGAAAAGACTGTCATCTGTAAGTCTGTTTCGTATGGATCCGCAATTATAGTAGTGAAAAGGGTCACCTATTAGCTCGATATGGCAGTGTAAGGTAAGTTTCTCCACACGCTCACCTCGCAAATTTGAGATGCAACTGTAACAAAATACGTACGTTGCTAGAGAATAACTTTACTCACGTGCATCTCGTTTTATTTTGTTCCAAAACCAAAAAAACAGCAACAAAAGTGCTTAGCATGCATTTCAGTTCAAGGATACTCTGGAGTACGTATGCACTGGGAAGTGGACGAGCCTCAACACAAAAGCCACTCAAAAACGCAACAAAAAGCGGCGGTACAGTACTATGTACAGCACATATATGTATAGAAGTAGGGTTGCTTCTATTCAGCATCAGATTTATTTTCATTCAAAACCATGTCAAGTAGATAGCCACTTGGAGCACACCTTCTCTACGTTTCGCTCTTTGACGGCTTCCCAGTGAGTTTTTCTTCAAATTCATGACCATAGTCATTGTTCCCAATTCGCTTGACATAAACTGCCATCAACTTGCTAAGACGTCAACAAGTCCACTCTCTAGTCTCTACTAAAACTGCCATCTCCCTTCTTCTGGCCGGTCATTCGGTGCTCGGTGGCATAATTATTTTTACTTTTCACATTTCACACACCTAGATGCCATGTATAGCGCATACTGCACACACAAATCCATTTGTAAATTCCTAATTAGCCTCATATTGTAGTCATCACACTTTTCCATCATGAAAAGCCATCTGGAAAAAATACATCAGCACTTCACATCTTCCATAGAGCGCTCTTCCAAACACAGATTTTGTTGCACTTTGCAATGCCAATCTACTACAGCCAATGGTTTTGGTTCAAAAATAGGCAAAAAAACGGATTTAATTGCAAAAAGAAAAAGGAAAAAGGAGAAACATGCACAGCACATGCCTCAGAGAGTTCACGTAACCCGTTTTATTTTCCAACAACACTGCGAACACTTTGAATGTAGGTCTTTATGTGTGGAAACGAAACCCCTTCGCTAGCGTAGCTGTCTACTTGCAACCTGACACGATTTCGAGTTAAAGCTATCGACCTTACCTACCGTGCTACCGTCATTCGAACCCCATCAGGTGTACCGTTTTTCTCTTCCTCCAACTGCACCCTTATACCGTAACCTCTAATGGCTGCGTTTGATTTTAGGTCTCTGGAAAAAGTACAGAAACCGAACCACTGCCATCGCTGCAATGGTGGTTATGGTTTTACTCGGCTTGAGTGACATAACTGTGAGCATGAAGGGCGCGTCTTGCTCTGTATGAAGTGTTATGTTTTTTGTATCCCCAACTTTTTCTTGGTCAAATCTCTTCTTACTTGTGAGGAAAATTGGAGTATTCAGTTTTCATTGGGTTAAGAAAAGGATGTCTATAAATCAAACTCTTTGGAAACGCTAGTGTCTAGAACATAAATGCTCTGCGAAATTACCCGACCAAAGTCTACAACATCATCCACAGCCAATGTGATACTCTGAGGAATTCATTCCATACTTATTGAAAGAATAAATATGCATATTAATGACCCACATATGTGTTTTTTAAATTATTTCACGAGGATTCAAGAACTGAGTGAATTTAAAACTAAAACTTATTTTTTGTGTATTTTCTTGCATTAAGTTAAGGCTCGAAATCGTAATCTTTCAACTTAATCCAGACCTGGAAGTTGAAAAATCACCACCAGTATTGGTACGAAGGTCCTTCTGAGTGAAAAGCAATGTATTTATAAAGACTGATGTTTTAACAGAAAGTTCTTTGGCTTATTTGCAATTCTCTTTCAGTAACAATTGAGGAAGTCTTCATTTGTATTATTGAATTGCTGTGTACGTTTCCTCTCAAACTAATGGAAAGCTGAGTTCCATACCAAACAGAACACAGAAGTTTTCTTTAGGAGGATAGAAAGTGACTTCGATGGTACTTATCTTTTGCTTAAAAGGACGTATGACATGTGATTGATACTAAACATAGAAGCTGTACAAAGAAACTAAACAATGCAAGCCAAGATAAATGGAATTCGTGGACCATCCTTAGAAATTTTTAGAATGTCTTTCATAAAGGCAACAATTTAGTTAGGTTTCACTTGTAGTAAGTAAATGGTTCCATGGGAAGCGTAATTGATAATTTCAATGTAGTCGCATGACTGACGCTATTGCTCGGTAAGTATTTCTGCTTTTATCGATACATGATACATGTTGGTACTTTCAATTAACTTTTGATGTCCTATGTCATAATAAGAGACGGAATGTGCAATGGGATCTTTTTTCAGTCAGCATGTTCACAAAAAGTAATAGAATTCTGAAATAGGGTGTCTCCATTCCCCCTGCTTTGCTTCTTTCACTTTGGTTCTAAGCTCCCAAGTTCACCCTTTTAAAAATTTTGGAAAAAAATCGGCTGTATTGGTTTTTCTTGATACAGAATAGGCCTTTAATATCATATGGTGCAATAGACTCTTACTCAAGCTTTTAATACCCCAATGCCCAGTTTTTTTTTGTAAACAAAATCTATACAAAGCAATGAAGTAGCAAAAAGCACAAAAAATAATTATCTTCGAATTCGTTTTTCAAAAATTATGACTTTTTGGATCTCCTGTCTTGAGAGATTGTTCAAAAAGGCATAATAAAAACGATTCCGTAATTTAGAAGTTTCTGTTCCCATGGGAATATGTGTGGTGATGAATTATAGTCTATACGTTACTTGGGGATAGTGTAGAATTCTAACGGCGAATGAATTTTTGAAATCTTCCCAGTGGTAAACGTTCCCGTTCCAGTGGAAATATAGGGATTAAATGAAGACTACTAGTTGGGCCCGCGACTTCGTTCACGTGGAAAAGTCACTTTTAAGATTAGATAATGATTTATTTAACACAATTTTTTTTAATCATATTAAGTAACGATTTCATTTATAAAGCATTGCCTACGCCGCGCCGTCCGCCTAAAATGACTTTCGGTAGGATTTTCAATTTATTCTAATTATTTTGCAAATAAAACACATACATGCATTAGAATAACCTACATAAAATTATACTATTTTACTTATGTTCACACGACGGCGACGTTTTTAGTTTTTTCACCTTTTGTAAAATATAAACGTTTTGCGGGTTCGATACACGTCAGTATGAGGTACCATCACCATGGCGTTTTTCATTTTTTCTAAATGAACACCTGCAACTTTAAGCGTGTCCCCTTGAGTTTTATTTTTAGGAATATCAAATACTAGTTTCAGAGGAAACTGCAATCGTTTAAGCTGAAATGGCAAATCTGTCGGAATTGTAACACGGGCAATCAAAGCGTTTTCTCCATTTGTCATTCTAGTCATGATTAAAACTTTTATAGTGCTGTTTTCCAGATGTGTAATTTGTAGCCGTGAACAATTATGAATTTTTGAGGGAACCAAATTTCTTGTTATTGGAGCTGGAACACCAACCTGCAGCCTCAACTTACGGGACCATGCAACGTGCATCGATGTCTCCTTTCAAACCCTTTCCTATTTTCCTAAATGCTCGCACTGTGTCTTTATAACATTATAAGGGTAGTCAAAACCCCTTGATGTGCGCGTTAATTATATAAAGAAAAGGTATTCCTGATAATTCTCAGGAATTGAGAAACTCTGAAGAGTCTGATGTGTCTTATGCTCAGTGTCCTTAATATTGTCTGCTGATATATATTCGACAACAGCCCCCACGTCTAACATAATTTTGTCGACAATTTGATAGAAATCATCACACGAAAGAAGAGTAGTTTCTAGACTCCAGTTCCCATTAGAATATAGGGATAAAAAAACAGCCTACATCTGTCCTTAGGCTCTTGACAATTTCTGAACAAAATTTCATTAAAATCAGTTCAGTAGTTGCGGCGGGAACCGGTAACATAGAAAGGCGGACAGACAGAGTTACTCACATTTATAATATTAGTTACGATGTCTTTGTCAGGTTTTATACTATCTCTACACCAAATAATGTAGCATTCCAATAAAAGAAAGAATTTTTGAAATCTGTCCCGTAGCTTTTAAGTTGCTGTGCATGCAAAATTTTAGGAAAAACAAAAAAATGGGTGAAATTTTTACATTTTATGGTTTAATAATATTTATTAATAACGTTTTTTTTACATTTATAATGAATAGAGTCATACAGTTTTTTTTTTTTTTAAATCATATGAAATTTGGGCCCGGGCACTACAAATAGCATCAATTAAGGTGTCCTTGCCTTCAAATTGTCTGCCATCTTTATAAACTTTACGAGAAAACATGACCAAACGTTTTCAATAATGTTTAAGTCCGGTAAATATGGCGGCCATGACAAAAGTTCCACGTCTTCTGATTGAATCCAGCTCCTGGCAACCCTGCTAGTGTGGATTGGGGGATTATCTTGTTGAAAAATCCAAGTCAGAGTTTCCAAAAATGTTTTTCATTTTTGGAAATGACCGTTCCAGCAAACATTTGTAGCTATTTTCGTTCATTGTTGTGGACAAAAACTTCAACTCCAATTCTACTATTCGTGCCATAGTAGGTAATAGCTACCCACACCATTACAACTGATGTACGGCTATGATGTCTTGCCAAAATAAGCTCATCCTTTCTAATATCATGGAAATAAACGTTGTAACCATCAGGACCGTCAAACTTTTTTTCACCCGAAAAGACAACGCGTTTCCATTCACTGCCTCAATCAACATGCTGTCTTGTAAAGTTCATACGTGTCTACTAGCTTCAAAACATGTTTCCCCCTTTGAATAATATCACTTTTTTGTATTATTCTTCAAACAGTTGTTATGCTGGCTGAAACTCCGCTTTTAGCTCTTATCATAGTCGCTGGTAGAGAGGAATTTGAGGCTAGTCATAGAATCAACCGATTTCCTCTTGGTGTTGTGGCTTTTCCCGTGCGTCCTTTTTGATTTTTGCCATAGTTTTGTGGATCAGCAAGATAATTGCATACAACTGTCTTGCTCCTTTTAAGTCTTCTTGCTATTTCACGGCCTGAGAGTCCTTTTTCCTTGAAAGCATCTTTTTTTGATCTTTCTGTCGCTGTCAAAGTTTTTCCGGAACCCATGTGTGCTTCAAACTAAATAAAACTGTTATTTTTAACACTCTCTTAGATATTTTATAGAAGAATTCGCACATGCGCACTCCTGCACGGAAATATTCGCAATAGCCTCATCCTAGTGGAGCATCTTTACATACCTATTTTCAGTAGTTCATTAATTTATCTCGGTCGTTTCGAATTAACCTTTTAATTTCATAAATTTGTTATGAGAAAATACGTACCTATTAACTGGTAATAAACTTTTCCGGTTACAAAACTTCCACCATGTATAGCGAAAATCGATCGCAAAATTTGTGGCCTCATCCTAGTGGTTGGCAGTGTATGTATGTATTAGCAATTTCAAGTAAATTTTAATTTTATACTTTCGCTAAAAGCCTTTAGAATGTTTAGTTTAAACCAAATACATTTTGAAGAATAAATGCTAAGACCTTGTACTCAACTTTAAATTTTGGTATTCTACTTATCACACAATCGCAAATTCGTTCGACGCATTCGTGTCAATTTTTTTTAATTTTAATGTCACGTAGCCGAATCAGAGAAACTGCACCATTGATGTACACGCAGTTTTAGAAGAAACCAAAAAGTGGTTTCATAACTATTTGATTCCATGATAAACAGGTTGCATCTTTTCTTAAAATGATTTGTAAGTAATTTCTACAGTTTGGATAGTAATCGAACTTTCCAACTAATCTCTCACACTTAATTAGTAAACTCAACCCTAAGTAAAGGATAATGTGATTTAAGGACGTCTTGTAAATTGCACAAAATATCTAATAAAACAAAACCTACTAAGAGCATGTCAGTTATCATTACGGCCATTGATCTGCACCATTAGTTAACCAACACACAAAAACCAAAACCAACACCAGAACTTCAGCTAATTGAAGAATATGTTTTTATCCTCTGAGTTTTATTATTTTGCCACAGACAATAATCATTTTGTCTCATCGATGTGTGTGTGTTTCGTCGGGTTGTGCTTTTGTTTCCCTTTCGGCAGTAAAACAGTTTGTACAAATTTTCTACGAAGCGTATTGAAAGTCATTGACCGAAAACTTGATAAGTTTTTGTCGAAATAGCTACTTTATGGTAAACTATGTAATGGAGTTTCGACTCGTCTGCATCCCAAAAACCGCAAAGAGATGCCCTTGCAGAAACTTGCACTCAAGTGGCTTCCAACTTAAACACAAAAGAGAGTTTCATTTTTCGGTTTGGTATGTGAAAAGTGGCAAGTATAACAATCACGTTCCACTCCAATGGGGATGGATGAAGACGTGCAGACAGCAGACACTATCATTGAGTTTTGCTAGCTGCGGGGCGGGAATATATAACCGACTAAGATTGCTTGTCTTGAGGGTTCTCGTTAAAAATATATTCAAACTTTTGTATTGCATTTCAGCGGAATTATTTTCCCAAAGAGTTAATGAAGAATTTTAATTGGATTTTATAATTGTTATTGGTTGATGGCGCACAAGGGCACAACGCACAAGGCGATGGGGCAATTGAGGAGTAGAGACTCCATCTAGGTGTATCTAAAGTTCCCGGAAGTAATTGGGTATTACTTTCTAAGTTATTTAATTTGTTGCCTGCAATTTCTTCTGTTGGTGTGTTTTTTTTTTTTTTTGAGCACTTACGTTTTCATCTTCTATGGTGCCGAAGGCCTTTTTCTTAAGTTAAGTAAGCTTTAGCTTCTTAAGGCATCAACGTAGGTACCTTCTATCAATATCTCATTAAGTGTCCTTTTTTTCTATTTCAGGATACTTCCCTTAAGTACTCACTTTTTGCCTGACCGCATTTTATGTTACATAAAAATTTTTCAAAAACAATTTCCTTTCGTTAAAACCAAAGTCCAAAGGAAAAAGAAAGGTGAAAACAAAAGGTCGCTAAAGGACATCAAAAACACTCTTTAATTCAATTCAATTACGTTTTTCTTTTATCTTTGAACTTAGTGCCCATCTACCGACACAAAAAGAAAAAAAAACTCACCGCCTTTAGTTCTGATTTACATTAAACAAAGCCGGAAAAGTACCACGTCAACAATAACAATATCTTCCAATTGAACGCGTTTATTGTGTCTTTTTATTCGGAATTTGGTAAATCCTTCTTAAGTCGAAGAGACTTTTTTTCCTTATTCTTCTTTTAGCACTAATGAGATTCCCTAGAATTTCCCCAATGCGGTGCACTAATAAAATCCAAGGACAGTTGTTGTTTGGTGTGTGCTGTGTGCATAGTGCAATGTGGTGGGTGTCACATCACAAAGACACATCACTCAATAGAGCTGCATCTTAAGTTAACAAGATCGTGTTTTGCTTCTATAATGGAAATGAGCAAGACTGCCTTTTCCATCATCGGCTGACGCCCTGACGGACGTAAATGTTTCTTACCGATATTGATTTTCTTTTTCCCCATAGAACGTAAGGATACACGTTTTTCAATTGAATGGGGAATGTGAAGCTTACGTTGATGGGGTTTTATCTTTGATAGACGTATGATTTTTCTTTGCAAGGAAATTCTTCCTTGGTGGAATCTTGCGTTAGTTGGAGATATCATCTAGACAGGCTATTTGCTTTGCATGGGAAGCTAACTCTTCTTATGGCGTCAGTTAAGGTTTCATTTGAATGTCAAGTATTTGAATGGGTAAATTTATTAAATTTTGTAAGTTTCTATTCAGGTTTAATAAGGAATTATTAAATCGTCCACACTCTTATCTACTCAAAGGCACACACGAAGTGACCTTTAAAAAATTGACTTAAGGCAATGATTTTTGATGTCTTTCCAATCGGTGCGGTGTCCTGTAATGTGTGGGAGTGATTTTATGAAAAGGGACTGAAGTGTGAATGGCATATGAGTGTGACTTAAACCCGAGGAAGCAATTATACCTTTGAAATTTGAAGATGAAAAATGGTGTTTAAAACTAGAAAATGTGTCCATCGTTAGAGAATCGTTTGACAGTTATTTTTCCATCGATCTCTAAAATTAAAAAAAATTATAGGGTGGTTAAGTTTTAAGGACCGATTAAGATTGTTTCACGTAACATTTTCCTGACACAAAAAGAATTTCAGTTCGGTTTCTGAATATTAAATATGGCGAGTTAGATTTTGGTGCCCGACTTGGTTTAACCTAATAGCAAATATCGTTACCATTTGCTCTGAAACAGTTTCCGATTCAAAGGCACTTCTTCCAGGAAAACCATTTTATAGCCAGTTCGGTGTCGGTAAAATCCATTTGTCGAAAGCAATGAAAACCTGTGGTACACTTGGCGTAATGGTTAGCATGTCCGCCTTTTACCCTAGAGTTTCGTGGTTCGAATACCAACATAGGCAACAATTTCATCCCACGGGTATCGCTTTTCGGAAGGAATTGCCAAACCCTCCGCTAGGAAATTCATTGCCATGAAAAGAGCTTTCTGGTTAGCCGTTCAAAACCGGTAGAATATTGTAGGTCCCCTCCATTCCCTCTCAAAGCATGGTTGTGTGAAATGCGCTAGGCCCTGGAACTCCTCTATCTGTTTTGCCACACTACTTATTTATTTCATTGAAGACCTGTGGCAGCAATGCCAATAAGTCATCAGGACACCTGCCTCTGAGTTTCTGGGTTTTAATCGCCCTCCGAAAGAAAACTATTCATTCGAAAACTATATAGTCAAGCAAATTGGGGCCAACTAGAAGCGAGACAATTGTTGATGCAAAAGAAAACCAAGGCTGCTTGTAACAACCAGTGCAAGTGGATTTACAAGTAGGAAAGACGAGTTTTTAGAAAACTAAAAACATAATGCCTGCGCGGCAAACCTCGAACTCAAGCATGTAAAGACCAGCGGGGAAATATTATGATTGAACTGCAATCAGTACTGAGGATCTGGAAAGACCAATTCTGAAGACTGCTTAATGGCGATGAAGACGTAGATTCCGCAAAGAACGCTCCATTCAAACTTTACGATGATCAAGAATGCCGTCCTCCCGACCTAAAAGCACTTAAGCTTGCCATATACAAACATAAATCAAATAAGACTGCTGATGCAGATGGCCTTGATGCTGAACTTCTCAAGGCAGGTGGAGACCAGTTGAAAAGGAGCATGTACCAGCTGATCTGCACGATATGGTCGAAAGAAACCATGCCCGATGAATGGAACCTCAGTATCGTATGCCCGATCCTAAAGAAGGCAGACCCTCACAATTGAGCCAATTATAGAGGAATAAGCCTCCTTAACGTCGCTTATAAGATCTTGTCTGCTGTAATATGATGTGAACTTCTGAGACCCCACATCAACAACTTGATAGGTCCTTATCATTGCAGTCTTCGACCACAATAGACCAAATTTTAACATTACGGCTGATATTGGAAAAAACCCGAGAATATAATGTCGATATGCACCATCTTTTTATCGATTTCAAGACCGCGTATGGCAACATTTACAGAGATGAGCAGTACAGAGTCATGTCTAGTTTCGGCATACCTGCAAAACTCGTGCGGGGTGACTTTGGAAAATTAACATTGTTACGTCAAGGTCGTAAAAGAACGCACAGTATTGACCCAACGAAGTATTACACTCCGTTTGGTAACAAAAAAAAAAACACCTTCTACTCCGTTTTATCACCGTCAACACAACTTATGTCGAAGAAATAAAGAAGAAAATAGGGTGGCACAACAGAGCAGAGGAGGTGCTGTGCGGTGTCCTCATCTTCTACACAAGAGTCACAGAGCGTGGTATTAAGCCTGACACGTTAAAATGCTTCGCAAAAGAGAAGTGGCAAATCCAATTAGCTGTGACAGTCTTTTCTACAACGGGATAGCGAAACTGTTGCAGTCTTCTTATTAACGTTGGGGAGCATACGTTTCGTCTGTCTGCTTCCAATGGAGGCATTCCATCTACGGTTGTGTTCTTTACAGATCCAATCGTTGATTGAAGCCCTCACTGAGGACTCTGGCAGGCTTATCGACGGTTCAGGTCCTGAGAAACCTGTCTGAGATCCTTGCCTAGTAAGTTCATCTCTTGCATTACTGGATCACTTTCGAAGTGGTTAGAAGGTTGAGAAGGGCCTCGCTGCAAACACAAATACTTCTCGCCGTCCATCCATTGCTTGTAACGTGGTTTAAAGCCATTAGAATAGCATACGCCTTCGCTTGGAAAAGAGGCATGCAGTCGTATGTTGTCGTTTTCCACAAAAGCACCAGCGCCAGATCCCTTGTCGGTTTTGGAACCATCTGTGAAGATTCGATAACAGTTTTTCCAGGCTCAGATTCTGGAGCGAACCAGTCCTGAACCGATAGGACAGCTGACTGAGTATTTTTGACGCAGTTTGAGTCTTGAGATCATCGTGTCAGACGGCATATCCATTAGACGTGAGTCAAAAGATATGCTGCTTGCGAGTTCCTCAAAGCTCCAGAGCGAGTTGTATCAGTGACCACATCTTTTTAAACGAGAAATGGTCTTGAGTGTACACCCCATGATGTACATAGGTATCAAGGGGAGGAAAATTCAGCAGTGTGTTGAGAGCAGCTCCCGGTGTGCTGGGGAAGGCCCCATCAAAAAAAAAAAAAATTGCCTGTTTCAGCCCATTCGCAGCAATGCCTTCTCTGATCGGTGGCGGTTGAATCAAGTATAATTATCAGGTTGTCTATATTCTTGTTTTTCTTGTCTCAAAGTAGCTCCATTAAAATGGACTATAGTGCGAAAAAGTAGACAAAGCCTTTCAGATACCCTGCTCAGCACCTTTTGGGTTGCCAAAGCTTCAGCTCTAATCGATTTCAGTTTTTGGTGGTGGCTTTAGAGTCCAGAGTGTTCTTGTGATGGGTCTAATATATATTCTAAAATATTATTCATCTCGAGGCCTTGTTGTTCATTAAAACAACTGATTTATGGGATTAGGGTTCGAAAAGTTCCAGGAAGCTGTTCTATCATAGCCATAGGCACCAAATAAACAAATAAGGTTTGTGTATAAAATCCTCTTTTTTCTCTCTCAACACCATGTGGAGTGAAACATATAGATTGTTGTTTACTGGGTTACGTTGTTTTTAAATATTGCTTCCATTTTTAATTTTGTTCATCGGGCTAGATAGTCATCATCCAAAGGGGTGTGGGTATGGATGGGTTTGGGTGGGTACTCAAAACAAATTTGATGAGCTTATACCCAAGCTAATGGATTTTTGCGGTTACTGTTAAATTGCCCAATGGCAATTTTATAAATTCTGCGAACCCAGGATAAATTCAATTTGCATTAAGTCAAAGGGACTCCGTTTATTTTTAAACGTTCATATTTTAATACAGTTCTTACCTCATGGTTTATTTTTGGGTGCTTTTGTTTTTCGGGATTGTATATTGCTTTGAGGTAATTATTCATAGAAATACTATTTTAGGCAACATATTTAATTTATTTTGGGATTAGGAATGGATCTATATTCTTGGGTGTCGTTAGGAGTGATTCAAAATATTTCCTTAAGAATTTGTTGACGAGGGTAAAAGGACAAATGCTTATAATAATTATTAGCATGAGTATAAGTACCTACAAGTATAAGTATAAGTATAAGTAAAAGTTAAAGTTAAAGTATAAGCATAAGTAAAATTAAAAGTAAAAGTTAAAGTATAAGTATAAGTATAAGTATAAGTATAAGTATAAGTATAAGTATAAGTATAAGTATAAGTATAAGTATAAGTATAAGTATAAGTATAAGTATAAGTATAAGTATAAGTATAAGTATAAGTATAAGTATAAGTATAAGTATAAGTATAAGTATAAGTATAAGTATAAGTATAAGTATAAGTATAAGTATAAGTATAAGTATAAGTATAAGTATAAGTATAAGTATAAGTATAAGTATAAGTATAAGTATAAGTATAAGTATAAGTATAAGTATAAGTATAAGTATAAGTATAGGTATAAGTATAAGAATAAGTGTAAGTATAAGTATAAGTATAAGTATTAGTATAAGTGTAAGTATAAGTATAAGTATAAGTATAAGTATAAGTATAAGTATAAGTATAAGTATAAGTGTAAGTATAAGTATAAGTATTAGTATAAGTGTAAGTATAAGTATAAGTATAAGTATAAGTATAAGTATAAGTATAAGTATTAGTATAAGTATAAGTATAAGTATAAGTATAAGTATAAGTATAAGTATAAGTATAAGTATAAGTATAAGTATAAGTATAAGTATAGGTATAAGTATAAGAATAAGTGTAAGTATAAGTATAAGTATAAGTATTAGTATAAGTATAAGTATAAGTATAAGTATAAGTATAAGTATAAGTGTAAGTATAAGTATAAGTATAAGTATAAGTATAAGTATAAGTATAAGTATAAGTATAAGTATAAGTATAAGTATAAGTATAAGTATAAGTATAAGTATAAGTGTAAGTATAAGTATAAGTATAGGTATAAGTGTAAGTATAAGTATAAGTATAAGTATAAGTATAAGTATAAGTATAAGCATAAGCATAAGTATAAGTATAAGTATAAGTATAAGTATAAGTATAAGTATAAGTATAAGTATAAGTATAAGTATAAGTATAAGTATTAGTATAAGTATAAGTATAAGTATAAGTATTAGTATAAGTATAAGTATAAGTATAAGTATAAGTATAAGTATAAGCATAAGCATAAGTATAAGTATAAGTATAAGTATAAGTATAAGTATAAGTATAAGTATAAGTATAAGTATAAGTATAAGTATAAGTATAAGTATAAGTATAAGTATAAGTATTAGTATAAGTATAAGTATAAGTATTAGTATAAGTATAAGTATAAGTATAAGTATAAGTATAAGTGTAAGTATAAGTATAAGTATTAGTATAAGTGTAAGTATAAGTATAAGTATAAGTATAAGTATTAGTATAAGTATAAGTATAAGTATAAGTATAAGTATAAGTATAAGTATAAGTATAAGTATAAGTATAAGTATAAGTATAATTATAAGTATAAGTGTAAGTATAAGTATAAGTATAGGTATAAGTGTAAGTGTAAGTATAAGTATAAGTATAAGTATAAGTATAAGTATAAGTATAAGTATAAGTATAAGTATAAGTATAAGTATAAGTATAAGTGTAAGTATAAGTATAAGTATAAGTATAAGTATAAGTATAAGTATAAGTATAAGTATAAGTATAAGTATAAGTATAAGTATAAGTATTAGTATAAGTATAAGTATAAGTATTAGTATAAGTATAAGTATAAGTATAAGTATAAGTATAAGTATAAGTATAAGTGTAAGTATAAGTATAAGTATAAGTATAAGTATAAGTATAAGTATAAGCATAAGCATAAGTATAAGTATAAGTATAAGTATAAGTATAAGTATAAGTATAAGTATAAGTATAAGTATAAGTATAAGTATAAGTATAAGTATAAGTGTAAGTATAAGTATAAGTATAAGTATAGGTATAAGTATAAGTATAAGTATAAGTATAAGTATAAGTATAAGAATAAGTATAAGTAAAAGTATAAGTATAAGTATAAGTATAAGTATAAGTATAAGTTTAAGTATAAGTATAAGTATAAGTATAAGTATAAGTATAAGTGTTAGTATAAGTATAAGTATAAGTATAAGTATAAGTATAAGTATAAGTAAAAGTGTAATTATAAGTATAAGTATAAGTATAAGTATAAGTATAAGTATAAGTATAAGTATAAGTATAAGTATAAGTATAAGTATAAGTATAAGTATAAGTATAAGTATAAGTATAAGTATAAGTATAAGTATAAGTATAAGTATAAGTATAAGTATAAGTATAAGTATAAGTATAAGTATAAGTATAAGTATAAGTATAAGTATAAGTATAAGTATAATTATAAGTATAAGTGTAAGTATAAGTATAAGTATAGGTATAAGTGTAAGTGTAAGTATAAGTATAAGTATAAGTATAAGTATAAGTATAAGTATAAGTATAAGTATAAGTATAAGTATAAGTATAAGTATAAGTGTAAGTATAAGTATAAGTATAAGTATAAGTGTAAGTATAAGTATAAGTATAGGTATAAGTGTAAGTGTAAGTATAAGTATAAGTATAAGTATAAGTATAAGTATAATTATAAGTATAAGTGTAAGTATAAGTATAAGTATAGGTATAAGTGTAAGTGTAAGTATAAGTATAAGTATAAGTATAAGTATAAGTATAAGTATAAGTATAAGTATAAGTATAAGTATAAGTATAAGTATAAGTATAAGTATAAGTATAAGTATAAGTATAAGTATAAGTATAAGTATAAGTATAAGTATTAGTATAAGTATAAGTATAAGTATTAGTATAAGTATAAGTATAAGTATAAGTATAAGTATAAGTATAAGTATAAGTGTAAGTATAAGTATAAGTATAAGTATAAGTATAAGTATAAGTATAAGCATAAGCATAAGTATAAGTATAAGTATAAGTATAAGTATAAGTATAAGTATAAGTATAAGTATAAGTATAAGTATAAGTATAAGTATAAGTATAAGTATAAGTGTAAGTATAAGTATAAGTATAGGTATAAGTATAAGTATAAGTATAAGTATAAGTATAAGTATAAGAATAAGTATAAGTAAAAGTATAAGTATAAGTATAAGTATAAGTATAAGTATAAGTTTAAGTATAAGTATAAGTATAAGTATAAGTATAAGTATAAGTATAAGTGTTAGTATAAGTATAAGTATAAGTATAAGTATAAGTATAAGTATAAGTAAAAGTGTAATTATAAGTATAAGTATAAGTATAAGTATAAGTATAAGTATAAGTATAAGTATAAGTATAAGTATAAGTATAAGTATAAGTATAAGTATAAGTATAAGTATAAGTATAAGTATAAGTATAAGTATAAGTATAAGTATAAGTATAAGTATAAGTATAAGTATAAGTATAAGTATAAGTATAAGTATAAGTATAAGTATAAGTATAAGTATAAGTATAAGTTTCAGTTAAATTATCAGTATAAAAATAAAAACCAACAAAAGGCAGTAGGCAAGGATTATTAAGTCCATCAAGTATTGTCAATGACTTGCGGGTAAGACCTTTTTGAATTCACTGTTAGAATATTGCAATTGTAAGGTTGTTGACATTTTAAAAACCTGGGAACCTCAGCTACTGATTCATTTTGGGAACATACGTAACTTTATGCCAATTCAGAATTGGTGGGGAGTAAATAGCAGATATGCCTACCAATATACTAAGGACTCCACAATTATGGGAAATGGGGACGACTAGACTTTAAAACAAATTGTTTTGATATACAAAGACATGTATAGTGACGAACCAATATTGAATATTTTTTTATGACAAAGTGGACACTGGACAGGTATTCCATTTATTAATTAGGCTCACGAAACCGTTAAAGTGGCACTGCACCCTATCTAGTCACTTCATTTACAAGGAAGAAAAACTCTTGAAACGTATGACCTTTCTTTGACAGCTTTTGTTCATAATCCAAGGCCAATGGATGGCGTCCCCATGGTTTGCTCATTTTCCTAACTCTATACGTCTCCATACCAGTTGATTCGAAACTACAACTCCCAAAACAATTTGGAGTTATGTTCAGTTTTTCTTACAGATCCAAACACATTAGATATGCACTTAGATAATATCTACGTTATGTGTGTTAATGCTTCCTCCATTACGATACACATTGACAAAAAATCAACACCCATTATTGTTGTTCCTTCGACTAATGTGTGAATGGTCCTTATACCTAACAATATTACAATAAACACCAATCACTGTTATTCTTCCGTTATGTGAATAATGTTATCAGCACTTTTCTGTAAGACAACACCAACGATTTGAACTCGTGTTCACAGAGCTACTTATTATTATTTCATATTTAAATACACGCCTATTGCATGTGCCTTCGCCTTACAAAGAGAAGAAACAAAACTAAATTCGAATCCAATAAACACCATTGAAATTATGCCTAAGACCAAACCATAAGCCCAAATTAATGACCCAAATAGCAGCTTTGATTTCAATGTTCTTAAACAGAAGAGAAACTTATCGTCAATCCATGGAAATTAAACCCTATCTTATCCTTCCTTCTAGAAGTGATTATATTATTATTATTTACATGAACTCCAGCTCCGTGCGATATTACTTATTGATTTTTTCTTCGGAGTGCGCTCCTAACCGAAAGAGCTTTACGTACATTAATATTGAAATTAATTATTCGACGGCAATATAGGGTCTGGGGATGCCCACGCCTTGTCTATTGATTGAATTATATTTCATATTTAACTTTGAACACACTGCCTGCGTCGTCGGTCGGTTGGTTGGTTGGTTGGTTGCATGAGATGTTTTATGAGGATACAATCCTTAGACATTTAATTAATTTGATTTAATTAAAATTTGAATAAGAGACGCTAGGCAATGAAAGTGGTTTTATGTAAGCAGAGCTTTGATTATGATTTTGTAAATGAATTCGTGTGATTTGATCAACAAACTAGAATTTATATTTATCAGAATGGAAATTTGAGAACAAAAACAACAAATTGGATTAAGTTTTTAGGTTGTGTCATCTTGCGTTTGCCTTTTGATATATTTTTTCTAAACTATGACAGTATCCAATTTGGAATAAGGATATAACTTGTTTGATAGTAAAAATATGAAGGGGATGTTCAGCGAGGTTTAATATAAAATAGAGGTATATTTGAACATCTGCTTGAAGCTTTATCATATAGCTCTTAGGTTTCTGTAACAAGAGTTGGAATTATAAGTGTTGTAATCTGACTTAATTGAAAAATAGTAGCCCTTAATGGCTTTTGAAAAGTTACAAACTTAGCTAGTGTTTTCGTGTTTAAGGACTGTTCATGTACTTGGATGAGTTCTATGCTGGAGTGTATTGATTGGATAACGCATTTTGCCCAATTTTATATGCTATCTGCCATCGTTCATCTGTCATCTGACATCTGTAATCTTTTATCTATTTTCGATATTCTGTCACTGCCATCTGTCATCTGTCATCTGCCACCTTTCGTCTGTCATTTGTCATCTGTTATCTGTCATCTTTCATCTGTCATCTGCGGTGTACACAGTGGTTTTGGTTAGTTCCAGGGCAGCATCATTCGGTGGTTCGACTATAACGTCTGGTCTGGTCTGATAACGATAGTTCTGGGCTCCTCATGTTGTTTTTGGTGTTCATCAGGGATTACTACAATCCTGGCCTTCAAATCTTAGTGTTGGGACTCGGTTCAGTGTTGATGGTGAATTTTTAGGTTCGCTGCTATGAAGACGGATTTGATGATTCAAGTCTGGATTCTTGCAACTTCGACTTTGGCTTCTGGGTTTTTTGGTTGATGTTTGGGCCTTAAAACTCCGAATCTTGGAATAATTTAGAGGGAATGGATTTATTGTTGGTCTGGTAGGAGCCACCAAATTCACAGTGAGGTAGGACTGGTCACAAAATAACACTGGACACTATTCCTCTTACTATTTGTGGATAACGAAGAGTTCTTTTATCCTTCTGGTAAGCTACAAGTACAAGGCCATTTAGGTACTCTCTACTCTGCAATGAGTATGCTCCTCTATCGTTATCGGAACTAGACTGATTAGCATTAGCATTACTTTTTATTGAACTTAGTATAAATATGTACAATTTGCTAAGATCTACTTAAAGTTAACAATGTGAGTATTTATATTTTGTTGGCACAGAGGGAGCCTAACTTTCTTACATTGACCTAGATAAAAAAAAATAATTTAAATTAATTGTTGCTGTGATTGGTTAATCTCAACGTCTGTCGTTTATTTCTCTCGGATTGTTCAAGTCCGGTTGTCACTGTGTTTTGATGGGGAGGGGTGAGTGTGGGGTTTGGTGGCTCCTAGCCACGGTGGTCAGCATAGAAGTTGAAGTTCACTTCATCACTTGTATAGGGAAAAGATCCTCATACAGAAGTTCCATTGTTAGAAGGTACCGCCGGCTGGAATGTCTCGTCTGGCTTATGATGCTCCTTATTATTATTAGGGGATTCAGTCATATTTCATAGACATCTACGGCTGGATTCGATGAGGTATCTGTCAAGTTTTAATATTTTCGCTTCTTCCTAGTAGTCCTGTGCAGATCCGCAGGATTTTGCGCTCGAGAACTGCCAGCTTCTTCATGTGGGTTTTTGTTGCCGTGTACCAAGTAGGAAAACAGTACTTGATCACAGGCCGATTGAGCTGCTTGTAGAGAAGTAATTTCGTCTTCTGGCTTAGTCCGTTGTTCTTTCGCATTAGTGGATGGATGTTGTGAAAAGCGAAGTTGGCTTTCCTTAGTACAGCAGCTTTGAACCTGTGTTATTCGTTGAACTATACTCCCAGGTACTTCACATTGTTTTTGGCCGTTAATTGACTTTCATTGAGTAGGGAGAGCTTGGTACTTCTACACTTGTTGGCAGAGCGTCCTCTTGCGTTCCCGGATCTGGTGGATGGTCGTCTAAGCCAAATTAGCTCGGATTTGGCTTAGTTTACTTTGAAGCCCCAGTGCTGGTAGTTCTCGCAAAGCTGTCTAACGTAGGCTTCAACTCTTCTGGCAGCAAATACCGGAAAAATGGACTTGGCGTATGTTAGGAAGTCATCGGCAAACAGGAGAGTTTGTGCGTCTTCTGGCTGTGGTTGGTCCGATGTGTAGATGTTGAACAAGACCGGTTCTAGCTTGGATCACTGTGCAACTCCAGCGTTGATTGTCCTTGTTGATGACTGGCAAGTTCCTATTTGAACGAAGAATGACCTGCAATGAGGAAAATTGTATATAATTTTGACTAAAGCCTGTGGAAAATTTAGTTGGAAGAGTTTATGCACTAGTCCTTGAATCCAAATACTGTCAGATTCTTTCTCGATATCGAGCATGCAACAGTGACTTGATGGCAGTTCAAGGAAGAGGCAAGGTCGTGCTGAAATTTAATAAGAGGATGTAAGGTGAAGTGTTTTTCGCGGAAGCCGAACTGTGTGTCTGGTATGATGTTGTTGTTGCTGCAGAAGGATTTCAGCCGTGTCAGTAGAAGCCCCACTAGTATTTTGCTCATGTTGCTCAAAAGAGAAATGGGTCGGTATCCAGAGACGTCAGGGATTGCAACAATCTTCCATTTGTTGGGAATGTTGATGCAATTATTAAGGATAATTGCCAGGAATATCGTCACTGGAGACTGATTTCTAACGTATATGGTCTTATACCCTTTTAGTGGCAATTGGGTGTAAGTTGTAATCATCGAAAACACTGTGTTGTTGGATGGTAAACTTTCTTCCATCACGTGTTGTGCAGGCCATTGCTTGTGTTGTTACATTGATTTCGGTGGTTGGATGGCGGCAGCTGCTTTGTTGTATCGTTTGTTCTTTGTTTGCTTGTTTTTTGTTGACCAATTGTACTTTTTAAATAAAATGTAATGGTTCATCACAACGCACAAGGCACAACATACAAAGGCCACAATCTCATAGACCGTTTCTAACAAAAATGCACAAAAACGATTCACTCTTGTCATACCAATTATAAGCAATGCCCGAAAGACCATAATTAATTGATGTCGTTGTAGTTCATCGAATTGACCTATTGGTCCGTTCTAATATGAAAATTATGCTATGAACTTCTTCTCCTCAAAACCTTCCAAACAATATTTTGTTTGCATAAGAAATTTGCGTTGAAAATAGATAAAAGGATATCACCTCAATTAATTTATTAGAAGCTTACTACAGAAATTTTGATAGAGTGGTTTGATAGCCCATCAAATGTTCTTCCTAGTGAGTAACTAATGCAGAAAATATTTTCCATAGAAGAGCTTACTCTTCCCAGTACGAACGACTACTTGCCTTCCTTTGAAAAGAATTTCTTTTTCAACCAGCTCAATAGCTACTTCAGCAAAAGTATTTTTTGCTTTATAATTTCTTTTTATATGACAACCAATATTATGTAGTTGTCGGCAAAGAAAACTGTATTTTCCAAAGGATAATGAAATACAACCTTGACAGATGTCGTCGAAGTCATGTCGTCGTAAAGAATTTTTCTTACAAAAATAATGAATGAGAAAAGTCTTCAATTTAGTAGAAAGCAGGTATAAGGTTAAAAGACGACCAGAGTACATTCACATACAATAAGACTTTCGCATAATGCTATCAAATAGTAAAATCGGGTCAATTATGTCGAAAGATTTGTTCTTCTATTTCATTTTTCTTGTTTTGTTCAATGGGCCTAGAAATACATATTATGTCGATTGGGTTCACATGTACAATTGTACAATCGACATTCATAAAAGTTTTGATAAGTCAGGTATTAGGGTGGCTTGTTTTCAAGATGGTAACTCATCACAATGGTTTCAATGAAGCGAACCGAATCCAATTGAATATTTTCATTGCCTGAGAAAGGATACGACTGTCCTCTTGTTATTGTTTCTACGAACTCAGCAAACACCCTCAGCTGTCGCCTATAACTTAAGGAGGTGGCTGAACAGTTCAATATTCACTGTATTTCTGTGCCGGGGCACAGAGATGTCCTAGGTAACTGCAAAGCCGATGAACTCGCCGCCATAAAAAGGAACCGTTCTACAGATCGCAAGGTTGAATAGTATACCAATCGCTACATGTAAACTAATGCTAAAGCAAGAGGCAATGGACAGAAAATATAATAGGTGAAACCCACAACGTGTGTGGCAACAAAACAGATATGGCCAGAGCTAGATCTTAAACACACAAGACATGTGAAATCCATAACCAGATTGTATGTTAGCTACGTAAGCAATGTCATCACAGGACATTGTCTGATAGGTATACACGCCATAAGACTCGGGTTTTCCTCCAACTACTTCTGCAGAAGCTGTTTAGATGGCAAGAAGGAAGAGACAGTCCCACACCATCTTCGCTCATATCCTGGACTCTCCCTCTAAAGAAAACTGCATGTAGGAAGATATTTCCCTGACAATCTAAGCGATCTGGCGAGCACAGATATCCTTCATCTTTGTTGTTTTATCAAAAGTTCCAAATGGTTTTGTTAATTGAGGTATTCCCTCACTTAATTCTTATGGTATTTAATTAATTATATTTGGTCTAAGTGTGTCAGTTGTTTTCCTGATAGCGATTAATACCAAACCAGACCAAGCCCTCTTGTAATAACCACCAGCTGTGATTATATTCACAACTTTTTAGTTCTTAATGAAAGATTTGAACCCTATTCTGGTTCACTATTCACTGGTTCTTTTTTCTTTTGTTTCGAGACCTGCTTTGGCCCTGTCATCTTTCTATATTTGCCAGTCCATTGCTCCCAGCTGTGAATGTGATCGTTTAAAACTATATGACTCAGCCTCCAATCCAATAACTGAACTTTCCTATGTTTACCGGCCTGTACTTACACCTGGAGGATTCGATTTAAAAACCTGCTCGATACAAATCACGTATGCTTTTACTTGCCCAAATCCCATTCATTGCTTGATATAGCTCTTGGTGACCAGATATTTTAGGTAAATGGTTAATGGTCAACATATAGGCTTGCATTTTGCTCAGGATCTCTGCAGAGCAAGTTATACAGGATTGTCTTTTGAATCCATTTCAAGATTTTTTGTTACAGTTTTGTATTTGAGAAATTTGAATTGTAGTTTATTCTAAATTTAGTGGTCTATAACTGCCTAGGGACTCTCTACTGCCTTACCATCTCTTTAGCGCTCTGTCTGTAAATGACAAGTTGTCGTTAGAAAAGGCAATGACCTAAGAACGTGAGTCAGAGTTGGACAAATGCTTCCACATCTTTCGGTTTTCACCCATTATGGCTATCATTCCAATTCAATCGAATTCAATCGAATTGTTCTTAATATGCTTTTTTGTATCACTCTCCGTTTTGCCTCAAATGCTTCGTAAAACGGTCGACCAATTAAAACATACCATTAGTGTGGCTCCTTGTGGCACAAAAGGTTTCATTCAGTCACCGCAGTATCAAGTACTGTGGCTTTTCTATAAAGTCAACCTTGTCAGACAATATCAACATGAGATCATTTTTAATTCTAATAAAGTTGACGATCCTTGAAGATCCTCAATTGCGTCGAAGATGGTGATACCACTTTAAACTATCTAACTAGCTTCATTCCTCCATTTTCCCAAAAAGCTCAAACCAGCAGGAGTAAAATAGAGTCTGTTGAGTCAAGATTTGTTTATTTGACCTGAATGGTAAAAATGCCACCTAATTGGAAAACTAAACTTTACAAACTAAAAACATCATTTTTTGAATGAACAACACAACCTGTCGATACTACTTTAATATTTCTTTGAAGAATGTTTAAAAAACATTAAAACTTCAAAGCCACTGCGTGTGCAGATAGAGCGCACAATTTATCTTAATGTGAAGTATCTTAGAACAGCTTAGCTTTTCCTTCAGGTTTTGATAACCTTTTGAGATCTCTACACCCGTGAACAGTGATTTCACAGTTGGCATTTTATAAATTTTATATTAACTTTATCCCTACCACTGGTGGGAGGATTCAGCCAAATTGAAGAAAGTTCTGCGGCTATACCAAATATTGTGTTTTTTTCTTAAAAATTAATTGATATTTGTACGAGCCTTTGGATACCTACTGTTTTATGGTATTACTACGGTAAGCCTCACGTTACCAGTCAAGGTACAAATACTAGCACAAGCCTACTTTTGGCACAAGCTGCTTATTTAAGCAACTCAACTTATTTGACAAATACGTCTATCAACTTTATTTGTGCGCAAGAGGTATTTATCATCGAGCATTTTGCAGTAGGACAGGAGTGTCAAATAGCACATAAGTTTCAGTAAGCACAACCCAAGAGTACTTCTTTGATTGGATTACGTATCTTCGAAAAAGTGACGCTTTTAATACTACATAACTACAAACTAATTACAGTACACACTTCAATGGACATTATAATTTATGTGTTTCAATTGTCCAAGTTACTTAAAGACCTCTTCCAAAAGACTTCAGTTTGCTCTTACATATTTTTTTAAAAGTTTTTCAAATATTTCAATTAGTTGTTTTACAAAACAGTTACAACCGAACTCATATTAAAGTTTAATTTCATTTTGATATTCCAGAAATGGAAACCAAATTGGACTCCCGTCAAGGACAATTTCCAGCTACTTTCCCAGATACTTTTAAAGACTTTTTCGCTATGATGAGCGAAGACGAGGACCACTTAGATCTGTTTTCTAATTTGCTAGAGGATAAGGTACGTACGACAAGATTAATTTCTATGACTTAAAATTGACGGGTTTTTCTTTGTTTGTAGTTCCATTGAATTTTCGCAAAAGCAATGAGTATAAATTTAATTTCGTTTTATGTAATTCAAAATGAAATTTATTACTTGGAAGATGCTTTGGATTTTCTTATTGAAAGTTTTGCTTTTAGTTTCTCTTAATGGGAGCAAATTCGAGGAAAATATATTTATATTATTTGTAAGAGAAGTATATCAATGAATATTGATTTGTTGAATAACTATGATTTTAGCTTGAATTGAATAATTAATGTCCAAGACGGCGCTGGGGTAAAAAAAACTATGATTTTGGAAGGCTTTTTGTGAAACGTAATTGTTTCTCCGTAAGCAAAGACGGCGTGTGTTTACCTTCTTGAACAAAAGGCAAAGGTAAATAGTCGTCCACAAAGGGTGTTTTATCAACAGTTTATGTTATTAGAAAATAAATAAGCAGCTCTCACCATGTCTGCGCAGAGTATCTGTAACATGATACTAGAAAATGCATGACATTTACAGAGGAATTGCTCCTTGTAGTCGTCATCTTCTCCACAGGATCCACAGATTGTGGTATCACTTAAGCCTAACACGTATAAACGCTTGGCAAAAGGGAAGCGCCCCATGCCAACGCTTTCTACAGTGTTTTCTGCTACGGAATAGGAAAAATGTTGCAATTTTTTTTAATAACTTGGTGGCACATACGTTTAGTCTGTCTGCTATGCGATCTCTAGTTTCCAGTTATCTCGTGTCCTGAAACCCAAACGAGACTCAAAGAGCATAGAATTACGGTGGCATTCAGAGAGGTCTCACATTCCTGGATCATTTTCATAGCAATTAGAGGTTTGAGAAGGTCTTAAGGTCGCTGCAAGTGCAAATACTTCTCCCCATCCATCCATTGGTCTTAAAGTACTCAAAGCCATTTGGAGAGCATACGCCTCCGCTTGGAAGACGGCTACGCTTGTGCCTAATGGGGCGTGTAGTCGTACATCACCTGCACCAGCTCTAGATTCATCGTCAGTTTGCAACGATGTTTAAGATTCAGTAACAATCCTTTCCTGGGCCAGATTCTAGAGTGGACCAGTCCTGAACCGAAGGAAAGTTGATTGTGTATTTTCGACGAAGTTTAAGTTTTGGGACCTTCGTGTCAGACGGCTTATCCGTCGTAGACGTTATTCAAAACATATGCTCCTTGGTACTTCCTCAATTATTTAGTGCGATTTATGCCAGACACCACTTCTCTGTAAACGAAAAATGGTCTTCAGAATCACCCACGGCGATGTAGCCATTAAAGGGAGAAAGATTCAACAGTGCCTCGAGAGCTGCACTTGGAGTGCCGGGGAAGGTCCAAGTACAGTTTTTTGGAATTTGGCGAAGCAATAGCGTATTTACTTTAGAGAGCAACTGACGCATAAGAGATTATTTATCTTATCATATTCGTTTGGATCCTAAGGACCCTTTTCGATTATAGACCCCACGTCTTGCCAAAGATTGCCTTATACATATTGCCTAGAAGACTGATAATGCCTTAGGAGCTTACAACTCGACAAATAACTCCAAAATGATTGAGTTCGTTGGAAGAGGGAATGTTGATGACTTTACGTGTAAATTGGGTCAACCTAGTCAATTTTCTACGTCTTGTGAAGGTAACAACCTCTGTTTTAAGAGCATCGACTGCGGGACCGCTTCTTACTAATCAGGTATCAATTCAGGCTAAAGTAGCCCGTACTCTGGAACCAACGGCTTGGAAACTGTATTCAACCGAGAGCACGGCGACGTCGCGTCGTCGACATATGCCTAGGTGTGCGTGTTAGATCAAAAGAACATTTCAAATAGGGATAGTATGCACCTCCGGAAATGAGATAGCGCTCCACGTCATGGCTGATTGAATATGCAGCCAGAACCAATATACAATTTTGCAGGACAAGAACCCAACATAGATTCTCATCACACCCTCATTCAACATAATGATGTAATTTGTTTTCCTCTAAATGCGTTCTTCTGCAAGAAAAGTTGGAATAGAATTCAAAGTTCCTTGAATGCCCCGTAAGCTGTTTGTATTACTTCATTTCTCCTTCCTGCATTATTTTCGTATAACAGAGAGGTTCAAGAGCAAAGAGCATACCATCATAAACCTCATTTTGCACACCCCAATAGAAAGTTCTTGTTCGGTTTTGAGTAACTGGCTGTGTTAGCATTAAACTTCATAGTCTACAAATGCTAGCATAGCTGTTGCAGAGCATTTGATAGCTTATTTTTATCCTTTCATTCTCTCCCATCGTGTAGGTACCTTTATCCTTAATCTTAACACATTTTACCCACTTTCATCTAACAACAGTGTCAAGTGTATTCTATTTTCAAATAGGTATACTGGTAGAGAAAAACGAGTACCTACGTTCATATACGATAAATCTCCTTTTAGTCTGCCTGTCAGCAGCATGAGCCTTGCATGAGTCTTACAACAAGAACGACAATGCAAAAAGTGCATTGCATTCTCGCACTGGACGTTCACATGAGTGGCTTTCTTTTCAAATATTTACACAGCCTAGAATATTCAAAATGGCTCTCTAACTAAAAAGTCACACACGTGCTCATCTATACGAACATATACGAACGTATTTGATTCAACATTGTGTGCTGCAACATATTCCTGTCCCGGCAGAAGGTCCTTCCATCTATTTTATTCAATCTCTGATATTGCAACATTGCTACACCAAACACGGTCGACCTATTTAAAGCGTTAGTGGTGGGGGTTGAGTTGTGTAGGCTGTAAGGGTATCACTGAGAGAGAAATTCGCCGCTTGTTTTTCCAGAGAACGAAATTGCATATGGAAGTTACAAACTATGAAGTTTATAAGAAATTATTATTTGTGGCAACCTGTTCATTCAAAGGGAAACTTTTAAATAACAAGAGGAATGTTTTGTATATAGCCAATTTGCGTTACCACTTAACTGTAAAGACATTTTCTGTGTGTCTTAAAATCACAGTTTTTATAGAGCTCTTTCTGTAAGCATTCGCGTTTTCCGTCAATCAGTGTCATTGAAACCCTTGACCTTTAAGCCACAAACAGAAGCTATGGCTTCCAAAAAGTATTTTGTCGTAGGTAGCCAATAAAATAGTATCAATTAAGGATCAGCTCCGCAGATGAAAGGTTCGCATTAGCGCCCAGTTGAGTGAAAATTTGCACGTGAAAAAGAATTTTTTCCTTTGATATTTTCTGGGATTCCTACCACGTTACATGCAGACATGCAAGCCACAACTCCACGAGCACCAATTTTGGTCCATCCTTGAATTTAACATAATAATCGCAGCAAAAATACATCAATATTTTCAGCAACAAATTGTAATGTCCTTGCTTTTATCAAGGCCTTAATTCGAGTTTACCTTAAAAAATTGTAGGTCCTTTACAAGACATTTTTGTGAGAAATGCGCTAGGCCTCGGCGCTCCCCATTTTGCCAATGAAAAGTAGGGGAATAAAAATATTCCTTTGGTGCAGCCAAACTGCATCTATGCTTCTTCTTACTTTGCTTGAATTTTCAGATGAAATTCTATAGCCCTGTTAAACTAACATTCCTTATGCTTTAAAACAACCCCACATTTAGCTAATCGTTAAATCAAAATCAGATAAATCGATGTCCTCCTTTTGTTTTCAGGTGATACCGCGGACAAATAAATTCAATCAACGACGCTGCGGCGGAAGCCTTCGATGTACGAACAATAGCAGCAACAGAGGTGAACTAAGAGGAGTTGGTAGCCTCAATGTTGGCCGGTCCAATTCGTTTCGTGTGAATCGACCCAATGACAGTGCCGCAAATAATAGTAGCTTCTGCAAACACGTCCGATACTGTTGCCTGCATCAGCAAAAGCATTATTCACAGAATTTCCTTGACTACAGCCATGGCCAGGGGTGTCACAGAGGTGAAGGTGGCAGTGGGTACTGCGATGGAGAACACAGAAATGATGACTGCTCAAAGATTGATTGCGATAGCGGTGGTGGACTTCAAAGTACGAAGAACACTCGACGAGTCATTATGGAAAGATCCTTTGAATTCGGTGAGTTGTTTCATCATCACCATTGAAAAATGGAGTGGATGTTATTAAGGAATGTATAGCACATAAGCGGAATAATTTATGATGAATATATCAGTAGTGAAATGTGGCTGTAGCTGTAGCGTTAGCTGTGCGGAGGTCGTTACTAAGTTGTGTGGTGTGGGAAAAAAAAAATGATAATCTGATGCGATCGATGGTGCTATATAGTTAATGATGAGATCAAAACCAAGCGACTGTATATCACGTTCAGTTTGTTTCTGTTAAGTGCAAGAGAAAAATAAGAACCAGGTGTCGTCTTCTATTGGGGTCATCGCATCGATGTACCTCGGTTCCGGGTGTCAATATTCTTCTGCTATCTTTCGTGCTAAGAGGTTCGGATGGTTTGCCAGGTTTGCCAATAGGCGTCTTCCAGATTGCACCATGTATTCCTCTATGGTGGATGACACTAGCTTCTTCATAGAGCTTTCTATTGCTGACGTTTGTTCTGCGTATCGGATCGTAGACAAGTCCTGTGCATTTGCGCCGAACCTTCTTCTAGAATACAGCAAGTTCTTGCAAACCAGTCTTTGATATTGTAAACCAGACGGGAAAGCAGTAAGTCTTTACAGGTCGTATCAGGTGCTTAAACAGCAATAAATTTTTTTTTGGCTAAGTGCACTTCCTTTTTGCATCAGCGGATGGACGCGGTGGATGCATATGTAGTTAGATTTTTAACGACTGCAGTGGCTAGCGGGTTGAACGCATCAGTGCGTTGAACAGGACTCCCAAATACTTGGCCTTCTTCTTTGGCCTGAGTTGTGTACCCTTAGGAATGTTGACGCAGATGTTGTGACTGTTTGTGGTTGATCTCGGACGTTTCTTATGTAAATTAGCTCGAACTTCGACTGCGATTATTGAACATTTTGCTCGTCCTTTTATAGCGAAACGCAGCTATAAAAACTGCTAGCAAAAATGTGTTGCTTTGAGCACTTTTAAATTAAAAAATGGAAATGTACTGATTAAGATTATTACTAAAATTCAAATGATTCCTTGATTATTGTAAAAAAAAGTGGTAAAATTTTGAGGGCCGATTTTGATTTTGAAAAAAAAAAAACAGAAATACTTTATTCAGGAAATTATTGTCATTTCTTTTCATTATGACAATATTGCTATAGTTCAATTGTGTATGGAACAAAATATCGACAAAATGGTCGCCGCGACACACTTCCATCCGGTGGTCCAAATTTTCGAAGGCTGTGGCATAATTGAGGTTCTATGCCGTTAATATGCCGAATTATTTCATCCTCTAGATCTTGAATTATTGCTGGCTTATCGACGTATACCTTTTCTTTCAAATAACCCCAAAAAAAGGAGTCCAACGGTGTCAAATCACATGATCATGGCGGCCAATTGACATCCCAAGTGAGATAACACATCCATTGAATTTGTTGCGCAAAAGAGCTATTGTTTCGTTAGATGTGTGGCACCGTCCTGTTGTTGAAACCACATATCGTCCACATCCTTATCTTCCAATACGGGCCATAAAAAAGTCGTTATCATTTCACGATAGCGAAGACCATTCACAGTAACTGCCTGACCGGCGTCATTTTGGAAAAAATACGGCGATGATGCCGTTAGCCCATTAACCGCACTAAAGAGTCACTATTTGTGGGTGTATTGGTTTTTCGACACTCATTCTTCGATTTATCTTTCGTCCAAATGCGGAAATTCTGTTTTTTAGCGAATCCACTGAGTTGAAAATGTGCCCCATCACTGAAGAGGATTTTTTTCGGAAATTGATCATCCACTGTTGCCACTCCTTGCGACCAGTATAACCATTGATGACACTTGAAATGGTCAAGAGGCTTTAGTTCTTGAGTCAGCTGCACTTTGTAAGCGTGTGAAACTTTATGCATAATGTTCATCAACGACGAGTGTGAGAGGCTCAATTTTTGGGCACAACGATGAGTTGAGGTGGACGGCTCTCCAGCCATACTATCGCGACCAGCAGCAATATTTTCTTCTGTACAAGCCGTACGAGCATGCACTGGTGTTTTCACATCTCCTAGAAACCCGGTTCGCTCAAATTTTTGTAAGATTTTTCCGATCGTTCGCATATTCAGGGTCGATCTGCCATTCAACGTAGCAAAACGCGTCGTGTTAAGTGTTCAGAGAACTCAAGATCTGTGCCACCTCCTACCACCCAATTAAAATAAAATTAAAGTTAAAATATCAAAAAAACAGTCCACCTAAACAACCAACAACATAATTACAATTTCTCCAGCCAAAGAAATTTAAATTTACCGAAAAAATCACAATGTGCACGATATGCATTTTAAATTGAAAGCCCTTTTCATAATGAGCGTGATTAACTTTAACGCGTTGCTTCATTGTGTGTCTTTCAATGGTTCAAAATGAATAAGTCTGAAATTGAGAATTGTCTAATGAAATGCAGAAAAAAACTTGACGTTTAGGTGTGGAGTGTGGTTGACACTCAACATCGGCCCTTAAAATTTATCCACCCTTTTTCAATTGTATCATGTTTTGTATATGTTTATGAAGGGTGGCTGTTACAATAAGAAATAACCGCCATTGATGATGGGAAAGAAATGCTTCATCCTGAATGAACGAATGAGTGTTCAGTAGGGTTTCCATGATAAATTGTTGTTATAAAACGTCGAATAATAATCGCTTATAACTCAAAGCATAAAGCTTATGACAGCAAATTAATTTCAAACCTTTTTTCGAAATGGTGCCCTTGCAGGAAAGTCTGCGTCATTGGTGAGAGTTCGAGGATCGAATCCCAGGAACATCCAATTGCTTTTTCCTTACTTAAAAATCGCCTTTCGAGAGGAATTGGCAAGTAGTCAGAAAGTAAACAAAACATTCCCATGAAATGTGCTTACCCCACTTATCCGTTCGTAGTTTGTAAACATTTTTCTTTATTCCTCGGGGTTCGCCAAGCTATGCTTTGCTATCCTTTTTTATTTTTATTTATTCTTTCGAAGAAGCAAACACTTCAGAAGTGAGAACTCCAATTGGTATTGTTTCTTTCTTTTTTCGCGATTATTCACAAAACTCACAACAATTAACTAAAAACTAAGGAAAACAGTGAAATGGAGACCAAAAGGGTTAAACTTTTTAAAACTCCCATAATTTTATTTGCGTTCTTAGAGCAAGTTTGAAAAATGTTACAATTCAAATTAAGTCAAACCGTTATCCTTTTGTGAAAATTCAATCGGAAATGTAGTAACAGTCCTTGTGCTGTATGAATATTCTTTGGAATTATAACAATACACCCTTTTCAATTTTTCATGATGTTCTTATTTGATTATTTACCCTTTCTTTGCTTATCCCGTTGTTAAAAGAAAATGGAAAAATGTATTCTCTTGTGGGTTGATGAGAGGAAAGTTGAAAATGTAATTTTAACTTTTAATGTGAAAAATAAACTTATGTGATGGATTGGCCCCAAGGCTCGTTTTTTCTTTTCGCTCTCTCTCTTATGGCTGGAATGTTGTTGTTGTCGTAATTTCTTGATGCTTTGTTGAAGCACTAGCAATGTAGTTATTCAACATCAACATCGAGCATCTCGGTATATTTAAATTCATGATTTTTTTTTCTCGGATGGTTATCGTCATCATTGACATGATTTCTACTTGACACCTTAGGTCGTCGACGCGACGGTCACCTTCACATCCTTATTCGTAAATTTTTCTAATCGGTTTGATAAATGTGTTCCAAGAAAAACCAAAGAAGATGTAAGCGATGAGTGTGCTTGGAGATAAAATTATCACTGCAATGCCCAAACACGATGCTCTTTCTCAGAGATGGAGAACATTTGAAATACCCAAATAGACAGAAAAGGACGATATTTAACAATCTTTTAATTTTTCTAATATTGTATCAGATTTTGTCTTTTTAAGTCTAAAGAGTCGCGTTCAAACAAACCATTTCACGCTGCAAACATTTTTCTTCTTTTTTTATAAGTATGGGTATCCCAAGGTTGACATTTCGGGCCTCTACCTTTCTCTCTAACTAAAAATGAATTGACATTAGCCAATAGTAAGTTAATTACTACAAATACCAGATGTTTTATGCTCACTATGTTTAAGTGTACATATATGTTGACTTTTTAACAGCCCTTGTAGAAGATACCGGGTTCTATTCTGATGAAATAAAATGTTTTCCTTTTGAAAGAGACTAATCAAATTTTCAGATTTCTCTCCCATCTTGTTAAGGTGCACATTGGGATCATTTCAATGCGATGTGCGCTTATGCGGGTTTTCTCTCAAAACTCAGTGCGTCATCACCCATTTGTTGAACATCGGTTTATAAAAGGAATCATCGTTTTGTCCTGAAAATCTTCACAAAACACGCAGTGAACAAGTGTAAACGCCATGCTTTTCATTTGCCATATGTGTTATTATTCGATAGCAAGATTCCATATTTCTTTCACAGGACTTTTTTCTTGTCTTGATTTAACCTATCCGTCGTGAAATTTTGCCGCATCTTACACAACACACCCTGCGTTTACTTAATTTTTTTTTAACTTCAAATAGTGACAAAACTACGCATGTGTGTGCTACTCAATGGTAGTGTTTACGTGCACCCACGCTGTGGGTTGTGTTAGGCTGTGTAACTTTATCCTTTATTGAATCAGTAGAGAGAAAACAGCATATCGATCGTGTGAATCGTGTTGGTTCGTTTAAACTTTAAATCAAAATCAGTCAAGATCCCCGACTAAATGCGTTTTCTATCTTAAACATGTTCGTTGCAGTCGTGTGTGTTAATAATCAAATAGTGTTGCCAGAACTCGATCTAATTTTAAGTTATATGAAGACTACTTCTCTAGTTGTGAGTAGTTCAGTCAAAATATACATTTAGCACCGTCCATACCTTTAAAGAAATTCAACGCAATTGTTTAACTTAACTTTTATTACTTTAAGAGTTTGATGTTAACAATATTAGAACTTTATGTTCATTCAAAAGGATGACGATAAAATCATGAATAAAGAGACGGGTTGAATGTTCGCTGAGATGTGTTCGCTGCTGCTGCTGTTATACGACTGACTGACTGATGATCTCGTTGACTACTACTCGACGAACCTCTGCTTTGCTGTCGGTTGCTGATTGGTCGATCCCAGGCGGCTTCTATCCTTCGGTAACTTTTAACGAACGAGCTGGGTGCTGATTGGTCGATTCCTTGCGGCATCTATCCCTCGTTAACTTTTCGTTAACTAACTGGCCGCTGATTGGTTGCCCTTGCGGCTTCTATCACTGAACGAAGTGATGTGGTGAGTTTTGTTAGCAGCGTTGCCAGCATCCGCCACATTGGCCCCCCAGAAGACTTTTGCACTTTACTGATATCGCTCTGGTTTTTTGACCGCGCGACCTTTTAAAGTGCGATAAGGATGATGATCGTTTTATTGTGGCGGCTTTGCTAGTGTGTTTGAATCCTTTTGAAATGACGGAGTTGTTTCTTTCTCTTGTTGTTCGGTGTATGCTGGCTTCAGTCTGTCTATTGATATCTTTGTTGTTTTTCCTTTGACGTTGAGGGTGAGGAACTTATCGCTTCGCTGTTTTATCTCGAACGGTCCCTCGTAGGGGGGCGTGATCGACTGTTTCACCGAGTCATTTCGTATGAACGCGTGCGTTGAGGTTTGAAGACCCTTGTGAACGAACGGGCGGTGTTCTGCGTGCCATGCTGTCTGATATGGTGTCACTTGGTGCATAGTATATCGTAGGTCTTTTATGAAGTCGCTTTGGGGCCGGTTGTCTTGCTTTGGTGCTAGTAAATCGCCGGGGAGTCTTAAAGATGTTCCGTAGACAAGCTCTGCCGGGGTGGCGTTTATATTCTCTTTCAGCGTCGAGCGCAGGCCTAGCAGAATAAGGGGTAAGCGTTTTACCCACTGTGTTGCGTCATTACAATTTATGGCCGCCTTGAGCGTCCTATGGAGCCGCTCTACGATGCCGTTGGCTTGCGGGTGGTACGATGTCGTCATCGAGTGATTCGTGCCAATACACTTGCAAAGTTCTTCGAAGATTGAGGATGTGAATTGGCTACCTTGATCCGAGGTGATTCGCACTGGCGAACCAAATCGAGCGATCCATCCGCTGATAATGGCGTTCGCACAGCTTGTAGCCGTCATGTCCTTCATTGGGTATGCTTCTGGCCATCTCGTATACCTATCAAAAACCGTAAGGATATACCGGTAATCTTCGCACGGCGGGAATGGGCCAACGATGTCGATGTTGATGTGAGCGATACGTTTGTCTGGGGTCGGATATCGCTGGAGCTCGGACCTGGTGTGCCGCTGTACCTTCGTCTGTTGACACGGGATACAAGTTTTCGCGAAATTGGCACAGTGCTGTCTGATGTTTGGCCATACGGAACGCTCTGTCATAAGTCGCGCGGAGGCGCGGCGGCCTGGGTGCGATAAGTTGTGCGTTGCATCGAAGAATTTTCTTCGCAGACCTTTTGTTACGAAGGGTCGGACGCGATTATGCGACACGTCGCAGTAAATGGGCTTGTCTATGTGTGGGAAAGAAAATAATGTTAATTGCATAGAATGAACAGGGTTACCCTTTAGTAGCTCCTGGAGTTCGACATCTGTTTCTTGCGCTTCTGCCTATTTTGAATATAGGTCATTTGTGGAATGTACCGAATCGATTCTTGAAAGGAGATCTGCAGCATGGTTGTCCTCTCCCTTGATGTAGCGTATGTCCGTAGTGAACTCACTGATAAATGACATGTAATTGGTTTGTCGTGGTGAAGATTTCTCTGGACGTTGTCTGAATGCAAATATGAGCGGCTTATGATCTGTTTGTATGTAGAATGTGCGCCCTTCCAATAAATCCCGGAAGTGTCTGACGGCCTGGTACATCGCGGTGAGTTCTCTGTCATACTTAGAGTAGCATTGTTGTGTCGATGAAAATTTCTTCGAGTAGAAGCCTAACGGTTCAGCAATGTTGTCCACTATCTGGTGCAGGGCCGCTCCTGCGGCTGTGTTTGATGCGTCTGTGATAAGGGTTAACTCTGCGTCGGGTACCGGGTGTGACAGGCACACTGCGCTCGCTAACAGTTGGCGGCAGTTGTTGAACGCTTCGATGGTTGATTCTGTCCAGTTTAAGATGGTTTTATCGTTTTTTTTGTTGCCCGGCGTCATGTTCAATAGTGGAATCTGGCTGGTAGCTGCGTGGGGTATGAATTTGCGGTAGAAATTGATTGTCGCGATGAAACCTTTCAGTTCTTTAACCGTGTTCGGCCGTTTGATTCGCTGGATTGCCTCCACTCGAGAAGGAAGGGGTGATATCCCTTGACTAGAGATGAGGTGCCCAAGGAACTCCAGTTCCGCTTTCCCAAATACACATTTTGCTACGTTTATCTCGAAGTTGTGACTTGCGAGCCTTTTTAATACTTCATAAATGTGTTGGCGATGTTCATCAGCATTTGACGACGCTATGCAGATGTCGTCCATGTATGGAAAAGCAAATTCCACTCCTAGAAGGACTTCGTGAATTAGCCGTTGGAGTGTTTGTGCCGCGTTGCGTAGGCCGAAGGTCATGTGGGTGAACTCGTACAGGCCGAAAGGTGTTGTAATGGCGGTCTTGGGCATATCGTCTGGATTAATCGGAATTTGATGGAATGCTTTTTGCAAATCTATTTTTGAAAATATAGACTTACCTCGAAGTATGGTGGCAAAGTCATGCAGGTACGGTAGCGGGTAGCGATCTGGTACGGTCATTGCGTTAAGATTCCTATAATCTCCACACGGTCTCCATGTTCCATCGGCTTTTCGTACCATATGGAGGGGGTTCGACCAATTCGACTTTGATGGTCGGCATATCCCAGCCCTCATTAGCAGCTCGAATTCTTTTTTTGCTGCCTTCAGCTTGTCCGGTGCCAGGCGACGTGCACGAGCTCTGCACGGCGGGCCGCTCGTTTCAATGAAGTGAAGTACCCCCGAGTTGGTTGAAGCTCCAGGCGGTGCGAGACGAGATATCCCTGGAAATCTTTCAATCAAGTCTGAAAATGGAGCCTTTTGGTCGATGAGCTGCGGAGACGTCTGGTTACTGGTAACAGCGTAAAGAGTTTTGTAGGAGGCGTTCGTTCGCGAATCGACAAGCCGTGCTCTTCTTACATCGACCATCAAATCATGATGTTTTAGGAAGTCTGCTCCGATGATTGGTGAGGTTACATCAGCCACGATGAATGTCCAAGCGAACGGGCGACGGAGACCTAGGTTGAGCTCGTTTGTTACCTCACCGAACACCTTTATTGGCGCGCCGTTTACGGCGAATAATTGCATGGTCGTTGTGCGTGGTGTTTTTGGCGATGAAAACGGTGGGACGCAGGAAACTTCGGCGCCTGTGTCGATGAGATATGGGAGATTGGTGTTCTGATCGCGTACGCAGAGTCGGTTGATGGAGGCGCCGCAGTGTTGTTTTAATTTTGTATCCGAGGGCGTTAGATGTAGTCATGACGAGGGTTGCGAAGAATATGTCGTCGCTCCTGAGTACCGAAAACGGCACGGCTGGCGACAGTTGGATGCCTTGTTACCAAATTTGCGATGAAACCAGCAATCGTCGAATTGCTCGACTGAATGCTCCCGCATTCATTGGTCGGACACACGTGGCCTGTCTGTCCGCTGTGAGGTGTTGTTTCGATATCGCGATGGTCGTTGGTTGGTTAAAATTTTCGAAACTTCCTGAACCAGATTGGCCACCTCGAACGAAGTCGAAGAAGTGTCTGCCTGGGCTGGGCGTTCTTGCGGTGTAAGCCATGCTGTACGTTCGATTGCGTTCAGTTGTTGTAGCTCGATGTTCTCCATAACTGTATCAGCTATTCGGGTTTTTTCGGACGCTGGACCTTTGACCAAAACCGCCACTGCCTGGACGGATTGCGGGAGCCTAGCGGCCCATAGGTCCAGGAGCACTTGTTCACTAAGCGAACCTCTAGCTGCTTGAACCATTTCATAATACAGGCGGCTGGGTTTTTTATCCCCCAGTGGCATGTCGTTTAACACTCGGTGAAGCCGATTCTGTTGACTGCCGGAGTTCAGTGATCCGGGCCAAAGGCAACTGTGCGCACACGGTGTCGAATTTGCGGGCATCTTTGGTGATACCTGATGCGCGAAAGTAAAATGCCATGAGGAAAAACCAATTGTCAACATCTGACTCCGCGAACGGGGGCATTTGAAGACGCGCGTACGCAGTTGCACATATTGTGCCGTCTGGTTGCCCATCCGTTGGAGCATTTACGTCCTGGAATTCATCGTCTGAATTCGGCGTCGGGGTCACCACTTTAGCACCGTCCATACCTTTAAAGAAATTCAACGCAATTGTTTAACTTAACTTTTATTACTTTAAGAGTTTGATGTTAACAATATTAGAACTTTATGTTCATTCAAAAGGATGACGATAAAATCATGAATAAAGAGACGGGTTGAATGTTCGCTGAGATGTGTTCGCTGCTGCTGCTGTTATACGACTGACTGACTGATGATCTCGTTGACTACTACTCGACGAACCTCTGCTTTGCTGTCGGTTGCTGATTGGTCGATCCCAGGCGGCTTCTATCCTTCGGTAACTTGTAACGAACGAGCTGGGTGCTGATTGGTCGATTCCTTGCGGCATCTATCCCTTGTTAACTTTTCGTTAACTAACTGGCCGCTGATTGGTTGCCCTTGCGGCTTCTATCACTGAACGAAGTGATGTGGTGAGTTTTGTTAGCAGCGTTGCCAGCATCCGCCACATACATTTGAGTTACCCAACATTTCAATTTCCGAATAGCCGAACTCAAAAAATGGCTTAAAATTGGACTTGGATATCACAATCCCAGACGTTGATCACAACTCTTCTACTTAAATGCTTCATACTAGACATTCACAACTTTGCATTTAAATGAAAAAGCTTTGTGCGTACATTAAATGGGGGTTAAGATTTAGACAGAATATTATTATTCAAGAACTTTTTTGAAATAAAACAAAATCAAACATCATAGAAGAAAATAATTTATTAAAATTGTTATTGCCCAGACGGCGACGTAGACCATACTATGTAAGTGAAATTGTTGCGGAATATGATTAAAACGAGCGATATTCCCGAATTGATATGATGTCCTGTGGATAAGGACTATATCACTTACGAGGCACAGATTAGAAATTGAAATCAAACAAAGACAATTGTCGAAATTAAGTTATAAATCGAAAGGCGACAAATGAGAATATCCACACCAAAACGCGCCGTGCGCCCGCCGCAAAAAAGTGTTGTGTTTTTATGCATTTGTGCTGTCACGGCGTCAAAAATGATGACAACAGGGTCTTTGCCGTTGTCGAAATTGCAAAAACGCTTTAGTTTGGAACAACCTTATAAGTAAAAAAAATTGATTTCAATTTGCAAGTAAACAACAGAGCGATGCTTCCAAAGGAAATAAATTTATAAATAGTACGCATACACCTAGGTGAACCAACAATTGTTTCAAAACAATTTCAAGTTCTGTTTGTTATTAAATGTTCCTCTTGTAATCAATATCGAAAGATGTTTGGTTGAAGCTATTAAATTAAATAAGTTTTACTCACATTGTGATGTTCTTGTTAGCACAATAAAAGAATTCATTGCATTGTTTCAATATTTGAAAAGAGAATAAAAATAAAAAATTGGGCACGACTGGGTCGCATGAACCTGCGATTATATGCTAAGTATGTACATTATCAAAATAGTACCTACAATCGCAAGTAAAAATGAATGCTAATCAATAACCGAATGCAATATTCTACGTTAGAGACAAAATTTTCTGCAGCAGATTAAGGCTAACCTGGTGAATGAATTGAAAAGGATTCATTTAAGTGGATTGTCAACACTCTTTACGGGTTTGTTTACAATTTTCAATGAATATTACAACGAAAAAGAATATAAAAAACTCAAATCAATCGATGAAAAATCAATGGCATTCGAAATACATACAACGATTCGCCTCTTATAGCAATAAGTGTATTTTAAGAGCTTAATATTCGCACAATCAAGTTCAAATAAATCACATTCACTGTCATTTCAAAGACAAAAAGAAAAAGACACAGCATTCTTATTCCAAATCAGAGAAATTCTAAAATACTTACTGTCACGTATAGTCTCATTAAATTGCTTACGATACAACGTGAGTTCAAAATTAACCAGGAATACGTGATTATTTCGATGATTCCGACAGAACGTGCTTTATAGATATCGCCTATATCAATGCTTAAAGGCTTCTGGTGTTATGATGAACCCATTCACTGGTTTTTCCCACCACACATACATACCTATTCTCTTCATCTTCGAGTCTTCGAGTGGACGACAATTTTCATTTCCAATCGAGTAAGTGTATGAGTTTACTCTTCGTTCTTCTTCTGGAATATGTTCGTTTGGGAAATATAGTTATGAATGAATATGTGACTCTTTCAAGAAGGACCTCTTTTTATGAAAGACATTAACTCTATTGCTTGGGTGATGAACTTCGGAACTGCGAAGTCTGAGGAATAAAATGAAAACGAAGGTTACGAATAATGACATTAGGTTAGAAAGGACTATATTGACTTAATTTTCATTAAGAAACGAAGTCTCACATGATCTATGAACGTGCGGAGAATTTGGTTAAATAACTGTGTTCATTAAGCGTCTGTCCATATGTTGATTTTTTTTATTGCCATTGCCATAACAGTGCGAGAGTTGTTAGGTTAACTCACACTTCTTTTTCTTGAATTTAATTTGTTTCTTGTGAAAATATTCCTTTTTGTTTGTCGATTTGTTTGTCGAATACTAATAAAGAAGTCTTTTTTTTTCAAGTTCGGTACACAAAGATGACACTAAGTGGTAAACGACTTAAACGACACACGTTGGTGACAGAAATGAAAAATGCTGTTGGAGCGATAAAGGAAATTTCGTTTTTTGGAGTTGCAACAGCAATAAAATTTACAACATTTCTACCGACAGGAGTACTTGAATTGAATGAAGACGCGGTGTTGCTCTTGTGGGTGTGGATATTTTCATATATCGCAATAGCTAAATTTTTTGCTACAGCATTTACAAAACCGCTTTACTTTACTTTCATTTTGAAGGCAGCAAAGTAACATTTCTAGTTTGCTTGATCATAATGGCTCATAAATTGCTATTAACAAATTGGCAGTTAGACAAATTAAAACTAAATAAAAACTATAAGGAGACTAGCTGACCCGGCCACACGTTGCTGTGGCTAACGTAACATAAATTGAGATGTTAGCTATCCCATCCATAAATCCATAAATTTGATTAAAATCGGTTCATTAATTTAGTAGGTTAAGGTCGAAAAGAAAATGGACGAAATTAATGTTACTCAGAGAGCAGCAGAGGCTGGGAAATTTCACTGAACCATTTGGAGCCCTGAATGAATTTTAAGAGAGAGGTTAGAGATGTCGACCAGTTCGTCTAAGAAGTATTCTACGAGTGCTTTTTACTAAGTGTTTGCCAAGCTAGAGCACTCACAAAGGAAGCAGCTCTTCGGCTTGGCATCCTCTACATAAGCCAGATGTGCTGATGCCTATTCTCACCGTATGGGTAGGGTACCCAATGAGTTGTCACCCGTCAGAATACTAATCAAGAGAGAGAGAGTCAAAGCCTGCTAGGCTAGAGAAAAATTTCTTTCATTCTAGGAAATATCTAGCCATAGGTTTCTTTAAACCTGACACGTTTCGCCAATGACACGATGACCCCATGTCATTGGCAGTTTCTTGATTCTCCTATTTTCTTGCTCTAGTGGCTTGAGAACTGAGGTGTTCGTCCGATTTTGCACACCTTGCCCGACATTTCATGACCGGTTATGTCACGATGTCCTGAAATCCAATTTAAAGTTACGATGTTCGTTGTGCTGAGCATTCTTTGATTACTCTTTTGAATTTTGTGACAATAGATGAGATGGGCTTGATGGCCGCCAGGATGCCTATGAAGTTTTCAACACTTTTGTTGATAAATTTTTGCATAACCAGATGCTTTGCGGCTTCACAAACTTCTAGTACTTTTGCCTGGATGAAACTTCAAAAGTCAGGGAAATTTATTGATCATTTCATAAGATGGTTATCTTAGAAGATGGAAATAGATCTGGAATGTCACGCTTTTTCGTCAACAAAACCAGTTCTGTTTCTGTAGGATTGAGATTCAGTACCCACTTTTCGGGTCAGTTGATGGGTTTATTGAGAGCTGCCTGGAGGAGTACCACAGCAAGTGACGATGAATTGAGGTTTTTTATTTAAAGCACTGGAAAATCCCAATAAGAGAAGATATCTTTCAAAAAGTTTGCAACATCAGAATAAAGCGATACGGAAGAGCATTGCATGATCTTCTCGACATCATTATTGGCAGAAATGAAAAAGAGGGGACTAAGATGGTTAACTTGGGGTATACCGGAAACTGCCATAAAAGGAACTGAAAGAGCAAAATCGAATCGTTATATTTATTGTAGGTTGTCCAGATATGAAGAATTGTATTTGAGTAAGATAGAACCGAACCCGAAGAAGGAAAATTTCAAGAAAATTGAAGTGCGAGAGATGTAGTCAAAAGCCTTACTAGAATCTGTGGTAATGGCGTCTTCCCCGCTTCCCTTTTCTACCGCAGAGTGTGAGAAAGAGGCCAAGTCATCTATTGTAGTGGTAGTAGACATTCCTTAACAAAATCCAAACTGCTTGGAGGTTATCATATATTTGCAGTGCAAATTTTTTTTGTAGAAGAATTGTTCAGCTTAAGTATCTTTCTTTTATGTCCTTGAAATAAGGAATATTTTCCATAGGCTTGGAAAGGGATTGCTTGAAGTTGTTAGTAATGGGAAGAACAAACTAAATAGATAAATAGGGTGGCGCAACGAGAGCGAGGAGCCCCAGGGCTAAGCGCATTTCTCACAACCATTGCTTTGTGATGGAATGAAGAGGACCTACAATTTTCTGCCGATTCCAAATGGATAATCGAACAAACACCTTCCATGGCAATAAATTTACTATCGGATTAGTTGCCAATTTTTTTGATACCCGGGGAAAAACGTTTTTGTCTCAGTTGAGATTCGAACCACGAACCTGTGGGTTAACAGCAGACATGCTAGCCATCACGTCGCGGGTACCACCAAACTGAAAAACCAACTTTTTTAAAGTAATACGACAGGAATGACATAAGGACATGGATTATAATTGTCTTTAAATTTGAAGAGGCCATTAAAGTTATTAATTAAAATTCAGGCTAAAAGGCTCTGTAAACAAATGCGGAAGATAGGAAAGGGTGGAAAAAACAGTTTAAAGTAAAAGCAAAAAAAAAAGAACTTAGCGATGTTGATTACCTATCTATCGTAGTGAAGAGAGGGTGAATATCACCTTTTTTTACAGTTTATAAACTAATCACCTTTCGCGAGGAACTGGCAAGCCCTCCGATAGTAAGTTTACTGTCATGAAATGCCCTTTCTCAATTAACCGTTCGGAACTGGCAAAAAATTATGGGTCCCATCGATCTTGAGGAGACCTACAGATATGGTTGTGAGGCTCGCGATAGGTCCCGGGGATCGCCACTGTCTTGCACCACCCCATGTATGTACTTAACCCAATAGAACGATCTAGGCTCCAAAGTTAGATTTGCCTAGGAGGTGGGTGCAAAGTATTGTAAAGAGATTCTTTCAAATTGAAAAATTTATTGAAAGTTTCAGGGTATTCTGAGTAATCAAAAACTGAACGGAAATTTAATAAAGCTATATTTTCTTGTTTCGCAGCTCGCATAGTTTACGATTGTTTTAAGGAAGAGATGTTTGTGAAACCTATCACTCGAAAACGAAACCTTGAGATCCATGCAGTGCTGCAAACAATGCACTCACACACTTAAAAAAAAAATGCTTGCAATGTTTCTCATTCCTAACAAATGCATTTTTCTTTTGTAAGAATAAGGCTTAAGCTATATTATTGCATACTTCAATATTCTCAGGCAATCACAAATGCATTTCTTCACTTAAAACGCTGTTGAAAGCAATTTCAATTGGCTTCCATAAAAGTGTATTGAATCATGATTTCTAATATCTCTGATATGAAATTGAAATACCATATTTGAAAAGGAATAGAAATACATTGATTGTTTGAGTTCTTTATTCATAAACTTACCCGTTTTCATTTTGAATTATAATAAATTCTTTCAGCAATCTATAACTTCTATCAAATCAAATTCATCTGAAAAGGTGTTTCAGGAAAAATAGTTTTAATATTCTAAAAACTATTATTCTCATTTTTGTTTCCTTTTCAGATAGTTGTGATGAAAGTGATACAATAAGTACAACGTCCTCGACACCAACCATACCCTACAGTGCTTTAAGTCGACATCCTTTGCAACAGCAGCAGCAGCATCAACATCAACAACAATCACATCAACATTCAAATCAAAAAAACCAGTCGCAGCACATCTCAAAAGAGCACTATTCACATCATCATCAGTTGCAGCATAATCAGTCAAAAGCATTTCACACCAAAGAGAGTAGCACTACACTTCCGCGAATTGGATTGCGTGGGCTGGAGAATAATTCCACCTGCAACAACCTTGCAACCGGCGGGTCGACAAACAATTGCAACAGCAGTATATCATTACCTGGTCACAACAATGGTGCCACTAGCAACGACGGCGGTGTTTCAAATTCGATATTGGCAACAAATAATAACAATTGCCACAGTACAGCACAAACTGGTGGCGGTTCAGCTAGACCGTTAAGCACCCTTTTCATGGATTTGAATTCACCAACGGAAAGACATTCGACGTCCAATATGCTGAGTACTGGCACCAATTCGTCCAACCGAACGGGGGTGAGTTTTTTTTTTTAATTTTTTGTTTAAGTGTGACAAAAAGGTACTTTTCGTGTCATAAAAGCTACACAATCGATGTGTACAATTAACGTACATTTATATTATTGTGTTTCAGGTTTTAATTAAGGACTCTGTCGTGCATTGACAATTCATTTAACTTGCGATGCCAATGACACCACAATCAATGTGGATTAATTGGCTATGGTATAGCAAACAGGTGGAATGGAGAGAGTACGTTTGTAGGCTTTGTTCTGTTTAAAAAAGCCGTGCGAATGAATGTAAACTGGGTCAATGCACGATTTTAATTTAATTCTTCTTTTGTTTTGTTCAAATTGACGAGCAAGTTAATTCGTTTTATTTGACCTATTGTTTAATGTTGCTGAGCTTCTCAGTATAGAGATGGTTGCCTTCACATGCTATAGGAAACTCTTAATACAAATATTCATTTATTATATTTCATGCACAAATTGCTGAGTACTAGAAAAAATTAAGGGTATAGGTCTTAGAGCTAATCCTTGAGGCACACCCAAATTAAAATTCGCCATCTAATTATTTATTATACGTGGTGTTTGCAATTAAAATAAAAAGGTCGCCAAATCCGATACGTGTGGAAAAACATTGTGGCCACTGTTGGGATTCAAACCACGAACCTCTGGGTTAACCAGTAGACATGCTAACCATCATCCCACGGGTAACACCTTGCGGATAAATTATGGAGATTAAAATATTAAATGCTTTTCTTATTTTATATTGATTTTTGCTGTACGAAAGTTTTAATCAAACGTGTTCAAAGTCCTTCCCTTCTGATCCCAATCTAGTGGATTGTTATACCAGCTTCAACGTTTTCGTTTTCGTTCGTAAATAACAACTTCATCATGTCAAGGGGTTACGGTGTTAGAAAATCTGTCATGGAGGTCATCATATTTTTTTCACAAATGACATCTATGTAAAAAATTATGGTAGTCCCAATGACTGATGTTCTCCTACCGTTCCTCTTAAATAATTTACTAAAATGTAATATAGCAAAAACCTAAGCCACAGCAACGTGTGGCCGGGTCAGCTGGTATTTTATATAAATCAAAGATTTTACTGTCTACATTGTTGCCATATGTTTTTTTCCCTGCTAAAATGTGTTCCGATTCACATGACCGATGGAATATAAAGACATTTTTAATCACTCACCCGCACCTAAACTACCGCCACTAAATTTAATTTTGCCCGATGATTTAATTCAATATCATGGCGTGGATGTAGGAGGCATCGATTCACAGAACAGATTTATAAACTTTAATGGAAAATGGAGAGGACTGTAACTTCATTTACGTATTTTATACATCTAGGTACATAGTTCAAAGAAAGAGCCAGTCAAGGAATTTTCTTTCACAGAGATATTAGCTGTAAAAATCGCTGAAGTGAATACACTAATAACACAAAAGTTTATAGGGTGACACATCAGAGCGAGAAGCCCCAGGGCCTGGCGCATTTATAACTACCATGTGTTGTTGTGGAATAGAGGGGACCTTCAATTGTCTGCTGGTTCCGAAGTAGAGAAATCGAGAAACGCTATTCAGGGCAATGAATTTACCATTAAAGAACTGACCAATTCCTTGCGGAAGGAAAAACATTTTGTTTTCTGTTGGAATTCGAGCCACGAACCTCTTACGTAGCAGGCAGCCGTTCTAACCGTTACACCACGGGCATTTCGTGCTAAAGCTCTACTTCTGCCCAGACAACTCCATCGTATTCTCAATGTAAACTGAAGAGTTACTTTCTTGAAAGCTTGCGCTCTTTAAATGTTCATAAAGTGCTTAGTTTGAACCAAAAGTAACTTCCGGCGTGCCACAAGGTAGTCATTTAGGTCCTATCCTGTTCCTTATTTTTATTAATGACCTACCTATTGTCCTTACAAACTCTTTGCTTCTTATGTTTGCGGATGATTTGAAATTCTTTAGACGTATACAAAATTTAACAGACTGCAAGCTTCTCCAAAATGATATTAATAATCTTACCAATTGGTGCAATACAAACCAATTATCACTTAATATATCTAAATGCCAATGTTTTTCGTTTACTCGCCGTTTGTTACCTATCATTTACGATTACAACATTCAAAACCATGTTCTTGATAGAGTTTCTGTTAAGAAAGATCTTGGAGTAATCTTTGATTATAAGCGTAATTTTACACATCATATTGAGTTCGTGGTGAATAAAGCCAACTCTATGTTGGGCTTTGTTTCGCGCAATTCTTTTGATCTAAGGGACCCCTACGCTCTTAAAGCTCTTTATGTTGCGTACGTCAAGTCAATCCTAGAATATTGCTGCGTAGTATGGAATTCTCAGTACAACGTTCATATTAAAAGAATTGAAAAGGTCCAAAAAAAAATTACAAGATTTGTAGTAAACAAACTAGGATGGATCATTGAAATGGCTTCATATAATGTTAGATGTCAGCTTATTGGTATTCAATCATTAGAAAACCGCCGTAAGATGTTCGCTATAAATTTTATCAATGATATTTTATCATACCATATAGATTGTCCTGCTCTATTATCGCGAATAGATCTATACGCTCCTTCACGAGAACTAAGAATTCGTACCCTATTCCGAGAAAATACTCATAGAGTTAATTATGCTTATAATGAACCTATTACTCGCAGTGTTAGGGAGATTAATAATATTTCAAATAACATCGATTTCAATTTTCATTTGAGCAGAAACTCTTTTTAAAATATGTTAAGTTTGTACTTTTTAACAAATTGAATTTTAAAATACCTTTATTTTTATAGTTTTTCGTTATCTATCTGAGATTGTAAACTCTAATTGATACTAATAAATAAATAAATAAATAAAAAGGGCTGTTACTAGATTTCGCTGAAGTGGGTTCGGCTGCTAAGTCCATTATTTCTGCCTGTTGCGTGGAAGGTTTGCGGTTGTAGTCCCAGAAACATCACAAACATAAGGGGTATCTTCTTGTGCGTGAAAAAATGAAAGTGAAAAAAATGAAATTTGCCAGACACAGAAATTTGATTAAATTGTAGGGTCTAGAAATGCTTTAGTCACTGAAGTTTCCATAGCTTTGTTATTCCGCCCTTTTTGACTTCAATCCTTTAAAGCAACAACAATTTTAGATGTAGAAAACGAAGAATTCGTTAGTAATTCATTTGTAGCTTACTACTTTTCGAAGAAGTTCGAAGAAGTTGTACCAGAGTTGTAAAGACTGCAGTCTTTTTGGTACTAGTACTTGTGCAGTCGCAGTTAATTAACTTATCTTTTGAATGCAGTTAATCTACTGTGACCAGTCTTTTAACTGCAAAAAAGCAGTCAGCAGTTAGTACTAACTTTTTGACTGTGCAGTTAATCAGTGCAGTTAATTAACTAAAAGTTAATTAACTGCAGTACATTTAACTGGCCTTAGTCTTTTTAGTCACTAAAAATTCTTTTGTACTGGTGTGATTAAATTTTAAGTCAGCAAGTCTTTTGACTGTAGTGAATTAACTTTAAGTCATTTAACTTTTTTTTAGTCTTTTGACTTTTTTTTAGTCATTTAACTTTTTTTAGTCTTTTGACTGCAGTAAATGCTCCGAAAGACTTTGATTCTTTCTTTTTTGTTTTTTGACGAGAATAGTTCAGAAAACCCCATTTATTCAAATTTTTGACGAAATCTGTATGATCTTACTATTATATATTTCCTGTGACCCACAAGAACATTAACTGCAGTCAAAAGACTTAAAAAAGTTAAATGACTAAAAAAAAGTCAAAAGACTAAAAAAAAGTTAAATGACTTAAAGTTAATTCACTACAGTCAAAAGACTTGTTGACTAAAAATTTAATCACACCAGTACAAAAGAATTTTTAGTGACTAAAAAGACTAAGCCCAGTTAAATGTACTGCAGTAAATTAACTTTTAGTCAATTAACTGCATTGATTAACTGCACAGTCAAAAAGTTAGTACTAACTGCTGACTGCTTTTTTGCAGTTAAAGTACTTATCAAAGTTAAACGACTAAAAAAATGAGTCTTATTCGTGACTTAACTGCAGTACCAAAAAGACTGCAGTCTTTACAACTCTGAGTTGTACCTAAGTATTTTCAAGTTACACTTTTCTTCACGTGCTTAAAAAAAGCAATGAGTATCAGATTTTTATGATACGAACGCATACCTACAGCCAAAAAGCGACATGATAAAATTAGCAGTCGTTAAAAGTATGCACTTACACCAATCCTTACCTTAAGAGCCTTGAGAAACCTAAGAATTTGGACTAAAAGTAGATTGAAATGATATACTTCCTTAACCACTGGCTAATCTACAACCTTCAGTTACTTCCAGGTCTAGGTGTGAATTTATGTAAATTCGTTTCTTGCTATTATATTAAAAAATGTGTTTCAAGAAACCTAAAAAGGACGGTCTTGGTTCGTTCGATGGTCAGGTGCTTCTCAAACGTATGATATGTGACAGTTCAATTGCAGTAACAACCCATTTTCTCTCCCTCTTTCTCTCTCTCTCTCCCTCTTTCTCTCTCTCTCTCCCTCTTTCTCTCTCTTTCTCTTTCTCTCTTTCTCTCTCTTTTAGAGTTAATTTTAAAAACAATGCTTTGGTGCATTATCCAGTTGTCCTTCCCTCAAACAATTCAGCCGCAACACCCGCCTCGACAGGAATGTGCATCAGTTCTTCCTTCAGTTATGTTTTGGGTCATTTAATTGTGTACAGATATTCATATTCTAGCCAGTAAACTCTAATGTGGAATGCTCTCCCTTAATATCTTTTCCCTGTTAATTACAATGTAGAGAATATTAAAAACATTATATATTATAATATAAAAGAGCGGGTGCCCCGACCCCTAGCGCATTTCTCACCACCTTTGTAAGGGAATGAGGGGGACCTACAATTTTCTGCAGATTCCGAATGGCTAATCGATAAACCGCTTTTCATGGCAATGAATTTACTGTCGCCAATTCCTCGCAAAAAGGCGATATCCGTGGAAAATGTGCACCATCTTCTCCTTATACAATCCTTTCCTTCTTTCCTATCACACTCACTGTGGTTTTCAACCACAATAACAGGCGAATAAGTTAAAAAAATAAACATGAAAGGCTATAAGTTCTACATTTTCATTGGGAAAATGGCTTCTGATGTTTCCCTATGATTAATTTTATACTGGGTTACCATTTACACTTACCTATTAAGAGAAACTAAATGTGCCCTTAAAAAAAAAAACCCGAAATAAGTTCATAGGCCCAAGAACTAAGATTTTAAACAGCTTTTATTTCCGTTTAATATTAAAATACACAAGAGCATCTTTGTCATTTTTTAAAATATAATAGAAAACAGTAAAGAGAACATAATTAAGCTTTGGGTTTTACCTGTTGAAATGTTTTTGCTTTTGGAGTGTACTTTCTATCTAACACCAAGAACTGTTCAAAAGACATCTTGTCATCTATTTACTACGAATCTTTCCAAAGACTTTTGAATAGCATGAAAAAATGCAGACCTTTGGTGGGGAAAGAAGAAGACACTATTCAAAAATCGATTGAATGTGTGTTACATCCTATTGTACTGAGAGCATGACTTATCATAAAAACAATTAAATTTTTCTTTCTCACCCACTCGATTATTTAGGTATTTTCTTTAAGAATTTGTAATTTCTGTGCGGCAACCTGTCAAAACCATTAATTTCATCTTAATTTGACATCAAACGCAATCTCGAGTTAATTAACTGAGAAAAAACATGATGTAAGGGTTTACTCTAAATTTATTGACACTTTAATAATCGCTCACTGAAAACGGAGCTTTAAAGATCTCCCAAAACAAAACACTGTTGTAGTCGCGGAAGCGGTAATAGCGAGTTATACAGAAATATGACAATACCCACAAATGTGCGTTTTCATTCATTTTTATTGTCGCGAAGGCTTAAATGAAGACAACAGCGTTTCTGCTCGAACCGCAACTACAGAAACTCTTGAGAACCAAAATTGAAGAAATTAGTAGCAACAAAAATTCTGCATTTAACTTTTAGTGAATGTGTACCTAATTCACAGCAGTAAGTGAGTGCGACTCAGAGGGGCACTTTTTGTATGTTATGAGATGACCTTATGTTCAATTTACTTCAAATAATTGCTATATCATTTGACTACTCGTGCATTGCTCAGTTCTTAATAAAAAGAAGAAGCAATTACGTAAAATATGTAATGTAATCCACATTTAATTTGTCATCCCCATTGGCTATGGGAGTCAAAGATTGTTATTCTGAGAAGAGAAGTCGTAAAGTGATTGTGTGGAACCAAGTCTTTTCGTTGTGAAATGTAAATATATACATATAAATCATTTGTGGGTGTGTATCCTGTTGAATAATTTGATTTGCATCAGGATGCAATGAGAACAATCGCCCTTTTCCTGAGCCACAGAACTGATACGACCAAGGGGTTGCAACGATTTTCCACATCAAATTGTTGGAACTCTACAATGGTTCTGTTAGGAAGACAGTAAGATTGAAAATGTCAGAAATCCAGAAATTTTCGCATATTTGAAGTAAGTTTTTGGAAAAATCGATTTCCCCAAACAGCTTTGAGGATTTTTTTTTTTCTTTGTCCCGACTCAACCCACAAGCCCATCGATTCATTCATCCCATGCAAATCACCCAACCGGACATATTGATTACGAGCGATTAATTTTTTACTTTATTTGTACTTCTGTCTGATATTGACTCTTTTCTCTTTTTCACAGAACATACGCTCCCAAAAATCTCCAATTTTGAATCGTAGACGTTCTTCTTCGATAGCAGCAAATCTATTGACTGCTGACGTTGGCGGATATCGAAACTCAGACGAAACTATTTCTCGGCATCATTCAACAATACCACATAGCAATACCAGGTAAGAGTCTGAGGAATATGCTCGATTGGCATTGTAGTAGGGGAGCCCAAGAGGGGATTTCGCGCGTTACTCGAGCGCGTCAGAAAATCATATGGGGAGAAACCTTGCACCATTGTAATGTACTCCTACCATATATTAAACCTAAATGTTGGGGCGTTCGCTGAGAGCAGCCCGTCAGATTAGTAAAAAAAAGTCGATCATCGGAAATACTCGAGCGCGTCAGATTAAAAGATGGTAGGTTGATTACATCGAGAAGAGTGTATATTTCAATAATCTGACAATTTGAGCGGGGCCTTCGTAAGTAGGCGAGTCACAAAGATGTAAAAAAAAATCGATGTTTCGAAATACTCGAGCGCGATTAATTTTTTTTTTATTTTGAAGGTAATTTTATCAGGATTACAGAAAACATATAATCTGACATTTTGGTTGGGGCGATTGAGGTAAAATCGTCAGTAAAATGTATAATATATCGGTTAATATTGATATTAGCAATTGGTCCAGACGACTTTTTTTGTAGAAAACTAAATTCTCTACAAGTTTGTAATTTACAATTTTTCTGTAGCTTTTGTTATTTACGAGATAACTGCGACAAAACGTGAATTTTATGCAAAAATCTGGTTAAGTGGCCCGTACCACCTTCCCGGTATGAGTAACGACTTTGCCAAAAAGAACATTTTTGTAGAGCTTTCAATTTTGAGAAAAAAACATCTTCGGTTAAAGCGATCCCATGAAATGCCGCTGAGTTATAGAAATTTAAAAATAAAAAAACAGAGTTTCCGTGTATTTTCAATGGAAAATCTTCACACCTCTTGATCGAGCACTTAAAATTAATATTAAGGGCTCAAACTTTCAGGATTTTTTTTAAAAGTATTTTCAACAAAATTTCGATACAAAATTTTTAAATACATAATATGTGTACATATTTTTTGATTGCATCCAGTAACAAAAAATAGAAACAACAAAGAATTGTTACTTTAAAATTGTCAGACTAAGAGTACGCCCCCATATAATTGTCAGATTATCATCCTGGAGGACGAAGACATCAAGTTGATCACTCTGTATAAAAATCAGACGCGCTCGAGTATTTCAAGGTCACGTGTTTTTTTTACATTTTTAAAAATCAGCCATGACTGATCGCCCCACTCAAATTGTCAGATTATTGAAATATACACTTTTTAGAGTACACTTAACATTCACTTTGAAAATCTGACACGCTCGAATAACTTTTTATTTTTTGTTTTTTTAACCTCTCTTTACGCCCATTTGCCCCCAGTAAATCGTCAGATTTATATATATCCGTTATAAGAAAGACAAAGCGCGTATACTCTATGAAAATCTGACGCGCTCGAGTATTTCAATTTAACTGTTTTTTTTTACATTTTTAAAAGCTCATACACGCCCATTGCCCCACTAAAATGAAAAACTGCCATACACTTTTTTTCGTTTTAGAACGTAAACTTCACAATCCAATAAGTCCCCATGACGCTTTAGTAACTGCAAATTTAGCGGCTCGGGCTCCCCTACTATTGTGACAGACAAGTGCAATCAGAAATACGGAATCCTCTTCCTTACAAATTCTTTTGAGTTGTGACTTGGGACGTTGAGCGATTATTCTTTATATTATTGTTTTCTTCATTTTTCTTCTTCAATTTAATCTTTATTACTGCACGTGTGAGTGACTTCATTAGTTCTTTTTGATTTGTTATTCTCTGTGTTCAACAAATCAGTATGGGTAATTTACTGAATGATTAAAATAATAATTCTTTTTGTTTTTTCTTGTGAACAGTTGATATCAGTAATGTACATGCAAAATTGAAATTTTTTTAAAGAGAATGTAGGAATTTCATCGATTAAATACAATATATTTTACTACAATGAAAGGAAATTCAACAAGTTAAAGAGGGCAATGGCAATACCTTAAGAATGTGGCATACAGTGCTCCCCGGTAAATTGCGTCACCTTAAATGCACAACTTTAGACGCATTTAACAGGGGAACGCAATTAAAAGAATCCCGCTTAATTGATCTGCTGTCCCATTTAGAAAAACCCCGCTTAATTGAAATGAAAACGCAATAAAGCGATTTTTTTTACGACTTTGGCAAGAAAGTCAGAAGAACCTTTTTAATGAAAATCAAAATTTTATTGAACGGAAAATTAACATATAATGGTAAGACATAAAAAAAGAACAAAACAATTTCAGCCTAGGAATGATTGAAAAGGAACAATTTTTCATAATGTACACAACACATAAATTATGAATTGGTACATAATCCGTGCGTATATCTTTAGCAAGCTTACAAGAGGGAATTAGTCAGATTTGCTTTTTATTTGGCTAGAACATTATATCATGGTAAGAATCTGTAATTTTCACCTGCATTGTTTCCTTACACATTTTCAAGATTTTAATTTGCAGTCGCTAAACTCTGATGTATCAGCAAACAATAGGCTCGTTCGTTGAACTTTACCCAGGGTTAACCCAAGTTTTCTTGACAATCTTATGAGTTGTCAAAAAAACCTGGGTTTTCCAATTCTCAAAAAACGCAAAGTCACAAAATCACCACACATCCCTGTCATTTGAATAAAAATACATGCCATTTGACCGCCCTCAACTCGCCACAGCAACCTAGGGTGAGTTGAGGGAAAACCCAGGTCAACCCCAGGGCTAAGAAACACTCAATTTGACATTCAGGGCGACCTTAGGTTTCTCAAAAAAACGCTTTGTGGCGACCCCAGGGTTTTAACGAACAAACCTAATAATATATAGGTGTGTTTCTTTACTGAAAATTCGCACGAAATGCACCGAAATTCGGTGAAAGTCAGTCTAATCCTGTTCCAGCACAGCGATTTTTCGTAGCAGTGCACAAAAGAGAGTGCTCACGAGAGAGTAAAAAATCTCACAACGATTTAAGTCATGTCAATTTGACTATTAACTTGTAGGCGCGCAACAATGCGACCAATTCATCATCAATCATTTAAGGTGTAAGCAAAAAGTGACTTCAATGATTTGGTTTTTTTCGTTCAATTAACCGGGCAATTTTGCTTCAAATTGAAAAAAGAGTTTTGATTTTTGGACCATTTAACCGGGAAACGCAATTAAGCGGAATGCATTTAAACGGGAAATTTTATGTACATTTCTTATGTGATCTTTTTTTTGCCTAGGATTCAGGTCAATTAAACGGGTAACGCAACTAAGCGGGGGGTATTTATCCGGCGATTACTGTAATTACTAATAATAACTTTTCATTAGACACTTCTCGAATTTTATAAGGAATTTCAATTGAAAGAGGAACTGAGAGTCAGAAGAGAGAGAAATTGGTCAAATCGACGAGTCTTAATTTCTTATTTCAATGTACGGTCGGTGTTCTAATTTTCTAATTTTCGACACTTTTTTAAACATCATAGCATTTGTTAGACAATTTTAATTTTAAAAGTCATAAGTTTAGGTTTGCTTGTATTTAAGTTAAGTAAGGCCATTTTCGGGAAACCATTTTTGTACTTTTTGTATATAAACTACGCTTTTGTCAAGGAACGGTGCCAAAACCTGGATTTGCCAAAATCCGAGTTACCAAAATTCCGAGATAAGATAAAACATTTCACAAAAAATTATAAAAACTTAGCTTTATTAAAAAAACGCTTATAATATTTCACAAAATTTCAGTTTAGTTGAGTATAAATAATATTTTTAAGAAAATAGTATGGTTACCTGTTCCATTAGAAAGTTATCAGACTAAAATAACTATGCAAATTGAATAAAATACATAGAATACGTTTTTTTTTGTTGTTCTCTTTCTTTAAAACAAGTTTTTTTTAAAGTAAAGTACGCAAAGTTTAAAATCTTGCCAAATGTTCTTTAGACAAAAATAAAATTTACACTTTTGAAGTTCTTTCAAAAAATCAAAATTTCTTTAATAAATTGCAAATTTTGAAAGAAATCGTTCAATGAGTTCAGGCTGTAGATCCATACAGAACACAGAATTTAGAATTAACATTTGACTTCATTCCGAACAGCATGATCCCGAGTGGCTTAGCACGCTTTTTGGTATCTAAAGCGAGATTCAGCCGTTTGGGATTGCGAAATTTGGGATTATGAAGTTCGGGATTTTGGAATTCGCCATTCGGCAATTTTCGGCGGTTCGGTTAAAATTATTTATTTTTCCGCAATTGGATGAGAATGTTTAGATGTCAATTATGAGGGAAAAACCACTAGGTGCTATTTAAATAAATAGGGCTAGTCGGAGGTAGAGATGAAAAAATACTTTTATGAGTCTTTCACCATACCTCGCGTTGCATTCCCAAAGAAATTTTTTTGTAGTTAGCTTTGGTATCCACTGGAATATCCCTTATTTACAAGGACAGGATATTTTTTAGTCTTACTAAAGTCAAAGGGATCGGTTTGTAACATATGATTTCAGTATTTTGAAGAACTGCCTGGGAAGGTCCGTAAGAAGTTTGAAAGATTTAAATTTTTGAAATTTTTATATATTTTTTAGAAAAATTTTGATTTTTTAAAATAACTTCAAAACTGTGTACTTGATTTTTTTCAAACCTTTTGTCAAAATAACTTTTGCCAAGATCTTAAACCTGTCATACTTGCGTTATAAGAAACTATTTTTAAAAAAAGTGAAAAATAAAATTCCATTTTTTAGCTGGTCCAACTATTTTGATTAAATTCTTGCGCCTGACAATTTAATTTTATTTTCCTTAGCAGTTTTTCGAAAACTTTTGCCATGGTCGGTAAAGGCGATAATGGTCTGGAAGATGTAACTCCTGTTGATAGCTCTCCTTGTTAAGGTATAACAATGACATTTGCCATATTCCGCAACGATTTGGTACCTAGCCTAACACATGAGTTTATTATAAATTGGGGGCTTTGAAACCTATTTAAGACATTTTTATTTTTAACCTGAACAGTCATCAAATCGAACCGTTGTGATTTTTTGTAAGATAGATTATGTTGACTCATGAGACATGTTTCTATAACTTCTTTTTGAGCGTAACAAAACGAATCTCACATTTCTCGTTTCTAACAACGTATCAAGTTAAGGATTTCACACTTTTTGGAAAGGCAAAAATGCTATTTTGTCGAATTTTCTTTACAAGTTCTTAAGGACTATATAGAAGCGCCTACGATTTTTATTTTATATTAATGGCAAAATGGCAGCCGTTTTTGAAAAAGCTGCGATAAAACGCGTTATTTTTATAATTTTTTTGCCCAAAAATATAGTTACAATAAAAGCTTAAAAAATCGTATAATGTGCATTATAGCTATAGTCCTGAAGAACGTATGGTTGAATTTTGGTACGGTTCGGTTGAATAGCTTTGGAGATTTTATCGAAACAAGCCGCCGAAAAAAGTCATTGCGAGAAAAACGCCTTTAAAGTTTTCTTTATCGATAAATCGTGATATTAAGGAGCTCAGGAAGCTACACAAACGTCACCCGAAAATATAGTTAGACTGCTTGTATCTTTATATAATTGTAGAATAACCCCTTAAAACACGTATACTATTGAAAAGAGAATAGGTCGACTTTTTGACAATTTTAAAGAGGATAGACCTCTTAAGTGAAATACAATCGACATACATAGGCATTACGAACAAAAACTTAAATAATGTTTAAATTGTTATAAAGAATTCAGTAGTACTCCAATACTGTCAAATACCTTTGAATGACGTTGCTAAGCTTAAATGGAAAAAGCAAATCAAAAAGTAAAGAGTTGAGTTAGACTTGAAGTGCAGAAAAATGTATATGTCATTAGAAAAGAATTCTTACCTATGTATCTATGAAGAACAACCTAATATTGTACTGAAACCTATTTGGACATATGGGATACACATCAAAAATATGCAAAAGAAAGCTTTCGAGAATTATGTGAGAAATAGCTACGTGATCATCAAATTGATACGATTGCAGAAGTGTTTAAAGGTGTATCACACAATCAGCGGCTGCAAAGTCATACCAACTCCGAAATGGAAACCGTCTTAAATGTACGATGAAATGTTCGGAGATTGAGAAGAATCGAACCTCGTAAGCTGGTGGTCTAAAAGCTTTGGGAAAGTGTTATAACTACAAACTTTCCCTAATGTGAAATATTTATTAAGAAGGAAAACTCATCTGTCGATCTTCAATAGATTGGTCCTTAATCACCGATGGTTTTTCTGGGTAAGAACCACAAACTACTCGGTACTGAATAGTTGAGTATATTTAGAAGATTTGCATCAAATAGGGAAGCACACTCTGTACAATTAGTTGGATAGACTTCATTTATGTTGGATGGTCGCATAATGTTTGTGTTCTGAGTTACCAGATTTGTAGTCAGACTTCATTCTAAAATGAAATATTCCGAAACATTTGAAAAACTAGGTATCCAACAAGTTGGATAAGCGGCTTTCTGAGGGTGAACTTATTTCTTATTTCCATCGAAGTGTTTCATTTGAATAGTAATAAAAATCAAACTTTCGTCCCGAAAAAAGTACTAACAATTTCAATTCCTTTTTGTGTAGCATTACTTTTTTGTCACAGACAGGTATAAGAATAAGATTTTTTTAGCGCTGTATCAGAAGGCTTCCTATGTCAAAAACTGGCCGAAGTTTAGCCCCTTGATCATATAAGCTTTCCGTCGATTTAAAATTTTTTTTTTTTTCGAGGAAACATTTATGCTCAGTATCGAAAGGTATTTTTTTTTGCGAAGAATCAGAATTAATTAGAAAAATTTGATGCAAAAAGGTGCTATGAGAGAAGTTTCGCCTCAAAATGCAGTAGATCTAATTCATTTGCAGTAGGTGGCAACGCTGGTCACAGCACAATTTAAGTTTTTACAATTTAATCCCCTTGGTCGATTGGAAGTTGTCGTTCTTAAGGACAGGTACCATTCTGGTTAGTAAAACAAGAAAGTGTATGTTTTCCTGCCAAGTAACAATTTCGAGTACTTAAGGACATTCCAATGGCAACAGCTAGTGTTTGTGCACCAACATCTTCTTAAGTTTGTTTTGTATGTTGTTGAGAACTAAGTTTTCGTTGCCCTCATCCGACATGACCCTAAGTTAAAATCTCCTTTTCCAAAAATCACTTCGGCTAAAAAGTTTGTCTTTCTTATCTCCTTACCTCTTCCGACCTTAACTAGTTTCAACGGTCTGGCCTCACAAACACCACCTTCACAGCAGGGCTTTACTACTTTAGACTGAACTTTCCCTAATCCGCCAAAATACTTCTAAAGGTCAAATTAAAATTCCAAAACTTTCACTTATACTCGAGTCCCTCTAAGGCGTTTGAGATTGTAAACATTATTTTAAATTTGCATTGCAAAATTTTCAATAAACTTTATTCAAATATTTTACCCAAACACGATTGAATTGGTTGCTAAACAAAAAGAGGTACATGCCATTTGCTGACCATGTAATTGTCTATTTTTGTAATGAAGCCGAATTTAATTGAGTTAATGCGCTAAGGTCGAAAGAAGCAGACAGTTGCATAAAGAACGAAATATGCCTTTTGAAACCCTTATTGTTTTGATTGTCAAATATTTTATGGATTTAATTTTTTTGTTTGTTTGTTAAGAAAAAATCTTATCTCCTTCAGTTATTTAACTGAAAATAAACCAAATTGCTTGTATTTTCCCAGCATAGTGAACTGATCCATTCACAGTAATTTGAATTTGTGATTTCAATTTGTAAGACTTCTCTTTGACTTTGACGACCTTGTAAAGGATATCCCTCTTTCTTTTTGACCTTCGCTTGCTTCATCATTATCGAGATATAATAATCCCTTTGAAATGAGTTTTCTATTAGTTGTTTATATACTTAATGCCATTAAGACATCATTTATTTCAGCGGTCTTTAATCGTTGTAAACACGAACATAAAGCTCGAATGTGATCTGATAACGAACTTTGTGTGTTCAATCTTAACTCACTTTATAAAGTCGTTAGCTGTGGCACAGCTGTTTCTATTGAATTACTCATAAGTTACAAGGGCGGGGAATCAATCCCACTCTTACATGAAGTATTTGTGTGTGCTTAATCGGTTGCCATTGCCATTTGGCATACACATAGTAATGATAAGCAAGATTTCCTTTTATATTTTCATGAAATGAACGTTAACTTTCTTTCAACAAATTACTGCAGATTTCTATATAATTCCTTATGGTGCAAAGTTTGATGATATGAAAGTCAAAACCACTACATGTGAAAGTGTACATAGTAAATTCATAAAACTCTGGTATAACTCGTTAAAAATCCATTTGGTGGCTTTTATTGTAGTCGTGTTTTGAATGAAAACGAAATGAAAGTAGTAGTGCGTAGTATTCAAAATTTCATAGTCGACAGCTGCTTTTGTTCATTCGGTTATAATTCTTCGAAACAAGTTGGATTATATAGTTCGTATGTCGAAGAAAAATATCATTTTTCAATGTCCTTAACTGTAAACTTTAAACAAATAAAATGGTAAAAAAAACATACTCTAAAGAATGCTCTAGATTCTGACCGGTTAGGTTAAGTTAAAGTGGATGACAGCTCGGCTAACACGCTTAGGCCCTGTGAATTCATTGAGTTACCACGGTGTATCTAATGTATCCTTACCCTAATGGAACCATTTTCAGCATACAATGAGGTGAGAGAGACGCAGCACGCAGGACGTCGATGTTAGTAATATCACTAGGGTCATCAAAGAAATACAAACCTAGATGTATTAAACGTTTGCAGCTAAAGCTAGACGTGAACAGAGAAGGTGGAAAATAGTTTGCTCCTCCTCCTCATCCATACAAACTTCTGCCAAAGTCGTATGAGATGACTCCTAGCCTTACGGCATGTCTTCCAATAAGGCAGTGTCCTGTGGTGACACCACTATCGTCGCACAATGTGTTTTCTTTTGAGAGAGATCAAACCGTTCGACCACTTAAGATCTAGCTTGGGCCAGATTTGTTTTGTTGAGTCACACGTTAAACTGCTTGACCATCTCAGATTAGTTTTCTTGTATACGTCCCGCTTGTGGAAGACTTTGAATGAAGGGATTGGCATGCCGATACTCTCGCGATTTCATCTGATTTGCAGTTTTCTGGTTTCATATTTTCTTTCGGTGAAATCAGGGTTACCACATGGATACATTTTAGGACCTTTAATTTTCAACATTTCCATAACCGATATTTAACTTTAGTTAGAGTTTTAACTTTATGCTGAACATGTACAGCCCTTTACATTGAGAGCGTTTGGTCATGTTCAAGGTGGCCTAAGCTGTATAAAGAATGATGTAGTCTGCATCAAATACTGGTCCTGCACGAGCTCATTAATTCTTAATCCACAAAAAATCCATGCAGTCTGATTATCTATAAACACCATGTATAAAGTGATAATTTCTTGCCGATCGTGCTCAACGATTGAATCGTCCCGTTTTCATGCTCCAATCGAAATCTTGATGCCATTATTGACTGTTTGGTCATCCAGCAGGGTTCTACCAACTTACACTAACAAATTTCTTGCTGCTCCGCCTGGCGTAACTCGGGACCTATGGTGATCAAGCGTATTGCATCGACTCTGCTCACAATATTAAGATGAAATAAAATCCATGCAACTTCGGAATACTGAAGCATATAATAAAAAATCTTTTTTTTAAATCTGATCAACAGTTTTTAAGTTCATTTAGGATTTCTTTGACTCTACGTTCAAAATACTTTTGCTTAAATAAAAGCGGCGGATCGATTTTAATATATGGCAAACTTCTAGAAAATGGAAAACATCTTCGGTTGCCTCCAGTTACATAAGTAGCATTGGGTTTGTTCGTTGGCGCCATGTGGTTGGTAATTTAAACGAAGCAGTTCTCCTCTAGTCTTAAAGATAAGCGATATAAACTTAATCGGGATTTGATCGTTGAAATAATTGCTAGATGTATATAATTGTAGTTTTTTGTATAGAACTCGGGATTCACTTTGACGTGCTGACTCCGCGAAATTAACAAACATTTGCTCTTCTATTTTCTCCAATAACATTTTCCCAAGTTTCGGAATCCATCTCTAGTAATCGAATGCCATGTTCGAAACCAATGAGGGTCCATTCATCGAAAAATTGATTTCTTTCCGCACAAGTAAAGATCTTGCGATAACATTTGGGAGCCGATGATTTGGGAGTGCCATTATCTTTGTACTGGAAGTGCATTTTAAACGTGAAAATGAATATCGGTGCAACTCCTGTTTCCAAATAAATCATATAATTTGGCGTGTTCATAGGGACACGTCAAATTAAATCATCATGTCGATAAAGTACCTTAGTAGTTTTTTGACTTCTTCGCACTGCAAGAATCCCCATACTTGAGCAGCATAGCAGAGGATCGATCTTATATAACTGCTTCAAAAAGTTTGAATTTGACACTGGGGGCAGTATTTTTTTGCTGAGAACTCTTTTTTGATTCTGACAGCTTCTCTTGCAAATGCTTTTTGAACGATAGCGATGTCGTAATGATAACACCCAAGTATTATCCACCTTGAAGTCCGTATTCATGAATTATCCTCTATATTTTCTTGCGTATCGTCCAGTGCCGTTTCGGAAAATAAATCATTATTTTCGACCGGGAAGGTAGCTTGTGAGGTCATCCAGGAAAAGTGAGAAGAGAAGCGAGCTCTAGATGCAACCTTGTTTAACTCCTGAAGTCGATGAAAACCAGTCTGATACTTCGTTTTCATCCCATATTGCCGTTAAGCTATTTTCATACAGCCCCCTTAGCATTGCCATCATTTTGGTTGATATACTTAAGCAGCTTAGCTTATAGAACAGAGAGAGCATTACGATCAATTGAGTCGAAGGCAGCCTTGAAATCAATGAAGAAGGCCTTACGGTTGTTAATTTATGAACGAGCGATACAGGTGAGGGAAAAATTGTGATCTACTGTAGAGTATCCTTTTCTAAATCCGGCTTGGAATTCACTTAAAGTGCTATTTTCCTTGGTCCATATCGTAAGTCTGTCCATCACCTTTTTTAAAAAGTGTAAAGATGATATTTCTTTGGAAGCTTTCAGGGAAGTTTTCAAAAATGTAGTTGTAGGCTTTCGTTAATTTCTCTACAAAGAGTTCCGAAGAAAACTTATAGAATTCGACTCTATCGTCACTTGAAGCCTTGTTGTTCTTACATCTTTGTAACACAATCCTCACCTCTTAAGTTGAAAAAGCTCGATCAAGGATCTAATTTTCGGTCCACGGGTAAGAAAATTGAAATTGGTCTAGATTTTCTTGATTTGAAAGAAGCCGTTTAAAGTGGTCTGCTTGCAGCGAAGTGCTTATTTTGGTTTTTTTGCTACCGGTATGCCATTTAGTTCACGTGCTATTTTCCAGAAAGAAAGACTGTCCCTGAGCTCTATCAGTCTTTCCATTAGTGATCGTGAATACTGCGATTGCTATTCCTTGCAGAGGTTCTTAAAGGTCTTGTTGACCTCTCGGTACATTGATTTTGAAATGACTGAGTTTGTCTCTCTGAGCTCTGACTAGTTTTAGGAAACTGAACGATTTATTCCTCGCTGTCCCTCATATAATGCTGCTCGAATCACTTTACCGTATTCTACCACCGCTATATCGTCGACTGTAAATTGAAGGGAAAAGGCGGCTGAATAACAAGATAGAAAATATATATGCATAATTTTGTTTGTCTACGAAGTAGCAGAATTGGGCCACTGAGGAGATTTCGGAACTGTGGAGACAGCAAAGATTAAGGATTTGGAGATTTCACATCGCTCTTTCAAACATATACCCTTAATCATCCACATACAGGCACTGGAACTCTTCCTTGTCGGAGAGCCACCCACGAAAGGACTGAAAGGTCAATTTAAATGCCTTTTAGTTGCTGGTTTCAATTTTGCCGTGTGACATTATGTTAGACAGAGTTCCTTCAAGAGAAGGCCAAGCCTTCATCTACAGAGATGCGCATTTCATTGAACTTGCTTTATTTATTTTCTCTTTCTATTGTCTTTTTGCAACGACGATGCGGGCTTATGTGTTTGTTTGGAGCAAAACATGATGGTTACGTGGGCACCGGTAATGTGTCTACATCCAATACAACTCAAAAAGAAAAACCTCATTAATTTTGATAAAAAATTTTTGAAATTGGCAAAGATAAATTCACGATAAATTTGAAATTTCACTTGAAAGAAATTAGAAACTTTTCGTAGACACAAACTTTAAACTTTTACAGCCAATACCATCCATCTTAAGAAACTCAAAGTCTGCTCCTGCTACCGGTGCACACCTCCTACTTATAAACATCAGACCCAAAATTATTCAATTTATCAAAGTACTTTCTTTACTAATTGTAAGTGACATTTGAGGTATCGTTGAAAATCAAATAACAAATTTATGGCAATCCTTGAGGACCGTTCAACTTTTACCCGCTTACCATTTTCCACTTGCTGCAAGTTTCATCAAACTTTTTGTGGAACTTTGGAGAGATATATCAAAGTTGACTTTTGGAAACTTAGACAGGAAAGACAGGATGGTACACTACTATTGTAAACTGTTCATTTTCTATATTATGTGTGTGCATTTGTATATATTATGTATATTCAGGAAAGGGGCAACAGAATTCATATCAAATTGAAGAAATGGAAATCAAACTTCTGGGAAAATTTCTTGAGTGTTATTGGTATAAGCATTGAATTATGCACATTTAGTTGGAAATTTCAAGATGATGTAATCGATTGAGCATTGAGGATGTAATTCGAGTTTTATGTCCTTTAACTTTTGACTAAATCTCATTTTTAATGTGAAAGCTTTAATAGTAGATTTCTATGACTGACTACCTGAACTGGTAAAAGATGTGTGATCATATAACATTTGATACCTAATGCTCTTGTGTTTAAAATATTACTGTCAAGTTCACCAAGAGATGCTAATTAAAGTGTATAGAACATGTCTGCTACACGTGCGTGTTTCCGTAGTCCTTTTGATGAGTCGGAACGTGATGAGTTTTGTAAATGCTTTGACTTGTTAAATTTTCAATTACTCTTAAATGATTTGGATTCTTTCCTAATCCTAAGGATTCCTAAGGAGGAATCTGAAAAAAGGTGAACTCAGATACCTGCGTCTACAACTTGTACTGCTGAATTGCTTCAAAGCTGGTTCCGTTTATCTTCACAAGAGCTGAGAAAAGATAAGCGGGAGCAACCCGATTTTTTGCTGATAAATTCGTTTTAGTGTGCACGAGTTCCCTAGCTTACTTCCATAGACAACCACGAGATCTTACATGGCCTTAGGACAACGAGAATTTTGAGAAGCCTGTACTCGGATGATATACACTCCTTGACTAAATGGTCGAATGTAGAAAACTGAACACTGTACATCAATTATCTATTATTGACCATGATTTCATCTTAAGCGAGAATCTTAAATCCCTCCAAATATTTAATGACGTCTGAAGAGATTTAAAAAAATGGCACGCTATAAAGCAAGTTTTGCAATTTGAGATAACAACTGAACATGACATTACGATGATAGAGAATACGAAATAAGTAGGTCCTACAATTCTGTCTGTCTGTCTGTATGTCCGTATATGGATCTACAGCCGGAACCGCTTGATTGACTTTCCTTAAAATTTTCAGTTTGTGTTTGTATATTCCCGTTCCAGTTGGCGTAAGAGGCGATGATACAAATAAACCTGGCTCTTGGATAAGGCTTTCTATTTAGAAAAAAAACGCATCAAAAACCATTGTGTTGTTTTAAGGATTTAAGCATACAGATTACAGACAAACAGTGGAATGCGACTTTGTTTTATACTATGTAATAATGAATGTGTGTCTGTATATCCTTAAGAGACTCCTTAAACGATCAACGAATTTTTATGAAATTTTTACCAAAAATTTAGTTTAGTCCAGGGATGCCTCTGTTTAAGTTTGATCCCCATATTCCTTAAGGAATATGAGCTGGGAAATTACTGAACCGCTTTTAAAAATTCTTCCAACATTAGTACTCTTATAAATTAAAAAATAACAAAAAAAATTGTTACTGTGTTGGTTTTTTGTCCTGGAGTTGTAATTTGTTTAAAAATATAAAAACCTAAAAAGAAATAAATAGCTTTAAATGCATGTTGAATGATCGTGAAAGATCAACCTCAACTCCAAGTTCGCGTTTCGCCCAGGTACGGCAAAAGGCTCATCAGTTAGATGTTGCCGTAACCTTCTAGGACGCAAACTTTGTTCGGATTACACCGACACTGTACTCACATGCTTTGAATCTTATTTCCAAGTGAATGAACAAGTTAGCATTCTTACCTATCTATCCCTCTTCTAGAGATACAGTCAAACCTGGATAAGCGATAGTTCAAGGGAGCACAATCTCATTCTCGCTTATAGAGGCTTCTCACTAGCCCGGTTTCTCGCTAATTAAGGTACATGGGTAGCGTTTCTCACTTATAAAGGTTGTGACGAAGCGTCACAATTTTATTTCCTACCCCACCTCCAAAACACCGCATCAAAACACTGTACGTGTTTCGTTTTACTAAAATGCCCACCAGCAATTAAATTCCACAATGAAAATTTATTCCAAGGCCAAATATCGTTTGCTGCTACATGGGGAAATACATTGGTAATCCCCATCCTTTTTTTGTATGCAATATTGTCATTGACTTACAACTCACATTTACTTGTATTAGAAAAATCTATGAATAGAGGTGAATTAATCACCATACTTCAGAGAAAGATTTACGGGCTTTTATGCCTTAACGTATTATTACTTTTATTACTCGAAAGATATTCTTACTTTTCTTCGACTTCTAAAGTCTCCTTGTAAGGGAATTACATTGTTGCGGCTTGTGTTGGCCGCTCGTGTAAGTTCTTCTTGCCTCATTGTCGTCGCTTAAGCGGATCTATTCGTCACGGTTTGTTTGGCCGAGCGGTTAGAGTTCCTTTTCGATAGACAGTACCCGATTTCAAAGGGAATTACATTGTTGCGGTTTGTGTTGGCCGCTCGTGTAAGTTATCATTGCCTGTTGGTCATCATTAAGAGCAGATCTATTCGTTGCGGTTTGTTTGGCCGAGCGGTTAGCTCTTCTTTTACGGTAGACATTGACCATTTATTACGAAGTCCGCCGCCGCCGACAGAGTGTTTTGCCTCTGAGTAGACGCATACACTTCCTACGAAGTCCGCCAACGCCGATAGATTGTTCTGCCGTTCTAGGGAGCTGAATTAAGTTGAGAGAAGAAGTCAAAGCAGGCACTTCATACGCAGTCCGCTGCTGCCGATATATTGTTCTGCCTAACACACGACGCAGACCTTTGCTACGAAATCCGCCGCCGCCGATAGAGTGCCCTGCCTAGCGCAGATGTAGACGTTCACTGCTGCTGAATAGAGAGACAGATGCCGTAGCATATAGACCCAAGGGAACCATCATCGCTACCCCAGAGAAGAACAGCCATCCCGAGGACCAGCGCCAGAAACGAACCATAGTCCAGACATGGTTAAAACTTACTTTTGAGAATCAGAATAAGCATTGGTGTAAAATTGTAAACCGAATCCTGAGAGAACGTGAGAAAAAATAAATTTAGACTTATTTAAAATTTACCCGACCGTCTCGTCCTTTTCATTTGTTTGAGAAGTTGGACCGCCGAAGCCCAAGTCTTACGAAGCTTCCTTGGGTAGACCCTGGACACCCTGAGTCCTACCCCAGCCTCGCAAAAGAAGCACCACAAGGTACGCAGCAAGTGACAGCAAGAACGAATGTAGTTAATATGTAATAATGATAAAATTACATAAACACAGGGACACGTGTTTATTCGAAAAGAATGCGATAAAATAACAAAAAAATTTTTGTTGCACGAAATAGAATGGGTACAATTTTGACGAGAAAACAATACAAAAACAATGGTAGAAAGTTCTACGAAAGTTAAGAACGAGTCATAAAATAGCAGATGTTAAGTTTCTTTGCTCGACTGTCGCTTAGAGAGGTACAGTTAAGTAGCAGTCTCACTTACGGAGGTCATTGAAGGAAAAACGACTCTCTTACAGAGGTTTCTGTTTCTCGCTAATAGAGGTTTTGGGAGCTTAAAATGTCGGGTCCTGGCTATTACTCTCACTAATAGAGTTTTCTCACTTATCCAGTTCTCACATATCCAGGTTTGACTGTATTTAGTATTTTTGCTATGCGATTTGAAATTATAACTTACCGATTTTTTGCCATACATTCAAGTGCATACATAGTGTTTGGGCAACAGAGCAATGAGCCCCGGAGCCTAGTGCATTTCTCACGACCATTGCCTTTGTGAGGGAATGGAGGGCTAGTCTTGAAAGTGTTTTTGATTGGAATGCATTTACTAAGGGAAGACTTACCAAATCCTCGTGAAAAAAGTTGGAACAAAACTCTTGCTTAACATACTAACCATGCGTAGTGGCACTATGCTAAGTAGCGAAACAAAAGTTATTTACTGCTCTGTAGCAATGTAATATAAAATCGTATTATTCTCTACCCATCAGAGTCATTCGCATAAAAAGCCTTGAGTGATCTTTGGTCCCGTTCGTGAGGACTTTTGTGGAGAGACAGCGAACTGTATGAGCTGTAGAGCGATATGAGAAAATCATTTTTAAAAAAGTAGGTACTCAAAACTAGACAATGATGGCTGAGATATAAAAATCGGATAGGAAATAGTGCTGAGGCTCAAAGAGCCCATGAAAACACACTGCAGAATGGGGAAGACCTCGTCTCAGAAGTTGGAATCTAGTGGATGACATAACCTTACTTAGAATGCAAAACTTTATTGAACTTCCCCTAACTTAACCCATACGTTTTATAAAATCTTCATTATGTACTACTAAAAAATTCAGTGATCTTCACTCCATAAGGCGTTTTTCCCATGTACAACAATGAATGAAGGTCACTTGTTCTTCTTATTTAGATTTTAAAATAACAACACTCCGCTTAAAATAGTAAATATTTCTGTTATTATCCTTGTCTATTTAAAAAAAAAAACTATCCGGTTTTCAAACATATATTTTCCAAAATGATGTCTAAGTGCACAGACTTTAGAATTTCTTTAATTCTCAACTACCTTTTTAAGCCCGAAATACTATCGTCGACCAAACTTTCTAAGAATTTGTTGGAATAATTTTACTTACCACTGTACCTAAATGTAATCAACACAATACTCTCTTTGCTTAACAGAACTTATGTACTCAAATGTAACTTTACTTTTTTAATTTGCTTTCATATTATCTTATCTTTTGTCATTTTGTCACTTGCTCTGAATACTTTGTACAGTAAACATCTCTTGAAGAAAATCCCGGTTTGGTTTTATTTTCTGCAACAGAATTTCAGTGAACCAGTTCAAACAAATACCAAAAAACAAATCAATTTTGACAAAGTGACATGTTTTTGAATTGCACTTCTTTGAACGTGTGTGCTCTAATGCAAAGAAAGTGAGTGAGTAAGCTACTGTTGAGGAACCTTAGGAATTGCTGATTTGTGAGAAAAAGCAGACCAACAATCGACAAAAGGACGATAAAGGAAATTCACCTCTTCTAATCTGGCATATGTGGTCAGGTGTTCCTCAAGCATCTTTGTGGCATCTTAATAGGGTTTAGACTGATAGGTGATAGCTCAATCGTAGATCCAATTGATTCTCTTGAGCATCTTCGAAACACTATTTCTTTCTCTCTCTCTCTCTCATTCTCTCTCTCTCTCTCTCTCTCTCTCTCTCTCTCTCTCTCTCTCTCTCTCTCTCTCTCTCCCTCTCTCTCTCTCTCTCTCTCTCTCTCTCTCTCTCTCTCTGTCTCTCTCTCTGTCTCTCTCTCTCTCTCTCTCTCTCTTCCTCCCTGAAACAATTTGGCCGCAACACCCGCCTCCAAAAGAATGCTTATCAGTTTTACCTTTAACCCAACTTCGGACGTACAGATTCATGCTTATGTTGCGCAACCCAAATGTGGAAAGCTTTAACAAACTTCCGTTTTCCCCTGCATTACGATTTTTAAAAATTCAACAGCAATATTTCTCATTAAATCCTCTCCTGTTTTTCTAAATGCTCGCACTGTGTTTTAAAACATTATGAGGGCATTCATAAATCTCTTGGTGTGCGCGCTAATTGCAAAAAAGGATCATCTTTTTACATTTGATTAAGAGTAGAATCCAATGTTCGATTTCATAGAGCATCTTCCAAACTAAAACTCAAATTTGAACTTTTAAATAACATTTTTCGACGTAGTAAACGTCATTTCTAAGCTCAGTAGGCTTATAAGTTTAAAAAATTGGGCTTTGTTCTAATACTAAATAAACTCTATCAATTCCTATTGAAATGAATTTAAAAATTTATTTTTATAATGCAATTTCCTCTAAGATTCCGGCAAAATTGAAATTATCCAAATACAATTTAAAACTTTCTACACTTCCTATAATTTTTAGTGCTAAACTCTTCCTTTGGATTTTTTATGTACATAGCTCAAAATATCTTTTCAATTCAGGATAGCCGTAATACTGAACAGACAACTGAAACAAAACAACACAAAAGAAAATATTACAATTGTTTGAAGCAACTTAATTGGTTCTCTCTTCGCATTGTTGAATTTGCAGTATATTTTCTTTTTCCTTATCCGTGTTAATTTGTTCTTTTTTTTCACTGGAAATATCTCACAGAGGAAAACGGTGGAAATAGCAGAAAGAAAGGTTTGCTCAAAAAATCACAAACGGTCTATAGGAACAGTCAGCTGCGGGCTGGAGTGAGAGGGAACGAAAAAGTAAATAGAAAGTATTCATCAGAAGCACAAAGTGTAATAATTTCGCTTCGTTTGCTTACCCTCGCGTGCCAACACAGGCAGCAAAAATAAAGGACGCTTCAAAATAAGAGTATAATATTATCATGACAGTTATTTCATTTTACGCTGTTGCACATGAAGCAAATTAAAATAAAAAAGTCATACAAGGGAACAAGACCCCAGCTATAACGGCTTATCACGCTATTCATGCAAGAAAAGTCTCATATTTATGCCAACAGGAGTTGACAGAAAATGGATCTTGATTTAGCTCGTCTGAGTTTGAGAAATAATTTCTTTCCTGTTTTTTGTTTGTTCCAATTTTACGAGACGCTCCATTGCCACGCTTTATCTAAAACTAAAAGGGTGTAGACGTGCGTATTTGACGATGATATCTTTCCAAGCAAATACAATTTTATCTTCAAAGGATTAAGGTATAAAAATGTAGGCAATCGAAATCGTTGAACCGAAATGTTTCTTTGAGTGTGATTATGTGAGGTCTTCCCCTTCCGCGATTTTCCTGCAAAGAGCTTGCGAAAAGCCGTCGAGACGGAGCACGGAGCGTTGATGTTCATTTGCTTTACAGCCACCATAGTTTCGTGACGAAAGTCGCGATCTGTTATATAGCTAAGCAAATGTCAATGGAATAGAATCACACAGCTCGTTGTTGTGTCTTAAATTTTAAGGTGCGTCTACACTTTGCCGAGCGTCATCAATCGGCTCATGCCTATCGGCAATACTGACTTAGTGTGGACGTCCCGATTGGCGTTCCTTCTACGAATTCGAACCGAATGAAATGGATCCGTATTCTGGTCGGCATAGTGTGGACGCACCTTCACACATTGCAGGTAAGGCGCAGAAGAGGACTACCTCGTCTTAGGTGGCGCAATCAAATGGAAGAAGAATTCAACCGACTGCAAAACTGGAGAGGGCTCGCCCGAAATCGAAATTGTTGGCGTAAGATGTTATTTGAGGCTCAGGTTCACCCCGAACTTTAATGCCCGCCTAAAAGGCCGAGGCCACGCAGTCAGCGATAAGCGAGCGAGCGAGCGACTGAGCGACATGAAAAAATTAAAACAAATGAAATTGCATTGAACTGGCCATGCATTGAGCGAGCGATGAGCGATTTTTTTAAGCGACTGAGCGACGTCGCTCTGTCACCAAACTTGTTCTAATTTTTATTTTATCGCTTAGCGTCAAGAGCAACCAGATGGTTAAAGTAAATATAGAAATTTTGATCTCTGCTGTGCAACAACAACTAACAACTAATCGCTAAAGAAATGTCGCTCACGAAAAGGCCACTCGTCGCTCGACTTTGTCGCTTAGTCGCTGATCGTTCAATCGCTCGCTCGCTTATCGCTGACTGCGTGGCCTTAGCCTAAGGAGAAGAAGAAGTTTATTGAAAACACGACATACTTCTAAAAATGACAACCTGTCATTAGTGTTTTTAAGAAAAACTGGTTCGATTCTGATTTTTCCTTGCTCTGGTAGCTTAAGAAGTGAGGTGTTCATTTCGCTGGATTCGAGTTCTGACCCGTTTTTGGACAGCTTGTCTGCCAATTCATTATCGCGGTTAATTCAAGATGTTCTGGAATTCAAACTAAAGTCACGGTGTTCGTTAAATTGTGCAGTTTCAGATTACTGCGACGGCAGTAATTATTGATTGATTAACTGATTCTTTGTCAAAGGATGAGAAAGCTTTGATAGCCGCTTGGCTGTGTATGAAAGTGTCAATATTTTCGTTTTGCGTCTTCACAAACTGCAAGTAGTTGTGCTTGGAAGACACTGCAAAAGACACGGAGCTTTCTTTATCTATTCATGGGAAGGTAATCTGAGAAGATGTCTGAGCCTGACCCCTCGTCTTTTTTCTCTTAACTGCTGCCAGAGATAGACTGAAGTTTTTGTCCTTCTAATGGATTAACTTCTGATCGGGTCTGCTTAGGGTGACCGTGGTTGCATTAACTCAATATGACAACACATGGCCCCGGCTAGAGAGAGATATTCTCCGTTTAATACCCAAACTGATGTTTGTCTTGAGTTTACAGCGGTGCCTAAGTAGACAAAGTCTCTGATCTTTTTTGAAGTTATGAATCCCCACTGTCAAATATCGTTTCGGTCAACATCTTGAGCCACCTTCGCTTCTATATATTTAAGACAAGCAAACGCCCGCGAGTATAGTAAATTGTCTCAGAATAGACTTCCAATGACCAGATAGCTCCATTGGCCATAACATTATTCTGAGTCGGACCGTTCCGATTGTACTACTCTTCAACTTATCTTCACTTATATTTTCCAAGTCATATTTCCACATATGGGATGACAAGGTTATCTTGAATAATGTTGAAGATGGGCGGGTGTTTCCCCTGACCACTGTCATGTCTTGCTATAGGAAAGTCTGTTGTTCAAAGATACCATTTCCGGGCTAAAAGGAAATGTCAAACCACAACAAATATTTGTATTTTCTCAGTAGAGAAAGAGCTGCTTTCACCAACTCAGTAATCACCGGCATCCTTTGACTATCTTTCATGAAAACGACAAAACAATTTAGCAATAACCTTTTTGAGGAAACTGCAAAACCAAAAAAGCAACTATACCTTACCAATTTCATCCAGTAGGATGAACATTGGCATGCCAATAGCTGAGTACAAAAGTGTAAATAAAAGTCTCACAGTAAGAGCAGCAAATGAAGTGAGCCCAAAAATTTCTGTTGTCTCTAAGCAGATTGCATCTTAGCTCCATAATTGTTGTAGCAGCTGGACACTGCATCATCAACAGAAGTACCACAAAACTCGACATCTTATTAAACGACTTCTGCAAAAGTTGCATGTACAAGGAGGACTGGCTAACAACTTATTTTCTGCCCTTCGCAAAATATTCAAACTACGTTGCGGTGAGCTTTTCGTCAGTTATTGAGGTGATGAAAATTGACATTCACTGTCCTAACCGCTTCACATAAAAGTTCAAATCGTTTAAATATTTAGGTGTCCCTTGCATCTTTATATGGTATCACAAAGTACCTTAGTTTGAATAACTCATTCGTTTTCCTGACAGCAACCTCCATCTAAACTGACTATATGGCCTTCATCGTAGGGGGGTTCCTGAGTGACCGATCAGTCTTTGGCCTCCAGCCTCTCAACAAGAAATTCATTTATAGTTCCAAAAAAGTGATGAGTGAAACATACATGAAGATGATGATGTTTGACGTTGTATCTCTTTCTCAAAGTATTTCGGTTGTATTAAGTGAATTTGGAAATTACTTGAATACCCTTGTTTTGAATAACGAGAAAATAGTGTGTTTTTCAACTTTGCATGCAAAGAAAACTTTTCAATTCCGGAAGAAACTTTATTATGTTGGCTCTCTAGTTTATGTCAGCATATGACATACATAGGGTGGCGCTACAGAGCGGTGTGCCTACAATATTCTGCAATTGAGGGGACCTTCAATATTCTGACGGTTCTGAACGGCTAGTCAAGGAATCGCTTTTCATGACAATGAATTTACTGTCGGAGGACTTGTTGAAAAACGAGTTATTTGGTTTGTGTTGGAATTGGAACCACTAACCTCTTGCAAGCACTAGATTTTGTGCAGAACTAGGAAAAATCACTGTGCTAGAACAGGATTTGACAGATTATTGCTGAATTTTTTGTACGTAGTCCTGATGGTTTTTCAGACTCTTTGAAACATTAGATTAAAGCACCAAGTAAAAAATCAAAATAAAACAACTTTAATTCAATAAGTAAAAATTCACACACGAATTTAATTCGAATTCGAGGAAATTATTGCAATGAAATCTTTCATGCGCCTTTGCGTACGACATTGTGATATTGTATATCCTTTGCTGTAAGAAAGAATACCAAGAATTGTTCATTAAAAACATTCGCAATAATAACTATAGGTCCATATCGGACGCATCCAATTTATCTTATGGAGTCATGACTCAAGGACGACGATTTGTCTTGGAATTCTTTTGTCGTTCCACGCGTATTTATTTGAACATAAGTAAACAAAAGCGAAAATAAATAAATGTCCCTGCTGTCCTTAAAGTTCAAAAAGGTAATAATGTAATTCTAATCTTCTGCTGCCATGGTATTTTTAAACTCCACTTCATCCTGTCATCGTTGTTCATAACAGAACACTTACACTAACTTACGAGTTACGACGTTTGCTATTCGACAGTCGTTTGCGTTCAATTTACCAAACCCCTAAAGGAATTAACCTAATTTTATTTAAGCACCCTTTGCACGTATTGATTTTTGCTCTATACTCAAACAAGCGCACGCTCACACAAGACTCAACCCCATTACAGACGAGAAGCAATGATGTTTGACTTTTAAAAATTCATACATCGAATTCAAAATACACTTACTTACCGTGATCCTAATATATTCTGCCTTTTTTTTTTGTTTTTTCTTCTCTCTCTCTTTTTTTTATATAGGGAAAGGATATCACATGTAAAATCTCCAGTTAACGTTAAAGGAAAAATTTCCTCCTCGATGGCAGTCGAGTCAAGTGGTGGTGTATTGACATTCAAGCAGGCCATGTCTGGTGCCGTTTCGCCCCAGTATACTGCCACATCACCTATACATATGATGGGAGGCGGTGGTGGGGGAAATGGCTCGAACAATGCAATGACATCCGTTTTGGAAGCAGCAACAGATGGCAGCATATCGCCGACTCCATCTGGTAACATGACCAGAGGCGACAGGGGAGAATCTGGCGTTATTTATGGAGATGCTGGCAGAGGGGGATTCTTTTGTGGCAGCTCAGCAACTATAGCGCAAATGGGTAACAAACAAAAGCAACGCTTAAGGACCTCCAGTATGCCAGCCGAAAGTAGAAAGGTAAACAGAATTTTTATTTATGTGTTACATATTTTGAGTTGTTAAAAAAAAATAACAGAACCTCTCAGTGTGCTGAATGTGCCTCACATAAGTGAACATATATGTAGGTAGGCATGATGCATGACGTAAGGATGGCAATACTCATATGCAAATGCAGGAATTCCGGTTGTAAAGGAATCTTATGTTAATATTATTAATTTAAAGAGATTGAAGTGGCCGACGGAGAATGGTATGCAAGTGATTACTTTATTCGAATGAGATGCCTCTGCCTTGCCGGAAGCTGTGGCTTATGTTTATGTATGTTGTTGTTGTTGTTACTTATTTGCAAAGAAGTGTGGTAGGATTGAAGTTAATTGGTTGACATAAGAAGGAATTCTTGTGGCTTCTTTGTTAAATTAATGACTAAAAATACCACACTCCTCGCTTGAAATTCGATATAAGTACATACTCGTGTAAAGAGATAGATGCGATGGAATTTCTTATCAAATAGCCGAATGAAATGGGATGATATCTGAGCACGTGGAGGGTAAACTTGGCTTATTATTAATGACAAGACTGCATCGTAACCACTAGCTACTTTTCTAAGTGAATTATTTTTATGACCCACAGGGTGATGTAATGAATAGTGGTAAGTAGAAAGTAGGTACCTAAGTAAGTGTCTTGTTTTACTTAGAAGTAGATGAGCGGTTGCTGCGAATGGGAAACTAATATGAGATTATACACACAGCTTCAGCGAAATGTATCCTTACATCCTTAGACTAACATGTAATACTCATATCTTACTTCTAATAAACAGTTTCCATTAGTGGTGATTAAAAGATCAACTTCAAAAATAGGTAAGAGACAATTTAACTTGACATGCCAGTAAGTAGAGTAAATATGAATATGTCACAATCACTGCAAAGGTTCTTGTATTCAGATGCCTACTTCTACCTTTTCGACGTTATGAATATCGAAATCTTGAAGGAATCACTGACTTCTTCCTTATTTGCTTCAAACTAGTGATCTACCTGTGGGGTGCGCTGTTTTTTAGAGGTATAAAGCCCCATGTTGGCAGCACTGTTTTTATCGACGGCCATTTTATCATTTGCTATGCAAGATTTATTTTGAACTAGATGTGCCAGCGACTTCGTCCGCAAGATTTGGCATAACTTTTTTATTTATCAACCGATTAACATGAAATAAAAACTTATGTTAAGTGAAGCTTAACACAATATATTACTGAACATCCCATCTAGATAGGATAAGCCGTTTCTGAGATGAGCGTGCACAAACAAACAAACTGTTACGTTCTAATTATATGTATAGAAGATTTGGGCTGCCATTTCATCATATGAATGTCCTCACGACCACAGGGTTGGGTATACCTACATTCGCAAATGTTGCTGATATCAATTTTTGCTAGAAAATTATGTTCAGCAATGAAGCAATTGGTGTTACAGTAAATGGAGATCGTCATTGAGACATGATGAATGATCTTCTCAATCCTGAAATGAATCACCTTGATGTGGAGAAACCGTAGTTTTACCAGAAGGTGCAACATGATACTTTAGATTAGAGAACTCACGCTGCGTCAAGCTCGGTAGAGAACTCATCGAGACCTTTGATGTTGAAAAAGGCTTTCGACTGTCATGCGACTTCTTCAATATCATACTATAAAAAATTGTACGAAACTCAAACGTCAACACCAGAGGAAAAATCCTTCAAAAGTCTGTACAATTACTCGCCCACGCAGACAATATTGACGTAATGGGAAGAAGGAAGCGGCAAAAATGGGTTTGATGGTTAATGAGAGTAAAACGAAGTATATGCTGTCATCAAACAAGAACACAAAACATCGACGAATTGGACAAAAAGTCACAATGGACAGACATAACTTCGAGGTAGTACTGGACTTCTTCTACCTAGGATCCGCTATAGACACGGACAACAACATCAGTGCGGAGATCAAACGCAGAATAACTCGTACCAAACGAAGCTTTTTAACCCTCTCCGCAAAAACCAAGGTAACCTTGTATAAGAACCTAATCATCCCAGTCCTGCTTTACCGCGCGGAAGCATAGGCCTTATCGGATGAGGAAACGCCTGGTCGTTTGGAAAGAAAAATTCTCCAAATGATCTTTGGTCCCGTATGCAAAGACAATGTGTGGAGGAAAAGATGCAACAACGAGCTGTATGAGCTGTACCGCGACATGGGCATAGCTAGGAGAGCACGCATCGCGAGGCTACGATGGTTGGGCCATGTTTGCACATTGAAGGGAAATCGCGGAAGTGGATGACCTCGTCTTAGGTGGTGCAATCAAGTGGAAGAAGATCTCAACCAACTTTAAGTGAAAAACTGGAGAGAGCTCGCCCAAAATCGAAGTCGTTATAGAAGAATTTTCAGGTTCAATTTGAACTATAATGCCCACCTAAGTAAGATAGTTAGTTGGTCAACCGCTCGATATTGGAGGAAACACACCTTTAAAACTCGAAATTATGTTAAAATTGGCAGCAACAGTGATCTCGTGTGGAGACAATTTACCGAACATACACAGTGCCAAGTAGTCTTGCAGCTTCAATAAATAATTTGATGAAATCAAGTAACAGTTGTCAAAAAGATTAACTTTGTAAAAAAAACTACAGCCTGATTGAAAACCACACTTCCAAAAGAAACATCCCTTAGAAACATTTTTTTTTTTCAATTTTTCTAAGTTTTTCAAGAACTTAAAGTTTAGTTTTCAGTTTCTATTGACACGGGAAGAGAAGACCATAAGTAATGTAATATTTAAAAAATAAAAAAATATCTGGCGCAACAGAGCGAGGAGCCCCTGGACCCACTACATTTCTCACAACCATGCCTTGTGAGTAAATGGAAGGGACCTACAATTTTCTGCCGGGTCCGAACGGCTAATCGAGAAAGCTCTTTTTATGGCAATGAATACTAACGGAGGACTTGCCAATTCCTCGCGAAAGGCGATACCCGTGGAAAAAACATTTTTGCCTCTGTTGGGATTCGAACGGGATCCTCTGGATTAACAGGCGGACATGCTATCCATCACACCACGGCTACCACAATGTATTTTTTAAAAACTAATGCAAAATCTTGACTTTGAGACTTAAGTACTCATAACCATTCACAAAAACAACTTGAATTGAAATCTAAATTGAAAAACAAAGTGTTAGATTTCAAAAATCTATTGCAAGTGGCGGTACAAGACTTAATTGATTTTAAATAAATTTTTTTACTTTCGAGTAAATTTTTTATAAAATTGCATTTTTTTCTTGTCTAGACCCAACCTACCCGTTCTGGGCTTTTGCCGGATCTTATAGAAAACGCAAGTATAGGGTCTTGTAGCAAAGCTTGGGGAGCAGAGTGGCTTAAATCATTTCAAGGGCCTCTGCCAATTACAAACGCCTGAGTAAGAAATCGCTTTAGATGGCAGTGTGTCATTACATTAGGAGGAATGGTCCATTACTCGCAAAATGTGATACCCATGAACATTTTTTTTCTTCTGATGTAAGACCTGAGCAACTTTTCTGAACTTCCTTATTGCTTGTATCCACATACTTATGACGGAAAGAACATAATTGATTCAGCAACTGCTTCTAACACACGAAATTTACAGCTTTTGAGCTATTCTTCTGTTGGAGAGACACTTTTTCCACGTACCTCCAATATCTCTCTTCTCCTTAACAACTTGTTAACTCAGATGCTTTTCCATGCCTTGGTTTTTTGTAAAATGCACTCCTAGGTATCCAAATTCGTTCACGACTTCAATAGGTGTTGAATTATAGAACGATCTTTCGTTTTGGATATTTCTTCCTCTATACCGTTTCTGAAGATCATTATCTTTGATTTGCTTAGGTCAACTTGAAGATTCCACCTAGTACTGTACTCATATAGTTGAAGCAATTGGGGTGAGGTAGATAGCAGCACTATGTCATCAGCGTAAAAGGGGGCCTTAATATAGAGGTCCCCGCAATCTATACACTTCAGAAAATGCAATCTGCTAGCTCTTCTTTAAAAAGCTCAAATGAGAGGGGACTCAGTGCACACCCCTGTCTAACGCCAGACTCCGCTCTAAACTCTGCAAGCTGGTTTGAAATCGATATAAAGATGCAGTAAAGTTTCTTTCTGTTTTGAAGGAAAGATTCTCCAATTTTTTTTTTTTTTATTACGAAATTAAACTCTTGTGAGCTTGTTTATAAGTTCAAAGGTTCCTTACTTATAGAACTCAACAGGTATTCCGAAAGAGCCTGCTGTCTTGCCATCTTTTGAACTTTTCACTACGTTAATTAGCTCTTCCTTAGTTATACGAGCATCCAACAACCTATTTTCGTTCTTTTTTGAAAATTTATTTGAATTTTGAAAAATTCCTCTGTCTATCATTAAAAACTTTGCGTCAAACAGAGGTTCAACTGGTATCAACTTCTTTCTGTTGATTCTAAGGGTTGAATAAGCAGATTTTATACAGTGATCGATACAAATTCCGAACTGGTACTCCTATTTAGCAAAAGGTTCAGCCTACTTTGATAGCTATCTGAGTTGCTCGTATTCCACTTAATTTCAATAGCATTTGTAGATTTCTAGTCCTAGATTCTTCAATGATCTCAATTTGGAACCTCGTATTGGTGGGCAGATGATCGGAGAATTTTTCTACAACAACTTTGAAATCTCGCGCACAGTCAGTCTATTTCTCAGCTACCTACCATACAGTAATCTAATTTTATTATGTTTCCGGGATTCGAACCTTGAATTCACACGGAACAGCCAATGAATCATTGATTCAGTGATGAACGCAAAAATACCAATCATATTGCATTTGTTCGAATCTGTGTTATATTTCCGTAACTAGCCTTAATTAGCCTTAAATCTTATAAACATGTCTTACTTATTGTAATTCGATATTATTGGAATTAACGCCACCATTCATTTCTTTTTTTTTCTCAGCCACGTCTCGCTGACACCAGACGTGCCGCAATACACTGTGCAGACCTTGACTTGGAATATTATCGCTTACGAAGCTTTAGCATTACATCACATGGTGTTTGCAATTTGGGTGATTCCCTGAGGTAAGCTTTGCCCATAAATAAACATTATGTCTAAGGTACAATATTTCACTTAAATCGATTAAATTTCCCACAGAAGCCGGAGATCACGTTCGATTAATTCGGTAACATCAACAGGCACCTCAAACAGTGGCAAGGATCGTAATAACAGGTTAGTAGGCTTATCTCTTCTATATATCTCCATACTTATTGACAATCACTTTAATCAACTTCATTTATCTCGATTTGTTTCCTTATACCTATGTTCTTGACTACACCTACATATACATACTTGTGTTTCAATTTATTTATTTACAAAGCAATGCCTCGAGAACATCAGGTGATATAATCCTTGAACAGGATAAACGAGATGTACAAGGCAAAGGTCAAATTCCTGCCTATAAAATCGCAATGCTCGGGGCTTCTGGTGTCGGGAAGACAGCCTTAACATATCAATTTACCACATCGGATTACATTTGTGCTTATGACTTGAGCCTGGGTAAGTGTTAAGGAATGTTTTTTTTATTGGAATCTCTTATGTTGTGTAGATTGTTTGATGAATCGAGTGTTCTTACCCTAGAAATCTTCTTATTTTCTGAAGGGAACAGTAAATGCTCAAATACCACAGCTGGTATACATTTCACGTGATTGAGTGCGTTAAAGAGAAATGAATGTAAAGCTTGTCAGGCTTTGGTTGGCACTAAACACAGAGTGTGTGGGAACCTTCCTAATGGTTTTAAGTGGATTTTATTGATGATGTTATTGAAATGAGAGCTTTTGCTGATGGTCGTGGGCATGCTCTAATAGGCTCAAAATAAGCAGCCTTGTTGAAATGAAACCTTTAAGCCATCATTGACTCAATTAAGACCAAGCCTATATGGCATGGAAACCATCTACATACGAATGAAGTATGTTTGTTTTCATTGAAAATTACTAAATCTTTTTCATATTTGCGAGTTGTTGTATTAAGTGGGCTTTATGGTGGCTCATGTTGTCCTTGTCTTTAACCTATGAGTAGTTAATCTCGAGAGTGGGTTCTTAGAGGTGAACATTGACAGTTTCGCGGTGCTATATGAGTGTTATTATTCTCCAGAACACCTTACGCGTGATGTCTATTTAGAGATTATGACAAGCTGCCCATTTTGATAGTCATAGGAGATTCAGAATTCCCCTTCAGCAGTAAGTAAACTGACGAGAGTAGTAATTAAGCAAGCAGAAAAATCAGAACCAACTCTCTCTCAGTAAAGCGTAATACAGTCTACGTACAAACATACCCATATTCAAAATTATCTCAATCTGGAACTGTTGATGGCATCCGTGAAAATAATTCCCTAAAGCAGCAACTACAGTGCAGAGCAATAACCATTTCGTTACTTCGTTCCTCGTCCACATCCCCATATTCATTTCGTTTCTAAAAAGCACAATGGAGGCCAAAGTATGTATGGTCGCATATGATAGCATCCAACGTATCCAAATCTAATAAGAGTTCATTTGAACAACAAACTGAAACAAAGTTAAGTCAACCATTTTAATCTCTGAAAACCGCCATTCTAGTTACCAAGTATCAAATACCAAACACAAAAACAAAATAAAATTAAAACAAACTCGCTGTTGTTCCCATTGGAATAACACTGATACGACAACAGCAAAAATAATACACACAAAATAGCGCTAGCCACAACCCTTTATTCCAACTCCTACGCCAACAGATATGGACATTCTTTATTAAATTTGTGTGCAAATGAAAATGAATATGTATTATTACTATGCGACACCGGGGAAATAAAAAATATAATAAACTATAAGTTTGGTATAACTTATCTAGGATTGGGTATATCCTTTTGCGCTTTTACTACGCAATGAAACAAATTAACCATAGATAAATTGGATTTTTATTTCATGTAAATCAGAACTGTATCAAAAAAAAATAAAAATAATAATAATAAATAAACAACGTTTTGTCGTGGTTCAGGAAGTAAAAAAGTTTTTTTTTTTAATTATTCTCGGAAGTATTTCGATATCTCTGAAAAATAAAATTTATTTCATTAAATAGGAAAATGAGTTCTCGCCTTATAAGTAGATATAAATAATACAAACACAACTTTTTTGAAAGTGCTCCTTCTGAACCGTAAATTGACATATTTTGTTCACGACTTTAATTTCTAACCTTGAACTTAAATTTAATCCTGCATACATTTTAAGAGTGTTCAATGAGCTGTACTAGAACAGTTTCAGGCAAAAAAGATCAGCTTTTGGTGTTCAATGACTAATTTTCTGTTGTTTTCTGATCTTGTTCAATGAGTTGTTCTAGAACGTTTTATCAGAGCGTTTTCTACACCTCCTTTTGAGCAAGATCAAGATTGGTGAGAAATGTCCAAAGCAGCTGTTTTTTTTTTTTTTGCTCGTAGTTTTTTTTTAGCGAAATCTAATTTTGATGTAACGGACTCAACGGGAGAATTGCGAACAAAATCAGTTTTCTCTTTCTTTTTGTGTTCAGAAAAGGCGAAAAGTTAATCTGTTGGCAATTTGTCAGTAACTGTGCTACAGAGATAAATGAAACCTTTCTGGGCTTTGCGTAACGTAAACAAGATTGCTGAACAATGTTCTTAACGCTTGAAATGCCAACACTACAAAATGCAAAGAAGCTCGAAAAATCTGGTAAATGCTAGCTATAAATAGGAATTTTGTAAATTTGGAAGATCATTCATAAATTTTAATTATAATTTTGGTGGGGCTACTGCCCCATTTATTAGCTTAATACAAGCTTAGAATAACTTAAACAAATAAACTAACAAAATAAACTAATTAAAACTAATTAAAGCTAAATTAAACTACAGGGATGAGAAATGGTTTAAAAGGAGGACTTTCAGAAAAGAACTTGAAAGATTAAGGTCGAAAAGAAAAGGAACAGAGTTAATCTTACTCATCATGCGGGTTAGGGGTTCGTTGAGACCATAGGATGTACGATGAGCAGGTAGGAAAAAAAATCGGGATGATCTTACGTTTCGGGGATTAGTGTTGAAGGAGAAAAGATCTAAAAGGGGGGAGCAGTCAGTGTTACCAGTAAGAAGTCGGTGAATGAATATGATGTCAAAGACATTCCTTCTGTTTTCTAGGGAGTGGAGATTAAGGATTGCGAGACGTTCACGGTAAGGAGACAGGGTGAGAAAGTTTCTAACATCATAGAGATCCCGAAGGGCAAACAGCAGAAAACGACGTTGAACACTTTCGATCCTAGAGATATGAACCGCTTGATATGGAGCCCACACTTGCGATGCATACTCTAGGAGAGGGCGAACATAGGCAATATAGAGGGATTTTGTAACAAGGGGGTTGTGAAACTCTTTGGACCATCTCTTGATAAAACCAAGGGCGGAATTAGCTCTTGATATTACCTCGTCAATATGAGAACGAAAATTTAATTCGCTGTCGCAGAGAACTCCTAAATCTCGGATAAGCTGCACACGGTTTATGGAAATGTTCTGAAGATAATAGGATCTGGGGGGAGGTTTATTACTTTTACGAGAAAAAGTTATTGCTTCGCATTTGGCAATGTTTAACTCAAGAAAATTTTTAGAACACCAAAAGACGAATGAATCGAGTTCATTTTGAAGCTGGAGAGAGTCTCGATCTGAGGTGATGACTTTGAAAATTTTAGCGTCATCCGCGTAAAGTGAGATAGAAGAATATTGGATGATCTGTTCGAAATCATTAATGGCAAGAATGAAAAAAATGATCCGAGATTGCTGCCTTGGGGCACACCGGAGGTTGCCACGAAAGGAACTGAAAGAGTAGAACGGAAACGAACTCTATATTGGCGGTTATCCAAATATGAAGATATCCATTTGAGTAGGATAGGGCTGAATCCGAGGAAGGAAAGTTTAAAGAGGATTAAAGTGTGAGAGATTTTGTCGAAAGCTTTGCTGAAATCTGCGGTAATGACGTCTACTTCGTTTCCTTTTTCCATCGCAGAACGAGAGAAGGAAACAAACTCAACTAGATTAGTGGTTGTAGACCTTCCCTTACAGAAACCATGTTGCTTGGAGGATATCATTGATTTGCACTGGAAAGAAAGTATTTCATACAGAATGCTTTCGAAAAGCTTAGGGATATGAGAGAGTTTGGCTATGTCTATAGTCAGAAATTAGGTTTTTGGGGCCATTTTTATGGATAGGTGAAATAACAGATATTTTCCATAAGTCCGGAAAAACACCACTTGAAAGGGAAGTTTGAAAAGGTTAGTGATAGGAAGGGCTAAACTCGAACAACATTTTTTAAGCAAAATAGCAGGAATGCCATCTGGACCTGGATTTTGACTCGTCTTTGAGTTTGAGGAGACCATTAAGAACAGTTGACTGATTAAAGCTTAGATTAGAAGGCCCAGTAGAGAAATGGCGAAGATAGCAAAAGTAAGTCTGGTCTAGATCTGGGGTTTTTTGGTCAAAAGACAGTTTAAAGTAACTTGCAAAAAAATTTGCGATTTTTGTTGGTTCGTTGGAAGATTGGCTTTCGTAGTGAAGAGAAGGAGGGAAACCATCATTTTTCTTTTTATAATTGATAAACTTATAAAACGATTTTGGCTCCGAGATTAGATTAGCTTGGGTGGTGGATGTAAAGTCATTGTAAAGAGCTTCATTGAGGTTGGAAAATTTATAAAACGCTCCAATGTAATCAGAGTAATCAAAAACTGAACGGGAGCGTAGAAATTTATTCCAGAGCTTATTTCTCTTGTTTCGTAGCTCACGTAGTCTATGATTGTACCAGGGAGGGGATGTTGAGTAGGACTTATCACACGAAAGGGGAACATAGAGATTTATGCAGTGCAACAATTTCTAGTAAAACAGACTAGTTGCGTCATTCATTGAGAGATTATTAAAACCGAATGAGGTATTAGAGAGGATTTCATTGATTTTCTTGAAATTAGCTTTACGAAAGTTGAACGAATACTAATTCGGGCTAGGTAGAAGAAAAGGTAAGGTTATAAAAAAAGAGAGAGTGAGAGGCGGGTGAAAGTTGTCAATAGTAGATAATGGGGATGTGGTTTCTGAGACAGATGAGTTAATGGGGTCGGAAGTGAAAATAAGATCAAGCTCATTTGGGAAAGGCTTGAATCAGTAAGATCGTCCACGAAGACACATTCTTTGAGGGAAACGGGTGAGGGAGTGAAAGCAATTTGATCTTCTGAAGTGTTCCATTGAAGATAGGGAAGATTGAAGTCACCGAAAATAATTATCTCATCTTGTGCTTCTGAGATGTCAAGCACTTTATCGATAGCAGCAACAACCAATTTGTACGAGTCTGTTGGTTCGCCGGGAAGGATGTAGAAACACATCAGGAAGATGGACTGATTAGAGAATGTTAGTTTGATAGAGATGTAGTCTAGTAGTTTGGAAGAGGAGGATGAAACGAAGGAAGATTCGTATTTATTATGGACAGCGATTAGAACGCCTCTAATTGGGGTTTCGCTATGAGGTTGTTCATCATCACGAAAGACATTGAAAAACGAAGGAAACAGCTCTTGACTTTTGATGTCCTGGGAAAGGTTTGTTTCAGTAAGTGCAAATATGTCAAAGGGAAGATTGTGAGACTGCAAGTAAACTGAGTGAGTTTTAGAACGAAGACCTCTTACGTTTCGGTAATAAAAAGACAGAGGGTGGATATTAGAAGGGGGATAACTGGATTCAGTGTTAGGAGCGATAGAACTTTCCTGTTTCGGAACGGATTCTTTGCAGGTAAGAGATTCTTTTGGACTGAACGTACCGAGAGAAAGCTAAGAGATCTTTGGAGACTTGCAACGAAGAGATATTCAAGAGCTCGTGGTATTTATTGTAGAGCTGCCTTAGGTGTTGAGGATCAGAAGGAAGTCCTTCCTTTTGAATAGACGCTAATACGTAGCTTTTCGTTTTACCGTCTACACACATATCGTCTGGTTTGTCGTGAAGATATGCCAGGAACAGACGAATGTTGTCAAACACCTTACTATCTCTAAGTTTTGAGAGAGCATAACGGGAATCGGTAGACTCAGTAAGGGACTGTTGCGTGAGTTTAACAGTAGGTGGTAATAGAGGATCGAATGTTGGTGGGGAATCAAGCGGAGAGCGGGATGGGCTTGGGTTTAAAATATGTGAACTAATAAAGTTTGGATATTTGGCGCCTGAGGTGAGGTCAAATAGGTGTCTCTTTAAAGGTGTGTCCACACCAGTGAAACATTTCAAGAAACATTGTTTCAAAAACGTTTCTAAAATGTTTCCCATTTGTAAAAAAAAACATTTTTGAAACATTTCGGAAACATTTCAGAAACATTTCAGAAATGTTTCTGAAATGTTTTTTTGGTGTGGACGTTTCTTGAAACATTTCTGAAATGTTTCTGAAATGTTTTTTGTTTCGCATTTTTAATGGGATTTTTTTTTTGTTTCTCGAGAAAAATTAGGTTTTCTATATTGTGCTTTTGCAAGTAAACTCTCTTGGCACCTTTCATCTTCCTTATTCGCCCCTCTACCATCTCCCCAAAAATTTTATATTCGTCTCTGGTCTTTGAATCCAGGAAACAACTTTTCATTATACCGAATGCCTCGTCCAATTTCGGATCATCTTCAATTTTAATATCTTTTCTTAATCTTTTTTTTTTTTGTGATGGTTTTTTTAGATTCTTCATATTTTTCCGGTGTTCTGGGAGTGTGATTTATCTCAGATAATGTCTCCTGAAACATTGGGAAACATATGTATTTCTATAATTATTAATAGGTAATGATTATGCAAATGTACCCGTGCAGTGTCGGGTTAGAATAGCACTGCAGCGCATCCCCGCTTGTCGTAGAAGGCGACTAAAGGAACAATCATATCTAGACGACTAACATCAAAGTGAGTCTAGCGACACACATACCACCTAAAAACTCTCCCCAAGTATGCATGCAGATCCCGGGGCTTACACGACTGGAGATCACCGGTGTAGTAAAAGGGAAATCAAACTCATTAAATGGAGCATGAATGCGTCGAAAAGGATGAAAGGAAAATTTTTGAAAAATTTTGAGCATTATGGAAGTACTTGCGAACATAAGAAGCACTACCCCGCCAGGCAGTTCCATTGCTATGCATGGAGCATAGCTCACGTTGGGCTTTGCGTAACGTAAACAAGATTGCTGAACAATGTTCTTAACGCTTGAAATGCCAACACTACAAAATGCAAAAAAGCTTGAAAAATCTGGTAAATGCTAGCTATAAATAGGAATTTTGTAAATTTGGAAAATCATTCATAAATAGGTGTCTCTTTAAGAGACACAAATCTTTAGTTAGGCATTACTGTTTTTATTGATAGCAATTTTGTCATCTGCTTTGTGATTGAAGATTGATTTGTTATTTCATCGTGGAAGTATTTAAGTACGACCACCAATTACGACGGTTAAGTATTTTAGACCCGTGAGTTTGTCTCCAACGTTGTGCGATTTAACACCGCTAGACTATTTTCTATGGTGATTTGTGAAGCCATCGACGAGCAAGAAACGGAGAAAAACACTAGCAGCGTTATTGCAAATGCTTCAAAGAATGTCAAGATTTGAGAATCCTTTAGCGGTAATTTCATATTTTCAGACTGTCCCTGTATATTTGGAAGAGCTTGAAGAAGAAGTTTTTTAATTTAAAGAAGTTTAACATATTTTAACGTTCGCTGAGTTCGAAATAATAAGGCTTTGAATTCACTTTGATTATACTACTTTTATTCGACATCCACTTTTACTCGATTGCATTCGATTGGTCACACTAATTTAGTCTTTACAACATCCCTTTCCAAAAAAAAAAAAAGAAGCACTCCGGGAGTGCCGACGGAAGTGAAAACAGAATTGAATTTTCAGTAAATATTTTAATGTAGGTACAGGAAAATCTTTTATAATATACTTATGTAGATGTACATATATAGAGGAACATCAATGAAACTTATGAGTTTTCATTCACAATTCCTCAATTCAAGTTGATGTTAAAATCACCACTCAAAATCATTGGGAAATCATCAAATCTCTCCCCAATTTTATCGTGAAGGTATGCAGAAGAGTCTTCAGACTAAATAAATAAATTTTTATATAAAAACTGTCGTATTGCACTTGAAGACGTAGTCGGTGAATTATAAGCCCCTACTGTTATAACTTGCTGTCCATTTCCAGAAAGGCAACGATAAACACACAAATCGCCGATATCAAAAACATTACTACTAAACATATACTAGTGTAGGTACCTCGTATGCAAATCCATATGATTTGACAAAATATGGCAGTTGTATCAGACAACCTTTTACAGATAGCTGCTCCTGCTGCTGGACGATCGTGCCTTCTGAAAATAGCAACTAAATTGAAATCTGGAATATCATATCTATATTTTTTCGTCACCGTTGTGAAATTCTGTTAAAATCAATAGGTACATTAAATTTTTTAACGATAGTCGATAGTGTCTACGGATTTTGTAACTGCGTTCGTAAACTTTGACAATAAAATGAAAGGACAATGCCTTAAGTTTAGAAACGAAATTAGTGAATATTTGAGTAATGGTTTTTCAAACTATTTTCATGCAACCATTTCAATTCCATCGATAAATCATCGCGATGAGTTGTTGATCTCTTTTAATTTGTTGTAAAGTTCGAATCATCGAACAGTGCGTCTCATAATCTGCCATGATTAGCTTCACTCATCCACTTCATTGAAATGGTAATAAAATATAAAATATTTGGTTCTTTTTATTTTTTCTGCGTTGCATAAAACTTTCTCTGTCCTTCAATTCAATTCCTTTATTTCTTCTCTGTATTTCTCCGAGTCGGTAAGTATACTAGGTAATGTTGCTATTCCATTCTTTTAAGTCATTTAGCAGCCCAAATTAATATGTTTATTGGCTTAATGGTAAAGTCGATGTCTACTAGACTAAGGGTCTCAGGTTCGCATCCCAGCCATGGCCACAATTTTTGTTTATGTTTTCATTTTAAATAAATAAAAAAACGGAAGTCATTGCTTGGAATCGAACCTGAGACGCTGGGCTATGACGAATTTACATACGAAATACAATGAGCCAAAAAATGGTGTCGGTCGCGAATTCATTGCTTTACCCCCATCGCAAAAGTGCCAAACGCGCCTAAAGAAGTTTTCACTTCAAAAACTAACTCCCTGATTGCATCAGCGGCCTCTTTAGTAAAACATATCACATATGTAATAAACCTTTCAGTAGTTTCGAACATCGATACCACTCCAATAGTTTGCTTTGACATATTCCCCAACCACATATTATATATGGCTAGACACTGTCTCCTCCCGATATAATTCTCCACACACATACTCACTCACAAGCCACTTTGTTGTTGTCGGCTGAACGTTGGGGTTTCGTTTAGGAAATTTGTCTTGAATGTTGGGTGCACATTACAATATTCTGCCAAGTTGTGAGAACAGAATTCTTGGACAAATACCTGCCTTACAACAGGAAAAATTTAAACCACAGCTACAGTAGCGAGATCAGAAACTCTCGGCACTTGACGCACCTCAAGGAGCTACGCTACGACCACCGCGTAAAGTTAATTATTCATTTATCTATTTTAGGAGCTTGTTTAAATAATCTCAGCAATTGTTATGTTTTTTCGTTGTAAACCTACAACCTGGCCTGTCCTTTTCAATAAATCGTTTTCTTTTTCTTTTTTGAAAAACCACAACTTAAAATTATTTTTTTGAGTTCTGAGCTGCCCTTAGCCTCCACATTTTCGCTCGGCCGAGTATAGGTAACATGCAAGCTGCAAGGTGATCAAATCTCATGTGTTTTTCTTCATATGACAGGGATATGTGGTGATGTTATGGTCTAACAGTTTCAAAGAACCAAAAACTCAAGTTTTTTTCGATTACTCATGCTGTTGTCAAGCAAACCTGAGTCAACCCTGGGTAAAGTTTAACGAACGAGTCTATTGACAACCGCTTCTGCGGGTTCCCAACGAGGTTGTGATGAAAAACTTGTTAAGGGAGGGCTATTTTTACGAATTATTTATGAAAAATCTGATATTTTGATTTGCTACATTATTAAGTACAACAATATTGAAAAACAAGCCGATGATAGTGCATTTTCCGATACGCCTCCACTTTTCGATTTTTTGCGGTGTACAAGATAACTTTTGACAGGATCATCTAAAATCAAAATTTTCTTTTTGAAATTTTGGTGACAATTTGAAGTGAAATGTCGTTTTTTTGCCTAAAAATGTTGTCATTTTGTAGCTGTCAAATCCGGAAAAATTAAAACTTTTTAAGATCCTTGTGTTTTTGCCTCTGAAAATATATATTAAAAAAATGTGCAAAATTTCAGAAGGATCGGTGCAACAGTCGCCGAGATATTTTGCAAACCAACTTTAAAAATACTAGTTTCGAAATAGACGCGTTTAAAGATAAACGCAAAAAACAGCACACTGAATGGAACCAATCATAAAAGGAGCAAAGATGCTGCGCGGCCGGGATTCGCTCGCCGCGCATACCTGCTCTAAAATCACTGCAACTTTTCGAATTCAACTTTGAATGACACAACATTCTTGAGATGCAGTATAATAAGAAAATGCAAATTTTTATCTCTGGGCTTAACCCTCTCCTAAGTCGTTGCATTGTTTTGTTACTTGCGATTATAGGTACTATAAGGCAAGTCTTGCAATCGTGCAGAAAAAAAATTTTGAGATAAAAATTAAATACGACATTACGACGATAGAGAATACGAAAAAAGTGGGTCCTACAATTCTGTCTGTCTGTCTGTATGTCTGTATGTCTGTATGTCTGTCTGTATATGGATCTACAGCCTGAACCACTTGACCGATTTTTTTCAAAATTTGCAGTTAGGGTCTATGGAGTAGTCTACAGAGGGGTTTTTGGAACTGGGTCTCTAGGTCTTGAAATAACGGTACCTGCCATACAACCGATATGATAATACTTATTTTTCTCAAAAACGGCTCCAACGATTTCGATAAAATTTTGTGTGAGGGATGAATTTTGGATTTTCTTTCTTATGATGTAAAAAAAATTTTTGGAAAAAGCCTAAAAACGGTACCTCCCATAGTACCGTTTTTTTCAAAACCGACTTTCTCGTTAATGGCTTACACGATCTTGACGAAACCTAAGATTTAAAAAGTCGTAAACTGTTACAAGAAGACTGCATATCAATATTAAAAAAAATTTTGTTGTGGAAATTTTTAAAAATGTTTTTAAAAATTTTTGATATTTTGAAATAACTTCAAAACTATAACTTTGATTTTTTTCAAATTTTTTGTCAAAACAACTCTTATTAAGATCTAACACTTTGCATACTCGACTTTTAAAAAACAGTATTTTAAAAAAAATGTTAAATAAAAAACCGTTATTTTTAAAACTGGTCCAACGATTTTGATTAAATTTTCATCATTCATATGTATAAGCTATTGCAAAAGAATGGCGTTTTTAGATTTTTGCTTGAAACCTTTGGAATATTTAATTTAATTTTTTCATTATTTTACGTGATTTAATTCAATTTTCATAATTAATGTGTAGCTGGCAACCCTGTACCACAAAATATATTATGAAGAGCTAATACCAAAACCTTTAACTCAGCCTTTAGATTTTGATATCGTATTTAGAACACAATCGCAAGTTCGTGCGACCCAGTCGTGCCCATTTTTTATTTTCGAGTTCTGACCCTGACGGTGAATCGGCATCCAAAAAGATGGTGTTTCTGAATCGCCATACTCGATTTCATAGTTTTTTCATCACCTTTTTGTCAACCGCCTTTCAATTAGATTTTTCTGTGTTTGCCTCGACGAAACGGATTTCTTACGTCAAACTGAAATGATTGATTTTGTCAGGCAAATTAACAAATTTCAGGTACGGACAATAATTTTTCGACTAATACCAAAATTCTTAATTTATAAACTTGATGGGCCACTTTGAACATACTCGTGCTTGTTCATTATACTTTCAACACAGCCAAAATTATATTGTGTATAATATTCCATCATTATTCTTACCAAATTCTAACAAAGATGAAACCATTGTCTTCCTCTCAGTACTGATATATGCTTCAATCTCGAGCACTTCAAAAAGTCATTGACCTTCGGAAAGTCTCTGATTTTCTATGGCCACTTAATACCAACCATCCTAGGGAAAGTTTACGTAAGAGCCTCAAGAGATCAATGAACACTTAATACAATATTCTTCAAGAAAAAATAAAAAGAATAAAGTTCATACACAAAGGGGTGAACCCTACGAGTGGTTGCACGAAAAAAATTATACTTTTTCTTCCTCCATAGTCCTGTGCTGACAGCGTCCTTAGTCTCTGATAAGGTTAAACTTTCTTCCCTTTTCGGAATATAAATGGAAGATTAAATAAATATTTTCTACTCTCTTGGTTGCTATGATTACCTTTTTCCTGCCTTAGAAAATATGTAAATAATGAAAATCTGGGATGATGGATTCATCTTCTATATCTGGCAGAACAAACACTTCCACGTGCTTCTGTTTTTCGTTAGAGCATCTGGGCATGGTACGAAACAAAAGAAAACTGAATAATTTTTGATATGCAAAGAATTGTAAATCATCAATCATCTAAAGCCTGCATCAAAATAAATTTTGTGGAAAGCTATTACGACAGTAAATCAGGACCGCATAATGATCACGAGTACGAGTTACAACAGGAGCACTTTGGTATATGAATTGATTTTTATAAAATGATTTGGATGAGTGAGTAATACAGGCGTGTTTGTGTAATTTAGCATGGAATTTGATTTCAATCAGAATTTCAATCCAAGCTAAGGCTACCTTTCTTAACACGTCATGTCATGAAAAGCCATTTGAATGTTTGACGTTATGACTTATAATCGTGTTGCATGTTGCAGGATGACTGCCATCACCAGCACGCAATGTTCTGCAAACATGGTGTGTAAAATACATTTACATGTAAATACATACAAGTTTTGCCACAATGAGTAATTGTGGTCTCATAAATCATTCTCAAAGCCACACGGCAATATGTGCGAATGATAAGTTTGTTTGAGAAAGTGATAAATGCTATGCAGAATGCAGAATGAGCAAGGAGGTACACACATGAGCCTTGATTAACTGGAAAATTACAAAGAAAATACCATAAATGTAACTTTTTTGGATACTTTCTTCGACCGTGGATTTTAGTCAGTTTTATAAGCATTTGTGTGTAGTGGCTAGATTTAATCGAGTTTCACTCAAAAAGGGTTTTGCAGAGTTTTGTTCAAATCAGAAATTTAAAACAAAAGAAACTGCTTTCATCCAAGAGCTATCGAAATGTCTGTTTTTTATAGATTTCAGTTTTGCCGAGCGTAAACTCATTCCGCGGAATTACAACTTCGGTTGTACAGTTGAGTACAGAGATTCATGTATTAGTCGATCAACCCGGGTGTGGAATGCTATACCCAACTCAATTTTTCCCACTCATTACAATACACAGAAATTCTAGAATAATGTTCATCAGCATTTCCTTTCATATCCTTTTCTTATTTCCTCATACCCGCTATATGTTTTCCAACATTAAAATGGTAGGCACAACCCCTTGAAGTGCGCGTAGATTAAAACACGAAATGTTCAGCTCTTAAGCCACCGTAAAGCCCATTGCCCCTGTTCTGTAATTATTCCATCGATAACAACGACCGAGAAACAGTGAGCACCGGAACGACGTCGTTCGGCGCAGGGACATAACCTCCAGGGACATGACTTCCAGGGAAATAATTTCATAATGGTCCATAAAAAAGTCGCGTTCTGATAAAAAATCGCCCGAATTTTTTGCTATTATTAATTCTTTTTGTTTACAAAAGAAATTTAAAAAAAATTAGAATTATACTTAATTCTATAAATAAAATAATAACTCCAAATTCCGAAAAACCCTATCTCTACTTTCTAATGAGTAGTAAGGTTTCAGCTTCCGCAGCTCTGGGTACTGAGGTATTCAAAATGAAACCTTTTATGGCAAAACAATTTATAGCATGTGTTTTGACCTTTATTGGGTATTTAATTTGTTTGTTTTTATGGGCTATAGGTCAGGAAAGAAAAAAAAAATCTTTTTTAAGACAACGTTTCGTTCATGATTATCAACATCACCAGGTCCGGCAACATTATTGATTTAATACAAGTTTCACAAATTATTATAAAAGTTATACAACACTAAACATTTAAACACATATAAACATTTACATTGCACTTATACTTGTTACTTGTTACTTGTTACTTGTTACTTGTTACTTGTTACTTGCTACTTGTTACTTGTTACTTGTTACTTGTTACTTGTTACTTGTTACTTGTTACTTGTTACTTGTTACTTGTTACTTGTTACTTGTTACTTGTTACTTGTTACCTGTTACTTGTTACTTGTTACTTGTTACTTATTGCTTGTTACTTGTTACTTGTTACTTGTACACAAGACTTTACAAGAACATTAATTAAACAAGACTTGTTTTATTTGTAAATTTATTTTCAATAATGCACTAAGTTTTTGTTTATATAAAAATTGAATTGATTGACTCATCAATTACATCATTTTCTTTCTTATTTATAAATAAAACTAGCTGATCCGCCCTGCGTAGTTCAGGCCCTATTTTTATCAAATTGAAAGTTAAGTAAAGCAGTCTCCAAGCTTTCATTCTAGTGGCAGAGTGGGGATGAAATATAGTCTATGCTACTCAAGGGCAGGGTAGTTTTAAGCCTAAGGGATGAAATATACGCTAATAGGGCCCCTAAACTACACAAACATGTGTGTGCCATTTTTTTGAATTTCTTCAAACCGTTTGCGCAAACACTCAACATCGATACACACTACTCAAACAGTTCGCACAATGACTTTTACAAAAACAAAATACATATGTTTGCACAAACGGTTTATGTAGGGAACCGGCCCTATACTATAAGTTACTGAGGGACTATGTGGCATGCCAGTGCCGAAAGAATTTTTGAGATCTGTCCAGTAGTTTCTAGGTTTCCATTTCCAACTCCTTTCTTGACGGAATCTTCCGTTCACGTGCAAATATGTGAATGAAATATAAGTTTATGTCACTGAGGGATAAGTTCAATGAATTCGAATTGATACAGACGAAAATAATTCAGCAACAATCAGCAACTAAAATTTTTCTCATTGTACTCTTAAATATAAAATGTATTGAAAGTAGTTACAATTTATAATCAGAATAAAACTTTAAAAAAAAATAGTACGTATACGCCAGAGTCAATAGTATACATTTAAGAAAATGTATCAAAAATGTCATTTTTGTGTTCCGATAAATAAAAGACCTATACTTTGTATAAATTAATTTCAAGACAAACATAACGAATACATTAAGGATAAAGAAACTGTTTCTTTTACTATATTGCAATTCTTTTTTTTGTCATATTTACTTACCTTTTAAGCCTTTCCGAGACCTCCGCGAACATTTCAAGATCAAGATAAGATAACCCCGCTCTGCCGTTTTTGAGTTTAAGCCAGACTAATGAACAGCAATTCATTCTTATATATATAGAAATAGATAGATAGATAGATATGTCGGTTGGGACATAAGTTCATAACCCGATTAAGCGGGACATATATCCATTGTGGACTTATGTCCCTGGAAGTTATATCCCTGCGCCCTAAGTTCATAGAATTTCGTTCCATTTTCCGTTTATCTCCGGCTTTTATAGAACAGGGGCACAGGAACCAGGTACAAATTTGGTCGAATATTTCTTCTTAAGCGAAACTTCGTCTAATGCATTGGGGACTCATATTATGAATTCTCGAGATCGTGAACTGTGACTCCGTGGATTGGGTGGGCAGAGGCACCTCTCACGCATAAAGAAAAAAGTTTTAAGTTTTAGAAATGACTTATTTCCTCCCAAAAAGTTTATTTGGCTTATACGTCAGGTTGCTGCTTGAATATGAAAAATAAAAGTATGTTATTAGCCGAGTTCACACTGTGCAATTAGTTGAACAGACTTCGTTTGATGAAAGTTGGGTGGTAGGATGTAGTTTGCGTTCACACTTATCAAGCTTGTCGTCCAACTTCATCTCACATACTCTTCCACTCCGTCCAACTTCTAAATTTTCAAAAATATTTGAAAACCATCCAACAAGTTGGTCGAGCGGTCGTCTAAGAGTTCACACTATCAAGCATTGGTTGTTGAAGCCAAAGTCTGTCAACTAATTACACAGTGTGAACCCGGCTGTTGGTGATATCCATTCAACTCTATCTTTTTCATAACGCCATTGCTCCATTATTTCAAAAAACTTACAAATTTGGGGAAATAATGATGAATTCAACTTTTCCCAAAAAATATTGACAGTTCTTCTCTTACACCACAAGCTGATGAAGTCATGATCGCATACAACTCTGACAGCAAATTAGAGAAAAATGAGATCGACTCAATCAATGAAAATGTTTAATTGTCATTTTTATTTCTAATCAATTTACGGAAATAAAAGAGATAATAAGATGAAGAACTTTGCTTCAATAGATTGTTATCTTAATTTTGTATATCAACATTTCCTCCATTATTAAGCTTCGTATTTGTTACAAACATATTGCCGAATAACTTAAGAAACATGACTTTCTCCCGGATGAAAATGTACAAGAGGATTGTTCCAAGCAATAGAAAATAATGAAAGAAACCATAAATAAAAAAAAATAAAATTCAGTAGGTGTTGTATCCCTTTCAGAGAACCTGCTGACAATTTCGCCACTAAGAGGAAATCATTGAATATATTTTTTCTATGTTCAAGCAGCAGCTGACATATAATTTATGCGTAGTAGGTGCCACTGTACTCCCCTCCTACGGAGTCAACTGACGGTTGCGAATATACATGATAACACCCTAATGCAATTAACGAATTTTCGATTTGGTTCCTGATCGTGAAAATCAGCTCGGAAGATGCATTGCATGAGAAGGAGTAGGTTTCATTGGCGAGTGAGTCCACTCTCTTCAACATTTTGATATTGTACAACCTTTTCTCGGTACCCGTGGTGTGAAGGATAGCATGTCCGCCTGTTAATCTAGAGGTTCGAGTTCGAATCCCAACAGAGGCAAAAATGTTTTTTCCACGGGTATCGCCTTTCGCTAGGAACTGGCAAGTCCTCCGTTAGTATTCATGCCATGAAAGCGCTTTTTCGATTAGCCGTACGGAACTGGCAGGAAATTGTAGGTCCCTTCCATTCTCTCACAATTAATGTTGTGAGAAAAAGTGCTAGGCCCAAGGCTCCTCGCTCTGTTCCGCAACCCTATTTATTTTTTTTTTTTTTTTTACTTTTCCCGAATAAGACGTATTTGAATGTATATACATACATACATACATAATATAAAATGATATTTTGGCTTTTCAAATAAACTGGAAAGAATTGATCAAAAGTATTAAATACATATGAAAAATTAATAATTTTTCTCCTGGACAATATAAAAAGAAAAATCAATCTGGACTCTTCAGAAAGACGTTACAGAACTATAAGCTATGAAACTAAAAAAAACAGCGGATTTCAGAAAGACGAGAAGATTAAGGCCACTGAATTTGGGGTCAGTTCTTAACGTCAAGTCACATTGGGTGCTCCTTGCGGTGAATGGGTCCTCTGAATTCGAACAATGCGCGAATAAGTCATAAGGACCCCTGGATGGAACGAAGTTCCGTCCTACAACAACTGAAAAGGGGCACTATACATCGCAAATAGTATTGTCCTAGGTCTTGCGTCTCTGGAAGGAGCATACATCGTCTGTCGTCTTTTTTGAAATACCCTCAATTTTGGTGAGTTAAATTCAAAGATAACGTTTTATTTGAATTAACGGCTGTTCAATTAAGTTATATTTTTTTAAATTGCTAAATAAAAGAATCCAATGCCAAAGTGATTTTGCTTTCTCTGTGAAGGGATTTCAGTCGTGGTTAGAATTGAAAAAAGTGTGAATAGGCTTTCATATCTCCAGTTGTCTTCTTTTTGAGAAAAATCACTTTTATCTTTTTTATTTTAGTTTTTAACTTTATTTGTATAATGATTTTTCTGTTACGCAAAACTATTTGTACACCAATTAAGAGATTGATTATTTTACAATTTCCTTTATTTCAGGTGGCAAGAAAATAAACATAGATAGATAGATAATTCGATTTATTATTTCAGAATAGTATAGAAAATAAACATTAGAATTCAATACTACGAACACAATTAGTCAAACTTCGAATCTGGTGTTTCTATCCTACACTCTTAACGTACTTCCGAAGCTTGCGTTTATATTGCGTTCAGAAAACAATTTGTTTTTACCTTAAGCAATTCTCAGCTGGTTTCAATGGTTGTTATTGTTTCACAACAAAACGAAAATTATGTCGTAAAAATTTTGAAAAATAAAAATTTCTCAAAATCTCTTTTCTCTGACACATGATTTTTTTGTTTGTGTTTGCAATGGTATTTAATTTTTGAATGTGCAGACAGAAAATATGTAAACATTTTATGTCGTGCCATAAGGGACTTCGTTCCAATAAAACCCAAATAGACATTATTTAACTACAAAAGTCACCTCTTTTGCTTGACTCAGCACATAGCATGTGATGCTGATCTTTTGCCCCAATAAAGATAATAAACATAACAAGTTTTCTGTCTTCTATCGTCTGTGCTTGTCACCACGTCCTGCCATTTATTACTTGTCATTTGTCATCTGTCTTATAACATCTGTCAAATAACGTCTTTTATCTGACATTGAATTCCCATTTGGTTTCCTTTTTAATTGTTGTTTTTCGGCATAAGATCTTATGTCCTGAAATGTTCTGAATGAAACATCTTTTTTCTAATTCATACGATTTTATGGCTTGTTTTTTTAATGAAATTCTATTTTGTTTATACGGAAATAAAAAACATGGATTTTTTTTGTCGTTTTTAGCATTGGGCGATAAGCAGTTTTGCTTCACCAAAAGAACTTACTTTTTATTAGAACTAAATTGGTTGGTTTTTTTAGACGTGTGGTTTTCAGTTTGGGATTTCATTTTTCAGAGTAGGTCTTCTTGACAGCTTTCACTCAGCTCAGCTTGGTTGCCAAAGGGTGGCGCAACAGAGCGATGGACCACAGGATCTAGCGATTTTCTCACAACCATGCCATGTGAAGGGAGGGAGGAGACCTACAACAGCCGGTTCCAAACGGCGAATAGAGAAAGCGCTTTTCGTGGCAATGAATTTACTATCGGAGGACTTATCAATTCCTCACAAAAGGCGATACCCGTGGAAGAACCTTTTTGCCTCTGTTGGAATTCGAACCACGAAGCTCGGGGTTAGGGGCCAATTAAAGCGATCAGGAAAACTGTTCAAATGGAATAAGAACTATGTTCTCGTTAGAATTGTATCACAAATGTTATACCAATCGAAAGTAAATAGCCCAGATATTTTCCGTTAAAATTATATTTTTCTATTTTCCTGATGAAATTGAATCATAAAAATGGAAAAAACAATTTCACATATTTGTTCTATTATTCGTTTTCTGGGTACAAAAAATTCTTTGAGTAATTTGTCATCTATCGGTATAACATTCGTGATTAAATTCTTACGGGAACATAGTAATTTTTTCATTTGAAAATTATTCCTGATTCGTTTTTCTGATAGCTATAACTGGCCCCTTAACAGGCAGAGATGCTAATCATTACACAGTTCTGCTTATATTCGGTAAATGGTTTCGAAACGTATTCGCTGTTGACGCTGATTTGTTTTTTATAATTTTAAGTTGTGAACCTATGAGTTACCATCAAAATCCGACGATTTAACTCCGCTTAACTATTTTTTGTTAAATTTTGTGAAGTCGCTTGTCTACGCAGATTAGTCTGGGACGATTGACGCCTTGGAAGAAAATATTCGGCGCATTATTACTGACATACGCCCCAAATACTGCAATAAGCGGTCAAAAATTGGGACTCTCAGAAGGAATGTATTGGACTCAGCAGCGGGCCACTTGTCCGAAATCATTTTGAAACATAACGCCAAGCCCTTATCAGTATTCTTGGCCATGATATTATATTATATGTGTTTTATTTCTTCTTGAAAACTACTGGTCCGAAAAACACCCTGCAATTTGTTTTCATAATAACTAAATGCAATAACTAGTTTAGATTTATTTTCTCCAATACTTTATTAAATAATTTATTTAATATACCAGTTAGTAACTAGGTTAAGATCGATCGGCTTGACGACGATGTTATCGATGATTTAGCATTGCTAGACTTATAGTAAATAATTAACACACCCTTTATTAAGCAATTGTTTTTCAACACACAACATATTTCACACTTACTATTCTTCAAAAGTTCTCCTTTATTAAATTTCAACTTAAATAATGCCTTAAGATCTGTTTTCATAAAATTTAACACAGTGATTTATAATCCCTGGGCCTTATTTAAAATAGCAACTTTAAATTTTAACTAGTGTACGCCTCCATTTTAATGCCTGTTATCTACGTTGATCCATCAAATCTCGTGTGTGCCTTGAAATTACTTCCCGCTAAAACCATATGGTTTCCGTAAACTAATTACAACTCCGCAACATCTGATACCAATCGCGATTCATTTGAATTAATGGCACCACAACGTCGGCGTCGTCGCCTAACATGACATATCAAATAATGATTATGTAAGTCATAAAAAAAAATTCAGCTTAATTATAATCCATCAACTGCAAGAAAGAAGTTCATTGCCCAGTGAGTGAGTTGCTGAACTAAATTATGAGCATGTGGTTCTGGTTAGTTGTTAGTCCTTTGGTTACTGTGCGGTTTTGTCCCTATGGAAACGATAGAAGGCGCCAGTTGTAGTGCCAATGACTTTCCAAAGGACTTTATCATTATGCTTTCGCAATGATTACTTTTCCCCTGAAAATAATGGGATACATCTAATCCTGCAAGCAGAGAGTATGGAGAAATTAAAGTTAAGATGGCATTTAAGATAAACTGTACTTGATGGATAGCTAAACAGCTTTTTGAATATTAAATATGTTTTTTTACTTTGTTCTCAGATTACAGTTTTCCTCTTAAAGATGTCAGCAGAAGTGATTTAAGAGGTGGATTAAATGTGGACATGTATTTCAATAGCTGGCTTATCAAGGAATTTGTTTACATGTTGAAATAAAAGTTTAGAAATTCAAAAAGGTGTTCTGATGATTTAGTGGGTGAAAAGGAGTAATTGAGCATAGCGTTACAAATAAAGCTCACATCTCAACAAACTACTGTACGTACAAAATCATCACAATAAAACGGTGACGACACGACGTAAGCTGATTTACGCAATTACGTGTGTGGTGGCACGTAAAGTCAATGACTTGTATTTTTAAAGATGTCACTCAATTTTTTTTATCAACTTCGTTCTTTTCTTTGTGTATCCAGTAAAAAGAAAAGAAAAAAGCAAAGACCTAGATTCTGTAACTTCTAAGACGATTATAAAAAGTTACGTAATCCAGGTGAGGACATTCAAAATAAAAGGATTTGAAAGCGGAAGAAATTGTACACGAAGTTGTGGTGTTTTTTAATAGTTCTTGAAAATGTTCTATGACTACAGACATTTCAGGCTATAATGTTATTCGAACTCTGTTTGAATTTTTAATGATAATTAAGTAGGGTAAAGGCGAATCTGTTTCAAAGGACGTGCAGCTTGGTAATCTATAGGTGTTCATTGGCCAAAGTTTGTTGAACCGAGGAGAAGGTGTTATGTAGTTCTGCAGCATAAGCAAAATACAGTCGAGACAGTTTTCCAAATGCAGTCATTGTAACGTATACGGGTGTTTCTCTGCTATTTGGAAATTCGTCCATACAGAGGTGTCCTTACCAATTTTTTTTAAATATTGAGAATATTTGTTAATTAAGTGAAGGGCAATAGCATACTAAATATATATCTTTAAAAAGCCCACACATTTTCCTCTTTGTTTTTTAGTTATGGACGATTTTATGCAAAACCCTGACAGGGGACTGTTGTAACTATTCTTTTAAGGACAAAAACTAGTATTTTATTATTTATTTATTTATCACAACCATGCTATGAAATGACAGGGGACTGTTGGCCAGGGGACTGTCATTTTTTCATAAATATTTAATAAAACAAAATCATTTAAACATATCAGATTATTGAAACAGATGTGGCTCCTAATTAATTATTTGAAACAAGTTGTCGTTATTAAAACTGTTAAAAATGTATTAATAAATGCTATTATTGTAATGTAAAAGGCTTACCAGGGGACTGTTTCTCTAACGGCCGAGACGTGTGGATCACTAGCAGATGCAGTCGTCAAACTAAAAAAATGTCGGCTGCTCGCTTAGCTCCACAACCGAACGAACTTCACTTCGATTGCGTTTCGTTTCACGATCTAAACGTTTCGCGCCAAAACAAAATTTGACTCCAGCGCGGTTTTCAAATTTTAACAGGGGACGTTTCAAAAATTTGAGGACAGCATTCGCACATAGATGTTTTGAATAAATAATATTGTAAAAAATATAATTGTGTAGTATAAAGATATTTAATGTTATTTTTATGTATTTGGATATTTTTCAATCAGTTATCAACGTCAAAAAAAAATTAATATTGGCAACAAGACTTGTAATTCCTTAAAAGGGACGTTCCAGGGGACTGCTTTTTGGGGTGTTTGGGGTTAAGTTATTCAAAAATATAACATTATTAAATTACTAAATAAGCTGTGGCGTGCCAAGAATGCATAATACTATGTCATTATTGATACAAAAAGTTGAGAAAAATTTAAATTTATTACATAAAAGGAGGTGGTGCATACTTGGGCCCAGGGCGTGCACCTATGAGACTAGTACCAAATGAAAGCTTACGTTCAGCCCAATCAGCCTGCCAAATATTTTTGAATTCGGTCTTGGTGATTTTGAAATAATTAGACTTGAAGTTGAGCGCCGGAAATGGGAAAAATCTGACATTTCTGCAAATAATTACGTATATCTCAAAAAGCATAGCACGTAGGACAATGATCTTGGTATCATATGAAAGATCATAAAAATATCTTTCATTTCATTGAAAATACAGTTTTCAAAATGCCTAATATTTCGAAAAAACAGACCTAAAAGTTGTTTGAAAAGAAACATTTTCGTTGACGTTTGCCAGCCAATATCTCGAAAAAATCAGTGATGACCTATAATTTTTTTTGCACTACTTTAATCCTTAATTGGTAAGCTTTAATTTGATATATAATTACGCTATCATACATAAAGCATATCACGTACATTATACACAATTCCTAAAAAAATTAAACAAAAAATATGTTCCACAGCAAATGCATTTTTTCATTTAATTTTTCGCAGTTCCTACTTTGTTTTTTACGAAACATAAAAACAAAATACATTTTAATACTGCAAATGAGAAAAAAAAATGACTTATCTTCGTTTAGATCTATCAAAATACCATCCAAAAACAAAGCTGGTGCTATATTCATTGCTTCCTGGTGTCTTGCGTAACCCAAATACCATAAAATACTCATGACATGAGCGCAACAACCAACAGTCCTCATTCCAACGAGACAGTTACAATAGTAAGCTTTTATTGCGTTCGAACTATGTGCTACGTTTGCATCGCTATTCACCAAGATGTAAGTGAGATACACTTTTCTACTTACATGCCTGGATTTGATTCGCCCTCGCAATAAAAAGTTATTGTTGCCTATAAGACTATTATGAGCAGTAGAGGTAATTCGCATCCGATCTTCGCAGACTTCGATTGTATAGGTTCCCTGGTCTTTTAAATGTTCACCACAGTAGGATCGAGCCTGCTTTATTTGGTTATTCCCCAATGATATCATACGAAGTTCTTGAATAGTGAGTTGTGGGAAATTACATAATTTCGGGATATTACCATCGATCTTCAATGGTTGGATGAAACTTATTAAGAATTGCAGCTGCAACTTTGAAGTCGTCCATCAAATGGCCAGCACCTAGATTAAAAAAATCTTGCCGAAATAGTTTAAAATCCCTTTTATATCGTCCGTTCACGACTTCAACGACCCATCTGACCATAGTTACACACCTGGATCTATTAGCCTGCTCTGTGGTAAGTTGAAAGTTACCTTCAGCAACGGATTCAGGCATGTAAGTCTTATATCCTTGAGATTCAAGATGTGGGATTGCGTCTCTGAATCCTCTGTCCAAAATAAAAAAATCGTTTTGTCTAAAGTATTGCCTGAACGTTCCATAATCGTCTCTGAACAGATGTTTCATTATGTTAGCATCAGATACAGTTGCAGCATAAGGTCCTATAACGTCCAGGATATACCCATCACAGCATGTGATCACAAAAGGCTTTACCAGCAAATGACTATAGATGGACGATCATTTTCATTTAAATTGATGTTTCCAAACAGTTCGTTGGGAATAAGTCTGTTCCTTCTAGATACTTCCTGAACAGTTATATGCTGAAAACCCAAGTTAAATTGCACAAAATAATCCATCAATGCTGTTCTTGCAGCTTTTGAGTACCGTCCTACAGTCGTGTGATCCATGTTTAAGAGACAGGAAAGTCTACGATCACTATCGCCAGGACCTTAATTTTGCCAAATAGGTAAAAAGCTCTATGGTACGTAATGCTGGAACATAGCTCTTCAGTTCCGCAAACTCTGTAGGGGTACAACACCTGAAGACCGCGAAATTGTGAATTACTTGTTTTTGTGTCACTACATAATTTACTCACAAGCCAACAATCAGTTATCAATGAATTAGGCCTAACGGTCGCGGACTTGTATGTTTAAGCTTGGTACCTAGCAACCAGTTTTTTTTAGATTTGTTTTTGGATGGTATTTTGATAGATCTAAACGAAGATTAGTCATTTTTTTTCTCATTTGCAGCATTAAAATGTATTTTGTTTTTATGTTTCGTAAAAAACAAAGTAGGAACTGCGAAAAATTAAATGAAAAAATGCATTTGCTGTGGAACATATTTTTTGTTTAATTTTTTTAGGAATTGTGTATAATGTACGTGATATGCTTTATGTATGATAGCGTAATTATATATGAAATTAAAGCTTACCAATTAAGGATTAAAGTGGTGCAAAAAAAATTATAGGTCATCACTGATTTTTTCGAGATATTGGCTGGAAAACGTCAACGAAAATGTTTCTTTTCAAACAACTTTTTGGTCTGTTTTTTCGAAATATTAGGCATTTTGAAAACTGTATTTTAAATGAAATGAAAGATATTTTTATGATCTTTCATATGATACCAAAATCATTGTCCTACGTGCTATGCTTTTTGAGATATACGTAATTATTTGCAGAAATTTCAGATTTTTCCCATTTCCGGCGCTCAACTTCAAGTCTAATTATCTCAAAATCACCAAGACCGAATTCAAAAATATTTGGCAGGCTGATTGGGCTGAACGGAAGCTTTCATTTGGTACTAGTCTCATAGGTGTACGCCCTGGGCCCAGGCTCCATAGAAATATGCACCACCTCCTTTACTTGGGACAGCGATTTTCCATTTAGTGGAGAAATGCCCATACCTTTGTTGCAATGATAAAATAGTGGATGTTGAGCCCATCGTACTGAAAAATGGTGATACAATTATTTTAAATCCTTGTGAAATAGCAAATGAGTTCTGGATATACTTTGCCTCGATCGGTCAGCATCCCTTTCTAGTGATGTCAATGCTTCTTGTACTTGTTGCAAAAAAATAAATATGGAAGAAAACAGTAGAAATAGTTTTTTCTTTGAGCCCATTACTGGTCTGGAAGTGTTAAAAGTCATTAGCAGATTAAACAATTCCAATTCAACTGGCATTGATGGTGTCTACAATACAATTCTTAAACGTATTGGACCGAACATAATTGACATATTGTCTTCACTTTTCAACTTGAGTGGAAGTTTCCCACATAATCTTAAGTGTGCTTTCATTTTACCTCTCCACAAAAAAATTAACAAATATACCGCAAGTAACTACCGGCCTATATCTTTACTGTCCTCTATATCAAAAGTTTTTGAAAAAATCGTGAAAATAAGGGTTCTGGCATATTTGAATAAAAATAACTTCTTTAATCCCTCGGCTTTCCACCGAAGATGCTTTATTGGAGTTTTGTAGCACATTACAAAAAGGATTGGATGTTAAAAATTGTTGTTCAGGTTTTTTTGTTGATATTACTAAGGCATTCGACATGGTAAATCATAATAATATGTATTCTTTTAGCTGTTTTCCGTGGGTTTATTTACAATTGGTTCGAGTCTTACCTTAGGACACTATTTGTAAAAGTTGGTAATAATTTGAGTAGTCCTGTTATCAGCCCTTTGGGTGTTCCCCAAGGGTCTGTTCTCGGGCCAGTTTTATTTTTGGTCTATGTCAATTCCCTGTTTGCACGTCCATTTGCTGGTACAGTTGAAGCCTTTGCAGACGATTTAGGAATCTAGGAGACTGATCTAGTAGCAAGCTCATTAACCATGATGTACACCTTTTAATATGCTGGTTTGCCGAGCATAAAAACCAAATTAATGTTTAACAGTCTTTCTGGGCAGGAATACCCGGATATTGATATTACATTTCACTCAGCTGATTGTTACAGATATGATTTGCTCAAAACCAATTGCAATTTACAACGTTAAATAACTTTCAACGGTGAAATTAACTGTCGTGCTAATTGTTTCAATATTGGTGTTGTCGATGACTTCAAGTATCTTGGTGTCACTATAGATCATAATTTCAACTGGTCCAGGCATATTAAATCTGAAATAATACTTACTCTCATCTACTCGTTGTTTTATAATCTTCAAAAATTTTGCTAAAGTTCACCGTTATGCCCATTCAATGGTTCCATTTAGGAGACTCTGGATATTCTGCCGGTACGTCACCTGGACTATTTCAAGGTTCTAAAAGTTTTTTTGAAGTGAAAACTTCTTTAGGCGCGTTTGGCACTTTTGTGATGGGGGTAAAGCAATGAATTCGCGACCGACACCATTTTTTTTGTTGCATATTTTTCGGCTTCATTCCGAAATGGCTGGCCACACATACACGATACACCACTGAGCAGATCAGAGAGCAATGAATGCAGATTATTTAGTATTTGTAGTGTAGTGTGTAGGTAGTAGTCATTTGCAAAGCTCGTAGTAAAATGCAAAGCTAGTTCTTTTCTTCATTCGGTCATTGACACTTGACAGTCAAAGTGTGAAGTTCTTTTTAAATAAGCAGGATCTCAATTATTTGTTTGAGAGGAAAAAGAAATAATTTCCCCACCTGCTTACTAATTAATTAATTTTGAACTGCTAAATGACTTAAAAGAATGTAACAGCAACATTACCTAGTATACTTTTACCGACTCGGAGAAATACAGAGAAGAAAGAAAGGAATTGAATTGAAGGACAGAGAAAAATTATTGCAACGCAGAAAAAATAAAAAGCACCAAATATTTAACTACCATTTCAATGAAGTGGATGAGTGAAGCTGGAATCATGGCAGAGTAGGAGACGCACTGGTCGATGATTCGAACTTTACAATAAATTAAAAGAGATCAACAACTCATCGCGATGATTTATCGATGGAATTGAAATGGTTGCATGCAAATAGTTTGAAAAACCATTACTCAAATATTCACTAATTTCGTTTCTAAACTTAATGCATTGTCCTTTCATTTTATTGTCAAAGTTTACGAGCGCAGTTACAAAATCTGTAGACACTATCGACTATCGTTAAAAAATTGAATGTATTGATTTTAACACAATTTCGCAAGGGTGACGAAGAAATATAGATATGATATTCCAGATTTCAATTTAGTTGCTAGTTTCAGAAGGCACGATCGTCCAGCAGCAGGAGTAGCTATCTATAAAAGGTTGTCTGATGCAACTGCCATATTTTGCTCAAATCATATGGATTTGCATACGAGGTACCTACACTAGTATATGTTTAGTAGTAATGTTTTTGATATCGGCGATTTGTGTGTTTATCGTTGCCTTTCTGGAAATGGACAGCAAGTTATAACAGTAGGGGTTTATAATTCACCGACTACGTCTTCAAGTGCAATACGACAGCTTTTATATAAAAATTTATTTATTTAGTCTGAAGACGCTTCTGCATACCTTCACGATAAAATTGGGGAGAGATTTGATGAATTCCCAATGATTTTGAGTGGTGATTTTAACATCAACTTCGGCGATGCTACAAATTTGACACTTTTTCAATTTTTAAAAGAAGAATACTATTTTACAATGACGAATGACCGCAGCCTTAGTACAACAAAATATAAAGCGACAATTGATGCAGTCTTTGCGATATATTTAAATAGATTTGAGACAAAATTGTTCGTTTCCTATTTAAGTTACCATAGACCTATTATTTCAGTTTTAGAATACGATGATTGTAGAGATGATAAAAGAAGAGATGAAATTGTGAATGAAAACTCATAAGTTTCATTGATGTTCTTCTATATGTACATCTACATAAGTATATTATAAAATATTTTCCTGTACCTACATTAAAATATTTACTGAAAATTCAATTCTGTTTTCACTTCCGTCGGCACTCCCGGAGTGCTTCTTTTTTTTTTGTAAGAGGGGGTTAGCTCCAAAGACCAATATCAAATTATCGCAACCTAAGAAGTAATTCCTTGTTTCTCGTTAATATCCCTCTTTTTTACACTACAAGCTTTAGAAACTTCTACTCTATTGTGTCTTGCAAGTTATTTAATTTACTGCCTGTTGAAACTCGGCTTATAAGAAGTCTGCGCTTATTTTTACATGCTACAAAGAAATGGCTTTTCAGTTTTGACCATCAACAAATTCAAAATTTGATTCGTTACGTGAACTAGAAGTGTTTTTTGGTATTTTTTGTGTAATTTAATGGTTTATTGTAATGTTTTGCATCTTGAAAATTGGTAAACTAAAATTTGTAAACTTTAGTTTTTATTTATATTCTTTTTTTTTTTTTTGTTTTACGTTCTCATATATTTTCCATAAATCTGTTATTAATTTATTTTTTTTTCCGTTTGTTAATTTCCTAAACTTTTTTTCCCTTGTTTTAAATAATAATGTTTTTTCTTTAACTTTTTCAAACTTTGTTCACCCCACACAAAGTAAACACAAATTATAAATAAAGTAAACCTTTGCGGAATCATAACAATTATTGTTAATTTAAAGATGCCACTAACTATTCTAATTTTCATATTTATAAATATTTAGATCCTTATTAAAATTGTAATAATTAATTATTTTTAAGTGAGAATAGATACGAGATACAAGATACAAACTGCTTTTCCCTATATTATGAAATATTAATTTATTATTTTTAAAACTAAAGTGTGGAGTGGATATATATATTTACTAGCTGTGCCCGCGACTTCGTCCGCGTGGAATAGTGACTTTCGGCAGCATTCTTAATTTTTTAGGCTACTTATTTTGCAAATAAGACACATTCATGCGTTTTAGTAAACCATTGTTATATTATTTTATTTTAGTATATGTTTGCACACGACGTTCTTATTTTTTCCATCTTTTGCGAAATAAAAAGGTTTTGTGGGATTGATATACGTGATTCTGCAACATAAAATTGCCATGGGATTTTTTTCTAAACGAACACTTGCAACTCAAATCAGTGGGAATTAAAGGAAAACGGGGAATCGAAACGTTTTCTCCTTTTTTCGTTCCAGTCATTATTAATGCCGCATCCCAGATGTGTAATTTGTAGCTGTGTACAATTCTGGATTACTCATTTTTGGCACTGGAACACCAACTTGCTGCAACTCCTAATAATCCTAAGAAATTGAGAAACTCTATAGGGTATGATGTGACTTGCTCAGTGTCCATAATATTGTCTATTGATAGACATTCGCCAACGTCCCCCAATACGTCAAACATATTTTATTAGTTTATATGGTTAACTATCTCATTAGTCGGCGCCGAAATCGCCTTTCAAACAGCCATTCCCGATTGCCAATTATTATTTGAAGATCAAGATAGACATTTCTTCTCAGGTCTAATGTATTTTCGACAGTTTGACAGAAATCACCCCGCAGTGAAAGAACTTTTATCGACCCAGCAGTCTTAAGGTTCCCGTTTACGGTGTCGATCCCGTAGAAATATAGGGATTACTTATTAAGCCTATGTCTTTCCTCAGGCTCTAGGCTATCTCTTAATTAAATTCCATTTAAATCGGATCAGTTTTCTGGGCGGGAGATGGTAACAAAGAAACACGAAAAGACAGAGTTAATTTTGGATTTGTAATATTAGTAAGGATGTCCATCTTCGGGTTCTAGACTATCTCTGTACCAAAATTCATATAAATCGGTTCAATAGTTTGGGCAGTTAATGGTAACAAAGAGAAATAGACAGACAGATTTAACTTTGGACTTATAATATTAATAAAGACTCCCGTTCCCGTGGAAACATGGTGACCGTTCCCGTGAGGGATATGGGGATGAATAAAAGTTTATGTTGCTCAGGGATTATGGAGCATTCCAACGGTGGAAGAGTTTTTGAAATCGGTGCCATAGTGTCAAAGTTCCCGTAAACGTTCCTGCTCCCCTGGGAATATAGGGAATAAATATATGACGTATGTCCTTCCTCAGGTTCTAAATAATCTTTGCAAAAAATTTAATTTAAATCAGTTTATTAGTTTGAGCGGAAGATGGTAACATAGAACGACGGACAGACAGAGCTTCTTTCACACTTATTATATTAGTAAGGACTCCCGTTCCCGTAGGAATATGTGGATGAATTAAAGTTTATGTTACTCAGGAATAGTGTAGCATTCTAACGGTGGAAAAATTTTTGAAATCGGTGTTGTAGTTTCTAAGTTCCCGCATACGTTTTCGTTCCCGTGGGATTACAGGGATAAAATATATAGCCAATGTCCTTCCTAAGGTTCTGAGCAATCTTTGTACAAAATTTCATTTAAATCGGTTTATTAGTTTGGGCGGGAGATGGTAACATAGAACGACGGACAGACAAAGCTTCATTCGCACTTATTATATTAGTAAGGACTCCCGTTCCCGCAGGAATATAAGGATGAATTAAAGTTTATGTTACTTTGGGATAGTAAAGCATTCTATCGGTAGAAAAATTTTTGAAATCGGTGTTGTAGTTTCTAAATTCCCGAATACGTTCCCGTTCCCGTGGGAATTTAGGGATAAAATATATAGCGTATGTCCTTCCTCTGGTTCTAGACTATCTCTGTACAAAATTTCATATCAATCAGTTTGGTAGTTTGGGCGGGAGATGGTAACATAGAAAGCCGGACAGACAGAGTGACTTTCACATTTATAATATTAGTTAGGATTAGGATGTAAGTTTCGTACTGGAATAAAAATAAAAATAAATTCTGAATTTTGCTAAAAAATTTTTTATATCACATAAACCCAATGGTACTTTTGAATACTATCTTGACTTCTTGACCTAAGGTGTCCTTGAAAAATTTAGAAGCGAGTTATCCGTCTTAAAAGACCATAAACTCAAATATAATCAACATAACAACCTTTTGAAAAAAGTTTTTCATAGCTTGGCCAACAAAGGGATTTATTAAACCTCTATTAGCTTAGCCCTGCCACCCACGCCTACTTTACACAAATTCTTCATAAACTGTCTAAGGCTGCTCCCAATTTTTGTTAACATAGCACAGCCTTCAACATCAATTTTTCACCCAAAATATTTTAATTACATCGAAACCACACAATTAAATTTTTGTTTGAATGGTCGTTGACTGGCCAATTAATTACATTCTTAAAATACGTGCAAAATGCTCGTTTATCAAAAAATATCAGAGACGTCGGTCGTCGTTGACTGCCATTTCCTCTTCTATTTTTTCAACATGTACACTTTAATCTCCTTTTGCAGATGACGATTACGGGCAGAAGACCGTATCGGTTCTTGTTGACGGTATTGAAACAGACCTTGAAATTATTGATCATCCAGCATGTGAGATGTCGGTAAGTGTGTCTATCTGCACAATGTTGTGTATCGCCTAAAACGCCTAACGCCTGCCTGCTATTGCTTATCTTTTCAAATTATCTTGTTACCATTTCGCATGGCAATTATTGTGCCTTATCCTTTCAGACAGAGGCTTTTTGTTCCACATACAACATTGACCTGTTTGTTGTTGTGTATTCTGTGGTAGATAGGCCATCTTTCAAGGCAGCTGAAAAAGTATTGCACTACTTGAAGGAGAGTGAAATGCTTTTGACAAGAGGTGCTATTCTTGTTGGCAATAAAACGGATCTGGAGCGACATCGTGAGGTTACCCGACAGAGTGAGTGTTTTTTCTATTTTTTTAAATCGTTTGGTTTTAGTTGTTGATGGCATGTGCTTGTGTACGTTTGAAAACGAAAATCTTTTGTGATGTGTTGAGTATCCTTTTTTTGTTTTGGGGCTTTCATTGGTGGGGTTAAGTTTTTCAATGTTCACTGTCAATAACGAAATAAGTGAATTTTTCAATTTAATTTAACGTTTTCGTTTTGCCTTTTTCTCTCAGATGGAAGAAAGCTAGCCAAAGAGATTGCTTGCAAATTTATTGAAACGTCCTCTGGCTTGGATCACAATGTCGACGAACTGCTGGTGGGTATTGTGGCCCAAGTAAAGCTCAACCCAAAACGCATCTTGAGCTTAAGTGAAAAAGACCGTCAAAGACTAAACCTTCAGACGGCAATTCAAAAGCACCGTCGCATGCACATCCAACCGCGTAAATTCGTCCGCCAAAATAGCATGTGTCAGCAGGAGCCAGACGAGAATTCATCCACCCCAGCAAATCGCAACCAAACATCAGGACCGATTCGTAAAACAAACAAACGCACTCTCAACCTCGAGAGTATTCTCAAAATGGGTGAAAGTGAACTCGAAGATGAAGATGAGATGTGCCGATTGAAATCCAATTCAAGAAATCGCAAAGAGCCCTTTAAAGTGATGACAACCGGAACAGGAAGTGGCGATAATGTCGGTCCAAGTAGCTGCAATTCATCACCGAAATCGCGTAATTCATCACACGAATCGAGTTCTTTGTCAGGCGGTTGTGGAAGTGGCGGTGGACGCAAGGACTCATGTCATGTCGAAACGAGTCTTCTCGAAGATTGTAATAAGAAAACCGTCTCCAAATTAACAAATCGAACAAAAGTCTTTCTGTCATCAGTTTTGAAATTCAAAAAAGCCATAAATGTAAAGCGAAGGAGTTCGAGCAGTTGCAGTGATTTGTTTGTTATTTGAATCGATTTACTCGTTAGGGTAGCGGGTTTTGAAAAGGACAATAAACAACCCAACCAACAAGAACATCTTTTATCGGCCGAAACATTTCCATATCAAGTCAAATTTTATTATACAATGATGAGCTTGTTTTGTAAAGTTTTTTCTATCGGTATACACTCACAAAAACACAGACGCTAGTCGGTTTCACAAATAAATTCTTAGTATACACACATTTTGTAAACAAAATTTAAAGTTTGTCCATCTATATTGACTTTGTGAGACTTTTTTGTCAATTCTGCCAAACGGTTTGAGGGATTCAAGATGTATTATTATACTTGTGACACTTCAAAGAGTTGAATATGCATTTGTAGATAGGTCTAGAGCTCACTAAGATATTTTTTTGAATCTGCTAATCTTTTTTGATGAGATTTAAAAAATAGTTTAAAACAAGCCTTTGCAAACCAATTAAATGAAACTTATAACTGTGCGAAAGTGAGAGGCAAGAAAGGGGATTTGGTTGAGCGTTTCTCATACTTCGTTTCTCCTATTTTTAACTTGCGATTGTAGTGTACTATGAGGCAAACAAATTTGAGATAAGAATAAGACACGATATAGGGTTTGATCCTGTGAGGTAAAAATGGCTTTAAGGAAAACAGCTGACAAACTTAGACCAATATCAGGTCGGATGTGATACCATATGAAGTGTGTGGAGTTCTTGATGAAGCGACAGATGTCAAGGGTATCTGCGTTCACCAGTTATCTCTTTTGGGGAAGAGTCCAGGGCATAAACAGAGGAGATGTGGGATTGTTTCTTCTTCCTTCTCGTGTAAGCAGCTTCTGGAGAAGCTGTTTGATGGAACGCAGACTGGGCGTTTATCTATAAGGCAATGTTCGGTAATGACTGCGATTACGCAGCCAATGTGCAGCCAGCTTATGGATAACAAGTATCTTGTACTATTTAGATCTTATTTTGACCATATCTGTTTTGTTGCCACAAAAGTAGTGGTGTTTTTTCGCTTACTGTTTGTTTTAACCATGGCATCTTGCTTTAGTGGTCAGCCTGCTTGTTAAGATCGGTAAACCGGTTCCATTTGTGGTGAGTTTATCGGCCTTGCAGTTATTAATGATGTCTCTACATATCAAATTTGAGGGCTGTCTGAGAAGATACGGATATTCACTGGCGATATTACGTTTTCTTTTGGCCACTATAAAAATTGTTTTGCTTTATCGCAGACGCCATCCCTCCTCGTTGCACCATCACATTAAGAATACTTTCACCGGATCTTCTTCTCTGTCCATACAGGCCAATGGTTAACTTAGTCTTCCAACCAACTTTGTTGCAAGTAGCGCCATCTTGTTTGTTCCAAGTGTAACTAAATAAATTTGAAGCGTGTTTTTTTAGAGGTAAAGAACTTCGAATTAAAATATTAAATCGTAGTGATGTCCATCAATTCGTTATTATTAGAAGGATAATTTTATGCCATTAATCTTTGAATATGATTTCGGGCATGTGGCTGTCGCGGCTACTTGGCTCGAATAAACCAAGTCTAGATGTCCAATTTTCAACCACTTTTTCGAACATTTGGGGCCGTTTGTCGGCAATAACGCCACGAATGTTTGCTTCCAGGCCCCCAAACGATTCTGGTTTGTTGACGTAGACGAACGAATTCACATATTCCCAAGGAAAATAATCCAATGGTGTCAAATTAAACGATTTTGGTGGCCAATTGAAAAGTCCATTCCACGAAATTATGCGCTCATCGAATGTTTCCTTCAATAAATCGGACCGGTCTCCATTACGTAATAGTAACTGGCTCGCCAGCATCATTTCGGAAGCATGGCCAATGACTCCACCAGCCTATATACACCAAACAGTCAGTTTTTGTGAATGTAATGGAGTTTCAAGTGGATTCTCTTAACTCCAAAAGCGGCAATTTTGTTTGTTGACGTAAACATTTAAAAAAAATGAGCCTCATCACTGAACAAAATTTTGCGATGAAAATCAGCATCGAGATCAATCTCATTTTTGGCCCATAAAAAAAAAAATAACGACGAATTGCATGTTCTCGCGGCTTTAATTCTTGTCGTAAGCCAAGATCTTTGCTCAAAATCTTCCATAAGGTTGATGGACAAAGCGGTGACGAATCGATTCATTAGGGTCCTCTTCAACACTTTCTTTACAGCGGCAACTGTTCGACGTCTCTGCGGATGCGTAAACGTAACGTAGTGCGAAAACGATCCATGGTTAACCGAAATAATTACTCTGATGGACGATTATATCGACCATAAAATGGACGGAGGTTGCGGTAAACTTCGCGAGCTGAACCATTATTTTCAACATGAATTTGAACCAAATTGAACATAAATGTTAGTTTTATCTGTATTCGAAAACCAACTTCTAAAAAACATCCCATGTTTGTGACTGTCGCGTCGGGACACAGTGATTTAAAGATTTTTCTCAAGATTTTGGTTCTGTACTTAGGACTGTGGTGCCAGTGGGGTCCAAAAATCTTAAATTAAAACACAATATTCCATAATACAGCTTACGTCTACGTTTAGTGAACTTTGTAGGTACATTTTTGATTTGATTTTAACTGTTGGAGCTTATCACAACGTCTTATCTCAGTTGGCTGTCTTTGAAAATGTAGTACGAAAATCATCTGCTACTATTTCCTTAAAAAATATTTTAAGAACTCGCAAGTAAAGGCTTTGGCTTTGGCTTTGGCTTTGGCTTTGGCCTTGGTTTTGGCTTTGGCTTAGCCTTTGTGAACAGTCTGCTTCTTACACGCTTCTCTAGAGGGCTCAGAGGGAAAACACATAACATGGAACAAAAATTAGGACGCAGTCGAAAAATTGTATCTAGCTGTGTCTGAAACAGTGCATCAGTCAGATACAGTTATAAATTGAAAAACTGAGTCAAATCCATCACATGTTTCTTAATTTCTCCACATCTTTTTATTAGATAAAGATCTCCTCAGTTTGAATATCTCTGCCGATATTTACTTCTTTCACTGAGTGAAGTGTGATGACACACTAGACTGACCATGTCATAGCTTTTTCTGTGAAGTAAGCAAGTTTGAAAATAGCTCCGATAACCGAGATATTATTGTTTCAGTTGAACAACACCATTGGTGGCTCTAGCAAAAACATAATTTCTGAAAGGCTTCTTGTTTGGCCAGAAAGTTCCGATTTATAGTAGGTATTCCAAAAGGTCTAAGATTTGAGATGTTGTATAAAGGAAAGTTGCCTGCTGGCTATTCTTGTTTAACTATGCACATTTTGTGTATTTAGAGTCCTAAAGTTTACTATGACGAGCTTTTTGTTTCATAAGTGAAAGTCTATTTAAACTCTTACCAAAGAAAGTACGCTTTACAAATATTTTTCAGATAAATAAGCCTATAGTTTACATGCACCAAGTCACAGCTGAAAATTAATGTAAAAATGTAACAGCTCATTTCATCACTATTTTTTTATTTGAATCGATTTTTTGTAGAATTGTACTCATTTCACCCACTCACTGCTAGCAAAGTCTCGACACTGGTCAGTCAAAGCCAAAGCTTAGGTGCCCATGTTTGGTTTGACCAATCTTTTTTCTTCAGATACGCAAAAGCTATCTTCAGAGCTTCATCCGAAGACTACTGATCTAAAAAAATTGATACTAAGTTGCGCTAAGACTACACGCAGCTGTATTTTTCTCTCAAGAACACCGTCAGAACTATCAAACCTTCGGATAATTCGTAATAATCTTTTGTCAACTATTTCCTGTTTGACATTTTGAAACATAAAATTTACACACATTGATTTTGACAGCAATGCACAAGCAACAACTAATTGAAGACTTTGGTCTGTTGTTGAGCTGTGTCAACGCTGCAGATTGCTGGTGTAATTCCAATCCAGCCTGATCAATGGCAAAATGTGCTCATTAGCTTTAAATCTATGAACGACCGATTTTACTATTGTCAGGGGTATTTGCCTCACGCTCAAATATGAACTCAACTTTTTCGGAGTCTTCAGGGGTTCAATTATGATTTGAAGGGATGTTTTGACTTGGTCAACTTGTTGTACCTAAATGCCCACTCATCTCTTCCCTGGTTGTTCTTACAAAGTACGCAAAAGACCTTCAAGCCCACACTCACAGTTACTCGGGAAAGTCAATCCATCTCTCCACCCCACTGAAGTTTCTTTAATTGGTTTTCAAAAAAGGCTTTTCAAATAGTCCAACAATTTTTATATGATCTTATCCGCCAAAGTCTTAAACCAAAATATGGAAAAAGCAATGTTTTTGAATAGAATTTGTATTAAACAACGAACGAACTGAATTAATGATGCTTGGAGCTTACTTCTTTCTTTACAAAATACATCAGAATACTAAACTATCAAAAAAATTATACACAAAATCAGTGTAAAAAAAAACAAACACGGACCATAACAGAAGCAAGGAATATAATAGAACTGTAAATGAATTTTCATTAAAATATTTACAAATTTAATAAAAAAATTACTAATTTAAAAAAAAATAATTTAAGTATATTAAAAGGAGACTGAATAAAGTTAAACTACCGAAATCAAATGAAAATAAACAAAAAAAAAAAACAAAAATTTTAAACACTATTGCTCAAAAGTGTCTGCAAAATTTATAAAATTATGTACTAGCAATTTATATGCACACACAATATTGGATTTTGAAATGGTTTTAATTTATTTATTTTATTATTATAGAAAAAATCAATATTCTTATACAAAATGTTTTTTTTTTAATAAGAGTCAAGCTAAAAATAAATAAATATGATTTTGATGTATGTATTGTTTCTGTACTTTAAAATATAAATATATATTTTTTTCTTGTATCATAAGAGTGTAAAGTGTTTGACAATTTGCATTTGTATGTGCTTTCTGTATGATGTTTTTTACTTGCTTCTTAGTGGAATAAATATATGATATGATAAATATATTTCATAAAACAAATACATCTTGTGTAAATTATTGCTTCGATTGTTATTATAAGCTATCTGTTTTTATCTTAACTAAAAATAAAATCAAAATTTATAAACGCAAATATGATAATTTCAAATGACATAATAAACAGAACAAAAATATTTCTTGTTTTTTTATAAATCTTCAATTTTTAGAGCAAACAACATTGTACTCAATTGCTTGTTTTTCAGGGAGGCAATCTTTTTCGGAAGGGCACTGTCATGTGTGTGCCAGAAGGTAAAGCTCTGATATCACACGTAATGCACGCATCAATTGTTATTCAAAATGGTTTCCGCAAAAAAATCAGACATTGTCCTTGCAACCTAAGTGTGTTTTATATACAACATACTTTTTCACCCACGCTGTCATAATCAGAAGCATAACTGTTACTAACAGCCTTTTTGCAGGAAAACTACTCCTGGTTACAAATATGTACCCAGGACCTACCTACTATTGGAAATTGTTGAACTTTTTCGCCCACAGAATCGTTCCAAACCATTAGTCGCAACTCGCAATATATTGCAACCAGAGCTACGAAGTTACGAAGTAAGCCTCGATATATAGGATGCCTTAACACCGATAAATTACTTATTTAGCTAACACAGGAAACCCTAGCATGTGTCGGTGAGGGTGTATGTATATTTGTTTCATGTCCTTTTCCGTTCATCTTTTCGTAGAAAAAGAAACAGGGAAAACCTATTACTAATTTGTGGATGTAGGTTTGGTTGTTCGCTTGTCAGTGCTTTTAGTTTGAGAAAGTTGAGCAAACAATTTCGTCGCTCTTTTGGTTCGGTTTTACATCCCATCGACTTCAATTTGTAATTTTTTTGTTAAGGCAAGAATGGAGTTGGTGTACTTGGCAGAAACGGATAGGCGTACAAATATAGAAGCTTTAATGAAGCGAAAATTTTCTTTCAATTAGAAAGAAACAGTATATGAAAAAGGGAAATACGAAGAAGCAAAAACAGTCTCATCAAAACCAATCGCCCACATTTACTTCAATTTCAAGAATGCTTTGTTTGTCAGTCAGCCGTAACTCTCAAAAGTTCGTCAAGTGGATTTGATAGAACTTCATTCTTTTGAAGCCTGTAATCTTGATCATAATGTGGAATACAATTTAATTGATTTTGGTTAATTACAAGGAGTTGCTCACATAAACAGTTCTTCTTGCCTCAGTTTGATAAATCGTTTCGACACAAAATAGTGTTCCGCGAAACGTGGATGTTGATAATTTTAGTAGCATGAAAAATAACGACGAAAGTTAAAGTTTAATTACGTTTTTCATTGAAATTCGGTAGATCTACTCTCAAACCGAGAACTACTCGTTTAATTGAAACATGTTTTCAGGCTTTTTCCTCGTATTGGTTAAGCTGATGTTCATTTTCATATTTTGTAATTTGTTTTACCCTGCAAATGACTAAATTCCAACAAATTACTCGTTTCCTTATAATTTATGATAAATTTTTCAACCCAACGCTTGCACAACAAATTTAAAGTAGTCAAATTAATTTATTATTCAATATTCTACAGAACAAATGTTTCTGCATGTGTGTGTGAATTCAGAGTAGAGCCCCAACCAAATACTATAATACAAGTAGATCTTTGGCGTTAAAACTAACTCTAAATTTACTCTTTTTCACAATGAAACATGGAAAATGGAATAGGAGTAAATCTTTTCGTCAATGAAAAAAGCTATAAATTTATTGATTTTCAAAATAAATACGCACAGTAAGATTAAATCTTTTAAATCTTAAAATTAATAAATATAATTAAGTTAACAATTAAACTAAAAAAAAAGAGTTGAAAACAGTTTACGTTTATTCTTTTAACAATTTAAGTTAAGGAAAGGGAAGTGTATTAAGATAAGATAAGATAATTAAAGAGATGAGAAGTATAGAAGATAGCGTAATTGAATGTTTTCGGATTGACAATTATTTTGATTGAGGACGGGAGAGACTTCCAGAGTCTTACAGCATGTATACAAAATAAACGTGATGAGTTAAGGTAGCTCCAAAGATTTGAAATTATATTTATTGTTCTTTTGGACCGATTGAATTAAAAGCCTGTTAAGCAAATATGACGGTGCCTCAACATTGATTAGATTGTGTAAAAATATACAGTTTCTTGCATTGATATATTGTTCTAAACTGCAGCCCAGCGGATTCCTGACTAATGCAGAAGTTTGGTCATACCTAGGCGTAACCCTTAGACAAAGCGTTTCCATTTGTAAAGTGAATCAAGGTTACTATACAAAACTTCAGAATAAGATATCATAGTGGCAGAATTAAGGAAAGTTAAAGTTTCCGACGAGTTTCCACAGGGGAAAAATAGGTAGATGGCCAAAGCTTTCGTGGGCAACCGTAAATGCGTCCAATAACAAAATGTGTGTGAATGTAGGCAGGTAGATTGCAATCAATAACAAAGCAAAGACTATTACAGTGATCAACAGCTTTTATTTTTCCCCTCTTTGCCATAGGTCTAGAATTTTTTTTGAAAATTGAAATGACTTCAGATTTCTCAGGGTTCAAGAGCAAGCCATTCGCATAAGGCCAATCATTCGACTTAAGTCTTCATTAAATAAAAAAAAAACACTTCAAGGTGATGAAAACGCTAGATAAAGTTGGACGTCATCTGCATATAAGTCTAATAGGAATAAAGAAAAAGAAGGAAAACCATTACTTCTCTTGCCCCAAAACTTCCATTTGTTTACATTGCTGCTTTTGTAACACGAGATCTATCTGTGATACACGTATTCAGCTGAATATAAGGTTAATGTTCGTTTAAGCGCTAGGGTTGCCCTGGAGTCACCATAAAGCGTTTTTGAGAAACCCAAAGTCGCCCTGAATGTCAAATTGAGATTCAAACTGGTTTTGAAATCCGAAAATAAAGTGGTGTTTGTAAAGTCTGTTAAAGGACGGATGCAGTTTTGTGTGTGTGGCTTGCCCTCTTGTTCTTTACTCCTCTATGATATAAGTGGACAGAAACGTACAAACAGCAAGATGGTATATCATTGAAAAAGATGCTAAAGAGTAACGGACCAAGAATTCATCCATGTGGACTCAATGGATAACAGGTTTAACTGTTGGACTCTTACCACCAAATGCAACTTTTTGCTGTCTACCACACAGATAAATAACAATCGTTTGATATCTTGTGTGTCTAAAGTGGCGCTTGGTCTGCCGGGGAGGACCCGGTTTCAACGATTAGATCTTTCAAGAGCAAAACTTTGATTTCATGCCTTCATTGGATAAAGGCAGACTAAATAGCTGCTTTTCTATTGCAGAAATTGTAGAAAGCTTGTTGGCGCTGCCAGGGGGAGGTGGCATTTCTCTTTTGCAAAGAATTTAAACAAGATAAGCTTCGATGATTATACTGTAACGTGAACCCTACATTTAATACCAATTTACTAATCGAAAACGTTTAACCGAAAACACAAGCGGCAACACTAGTGTAAGTGTAGAAATATTCTAGGAGAGAAAATGTTTGACAGCCAAAATAGTGGAGACAACGTGGAAATTGCTGGAGAGTTCTAGATGAAATGTCATTCGATATAAATAGCCCGCCCGAGGCAACCAGAGAGCAGTTTTGATTATAGAGTGATAAAGTGAAGAGTAAATTGTCTACAAGTGATAGTCCAAAAGTTGAGTTGAGATCGAATAAAGCATAGATACTGAATAAAAGTGGTTGAAATAAATTGAAAAGTGAAGTTTTATTTTTCGAACTAAGCGCACGCTACAATACATTCTGTGAATCCTGTGGAGATGACAGCGAAGCACTTTGTCTGTCAATATCCTGCGCCTGCGTTTTCTCTTATCATTACAGATACTCCGCGCAGACATTATGAGAGCTGTTAACCAAGGCTCCTTATCAGTGGCGTAGCATAGGGGAGACTTGGTGGGCGGACCGCCCCAGGTATCACTCACTTGGGGGTGACACCCGAAAGCTACCAAGGAGTATAGTATGTATACTATGGCGTTATTGATCGTAGAAGATGCAATTAACCTTCGTATAAAAACATCGAAGAAATACGAAATACGAAAGAAAAATTCGTCGTAGAAAGCGAATGGCTGGTGAGTTTGCAGGACTTTCTCTGAGCGCTAAACTACGGAAAGACATGCTCGAGTGCGTTGATCGATCCTTCACTGAACTTTGAACGAGAACAGCGTCTATTAAGGAGGTGGCTACATTGTTTGAAGTTGTACAGTCGAACCCTTTACTTTTAGCAAACATTAGTGATTTGAAAATAGCTGTTTCAAAATTTGCTAGTGTTTATGATGAGGTGTCAGAGTCAGAACTTCTCTCAGAGATACCAAGGTTGAGAAAAGATTTAATTGGTTATCTCTAGACTTTATGAAATTCATCCTTGAATGGTACTTTGCAGAATGTTTTTCGAATCTCAATGTCGCATTTAAAATGTTTATGACAATATGTGTGTCAGTTGCGTCATGGAAAGGAGTTTTAGTAAGCTTAAATTAATTTAAAACTACTCGCGGGCAACAATGACGAAAAAGATGCTCAACAATGTGGGAATTTCAACAATTGAACATGAGGCGACCCAGCAAATAAATTTTAATAACGCTTTCAGAGAATTTTCAGCTTTAAAAGCTACGAAGAAGACGTTATATTAAAGTTTTCTACTTTTTTTTTAACAATGTGAATAAGTAGATACATTAATTTTTGTTCTTCTTTTGTAAATGTTTTATTTTAATTTAAATAAAGAAATCGCAATATACGGATTAGCGGCATTCCAATTATTTTACTGTTTTACATCCTGGGGGTGACACCATATTTGCCGCCCCAGGTGCCACCCATGCTAGCTACGCTACTGCTCCTTATCACAGCAGCGTTTGCAATCGTGTTAAAACAAAATTTAGCATAGCAATTGAACGTGACATTGTAATGTTAAGAAATTCAGAAAAAGTGTCCTGCAATTATGTCAGTCTGTCTGTATGTTATATTGATCTACAACCTTTTCCTCAAATTTTTCAGTAAGGGTGTGTGGGGCAGTTTACAGAGGAGTTGTTGGAATTGAGCCTCTAGGTCTGGAAATAACAGCACCTGCCATACGGTGCACTGCAATAAGTCCCGTGGCAATAACACCCGTGTTTCTTACTTCCTCTTTGTTCGGAAGTTAGTACCTAGGGGTTATTTGGATAATGAAGAGGCAGTAAGCTCCGCGGGCCTTAGTTCCTTTTTCTGTAAACTCAAATACCATTTCGTAATGAAAAGAAGTCTCACCCTTTATATTTCAACTATATTTCTTATAACGCGGTTGGTTCGCTCGAATTTTTCTTAAGTTCAACCACAAGCCCATATTACCCGGAAGCAGATTTAGTTTGCTTTCCTCTTCTAATGGATAGAATAATGAAGCTAAAAGCGAAGCGGAAAAAATTTTCCAATGAAGTATGGAAGATTTTTTCCGGTTCATCATTCTATCCTTAAGTTAAAAGCGAAGCGAAGCGAACGAAGTTAATCCAAATTTTGGAGCTTTGTCTTTCGGTACTTCAAAATATTTTCTCAAAATGGCAACAGACATGGGCCTTAGTTCTTTACTTTGGTGAGTCTTATTGCTTCTTTAAAGTGGAAACAAAGCTTCTGGGTCTTATTTCCAGATTTTTGGACAATAAGACCAATGGGTTTTATTCCTACTTATGTATCCTCAATTGTTTTTGAGTAGGATGTTTTCCTTACTTTGCCATGACTTTTTGTTATTTAGTTCAACGTTGAAGAACTTATCGAGATTAAATTTCTTTGTCATTCTATCTCGAAAGATATCAATAAGTGATAGTTCTTTTGACATTTTATGTCTTTTGCCTGATTTTAGGACGCTAACTATTCCTTTGACGAGCCTAACCAACGTTGCCATGCTTCTTCTGACCGGGTGCAGAGGTCTAGAAACACTTCTAAATCTTCGGTTGGACAACTTCTCATTCCTCCTGATATGCATTTGCACACAAGTCTTTGTACTTTTCCCAGTGCCTTTATGGTGGTTACCTGGTCGGTTTTCTTTTTCAAACTAACGCACCATAGGTAAGGGTCAATCTAACTATCATTTCGTACATCTACCAAATAGTGCTGCAATTCTTTTGCATAGCACTAGGGTTTTTGAAGTTTTTCGGTTGCGGCTTGTAATGGCTTTTTCAACGAGAGTTTGCCTAAATGATCACCTCTTTCGTTAGCTCGATTTTTACTCAGGCCAGTAATAGTCTTCTTTTGTTAAATGGCACAGTAGTGGTTATGGTAGGGTTAATTGCTACCGATATACACAGTTTTTTGTGATTGCCCAGCCCCTCTTCTGCATTACATCGCATTGGTTTTCTTCGAATTTCCCACAGTCTATTAGCGTTATGTAATCAGCATACGGCATACCCAATGCAACTTTAACTACCCCTGGCATAGATTGTGTTTCTACCGTTCTTGTGCTGGCCATTGCAGCAAACCTTTGTGTCTTTCTTCTGTAGTGCTTTGTTAACGGCCTCGTGCGATGTGTTATCAAAGGCACCTTCAATGTCCGAGAAACAACCATCGCTGTTCCTTTTGAGTCAACTATTATTTTTGGATAGTGGTAGGGAATTTCCCGAGAATCTTCCTGCTCTGTATGTATTATGTCATGTTTTAAGTGGATTATTTACTTGAATTTCTGGGAAAGCTCTGTTCATCGAGAAATTTACGCTCACTTGAATCACAAGCTCTGTGAGAACAATTATTTTAACGAAATATACTCAACTGAAATAATTTCAACGATTTTCAAAATTAGAGCTGAAATTTGAAGATTTACCAATTTTTTGCTCTCTGTGTAATCTACGAGAAAGAGAGAACATATATCATTTTCTGGGTAGGTGTCCTATTTTGATTGAGTTCAGAATGGGAAAAGAATATTAGAGGAAGCGGATATGAGAACTATTTTGAATGGATCCGATTGGAAAAAATGTACTGCTATTGTCAATGATCTTTAAAATACAGAAAATCAATCATAGAAGAAACTTTTTAATAACAATGTTATTGCAACCTTGTCAAACTTGGGCAGACGGCATTATAAAACCATGTCTTTGACTTAAATGTATTAAACATAAAATTGTTATCATAAGCAAATTGAAGGAAATAAATAAACTTTATCTATCTTATCTGTCTATCTATCTACGAGTATCTACTAGAATTTCTGATCTTAAGAAACTGTCAATGACTTTCTCCGTAGTTTTCAGTACAAAGGATGTTAGGCCAATCTGAAAAATTTATGATTTTCTGCTCGCGTTCATGGAGTGGGGTTGTTCCCTAGAGCCAGGCTGTTTCTGATAATTTTCAGCAAGTGCAATAGCATAACTTCTTTCTTCATCTGTATTAATGCAAGAAAAATGCTATATATGCGTGGACATTTAAAGTGTTTTGAAGAGTGTGACAAGGATACGAAGCTTAAGCAAGTTGTCTAGTGATAGTGAGATACCATATATGTTAAAGGAGAACTAGGAGATATGGTCGTAACGGCTAATGCCAAAAATATAGCGAGCTACATTGTTATATAAAACGTTCATCTTTCGATGGCTGATGCTGTCAAGCTTGACAAAAATTTCGCACCCATACGTAAGACGGGGAATAACCAGAGATTTTTCTAGCATTTTTCTTGTGCTTAAGGGAATAAAATCGTATGCCACAAATCGGAGAACTCCATAAATATGCCTTTCCAATAACTTGATTGGTGAGGTCATTCCAACTAAGGGTCCTATTGAAACAAATACGAAGGTTATTTGCCATTTTAACATACTGAATTTTTGGGTTACCTAGTAGAGTATCCGGATAGTTAGATAGGTAGAGTGTTTTTCTAGAGATGACTAGACATTTTCTTTTTTTTTTGGGGCTTAAGCTAAGACCATATTTTATGGACCAATTTCTAATCGAGGAAAGATCCTCATTTATCCTGGCTACACAGTCATCAACCTGGTCCAAATGTCAGTTACTCATCACTTGAAGGTAGTCAGCAAATAGATGTTCATGGCAATGCACAGTGCGGCCGAATGCCCAAAGTGCGGCCAAAAGTCCAAAAAAAAAGTTTCTGTTTAGGGTTTTTTCTCCCTTGAGTTGGCTGCAATGATGCTTCAAGAAACTAAAACCGTTCATAGTGATGACTCATTCGTCATGCCTCTCCCTTAAGCTCAGTTGGAATGTGGCCTTCGCTCTAGCTTCCCTATATAGTTAATAAACTGTGAATGGTAAAAAAGGTGTAAAATTGTGTGTAATAAAGAAAATCAAAAAAGCTAAAATTTAATCCAATTCTGAAAGTGAGTAGAATATGTAAAAAAAGTACTAATTATCAATTGTTAAGTAGTGAATTAGGGAAAACATAAACAATAGTGTAATTTTTTCACAAAATTTTTCCGAAAATTTAACTTTTCAAATAATACTGCATTAAAACGCTGCAAAACGCTGTTTTGAAACCATATTTTAATGATAGTTGAATGTATTGTCTACCAAATAAAAAAAGATTCAGCTGCCAAGAGCTGCCTATTCAAATTTTATACCGTTTTTTCGAAATCAAATTGATAGTGAGCTCCATCAGTACCTGACGATGATAAAGAACCGGAAAGTTTAATTCTTCTGCCTTAGAGTCAGAAGCTGACGTAGATGCGGATTCCTACGAAACCAATTTCTAACTGTAATATAATTAGCCTACCAGTCATCAGTTTTCTACATTCAGTAAAAAAAAAAATAATCATCAACGAAAAAAAAGAGAACGTTATATTTTAATCGCGAATAACTTCTGAAGGAAGCACTTTGTGAAAAAGTGTAAAAATACTTTTTTTTTAGAAAATTAAATTTCCTTTCAGAAACAAGCTTGCAATTTTTCACATATTGATTTGTACGTGAGTTGAGAAACTCCAAAATAAAAGAGAAAAATCAAAAAAACATACCATTTTTCAAAGCTTGATTACTCGGAAACGGTTAGTCTGAGAAAATTTTTTAAAAAGACCTTTTTAAAGGAAATTTAATTTTCTACAAAAAAATTTGTCGCTTAATTTGTTGGGCTCAAAGTAATTGAACAGTTTGGACGGTCAACTAAGGTTAGGTCTAAGAAATATAAAATACGATTGATAGACCTCTAAATACTTTTTTTTTTAGCTCAAACTTTTTTGGATTTTTTTTTTTTAGCTATCCCAAACAATATTTTCAATATGGATTTTGAAACAAAAAAAATTTTTTTTTTCTCAGTCTAGTGTATAGGGAGGGGGTGGCAATATGTATTAGGTATGGCAATATGATGCTATATTAGACCCACCATCTTGAATTTCGTAATTCTGACAATGGATTCGTAATCAGCGACCCCAAAAACCCCCGACTACAAGATTTCAGGTCGATCGTTAAAGTTTTGGAGTTTTGGCCGCACTTTGGGGATTCGGCCGCACTGTGCGTAAAAGATTCGGTATTTCGTTAACAAAGATTGAAAAAAGTATTGGACCTAAGATTGAACCCTGTGGAGCTCCAGTGGATATGTGCAAAAAGTTTGAAATTCTATTTCCCAAAACAACAGCCTATGTCGCCTATGAGAGAGATACGAAGAAATAAGTCTCACAGCATCAGAAGAAAGCTTGTAAATTGAAGAAAGCTTTTGACATAGAACATTGTGGTTGATGGTATCGAAAGCCTTTGAGTAATCAAGGAGAACGGGAAAGAAATGTTTGTTGGCATCAAGAGCTTTTCTTGCCCTTTCAACAACCTCTAGGAGTACCTACCGTTGTACTGCTATGGTCTGCACGAAATTCTGATTGCTTTAGGGCTAAAAGATTGTTTTCTTGGAGGTAACGAGATAATTGCTTCTTCATAATTTTTTCAACTTTTGACAGGAACGAAAGGATGGCGATTGGTCGGAACTCTGTATTGTTACTGTTTTTTTATATTGGAATGATTTTGGAACTTTTCCATTGAGCTGGGAAAATACTCTTAATGAGAATGGAGTTGAAGATGTATGTTATGTACGGCAAGATCATAGGTAACATTATTTTAAAGAAAGTTGGGTGTAAATTGTCGAAGCCCATAGCATTAGACTTTAACGAAAGAAAACTTTCAACTACATCCTCAGTGCTAATACAGGAGAAGCCAAATACATCTTCAATTTGCGTTTCCGCCGAAATTTCGTGTGTCGGTAACATTCGGGTTTCACAAGGTAAAGGAATCGCCGAAACAAAATTGTTGTTTAAGGCGTTGCAATCCAGCTCATCGATATTCGAAGAACTAGGCTTGCTTACGGTTTCTTTCAAGTTCTTCCACAGTTTACGGCCACTCAAAGAAATATTAAGTCGACCTTGATACCAGTCAACTTTGGCGTTTCGAATGAGACGAACTGTAAGATTTCGCAAGCGCGATATATTCCAAATCTTCCAAAATCTTGAAACGTTTCCACTCGGATCTCACGAGTAAACCAAGGACATTGACCGTATTTGTCCTGTTGCTAGCATGCCTCCTGATCAGTGAGTAATGATCCTTGATCCTCATTTTCTGCGAAGCTATCGTCAGCATATTTTCAAGGGCGTACACCTTCTCACAAAAATTATCATATTTTAAAACTATAAACTTCAAGTTTCTGTTTGCTTTCTGCTTCACTCTCTCACATTCTTCACAAAGATACAGTCCATTTGAAAAGTCACAAAATTTTTTGTTTTGTGTTTCTTAGTTTTTCCAGCAGTGCAGTCTTACCTCAAGTCTTAAGCTTTATTGCTTATCATGGCATTGGCATGCCAATTTGCGAATGTTTAAGAATTTATAAGTTCACAAAGCATTTTTATACTCCAAACAAGAGCTACAACTGCAACTTTTTCTGTGTTCTTTTACAATTGACCCTGTGGTATTTGCTTACAAATTATTTACTCATGTTTGTTTAGAGTATGATACACCGTTTGAGACTATTAATAGCTTTTCTGCACTCTGTTCTGTAAATATTATTACTTTCGAACATTATGCACTTTGTTTTGTTTGGCCTCTGTTTGTGGCAGGAATGTAAATTACAATATTTTGCAATTATAATTTTCGTGTTCTCGGATGAATTTGCATTCAGCACTTCGACTAGATACCATACCACTTATTAAGACTACCAACCACACCTTTGGTTTGGAAATAGCAGAAGCATTTAAGTCCTTATCGTGCCAACAGCAGCAAGAATAAGTTTTATTCGTGTACGGGTGTTATTGGGCAGCCTAAATTACATTTTCGACTTGTTAGGTTGTCTGGCAAAACACGAAGAGAATTAATTAAAAACTTTGTTCCGTTTTTAGAACATGGAAAATATGCACGAGAGGGAACAGATTAAACCGAATCACTGGAAGGTATTTCTACATCCCACAGTCATAGTGCTATGAGCTCGAAACAATTGAAGGCATTTAGATTGATATGAAAGAATTTCGTTTTTTGAGAAAAGAGAATGTGGCAGAGAATGATTGATTTCTAAAGAAAAATGGAGTGTAACAGTGTTTCTTCTACATACTCGTAGGTTCGTCAATAGGAAGGCAGGTGAATTTTTTCGATGGAATGCCTATAATGGAAAATGAAGGACAGTGTTAAAAGTGGCACTTGACAAGGATGTAAATTGGAGTGATACATTTTAATTTGAAGGCTATCCTGTTATAAATTTGGAACATCAGGAATTGTAGAGTAGCCATGCCTATTTTTAGCTACAGTGAAAAGACAAAACGTCGCAAATTTGGAAATATCAAAATTTGTATATCGATTCTGAACGGCTAATTGAGAAAGCGCTTTTTATAGCATGAAAATACTATCGATGGAATTGCCAATTCCTCACGAATGGGAATACTCGGATAGACAATTGACGTTAGTATTTTTGCACTGTAAAGCGTCAGCGAAGAGAAGGACGGGAATAAGTTGATTTGAAATCGTTTACAGCAATTGAAGCTAATGAAGTGGTCGAAATCTGGTCCTTTTTGTGGTACCCGTGGCTTGATGGTTAGCATGTCTCCCTGTTAACCCAGAAGCTCGTGGTTCGAATGACAACAGATGTAAAAATATTTTTTTATCGCCATGAAACACGCTATCTCCATTGGCCGTTCTCGGAACCGTTAGAAAATTCTAGATCCCCTTCATTCCCTCACAAGCCATGGTTGCGAAAACTCCGCTAGGCCCTGGGGCTCCTCACTCAGTTGTGCCACCTTATTTATTTATTTTACTTAAGTATACGCTTTTCTTGATCAAGTCCTGGGGCTTTTGAGTCCGAAATCATAACATAAAAATTACCCTAGTTCAAAACCAATTCCATTGCTTTTGAATATTTGTAAATCGTAATGCATGGGAAAAACAGAGTCTTGCGAAGCATTCCATATTCGGGTAGTGAGACTAAAATATGAACCTCTGTAACTCACGCCCAAAGTTGGGCTCAAAGAAATGCTGATGAGCGAGGCGGGTGTTTCAGGTGAGGAAAGCAGCCGTTAATTTCACTTGAACATCATCATATCAAGTAGGCGCAGATATATGTTTGAGGAGCACCTGAGCAAATATCGGCGCTATACTCTAGTTTTGGACGTATGGATGTTGACTTTATAAATCAGAGGGGGTGAAAATTTCCTGTATCGTCTCAAAAAATCTGAGCACTTTGCCAAATATCTACGTTACGTTGCGTTAAGGTGACGCTACAGTTCGGGCCAGACCAGGGCCTCAACCAACATGCTTCTCCAGCCAGCATGGTCCCTAGCTAGCCGCCTCCAGTTTTGCACGCCAAGTTGGTTGAGGTCCTCTCCTACTTGCGTGCGCCACCTGAGTCGCGGTCTTCCTCTACTGTGCCGTCCCTCGGGATTGGATTCGAAGACTTTCCGGCCGGAGCATTGGTGTCCATTCGCTCTACATGACCCAGCCATCTAAGCCGCTGGACCTTTACTCGTTTGACAAGGTCAATGTCACTGTACAGCAGCTTTCCATCTATGCGGACGGGACCAAAAATCACCCGAAGAATTTTTCTCTCGAAGCATCCTAGAGCGTTCTCCTCTACCTTTGACAAGGTCCATGCCTCTGCGCCATATATAAGAAGAGGGATGATAAGTGTCTTATACAGGGACACTTTAGTTGCTCGAGAGAGGACTTTACTACTCAATCGCCTTCTTAGTCCGAAGAAACAGCGATTGGCAAGAGTTATTCTTCGTTTGATTTCAGCGCTGGTGTCGTTGTCTGAATTAATAGCGGCGCCTAGGTAGACAAAGTCTTTAACTACCTCAAAGTTATAGCTGTGTATCGTGACGTTCTGTCCAAGACGTCGGTGTTGGGTGTCCTTTCTTGATGATAACATATACTTGGTCTTGCCCTCATTGACCACTAAGCCCATCTTCTTCGCTTCCGTCTCAATGCTCACAAACGCTCCGCTGACATAACGCTGCGTTCTTCCAATCATGTCAATATCGTCGGCATATCCAAGCAATTGAACGGATCTTTGAAAGATTGTGCCTCTTGTGTTGACGTGGGAGTTTTGCACTATTCTTTCAAGAACGATGTTGAAGAAGTCGCATGACAGTGCATCATCTTGCCTAAAACCTTTTTTGAAATCGAATGTTTCGGTGAGATCTTTTCCGACCCTGATGGAGCAGCGTGCGTTCTCCATCGTCATTCTACACAAGTTTGGTAGGAATGCCTACTAGACATGTCTCTATATAAATCTTCTCTAAAGATGATGTCATACGCGGCCTTAAAATCGATAAAAAGGTGGTAGGTATCGATTTGAAGTTCCTGGATTTTTTTCAAGATCTGCCTTAGTGTGAAGATTTGCTCTGTGGTGCACTTTCCTGGTCTAAAGCCGCACTGATAAGGACCTATCAGGTTGTTGACGAATGGCTTCAGACGCTCACACAATACGGCAGAGCGGATCTTATATGTGATATTAAGAAGACTGATACCTCTGTAGTTGGCGCAGTTCAGAGGGTCTCCTTTCTTGAGGACCGAGGAAACAATGCTGAGGTTCCATTCATCGGGCATGCTTTCTTCCAACCATATTTTGAGCAGGTCATCGCCTGCCACTTAAAACAATTCGGCAGTGAGGCCATCAGCTCCAGCAGCTTTGTTGGACTTTAGCTTAGATACTGCTGTCTTCCCTTCGTTCAGGTCGGGTTGGCGGTATTGTTGGTCTACGTCGCCTAAATCAAATGGTTCTATCTCTCTAACAGCGGAATTGGGTTCATCATCGCCTTCAAATATGTGGGCATTCCAACAACGATCATTGTTTAGAGACATACCGAGTACTGACATTTTTTCGGTTTTTTGGATGCAAGTACCATTCATGGATAATGGCAATGGGGCGATGTTGAATTCAACTCGGTTTTTACTACCCAATTTAACAATGCTGTCAAGGTCAGGTTCAACGAGCTTATCATACACAAACGTTTCTGTTCCGCATCCAAAGAGCAAGGAAGTAAATTTGGAAACAAAATATGAGAAACTGAGGGTTTAGCAAAACAATGGAGAGGCCGACATGAAACCATCCAACACAACTTGTCGGAAACTAAGTTTCTAATCCAACGAAGAAGAGAGTCGTCGATATCAAAAGCACGCACTTTCGATAAGAGAGCTTTATCAAAAACTTTATCAAATACCTTAGAAACTATCAAGCGCCTTCCCAATTGGCTTTCTTATATTTTCACCCAATTCTTTTAGGCACTTTATATTTTTTTACAGTGACTAATGCATCACTGGGGATGAGAAGTGAAAAATGAGTCGAGAGTGTTGGCCGCATATCCTTCAATATCTGGAAGCCGAGTGGGCTCGTCAATAGGTTGAGTCAGATGGTTCAATTCAGCGAAAATCTTAATCCTAATCTGGCCAGAATGACGAAGCCAACCACAACTAGAATTGTGGACGTCGCCCTCAATTGCGATTTCAGTGCGAAGATAATGACAAAGATTTCTTAATATACAGTCGGATAGTGCATCAAGGAGGTTTCTGACAATGAACGATGACGATGACTATGGACGGAGAACTTCAAATTGATTATAAAAAAAACAACATTTCTTATTTCAGTTCATTTTTTACACAACTTTTTTGAACATTCAAGAACGATTTAAATATATGTACGGTATTATTTCATTTGTTAGTCTAACTACAGTTAAAATATTATTACACAGTCGAATTATACTAAGCCTAGCAAAAATAAATATTTAGATTATTTGCAGCAACCTGTGTTCTTGAGTAAGCCTTAACTTTTCAAAAACCCAAGAAGATTTTTAACTAACCAATCATCAGAGTACATCAAGTGCTCTCCATCTAATTCAAGAAATATAAGTTTACCTTCGGCATCCATTTGTGCAAGTCCAAGTTTATCCTACGAAAATTCAAACTTTTATCTGTGATGGTTTCATTGATTTATTTTGGTATAAAGTTAAGGATACAAGTACCTCCACATATAACTTGCTCTTCCGCAACGGCATTATCTTTGTGTCCTGTCCAGGTGCATAAAACTCAAACCAATGAGTATCTCTTGGTTGTGTTATAGAATCATTCCGAAATTTAACCATCACAAATCTAAAGAGCAATAAAATGCAAATGAATGTGGTTTTAGTTTGCAAAGTGTAGGCAATTGAATTAATACTTTTTTCTGTTTACTTTACCTTTCAAGTCTCCTCAAGTTTCGAGAATATTTCTCGTTTTTCCTTGCTTCGTTGTTAATGTTACTCAGAAATGTACTTTGCCATTTGTACATGGATTCATTGAATGGATCATGCCAATAGGTTGCCGGAACGAGTTGTTTTTGAATGGAACTATACCAAAGTAGTTATAGCGTGTGTATGATCTTAGCTCAGCAGCTTAAGATACGTACCTCTTATAAGCCCCGAGAAATAAAAAATGTTTTATTAGATCACAAATTCTTTTCTGTAGTGAATGGCAGTTAGGGATTCCGTAGACTCCCTGATGAGGTGTGGCAAGTGTAATTAGGTTTTTCATTGGTGGGTCAGGACATCGTTGAGCGACTGCTCTCCTAGGTAAAGAAAAAACTCATCTGTTAAAGGATGTTGAAATCAAATTGACGGTAAAAAGCCTTACAAAAAAATACCTCCTTGAGAAAGACCAATAGCGTTATAACCATCTGAGAGCTGCAGGTCGTCTTTAAGACTTTTACAAGCTATGGAGACCTACAAAAGTATATTTTACAAGGAGGTGAAAAGAAGGAATCAACGAACAGTTTTATAAAGTAAGTTTCTGACACCTGTCCGGTTCTCTGTGTGTGTGAGCGATCACTCGTCTCTTTCGTACACTTGTAATGTAACATCTTAAAAATTGGCTACAAAAAATTTTGTTTTTTTTTCTTATGTTTATATACAGGGTGTTGCCTGTTGATGCCAGTATTTGACTGTTGATTTACCACCGATTAAAAGCCCGGCACATCACAACCTCCCCTGAAGTGGTTGACGGTTTAAGAAAAAAATTCTACCATGTGAAAAACTATTATTATATTCAAAGGTACATCACGTTCAAATGTGCCCCCTCTCCCCTATTTCTTATTTTTTTTATAATTAGCGTGCACATCAAGATAGCCCCTTGATAAGCCCTTATAATGTTATAAAAACACAGTGCAACTATTAAGGAAAAAATGGAGAGTATTTTAAAGGAGACACCGATGCACGTTGCTTTTAAACCTTTGTGAATCATAAAGTAAGGGAAAAGGTAGGTAGAGCTTTCCACATTCGGGTGTTTCGACTAAGAAATGAATCTCTTTACTCGACTGTAAGACCGAAGTTGGGCTCATGGTAATACTTATGAGCATTCCTGTCGAGGCGGGTGTTGCGGTTAAATTGTTTCAGGGGAGGAATGCAATTGGCTATTTCACTAGAGCACTGTTTATAGAAAAAGCAATAAAAGAGACTGAGACAGGTAAAGTTCCGATGATGTTCAAGAGAATCAATCGATTCTACAATTGAACTATCACTATCACACTTTATCACACTTATTAAACTTAACGCTCTTTTTTGCAATCTATCGAGTAGGCGAAGAGATGTTTGAGGATTGACCAAATAGGGGAATTGTAACCTACGACGGATGTGAGCTTTATAAATTGAAGCCAGATCAGAAGGGATGAATAATTTGCTGCATCTTCTTAAGTAACTTAAGCATTTAGCAGCATTATTGGTGAGATGAAATATGTGGTCAATGGTCATTCCAACGAAGATCATCGTTTGCACACAATCTGAGTACTGACAGCTTTTCGATTTCTTGGATGCAGGATTCATAGATTGGCAGTAGGAGAATGTTAAGCTTTAACGACAAATGAAGACATTGAGTTTTCGAAGAATTCAACTCGTTTTTTACTACCCCATTTAACAATGCTGTGAAGGTCAGAACTCAACAAGCTACTCATATGCAACCGTTTCAGTTCCACAGCCGAAGAGCAATGAATTGAATTTGGAAACGAATATGAGAAGCTGAGGGTTGAGTCCTCAGCAAAATAATTGAGAGGATTAGAAGTCTTAGACAGGAGGTCATTTATGAAAATGAGGAAGAGAGTCGTAGTCAAAACGGAGCTCTGGGGCACACTAGCATTTAAAAAGTGGGTATCAGATCAGACTTGAATCCATCCGAAACAACTTGTATTGAACGGTCGGAAAGGTGATTTCTAATCCAACGAAGAAAAGACTCATCGATACCAAAAGCACGCTTGATAAGAGAGCTTGATGCCACTCTTATCAAATGCCCTAGTAATATCAAGTGCAATAATTCTACTTTTCGCAACACATTGTAAAGATTAGTTCCACTTTTCGGTGAGATAGGCCATCAAATCACTAGCAAATCTTTTGGTACGAAAGCCGCACTGTCCGTCATTAAGAAGCTCTCGTTTTATAAGATGTTTCATGAGTTGGACGGTTTATCAACGCCTCCGAGACCTTGGAATAAGGGACGTTAATGCAGTTGAACGGTATTTGGAAGGGGAGGAAGGTTCTCCTTTATGAGGGATGGACTGGACAAATGCAGTTTTCCGTCTGCTCAGGAAGAACCCAGAAGAATAAGATAGATATGAAAGCTTACGCAGTGGTTTTACCAGCGTGGAAGATCACTTCTTCAGAATAACGGCGGGGATACTATGTGGACCCGGGGATCTATGTATATTAAGATCTCTTACGACTTGATTTTTACCTTCTTGGTTTTTTAAGTAAAATAAATTAATTTGGTGAATGGTTTTTGTGTACTCAAGTCTCAAAGTCTTAGGGCCAGTTGCTCAATCGAATCATAAATTTAAGTTGTACATAAAGTTCTATTTTAGTATGGGGATTTTATGTTGAACTTAAGAATTCCGGAACGTCCCATACAAAAATTAAAACTTTATGTAGAACTTAAATTTATGATTCGATTGAGCAACTGGCCCTTATTGTCTTATTAAGGGTCAGCTTTATTCAAATAATCCGACACAGAAAACAGAACGTAAAAATCAGTTTGAGTAATTAAAATAATCGAAAGTTTAATTTTTCCCAAAAAAAAACAACAATTTTTTGGCTTTTTCCCTGATTGGACTTTATTCTCTGGCCAAAAATTAATTTTCTGAAAAAAATCCTTCAGTTCTTTTAGTTTCTCAAAAGAGAGGAAAAGTGACTTTAATTTTTTTTTTTTTTTTATTTCTTAAAACGAAGAAAGATTTTCTCCTTTAATTTTCTGTGTTTGACTCGAAAACTCATTAAAATATTGAATATTTAAAAAAGAAGTAACCCTTTATATCTCAAACTTTTGCAAAAATTTTATTTCAAAAAAAAAATTATTTTTTTTGAGACTTGATTATATTCAGAAACTATTCACTACATTGACTTGAACTAAATAGTATTTAAGGAATGAAGTATAAATTTTAAGAAACACTTTAATATGTGGTAGTTTTAACAGTTTTTTTAATAAAATCAATTAAAATATGTCCCTCCCGCCTAAACGGAGGGAGATACCTCTCCTTTTAAACGATTTTCTTCTTTTCTTGCCCCAACCCATCGGTCCTGGGATTTTTCCACATCTTATGCAAAACACCCTATACATTTATAAGAAAAACGAATATTTTAAGGTACTTTTTTACAAATCTGTCAACATAGCGCCACTTTTTTATGTACATACTCAGGAATAACCGCCTTACTTTTTTGAATTTAAAAATTTTTCGGCGGTTAGCAAATCAACTGCATGTGTTTATAAGAACTCCACCTAAAATTTTGGTGAAAGCTTCGGACAGTTTTCAACTGTCGTAAATTCCGTATCCAAGTTTTGTTAAGGTTTGTAGAGGAAATTCCTTACAGCACCAATAAAATCATCAAATTTAACAATAAAAAACATCTTACCTGAATATCGGGATGCAAATATATCGAATTTTGATATTCATCCCACGGAGTGTAGCCGATCCTTATTCTTTTCACATACACGCCCTCAATGTTGTCCTCTATGAGTCTCTTAATAGAATTTGGATTCCCATCCGATGTATCCCCTATCAATATGGAAGCATCAAATAGGTATGTTTGTACAATCAATTCAATCAATCACTTTTCAAATAAATCAGTACCACTTCCATGCCAAATCACTACCGGGGTTGGATTCCCAAAACACCAGACACTTCGCCAAATTCCAATAAATAACCAAAAATATATCATGGATGTCATCGGCCGACAGTTAAATTCACCGTCACCTGTAGGAACGAATGCTAACTTAGTAATGAGGTGCTTTTTTGATGTTAAAAGTTGTTGTCGAAAGTTTATTTGGTGTACCTACCTACATAACGTACTTATCAAAACGAAAACAAATGAAGCAGCACAAAAGTTAATGAACCTGAAAGTTATTGTTCTCAAAATTTACTGTGAGAAATATTTGGCTGTAGATTTGCATAAGACCTATCAAAACAAAACAAGTGACCATTGTTTTGTTGGTCATATTTGGTAATGTATGTCTTGAGGCCGATTTGCAAATAGAAGAAGTCTGCACTTATTTTTAACTAGTGAAAGTGAAGAGAGTGAAACGTGTTCAAAATAAAAATAATAAAAAGTGGGGACACCGCACCTTCTGGTGTTTTAATTTTTTATTTAAGGTACAGATTTGAGTGGAATACAATCGAGTCCAAATAAGGATTAACTTCAAAAGTGTTTAGGGAGTATGAAAAAGCGGGCTTATGAACGAACATTATGAAACAAAAATTATCTAATCAAAAATAGTTTAGGCAGCGCGCAAAGAATTGGCTAAGTATTTGAGCACAAACTTTATTCAAGATAAGTATAATCGAGTCAGTATGAAAATGAAAAAGTAATTTGCCGTTCAAACTTTGGGGTAGCTTAAGATTTTTTTAGAAGAAATTCTCTCCTTTGGGAAGAAGGGGATGAGGTTATTCATTTAGGCGGTATTCTTTGGAGATAAGGTATTAAGTAGGAGATTTTTTTTTTAAATACATAGGTTGTTTGCTGCTGGTATATCCATAAAACGTTGCATCTGTCATATGATCAATTCAGTCACTGAGGTTTTGAAGTGATTAACTAGTTACTAACTAGTTGCTAACTAGTTAATAAAAATTAGCAGTAAAAACATAGCAACAAATTAGTGCCTCTGTTCTGTTATTGCCTCGATAAAAGCAGGCGATAAACGTTGGAAAATGGAACGAAATTCTATGAAATTAATAGGTTTTCGTTCCATTTTCCACCGTTTATCGCCTGCTTTTATCGAGGTGATAGTTACAGGACAGAGGCAAAGGTCTCAAAAAAGGGATATTGAAAAGTAAGTTGAAATTTTCGATGAAATTTACCGAAGCATAAACGTTGCCAGTAGAGTGATGGTCCGCATGTTTGCCTGTTACCCGGGAGGTTCGTTCAAATACCAGCAGAAGCAAAAATGTTTTTCCACAGGTCTAGCGCGGTATTGGTCTTCCGATAGTAAAATTATTGCCATGAAAAGCGCTTTCTCGATAAGCCATTTGAAATCGGCAGAAAACTGAAGATCCTATAATTCACAGGGCATGGTTGTAAGAAATGTGCTAAGAACTGGGTCACCACGCTCTGTTGCGCCACCCTATTTATTTGATATAGGTAGAACGGTGGTGATCTTGGCGTAATGTTTAGATGTCTATCTATTACGTAGGAGCTCAAAGTACAAATTCCAGAAATATCCAATGTTTACAAAAAATATCACTTTTTGCAAAGGATAAGCAAGCCCTCCTAGAATAATTAAGCTCCATAAAAGGCACTTTCTTAGCCAAACATTTCTTTCTTCTTTTTAAGCGATTATCGCCTAATGTTCCTCAAAAGATTTTTTCATGTAACTTCGCTTTCAGCCATCGATGGATAGCTACTTAACTATCGTCTTACAAATTTAAATGGTTTTTCAGGTTCTTAAACACCTACTTGGAATTCAGACGATAGTTTTCTTAAAAGTTATCTCAATAAATTAATAACTTCAAAAAGAGAATTTTTCTATTTTTCTCTTTATTTTATTTTTTGGTTAAATCCATCGAGAAACTTTACAAACTAAAACAAAATAAAACGAAACTCTTTTCCCATCAATAATGTTGAAGCAGAAAGTTCGGTGATTGCAGAAAAGTTCAACAGTTTTTTTTTGTTGAAAGTATAAATACTATAAGTAATTCAATACCCCTTGTACATAACCATCATTTTAATAACCAGTTTATACAAATCTCAACCAATTTTAAATTTAATGAAATAAATCTCATAGAACTAAAGAAAATTTGTAAATCCATCAACACCAAAATTGCTTTCAACTTGAATATTAATATAATTTTAGATTCTTTTGATACAATAGGTCCTACTATAGTGAAAATTGTAAATAAATCTTTTATAAATGGTGAATTCCCAAATAACTTAAAAGAATCTATAGTTATACCCATCCCAAAAGAATCAAAAACAAATGTCTGTGAAAAGTTTAGACCAATAAACATGTTACCCATTTTAGAAAAAATAATTAAAAAATGTGCATTATGAACAGTTCTACAAATATGTTTGTGATAATAAAATATTAATTGAAAACCAATCAGGATTTCGACACATACATTCATGTGAAATGGCTCTTAACTGGCTCATATTGAACATGAAAGAAGAAAGACATTGTGGTAATAAAACAGTTACAGTTTTTTTAGACTTTCAAAGAGCTTTCGAAACTATTGACCGCAACAAACTTATAATAAAATTGAATAAATACGGTGTTAGTGACAATGAACTTAATTGGTTTGAATCGTACCTATCCGGACGAACTCAAAAGACTTGTGTTTATAACTCAACATCAAGTTCCGTGGAAACGCGGTTTGGAGTACCTCAAGGGACTATACTTGGTCCACTGTTGTTTTAAATCTACATCAACGACATAAGTACTGTTTTAAAAAACTCAAAGATAGCGTTATTTGCTGATGATGCACTAGTGTTTGTGAGTGGTAAAGATGTAAATGAACTTGTAACAAAGGTAACAGAAGATTTGAATGAGATCTGTGTTTGGTTAAAAGTAAATAAACTTAAAATAAATGTTAATGAGACGAAATGCATGCTTCTAAATAGTGATGAACTGATTAATATATCAATTGATGGTGAACAAATTGAACAGTTTATACGAAATAAAATATTTGGGTGTTATATTGGACAATAAACTTTCATTTAAAAGTCACTTTACTCATATAGCTCAAAAAGTATCTAAAAAAATATCTTTCCTTATGAGAATACGTAAAAACATAACATAACGTTATTATGTGCAATAAATATATATAACACAATAATTAAGCCTCATTTCGATTTTTGCTCAACAATATTGTTTCTAGGTAATAATGAACAAATTAACCGATTTCAATTGCTACAAAACAGGGCTATGCGCATCATTCTCAAATGTAGCTACTACACCTCTGTACAATGGATGTTATCGTGTCTCAAATGGATGAATATTAAACAGAGAGTAACATTCAACACATTACTCTTTGTTTACAAAATGAAGCATAAATTGTTACCGGAATATTTCACGTCAAATACCAACTATGTAAGAGAGGTGCAACCATACAATCTCAGATCTAATGATGACTTCAGACTTCAACTGTATAGAGACGTGCGATCCCAAAATACAATATTTTATCGTGGACTTAAGTTATTTAATGAATTACCACAATCAATTAAAAGTGAAGTTAACTTTAATAGCTTTAAAAAGAAACTAACAATGCACATAAAAAACCAAACATTGTAAATATACATACATCAAGGCTAATAGTTAATATTGTATACAAAAATAATTTTAAATTGTAAATCAACTAAATAAATTATACATACATACATACATACAAAAACATAGATAGAAAAGCGGTAGAAACCGAAATTTACTAAATTCGCACAACTTCGTTTCAGTTTTCATAGCTTTTCAAGGGATTTTACACATGCCAAAGTTCAAGGAACATTTAAACTGTTTTGCAATTATGCCACAGATTTATATCCTATTCTGTAACTGTCCATCGATAAATTCATCTAAACTTATAAAATTCCATTACAGTGCCCCTGTTCTGTATCTATCGTCTCGATAAAAGCCAGTGATAAACGGTGAAAATGGAACGGTTCTCACTGTTTCTCGATTGCTGTTATCGATACAGAAAAAGGGCGGGGTACCTGAAACTTTGTTCTGTAACTATCGAGGCAATAGTTACACTATTCAGACTCAAACTGAAAGAAAATCGAGGTTTCTTTCCATTTTCCAACGTTTCGTTTCGTGTACGGGCTTTAACGAACTCCATTGTTACCGAAATTTTTTTTGTAACTACCGCATCGGTAGTCGATCGATCGACAAACAGTGTAAACTGGAACGAAAACTAGCTAAATTCATAAAACTTCGTTCTGGCCTCCACCCAAGAATATCGAAAACATTAATTCAACATTAACCGCCGTATTAATAAACGCGGAATAGCTGGGTTAAGCCTTATTCCATGGATTCAGTGGAAAATGCTATACAATTTGATTTAAACGCGGAATAGCGCTGGGTTAAGCCTTAAATTGTATAGCATTTTCTACTGAATCCATGGAATAAGGCTTAACCCAGCTATTCCGCGTTTATTAATACGGCGGTAAATAATTGAGCGGCGAGCGTTCCTGTCAAACTTATGTCGCTTTCCATTGGTTTCACTCAGGGAAGCACTCATTTTAAAAACCAATGGAGCACCCAAAATTGTTTCTATTCTCTTTAACGTAATTTCCTTTGTGTGAGCGAAACACCTATGGCTCTTAAAAAATATTCTTTGATTAAACTTTTCTTTTTGACATTTGAGTAACATGTGTTAGTGCTTCTGAGTTCTGAGTCGATTCTTCACTTCAAATCGAAAAGCGGCTGTCACTGAACGCTCTTGGACGGTTCTTTTCGTCGAATGGAAAGTGACATTAGCTTTTGGTCAAAATGACACTTTGCCGCAATTGTCTCTCTGACTCTACTGTGCGTCTGTAATGTATACTCCGGTTCTGTAGCTGTGGCGTCAATAACATCGATCGAAAAGTGATGAAAATTGAAATGAAATTCTATTGAATTTGTCGAGTTTAATTCACCAGTCATTGCTGGTTTTTTTTTTCAAATAGTTACAAGGGTCAACGAAAAAACTGAAACAAAATTCTACCGCTTTAGTATAATTGCATTTCGTTTTCCACCGTTTCGTTATCTATGTTATCGATGACAAAGCAGTTTATTAAAAAAAAAAAATAAAGTTGTATTTCTCACCTATTGAACACACCCGTTGGAAGCTTTTTCAATTGACAATCCAAACAGCTGACAACTGACAGTAGTTGTGAAGCAGTTTTGTTTTGCTTTTGTTTGCGGTTGCGGCTATGAGCTTTCTTCTTGTTTACATCATTTCTTGGGCGGCGGTGATTTAATCAAGAGTTCATTTTATTTTTTTAGTATCTAGTCGAATCGCATTAAATTTCTTTTTCCAAAATGATAAGAAATTGTATATTTTTTGTGTTGGTGTTATTTGTTCACAATATTCAAGTTAACTTTGCCGAAGAAGAACTTTCCAAAAGCAATGCTTTGCCTGTGGTTATGTGGCATGGAATGGGTAAATTTGATTTTATCGGAATTTTTAATTATATCAACAAATGGATTGTACCCAAAAACAACATCTATTTATAAACAACTAACTGATAAGCGCACTTGTAGAAAAACACGCACTTTGATCTCCATAAATCACCGTATATCGATTATTATCAAATGCGAATGCTTATTTTTTATTGATTGTGATACTGACTAAAGTACCACCGTTGCCGGCTAAGGTAAAATGAGTATTAAAAGAACATTGGTTTGTCAATCTCTTGCGTGTTGCATTTGAAATCAACCAACCAACTACTTGAATGAATACCTCTAATGATGTAATTCATTAGCAGCCTAAACTAACATGCAATGGCTTCAGTTGAGTGGTACTTCAACAGAAGCCATCAACTGCAGTAGGTGCAAGACAATTGCGAAAAATGTTTTATTGAGTTCCATACACAATTAAACAGTCGGTGATGTAAAGACAATACAAACATTTACCATGGACAAGAGCTCATTTTGAAGGAATAGAGTGTTGTTGATCATTTTCATTACAAGAGAATATCATTAAGGTTCCAAAGTCTATGAACTTTGCGACGCGTTTTCCATCGATAAGCCTCTGGTGATGTATTTGTATAACCTTTTAGTGTTTCTTTGTCTCATGAGCGCGCAGCATCCCAATATATTCTTCTTTTTTAATCTCCAATTCCTAAGCTATAATGTTTTCTAAACTCAGGCGATACTTGCTGTTTTCCATTCAGCCTTGGAGCTTTAAAGAAACTCATCCAACGCGAGACTAATGGTACTTATGTCAAGTCGTTGGAAATTGGTGGGTCAATAATATCTGACTATCGCAGTGGTTTCTTCATTCATCCAGACATACAGGTACCTGCATACATATAATTAAAGTTGAAGACAGAGTACAAAACTAATTAAAAATCTTTTATAAGATCGCAGATGCATGTAATCAAATTCAAAACGATCCGAGCCTTGTTCATGGATATAATGCTTTGGGATTCTCCCAGGGTGGACAGTTTTTGTGAGTACAAAATGCTATTTATTTGGAAAATCTATGACTTTTGTATTTAAAGGCGAGCCTTAGCACAACGGTGCCCAACACCACCGATGAACACTCTAGTATCATTCGGAGGACAACATCAGGGTATTTTCGGACTTCCAAAGTGCCCATCACTCAATAGACCCTCTTGCGAGTACATGCGGCGCTCATTGAGTACAGCTGCGTATGAGAGGTGGGTTGTCTTACAAAAAATGTGACCAAAAGTTATTCCTTAAACTGCATGGTTTTTGTATTTTAACAGCTGGATGCAGAGAGACTTTGTCCAAGCAACATACTGGCATGATCCATTAAACGAAGAGGAATATCAAAATAAAAGCACCTTCTTAAGTCAAATCAATAATGCGAAGGTTATGAATCAAAAGAACATTCGAAATCTCCAAAAACTACAGAAGTAAGTGAAGTACAAATTAAATGCAATATACGAGGTCATGGCCCCTCAGATTCCCTTTAAAAGGTTTCCCTCCCCCAGTTCTCAAACTTTTGTAGTGAAAAAACTGAACCATTTGGTACCACATAAAAAATAACCCAAACAATGAGCTAAGTACCATCATAATCACCTCTTAGTTATTAACGAACACCTTTTTCTGCATCCGTGTAGGGAATAGCTTAAAATTTTACATCCTTGCCAGAGTGTTAAAGATGTATTTTCTATAAATTGATATTTTTAGGTTTATCATGGTGAAATTCACCAACGACACCGTTGTTCAACCAAAGGAGTCCCAATGGTTTGGCTTCTATGCTCCTGGGCAAGACAAGGAAGTTCTTCCATTAAGAAAAACGGATTTATATTTAAGGGTTTGTAAATATGTTAAAGTTCGTTTTAAATATTAATGTACTTGTTTTTGTTAGGATGATCTTGGACTGCAAGAAATGGACAGAGACGGAAAACTTATTTTCCTGGAATCCGAAGGTGATCACTTACAATTTACCACTGAATGGTTCAATGAGAATATCTTACCACACTTAGTGGGAAATTGAATTTTATTTCTTTCTCTTTTTTATTCCTATGAAGCAATAAATTGTTTTGAATAAACATTTTCATAACAAAAAAAATAACAGTTTCATGTGAGCAGATGAGTAGATTGTGTTCCATTTATTGAATGGAAACAATCAGATCTTCAAATTCATCATTCAACATTGCCACAAAGCACTTTTTGAAAAACGTCAACTCGCTCCGATTTATCAGTGTGTTTTTTTGATCTCTGTGTTTCGCTGTCAGCTAACTTCAGGTTTTGCTGAAGGGATCAGGTGATAAATAAGACCATTTGAAATTCCTATTCGTCACCTGATCTTGCCCCAGCAAAAACCTGATGCTTAGTCATTCTTCCAGATATCTCGGGTGAAGGTTCTAAAAAAAGTAGATTTGTAAAGGAAACTATCTGTTTTAAGACGCATTTAATTTGAGATTGATTTGAGTGGGACGCAAGTTTGGAGAAGCGGTTGATTTGATCGGTGGAATTTTTGTTCAATACCGACAAAACTGACTAACTATAACTATGTAGAAAATTGTTATTATTATTAGACAATGAAACTTTAGATAGCTGATGTGTAATTGTTAGCGACACAATAGAAAAGCTGCTCTTCACATAAAAAATAAATAAATATTTGGATACAACAAAATCGAAGGTCCCTAGGCCTAGCACATTTCTCTCTTAAAGAATTGAGGAACCTAAAATTTTTTATCAAATTCCCATCCGGTTAAGTGAGAAAGCCCTTTTCATTGCAGTATTAGTACTCTCCAAGGACTTGCCGATTCTTCGCTCAAGGGGATACCTGAAGAAAAACAATAGGATTTTTCTAGAATTTCTACCTCGAACTCTTAAATTGGGCTCTTTAATATCGTGGATAAAATTTAGCTATACACATTTCGAAAGATTGGTATCGGCTTTTGAACGTTAAACCTCCCAAACACTTTTTATTGTTCCTTCATATGTGCGTTTTGGAAGCAATGCTTCTATTTTCTTCTTCTACTTTCTTCTTAGGTGAGCATTACATTTTGGGGTGAACCTGAGCCTCAACCAACAATTTCAATTTCGGGCGAGCTCTCTCCAGTTTTGCACTCTAAATCGGTTAAGGGGCTCTATTATACATTTATTCATGTAAATTGTCAGGAAATTTCGAGTTAAAATATTGAGATCCAAGAGAGATATGGACCATGTCTTGAAGACGTCGATTTGTCGCATTTTTTTGAATTTTTCTGATATCTGTAACAAGAAAATAGAAAAATAGCGTTAAAGTAGACCCTTTTTCATATACAGCCATCTATAATTGGAGTGAAAATTGGAAATTGACAACAGAAGGGAGTACAAAGGATCTAGATGTCCTTGAGCATTCAAAAATTTAAGCCGCAGACCGCAGGCAATACAAGGAATTGTATGACATTAAGGATAGGACGAGGCAGCTGTTGGGCGCCCCGCCACGTTGAGATGGATGGAGTTCGAGCGATCGAGATGCTTCTCTTCTATACTCTGCCATTTCAAAAATATCCAAGATATCATTCCAATATTTTAGGACATTATTTTTGAGATGATTACCTATCGAAAAATGAAAAAAAAACAATTTTTGAAATTGATAAACTAGCCGAGTCTTTTTCCACCTGATTGCGCCACCTTAGACGAGGCCTTCTCCTTCCACGATCTCCCTGCAATGTGCTTTCGAAAACCCGTCAAGCCGTAGCCTTTGGGTCCATCCACTACATGGCCCACCCACCGTAGCCTCGCGGTGCGTACTCTTCTTGCTATGTCCATGTCGCGGTACAGCTCATATACCTCGTTGTAGAATGACCAATATCATTCGGAGTATTTGTCGTTCGAAACGGCCAAGGGTTTCCTCATCCGCTTTCGACAAAGTCTACGCTTCCGCGCCGTAAAGCAGGACTGGCATGTTTAAGGTCATATAAAGGGCTTACCTTGGTTTTTCTAGAGCGAGTTTTGTTTCTCAATTGCCTTCTTAACTCATCAGTGAGATTAAATGACATTCCCAACCAAAGCGTTTTGCAGTCGCGGCAGCGGCAATCGCATTAGTCTCTACAGCTACATATGACAATATCTTCAATGACACGACAATAAAAGGAAGCGTTTCCATACATTCATACGGTCGCTACCGAAAAAATTATGACAGCAGCGTTTATAAAGCTGGCGCAACTGCGGCATATTGCGAATATTGGATCTTTAATTGGGCCACATCACTATTCACTAAATAATTTTTGTTTTTAAATATATAGAAAGATTCAAAAACATCTAATCCATAAGTGATTACGCTTGTAACTAATTTTGAAATTTATAAGTTAAGACAACGACTATTGTCTTGTATATTTTCTGTGACATACGACTTCTTTTCTTCATTTTATTTGAGATGCAAAATGCTCTTTAAATCTTTTTAGAATAGGTCTTCTTGTCTCTTTTATATACATATTCTTTTCTACAATCTTTGCATCCAATAGAATGAGTACCTTAATTTCTATGTTGTTCAAATTTGTCTTTAGACATTACGTTTAAAATTAGTTTTAGTGATGGATAGGATTAAAATTTTGAATATTCCTTTTCCTTATTTCTTTCATTCTTTATTAAATCTTAAGTTGTTTAACTTCTTAGTTCCTATTTTAGCCTATGTGCAATTATTGTTAAAACTTCCATCAAATCTTCAATATATCCTTTAATTTTGGCTATACATACCTTATTAACTTTTTGATAATTTTTTACTTTTGTTTCTATGGTCATTAGAATATTTAGATTTAAATATCATCGAGTGAATCGCTTATATTTTATGTTCAAAGGAACGGACCAAATGTGTAATAAATCTCAGAGAATTCATTGTTTTTCTGTAAATACCAAACCTATTGCTATTTCCAACTTTACTTTAATCCAGAAAATTTAGTTTCCTTTCAATTTCTTCTTCATGTGTTAATTTTAAGGGATGGGTATTTAGCTTTATTAGGTTTATGAAGTGACGAAGATCATGTTTTTTGTTAATCTTTCATACATACTTCGTCTACACATCTTAACCAAGTTCTTGGAAAATTACCTTGATTTTTTATTTCGGTTCCTATATGGGACATGAATAAATTAACTAAAAATCGGCTCATATGTGATCCCATACAACAACAATTTTTGCCGGTAAAACTTGTAAAAACATTAAACATTAAACTGGAACTATTATCGTCCATTCATAGTTTAGAAAGAGTTACAAATTCATTTATGTCTTCCTGCTAAGCGCATTTGTTTCCAGATATTTTCTCAAAAAAAAAAACACTAAAGCTGCATCAATTAGAAAATTTGGATACACTGAAACTACCTCAGATGAAACTAGCTATTTTAAGTAGCTTAACTTCACTTCCATTACTTATAGTTTCTGTTTCAAATTTGATTGGCAGATTATATAGTTTTTCTAATAACAATAGATTTTCATAATTAGTTCCCTCTACAGCTTCGCCCCTTACTCCAGCTTTTTCATCAACATCATTGAATCATTTGATAACTGTTTTCATGTTAATCAGAAGACTTTCGATAGATTTTTCTTTTGTTGGTTGTAACCCAAAATTTAATACTCTTTTAACTTGAATAAATTTCAAACTTCAAAATTATTTTTACAAAATCTTCTTTCGCTCGTTATGATTGCCTTGACAAATTGAAATATTGGTTTTCTAATTAGGAACTGTTTGTTCTTACCAAATTTATACATTCAAATGTATCTTGAACATGTTTAATAAAAATTTTCCAATCGCTTTCTTAAACTTAACATGTAAGATCTTCCAGGGACGACCTCACAGAAGTTTGCAAATGCTGATGCCTATCATTTCTTAAGTAACAATATTATTTCCAACTGCCAACAGCTTAGAAAGAGCCACACACCACATCATTAGTTTACATATAGAAAATTTCTTTATTCTCATGATTTTTGTTCTCTTTTAGAGGAGTACACTTTACGATTCATATAAGTTTAACATTAATACATAAAAATATAAAATAAATTTGATTGCCAAAAAAATACAATAGAAACAAAAAAAAAGTGTTTAACTTAATATATATTCATGCGAAAACAAGTTTATAGTATATGTAGTTTTATTTACAAGCAAACAAAAGCAAAACGTTTAAATCCGAAACAGAAAACTTAGCCCAATTATTGATACACATTCTTGGCATAAAATGCATTTTAGCACTACTTACGAAACTCGCATTTTATTTTTTATTTTTTTCATTTTTTAAATTGGTCTTGAGCTTAGATCGATATTGATTGGTACAAAAATATTTAAAATTGATATATTTTGCCTTTTGTATTTTATAAAATGAATAAGTAATTGCTTTCTGAAGGCATTTTTCAGTAGGCACGTACGCACATCAGTTAAAATATTAGGTACTCAACATGCAAATGGACATGCACAAGCTCGAGTACTAGATACCGCTAAAGTTGTTAAAACAGTTTCTTTATTCAATAATGAAACTGTTTTGGAAATTGCACCGTAAGAAAGTTTTTTTTTTATTATTATTTCCACATTATGTGTATAAGTAAAGTATTCAATACAATCATTATATCATTTCATAATTTTTTTTTTTTTCAACAACAGGTGATACCAAAGAAACCCAAAGAAATGCCGGAGTAGTAGGTACATTTTGTTTATAAAAAAATGTAGATATTAAAAGAAGGTTATTAATGGTGATGATTCTGCTGGTGGTTTGAGGGGACTGGCTTTCATAATTTTGATTTTGGTTTAGCGTTTCTAGCGAAAAATACTTCGGGATTCTTATGAGGTTTCTGAATTTCACGGAAATTCTTAACTATCTTCTTACTCTCGTCCTTGGGACATGACTGAAGATTTCTAAACACGGAGACCTGAAAGTAATAAAAAAAAGTTTATTTTAGCTTATTTTTATTTTCTGATGAACTGAACTATATAATGAGTCGGTGTGCCAAAACAACAGGACTTATTACTTAGATACACATTTTACACTTAAATTAAATAACGGATAAATACCTACATTAGATGTGTAAGTTGATAATGAAAACAAACAATGTTTTTACCAGAAAAGACTTAAGAAGGGAAGATAAATTGACAGGTTTCCGGCATTGTTCTACTGATACATGGATCTAAGGAAGATGTGGAATCAAGTCTCTGTAAGTTCCTATACTAAATTGTTTGGTGGTGTGTTTCTTTTGCAACCATGCGCATCCGAAACAACAAACTTAGAACTGAAACAGCAGGGAAAGATAGTGAGAGAAACGAAGCCGCTACTGATTATCTGGAACGACCACTTCTGGATACTCTTTAACGGTGACACATTCATATATAGGATGGCGCAATAGAGCGGGTAACCCTAGGGCATAGCGCAATTCTCAGAACCATGCCTTGTGAGGAAATGGAGTGCCTACAATTTTCTGGACGAAGTGCTTTTGATGGCAAAGAATACACGCAGGACTTTGCAATTCCTAACGAAAGGAGATACCCGTGGAAAAACATATTTTGGTTTCTATTGGGATTCAAACCACGTATCTCCCGCGTAACAGACAGAAATGCTAACCAGTACACAAATTCCCTTGTCAGGCAGAATTCCCTTATTGACTTGGACGATGATGAAGAATGCTAATTTCCAGATCTAGAAGAATTTAAGATTGCGATTTCTAAGCCCAGTGCATGCTCAATGAATGGAACCTCAGTATCGTTTGTAAGATTTTAAAAAGGGAGTAGCTCACAATTAGACGAATTATAGAGGATGAGTCCCCTTAACGTAGCTAATAAGATCTTTACTGCTGTAATATGTGAAAGTCTGAGACCCCACGACAAAAATTTCATAGAAAACCACTTACGACAGTAAAACTTGTACGACGAAGCAGAATGGCATCTGGAGAATCATCCCCGTCAAAGTCGGTAAAGAGCTCACCGAGACCGAAAAAGACTTTCGACAAAGCGACAAACTGCCAAGAGGATTTTTAATATCATACTCGATAAAGATTATACTAATCTCAAACGCTGTTATCAAACAAGGACAAAGAACATCGACGAATGGGACAGAATTGCTAAGTAGTCCAAAACTTCGTCTAAAAAGTATAGGCTTCTAACGGTATGTCACCTCTAACTACTTCGAAAGTAGGAATACAAGAGCTCTCTGAATGCGATCAGAAGATAAAATTTGTTGAGTCTCGTTTGGGTTCCAGGCCATCACCGCATAAATGGAAATGAGATCGCCGATGAACTTGCTAGGCAAGGATCTCAGATAGCTTTTTCAGGACCTGAACCATCGATAGGTCTGCCTGGTTCCTCAATGAGGGCTTCAATCAACGATTGGTTCTGTCAAGAAAACGATTGGTTCTGCCTTCATTGGATGCAGACAGACCAAACGTATGTTCCCCAATGCAAATAAGAAGACTGCAACATTTTTGAATGTAGAAAACTTATTGGCGTTGCCAGCGGGCACTTCTCTTCTGCCAAACATTTAAACGTGTTAGGCTTAACTGATACCACACTCTGTGAATATTGTGGAGAAGATGAGGACACCGCAGAGCACTTCCTCTTTGAATGTCTTACTTTTTCTCGCACGAGGTTACAGATACTCGACGCAGACATGGTTAGAACTGGAAACTTAGGCTCCTTATCATGGCAGCGTCTTTTGGCTTTTCTACGAACATCTAGAAAGCTATAACAAAAGATTATTCCTATCTGGTAGTACAATGGAGTGGTATTTAGGATTGAGTGCTAAAGCTGGTACTTTAAAAACCTCCAACAGAAAAAAAAATCCGTAAGTGAGAACATTGTGTTGAGAAAAAATTAAACAACAAACTAGCTAGAAGAGTAGGTACACATCGCGGGACTATGAGGGCTGAGACTTGTAGAGCGAATGAACATCAACGCTCAGGCTCGACGGACTGTCGAAAGCACACTGCAGAAAAATCGCGGAAGGGGAGGACCTCAACTTAGGTGACGAATAAAGTGGCAGGATAAAACCTCAGCCGATTGTGTGAGTGGAAAACTGGAGAGAGCTCACACAAAATCGAAATTGTTAGCGAAAGATGTTGGTTGAATGCCAAGCTCACCCCGAACTGTAATGCCTATCTATGCAGGTAACCAAGCACGCAAATGAAGATAAAAGAACGGGAAGTAGAAGGGTAGGTTGCTTGTATTTTGTACAGTTCTCCATTTCAATGGCTATCAACACATTGGGTGACAGAAATTTGTCATAGTTGTCAATGAAAAATTGTTAATATTGTTATTCGATGGGTCATTTGTCATTTTTTAGCAGGTATACAAAATAACTGCACATAATAGGTATATCTCTTGATCGATGTTGTTTTTTTTAAGACTCTTTCATGGTTGTGAATGACAATCGATGTTTTGATAAACTTATTCGTTTATCAACGAAAATGATTAAGCAGTTATCATATCAGCCATTGAAAATTTCGATTAATTATGAATGAAACGAAAGAAAACTTATCACTTGACAGACATAAAATAGGTGTCAATGTTACCGGCTATCAGTTTATGAATTTTATCAGGTAACACCAGACAAACTATAAGAGAGCTAGACAGGTAGACAGTAAATATTTAAATTGGTTTACAAAACATCAAGTAGTAAGATGTTTAAAAGCATTTCTAGACAAGCTGAAGGGCCCTTTTCTCCATCAACAGAATACACCCCAACTGAATTTTTGGAATCAGCATCACTCTGGCCAAAGTAATAACACACAACACAATACAATTTTGCTTCCTATACTGACTTACAATTAGCTATTAGTTAGCTGGTTCAAAGAACCATGAAATACATAATCACTGTTTTGAATCTGTAACGTATACAGATTTTATAATCGTACATCCACCCGCCCGAACTGTGGTTGGAATATTGCACTAATTGTTGTTGAAACTGTACTGCCCACTAGAACATGTACACTCCAATATGTGTATAATTTTCTGGCTAGATAATATTTCATATCGTCAACTACTAGCAATACACACCACAAAATCGATCCAACAAAAATAAACATATCGTAATAAGTTCATTACACTTATTAAAAATCATTGACATTAGAGAAATGAGAAAATATGAAGTACAAATTAAGTTTCTTATCGCCATAATAACGTGCTCATTAGTGATTTTTCGAACAAAAAAAATCAAAACAGAATTTGCGTATTGTGTTGTAAGTTAATTCAACTAGTGGCAACATGCCAGATGGTGACCAAAGATGTTCTAGGGGAAATATGAAAAATCTTTTCAAGTTCAAGTGGGCGCAGAACGAGTAACCAAACTCGATTGCTTACAAGGTAAACACTACGTACAAAGATGAATGACAACCGCATGTGGTCGTTTTTAGACATTTCCCTATCTAACCAAAAACACAGCTCAATTTGACACAATTACGTTGTCCTAAGAGAAATCAACGTTTTTAGTTTGACAAGGTAGTTGATCATTATCAATTTGATTTGACAGAAACTCACTTTTATGTAAAGAGGGCTGTATAGCGAACACAGTGAAATTAAGCTGACACCAAACTAATTGAACAACATTAGTTCATACTTTATTATGTCACCTCCATCACTCGCACTCTATATTCTTGTCCACATGTGCTATTCAGGGCGTTAAGCGCTCTGAAAACACTAGTTATAACAAGGATAACTTGGATCGAAGGAGCTCCGCAGACAGCGGTGTCAAATTGTCACCAAACTACTCGCACTTGATTTGTTCGTTGAACTTTACCTAGAGTTGACCCAGATTTCCTTGGCAAACCTTTGTAAAAAAAATACCTGGGTTTTCGGTTCTCAAAAAACGAAAGAAATCACCATACGTCCTTGTCATTACATTCATGATCGTTTCTTGAACTCGTCCGAGCAAAAACCTATTACAACTTTTACTTTAGGGCAAGTTGACGGGGAAAACATGGGTCAAAAACAATAAGTTTGACATTCAGGGCCCTGGCCTTGTGGCGACCCAAGGCTTCCATGAACGAACCAACTTTCGGTTGAGGTGAAGGTAAACCCGGTGCTCAAAGACACTCAGTTTGACATTCAGTGCAAGTTAAGGGTTTTCAAAAAACGATTGGTAGTGACCACAGGACAATCCCAGGGCTTCAACTAACAAACTTATCACTTTACTCATGTTTTGTGTGTTATTCAAATTACTCTGGATATAAATGATTAAAACCAAGTTCCATCTCAGCCTAGTCTTAGCAAAATGGTCCACAAATATCTCTTCAATTTTGGTAGCACTAATTACTTAGTGGCATCAAACAGTTGGTACTATCCCACAGATAGGAGAATTCAATCCAAACATTGCTTTGGAATTGGAAGTCATCGATTCATAAAAAGCATACTTTCGAAACAATCCAATTTCAAAATGCAATTTGTTCGAATGCGACTAACTTTCTATCAAAATCGAATCGCAAAAGTGACATGATGTGCAAAAGTGACATGATGTGTGTTGTGCAAACTAATTGAACAACATTAGTTCATACTTTATTATGTCACCTCCATCACTCGCACTCTATATTCTTGTCCACATGTGCTATTCAGGGCGTTAAGCGCTCTGAAAACACTAGTTATAACAAGGATAACTTGGATCGAAGGAGCTCCGCAGACAGCGGTGTCAAATTGTCACCAAACTACTCGCACTTGATTTGTTCGTTGAACTTTACCTAGAGTTGACCCAGATTTCCTTGGCAAACCTTTGTAAAAAAAATACCTGGGTTTTCGGTTCTCAAAAAACGAAAGAAATCACCATACGTCCTTGTCATTACATTCATGATCGTTTCTTGAACTCGTCCGAGCAAAAACCTATTACAACTTTTACTTTAGGGCAAGTTGACGGGGAAAACATGGGTCAAAAACAATAAGTTTGACATTCAGGGCCCTGGCCTTGTGGCGACCCAAGGCTTCCATGAACGAACCAACTTTCGGTTGAGGTGAAGGTAAACCCGGTGCTCAAAGACACTCAGTTTGACATTCAGTGCAAGTTAAGGGTTTTCAAAAAACGATTGGTAGTGACCACAGGACAATCCCAGGGCTTCAACTAACAAACTTATCACTTTACTCATGTTTTGTGTGTTATTCAAATTACTCTGGATATAAATGATTAAAACCAAGTTCCATCTCAGCCTAGTCTTAGCAAAATGGTCCACAAATATCTCTTCAATTTTGGTAGCACTAATTACTTAGTGGCATCAAACAGTTGGTACTATCCCACAGATAGGAGAATTCAATCCAAACATTGCTTTGGAATTGGAAGTCATCGATTCATAAAAAGCATACTTTCGAAACAATCCAATTTCAAAATGCAATTTGTTCGAATGCGACTAACTTTCTATCAAAATCGAATCGCAAAAGTGACATGATGTGCAAAAGTGACATGATGTGTGTTGTGCAAACTAATTGAACAACATTAGTTCATACTTTATTATGTCACCTCCATCACTCGCACTCTATATTCTTGTCCACATGTGCTATTCAGGGCGTTAAGCGCTCTGAAAACACTAGTTATAACAAGGATAACTTGGATCGAAGGAGCTCCGCAGACAGCGGTGTCAAATTGTCACCAAACTACTCGCACTTGATTTGTTCGTTGAACTTTACCTAGAGTTGACCCAGATTTCCTTGGCAAACCTTTGTAAAAAAAATACCTGGGTTTTCGGTTCTCAAAAAACGAAAGAAATCACCATACGTCCTTGTCATTACATTCATGATCGTTTCTTGAACTCGTCCGAGCAAAAACCTATTACAACTTTTACTTTAGGGCAAGTTGACGGGGAAAACATGGGTCAAAAACAATAAGTTTGACATTCAGGGCCCTGGCCTTGTGGCGACCCAAGGCTTCCATGAACGAACCAACTTTCGGTTGAGGTGAAGGTAAACCCGGTGCTCAAAGACACTCAGTTTGACATTCAGTGCAAGTTAAGGGTTTTCAAAAAACGATTGGTAGTGACCACAGGACAATCCCAGGGCTTCAACTAACAAACTTATCACTTTACTCATGTTTTGTGTGTTATTCAAATTACTCTGGATATAAATGATTAAAACCAAGTTCCATCTCAGCCTAGTCTTAGCAAAATGGTCCACAAATATCTCTTCAATTTTGGTAGCACTAATTACTTAGTGGCATCAAACAGTTGGTACTATCCCACAGATAGGAGAATTCAATCCAAACATTGCTTTGGAATTGGAAGTCATCGATTCATAAAAAGCATACTTTCGAAACAATCCAATTTCAAAATGCAATTTGTTCGAATGCGACTAACTTTCTATCAAAATCGAATCGCAAAAGTGACATGATGTGCGTTTGGGGCACCTGAAATAGTGGTAAGCATGTCACTGCCATAAAAAGCTCTTTCCCACCATTCGAAATCGGCAGCAAATTTTGTAGGTCCCCTCTACTTATCACAAGGAATGCTTGAGGGAAAGGAGCTAGACCGCAGTCCTCCCAAAGCACTGTTGTTATTTTATTTATTCGTTCACCCACGTCACAGATGATAATCTGTCCCATCCGATTTGTGTTCTTCCCTAAACCTAGGTGAAAACTACTTTTCATAATGTAATGCAAGACATTCATATTACTATGAAGTATGTATCATTAATCCCAACAGAAACCAAAAAATTTTTTCAAAGGGGGTTTCCATTATTTGCAGCGACGGACGTCCAATCTGTGCTCAAGCCCCTTCGCAACCCTCTTACTTCTAAAGTGGTGCAAGAATGCAAGACCTCTCTGAATGCGGTCGGAAAATTAAATTCTTTGAGTCTTGTTTCGGTTCCAGGCCATCACCGCATAATTGGAAATGAGACCGCCGATGAACTTGCTTGGCAAGGATCTCAGACAGCTTTCTCAAGACCTGAAGCGTCGCTAGGTCTGCCGGTGTTCTCAGTGAGGGCTTCAATCAATGATTGGATCTGTGAGGAGAACAACCATAGATGGCATGCCTCCATTGGATGCAGACAGACCAAACGTATGCTCCCCAACATAAATAAGAAGGCTGCAACACTTTTGCTATCTCGTAGCAGAAAAGACTGTAGAAAGCTTATTGACGCTGCCAGCAGAAACTCCACTCTGTGAATCTTGTGGAGAAAATGAGGACACCGCAGAGCACTTCCTCTGTGAATTTCTTGCTTTTTCTCGCATGAGGTTACAGATACTAGGCGCAGACATGGTGAGAGCTGGTAACTTAGGCTCCTTATCATGGCAGTTTCTTTTGACTTTTCTCCGAAAATCTGGATAACTATAACAAAGGAAGGTTGCTATCTGGTAGTACAATGCTCCAGCTGGTATTTTAAAAACTTAATCTTTCTATATCGTACGGAGTAATCTCATCGAAGGTCGTGTTCTGTCTACAAGGAGTCTGGCAAGCCAAGCACTGGTTCATTGTTCCGATAAAAACCAAACAACAACTTAATGAATTCAGCCTTAGAAGCGCATTCAGAGAAGTAAGCAATCTTGGATCCATTTCGAAGTTCATGGTAATTTGGAAAAGTATTGTGCCTGTGAAACGCATTTACACCATTTTATGTATGTAATGGCATACAAACTATCAACTCGAAGGGGATGACGCTATTTTTACTCAAGACTGACACGCTGGTACGGCATACTCATACTTTGCCTATTCATTCAAAAATAGTTTGTTTAAAGTTACTTAACGCACGTCACTGCTTAGAATGCAGACGTTTACGTACGAAGTTAGCATTATACAATGTCGTATTTTAAAGCTTATTTTTAGATATAGATAACAAAGCAGAGTCATTAGTATAAACTGCCTTCATGATCTGTTTAATTAATAAGATAAAACTTTTATGAACCTCATAAAAGATGAATAATTTAAGTTAAAACACAAAAATTATTTACAACTACATAATGAGTAACTACATCTCTTAAATGTCAATTAGATGTTTTTGCCATCAGCTTGTGCTGGCTGAGCTCTTCAAATACTTATTCAAGATAAGAAAAATGCCGGTAGTAAAACTTTGAATTTTAAATGAGCATTCAAATACGAAATGAGTTAAACCTTAGAGAGTCAACAAAACCTGATGGTACAAAAAAATTGTTTAGAATGAAAAAAAAATAAACGTAGAATTACCTGCTCCCGCGATACATAGATCGGCGTCCTATAAATAATCCACGTCACACTTTCAAAGTACGGCGCAGTCGTCAGAGATCCTTTATATGAGTAATAATGTTTGCTCAACTCTTGCAACCCAATCCAGGACAAACAGTCTGTGCACGGTACATTCATTCATCATTTTGTTGTCAAACGTGTGTTAAGATTAAAAAAGAGAAAACATTTTTTTTTTCATTGAATAAAACCATTCTTTCATCAGACATATGACCAACCATCAAACCTGAATCTAATGATGCGGTTGTGTGGATTTTTTGTACAATCCGAATCCCCTCGGCGACCTTCTGAAACTCGGGACAGTCTTTTTCTCCGCATGCTTGAATAAAAAACGCAATGACCGCAAGGCCATCCGGTTTATTTTTAGCCTCAGCGAAATTCTCATATTTTGAATTAAAGTGTACGGCATGCGCCTCCATGGAGTAAGTCATGCCTTCTAGGGTATGTTCACAGCCTGAGTCGTCTGTTTCGGCCCAATGGAAATGTATCTGTTCGAATATGTATTTATCTTCGCCAAGGACTCCACCAATGATAAAGGGTTGTTCGGGTCGTTTAGAAAATGTTACCATTGCCGAGGTGCCGGTATTAGCAACTCGAGCCACTCCAACTGGCTCCCAATGACCATGATACTCAAGTGGATCGACATCGTCACGGTGCTCGATGGCGCGGTTGCTGATCTCGATAGGTGATTGAACTGGCATTTTTTGTTTTTATCTTCTAAACAAAACTTCAAGATGACAAAGTGAAAGATGAATTCTGTAATGATAAGGATAAAAGCTACTATAAGTACAATGAGTAATATAATTCAATGTTGAGATTAGAATTAAAAACGGTCTGTGCTTACACACGTGAGATGTATAAATGAATGAAGGTCTCAAGTTTGTTGTTTGTTTTATTTTCAGCCATGAGAGGGAGAGATTTGCACAAAGCCTTATAGTTAAAATTTATTGTGCTTCTTGAATGTAATCTTTTAGTTAATACAAGACACTTCAGCAATAAGTGGCTTTGATTTATTAGATTATGCCAAAAACGTCCCAAAGCTACGTGAATAGATTTTCAAGTATATCAGTGAGGCCATTCTTTAAAAACAAAAACAATTTTTGTTTTTGCACAGATAAAGAAGATAGTAGATTGTTATTTATCAAGATCCAATTTAATTTAAGGAAAGGTCGAAAAGTGAGGCTACAATCTAAATAATGATATGAAAAGTTAAACGAAGGGTTCAACAGGCGTTTGTTTTATGAATTCTCTGAAAATGTATTAATATCTTCGATAATTGAACTTTGTCCAGCGTTGAAACAGACCTTCTTTATAAGCCCATGAGTTGTCAAAACTACGACTTGTGGCGTCCCAAAAGGCAAATACAGGTCTTCAACGCGTGCGACCAATCTTTGTTATGAATTATTGAGAATGTGGTAGCAGCGTGTGCAGCGGTTTACGGTTATATTTTCCTGGTGTCAGAGAAATTACACTTTTCGACCTCATCAACTGGTGTGACCTGCAGGCTGTATCGTAAAACACTGAGACATTAACTTTGTGTTTCTGTCGTTTATTTCAGATCAATCTACTAACCCTTTTTATACTGGTAAAAAACAAATCACAAAAGCATTTTTTAAGGAAAATATGTCAACCCATTGGTGTTAGTTCGTTCCCGCTTTACCAAGTTAAACCTAAAAAGATTGTTTCAGACTTTAATGACACTTCTGTAAGAAGACGTATTCAATTGATATAAAGCAAATAAGACTGTGACGTTCATCATGATTCAGATTTGAAAACAATACTCGTGTGTAATCAAAAAAGTGATTTAGAGATGCTTTGTGAAAAATGAAAACAAACAGCTGGCAAACAAGATTACTTAAATTAAGTGCAAAATTTATTAACCCCATATTTATTCCTCCTACACCAAAACTATTATGGTTTTTCCAGATTCTACTGGTTGGGAATTATGATAAATTATTATCAAATGTTGAAATGGTGTTACAGGAAGAGTGGTGGTGAGTCATATGGACTGATTAGGGAATTACCAAAGAGTCGTTTTGGGTATCAGAATGGACATTTTGTTTTATTGGTTTCATTGTTTATTCGCTTGCTTATCTTCATAAATCGAATTTCAAATAAAAACAACACGAAATAGAAAGCAACAGTGGGAGACTTAGCGTGTCGCTGATATTATCTGTCAGTTAAGGAGATTGAGATTCAAAAACATCGAATTGTTTTTCCGCGGGTAGAGATTTGGGAAAAAACGCATTAAGGTTGTCCAAAAACAAATCATCCCCCACTGCAAATCGCTTTGGTTTGGATGGCTCTTTCAACTTTTAACTTCATCTCTTGAACAGAATTGAGCATTAGCTTTGGGGAGTTTCAAAACTGAATCACCAAAAGCACCCGACAATATCATAAGTGAATATTTTTAGGGAACAATCGCTGCTGTAGTTGCTGTCAAGTTGAACCAATTTGCAATAGTGTAGACATGTATAGTAAATCTCCGCAAGCCTCATAACAACTAAAGTAAGTCATTTCTGTCTATAAATTGTTGAGCAAATAAATAAGGAGCTTTTTTATTACTGTTATGTCGGACCAGAATGGCTAACCATACTTGCTTGGAATTGCAATTAAAAACCACAAATGAACAAACAAACAAACAAGCAAAAATGCAACCGATTGTCTACACTGATAAAAGGTTTTGTGCCCTTAAGACTCTACTCAGAAACAATTCTTGGAAGTACCTTCCACTTATTTGGTTAATTTTACGATTTCTTCTTATCACTTGCACTAATGTGAAAAGCACATTTAAATTCGTACACAAAAGCTTTCCCCTTGTGCACCCTACTCGCTGAAATGTCAAAATCAATACAATGGTGCACATATTTTCCAAAGATACTTGACAAAGGAATGCGCCCTTGGCGTCGTGGTGGTTAGATGTCTGCCTGTTACGTAGGACCTCAAGGTTCGAGTACCAAAAAAATTAAAATTGTTTTTCCACAAGTGTCCGACATTAGACTCAAAATCCATAACAGCCAAATTTGACGTCAAAATACCGATTTTTTAAATCATCACTCTTTTTAATGTTTATTTATTCGCTTAATTCAAGCTATGTAACAATACTTAAACAAACTTCAATAGCTTAAATATATTTTCAAAACTTAAATGTGTTTGTGGGATTATGGATGATTGGAGTACAGATTTCTTTCAATGGAAGATATGCTTTTGGTAAAGTCGAGGATGTGTTGTGAACTATTGGCTAAACGTAACATACGAGTAATAGGGTTGAAATGCCCATAGTTAGTGCGGTGAGTAGGAAGGTTATAGAAAGGGATGGATCTTAGGTTGCGTGAATTGGTATTGAGGACCATGTTTTCAAGAAGTGGGGAGTCGATGTCGCCAGTTATTAATTGGTGCACAAAGAGTATGTCGGCAACATCGCGACGTCTAGCTAGGGTGTGTAAGTCAAATTATGTAATTGTAATCTATCTTCATAGGGAGGTAAGATAAGGGAATTTGACAAAGGAAGATTGCGTAAAACTGCACAAAATTTACAGTTTTTCAAAGACAATGCGTTGTGGACAGCATGTTCCAACTAAAAACGTGAAATTATTAAAAATATGATCGCGGAAGGTAAAACTCATGCAGAAGTTCGGCATTTTGTTGGATGTTTATTGGTCCACTGTGATGTAGCTCTGAGTCGAGTAGCTGAGCTAGCTGCGACTTGTTTGCTGAAGATATCCAGGGGTGTGAGATCTAGTAGTACATTGAGGGCGTCCGATGGGGTTGTCCTCAGTGCGCCACTAATACACAGACTAGCTGTTCTTTGAACTTTGGCCAGCTTGTTGTAGTTGATCATCTTGTCTAGTGCTGTCCACCAGACTATCACCCCGTATGTGAATATCGGTCTAATTACCGAGGTAAACAGCCAATAGGTGATTTGGGGGGAGAAACCCCATTGCCCGCCAATGACTTTTTTACAGGAGAAGAGTGCAACGTTGGCTTTATTTACTCTTTCCTCAATATTGGTTTTCCAGGTCAGTTTTTTGTCAAAAATGAGACCTAGATATTTAGCCTGATTTGACAGTGTGAGAGTTACCCCTTTAATAGTTGGGGGTCTGAAGTCCGGAATTTTGTATTTCCTCGTAAAGAGAACTAATTCCGTTTTGTGTGGATTGATGTTCAGACCACAATCTACAGCCCAATTGTTAAGCTTGTTAAGTGCTGTATGTAGCAGCTCAGCTAGGGTTTGTGGGTGCTTGCCTGAAACGGCAATTGCTACATCATCGGCATAGGCTATAGTTTTGAAACCTTCGTCCTCTAGGTCGATTAACAATTTGTTAACGACCAGGTTCCACAGTAGGGGAGATAAAACTCCTCCCTGCGGGGTTCCTCTATTGGCCATTCTGCTTGTTTTGTAGTTCCCCATTTCGGAACTAATGATTCTGCTGCTGAGCATTGTTGTTCTCATGTTTTTGATGTGTTCCTCTATGAGCAGCCCATCAACAGCATTAGTGATTGCTGAATTGTTAACATTGTTAAATGCACCCTCTATGTCTAGGAATGCGAGAGGAAGGATGATAGACTAATAGGTCTTAAATCTTTTGGATTTACATGGGAGCTTTTGCCGGCTTTAGGTATAAAGACGACCCTAGCTTCTCTTCAGGCCTTGGGAATATAGGCATAGCTGATGCATCCTTTCATGATCATCTCTAAGTTATAGATGATGATGTCTGAAACCTGCTGCAGCTCCGCAGGGATGATTCCGTCGGGCCCTGGTGATTTATAAGGGTCAAAGCTGTTTATTGCCCATAACAGTATATCTCTAGAGATAAGACCTTTACCTGATTGGTTTGCGAGTCGAGGCAAGTGTCTGTTATTGTCAACGAGCTACCAGGGAAATGAGTATCCAGTAGCAAGTTTAATGTTTCTTCACGAGTTGGTCCAGTTGCCGCTTTCATCTTTTATAGAACTAGGCATGTTTGGACTCGTTGATAGGATTTTCCTAAGTCTAGATGCCTCTGAGGAGTCTTCAATTTTATTGCAGAATTCTTTCCAAGAGGATCTTTTGCTTATTCGTAACCTCTTTTTGTAAATCCTAAGGGATTCCTTACATAGATTGAAAAGCTTTGCACAACTTTTCTTGAGCGGTTCTAGCTCTTTGGTCCACCAGTGTGGTTTCTTCTTCCCTCTTACTATGGTAAGAGGACAGGAGTTACACAAGGCATGGTTAAGAGCACTAGCTAGATCGTCGACTTTGCTGTCAAGATCCTTGGGTTTGAAGGGAAGCTATGGTCATTGTAGTAGTAACAATGTTAGAAGATTTCCCTGAATTTTACCCAGTCAGTTTTGCTTTAATTGCGGAAGCTTATGGGTTTTGGTGTGTCATCTGTTAGGCCGCGTTTCCATTTGCAAGTTAACTCGCGGAAGTCTTGCAGAAGGTTCTTGCAGTGGGGTTTACACTGCTATATGAATTCTTGTAATTTCTTCTGCAATAAATGTCTTGCAAGAAGCTCGCGCATCATACTGTCGCAATTTATTGCAGAGGTGACTCCACTGGAGAGTTATTAATGTAGCAAGAAATTTGGTAATTTATTTGAAATTGTGAAGTCATGGCGAAAATACGTCAACGTTTAGCAGCTTCAATTACAATTTTATGGATAAAAAAGAAAAAGCTATCAACTTGGGTGCGCTATTGAATTTTAAGAAGACGGGAAACTGGTGCCTTTTATAATTTACTAAACGAACTAAGCATAGAAGACGCTCAACAATATTTCAATCTCACTTGGATGACCCCAGTTTATTTGGAAGTTTTGTTATTAAAAGTGGGCCCTATTTTAAAAAAGCAGGACACTCGATTCCGTGACGAACGAAGGATAGAATCCTCTTGACGCTGAGATTTTTAACATCCATAAACAATCCATAAATACGGATTACACTCTTAACGTTCAATTGCGAAAAATTCACATACTCTCTTTCGACCAACTAGCCGCGAGTGCGATATATACGAAGCTGTTTCGGTAAGCTGCAAGAACTGTCCCGAGTGAATGGAAACCTGTTTCAACCTGCTTGCACTCGCAAATACTCGCAAGAAGTTATGCAAGGACTGTCGCGATCGAACTTGCTTCGCAGTTTCCACTTGCAAGTCACTGTCGGACAGACTGTCAGACATTTCTTGCAGAAGTTTTCTTGCAAATGGAAACGCGACCTTAGACTAAATACGATGTTCAAGAGAATCAATCGATTCTACGATTGAACTATCACCTTTCAATTTTAACGCTCTATTTTGCACCCTGTCAAGCAGGTGCAAAGATGTTTGAGAAGCACCTGACCAGATATGAGAGTTATACTCCAGTTTTGGGGGGATGAAGGCCTTATAAATTGTAGCCAGATCAGAAGGGGTGAAGAACTTCCTGCATCGTCTTAAGAAGCCTAAGCATTTAGCAGCGTTTTTGGCGACTTCTGTGGTTATTCCAACGAAGATCATCGTTTAGAGACATACCGAGTACTGACAGCTTTTCGGTTTCTTGGATGCAGGAACCATTCATGGATAAGGGCAGTGGGGGAATGTTAAGCTTCAACGACAAGAATTCTACTCGGTTTTTAAGACCCCATGTAACAATATCTACTGTCAAGGTCAGAATGAGCTTATCATACGCAACCGTTCCAGTTCCACATCCGAAGAGCAGGGACGTGAATTTGGAAACGAACGTCGAGTTGTCAGTAAAACAGTTAAGCGGATTAGAAGTTTCAGACAACAGATCATTTATGAAAATGAGGAAGGGAGTCGGAGACAAAACGGAGCCCTGGGGCACACCAGCGCAATAGTCTTACTTTCTCCAAAACAATGTAGAGATTGGTTCCACTATTAGATGAGATAAGCCATCAAATCACCAGTGTACCGTTTGCTACGAAAGCCGTACTGACGGTCATTAAGAAGCTTTCGTTCTTCAAGATATTTCATAAGTTAATTTCTCGTTGTGGTGCTATTTTTTACCGCAGCTGTATGTAGTAAATTATATATAAAATTAATATGATTTGTATACATTTCCATTTTATTTAGTTTTTTTTTTTAAATTCACAAAGTTGTACATAAATCACTAAATGACAGCTCAATACTCAAAATCAAATGACATTTATGCGCTAAAACAAGCTTAAAACACGTATTTTGCGTTTAAGCTACTCAGTTCTCATTCACTGACGAAAAATGATTATGAAGACGATTTTTGTTTTAATTAATGAGTAAGCGTGTTTGAAAGTTTCGCGGAGTTTAAAGATACGACTGTTGATTTTTTTTCTGTGCATTTTTTGTATTATATCAATATTTGAGGTCCATTTCAAGTTTCAGTCTTGCTCGTTTTCGGCAGGAGTGATCAATAAACAAACACCAGCGAATGCACAAGACCGAAACGCCAAAGATGTTCGAGACGGCTTAAACAATACTGAATGCAGTCAGTTCAAATTCAACGTTTAAAATTGTATAACTTTTGTGTCAACAAAGCGCTCAACTTTTTTTATATACTTCAATCGCTTTCAGAGAAATTTTACCCCCACTCCTTAAAATTTCATTGACTGCAGATTTTGGTGCATAGAGTACGCGTTCGAGTACTAATTATTAATAAGACAAAACAATTGAACTGTTTTCATTTTTATCACAAATCGATGTCATCAGGTGCTATTTGTTTTTCACTTCTTTGAACAGTTTTTTTTGAAATCGCCAAAATTTACAATCCTTTCACAGCATTTTCTTTCGCCTTTTCAAGAATAAAAGTTAAATAAAACTCTAGAACATCTGCCATTGTTATGTTAAGTAGTCAACTGGTTTTCTTACAAATGTATTTAACGATTTAACAAAGCTGCACAAGAAATCACATAAAAAATTCATTGATTCAAAAATAATATTTAAGCAACCGGTCAGACAAAGAATCAACTCTTTTCTTCGAAACAACCGCACTTTTGCAAACAATTATTTTGCATTCATTGTTGTGGAATTCTCAATAAGCAACCACAATTAAAACTCACAGTGCGTCAGTGATATTCTCCATCACTCATCAAAACACCATAACTGGTAACGAAAAGTATGAAAAAAAAAACACCATAGATGCTACGATTACAAATCAATATTGAAATCATAATCATATACCATATAGGCAGGGCCCATTAAACTTTAATTCCATTACAGTTCGCAAGCAAATCAATAAAAAATAATTAAACACGAACGTTCGAGCGAAAAGCTTCCTGTCAATTGTAAATTATTGTAAGAAAACCAGTTGCTACTGGCGCAATCGATATAGTACGTCCAACAAGTGTTGCATTGACCCTTCAGGGTGTCTAGCTTTGCTGCCCCTTGCTTCCCATTTGAGTTTATTTATTCATCAACAACTTATTTATGAAGAATTTAGTCTGAATGGTGGGGATACTTAGTTTTACGGAGAGCTTTCCGCCTGTCATGAATGTGATAATATAGGCCAAGGTCGAATAATTTAAGAAAAAAAAAAACACACATAAAAACGTGCCCGCTCGATAAAACGCATAAACATTGATAGGCTGTGATAAAGAGACGTGCTGGTTGAGGACTTATGACAATTATCCAAAAACAAACTTGTAATTATTGTAATCGTTTTGAATGTTTGCACGTTTAAGCTATACAAATGTTCGATTTATTATAGACGTGCTAATTATAGCTAACGTGATAACTACCCTGTGTTAAAAAAAATTGTATTATAGTACAATTAAGGTTGTATACAAGATTAAATTCGCACCTAGTTGCGCTAATCATAAAGGAGACAAAAGAGTAATTTTGATGTTCAAAAACTGAATAATGCAGCGTTTTAACCAAGAATAACTTTTTTATGACTTTTTTTACTGAGAACAAGGGGAACTTCTCTGGCAGAAGTGGCAGGTTGTTTTTTTAAGTGGCAATCGTTATCGTATTTCGAAAGAAAAGTGCTTAGAAATTGGTAAATTTCTATGCACATTTAAGGGCTTGATACTCATACGAGTTCCAAAGGTGGGAATTTTCAAGGATCTGAACTCAAGTCATTTATCTTGCCAATTGCCCTTATTGCAACCAAATATCTGAGAACTCCAAAAATAAAAATAAATTACTTGGTACACTGACATTTTTTTTTTTTTGTCAAATTCTAAAATTTGAGTAGGAATCTTAAAAGCTAGACGAAAAGCACTTCATCCACTTCGAAGGGTTTTTTTTTTTGATTTAAAATGTTTGCTTCAGTAAAGATACAATCGTTTCTGACAAAATGAAAAGAACACTTATGCAAAGTTTTAAGCGCTTTGAACATAAGACACGGCCGACCATCTTATTGCATAAGACACGGCCGACCATCTTAGTCGCGAATTTCAACTTTTCATTTATAACAATAACTACATCTTTTTGTGAGTTACGCATCAATTCTCAAAGTATATCAAAAAAGAAGCTCAATAATAATGAATTTTTTATTCGCCAGTTTTGGAATGTAGGAATCTAAAATTTTCTGCGAATTCCGAACGGACAATCGAGAAAGCGCTTTTCATGGCAATGAATTTCCTACCGGAGGACTTGTTAAACGGGCAAACTTTCTTACCATCACGTCACGGCACGGGTAATGAAAATACACAACTTTATTTGCAGAATTTGGTAGGAGTAAGACAGCCATATGAAAGAAGATGCGGCCAACTGCAGATGGTTACGAATCTTAAACATGGCTTATAAATTTCTACGGCCCGATCAGCAAAAAGATGACAATTCCAAAGACTGTCTCTACGAGCTCCTCGATGAAACATATATGAGCAGCGCCCTAGCCATGACGTGAAAATCGTTCTTGGCGATTTTAACGAAAAACTAGGGAAGGAAGGACATCTTTGGAAATACTTTCTTGACAAAACCTCCGAAAACGGACTAATGCTAATCGATTTTGTTGAGGGGCTTAATCTTATTGCTAGTTGTCGCCGTATCTCTGGCGATCCCCAGAACAATCAACCGTCAACCAAATTGACCATGTTGCGATCGAAGCAAGACACTCTTCCAGTATGATAGATGTCCGAACTTTACGAGAGGCCAACTTTGCCTCGGACCACTACCTTGTTGTAGCCAAGGTACGAATGAGAATATCTTGTTCATGACTCGCGCGAACTAACGCTGTGACGCGGTATGACGTCGGAAAGCTACAATCGCAAGATATTGCCAGTGCCTTTTCAATCAAGTGTCGCTTCAACTACCGAACAAGGGCTGTATACGATCAGTATAACAAGATTTACAGGGAGAAAAGAAGGGAAGAACACCGAATTCTCAAAAAGGAAGAGAAGCAGCATAAGAAGCACTCGTTTGAGATATGCCATAACAGGAACGAGATTTGGAAGTTTTATCGAAAGGTGAAAAGATCCTGCCAGGGTGGCAAGCTCCGAACTAAAGCCTGTAAAGACCAGCAGGGAAACATAGTTGTAGAGTCACAGTCACTACTGAGGATCTGGAAAGATCACTTCTGCAGACTGCTTAGCGACGAGAAGACACAAATTCCGCTGTTAGGCAGATTGCCCACATCAATAACTTGATAGGTCCGTATCAATGTGGTATTAGACCAGAGAAGTTCACAATAGACTAAATTTTCACATTACGGTAGATCTTGGGAAAAACCCAAGAGTATAATATCGATATACACCATCTCTTTATCGATTTCAAAGCCGCGTATGACAGTATTTACAGAGACGAGCTGTACAGAGCCATGTCTGGTGTCGGCATCCCTGCAAAACTCGTACGACTATGCAAGATGACTTTGGAGAATTCACGATGCTCCGTCAAGGTCGGAAAAGAACTCACCGAGACCTTTGATGTTGAAAAGGCTTTAGGCAAGGCGACAAACTGTAATCTGATTTCTTCAACACCATACTTGAAATGATTGTTCAAAACTCAATCGTCACCAGAGGAACGACCATTCAAAAGCTGTACAATTACTCGCCTACGCAGACGATATTGACGTAATAAGAAGAAAAAAGCGTGATGTCATAGGTGCTTTTGTGAGTATTGAAACAGAAGCGGCAAAAATGGGTTTGATGGTTAATGAGGGCAAAACGAAGTACATGCTGTCATCAAACAAGGACACAAAACATCGACGAATTGGACAAAACGTCACAATAGACCGACATAACTTCGAGGTAGTACAGGACTTCGTCTACCTAGGATCCGCTATAGACACGGAAAACAACATCAGTGCGGAGATCAAACGGAGAATAACTCTAGCCAATAGTTGCTTCTTTGGGTTAAGAAGGCGACTGTCCCTCTCCAAAAAGACCAAAAATTTTTTTTCAGGGATATCACCTCCCGCGAAGAATTGGCAAGTCCTCCGTTAGTAAACTTATTGCCATGAAAAACACTTTCTCTCTTAACCGTTCAGAATCAGCAGAAAATTGTAAGTCTCCTCCATTAACTCACAAGGCATGGTTGTGAGAAATGCGCTAGGCCCAGGCGCTCGACCCTATGAATCAATTCACAAGATTTGACACACATTTACTGTCTTCAATCGTTGAATCGTCTGAATGTTTATGGTCATACTCTTCAGATACCCGAAATCGTTTTCATTTGCATCAATTCATTTGTAAATTAAAATTCTCTCTTGCGTATCGAGTCTCAATAAGAATTCAGTGATTTTTTTAGGTTTAATTTACATTCACATACATACAAAATTATGTAAAAGTTCAATGCGGCATTCTGCATCAATTGTTTGCTCACCAATTCAACGCACAGCGTAGTTTTCTTTTCACATCAAGGCCAGGGAAAACTCTTTCTTTGTCCCACAAACCATCACTTTTTTTATTTGTCTTTTCTCTTTTTTTGTGGAAAAAATCACGCTACCAACGTTTAATGACAAATACACACTGTCTGTGCGAACTAGTCACGTGTGTTTTTGTTATTATTGTTGTCGTTCGTTATTCGTGGGAACTTGCCAAGGCCAAAGTATGATTATAGCAACTTGGCCTGTTATAATTTATTAACAAATTCACACACATTTTCAATTCATGGTTTTATTCTTGGCTTCTTTGAAAATTCACTATCTAGCTTATAAATTCCTTGTGAGGTTCAAATACATAAACAACGACTATCTATATGTAAAGGTAAAATCAAAATCAAAGCAAAAAGAAGCCACATTGAAAGTGTTTTTATTGGAAAACACTCGTATCCTCAGCACAGCCCCAAGTCTTAAAGCTCGTGCTGCGTCAGCATGTCATTACAATTTTTTTTTTTTTAATTAATGATATGCTCGCATCGTGGTTTGGAACGAAAGGCACTTGGTGTGGTTATGATTACCTTATTCTAAATAAACTGCTCAAAAACCCCCCCTTCCTTCTTTTGTGGGGTTTGCATTGCCAATTTTCCACCGGGGTGCAGTAGGCGGCAGAAGTCGACCCGTGAAAATCCCACAACCTTTCATTTGAATAAAATTTTCGATGCAAACAGCGAAAAGAACCAAAAAAAATATACTCAAACAAAAATTTAAATTTTTTCAAGAACACAAGTTTCATCATTTTTAAAAATCGAAATTTTTATTTTACGTTCACAACTGTCAAACCGGATTATGGTTGAGATTTCTCTTTGCTACATAATGGATAATTTTGTGTACTCTCTTGCAAATTACGCTTATGAACACCCGGTGGTCATTCTCATTCTAAGCTTAATAACCGCTGCAGTTATAATGAGTCATGCTCATCTTTCGAAACAGCTTTGCAATTACCAAAATTGTTGTAATTCATATGATTACGGTCCAGAACGAGGTGAGATTTTATTTCAGCATTGACATTTGATTTCAAGAACCTTCGCTTACAGGACCTCATACGTGGCAAGTTGAGGGACAAAATCAGTCTCCTATTAATATCAACACAGGTTTGGTTCAGATATCGAATATGCATGAACATCTTATGTGGAACCATTACAATGATCTACCAACCTCCGTGACATTGGAGAACAATGGTCGCACAGGTATAGCAAACAAACAAAAGAAAAAGAAGTTCTGAAAGTCATAAAGAAAAAAAGTCATAACCATTTACATATATCAACAGTGATACTGAAAGCCAAATATGCTGCAAACACACCAACGATCAGTGGTGCTGATCTTTTTCATAGCTACACTTTTGAGTCTCTTTGTTTCCATTGGAGTTTTTGGAACACCGAAGGATCAGAGCACACAATAGATAGTCGAAGCTACCCCATGGAATTACAAGTAAATCATCAACCAATCGTATCATTAGTTTCAAATAATTTTTTTCTTTTTTTTGCAAAGGCGATTCATACGAGCGGCTCTGTTTTACCATGTACAACAAACCACAATGCTCTCATTATAGCTTACTTCTTTCAGGTGATTTCAATTTCCCTACTTGTGATTAGTTCACAGATTTTCACAGTTTCTACTTCCAGATCACTGCCCATAATCCTTTTCTTGATCCGGTTATTCTCAATCTTCATCTCATAAGAGAGCCTGGTTCCATTGTTACGATTCCTCCATTTCCCTTGGCATGGCTATGTTATCGATTCAGATCTGGTTTCTATAGCTATGGCGGTTCTAGAACCATCCCCCCGTGTGAAGAGGGTGTTGAATGGTTCTTAAATTCCGAACCGATGACCATAAGTGAGAATCAAGTAAGTAACACTTCACTAAAAACTTGATAAAAACATAATTGGAAGCTAAATGACTGGACGATGCCGCTCAGCTTTTAATTTTGTTCTATTTTTATCGTATCGTATCATTCTTCAAGGTCCCAAACAGTAGGTTTTCTCAAGAACCTCAAAATAGGCATTTGCTTCAGTGATGCCCTATTCATTCGACACTAATCTCTTACCACCCAGCAATTTCTTCAGATTTGGAAACAGAAAATAGTCCCAGGGTGATGCCCGTGTCGTAATGGCTAGCATGTCTGCCTGTTACACGGAAGGTTAATGGTTCGAGTCCCAACAGAAGCCAAAAATGTTTTTCCACAAGTATCGCCTTTTACCTTTTACCTTTTTTTGGCAAGTCCTACTATAGTAAATCCATTGCAATGAAAAAAGCTTTCTCGATTAGCCGCTCGGAGTCGGCTAAAAATTGTTGGTCCCCTCCATTCTCTTACAAGGCATGGTTGTGAGAAATACACTAGGCCTCGGGTCCTCCCGCTCTGTTGAAACACTTTATATATGTAATCGAAATAGTCGCAGATGGATAAATCTGGAAAATATGATGGAGAAGGAGTTGCATTTCGTATCTAAATGATGAATAAATGAAATTTTGTCATGGTAACTACACACGTATAAGCACCAGTACATTGTCATCGCAAAATGCGGTCGTTTCTGCTTATAATCAAAATCGAATCTATCCAAAAGTTCTCAATAATGTTCTCCATCTATCGTTTTTATCCTTTTCAAGGTAAATGACATCCCACACATCCCAAAAAACTGTGGCAATGTTAGCTTGTTAGCTTTGGTGCAAGTTCATCCGGAGAAACTCACTGTTTTGATTGTTCCTTCTGGTTCTTCTGGGCACTGGAGTATTGTGATGAATTCAGTTTTGTCCACAATAACAAAACGACACAACTACTCGATTGATGCTGAACATCACCAAACACCACTTTAAGTGGTCCACGGTTCAGGTAAAATGTGATGTAACCACACAGTTGAGATGCTTACAGCCTCAGCAAACCTCAAGCACTTTCATTCTCCGATCGTTCAATGTCAATCCATGGATCTTATCGTAGATTTCTGATGGTGTGACGACCTCTTTTGGGCGACCTGGACGTTCGGTATCACTGAGACTACCACAACGGAACTTCGTAAACCACTTTTTAACCATGGAAATTGATGATGGCGAGGCCCCCTAGTACTTATCAATAAGGCTTTCCTTGGTTTCGGAAATGGTTTTTTAAACAAAAAATATTGCTTAATCAGAACCCGAAATTCGTTTTCCTCCATTTTCATTAATTTTCACGATACATATTACTATTTTGAATGGCTGTAAAAACACTAAAAAAACATAACTTGCCTAAAATTTGACAGTAGTCTATAATAGATGGCAGTTAACGGTAGCAGTGTCAAATTTAAAATAATTGCGGGTGAAAACCAAAAATTCATGGAAAGTCTCGTGTTACAGAAACTCCCAACCGTGGTGTAGGTGTTTCCGTGTTAGACTTTTTCGTGAGAGGTTACGGGGTTTGACTCCTAATCTTTATCTTTATCTTCTTTATATTGTAACGTGCGCTTAGTTCGCAAAAAATAAAACTCTACCTTTCAATTTAATTCTACCACTTTATTCAGTATCTACTTTCGATATACACTTTATTTGAACTCAACTCGACTTTTGGACTATCACTTGTATTTACTCTTAACTTTATCACTCTATAAACAAAACTGACTTCTGGTTGCCTCGGGCGGGCTATTTATATCGAATGACACGCCATCTAGAACTCTCCAGTAACTTCTACATTGTCGCCACATTTGCTGTCTACTCTCTGTCTGTCTGTCTCTCTACACTCACACACACTGGCTTACAAGCAACGCCTGTCATTTATACCATTCCATTAAAGTGTTGCCAGTTGTGTTTTCGGTTGAACGTTTTTCGATTAGGAAATTGGTATAAAATGTTGGGTTCACGTTACACTGCCCCCTCCTTAGGATTGTTCGTCCCGAATAATTCCATCTGCAGCCTCGCCACTATATCGATGCAGCCTGTCACAATGAACTACTTTTAACTTGCCTCTTAGTCCTCTTTGGATGCGGTAAACCACGTCGTTAATCCTCGTGACTACAGTATAAGGACCTTCCCAGTTTTGCTGAAGTTTCGGTGACAATCCCTTTTGACGATGAGGATTATAAAGCCACACACGATCTCCTGCTTGGAATCCTGACGTTGTCGCTTTTGTGTCGTACCGTGTCTTCATCCGGTCGCTGTAGGCTTTCATCCGTTCCCTTGTTCTTTTATGGATGTCAGCGAGTCTCTCCTTGAGGTCGTCCACATACTCGTTTGTGTCCTGTGGCTCATCTGTGGGGCATCCAAATTTAAGTTCGCTGGGCAGCCGCATGGTTTTCCCGAACAGGATGTCAGATGGTGTTTGTCCTGTCGAGCTATGTACTGCACTTCTATAGGCCATCAGGAATAGCGGTACGTGCCTATCCCAGTCTCTTTGGTAGTCGCCTACGACCTTGGTGAGGTGTTCTTTCAAGGTCCGGTTGAATCTTTCAACCATCCCATCAGATTGTGGATGAAGTGGTGTGGTTCTTGTCTTCTTAATGCCAAGTAGTCCGCACACTCCTTGGAAGATGTTTGACTCAAAGTTCCTCCCTTGGTCGGAATGGAGTTCCATAGGCACGCCAAACCTACTAACCCAGTTAAACACAATCTGGTCGACCACCGTTTTGGCTTCTTGATTTGGGATGGCATACGCCTCAGGCCACTTGCTAAAATAGTCCATTACAACCAGAATGTATTTGTTTCCAGCGTTGGTCTCTGGAAAAGGCCCAGCCACATCTACTGCGATCCTCTCAAAAGGCGATCCCACGTTGTACTGATGCATCTTACCTTGAATCTTCCTACCAGGTCCTTTGGTTGCCGCACACTTGTCACATGTTCGGCACCACTTCTCCACGTCATCTCTAGCATGTAACCAGTAGAACCGATGTCGCACCTTCTCCAGTGTTTTGTTTACCCCCAGGTGGCCTCCAGAAGGTCCGTCGTGCATCTCCTGAAGAACTTCACTGACTTTCGATTGCGGTACGATCAGCTGCATCACATATGACTTACCGTCAGCGGATTCCCATCTTCGCCTGAGGACACCTTCTTGCACATATAGTGAGTCCCACTGTGCCCAATAGGCTTTGAGAACTGGACTCCTGTCAGAAATGTCTCCCCATTCCGGTTTCTCTTCATTTTCTTTCCATGCGAGAATGGGTTCCATATCTGGATCTTCCTTTTGAGCAGTCCTCACTTCCTCATTGCTCCATCCGCTTATGGGGTCAGCTCTTAGTCGCTGAGCGGTAATGATTTCTTTGTCTTCTTGCCGTTTGCAATGCTTGCAATCCACTTTGCAAGGTCTTCGTGATAATGCATCGGCGTTTGAGTGCAGCTTTCCTCTGCGGTGTTGGATCTGGTAGTCATAGGTCTGCAATCTTTCTATCCACCTTGCGACTTGACCTTCTGGATTTTTGAAGTTCAACAGCCAGCTCAGAGCACCGTGGTCTGTCCGCAGAAGGAATTTCTGTCCATAGATGTACTTATGGAAGTGCTTTGTTGCCAAGATAAGAGCTAGCAGCTCCCTTCTGGTCACGCAGTAGTTCCTTTCGGGTTTCGATAGGACCTTGCTGTAGTATGCCACCACTTTCTCTTCGCCATCATGCACTTGGGATAGTACCGCCCCGATTCCAACGTTGCTTGCATCTGCGTCGACGATGAATGTTTTGCCAGGTGTTGGATGTGCCAGCACTGGAGCGTTACAGAGGCGGTATTTGAGTTCCTGGAAAGATTTCTCACACTCACCTGACCATTTAAACTGCTTCCCCTTTTCGGTGAGCTGATGCAAACTCTTTGCAACTCCAGCGAAGTTCTTAACGAAACGTCGGTAATATGTGGCAAGTCCCAGAAAGCTTCGGAGTTGATGTTTGTCCTGTGGTGTTGGCCAATTTTTGACGGAGTCAACTTTTTCAGGATCAGTCTTTACTCCTTGGGATGAGATGATGTGTCCCAAATACTTGACTTCGGTTTTGAAAAGTGCACATTTTTCTGGATTCAGTTTAAGGTTAGCCTCTCGAAGTCTCTGAAACACGGCTTTAAGGTTCTTACAATGTTGGTCAAATGTTTTCCCGTAAACAATGACATCGTCCAAGTAGACTAGGCAAGCTTTCCACGTCAGTCCTTGAAGAACGCACTCCATCAAACGCTCGAATGTTGCCGGAGCGTTACATAACCCAAACGGCATAACTTTAAACTGCCAGAGCCCATTACCTGTAGAAAACGCCGTCTTTTCCCGATCATCAGGGTGGATGTCAACTTGCCAATATCCGCTCTTCAAGTCCAGCGTCGAGAACCACTGCGCTCCCTCCATGGCATCCAGGGTATCACTGATTCTCGGCAGGGGATAGCTGTCCTTCTTAGTTACATCATTCAGCCTTCGGTAGTCCACACAAAAACGAGTGCTTCCGTCTTTCTTTTTCACTAGCACCACTGGTGACGCCCAAGGACTTTTGGAATTTTCGATAAGACCGTCATTTTTCATTGCTGTTATCATTTCCTCAACCTCACCTTGTTTGGCCAGTGGAAGACGTCTTGCAGGTTGACGAATCGGTCTTGCATCTCCTGTGTTGATGCGATGCTGCACCAACTGTGTCCTACCATATTGCCCCTTTTGCGATGCGAAGATATCAGTGTACTCTTGTAGGAGACTTTCAGCCATCCTTGTTTGTTGGTGATCAAGGTTGGATGAATTCAGTATTTTAGCTCTGATGGTTTCGAGCTCCTCCGGAGTTATAGGTTTTCTCGGAGCTTCGTCTGTGATCTTCGTAATTGCTGCAACCGATTCGCAACGTCCAACGACTTCTCCTTTCTTCAACCTTACATCGTACGGTCTGGTGTTTAGTAATCGTACGGGGACCATTTTGTTCTTCGGTGCTACCAGTGTTTTCCCAATGATGATGCTTTGGGAGGAACACTCTGGGTCTGGTTCCACCATGAGGTATCGAAGGCTTCCAAACTCACCTTCCAGTTTTGTCCAAACGAACACTTCAGAAGAAGGAGGCAGAATAAGATCTTCCCTGATGACAGTTCTCAGTGTCGACGTACTTTCGTTCGAATAAGTCATTGGAAGTTCCTTATTTTGGTACTTCAAAACCTGATTACCGATGTCCAAAATAACTCCGTGCTGTTTCATAAAGTCGATTCCAATGATGCACTCGTCACATATATCTGCCACCAGGAATTGATGAGTAAACACTAGGTCGGCCAGTCGGATCTTAAGACACACTTCTCCATATACTCTTGCTGCTTCTCCCGTTGCGGTTCTTAGACGGTAGCTATTGGTGTTATGAAGCCACGTCGTCTTTACCAGGTCTCGACGTACTATGGAGGCTGTGGCACCGGTGTCGATGGTAGCCACATGTTTGTTCCCGTTAATAGTAGTCTCCACAGTCAGACTTTTGTTGTCTCGTTTGGTCTGAGAGACCTGGATGGTGGTTCTGGGGCCATCGATACAAGAAACCAGCCTCTGCCCCTCGAAGTTGGTTCTTACTCGTTTCCCTGATGGGAAACGGGCTGATAGGCAACGCTGGTGTTGTTGTTACCTTGCTCTGGGTTGGATCTCTTGCTTCCACAATGTTGACAACCTGCTTTGTTTGGTGGTAGTCGGCATTGACGCTGTAAGTGCCCGGTCTTGTTGCAGTTCCAACATCTTGCTAGTCCGCTCCGGTTCTTTTGTATTTCAGCTCTTTGGCACGAGCATTCTTCGACTATGGCCTCTCTAAGTCGATGTACTCCCTGAGAAGCCTGTTCTGCTGCTTCAATTGTCAATGCGAATGCTAAAGTTTCGGAAAGAGTACGTGTTCTAGCAGTTCGCACAGACCTCTGAAGATGTATATCGGAAATGGCACGAACGAAGGACTCAACAGCGAGCTGGTTGATGATTTCTTCTCCAGCATCCGGGTATGCCAGGTGAACCAGTCTTTCGACGTCTGCTTGGAGCTGCTGTAGACTTTCACCCCTTTTCTGGACTCTGTTATTGAGTTGGACTCGGAAGACTTCTTTCAAGTGGCTATCTCCAAAGCGTTTATCTATAGCTGCCACGAGAGAACTGAAATCGCCGCTCTTACCAGCTGGAACTGTTTGAAGTAATTCAGCTGCTGGTCCTCTAAGAGCAAGAGTCAGTGCAATGTACTTGTCTTCGTCATCCCAGCCATTTGTTGTCGCGGCTGCCTCAAATTGTCTCTTATAGACTGGCCAAGAAGACTGTCCATCAAATGTTGGGGGTTTCATCTCCTTTTTCCTTGCAAACTCTCCAGCAGATTCTCGAATTTTTATTTTCCGGATCTGGTCTAATTCCTTGGTGAGAACATCACATCGACTTTCTACGCCTTCGAAACGATTCTCTACAACAGAAAGCTGTTTTTCCACACCTTCAACTCGTTCGTCTAGGGCACATACATTTTTCTCAATGTTACCCAATTTTCCTTCTAGAATGTTTTTCTGACCTTCCAAAACATTCTGTTGCGCTTCAAGTCTTTCGAGAATATTCTGTTGTTCCTTCTTTTGTTCGTTTCGTTGTGCTTCCAGTTGTTCGAGAACATTCTGCTGTTCTTTCTTTTGCTCGCTTCGTTGCTCTTCAATCAGCTTCTTTTGCTCGTTTCGTTGTTCTTCAATCAGCTTCTTTTGCTCGTTTCGTTGTGCTTCAAGTTGTTCGAGAACATTCTGCTGTTCCTTCTTTTGCTCATTTCGTTGTTCTAACAAAAGTTTCATCATACTAGAAAAATCTATATTTTCACTTACTTCCTCTTCTTCCACTTCTGTTTCAAAAACAAAAGTGTTTACGTCTTCCCCTTGCTGTTCCAAATAGTTACGCAAGCGCAGGACGAGCTCATTTTTCGATCCCGCTCTAGAAAGATTTCGCTTACCTAACTCACTTTTAAGCTCAATGCAAGTGAGCTCTTCTAACAACTTACCCATTTTCACTGTATATAATTATTATTTTCTTTTTATTTTTTTTTTTTTTTTTACACTTTACTAGTCAAATAAGTTTTATTTACACTTCTGACACCAATGTAACGTGCGCTTAGTTCGCAAAAAATAAAACTCTACCTTTCAATTTAATTCTACCACTTTATTCAGTATCTACTTTCGATATACACTTTATTTGAACTCAACTCGACTTTTGGACTATCACTTGTATTTACTCTTAACTTTATCACTCTATAAACAAAACTGACTTCTGGTTGCCTCGGGCGGGCTATTTATATCGAATGACACGCCATCTAGAACTCTCCAGTAACTTCTACATTGTCGCCACATTTGCTGTCTACTCTCTGTCTGTCTGTCTCTCTACACTCACACACACTGGCTTACAAGCAACGCCTGTCATTTATACCATTCCATTAAAGTGTTGCCAGTTGTGTTTTCGGTTGAACGTTTTTCGATTAGGAAATTGGTATAAAATGTTGGGTTCACGTTACAATATAATAAAATTTCCCTGTCACAATGTTAGTTCCCGTACTCCTGCGAAACGGCTATACCGATTTTTACCAAATTTTATATGCGTATTCAGTAGGTCTGAGAATCGGCTACTAATTATTTTCCATAGCCCTAAGTGATAAGGGCCATCTACCCTTAACATTGTTTCCTTAATTTACACTGTGACACGAGAATTTTATATATGAGATTTTACAGTCTCAGTGTAAATGTAAAATGAACTATATTCTAAAGTAAATTTATTATTATTCATTTGATAGAAAATATTGTTGGGTTGTTGGGCAATTTAATTTTTGTGTTCACTTATAAGAGCTCTAACTTCCACATAATTTCAATGGGTCGGGAAAAGAAAAGGAACTCTATTTTTCATGTCGCATCACGTTGGTGGATCATTATTTACTTTTTCTGCCTCTCTTAGTGAATTGGAGAGTTGCCGAAAATTTTTCCAATGAATTCATAGTTTTAATTTCAAAAGTAGTGTTTCAATAGGCTTTATGTCGACCTGTGATCTCTGTGGCGTAATGGTTAGCAGGTCTGCCTGTTACGTACGAGGTTCGTGATTCATGGTTAGATTTACAACCGACAGAAAACAAAAAGAAAAGTTTTTCCACGGTTCCGGAACTTTCATTCCCTCGCAAGGTCACAAGTCATGGTTGTGAAAAAAGCACTAGGCCTGGGGCTTTCCGCTCTGTTGCGCCACCCTATTTATCTATGTTATCTTGACCTGAGTTTGCCAAAAAGTCTGCCTAAGTTTGTATGCTCTTCATCAATAGATCAATTCATTTACGTATTTTGTCTAGATATGCGAGTATTTCATAAGCTTCACCCAGGCTTTCTCCAAAAAATTGATTGCTTCCAAAGAACTCAGTTACGTAAAAGCCTGATTTTTTAATAGGAGCAACGATTTCATTCGCCCAAATGTTGATAGTCTAATTAATTGTCTAAATATTTCCCATGTTGAAATTGCATAGTGCATATTTTCGCCATTACCTGTAATCGAAACAAAGTGCATATAGAAATAGAGCCCTTAATCGCAGCAGAAGTAAAAGAAGCAAACGAAATAATTTGGTCCTGCGTTGATTACGATCAATACCTATCATTTATTTACCGTCACAGACATTCTTAACGTTTCCCCAATTTTGACGCTGCCCAAAAATCTTGCCACGGAAAATAGTCTCATGATTCTAAATCTAAATAACGAGCTCATACTGTTTTTATATTCGGATTATGGCCTTTAACTAGTATACCTCTGCTTTTATAGACAGACCGCCCAAAAGGGTAATTTTTCCTTTAAATCGATGTCGAATTGAAATAAAATCCAAGACTCCTACAAGACTCTTTGAAAGTAAGTCAACATTCAACAAGTACGATCAACATTGACAACTAATATCACCTATCCATTTTATAAGCCTGTTTCTTCCTCAAGCTCGCTCACCTTCACGGGACCTACGAGATCTACAAAATCTACGAACTCGTCCAATATCCAACCTTTGATTTTATCGACGATTATAACACCAGATTTCATTAGTCGGAGCAATCTTCGTGACTTTCATCGGAATTGAGTAAAATTGTGGTGAAGAGTGCCAATGCTGTTTTTGAAACATGGGGGTTGACGCGACAGCTTTTTTTTTTCTTGCAAAAAAAAAATTGAGGTAATGTGTTCTTACTGAACAACGCACATCTTAAATTTGAAGTAGCAACTTCACTTGAATTAATTTTTGGGTGCTCCCCGCTTCAAATGTGGTGCAAGTGGCGTAGTACTTATGACAAGGGAGGCCCGCGAGTAGAAAAACTTCAGGACGAAAAATTTTTTTGATAGGTATCGCCCTTCGTGAAAAACTGGAAAGTACTCTGAGAGTAAGTAAGAGTGCTATGGAATGCGCTTTCTAACTTATCCATTCGGAATCGGCATAAAATAGTAGGTCCTTAAAATCCGTACGGTCCAAGGTTTCCATAGCTTTGTTGAGCCACTATTTCTGTTTATTTTATTCTTATGACATTGGTACTTGAAAGATTTCGGGAATATGATCTCCACGGCGGGCTCGAACGAAGCATAATAAAGAAATCCAATTTTCTATCCCTTTTTCCAGCAACGTGGTACCCGTGGCGTGATAGTTTGCATGTCTGCCTGTTACGAGGGAGGTTCGTGGTTTGAGTCCCAATAGAGGCCAAAATGTTTTTCCACGGGTATCACCTTTCGCGAGATATTGGAAAGTACTCCATTACCATGAAAAGCGCTTCCTCCAGAAAATTGTAGATGATTGTGAGAAATATGCTAAGCTCTGGGGGTTCCTCGCTCTCTTAAAGCACCCTATTTTTTTTTTTTTTTTTTTATTTATTCAAGCAACTGAGGCCGTATATCGGCCAAAATGATTTGCTATTTGTGTTCTGAAGTAATTACTTTCATTGTATAATGGCAAAACGTACTGACCACAAATTTATACACCACCAATTGTCAAATTGACAAATGCTAGAAACAGTGTTGCCTATTCAAAAACCAAACACCATTTACTCCAGCTTCTAGAGTCTAAACAAAAGCTAAGACAAACTTGAGATGGTACTGGTGTGGAATTGAAGAGATCCTTCTAAGTACATCGACAACTAGGTAACTAGCTCAACTAGTTCGCGGTTCGAATTGGGGTCCCTTTCAGCGATATTGAGGACAAGTCATTGAAAAAAATATATACCATAACTTTTCTTTACAGAGTTTAAAAGCCAAGTAAATGACAATCAATGCTAAAGCCTTCCGCAATTTTCGTTGCTGATCAAAATAAGCTTCTTTAAAGCCAAATTTTATTTTTTTATTCCTAAAAACACCATTGGAAAAAACCTTTTCAGCAACAGTCCACCAATCACAAATCATCATCCAATCACTTGTCACTATAATTGTTCCCATTTAAATAAATTATTATTCTACTAATTTGGCTGGATTGGTCTTGTTGACAGTGACAGCACCACTTTATCAACTGAATTGAATTTTCACATCACACCTAATTCAAATTGTCGATCCGGTTCTTTATCAATTTCACAGCACGCGACTAAAATAAACGTAATTTCCAATTTGTTTTTAAATAGAAAATAGTTCATTGAATTCCGAGATAATCTTTTTTATGGATTAATATAAAAGTAGCCCATTAAACTTGATACTTGACCGCTTAAGCTCCAGCTGATAATTATGTGTTTTGTTTTTTTTTTACAGCTGTTGTTAAAACATCATCCAATCAAATCTATATCAAATAATTATATTTTTGTAGTGATTTTGAAATTTCAATTTACAACAATGTTTATCTTTCTATCAACAGTTGGAGGAATTTAGGAAGCTTCTCTCGTCCGATGGCTCATCGAGAATCATTAGAAATTCAAGACCTGTTCAGAGTTTAAATGATCATCGCACAGTTCAGTTCAATCAGTATGAACCGGTTGGAAATAACTGTGGTTTCCCTTGTGACTTACAACCCCTGGAGGATCAAGACACTGGTGACGATTAAAAGGTTTCGTATATTGAATTCTAATAAAGGCCACATTTTCTGTTCTAAAAGTTTTACTTCATCCTGCGAAAACTAAACAAACTCATCACAAAATCGTTCGTGTCAAGTTGCGCCATAAAAGACACATAATACACACTACATCCAAAAAGACAGCGCGCGGCGCGGCGTCGGCGACGCGTCGGCTCAACCAATAAAACATCTAACGGAATCGAGAAATATCTCGAAAAATCTTGTGTTTTGAAACTATTTGCGTGCAGTATCTAAATACGTACTTACAGTCGGCTTCATTGTTTTTATCTTTTGACAAATACGCTCAAACTTTTATGGTCGCCCGACGATTTTGATTATTGCCGTCGATTGATATCTGCCGGCTTTAAATTCCAGACATGTGCAAACTTTGTCGTGTTTGATTCAAAAAATTATCACAATCAAGGCCAAAGTAATAATAATTAATATTATACAAGGCGCGGTGGAAATCTCTGACACATTTTCAAATGTCGCCGCTCTGTGGGTAAACATGATAAGATTGAGGAGCATCGTATTGAAAAGACATGTCACTTTCGGTTGTCATCACAATCTGAACGACCTCGAACTTCAAAAACTTGCTGTTAGAGCATCAAAAAACTACAATCGCTTTATAGTTGCTACTTTGGAGTTCTGAAAGTTCAAAGTCACCCAGCTGGTTTCATTTTAAGTGACACACACAACGGCAAATTTTTGAATGTTGAAAGTAATAAAGTTAGTGTAGACTTGATGGTAAAATTCAGCCTTAAGTTATCTTTCACACTACAAAATTTGCAGAAGACTCTTAAAGCCTAATAGTAAAATCATGTTTCGAACAGAATGGCATTGCGTCGTTCACATTAAAAGACTTAAAAAGCTCTTCGACTAACAGTCACAGGGCGATTTTTTTTATAAAAAACATTTAAATAGTCAATGATAGCTCGGTGCTCACCAGTTCAGTTCATGGTGATAACGAAAAATCGCATGTTACTTCTTAGCATCGTACCATTTCTGCCGAGTAACCTCTGAAAATACAAACATACATGACATATTTTCAAATCTTCACAATATGTAAAATTTCAATGATCGACCAAACAAACATTTGATATTTGTTTAGCACAAAATTAAGCATAATAAGCTATGCCGGTATGTCTAAAACGTGTCGATAAAATCCAGCTGCTCAAAAAGTAACTAAGAATATTTATTTTTTAATTGAAAGCAATAAGATTGATATTTAATTAAGTTAACAAATAAATACCAGAAACACTTGTTTGTGAACAAAAAAAAACAATTTTTATTTGGTGGGCGAATTACGCTTCGTTTGGCTGTTCAAATGAATGTTGTTTATTTTAAAATACATATTTCGAATGCTGTATAAAAACTTGTGTTTTTCAACATTGTGTTCTTTTGTCTCCTAATCTACTCGAAAGTATACGTCTACAGTTAGAAATTTGCGCATTGTTTATATGTTCCGTTTTTTAATAATGGTTGGGCGTGTACTATCCGGGAAGACTTTGATTGGTGTCAACTTGGCGGCCGGCGCTGCAACCTATAGCAATTGTGTCTACTATACATCTGTGCGGCAAACACTGGGTACTCAAGTTAAGATGACTTGCCAAACCAGTAAAAGCGAGACGAAATAAAAATAAAACAGCTCTTTAATGCTCTGCGAGTAATGACTAACTACTCGAATCTCAGAATATCACAGCGCGGATGAATTCTACTTACAGAACCAACAACGGTGGACTTCAGCAGTGAAAAAAGAAGCAGAAACCCCTGAATGAATTATTTCGACATATTTGGTTTAAATGTCTTTCGGGGTCTTTAAGTATTAGGACAGGGTGTTGAAACATGGTGGTGGATCAGTTCCTAGCAAGCCAACAGCAGCTCTCCAGCCAGTGCAGCAGGTTATCTGACCCTTTATGTTCAAAGGGGTTCAAAAATACGTGGTCCTCCAGGCTGGGAGTTATGGGACGAACTATCCATGTAAAGTTTGCTCCGAGACAACCAATAGCCTCTGAACGAGGAACGTAAGATCCCTGAACGGAATAAGTGAGTGCTGTATGAGAATAAGCAAAAGCTCTATACTGCTGTAAAACATATTTAGCCTCTATCCAAGAAGAGTAATGGAATGGGTTGGGCATAAAGAAGATGAAAAACTGCAACATTTACTATGGCGACTGCTACAGACAACAGAAACAACGTTTATTTGGACGCGGATTTGTCGTTAGAGGTAAGCTCAGGGGTAAAGTTATCTGAGTCTATAATAATAATTCGCATCAGGGTCAAATTCAAGTTCATTATCTTGACATACGCCCACGCCCCCACAGAAGAGAACGACGTTATTTACAAAAACTGTTTCTAAGAACTCTTTGAAGAAAGAAAAATCTTTGGAAATACAATTGGTAATCATAGCCTGCATGTAAAGAACTCCAAAAATGGACTCGCTCTTGCTGCAGGGCTAAATCTTGTTATTAGTAGTCCCCGCATCTCTTGCGATCCCCAGAATAACCAACCGTCAATCAAACTGATCATGTTGCTATAGACACAGGACAATCTTCCAGTGATTAAGATGTCTGAACTTTTCGAGTGTCCAACTTTGACTCGGACCACTATACCTTGTTGTTGCCAAAGTGCGGTATGAAGTCGGAAAGCTACATTCGCAAAAGATAGCCAATGTCTTTTCCAATCGTTATCCCTCCAACTATCCATCAGTCCAATGTCACCAGCATGAAGCATTCAAAACCCAGGGGCAGCAATGCCAACAAGTCATCAAAATCTGAGCCTCTGATGTTTTGGGTGTCCCTCGGTTTCCAAAACGAAACCAATGGTTCGATGAAGTATGCAAGCAGGCAAATGCAGCCAAACAAAATCCACAAGTGTTGATTCAAAAGAGGAACAGAAGGGAAAAACACCGAATTCTCAAAAAGAAAGAGCAACAGCATAAGAAGCGCTGGTTTGAGGTAATTGAGAGATTTCATAATAGAAATGAGATTCGACAGTTTTACCAAAAGGTAAAAAGATCAGGCCAGGGTGGCAAAACTCGTACACAAACCTTGAAAGACCAATAGAGAAACATTCTAATAGAATCGCAGCCGCTACTGAGGAATCTAAAGAGACCACTTCTGATGACTTCTTAACGTCGATGAAGACACTATCTCCGCTGTCAGCCCGAACGCCCCATCCAACTTGGACTATGACCAAGAATGCTGTCGTCCCGACCTATAAGAAATTAAGTTTGCCATATGCAAACTCAAATCAAGTAAAACTTCAGTTGTAAATTTCGTTGATGCCGAACTTTTCAAGGCAAACGAGCATGCACCAGCTGATCTTCATGATATGATCAGAAGAGAGCATGCCCGATGCACGGAACCTCAGTATCAAATGCCCGATCCTAAAAAAGTGAGACCCTCACAAGCGCGCCAATTATAGAGGAGTAAGCCCCCTTAACGTCACGTATGAGTTCTTGTCTGCTGTAAGATGTGAACGTCTGAGATCCCACGTCAATAATCGACCAAATTTTCACATTACGACAAAACTGAAAAACCAGGGACCAAGGAGTATAATATCTATATACACTATCTATTTATCGTTTTTAAGGCCAGGTATGAGAGTTAATATAGAGACTAGCCATGTCTAGCATTGCCATATCCAAGAAAAATTGATACGACTATGCAGGCTGACTTCGAAAAATTCACCTCAAACTTTAGTCTGTAACGAAAAGCAGAGAAACACTTTGTTTCCTGTAAAGGTATGTCCACACCAAAGAAACATTTTTGAAACATTTCAGAAACATTTCAGAAACATTCCAAAAACATTTCAGAAACATTTCAGAAACAAAAAAACATTTCTGAAATGTTTCAAAAATGTTTCTATAAAGTTGTTTTGGTCTGGACGCTTCTTGAAACATTTCTGAAATGTTTCTTAAATGTTTTTTGTTTCCCATTCTGAATGGAAAACTTTATTTGTTTTTCTGAAACATTTGCCAATGAAGAAAGGGATCCAAAAGATGAAGGTTATAAAAATAGAAACATAAAAGCCGATGCCTTAAGTGAAATTTGTGAAAGCCTAAATTGTAAAAAGGTTAAAATAGAAAAAAAAAATTCCAAAAATTTTTTTAATATGTTTCATGCCACTACCATGGTTTTTTTTTTATTTTTTTCATGATTATAATAATATATAATTGCTACTTCTTTACAATCCATATACAAGCATTAGACTGTAGGGTAAACTGTCCCACAGTGAGCCAGCAGATACAGTGAACCATTCCAATTTTCTCCCACCCATTCCAAGATAGAAAAGAAAAAAAGATAGAGAAACACCCGCATTTTAATCTTTTTTGAGTACATCCTGAAGTTGAAGTTGTGTTCTAGCCGGTGCGGTGTCGGTTGTGCGCATGGAAAAGTGAATTTGGCAGGTGAGCAAACTAGAACTTGTGGTTTTTGTTTGTTTTTTAATTTAAAAAGTGGTTTATGAAGTGATGTGGTTTCATTACATATGTTTTGTTGGTTATTTTCATATATATAAAACAGCATAAAAGTTGAATATGTGCAATAGTTTTTTTTATTTTAATATTTTTTTTGAAAAAGTCACTATGTCCACAAGTGAACCAGTGCATCAAGTCCCACAGTGAACCATAATTTCATGGTTCAGGATTCCATATCCATAATAATAGTTTAAATCCATCGATATATTTATGTACCTACCTACATTTTCCTATGTTTATTTTACTTTAAGTGCTTTTTTGGTTTTTTTTTTTTTTGATTATTTTGTTATTTTAGTTTGCAAGAACAATACGTGAAGGATTGTGTTTGTTTTCTTTTTTTCTGTTGTTCCTTTTTACTTTTTAATGTATTAATTTTTTTCATAGTTTTTGGAGTAAAAGTAGAAAAAAAAAGTCCTTTAATTTTTTTTTTTTTTCAAACAAATTTTTTTTTTCTAAAAATCAATAAATGTTCGTAAAACGAAATAAAAATGTCTAATAAATCAAATGATTTCGGTTTTAATTTTTCAGAGAAAGTCTTTACGTTTTCTTCTTTTTGAAATATTTTTTGAAAATATTTTTTGAATATATAGTAATGGCTGACTGTGTAATACCCCTTGGTTCACTGTGTACACCCCCTGGTACACACTGAACCAATTTTGGCGTACTTTTGAAAGCTCAAAATGAAGTATTTTGCTTGATGTATTCTAACATTTCTATGGTGAAATACAAACTCAAAATATTAAACTTTAAGCACATTGAAGATTTCCTGTTCATAGACCAGTAGTTCAAATGCTACATCAAGTTAAGCGGAAATTGGTTCACTGTGGGACAGTTTACCTACTCGAGAAACAAAAAAAGTTCCCACTTAAAATGGGAAACAAAAAACATTTCAGAAGCATTTCAGAAATGTTTCACGAAACGTTCACACCAAAAAAACATTTCAGAAACATTTCTAAAATGTTTCTGAAACGTTTCTGAAATGTTTTAGAAATGTTTTTTATACAAATGGGAAACAATTTAAAAACGTTTTTGAAACAATGTTTCCTGAAATGTTTCTCTGGTGTGGACACACCTTAATACTTTACTGCCTTAAATCTCATGATTTCTGGACATATCTAGTTTTGACATTCCTGCAAAACTTCTACGATGTTACGATGCACTGCTCCGTCGAAATTGGGAAACAACTCACCGAGAAGGTTTTGGACAAGGTGACATGCAATTTTAAAACGTCAATACCAGAGACATAATCTTTGAAAAGTCTATACAACTTCGCTAACGTAGGCGATATTGACGTAATGGGAAGAAGCAAGCGTGATATCATATACGTGCTTTGAAATAGAATCGGCAAAAAAAGGTGTAATGGTTAATGAGGCCAAAACGAAGTATATGGTGTCATTAAATAAGGAGAGAGAACATCGACGAATTGGATGAAAATCCACAACAGTCAGACATATTTTCGAGGTAGTACAGGATTTCGTCTACCTAGGATCCGCTATAGACACGGAAAGCAACATCAGTCCGGACATCAAACGGAGAATTACACTTGTCAATCCAATCGATGCTTCTTTAGGTGAAGAAGGCAATTGAGAAGTAAAACCCCCCTGGCAAAACCAAGCACAACCCTCATAAGACATTAATCATCCCAGTCTGGGTATAAAGTGCGGAAGCATGGACCAAAGAGTATGTCAGAAGAGTACGCATCGCGAGGCTACGATGGTTGCGTCATGTAGAGCGGATGGACCCAAACGCTCCGGCTCGACGGGTTTCCGAAAGCACATTGCAGGGAAATCGCAGAAGGGGAAGACCTCGTCTTAGGTAGCGCAATCAAATGGATGAATACCTCAACCGACTTAGAGTATGAAACTGTAGGGAGCTCGCACGAAATCGAAGTCGTTATAGAAGGATGTTGGTCGATGCCCAGGTTCACCCCGTAATTCTTCTGTTATGCCCCCCTAAGTAAGTATGGACCAAATGGAAATGGGGAAATACCTCGTCGAAATACTCGGAGCAGTTTTCAAACACTCAAATTTAAGCTTAAGCTATAAAACATTAAAACATCCCTTGTCTAGAAAGTTTTGACAAACTTCTTTCTGATTCAAACAAGGACTAGAATTAGGTCTTTAAGTGTATTCACGGTAGTTTTCCAGTTGAAACACAAACCGTTTGCCATTTAGTCCGAAGTTCGTAGTGTTTTCTATTCTGATTTTGTTCGTTAAGTCATTTTGTTCCATCTTTCAACTCTCAATCAAATAGAAACATCCACTGGCCATAGCTGAACCGATTCCAAGCTTCACGGTTGAAACGACACAGTGATCTAAGAAGTCATTAAAACTCAATAATTATGGAAAAAAAAACATAAATCACATCTCAATACACCATATGGGTCTTGCTTTAACGCGTTGTGTGTTTCCACTAAAATTAAGGCAAAAGCCCCCAAGAAAAGCAATCGGAACAAACTTTTATCTAGCAGTACACATAATTCAAATGAAAACACGATCTTTTGATACTAAATAACATTTCAATGAACTATTAAAACCAAAAGCAAAGTGTTCATGTCCAAAAACTATACTAAGCTAGAATGACTAACAAGAAATAGAATCACTAAAAGCACGTGCCCGGTGTCAGACAATTTATTGGTCTTTTATATAACCATTCCTGTATAACAGTGATGTAATACAAACTTCGTTTATTGCGTTGTTAAGAATTAACGTTGATTAATATCTTGGCTTTATTTAAGATGAAATTCGAGACTGCAAACTAAAACAAGTTCTGTCAGCGAAATTTGAGTTACCAACTAAAATGCGCCGCCAAACTAAACCCACATGATCGGCCTTCCAAACGTTCAAAAAAGCCAAAACCACTCAATATAAATCGGCACAGAGGTGATTGATCTTTCACGAGAGTGCATCTCAACTACGTCATAAAATTTGGAATAACCAAAAATAATCCAAAGTGGAGCAAATTTCTTTCGATGATTCACTTGAACATGTTGATGGGGGGTTTTTTTCAACCATCTCTTTTATTTATAAACCGATTTAGGTTATTTGCGTTCACTTGAATACTTAAGTCTATGAATAAAACATAGCAATAAAAATGAGATTAAACTCCACTTAGGAACAAGTTTTAGCTGGAAAATCTTTATCATCATGAATTTATAATTAAATTTTTCATGTTTTACTTCAAGAAGCAAGCAAGTGCTTGTTTTGTTTGTAAATAGTGCACGAGTAAAGACTTGGGCAAGTAGGTGGGAATAGCAAAAACGTGTGCGGCGTGGACGCACTCAACTAATCTACAAAATCAACACAAAAAGCAGTTAACTTTGCATTGAAAACTCATTTAATTCGAATCATTCAACCAAACAAATAACCGTCCTTCCACTGAGGTGTGGTCGGTCAGTCGGTCGGTCACAATGCACTTGTTGGTTTTAAATTGATTGACATTAGTGAACATAACGTACAATGACACTTTCATCAGGGTCGAGTTAAAGGTGAAAGTATGATTTTTGTCGAATTTTCAATGCTGGAATGCAAAAATATATTTGTGAAGTGAGGCGGGTTTCCAGTACATCGATTTAAAACATGAATTTTCAAGAAAGACAGGAAGTACGAGTCCGATGTCTGTCTACTTGAAAAGCAATCCGCTTAATCTAGCGGAACCATTTTGTGAATTGAATGTTTTGTTTTTATTTACCACCCCCCTTTTCAAACACAGTGGCGAAAATGGCTTGGTGGATTGTGCTTCGCGAATGCCTTTCCTTTCGTAAATAAACTGCCTGTCGAAATCAATAGAAGTTAAGGGAAAAAAAATAGAGATTGGCTCAGCTTGCTTAGATAACTTAACCAAACAAGGGTGGTTTGTTTTTTTTAATTGAAATTTCCAAAGGCAATTAATTTAAAATCGCACTTCGTATCGATTCAATGTCAATTCACTTTGGGTTTTATTCTGTTGTTATTTTTTCCACTGCTATCGACAAAACTAATCGAAATTACATTATGTTTCAATAATCTTTTGTAAAGGATCTTCCAATACAAAATTTCATTTTGAACAACAGCGCACTATTTTAACAGTCCTTGACAAATGACAAGTACAGATAAAACTTTGTGCTGAAACAAATTATTGAAATTATTAAAATTCACTACAAAAATGGTGAAAATTTCACAGTTACAATTCGCTAAAGGCTAAACTAAAGCATTTTTGTGTCGTCGTGAAGCACCTTTTTGGCCAGCAATTGAAAAACTAATTTAAAAAGTATGAGCTTTTAGAACAAGTTAGTGATGAATCGAACTCGTAAACTTCATTTAAGGACAACTGATAGCCCTATACTCCTGAGAAAAACCTTTGTATATTTATTCTATAGTACTATCACAGTTCATTGCTCATTTTCAAAATGAATTTGGAATGTTGTCCACAACTTCTTTTCATATACTTTTGTATAGAAAAAAAAAGTTGTGGACAACATTCCAAATTCATTTTGAAAATGAGCAATGAACTGTGATAGTACTATAGAATAAATACACAAGGGAAAAACTCAGGTTTGCTGTTTGGAGTTGGTCATTCCACAAACGACATTTGACCGAATTTATCAATTCAAGACTCAAGCCTACTAAAACCAACAACGTCGTGTCTTTGCTGATTGAGTCCTTGAAATGCATGAAAATGACGCAGAATTTCATCGGGTTTGGAAACCCCAAGCAATGTTATTACAAAGCCTCTACATCTTCACTGACAGTGTTGTTTTTGTCTGGTGAGGTCATTTGATCTTACTTACTCCAACGAATGACAAATAATTACTCTTTATGCCCGGAATAGGAGGATCGCTGTAAAACCTCAAAAGGAGAATCAGCGGTGTTGATGAAGAAATACAAGAATTGGTGATGGAAGTTTTTATAAAAAGAATATAAACCTGCAAGCAGTGGTAACTATTTGATTGGTGTTATTCTTCAAATCAATGTCATACCCTTCTTTTTAGAAATAAAAGAATAACCAATGATATTCCTCCAAAAAATACTCATTTTTTCAACGACTTCTATAACTGATGAAAAAAAAGTTGCGTTTTAATGATTAGTTTTATGTCGATTTCCATTAAATGAAATTTGCCGTCCAGGAGCGTTCATGAGCATTCTCAAACCGTTCCATTTAGTGCAAAGAAGATCGCATTTGATAGGTCTGTTTCTTTACTTTCTGGGTAAAGTTTGGGAAAAAGCCCGGGAAAAAGTTTGGCCTCTAGCTTTTTAATGTTGTTCTTGTAATCTCCATCCCAATATGAAAAGTAAAGATAGGACGTTTCTGGCTGAATGACATTTATCATGCACTCTCAGTAGAGATAGTAAGGTTAGGTTAGGTTACAATGGCTGTCAGGAATACACCCGACACACTTAGACCAATACTAGGTCCATTGTGATACCATAGAAATTATGCGAGGGAGTACCTCACTTAACAAAACCATTTGGAGCTTTTAATAAAGCGAAAGAGATGCAGGGGATCTGTGTTCGCTCGATCGCTTGGATCATCAAGAAAATATTTTCCTAGATGCCGTTTTCTTTTAAAAGAGAGTGCAGGACATGAGCAGAGGAGGTGTGGGATTGTCTCCTCCTCCTCCTCAACTAAGCAACTTCTGCAGAAGTCATTAGAGGAAACGCTAAGTCTTATGGCGTGTCTTCCTATCAGACAATGTCCGGTGATGACATTGATTACGGAGCTAAAGTGCAATCTGGCTATGGATAACAAATGTCTTGTGCGTTTTGGATCTAGTCCTGGCCATATCCGTTTTACGTAGTGCTATTGTTCCACCTATTATATTTTCTGTCCATTAGTTTACTTTACATGTAGCGATTAGTATACCAATATTCAACCTGCTGGTTTAGATCGGTTGAACGGTATCTTCTCTGGCGAGTTCATCGGCTTTGCAGTTACCCACGATATCTCTGTGCCCCGGCACCCACGTCCAAAAAAAGTAAAGTTACACGATACACTGGTGAGTAAAAACACAGACCTCTTATGACTCTGAGAAGTGGCAGCCACTTGCATTTCCCGATTTGAAATGGGAATCAACTCAATAAGCACAACTCTAACGTCAAAAAGAAATTTTTTCTTTTGGAATATTTTTTATGGACCAGTTCTCTCTAACAAGGCAATTTGTTTAATTAAACAGAAACAGTTTTGGGTGTTTTATTGTCTATTAAAACGAGTGCTTTCCCGATTGAATCCAATGGAAAACGAAATAAATTAATTATAAAAGGTATGTTACTTTATATATGTAAAGTAAAAGCATTTATTTGTTGTTTGGATAAGCCCCTACCTAAAAAAATAGGTCTTATGAATTCAAATTTCGTAACGTTTTATCAAAACCTTTCAATGCTTTGTCTGGTGTGCCACAAGGAAGTCATCTTGGTCCTTTACTTCTCATTGTTGCAATTTATGATGTAGTTCCATGTATTTCCTACAGCCACATTATAATCTTTGCTGATGATATGAAGATTTTTAAAACCATCAAAAATGCTTCAGATCTTGACTTCTTACAAAAAGATATCGAAAGTTTTGTTCTATGTGGTTCTAAACACTAGCTTAGTTTAAACGCTTCCAAGTGCTTAAATTTTGGTGAATCGTAATGCAGGGGAAAAACAGAGACAGGTAGAGTTATCCACATGCGGGTGGTGCGACTAAAATATGAATCTCTTTACTTGAAAGTATGTACATCCGAAGTTGGGTTCAAGGTAAAACAAGATTAGCAATCCTAGCGAAGCGGGTGTTGCTGCTAATTTGATTCAGGGGAGGAATGCAACTGGATATTTCACTAGAGCACTTTTTGTAAAGAAAAGCGATAAAAAAAAGAGTGAAACAGGTAACATTTCGACGACGTTCAAAATAGTCAATCGTTCCAACAGTTGAACTGTTGAAGTGTCACCTATCAGTCTTAAAACTCTTTTTTGTACCATATCAAGTAGGCGCAAAGATGCTTGAGAAGCACCTGACCAAATATGGGAGTTTGGACTCTAGTTTTGGACGGATTTGTAAACCGAAAAGGGTGAAAGTTTTCCTGCATGGTCTCAAAAAACCTAAGCACTTTGCCGCTTTTTTGGCGACTTCGAATATATGGTCATTCTAAAGAAGATCATCGTTTACACACATGCCGAGTACTGAGAGCTTTTCGATTTTTTTGGATGCAGATACCATTCATAGATAATGGCAATGGGGGAATGTTTAGCTTTAACGACAAATGACCATTGAATTTTCGAAGCATTGCATTCACCTCGTTTTTTACTACCCCATTTTACAGTGCTGTCAAGGTCAGAATTCAATGAGCTTACCATACATCCAAAGAGCAGCGAAGTGAGTTTTGAAACGAATAAGAAAAGCTGAGGGTTGATTCGTCAGCAAAACAGTTAAGAGTATTAGAAGTTTCAGACAAGAGATCATTTATAAAAATGAGGAATAGAGCCGGAGACAAAACGGAGCCCTGGGGCATACCAGCATTTATGAAGTGGGTATCAGACTTGAAGCCATTCAATACAACTTGTATTGAACGGTCGGAAAATGTAATTTCTAATCCAACGAAGAAGAGACTCATCGATACCAAAAGCACGCATCTTCGATAAGAGAGCTTGATGCCAAACTTTATCAAATGTCTTGGAAATATCAAGCACTTTACCGTACTGTCGCTCATTTAAGATATTTCATTAGTTTACGGTTTACCAACGTCTCCAAGACCTGAGAAAGAAGGGAAATTTGTGTAATTGGACCGTAATTGGGGGTCTATGAAATAACTCCCACGAAATAAGTCCCACTTTTAAAAACGAAATAAGTCCCACCAAAAATTGCTTAAAAAAATGAAATAACTCCCACGAAATAAGTCCCACCAAAATGAAATGATTTAAAAATTTACTTGAAATGAAATAACTCCCCCTTGAATAATTTATTTCTTAAATGAATTAAGTCCCAATTTCATAAACGAAATAAGTCCCACTTTTTCATTGTTTAATGCGATTTCAAATAAGAAGTATTTGGCTCTTCGAAAAAAAAACAAACGTCGAATAATATGAAAAATCAAAGCAGAGGAATAATAAAGAAAAATCGTATACAAGCAAGAAGAGCCATGAGAGATAAGGACAAAAAAATTATGGTTGTCTCTTTTACGGAATGTCCAATATATAACTTTTTGCATAAGAAAAAATATAAATTTAGGGGTAAGAAATAACTCCCACTTTACAAAACGAATTTATTCCCACTCAAAACGAAATAAGTCCCACTTTAAATAAAAACGCGTAACGAAATAAGTCCCACTTTTAAAAACGAAATAACTCCCACTTTCAAAATAGCAATTTTTGGTGCGACTTATTTCGTTTTTAAAAGTGGGACTTATTTCGTGGGAGTTATTTCATAGTCCCACAGAATTTGCAGACTCAAGCTCAGACGGAACCAATAAGCTATCAGGAAGTGTCAAGTTAGCAGTAAATTGAGCTTCTAGCAAATTAGCTTTATGAATGGAGCTGACATACGGAGAGTTATTGAAAACGAACGACGTAGTTGAGTTCTTAATATTCTTAACAAAAGACCAAAAGTTTTTTCTTCCTTTTAACACAGCAGTATTTTTCGCCATACTTTTTGGTCAAAATTGGCCATCTGAATGTGAGCATTACAGATATTTCTGGCACGTTTGAACAAATTTCGGATTTCTACTGAAGGGTCTCTTTACAGCTTGAATCAAACCACGAATTCTCTTTGGGGGTGATACTTTTTGTTTTGTGAGGAACAAAATTTCTCATGCCGGCCGTTGAGAATTACGTTAGATATCATATCAGCTGATGCGTCAACGTTTCCGTCAAGAAAGCACAATAACCAAATTATTCAGGCCGTCCCAATTAGTTTTCTCATATTGCCACACAGTTCTTTTAGGGACTTTATCTTTTTTTTACAGTGACGGAATGCGTGAAATCTACCGATATGTCACAATGGCCCGGTTTGCCTAGAGGAGATGATACTATACTACTACCCTGTATTTTTCGGGATGAGAAGTAAGAAATTGGTCAAGAGTGTTAGCCGCATGGCCTACAATATCTGGAATCTGAGTGGGCTCATCAACAAGTTGAGTTAAATGATTAAACCCAGCGAAGATCTCTCTCTCTCTCTATTTAAAAAAAAAAAAAAAAAAAACCATCGAAATTCGTTGAGTAGGTTTTAAGATCTTAGCATACAGACAGTGTTCTATGCTATGCAAGGAATCCGATCTAAATCCAATTTGTCTGCCTATTGCAACCTTAGTTATCTTTTCTTTTCGTTAATGACTTTGGCCATGTTTTCTTTTTATTTGTGTTTACCTGTGATTATGATAACGCGTTGTATTTTTCCAATGACGTCAAATCAATATTGCGTGTGTTACAAAGTAATCTCAAAAACCTAAAAAGATTACACCACTCGTGTGTCTTGTGTACACACTTTTATCATTCCACAAGTCTTTCAAGAACGATGTCATCACATGACAGCGCATCGCGTCGCTTTTACATGATCTTCCTGCAAAAACTTTAGTGTATTCTTTTAAGACCATAAACTGGAGCACCAAAATACCCTGGGATTGGCAAAATCCACACTTCGAATATGACATATTTGGGTTAGCAAATTATAATCAAAAATCCAAAGCAAAATAAACATTTGGATTACAAATTAGCGCCAATATTTACAAATATCGATAGACAGTCGAAAAATGTTTTATTTATCACCAAAGAATCGTTGATCTCCCAGAAATATAATGAAAGTTTTTACCCAGACAAGGTCACCACTTTTGTGATCAACAAAAAGAACAAAAATAAATATTGTTGTCGCTACACATCTACGTATTCCTACACCTAATGATCTGTTCGCATAAAAAAAAAGAAAATGCTTTTTAATAGAAGCGTGTATTTATGTAGGTATGTATGAATTTTCCCGCAGATCTCATTCGTCATTGCTTAGTGTGGAATGTATCAGCGTTCTTGTTTGTTTTTCACTTTATTTATTTTTTTTTAATTGATTTGTTGGTCGATTTAATTGATGGTGGTGTCGTGCTCAGGCCGGTATAACGTGCCTCTGGACACCCACCAAAATGGGAGATTCTATTCTATTCTACTAACAACAGACAACAGGTATCTCCTTGATTGATTAAATGAATAAATAGGCCGGTTACATAAACCCACCAACCAGCACTTAAGCAGGACAAACAACTTCAGTTTTCAAAGAAGAGGTGTCGATAGTTTGATACTTGCTGACACCCCTCAAATTGATAAAAACCTCCAAAAACAAAAGCAATGAACTATAAACAAATCGACATTAAAGTGGAACTACATTCAGAACAAGAGAAAATATTCAAGACACGTAATAAAAATAGATACCTTCTCCACTTCAGTAAATAAAAGTATAAAAAAGACAACGAAAAAAACAACTGTTCTGTGTCTCACCTTATCAATTAACAGGGCGTGATGTCATCGCCGGTATTCATGCTCGAGCAAACTTTGCTCATTTCGTTTTCAGTCACGCTCATGCCAGTGCCAGCTCGAAGAAGCCAAAGTGTATGTAGTACATAAAAACCAGAACCAGCTGATTCTCCTCTATAAACAGTTTTTTTTTATTGATTTCTTATTCCAAGTTCCGAGAATCATTGCAAAAAGCTTCTTCTACAGCGCTACATAGGAATTGAAACAAGTTTTATTTTACGTTTGCATTGAGTAACTGGTTGTCTTTGTAAAATTTATAGGAAAAACAACAAGTCACGCGATGCGAGATAGATTCTACGAATGTTTACATCAATCAATTTACAAGCTGCGACTGGGACTCTCGCACAACGTCGGCAGTTAATAGAATAATTACCCTGAAACAAGTGCTTAAACTTTGATTGTGATTGCACAACAGCGACAATGACAAAGGCGCCGTCCACAAGTGTGTAAACTTCCTAGAAAGTCAGACAATTCTTCCGACAGGGAACTTCGGTGTAGATAGTTTTGCAAAATCTCGTGACCTTTTGAATCGAATCAGAGACTTCGGTTCTCATGATCGATGACGAATGATTACTTTTTTTCTATTTCTTTTCAAAACTTATCTCACTTCCTATGGCATGGCTTTTTTGTGTGGAAAACTACCGCATGACAGCGGCATTAGGAGAAATGGAATACGAATTTCGTTTGTTTATTAATAGAAGGTTTTTGTAGGTACCAAATTCCGATAAGATGTTGCGGCAGGCGACAAACTGCGTCGCGGGCGGTACTGATAAATTATTTCTAACCATCGGTAGACGACAGACAGAAATTTCAGTTGGAACTCTGGAAATGGCAAGTGGCTGTGCCCTGTGGCTATGGCTGTGGCAAGCAAAAATTAAAGCTCCATTAACCGCATTCACTGGAAGAGACTTTATTAACAGCTTGTTTACATTTCTCGAAAGCGTTGTAAACAGAGCTAAATGATCCGTCAGCGATTTTACTTGTCTAATGAAAAAAAGCTCAACGGGATTATTGCCACTTTGTTAACAAGTACTGCGGAGTAATGATGATGTTGGATTGCTCATTGCTTGGTAAATTTTCACTTTATGCACTTGACATCACATAACCGAGCGTTGAGAAGGAGTGTGGAGAAAAAAGAAATTTTTTTATAAAACCAAGGTTTCCCTGACACCGTTTTTTGGGTAGGAGATATTTTTTCTAGAATAGTTTCGTATGGAAATAGAATTCGCGACTCACCTGTTGAACTAAAATCACACCTTGATTCGAAAAATGTATTCAATTCTCGAGTGAAATAAGCTAATTTACTCTTTCAGAATTGACTGAGGTTTTTTTATTTACACTTTTTACGCGAAACACGGAGTACAGAGATGTCGACTGGCCGATTGACTTTTCGAAATTGACTTCTGCGGGATGGGTTCGTGAGTTTTAGATGACGGCAGCTAGTTTGGTCAATATAGTGATGTGCTGAAATCGATAACATTTTTATAAAGCTCAAATGACAATTGATTTATGTGGAAAAGCTATCGAAGTTGGTAGAGATGTGTTTTCAATTTTTCGAAAAGAGCGAATTGGACCGTATTACTTTTATTTATCGCTTAGTGCCTGTCCAGACGGGTTATTTCAATAACGTTATGCTGTTAACGCTAGGTGTCTACACGTTGTTATAATTCCTCGCACAAGTTCTCCATTTTGTGTTGGAAAGTGTATTGAAAAAAGCATAACGTTATGAGTATAACCCGTCTGGACACGCCAAGTGTACTGCTTAGGCAGATAAATCTGATTTCGTTTTGCGCATCCAGCCTCTTTCTTCCTCACCCCTTTTGCCCAGAAACGACCGATATAACGTTATTGGAATAACACGTGTGGACAGGGACTTACACCGTCTTTGTATTTTACAAATTTAACCTATTTTATGAAATCTGAATTGGATTTACAAGCTTACTAAGTTCGATAATGTGCATACCATTGATAAATTACAAATAGAAAAAATACTCGTACACGCGCAATGACAGCTCTAAAGAAACTATTCTTTTTTTCTATTTTACGTGTATCAACCGCTAAAAGTATAATGTTTTTAGTTTATTTGCAGTGAAAATTGAGTGCTGATCAAAGAGGAGTTTCAACAAGATGGTAAACCACACACTGTCATCTGTTCTCAAACTGATTTTTGTGTCATGTAATTTCACTCTTAGGATCCTTCCAAACAAAAGCGTTTTTGCAATCGTGGCAGCAGCAATTATAATTGTCAGAATTATGATACGGTGATATATATGGGAATTCCCACATCAACGCATTAACAAAAATGCTGCAAAGAAGCCACATTTACAATTGTATTGTCGTGACGGTCAAATTTGCGATGACGGCATTTCCGTAACTGCCGTAAATTTAAAAACGCAATGGATTGGGGAGAACTTTCAAGCGGTTGATGGAAAGCTATTTTGCTATAGTCTTACAAAATTTGGTAGCTTTTCTGCGTTTCTAACACGTGTTTTTTAACATGGAAAGACAACCCTTCGCTTGAAGAATGTCGTTTAGATGATAGTATCTATTTGAGGTCGTTGCTCAAAACTGTAGCCCCGAATGAATTGAAGATTTGAAATGATGAACTTAGCAGACAGACTTTCCAATTCACTAAAAAGCCTTCTACAAAAATCAATTTGGAGTAAAGTAAAGTTAAAGTAAAATTCCAAAAGTCAACGAGAAAAGAGTGAAGGATTGAAAATAGTTTTGAAAAATGACATGACTCCGGAGTTGTTATTTTTTTGGCTTGATTGGACTGTTGTGATATTAGTGCGGTGGTATTGGTGCGATATCGAACGAAAGGTGATACATTCGAACGTCGGACTTCCTACGTAACAGATAGAAATGTTAAACATTACGCAAAACACATTACCTTTCGTGAAAAACTGGAAAGTCCTCTCCGAAGCCTTTCGGATTCCTAGAAGTTGTAGGTTTCCAACATTTCTTTCAAAAGTAGGTAGTGGTATCCGGCAGAATCCAACTGCAACTCGACTTTAATTGTGATTAAATTTTCAGCGCAAAACATAATAAAGTAGGTATTGCTGTGTTCCCATCAGGCACTTAAACTTTTTAAACTCAAAACTATCTCAAACCTCCATGAAACCGACCGCGCTGAGCGCACAGTGAATTCCAATACTCCAGTGAATTTGACTTGTACCTCGTTTCCACTCAGAATTGAATCACACTTCAATTCGAACTAGTGCCAGTGTATAACTACATCGAATTAAAATAGGATTACCCGATCCGATACAGCTCTTGTAGCTGGATCGATTCAAAAGAGTGTGCTCTATACCTAGATTACTCGATTCAGTGAGTAATACCTCGTTTAAACTTAGGATCGGGTACTCGAATCGGATTATGATTCAGATTTCGATGCAGGTATCTGCTTACATCACCGAATCGAAAAATTTACGTATTCCCACACTCTTTTGAATCGATCCAGCTGCAAGAGCTGTATCGGATCGGGTAATCCTATTTCGATTCGATTTAGGTATACACTGGCACTAATTTGAATTGAAGTGTGATTCAATTCTAAGTGGAAACGAGGTATAAGTAGATACCTGCATCGAAATCTGAATCATAATCCGATTCGATTACCCGATTCTAAGTGGAAACGAGGTATTTACAAAAAATTCAATTTTCTTTTTCAACGGGTCTCTGGCTGCTGCCACCATCAAAACCAATTCAGCACCTTCGACTCGTTCATTTTGATTTCTAGAGTTTGGTGCAACTGCTTATGAAAGGCAAAACCGCTGACGTATGTATGTGTATGTGTGTGTGTGTTGTGTCTTCCTCACGGATACGCGAAATTCTCTCGGACGTTTTTACAATTTTTTATAATTTCCAAAAGCAATCCAATTTCTATCAAAACATTTTCATATACTAAACAAATATGTACATCAAACTGCACTCCATCGCGATGTGATTTCGCTAAAAACTCGCTGCCCCAGTGTAATTTCGAACACGAAAGTAAAAAAAGAATTACCTTCGACAAAAAAAATCTTCATTTCTGTGTGTTTTACCTTTTTTCCTTTTCTCTCCTTCCCTTCTTTACACACTCGTCGTTGGTTCATTCTCGTTTGCTCTTTCTCGTCGTACATTTTTTTCCTTTGTCGCCCGCATTTAAACTCGAAAACGAAAAAAAAAAAAATCGAAAAGTTTCGTCGCGAGCAAGACCCACCTTGCCAAATTATTCCAGAAAAAATATATTTGTTTGCCCCCGGGGAAAAGTCAATATAAAAATCTTACAAATCGAAGACTAGAAATTGATATTTTCTTTTTCACTTAAAGAGGCGTGAAAATATCGCTCCTTGGATGCGTAGTCGCCCCGCAGGCGCCGCGGTAATAGCCAAATCATCTCGAATCCGGGAGGCGCTCCGCTGTGCCACCATTTCCAATAGTTGCCTTGCAAAAATGTCGAGTGCAAAAGCACTTTTTTTCTTCAAAAGTGAGAATTTTTATGTTTGAACAAGAGAATTACGAAAAATAAGAAGGAAAGCAACACAATAAAAAAAAAAAAAAAACAAGCGAATTCGATAAAACTGCATTTTTAATGTTTTCACCGCGAGTTTCCTAAGGAATTAACCAATATTCCATCCCGAATATACCAAAAGCATTTTTTGTGCTTTACAACCGAGATACCACATTCAACATTGTACATCATAAGGAGACCAGAGCCTGGACCAGGACAGGGCGACAGTCAAGATGTCTGTCATACTAGACGAAGACCGAAGGAAAAGGTAGATTCACACTCAAACATACAACAGTCTATTTTATTTCTTTTTTATAGCAGATTCCAAAGCACTTACATAATTGATTTATAAAAATCAGAAAAAAAAATAATAACAGGAACTATTTGTAGATGTAAATTTAGTGAAAATTGTACTTTGAAATGGAAGCAACGATAGGCAATTTGCGGGTGTCATCGGCCGATGGTGCATCTGCCATTTGTTCTGTCGGCTTTGTTTTGTTAGGTTAAAGTCTTTGAAAGGTTTAGAGTACAAATTTTGGATTGGTAATTCAAAAGCATGTTGAGTCGATGCCGAATGGCTATTTAAGATTAGTTTTTATTGTTTTTTAAGTTGGGGCAGGTACCTACCTTCAGTCGCAGCCCTTTTTTTAAGAAGAATTTATTGATTTTTGCTGTCGCAATTACCCTTGATGGTGCGGTGAATTGATTTGTTTGTGTTGCTGCATTTTTTTTTAGTAAATGCAGCAAGACGGTATTTCAGTCATGGGAGGTGGCTGCAGATCAATAACAAAATTTGCGAATTATGGGCGATTGTCATAATGTGCCGGTAGACACTTACTAGTCAACGCCCAGGATAAGGAAAATGGATAATATTTTGAAAATGAAATTGAATGAAATGTTTTCATATTTTGAACTAAGAGTGTCGAAGTATTTTTTTAGTTAGAGCTGAACCAGAGAATTAAATTCAGGCAGAATTTGTCTTGAGTTGCTTTTTTGTTTTAATTCAGAACGAAAGGAGAGTAGGTAATCATTTGCTGTTTTTTAGCAAGACAATGCTTTCTTCTATCAAAACCAGTTGTTATTTGCAATTTTAAGAAAAGCGCATGGAACTTGCCTAAAGCTAAAGGGATATTTATCGCTGTTTGAATCGCAAGGTCACTGCAATTGTCTGTTTTGTTTGGAATTGGTAGGAAAAATAAAACTGTCTGAGCAGGTTTTCTACTGCTCATGTGACTGACGAGCGTTGTTTAAAAAAATACAAAGTCAAATCTGATCACAAATGCTCTGAATTTTGTTTGGAACGGAAAGTCTGAAACACGGAATAGAGCACAATGGCTTTTAAAAACTAGGTCTGTTCTATTCGACTCGTAAATTGTTTACTCCCGACCTTAACTTGCTTAAAACCATATATTTGTGAAACTGATAATTTCTTGCCCACAAGCGTCTGCAACAACGTTAGGAAACGCTGACCACAATCTTTTTTCATTGTCGAGTTAAGGAAATTTTCAGTGGTTTAGATGTCTTTCCGTTTCCGAAGTCAAATTTATACCCTGCTGACCACTACATTGTTACGAATAAGAATTTCCTGGCTCACATAAAATAACAAAATAACGCTTTGAAACCAGAGATTTCTAATTCCTTTTCAAATTGAGGACATCTCGAACTATCCTTGAATCCTAGGCCGCAAGCATTAAACATGGAAGACCAATGGCAACAAAGCCAATAAGCCATTAGAAACGCAGCGTTTGAGGTTCTGGGTTTTATTCGGCCCTCAAATGAAACCCATCATGGTTCGATGAAGAATCCAGCAATGGCAAATGCAGCCAAACAAAAAGCACGATAAATGCTGATGCAACAGCGAACAAGGGTTGCTTACGATCAGTATAACGAGATATACAAGAAGAAAAGAAGGGAAGAACACCGAATTCTCAAAAAGAAAAAAAAGCAGGATGAGAAGCCATGACAGGAAGAAAACTCGGAAGTTTTACCAAAAGGTAAAAGATCCTGCCGAGGTAGCAAGCCCCGAACTCAAGCCTGTAAAGACCAGCAGGGAAACAAAGTAGTAAAGTCACAGTCGCTACTGACGACCTGGAAAAATCACTTCTGCAGACTGCTTAACGGCGATCAAGACACAAACTCTGCTGTCAGGCAGATTGCCCCTTTCAACTTGGATGATGATCAAGAATGCCGTCCTACCGACCTAGAAGAAGTTAAGCCTGCCATCAAATAAAGAAGTTAAGCTTCAATCAAACAAGACTGTAGATGGCCTTGATGCCGAACTTCTTAAGGCAGCCGGAGACTAGTTGGAAAGGAGCATGAACCTGCTGATCTGCATGGTATGGTCGGAAGAAATCAAGGGTGACCCTCACAATTGCCCCATTATAGAGGGGTAAGCCTCCTTAACCTTATAAGATCTTGTCTGCTGTAATAAGTGAACGTCTGAAACCTCACGTCAACAACTTGATATGTCCTTATCAATGTGGTTTTAGACCAGAGAAGTCCACAATAGACCTAATTTTCACATTACGGCAGATCTTGGAAATAACCCGAGAATATAATATCTCTTTATCGATTTCAAGGCCGCGTATGACAGCATTTACAGAGACGAGCTGTACAGAGCCATGTCTAGTTCCGGCATCCCTGCAAAACTCGTACGACTATGCACGATGACTTTGGATAATTCATGGTGTTTCGTCAAGGTCGGTAGAGAACGCACCGAGACCTTTGATGTCGAAAAAAGCTTTCGACAAGGCGAAAAACTGTTATGCGATTTCTTCAACACAATACTTGAAATGATTGTACAAAACTCTATCGTCAACACGAGAGGAACGACGCGACGTTTCAAAAGTCTGTGCATTTATGTACTCGCTTACGCAGACGATATTGACGTAATGAAAAGAAAAAACATGATGTCATAGGTGCTTTTGGGAGTATTGAAACAGAAGCGGCAAAAAACGGTTTGGTGGTTAATAAGGGCAAAACGAAGTATGTGTTGTCATCAAAAAAGGACAGAGAACATCGACGAATTGGAAAAAACGTCACAATATAGAGACGTAGCTTCGATTAAGTACAGAACTTCGTCTATCTAGGATCCACTATAGACACCGAAAACAACATCAGCGCGGAGATCAAACGGAGAATAACTCTTGCCAACCGTTGCTTCTTTGAGTTAAGAAGACAACTGCCAAACAAAACCTTCTTCAGAAAAACTAAGGTAACTCTTTATAAGGCCTTGATCATCCCAGTCCTGCTTTACGGCGCAGAAGCATGGACTCTATCGAAAACCGATGAGAACATCCTTGGCGGTTCCGAAAGAAAAATACTTCGAATTATCTTTGCTCCCATATGCGAAGACAATGTGTGGAGAAGAAGATACAACAACTGTATGAGCTCTACCACACAATGGGCATAGCTAAAAGAGTATAAGCCTTTGTAAATTATGATCGAATCGATCTTTTTGATTAGTAAACCGATACTTGATCGGAAGACTACGATGCTTGGAAAATGTAGAGCGGGTAGACATCAACATTCCGGTTAAATAGGATTTCGAGAGCACATTGCAGGGAAAGCACGGAAGACCCCGTCTTAGGCGGCGCAATCAAGTGGAAGAAGACCTCAACCAACTTAGAGTGCAAAACTGAAGAGAACTAGCCTGAAATCGTTGTAAGATGTTGGTTGAGGCTCCGGTTCACCCGGAACTGTAATGCCCACCTAAGGAAGGATTTCCTCGCTCTGCCATTTGTTAGAGTCTAGCAAAATTGTACTAATTTGGTCTTTAGTCATGCTTACCGTCAATGAGTGACAACTGCTCTCAAAGTTTGTTTCGTTTTTTCGATTTCAGAACACTGTCTGTCTCTTGATTTACTTTGGTAAATCTTTCTTTTGTCGTACTATGAGTGTAATTTTAATTTTAATTTTGGAACAGAGAACTCCTAAAACTCGGATAAGCTGCACACGGTTTATAGGAAGGTTCTGAAGGTGATAGGACCTGGGGGAGGTTTATTACTTTTACGAGAAAAGTTATTGCTTCGCATTTGGCAATGTTTAAGTCAAGGAAGTTTTTAGAACACCAAAAGTCGAATGAATCGAGGTCACTTTGAAGCTGGAGAGAATCTCGATCGGAGGTGATGACTTTGAAAATTTTAGCGTCATCCGCGTAAAGTGAGATAGAAGAATATTGGATGATCTTTTCGACATCATTAATGGCCAGGATGAAAAAGAGGGGTCCAAGATGGCTGCCTCGGGGCATACCGAAGGTAGCCACAAATGGAACTGAAAGAGTAGAACGGAAACGAACTGTATATTGGCGGTTGTCTAGATATGAAGAGATCCATTTGAGTAAATCCGAGGAAAGAAAGTTTAAAGAGGATTACAGAGTGAGAAATTTTGTCAAAAGCTTTGCTGAAATCTGTGGTGATGACGTCTACTTAGTTTCCTTTTTACATCGCAGAGAGAGAGAAGGAAACAAACTCAACCAGATTGTTAGTTGTAGACCTTTCCTTACAGAAACCATGCTGCTTGGAGGATATCATTGATTTGCACTGGAAAGAAAGTATTTCATACAGAATGCTTTCGAAAAGCTTAGGGATATGAGAGAGTTTGGCTATGGGTGTATGGTTAGAAATATGGTTTTTGAGCCCTTTTTTATGGATAGGTGAAATAACGGATATTTTCCATAAGTCCGGAAAAACTCCACTTGAAAGGGATAGTTTGAAAAGGTTAGTGATGGTAAGGGCTAAACTGGAACAGCATTTTTTAAGCAAAATGGCAGGAATGCCATCTGGACCTGGATTATACTCGTTTTTGAGTTTGACGAGACCATTAAGAACAGTTGACTAACTAAAACCCATTAGAGTAATGGCGAAGACAAGTTGTCAAGTTGGTGCATATAAACACAAGTTTTTACAAGATGAAGTACGTAGTAATTGCACTTACGTAATATTTTACGTACAAAATATTGATCAATCGATTTTTCAAGTACACAGTGAGTATGTCAAAAGCAATTATAATCTGAATAAATAGATTCCTGTTTTGCCAAGGGCCTGGATTACAAAACTACATGTACTTGTAACACAAGCGCACTACGACAGGTGTAAAAAATTGTTAACACAAAGCTACAAGTTTGCTTGTTCTTCAACAAATGAACATAATCCTACGACTTGTAAATTTGTAGCTTTGCCCCAGAAGTTCAATATTTCAATCAATAAACATCGAATAAAAATTTAGATTCAGATTATAGATCTGTTATTTCAAGAAATGTTAGAAGAAACACACACATACAAACATACATCCGTTTTTACACATCTCGTTTCCTCTCAGCCAGGACAAAGCTTCGTACTGGTCTCATGGGTCATGGTTATCACAACAGAGCACACTAAAAATAATCAGGTGTCTGTACAGATTTTTCTACTTTATTTCTTTTTTCAGCGTTACGAACGTCGTGATATGAAAAGAATCACAGACCTCCTGTTAACGCCCCATCCTACTCTTTTACTTGTTATATACTAATAATCAGTATTCAGTTGTGATCTAACCGCGAACCGATGCAGGTCGAATAAATCTTCTAAACTAAAACGCGATTGTCTTTTCATTTCATTAAAAAGTACCTGAATTTCAAACTCAGTATTTATCAGTGGTCCTTCGTAGACGGATAGTAAAAAGTTAAATTTACTTTTTTAAACAAATTAATAACAAATTTGCTCAAGTTAAGCTGCATTAAAAAAAAAAAAAAAACAACCGCAAAACATCACACAATAATCGACATATTGTTCCCCTCGCAAATTGCTACGTGAACCCCAGTGCAACAGTTACATTGTACATAGGTGCTAATCGAAGCATCACATACATATACATACATTCATTTTTTTGGCAAACGATTTCTTTCTCTCTCCCGTTAATTCCATCATCGATGCTAGTGCAACTGTTACGTTAATTTCGAATCGAATTTATTTATTTCCCATAAACACATACATACATACATGCATTCTTTGGAGATCGCGCACGCGTAGGTTTAACACATTTATTAGTGGGCAACAGTTAAGCATATAAGCACATAGGAATAGAATCATCTTGTAATTGTTGGAAAACGGTTTTTTATTGCAAACATTTCTACAAAGTACCGTCGCGTCGTCAACGTGTGCCGTTTTTTCTTTAAAGAGTTACAAAGTACAGTGCCAAAAAATTCAATTAAAATTTCTATTCTGTAAATTTCTTTTCGTGGACTATTTTTTTCGCTATGACCGGTAGAAGTAGCATAATAAAGCGTGATGTGTCGAGAAACAGCATTAAAAGGTGTTTAACGGCAAGTAAAAAAGCCGAATCGTTTGATCAGGCAGAGCTGGAGTCTTACATCACCCTCCTGTCCGATCATTGGAACAATTTTATGCTGGCTCAGGAGGCCGTCGAGCTCTCGTGTGGTGAAGAAACGCTTGAGGATCAACAGGCGGAAAGGGAGCAGGGAGAGGATTGGTATCGCGAAGCTTTATCAAATTTCAAAAGAGCGATGTGCAGGATAAGCACTGAAATTCCCCCGGTCACAAACGATAGTTCGTCCGCACCAGTTGTGGCTAAGATCCGCTTACCGCCTCTTGGGCTGCCAAAATTCTCTGGGGAAGCAAAGGACTGGAAGCCATTCCATGATGCATTTGTATCAGTGGTACACAATGCGCCATCTTTGTCCGGTGGACAAAAGTTGCAGTATCTGCGGTGCTCATTGGCGGATAGCCCACGTGCGCTCCAAATAGTAAACGGATTGCCAATAACCGACAATAACTACGAGCAGGCTTGGGCTCTGCTCACAAAACGGTATGATGTGCAAAGGGTGCTGATCGATGCTCATTTTCGCGCGATTTTTGCTTTAAAAAAGCTATTCAATGAGACTTCGGCAGGCCTGAGAAATTTGGTTGACGCAACTCAAGAGCACTTCCATAGTCTCAAAGCGCTAGGCAGACCGGTTACCAACTGGGACGATTGGTTAGTACATTTAACTGTGAGCAAACTCGACTCCGAAACCCATAGGCAGTGGGAATTATCATTATCGGAAGACACCGTCCCCAAATTCGACGACCTCGTGTGTTTTTTGGAAAAAAGATGTCGATCTCTTGATGCCATTGAATCTCGCCTGAAGCCATCAACATCAAAAGACGCGCCACAAAAGGGTAAGCCAAAACCAGTTCTATCTTCGCTTCTTGCATCGACATCATCCGCACAAAAACAAGAAAGATCGTCGGCGGTGGTATGCCCTGTCTGCTCAAAGAGTCACAAGATTTTTAGTTGCGACAAGTTCCAAGAATTCAATGTAAAGGGAAAGTGGAGTTTCGTCAAAGAAAACAAACTTTGTTCAAATTGTCTTAGTCCTGGGCATTTAGATGAAAAATGTCGAAGTTCAAATACATGCCGCACTTGCCACAAACGTCATCACACATTGTTGCATGATGCAGCGACTTTGTCATCGATCCACGTTACGCAGTCATATTCCGCGAACACTCAACACCACGTACTTTTAGGAACCGCTTTGGTTAACGTTGTCGATGCATCTGGTCGATACCAACGAGCTCGTGTGCTTTTCGATAATGGGTCGCATTTGACTTTCGTAAGTGAAAGTTGCGTGCAGAGACTCAGATTAAGACGATCCCCACAAACGATTATGATCCACGGCATTGGCGCTACAGCAGCTGGAAGCTCTAACGGGGAAGTTCAACTTAAACTTTCATCCTCAAATAACAGCTTTTGCACTACCATCACCGCTCACATTTTGCCCAAGCTCACCAATATGCTTCCACCTAATCGCATATGTCAACAGAATTGGCCTCACCTTAAATCGCTTGAGCTTGCCGACCCTCATTTCGATGCACCCGCCGCTATCGACATCTTAGTTGGAGCAGATGAACTGGGACAGTTCCTTTGCGCAGGTTTGGTCAGAGGTCCTATAGGCACGCCCGTCGCACAGGAATCTACGCTAGGGTGGATTCTTTTTGGAAAGGTAAATGATTCAGCATCACTCGTTTCAACTTCTCTTTTTGATAGGCATTCTGTACCTGCATCATCCGCTATAAACGTTTCAACCGCAGTAACCACATTACCCGCATTATCCGCTTTGGGTTGTTCGTTAACCGCATCTTCCGCAAAAACCCTAACAAACGCTGCACCCGCAAGAAATACTGCAATCGCAGGGCTCGCAGTAAATGTCTCCGCAGCAGTAACTGCAGAAACCGCATCACCCGCATTATCAACCGCTGTCGGCTGTTCATCAACCACATCGTCCGCAAAAATAGCAGCTACCGCAACACCTGCAGAAACTACTACCAACGCAGCACCCGCAATAAATGCTTCAGCCACAGAAAACACAACGTCCGCTTCATCCGCTATTGGCTGTCCATCAGCCGCCGCACTCGCAATTACCGCACCAATCTCAAACTCGAACAGGCTTAACTCGGCCGTATGCTTGTTTTGCGACACAGCGCTTGCTAAAGCGGTTGCGAAATTTTGGCACATTGAGGCCTTACCCAACGTGAAACATATTACTATTGAAGAGAAAGCCTGCGAAGAGATCTTCGAAAAAACACATTACCGCCAGGAGGATGGTAGATACGTTGTCAGCCTTCCATTCAAACCTGACTGCCGCCTCGGTGATTCTCGCCACGCAGCAGTTAGAGCGCTTTATCGCATGGAGGCTATATTTCGTAAAGATGGAAGTCTAAGAGATCAATATAAGGCCTTCATTCAAGAGTTTATTGACCTCGGCCACATGGAAAAAGTAAGTCAACCACCTCCGCCAGGAAAGCATTACTATATGCCGCATCGAGCCGTTATCAAGGACACTAGCACAACGACCAAGTTACGGGTCGTTTTTAATGCTTCCTGCCGCACTACAACCGGATTTTCCCTCAATGACACACAAATGATTGGTCAACAGCTTCAACCTGACCTCTACTTGGCGCTCATACGAATGCGAACTTATCGTTTCGCTTTGAGCGCTGACGTGGCCAAGATGTATCGTCAGGTAAGAATCAACAGCAATCAAATTGACTACCAACGCATCGTATGGCGCAATTCTCCCGAAGAAGACTTCGAAGACTACCGCATTCTAACTGTCACATACGGCGTAGCTTCATCATCGTATCTTGCTACCAAAGCAATTCAACAAGTTGCTTTAGACGAAGGCAAAAACCACCCTGCAGTGACCAACGTCATCATGAATCATTTCTACATGGATGATCTCTTAACCGGCAGCCATGACGAAGAGGATTTGCAATATATACAAACAGAGGTGTCCGCTGTACTAAACAAAGGAGGTTTTTTGCTTCGTAAATGGTCTTCGAATTCGTCGCTCGTTATTAATGCTATACCTGAAGACCAACGTGAAGTCCTTCAGCCATTGGACTTTTCAGACGCAGATGGAGTTAGAACGCTTGGCCTTCAATGGGACCCGTCATCGGATCAATTGTCATTTTCTGTCAAAATTCCAGAGGTAAGACCAACAAAGATAACGAAGCGCTTACTTCTTTCAGAAGCATCAAAGTTGTTTGACCCGCTGGGTCTTCTCGCTCCAACTACAATTATCCCCAAAATGCTTTTCCAGCGCCTTTGGCAACCAAAGGTGGACTGGGATGAAGCAGTTCCCGATGACGTTAATAAAAGCTGGCTTCATTATATGGTGCATATAGTAAAGATCGCAGCTATTAAAGTGCCACGATGGGTTTCTTTTGGAATACCGAACGCAGTGTCTGATGTGCATGGCTTCGCCGACGCTTCGCAGAACGCATACGCCGCTGCCGTGTATATCCGCACCATCCAACCAAACGGCGAAGTCACTGTTCAGTTGCTTACGGCTAAAACGAGAGTTGCGCCGTTGAAAGTGGCAATGCTTTCATTGCCTCGTCTTGAGCTTTGCGCAGCCGCTCTTTTAGCTCAACTGGTGAAGACGATAAAACCTATTCTGGAAACCAACATCCGTCATGTCTTTGGTTGGACAGACTCAAGCATAGCGCTCGCATGGATCCGCCAATTCCCTGGTAAGTGGTGTACGTTTGTTGCTAATCGTGTTTCGCAAATACAGGAAATCATACCACCCGAAAATTGGTACCATGTGCCATCCGCCGACAACCCAGCTGATTGCGCTACCAGAGGCATACTACCAGAAAACTTATCCGCACATTCGCTCTGGTGGAATGGCCCTCTCTGGCTGCAGTTGCCCCAGTCTTCATGGCCTCCGCAAAAAATCTTTTCAACCAACGTAGATCAACGCTCTGAATCTGTCAACACCGCAACTACTTCGTACAAACCACCTATCTGGGAGCTAATTCAACGATACTCATCATTTAGAAAACTTAAACGTATAACAGCCTACATTCGTCGATTTGTTTTCAACCTCCAGCAAGCTGTTAGACTCCGCAAACAACAACAAGCCCAACCATTTCGAAAAAGCAAATACCTTCAACTTTTCGAATTGGATGAAGCTCTAGTCTCTTGGGTAAAGCAAACTCAAATGTCATATTTTCATGAAGACATCAAACGACTCGCATCTAACAAACCTGTCACAACTCACAGTCAACTGTTGAAACTTCACCCCTTTTTGGACGACAAAGAGCTACTGAGAGTAGGAGGTCGACTGAAGAACGCGTCGCTTACAACCGACAAGAAGTATCCTATTTTACTGCCTAAAACAGCAAAGCTCACGGAACTCATCTGTCACGACATTCATCGCATAACTCTTCATGCTGGTTCGCAATTTATGCAAGCAACTCTACAAAATCGATTTTGGATCATCGGTGCTCGAGGAGTGTTGAGAAAGATAACACTCTCGTGCCTCAAATGCCGCAAGCAGACCCACCACCTTCGCCAACAGCTCATGGGAGATTTACCAAGGCCTCGTGTAACAACATGCCGACCTTTTCTTAGCAGTGGTGTCGATTTCGCTGGGCCAGTTCATCTACGGCTCTCCAAAGGCCGAGGATCGAAGACCGTTAAAGGGTACGTTGCCGTGTTCATTTGCATGTCAACGGGCGCAATGCATTTAGAGCTTGCCAGCGACCTTTCATCCGCGACGTTCATAGCTGCTTTCAAACGGTTCGTTTCTCGTCGAGGTCATTGTAAGGACTTGTTCAGTGACAACGGGACTAACTTCACCGGCGCAGACAAAGAACTCCAAATTCTGTTAGCCGAAGCCTGCAAAAACGAAGTGGTGTCTAAATATCTTTCTGATGACGGAACAACCTGGCATTTCAACCCTCCGGTAGCGCCTCACATGGGTGGATATTGGGAAGTAGCTGTCAAACGCGTAAAATTTCATTTACGACGCACGCTCGGTGAAAACCTTTTATTTTACGAAGAATTTGCAACGCTCTTAACTGAAATCGAAGCCTGCGTCAACTCAAGGCCACTTTGCGCAATTTCCTCCGATGTGAATGATTTCTCCGCTCTTACGCCAGGTCATTTTCTGATCGGGGAACCGCTAAAAACTATCCCCGAACCCGAAACTGAAAACTTTCAAGGCCATTTAGTCAATCGGTGGCAACGCATTTCCAGTCTTCGACAACACTTCTGGAAACGATGGAGTTCCGAATATTTGGTCCAACTTCAACAACGTGCCAAGTGGGCTCGTTCTCGTCCTAACTTTGAAGTCGGAGATTTGGTCACCATTCGCGATGAGAAGCTGCCTCCAACCAAATGGAAGCTGGGCAGAATAGCAGAAGTGCATCCAGGCACCGATGGCAACGTACGAGTCGTTACGATCCGGACTTCCAGTGGATTAATGTCTCGACCAATTGTCAAAATCTCTCCACTTTTATCCTTTAATGATGAATAATCCTATATTGTTGTTTTGTTCCGATTCTCATATCTAAAATTCGAATCTTTATTACTGACTTTTCTATTGCTTTTTTGATCTATTCATTCTAACAAGCTTTAAATTTTTTAGTACTTATATAATGTTAATTTTGAACTTTTGGTTTTCTTGAATAAACCACTAAAGTAACTTTTGAAATTTTTTTTGAACAAACTGTTAATTAAACTTTTTTTGAATACAATTTTCAATTTGTTCAAGGCGGGCGGAATGTTAACGCCCCATCCTACTCTTTTACTTGTTATATACTAATAATCAGTATTCAGTTGTGATCTAACCGCGAACCGATGCAGGTCGAATAAATCTTCTAAACTAAAACGCGATTGTCTTTTCATTTCATTAAAAAGTACCTGAATTTCAAACTCAGTAACTCTTAACTTCTCCCTCTTAACTTCGCACTAGAATACAGTACGATACGACTGCTAAGTTATAGAATCAATGAATTAAAAGACATAACTTACCATTTACTGAATATAAAATTCAGGAATCTTTTGTGGGATATTTTTGAAATTATTTTAAAAAGACAGAAGATCATATGAGTACAACATCGCAGATGAACTTGCACCAATTTCAAGCAATAAAGTCAATGTACGATGCATGGATGAACATTAAATGCTCAACAAACAACAAAATAAAGACGACATCTCAAAAGAAAACACTAACCAACAACCAACCACAGGTCTACACTCTATAGGTAGTTCTATTCTTAGGACATTTAAGTTATTTCGGTGTCAATCGAGAAGTTCACATTGAGTTCATTTGTAGGTAAGGGCAAATGCTGTTTGTTGGTAAAGCAAAATGCTTTATTGAGGAGGTTAGTTTCTTGTTTGGTTTTACATGTGCTATGATTTTTGTTAATTATAAAAAAATGTTCTTTTCAAATATCATTTTTTTCTTTTTCATAAGAATAAGGCAATCTAGAAAAAAATTTTAAAGACGCTAAGATTTTTTCTTTTACCAAATTAAGGATAAGTGTGAAAGATATGTTGACTTTGTTTCGAGAAAAATATCCAAAGAGCACGAATAGGAACTTAATTTTCTATTCTAAAAGACGAATATTTCTAACTTGGTTCAACTAAACCGACAAAACAGCATTTGATAGGTTCATAAGAACTTGCAATTGAAGGCTGTGCACCAAGGATATGAAATTAGTGTTATTTCAGGTACACATGATGCTCTGAATCTGTTCATTGTACAATTCTTCCCTTAAATTGCAGAACAAAATATGTAGGCTAGTCTTTTGAAATCTTTCATATCAAATTAAAAAAATATACGTTACTCTTGTTCAATAATAATTCAAAGGTGAATCAAAAACATACAATGCATAGTTCGAAGTGGTCATCTATATTTAGCCAAATATTTGTCTTATACAGCGCATCACTTTATTTTCTATAAATAAACTTCAACTTGCTCTATTTTTCTGAAAATAAGCTATAAACAAACGAATGTCAGACTAGGTGGTACTGAACTTCCTGTTAGATGTGCTCATATACAATTTTAAAATTCGTTCTCTGAATATTGGTTGGATATTGTTATAATTAAGCTTGTGTAGTTGAAAATAGATAAATCATTGACAAGCAAAAAGTATTTATCTGTTTAGAAGTCAATAAAAAACTTTAGCAGGAAGGTGAAGGTAGAATTGTAGAAAAATGATCATCCCCAAGCCATTTACCGTCTCTCTATCGTTTGTAGAATTTATATGAATCGTGAACTCGAAGTTCGAATTTCAAAAACATAAATTCTTTTACAAAAGTATCGCCTTTTCCGAGTGATTGGCAAGTCCTCCGAAATTACTGCGATGAAAAGCATTTTCATATATCTGAGATTCTAAGTCCTTTGGTCCCGAGTCTCCGCGCGAGTTTTGTTGCGCCACCCTACTTATTTTAAGAAGGTTTTAAATTTTTTGTTTCAACCAAATAACGTTGACTTGCAGAGGTACGCCTAAGTCTAGCGTCTGAAATTTTCTGCATTGTATCGTGCACTGCTTTAACACCTTTTATCCTAAAACTCAAATAAACCGTTTTTTTTTTATATCTTTAGTATCGTTCGTAGTACGCCGAAATAACAGTGAATACAAAGTTATATTGGGCCCTATCACAAGACCGTGGCATAATGGTTTACATGTCTGACTCTTACGCGAGAGGTTCGTGGTTCGAACCCCAACAGAAACCAAAAAAAAGTTTTCCACAGGTATAGCTTTTCGCGAGGAATTGGCAAATCCTCCCAAAGTAATTACATTGCCATAACAAACACTAGATGGACTGAGGATAACAACTGCCTTGCAACCAAAAAAGTTTGGCCGTGTGTAGACTCAAAACGCTCGAAGAGTTTGTTAGCCCTGAACCGCCTGTATCTAGGTTCTACCATAGGTGTTCTTACAGGACACTGTCTAATAGGGAGACACGACAAAAGATTTGGTGTGTTTTTCAATGATTTCTGCAGAAGCTGCATGGACGAGGAGGAGGAAGAAACCGTTCAACACCTTCATGCTCTGCACTGCTTCATAGGAGGAAAACTCATCTCGGTGAATTGTTCTTTCGATGATACTAGCGACTTAGCTTACTTAGACCCTAAAAGTCTTTCGAAATACATTAAAAGTTCCGCGTGGTTCGACTAGCAGGTGATTAACCGGCTAGTCCCGTAATGGAAGATTAATAAGTGATCAACTCGTTAATCTTACATCGGGTTTCTGAGATCAGTAGGTGATTAACTTGCTGATCTCTGTGGTATCACAATGGGCCCTTGCGGCCTAAGTGTGTCAGGCAATGTACTCATTGGCGTACAGCCACTTCCACCTAAACTTATTACATTGCCATGAAAAGCGCTACTCGATTAGCCGTTCAGAATTGGCAAAAAATTGTGGGTCCCCTCCTTTCCCTCACAAGGCATTATACCAAAAAGGAAGCATCATAAAACAAGTTCTAAATATCAGTTTTAACCCTAGATGGTCACACGGGGTCAAAATGACCCCAGGCCTTTTTTGTGAAGTCTTCCGATTTTCAAATTTTTCCCAATATCTACATTTTTTTCGATATAATAAACATTAAAATATGCACATATTATTATTGAAACATTTAGTTTTGACATTCAGGAATGTATAAAAAAAATTTGGAGACATTATTTTGAAAATTGCAAAAGTTATCAACGTTTATATACGCTGGGGTCGAAATGACCCCGTGTGACCATTGTGTGATTATTTTGACGTGTGACCATCTAGGGTTAAAACATTCATTACGAAGATTTATTTAGTCGACTTTCTATTTGGCATTCGTAGTTCGAAATTGTTATGACGGGACTTGTATAGAGGTGATTACCCCTTAACTCATAACTTATATAAGTTCTGCATTTGCATTGTGTCGAGGCAATAAATATATAAAAAAAAAAAAAACATAAATATAAAAAATACATAAAAAAACATAAAAAATATATCATTTAGCCACGTATCTAGTGCTCATATATGTCCCATAAGTTTCCTGCCTTGTTTATCGAAGGTCTTTAACGAAATCCTGAGTTTAATAGACTTCGAATCAAGTCAGTTGATATGATCTTCTGTCTCCATTTTAGTATTTTTATTTCCATACAAGAGCTGTTACAAATGCAATCATCAAGGTCTTTAATGAAAAAGAGTTTAAGTCAGCGTCGATAAAAAAAACTATTTACTGGACATTTTAAAGGCTTTTGATAGACAGCGTAAATGATGAAATATGTATTTCCAAAATCGTGTTCGGCTCTATTTTGCCATTAACAATAGAACTGTATGCCTGCATGTATCATGCAATGATTTTGGAGATGCGACTCCCGTAAGGTTCTATATAAGGACCTATTTTGTTCATGTTTATATATTAGGTTGCTTTTTCATCTGCTGCTATTCTGTTTTTCTTTGGTAAGTCTTAAAAAACTAATAATAATATTCAAAGAACTACTTAAGGCCACACTTACTTACGGTCTATAGACCGCTATATATAGAGCCTTTTCTTCAACTAAGGGGGCATTTTTATATCGCATCCCTTCACTTGTCCATTCTACCCTTCCTTACTTAAATGATTTCCGAGTAGATGGAAAACTGCATTTCCCCAGCCCGTCCCTAAAAAAGCGAATCTTCCTGTCCTTCCAACTACCATTCAATTGCACTAACGTCTCTTCTCATCAAGATCATGGAGGCGTTGATAAACCGTCCAACTCATGAAATATCTTGAAGAACGAAAGTTTCTCAATGACCGACAGTACGGTTTTCGTAGCAAAAGATTTACTGGTGATTTGATGGCTTATCTCACAGAAAAGTGGAACTATATATTTACAATGTTTTGGGGAAAGTAGAATTATTGCGCTTGATATTACTACGGCATTTGATAAGAGTGGCATTAAGCTCTCTTATCGAGCGTTCTTTTGGTAACGATGAGTCGTTTCTTCGTTGGATTAGAAATCACCTTTCCGTCTGATATCCCTATAAATGTTGGTGTGCCCCAGGGCTCCGTTTTGTCTCCGACTCTCTTCCTCATTTTCATAAATGATCTCTTGTCTGAAACTTCTAACCCTGTTAACTGTTTTACTGACGAATCAACCTTCAGCTTTTCATATTCGTTCCAAAACTCACGTCGTTGCTTTTCGTATGTGGAACTGAAACGGTTGCGTATGATTAGCTCATTGAACTCTGTCGTTGACAACATTGTTACCTAGGGTAATAAAAACCGAGTAGAATTCAATGCTTCTTAAACACAGTCATTGGTCGTTAAAACAGCTCCCATTGCCATTATCCATGAATGGTACCTGCATCCAAGAAACCGAAAAGCTATCTGTACTTGGTATTTTTGTAAGCGATGGCCGCCATTGGAATGACCAACTAGCTATTTGATGTCGGTTTTTTGAGACGATGTGGAAAATTTTTCCCCCGTTCTCATTTATAAATTTTTTTCCCATATTTGTTAAGTTAAGACTGGTAGGTGACAGTTCAATTGTAGGATCGATTGATTCTCTTGAATATCCCGAAACCTTTTCGAGTCTTACTCACTTTTATCGCTTTTTTAACAAACAGTGCTCTAGTGAAATAGCCAGATACATTCCTCCCCTGAAACAATTTACTCGCAACACCAGCCTCGCAAGGGATGCTGATCTTGTTTTACCTTGAGTCCAACCTTGGACGTATTGTCAAATATATTTACCCGCTTTGCCAAACTCTATTTTTCCCCAGTATTACGATTAACAAAAAATCAGAAGCAATGGGCATCGGTGTATCCTATTAAACTCTCTCATAATTTCCTAAATGCTCTCACTGTATCTTGTAACATTATAAGAGTATTCTTAACCCGTTGATGTGCGCGATAGTTATAAAAATTAGCCTTTAATCGCAGATATCTTAACTTTTCACACTTGCGAAGTACATTCGCATTCAAATAAATGTCTAGATTATTTCTTCTTTTTGGTACTACGGTACGTAATTCTTTCTAATACGTTTTCTCATGCCTCAAGTGGTCGGAGCAGAATGTAAAATCCTCGCTTATGATGATCCCATTGTGTGCAAAAAAGTTTTAAGGTACTTTGGTGTTCTGTATTTGATCTTCCAGCAGTAAGTAAAGGACTGTTATAAAGAGCATAAAAGACTCCAAACGCTTCCTTCACGCTTCCTTGGTGTACACCTACTCTGACTTGAAATACTTCGGTGTATCCAGCTGGACGTCTTATTTTTTACATTTCATCTCATCAACAGTATGTATCTATTGATCATCATCGCATAAGCTTCTAGAACTCCTCGTTGTCTAAAGGTCACTATGTTTTTTCGAACCACAGCATGCAAGTCCTACAAGAAAGCACAAAGCTTTTCTATTTGGATACTTATTCTTTAAATTGGATCTGTTGTTGACACGACAAACCAAGGGTCGAATTACAGCATCAGTGATCGAATAAGTGAGTTCTATTTTTCTTTCAAAATTCGGGGTATCAGTCTGCTGTTCATTTATGGACTTCAATTCGTTCAAATTCTTATAAAAGAATGTCAAATTGTGATACTAAAGTGCTCGATGAAGCAAGAAGTGATTCCAAAAACACATAATTCAGCCACGTATTACTCGATCACGTGTGCGATAATTCAACCCCAGCACTTGTGATAGCCTTATCGCAGAATTCCACCCAATACTTTTTCAACGATCTTCAAAGTGTGGAACGTTAATTATCGGAGCTTCAAAAACCTCAATTTTCTTTGTTCATTGAAAGAAGATAATTTTCTTCCTATTGTTATGGTAGACTACCACCTCCTAAAAACTTGAAGATGTGAGCTGGGGGCAATCTAAACCCGATGCCTGTCATCTTTTTCCAAAACTTATGTGGTGCTTGGTACCCGTGGTGTGATGGATAGCATGTCCGCCTGTTAATCCAGAGGTTCGAGTTCGAGTCGCAACAGAGGCAAAAATGTTTTTTCCACGGGTATCGCCTTTCGCGAGGAATTGACAAGTCCTCCGTTAGTATTCATTGCCTTGAAAAGCGCTTTCTCGATTAGCCGTTCGGAACCGGCAGAAAATTGTAGGTAGGTCCCTTCTATTCCCTCACAAGGCATGGTTGTAAGAAATGCGCTAGGCCCAGGGGCTCCTCGCTCTGTTGCGCCACCCTATTTATTTTTTTTTACCATGCTTGGCACTTAACCAATATAATTTGCAAAAAAGCGTGATATTTAAAAAAAAATTTATACGAAACTTTTTTTTTTTAATGCAACTGAGTTTAACGATAGTGGATACAAGAAAGAGGAAGGAAGGAATAAGGTTTTCGAATGGCCTTTTTCAGAGTTCACAACCTCAATAGTGTACTGAGAACGTTGAAAAGAGCCATTGCGGACGGTTTAAGAATAAACTCCCCCATTCTGATTATAAACATGAGTCAAATGCTTAATTTTTTATCATTACTCTTACGGCCTTTGAATAATCTATTCTTTTGAATTCAGTACCCTTCATAAACATCTTAGAAGAGAAACCCGTTGTAATTCCGTATAAAGCTAAGAAAAACACAACTGCAGTTGAAAAAACGTGACTATCTACGCACTCCTGGCAACTTATAAAGAAAAATCTATTTCCTCATAGAGAAATTGAACTTTGGTTTTATTTTTAGATCAACCGAAAATAAAAAACTTATTTCTTAAATGGCAGTCTCACTTCCTACCTGTGTTTTTTTCCTCTCTTTTTTTTTTTTTGTCAATCATTCGGAAACGAATAGTCAAGAGTCAACATAATGAGGCAAAAGTCAAACAGAATTCAAGAGCGCTTTGGCCAAGTCAATGAAATCTAATGCGCGGATCCAAAAATAAATTGTAACGAATAAATTCTTTTCCCACTATACCCAAGTGATCCGTGACAGAAGAAGAATGTGTATTTGATTTTTTTTAGTCTTTTTTGGCAAGCTTAAGCAAAAAAGGAAAAAAAAAACAAAAAAAGCACACGATTTTGTGGGGAAAGGTTCGGAGAAAATTTCATTTTTATTTGCTTATGTTGAGAGATAATGACTCAACTTGAATAAACAATGCATTTCCTTCACACCATCACACACTTCTTTAAATGGTTTGTTCTATAAGCAGTAAGCACACAGAAGTTAATAATAAATAAAACGAAGCAAATCACCAAAAGCCAGGTGAAGAACAAGCAATTCAGCAAACCAAATTGTCATTTTCATATTTTTGAACTTTTATTTGTGCCGTTGGATATTTTCCAACATTATATACTCGACTCGCAGAGTGAATGAGTGTTTTCGGGTTAAACTATGTTATGAAGTTAAAAAGAAATATATCAATTCTAATTCTATAAACTATAACAGAAACACACCGCATGCTTACACAGCCACGGAAGAATGTGAATTGCAAAATTATGGCATTGATATTTGAAATTAAAAAGATATCGATGCAGCATGTTGTTTTGGGTCAGAAGAATCTCTTGGGCAATCATCGGTCGGGTGAACTAGTAAAGCTGGATAGAAAAACAAAATAAAATACAAAATACCTACACTGCGGACAACACAAGACACAAGGAGTGAATATCATAAATAGTTTGGCGCCACATTTAAAACGAACTGAATGGAAATTGTTTTGAGGAGGAGAATATTTATGTAGAACACCGACTGCACGAAAACAAACAAAACGTTAGTCAAAAATATTTTAGGAAAATTTTAAGATTTATTGTTGTAATAAATTTAAGAGTGGGAGAGAAAAATTATCATTTTTTTTTTGTATTTTGTGACGATCAATTCTTTGTTGCAAATTGTTTATTTCATACAAACAAGACGACACAACAGCAAAGCGTAAGTTTTTGTCGTTTGATTACCACCACCATGCGCAATGAATTTTTATTTTTTTACTTCAAAGATTATAATTTTTGAATGAATTGATATTTTAAGTACTTTTTTAGCTGAATGAAAATTTTAAAGTCTATAAAAATGAGAATTTTTAAAAATATTGTGATGATATTTGTTTCTGAAAAATTTATAGACATGATGTGTGGTTATAAGTTTATATTCACTTGTATACAGGGTGGTTCTGATCCTAATCTTAAATTATGGATGCACGACTGAGTCGGTAGCAGTTGCTTTTGTGAACTCAGTACAAAGTTAAACAGCTAGGAATAAAGTTGTTAATAAAGGTTGTTTTTCTTTAGAGGTATACAAATTCAAAATGATATCAAACACTTAAAAATAGAAGGGTACGGCAACATCTAACTGATGAGCCCATTGCGGTACCTGAACAAAATGCAAACTTGGAGTCGAGGTTAATCTTCTGGATCATTCAACATGCCTTAAAGAAATTTATTTCTTTTTAGGTTTTTGTTTTTTAAACTTAAAAATAAGTTTTATTATCGTGGCATTGTGCTTAAATAAATGATATTTCTATGCCATTAGTGCTTAAGAAGACATATGTGCCCCAGGGGTTGTCCGAATTCAACGTATTTGGAAAGAAGAATTTTCGGCCACTTTTTCGAGCAAGTGGCGCCGTATATCGGCACTAACGTTGCAAGTATTGGATTCCACATATTCAAAGAAAATCATCCATAGGTCTTGGCCAGCTTACAGGTCCATTACGAGGAATTGTGCGCTCATCAAATGTTAATTGCTCCTTGAGCAATACCACGTGTGAACAACCAAATGTAATTGCACCCTAAAAATTTTATAAAGTTCGCTTCCCGAACTGTTAACTTTACTGGTTTTTTAACTATATTTGCTTATAGGTTGCAACAATTATTCCTTTTGTAAAAATAACTAGAGTGACAACGCACGAAATAGAAACTGCATAAAATTCATGATTTAAGAGGTTAGGCTACCCTAGAGACTGAACAAATAGGCTTTTTGTGAACTTTTTTTTCAGAAATACTACAAAATAAACCGATACAATAATATATTTGAAGCGATTTATTACAAAATGGCAGTGTTTTTGCGACGACGTTTTTTTCGGGTTCCACGGCCGGACTAACAGCTCCTGTAATAATAATGAGCAAATGAATTTTTTCGATTATGTGTACTAACTGCTATAGAAGTAGGTACGTAGGATTTTTGCGATACATTGATTTTTGGCCAAATGCCGCCATTCTAAAGTAAAAAGTAAAAAACTTGCCTAAAAAACTGTCAGATAATTGTAAATAACAAGTGAATTACGCAATAAAAAAATCCTACGTACTTCCATAGACATTGTATATTTCAAGACATTTTTAATATTTCAAGTAAATCGGTTGAAAATTGCTTGAGTTACGAGTCCGGCCAACTTGAAAAATACAGTATTAAGATAAACGCGTTTAAAGTTTTGAGTAGTAGAAAATCATGAATAATTTTACAATACCTTTGATCTGCGATGCCTGGAAGAGATGTTCGACAAGTCTAACTCGTCTAGACTAGTCAGGAAATAAATATTTTCAATAACAACTGCCATATACATGTTCTACTGCCCTAACGTACCTTCCCTCTTGCCCTCACAAAAGGCGCTCGCTGCGGACCAGACGGCCTTGTGCTAAAATTCGAAAACCGTATATCTAAAGGTTTTTCCCAGCCATAATCTTCTGGGACATTTGGAATAAAAAAAAAATTGATTTTTCTAAAATTCTAGCGTGGCCTAAACGGGTTCTCTAACAGCAGCAAATTGATGGTGTCGAGTGAGTGCTGTGTGGTATTTTTGTTACCATCTTGTTTAAACCTCCTCTGCCACATCTGCAATCATTCACTTGAGGAACAAAAAAGGTCGACAATCATTGTCATATAGCGCTTTTCATTGACAGTAAAACGCCGATATCAGGTTTAAAATATTTTGTTTTTGAGCCAATTTTTTTTTTACTTTTTAGGTTATGTTAGGTTAGGTTGGATGGGGATTGCAGACGCAAGTGCCAACACCTTAATCGAATCTCAAAGGTGTATTGTGTTCCCCGCTATAGCATGGGGAAGTGTGGGAGGGGGTATGAGGTGATGAATAGGGAAGGATTGAGTTGGTGACTAGGTTATAGGGGTTGTGAACCCTCTCTGGACCAATTTGGATTTAAATGAACTTAAGGATGCTGTTGAGTGGAAGGTTAGAGATGTCAGCCATTTCGTCGAAAAATATTTTCCGATGGCTTTTTTCCTATACTGTTGGGCAAACTTCAATTATACTCCCTCTCCCTGTTTATATTGACAGACTCTACAGAAGTCGGATGTGCTTATGTCCATTCTAAAAATGTGGGTACTCAATCAGCCCTATCATCGTAACAGATCGGAGAAACATACGATCGTTGAGAAGTTCCGATCGTAACATTTATTTTGTTTATGGTATCCGTTTCGTAAAGGAAACACTGACGCATATAGGTGACATAAAACAACCCTTACGTGACTACTTTGCTGTCGGAGACATCGGATAGGACAGAAAACCAAGAAATCGGCATGCATCGCATGAATTCCGAATGCGTTCCCACCATTTTCACATTTAATCGCCATGCATCGCATGAATTCTAGACGCGTTGCGGTGAGTTTGACATATTCATCGCATTGTTTCGTTCTTTTCGGAGATATGTCCGATTAAGCAATCGGAAACGTTAACATAATACAAATATCTTACATTTCGTACAAATCGGAATGAATTTCGTTCCGATCTGTTACGATAATAGGGCTGAATGAGTTGTGACCCATTAGAATGCCAGTTGACGGTGAGATCCAAGGAATGCTAAGTTTTTTTGTTTGAAATATCTAGGTTCCTGGAAACCATACATTTCTAAAGATGACCACCTGTCGTTGGTGCGGGTTTTAAGAAGTTTCGTTGAACTCTGTTCTTTTCTTGCTCTAATAGTTTTATTAAAAATTTTGGTGCACGAGGCGTAATGGTTAGAATATCTGCCTGTTACGCGGGAAGTTTGTGGTTCGAATCCCAACAAAAAATAAAAAAAAAAATGTTTTTCAACAGGTATCGCCATTCGTGAGGAATTGGCAAGTCCTCCTATAAATAATTTCATTTCAAAGCTCTGTAGAAAACTGTAGGTTCCTTTCATTCCTTAACAAGGCGATAATATCAAAGCTAATTGCAAACAAGTTAAGAAATAAACAAAATAAAATAAAAAAGTCGTTTTCGGATTCGCCTTCCCGAAAGTAGTATCCGTTTTAGAATTACAGAGTAGAGCCCAGATGAATGGCCGTATCTCTCTATCTTATTGTCTTAACTCTTATGTTGGCAGCAACTCTGGGTTATTTCCCGAACTTGGAGATTTTGCTTATTGACGTTACCAATGAGCTTCATCGCTGAACAAAATTTCGCATTGAAGTTTATCGAATATTCAAAATAAATTTACACGATTTGCAAGCGTTGTTCTGAAGCAAATCTATTCACTGTGAAGTGACAAAACTAACTAACCACAAATATACCGACCAATTTATTATCAAATTGACAATCTTTAAACAGCCAATTTAAAAACCAATTCCAGTAGTGGAAATAAAGTTTGGTAGCCAAACTCATAGTCTTGAGTAAAAGACTGCAAATTGATACTGGGAGAGATTCTCGCCCTAGAACGCTTTCTTTTGCTAATAGAATTTTTTGTCGGCGAATGCTGCTAAGGAAATCATACTAGCAAGTCCACTGGGAGATTGAAGTACATAGTATTATCTGGATAAAGGAAAAGAAGGACGAAGTTGTCTGTCTCTGTTTATCTTAGCCTATTTATATTTATCAAAATAAGCACAGTGCAAAATACATGAAGCACAGCAAAAATAATGTATCATTGGTAAAACAAACGAGAGAAAGCCAAGACATTGCTATGTGTTTCAAGCAAAAAATAATGAAGCTATAAAGCGGCCCATACACACCACACAAGTGTGCACACTTGTGTCGGTGTGGATAAATGTGGTACGTGTGTGGGGTGGTGTGGTGCGAACAAAATGAAATAGTTTTAATTTTTGGTGTCGGTGTGGGTTATGGTGCTGAAGTGTGTGCCATTTAGTGTGGTGTGTATGGGGAAATGCCACACCGGTGTGCACACAACGGTGTGCACACTTGTGTGGTGTGTATGGACCGCTTAAAGGAATCGGCTTTCAAGGAACGGCAACAAAAAATAAATGAAAAACAAACAGAGCGGGGAGGCCCGGCTAGTGCATTTCTCTCAACCATACCTGGAACCAATGGATAAGGAACCTAAAATTATTTGCCGATTCCGAATGGCAAATTGAGAAAGCGAGTGTCATTGCATGAAATTACTATTAAGTTATATTCTTCGCAAACAGCTATGCCAGTGAAAAAAAAACATTTTTTTTCCGGGATTCGAACCTTTAACTTCAAACGCAACAGACAGACACGCTTACCATTACGCCACGGGCGTAATGCTCCTCAAATAATAAAAATGACAAAAAAGCGGGAATTGGGCAGCCAACTATGAATACTTGAGCTCCCCAATGGGCAACATGCGTTTGTCGCAGCAGCAGATTTTATTAAATTCTTAAGAATTCTTTTGGTTAAACATGACGCCATCTGAGTTTGAGATTCTTTGTTTTACAGCAGAAATTAGAAAGTCCGATCGTATTAGAAGAACCAACATCTGTGGAAGCCTTCACGTCAAAGATAAAATCTTGCAAACAATTTAGCACGACCAGTTGATATTGTCATGTTCAAAGGAGAGATTCAGAGAACCCTGTCAAAAAATTCATACATCGTTCTCACAAAGAACGAAAAAGTGTTGCAAGCCCCAACTACTCTATTATATAGGAACAAATGCAATGACACCAAAAATCATTTTGCTTTAGGTGTAGAATAATCCAAAACCGGTAGGTTTACATATATATGCGTTCTGAGATCATGTGAATTTCCTCTTTACATGGAAGTAACCTACGAACACCACGCTTTCAATTTTTAAAAGCATCTGTTGGAGACCTTCCAAGTTCACTCAAATTGTTTTGTCAAATTGATTACAACCCAAGAACAAGCTAAATTGATGATCTACCCAACGGCAAAATCTTTTAACCCGTTCGAACAGTTCTTTTCTGCTACGGCATAGCAAAAATGTTCTTATTAACCCTGGGGAGGTTACTTTAGTCTGTCTGCATCCAATAGAGGAATTCCATCTTCGTTTGTGCTCGTGAGAGATATAATCGTTGTTTGAAGCCCTTATTGAGGACCTTTGTAGACCAAGCACCGGTTCAGTTCCTGAAATAGCTGTCTAAAACCTTACCTTGCAGGTTCATCGGCGATATCGTTTGCAGCTGTGCCGTGAAGGCCTGGACCCCAAAAGCGACTCTTAATTTAGTCTAGTATCATGGTCAAATATTCTGTTCCCGTCAGAAATAGCGAGGATTGTAGACAATCGGCCCTAGCGAGGTATCTGTTGGGAGCGGAGAATTGTCAGCAACGTCGGACGAAGTCGAAAAGACAATTGCTTAAAGCTGTCAGAAATTTCACAAATAAAGAACTAGATCGAACTTCAACGCAGTTCGTCTGATATGTTAAAATAAAGCAAAAGAAAGATTTCGAACAGCTGTTCGAAAAAATACCTCAAAGCGAAAAGAATTTTCCTCTCCAAGCGGATACCTCCTTAGAGCTTTATATTTGGCCAACATTAATCGAAAAATAAATAATTTATTTTTTTGACTTTACGTCATTCTCTCACATTACTCTCTCTTCAGTTCTTATTCAGAAAGTAAACAAATGCTCTACCAATCAAGTAGATGAAAAAAAAAAACAAGTTCTATTGAATCATCTTCAGTGTTCGCTACTCGTGCCTTTTCTTTTGCAATTTGTACCTTCGATTTGCATTTCAATATTCCATATGGATGGAAATTCCCACCATGAGATCAAACACTCAAAGCATTCTTTGTCAATGATCCAGTTGGCGACACAATTTCTAACAAAAAATCAAAAACAAATATTAATCACTTCATTCAATCCGTTTTTTTTTTTTTTTTTTTTATTATTGTTTATTTTTAGTCAACTTTAATAAAAAAAAAGAACAGTAGATCATTGCCAAATATCAGAAGTAACTACAGAGACAACAGTTCAATAGCACCACAAACAATTGCTTGGGCACGCGATAAGCACAACAATTCAATGCGATCTCGTCGATACGACCCACCAACCATATCCATCCTTCTCATAGGTTCATTACGTCTTACGAGTACATAAAGAAAAAGAAGTGCTCTACAGCTCCGAGGTCGAACACTCTCTCATACACACTCTTGTCTTCCTAATTACATCATTTGAATTCCTATGAATTCCACCTTGCGTCGTCGATTGTAATTGGGATTTTTGATTTAGAGCTCTCACGAGCTTCCTAATGTTATTGGGTGGCAAGCAAACTGCATAGTGGGTAATGGGCAGGGTTGGCCGAATAAACTACACTACATTTACTACATCATTAACTACGTGTAGTTAATTCAATATACTACACGCTTTATTTACTACAATTTGTTACGTTTGCTACATACACGTAGTAAATATAGAAAAAAGAGAACAATCCAAACTACGTCTGCTACATAATCTACATTTAACTACATTTAACTACATTTAACTACATTCAACTACATTTAATTACATTTAACTACATTTAACTACATTTAACTACATTTAACTACATTTAACTACATAAACTACATAAACTACGTAGCAGACGTAACAAATGTAGTTTTTTCCAAAAAGTGATATTTCGGCCAACTCTGGTAATGGGTATAAATAAAAAGAGCCAATGTGCGGTACGCTATGTGAATTCAAATTCCACAATGTACCGCTTGATTTGTAGTAAGCTAAAATAAAACATGCCGTGATTCGTTGGAGTGAAGCGGGATGGTGAACGCGGAAAAGTTTGTTGTTTTTGTTTTCATGTCTGTTTATTTAGGGCTTATTATGATTTGAAACTGAATAAAGTAGCTAAATTATGTCACGAGTCTTTGGTTCTTTAGGTGGTGTGGTTTTTTGAAAATAATAAAAATTTAAAGACAAGAGGAGAAAAACTATGGTGAAGGGTTAACTTGAAGGGACTGACGTCATATCTCCTCAAACAGCTTTGTAAAGCTGCTTTGTAAAATTTGCCTTCACAATGCGGTTTGATCAGCCATCAAAATTAATATCATTGGTTTGGAACTTTATGCAACACCTAAACAAGTGCGCTAGTTAAATAAAAACATAAATTAAGTTTTTGTTTTGTTTTTGTAGGTACATACTTAATTTGAAATAGCGACACGGTCTTAGAAAGCACAAGTCTATTAAATTTCCCAAGCGGAAACAAATGTTTGATTTTATTGTAAAGTGAATGGCGCCAGTACCAGCGTCAGCCCCACTGCTTGCGATTTGTTAGAAACAATACAAATTTCCACAGCCATATCTGTTAGTTTCTAACTAAGCCTTAGCCCACGATTATATGCCGGTGCCACAAGTGGTTTCATTTTAGGGTTATAAAGATTCCCGAGTGGTTTATGTCGGACGTTGTACTCATTGAGTTGTGCTGGATTTTGATGATTTTATTTTCTTAATTAATTTATAAAACAAGGCCTTGAGAGGTCCCAAATGTACCCAATTTGTTCTTCATTCGTCCAAACACTTTTTGAGGCATGTGATTAGGTTAGGTTAAAATAGCTGTCAGGAAAACAAGTGCCACACTTAGATCAATATTAGGTCCATTGTGATACAGTGAAACCCGCTTAAGAGAAAAGGCAAATTGTCACAGTTTTTCTTTCACTTAAGCGGGTTTTTCACTTAACCGAACCCCGGTTAAGTGAAAAAAAATTGCACTTAAGCGGATTTAAAAGTTCCATTAAGCGGAGGTTTAATGCTTCATATACACAATAAATAATTTGATGTATTTATCTTTGGAGTTGCCTGGAAATAATTTAAATAAAAGTGTTTGAATAACTAACCACGATTAAACATCAAAAAAGTTATTTATTGAATAACAAAAATAACATATGTTTGTACATTGGAATTCATAGGTAGTACATAAATATATTACATAAATTACAATAAATCACATTTGAGTTTTTGTAGGTTAATTCGTAGGCACATTGGGCATATCAAAAAGAGGCCACTCCCAAGTTTGGTTTCAGGTTTCAAATATGTAGGTACCTACATTAAGGTGTGTCATTTTTGTGCAACTTTTTTTTTTCAACGATAAAACAGGCTAATTACTTTCAGGAAGGTATAAAACGAAGCCGCTTAAAATTTGAGCTCTTAATATTAAAATTTAGAGGTACCTCAATTTTCCATACAAATAACATAGAAAAATAATGTAATTTTTTTCTTATTTTTATAGCTTGACATTTGAGCATTTTAAAAATACACTGACAAATTATTTAAGTAGGAAATTGAATGCTCTACAAAAAAGCTCAATTTAATTTTTTCATAGAGTGCGCCGTTCTGAAGATATTTAAACTAAAAGTTGGAAATGTATGAAATTAAGATTTTTATTTTATTAAACACTGATGACTTTTTAATGACTTTATGAGTTACTCAAAAAATGACACACCCTAATGTACATACATATTCATATTTTTGAATACAATTAGGAACGTTTTATGAAGACAAAAATAATCTCACTTTTTTTAAAAAAGTCATCAATTTTCATTTGCGACAAAGTCGGAAATGGCAATTCATCATTTTATATTCAATTTCATCTAAGATTAGATCCCCATCAGAAAACTGCTTAAGAACATTGAGAGATTTAAAAGCTTCTGTAGTTGTTGCTTTCTGGACTCCCAAAATTTCCACATCTAAATCATTGTCAGAAACAGATCTGCTAGCATCAAACTTTTCGAATTGTAGTGCTGCTTCATTAATTAACAGGAATTGTGCTTTTTTAAAGCATCTCGGATTATGAGATCTACTTTATACATACATATTAAGAAGAAAAATTATAAGCAAAAGAAAAACAAAATATGTTTAATCTTAGACTACACACCAATACAAAAAATAATTTTGTCTGTTCCAGTCGAATAAGAAATGAAAAGGACTGTGATACGGCCCTTTGGTAGCTTCAATCCTGAAGGTTTTCACATCTATTTACCAATGAAGCCGTCGGCGTCGGTAGAGCCTTAAACATTACCCGACCCTGAATTTATCAGCATTATGCACGTCATCAGGTTTGTAGCTTTGACAAATGTTTGGCCAAAAAATTTCCAGCCAATGGTTAGCAGCAACTGTGTCGGCAGAATTATTTTCACCACAAATCTTCTTAAAATGAATATTTTAACATTTTTTCCACTGATCTAACCATCCATTTTTTGGCTCAAATTGTTCTGTTCGATAAAATTTTTTTTCACTTAAGAGAGTTTTTTTCAATAAGAAATATGAAATTTAACTGAAAATATGTTTCAGGTATCCGGGTTTTTCACTTAAGCGAGTTTCACTTAAGCGGAGTGTTTAATAGGTAATTGGTCTACAAATACTCGGGGACGAAAAAATTCTTTCAGATAAGCGGGTTTTTCTCTTAAGCGGGTTTCTCTAAGCGGGTTTTACTGTACCATAAAAATTATGAGAGAGAGAGTACCTCACTTAACAAAACTATTTGGAGCTTTTAATAAAGCGAAGGAGATGCAGGGGATCTGTGTTCGCCAGATTGCTTGTATCATCAAGAAAATATTTTCCTAGATGCCGTTTGCTTTAAAAGAACACTTTGAGTTTCCGAAGATGGAACGATGTTATGTTCTTCATCTTTTTTATCACGCCTTTTGTTGCAGCCAGGGGAGCTAGGGAGTACCTATTGATGACTATTATTGCCGCTCTATAGTGACCGTCCGGCTCTTCCAGCTTCGAGACTTTCCAGTCATGGGTAGGTAGGGTAGGATTGCCAAATTGAATCATTTTCATGATAGTGTCTTTGCAGGAGAGTTCTGCTGGTAATATAGTGCGAGCCCTAGTCCTGCAAGGGATATCCGCCTTTGACACGACTACGAGCTTAACACCAGGCCAGTCCCTCTAACCTGCTAATAGCGGGCTTATACAGATCACACGATCTCTCTCCATCAAAAGTGACTAAAACCTTACGCGTCCTCAAAGATGGGAGGTTCCCCTGTGTTTTTCATCATAAGAGTCCAGTAGGAGGCCTGGAGCTTGTTCATGATAATCGCCGACTGATCGAAAGAGATCGCACCATCTGCGTTACTCCTGTCGATGACAGCGAAAATGGTTTTATCCTTCAGTGCGTCACTGTACGACATGTCCTTTTTGGAGCTGAGGGGTGCTTGATTTTTGCACCTTAGGCCTTTTGGTGCTCGGAGTTGACTCCTCGAACGAACTTTAACGTTTAGACGTAGAGTTAACGCTGTTTCTTTCATTTATGTCAATGATTTTCATTTCCCCCATTCAAGCTTGTCAAATTGCGTTGAGTCAAGCTTAGGTTTAGGTACCTCACCGAACACCTTCGCAATTCTCTCTGCGTTCCGCCTAACTTTGTGGTTTGGGATGGTAGGTTCCACTGTCAGACACAGTTTCACCTTGATGCCGTTTTCTTATAAAAGAAGACGCACTTTGAGTTTCCGGAGATGGAACGATGTTATGTTCTTCATTTTCTTCAGCCGATTCGGATCACGCCTTTTGTCGCAGCCAGGGGAGCTAGGGAGTACCTGTTGATGACTATTATAGCCGATCTATAGTGACCGTCCGGCTCTTCCAGCTTCGCGACTTTCCAGTCATGGGTAGGTAGGGTAGGATTGCCAAATTGAATCATTTTCATGATAGTGTCTTTGCAGGAGAGTTCTGCTGGTAATATAGTGCGAGCCCTAGTCCTGCAAGGGATGTCCGCTTTTGACACGACATCGAGCTTAACACCAGGCCAGAGTCCCTCTAACCTGCTAATCGCGGGCTTATACAGATCACGCGATCTCTCTCCATCAAAAGTGACTAACCTGACGCGTCGTTGATACCATCCTGCGTCCTCAAAGATGGCAGGTTCCCCTGGGTTTTTCATCATAAGAGTCCAGTAGAAGGCCTGGAGCTTGTTCATGATAATCGCCGACTGATCGAAAGAGATCGCACCATCTGCGTTACTCCTGTCGATGACAGCGAAAATGGTTTTGTCCTTCAGTGCGTCTCTTTACGACATGTCCTTTTTGGAGCTGAGGGTGCTTGATTTTTGCACCTTAGGCCTTTTGGCGTTCGGGTTGACTCCTCGAGCGAACTTTAACGCTTAGACGTAGAGTCTGGGCAGTTTCTTTCATTTATTCAAGCTTTGCAATTCTCTCCTTCGCAATTCTCTCTGCGTTCCGCCTCACTTTGTTTTTTGGGATGGTAAGGAGGTTGGGATCCCTTTCGTTGTCCGTTCCACGGTTAGACACAGTTTCACATTCAACTTGGGGGGTAGGAGGATTGGAAACCCTTACGCTGTCAGTTCCACTGTTAGGCACAGTTTCATCTACAACTTGAGGATTTGGGGTTAGGGGGATTGGACACCCTTTCGTTGTTTGTTCCACTGTTAGTCACAGGCATGTGATTGGTTTTGTTTATTTCAAAGCCCTGTAATAACTTTCTTTTTCAAATTTGTGCTGCATTCAATTTTTTATGAACTTGAAACATTTGAGTGTTAAATAGATTCAAATTTGCCTTCAAATTAAAAACACAGCCATTTAACATAAATATTTTTGTTTTTATTTCAGAGCGGCGCAGCTCGAAGAGAAGATGCGTGATCCGTTTAGCCATGCTAATGTCGATTGCTTATTAGATACGGTCACAGCTCTTGTTTCGGACTGTGACCATGATTCGCTTAAGATCCTTAAAAACATAGAGTCGTATTCCTCACGATGTAAGTACTAACCGTTAAGTGTAATTTAAAAACAATTTTTCTTATAAACTTCCATTTCGCAGATAAAGGATTGGCCAAAGAAATTGCTGAACTGCGCATGAATGTAGACGATTTTCATTTCATCAAGCTCATCGGTGCGGGAGCATTTGGCGAAGTGCAACTCGTGCGACATAAATCCTCTAAACAGGTTTACGCAATGAAGCGTCTATCAAAGTTTGACATGATGAAGCGGCCAGATTCGGCGTTCTTCTGGGAGGAGCGTCACATTATGGCTCACGCCAACTCAGAGTGGATTGTGCAATTGCATTATGCATTTCAGGATACGAAGTATCTGTATATGGTGATGGACTACATGCCTGGCGGTGATATAGTCAGTCTTATGTCCCTTTATGAAATTCCCGAAAAATGGGCAATATTCTACACAATGGAAGTTGCTCTAGCTGTGGACACAATTCATAACATGGGCTTTGTCCATAGAGATGTGAAACCGGACAATATGCTACTTGACAAAAACGGGCATTTGAAGTTAGCCGATTTCGGTACTTGTATGCGAATGGGTCCAGATGGTCTTGTGGTGTCGAGCAATGCAGTCGGAACTCCTGATTACATAAGTCCTGAGGTCTTACAGTCGCAGGGTGTCGACAATGAATATGGACGTGAATGTGATTGGTGGTCTGTGGGAATTTTTCTGTATGAGATGCTTGTCGGCGATACACCATTCTATGCGGATAGCCTAGTGGGTACTTACGGCAAAATTATGGATCATAAGAATTCGCTGTCATTTCCAGCCGAAGTGGAGATCAGTGAGAATGCGAAGTCATTGATTCGCGGCTTTTTGACGGATCGACTGCATAGGCTGGGTCGCCATGGGATCGAGGAAATCAAACCGCACCCGTTTTTTCAAAACGATACATGGACTTTTGAAAATATTAGAGAATCTGTTCCGCCCGTAGTGCCAGAACTAAGCAGTGACGATGATACGCGCAATTTTGAAGACATTGAACGAGACGAGTCTCCAGAAGAAGTGTTTCCCGTGCCTAAAACTTTCGATGGCAATCACCTTCCATTTATTGGTTTCACGTACAGCGGAGACTATCAATTGCTTGGCGTGGATACGGTCGACACAAAGAGTGCCGTAACAAACAACAATATTCATCGGCATCGCCCGTCGAACTCAAACGAGCTAAAGCGATTGGAGGCATTGCTGGAACGTGAACGTAATCATTCCGACACTTTAGAGAAACAAGATACCGCTCTGCGCCAACAAATCGAAGTGATTACTAAGCGAGAAGCCGAATTGCAGCTATTGGTGAGTGACTATGAGAAAGACCTGGCAATTCGCAAACACAACTACAAAATGGCCATGCAGAAGGTTGAACAAGAAATGGAATTGCGTAAGAAGACAGAAGCTCTGCTCATCGAAACCCAAAAGAATCTCGATGATGAGCAAAAGATCCGAACTCGGGAAATGAACAACAACCAACACCACAACGACAAGATCAATACGTTAGAAAAGCAACTGGCCGATATGCAGGAAAATCTTAAGAGTGAGACAGAAAATAGTCAAAAACTTAAGAAGCAAGCTGCAGAATTGAGACTGGCGAAGACTGAAGTCGAGCAGAAAGTAAGCCAACTGCAAGGACTTCTGTCAAATTTGCAGTTGCAAAGAGACACCTTGCAGCAGGAGGTGGCTGAGATGCAAACACGACTTATTCAAGAAAAGAATGCTCGAACGCAAATTAAGGAGCTACAGAAAGAACTGGAAAGTAAAATTCAAACGGTAACAACCGACCTTGATCGCTGCATTAACCGAGAGCAGCAAGCGTTGGAGGACAATCAGATTCTGAGTGAGAAGATATCAGACTTGGAAAAGTCAAATGCAAGCTTAGACCTAGAGCTGAAAGCCGCACAAGGAAGATACCAGCAAGAAGTAAAGGCTCATCAAGAAACTGAGAAATCTCGAATGCTTAGTCGCGAAGAAGCGAACATGCAAGAGGTTAAAGCACTGCAAACAAAACTCAACGAAGAGAAGTCGGCACGTATTAAATCTGATCATAGTTCCCAGGAGAAAGAGCGTCAAATAACCATGCTCTCGGTGGACTACAGGCAAATCCAACAGAGGCTGCAAAAACTGGAAGGTGAATGGCGACAAGAGACCGAAAAGGCAATGGTCTTGCAGAGTCAACTGGACCAAGAACAAAGCAAAAAGAATAATTTGGTTTCAGAATTGAGCTTACAAAGCTCCGAGGTAGCACATTTGAAAACCCGAGAAGGTCAGTTGTTAAAAGAAGTTAATCAATTGCGGGAGACAAAACGGAAGTTTGAGGAGGATATAGTTCAGATCAAGAATGCCCACAACAAAGACATACTTTCAATGAAAGAACTGCAGGATCAGCTAGAAGCCGAGCAATATTTCTCCCGTCTCTATAAAACACAGAGCAACGAACACCGTGAGGAAATAAACGAAAGATGTCGGGAGATTCAAGAACTGAAAGAGGAGCGTGTTTCTTTGAAGCATCAAGTTCAAGTTGCTGTGGCGAGAGCCGACTCTGAAGCTCTGGCCAGATCAATTGCCGAGGAAACAGTAGCTGATCTGGAGAAGGAGAAAACAATAAAGGAGCTTGAACTTAAAGACTTCATGACGAAGCATCGCAATGAAATTGCAGCTAAGGAAGCTGCCCTGGTGGCTATTAAAGAGACCGAAGCTGAATTTTTGAAGAAACTCAACAAACAAATCGCGGAGTGTGAGGAACTGCTGCAACAGAACAAAAACATGCAGGAGGAGATGTTACAAGTAAAGGCCGACAAAGACAACGAAATTGTTAAACTTAAAGAAAAATGGAAGACTGAGATGTTACTTAAGCAAGTGGCTGTCAATAAGCTGGCCGAAGTGATGAATCGCAAAGATACTGATTTGCAGAGTGAGTTTTCTTTTTGTTCTCAAAACGGCTAGGTTATTTGCTGCAAAAATTGTAATTTTCAATTTTCAGGCAAACAAAAAGCAAAAGTTCGCTCATCAGCTGACTTGCGCAAAAAAGAGAAAGAAAGCAGACGTCTGCAACAAGAACTTACCCAGGAGCGTGATAAATACAACCAACTGCTGGTTAAATTCCAAGACCTTCAAAGTCAACTCATTGAAGAAAGTCATGTGAGAAATATTCATAAGAAACTATCAGCTGAGTTGTTTTTACCATTTTTTTGCATTCTTTTAGGCACGAACCAAGTTGCAAATGGAAATCGACTGTAAAGCAACAGAGATCGAACAATTACAATCGAAATTGAATGAAACAGCATCGCTTTCATCAGCCGACAATGATCCAGAGGATAATCAAGTAAGTTAAACAAGAAAAATATTTATTATATTGTATGCGCTCTGCATTGGCTAATATTTTTTTATTTATTCGTATAAACCCAAAATAACCGTTACCCTCTCAGTTTTGTAAAAAAAAAAAAATTATACCAAAATCATAAAAGCAGTACAGTGGTGGTCCAGTATAACGAACGATATAATGTCCAAAGTCAATTCGTTATATCGAAACCTTTTTGTCATACAAATCTTTAAATAAATAAAACGTGCAATTGTGTGTATGTATCTTCCAATATTATCACGAACATACATGTAAGTAGACACATTAATACACTTACAGTAATTTTTTTTTCATTTTCTGAAATTCGTTATTTGTTCGTTATATAGAGTACTTAATTTCCATTTGGCCTGAAATTCGTTATTTTGTTCGTTATATAGAATACCTAATGGACTTGAAAAAAGTGTTCGTAATATCGATCATTCGTTATATCGGCATTCGTTATACTGGACCTCCACTGTATTTTCAAAAACATAAAAAGAAAACAAAACTTTAATTGGAATTACTTGTTTTCGGCCTGCTTCATGCAAAAAACGTGTTTATCTAAACCCTAGTTTATGTCTTTAACTTGATGCGTTAATTGAAGCCCTTTTTCAGTTTTTGACAAAAAGAGGACATTAAATTGAAAGGCAAAAAATGTTTTCATTGCTTTTGCTGCCTATATTGCCTCTTTTCGTTGATTTCGTTGAGAAAAAAAATCTAATAGTGTGTGTTTTTGTTAAGTGTGCTGTTATTTATCCTGGAATCCAAGTTAAAAGTGTAAAATATTTTTGTTGGTGTCTTATGAAAAAAACAAAGAAAACACTGTACAGATATATATTTTTGATGCTTCGTTACTCTTCGGCGGTTTAACTATGAGAATGATAAATTGTAACGAAAAAAATTGAGGTGGAAAGAACGCTCTATTTTGAATCTTTACCAAAAACTTCCCTCGCTATTGTTGGAAATCCTTTCCGCTAGGCAAAAGGTTTTTAAGCTAATCAATAATGTGTAATGAGAACATTCGATATTCCTTCTTTTGGATTTCGGCCGACGCTCAAAACAATTACATATTTATTTTTAAGGGAAAAAAAAAATAGAAACTTTGGAATTGTTGAACTTCTGAGTAGGTGTGAGTAGATGGTGCCCGTGGCCTGAGGGTTAGCATGTCTGCTTACTACGCAGGAGGTCTCTGTTAGCCGTTCGGATATAGCGATGTCGTTGCGGATGTCAATTTTTCCACATCCGCGGATGTCGATTTCTGGAGACTTATATCCGCGGATGCGTAGGCGGATGCTTCACATATAATCAAATAAAGACATTATAACATTGTGATATAGTATCTCTAAACATTTTTATTTTTGGAATTAGAATTGAAATCAAAAAATGAGAGTATTAAATTTTACAAAAAGTAAAACTGTTACCTGTCCTGAATCAAGCCGGTTACGTAGAGGATTGTAAATCAAACCTCACAAGGCATGGTTATAAAAAATGCGCTAGGCCCCGGGGTTCACGGCTCTGTTGCGCCACCCTTTTCATTTATTTATTTAAGTAGAAAGATTTTCTAAAATTTCTTTAAAACCTTGATCAAGTTTACTTAGGAAAGCATGAATACGCTGGCGAAATTGCACATTTTCATTCTAATTTTCAATGTCTGCTAGGCGATGATTACCCCCAATTCGAAATTGGATAACATCCATACTACCAGTCATTCTCCTGTTTCAATCCTTATTGACGGCCGGCATAGAAATCGTCATTCCGTTTTGTTTGCAGCTTACACATACTAAGAATGGTATGTGCTTGTGCACAAGCTAAAACTCAAAACGGAATCTAGTCGGCGTGATAAATTGCATTGCAAACACTCGACAAATTCAAAATTGAATAACTTCATCAAAAGTTGTTAGAATATAGAAATATCTACAAGAGCGTCCTTTCTGTTAAGAAGAAAAAACTTTAGATGAGAGCTACACAAAAAAAGTATTTTGTAACTTCCGTGATTTGTAAACATAAGGGTCTGATTTTAATCTCTAGGCAAGATCGAAAGAGCTTTTAATGCCAGTGTGTAATTACTCTCCGAAGACTTGCCCAATTCCTAAAGGCGATTCCCAAGAAAAATATGTTTTTTCTGATGTTTCTGGGATCGGAACAACGAAACAACGAACTCCTCCCCACGTAACAGGCATACATGCTAGCCATTACGCCACGAGCAACGCTTAGTTCTGAAAATACTTTTTTCACTTAGATTGACCCATACCTTGACCTTGTTTAAAATGAAACTCGATTTTCACTCTCAATTCACATAACTAAACTCAAATCGAATAATCGTTTGAGCAATTTTTGGTATCCGTTCTTTGACAGACACAGCCACAGACACAGTTGCTGTGATTTTCAGACTGTCCTATCTATCAAATTGGAACCAAACACACATTCCAGAGTTCATTTCGAACAAACAATTTGACACGATAGACTTTACAACTGTACGCAAATTTTATGTTCTGCTAGTTTGGAGTTAATATTTTTAGAGATAAGATGAAGGTACAAGTAAATATACGAAACAATAAAGTGCCATAATGCAAACCTTCAGAGTTTGAGGACCCCATGAAATCGATAAATTATGGTTTTCAGTCACTCTTACACTGACGGCAGTGATATCTCAATCGAAACTCGTGTGGGGTAAATTTCTACAGAAGATTTTCTTCATTCTATGCATGAGCCGATAAGAAACATTTCTCTAATTTAAGAAAAAAACAAATCCCCTTTTGTCTGATGCTATGGTTAAGAGAATGCCCGAGCTCTACCACAACTTGATGTTACATTTAATTTTTTATTAAAAAGATGACAGATTTATTCGGAATGTTAGCTTCGCGCAGTATTAAAATGTTAGGTAAAGTTTCTTAACCTATTCAATTTGTCACGTGTCTTTTTTTCTTCAGAACTCAATCCTCTCTATTCTGTAACGCTCTGCTTCGCTCGTATTCTACAGCTAATAGACTGACAACCTGCAAAAATTAAAAAAAAACCAATTATGTACATCATAATATATTTTTTTCTAGTTGAAATTTATTTCCTCTTCTGCGGCTACAGGACTTGCGGAGACATTTGCCAGTGATTTGAGGGCAACTTGGCTGTCTGAGAATATGCATATACGACGAGGATGTCAAGTTTCTTCTAAGTTATGTTAGGCCACTTTGATCGCCAAAATTTCCGGAAAACTACAGTGGTTTGGGAGACAGTACGAGAAACTAAGTTTTTGTTCTTCTAAAAACAAAAACACCTCCACCAACTCTGTCCTCGGTTTTCGTACCATCAGTGTAGAAATGAATTGAAACATCTCGCAGGAAATCCTTATCATCTCACATGAATCTTGTTGTTATATTGACTTTTAAGTTCTTCTCAAAAATGAGCTGGGGTTGGTGTAGTTGGAGTTTAGTTTTGATCCGAATGAATAGAAAGGCCAATTAAGTAATGGTTCCATTGGGAAAAGCTTTTTATCAAGTATTAGGCCAAGGTCAGGGAAAGTTAGTGGAATTCCATTTATTGATGTATGTAGTAATTTATTGCGGAAATTTGTATTTCCTTGTTCAGTTTTGAAGGAATTTAGCACAGTCACTTAAGTAATTTGTTGAGATCGGTTTGCATAAGCTCAGTGAGCATTTGAGCATGTTTTTCTGATATCTAAATCCCTCAGCTTCCAGATCTATTAGTTCTTTGACGACTAAATAACAAAGAAGAGGGGATAGGACTCTTCCTTGCGGTGTTCCTCTACTGAGAGTTATTTTAGTAGAATACCCTTCTAAGTTGTGTTGATTACCTTGCTATTAAGCATGTTCTGCCAAAAACTCCTGAAAAATCATTCTTATCGTTTCATCGTCGAATCTCGTAGCATCAATAAATGAAAACTTCATCTTGAAATTTTTGTCAGGAAGTGGTTGAATTACGCACCGACAGAAAGCAAAGCTGCCCATCTCAGCTCATAAACTTTTCCGATACAAGCAAACACAATGTTACAATAAACAGCTCCAGCAAAATCTTAAGTAGAAGAACACTGAGCTGAATACCAGTTGAAACATTTCAAATGTCGCGTTCGGTTTAAGCAGCGTGGCCACTTGAATTGGGTTGTAATTCGGTATGTAATAATTTTTTTGCATGCTAACGACTTCATAAACTTGTACGCGTCCTTTTCAATATGTGTATTGTATATGGATACATAATTCAAAAATAAATTTCGTTCGTAATAATTGTAATTGTCGTCTGTTGTAAGTACACAAGATCAAAACAAAGAAAACAGTAACACGTAATTTTTTGAAAGAAATATTTAATTTTACGTTGTTTTCAGAATTTTATTAATACACTACTACAAAACTTTCACTCGCGTCATCTATCACCTCTGCTTGCTATGTGCACTAAAAATAAATTTAAAAAATAAAATAAAACACAAACCTACGTAAGCTCCGCTTTCTGTCTTTGCGTTTTCTAAATCCATCTTTGCGCCGACAGAAGAACATTCTCATCATTGTGATTGAATTTGAAAAAGAAAAATGAAACATAAATTTTGAAAATGTATTAACAGTCTTGAAGCTTTAACGATTGTGCGTGCAACCAGAGTTTGCTAACACCCATCCAAAACGAAACAATCAAAAATTATTTAAAAAAAGCATTTCCTCAGAATGTTCCTAAACTTCCTGGGATGGAAGTAGTCAAGAAGCAGATACCAATAATTGATGATGACGACAATGACAGTGTGTATTGTGATTCAAGTTCTGTACACGATGGTGGACTTCTAGAGCAACTAGATGCCCTTTCATGGGAAAATGATGAAAATGCAGCGTCAATTAATGGTGGTGATGATGACGATGAAAGTGAACGTAGTAGTGATTATAACGATGTACCCCTTATTACTCGAAATATGACAACAATTCAAGTGACACGTGAGGAAGCTTTTAACGCTTTGACAATTCTAAGGCGATTTTTTTGTGCTTGCCGAACCGATATGACAAATATTAATGTTCTTGAAATTCAATTAATGGAACTTACTGTTAGATATTTAAATTTTTCATTTTTACATATGTTATTGATATTTATGTACTTGGCTTTTTAAAAGAACACGTATTGGTTAATCTATATTATTTATAAATTGTTAAGTTTGTGGTTTAATTTTTATTTATTTTTATTTATTGTTAGAAGGATTTTAAATAAATTTAAGATTTTGATTTTTTATAACTCATTTGGCAGTGTATTTAAATGAAACGGAACTTATTTGTTTGCTGAAATTGATGCTTAGTGTTCCTTAAGTATGGAACTTTAAACCCAATGTATGAATTTGTTTATCGAATACCATACTGCGTTATACTGAAATAACAAATCAGTTTCTTAAATAACTGTGATACCAAAAAATTGTTATTTGCCTGCCATTGATACCAAACAGTTTTGTTAAAGGCAGTTTCTCACGAAATGCATTCGATAACTAAATGCATTGCTTCTGCGGGAAATATGCCTTGTGGTAACTTCCATGAATTAACTTTTTGAAATCTTAATAGTAAGATGGATAATGTTGCCAACAGTTGTTTTATATAAATAAACGAATAACTTAAACGACTGCGGTGAACAAAGCAAGGTAAAGTACTGTGACAAACTTTTCATGATGTTGAAAATAACAAATCTACAAATCTGTTCTTCTATTGAGTACACACCATTATTTTTTTAAAGTTTGTCGAACATCTAATGCCATAAACAGTCACCCATGTAACATTTTTAGGAAAAAAATTTGGCGTAACGACTAACAAACATGTAGAAGCTTATGTAAAGTTGATACTTTCAAATTTTAACAACTTTTTATGGATGCCAAAGTGTACTATGGGTGGTTGCGAAATCTCATTTCTAAATTCATTTCCTTAAAGTTTTCCAATGCAAGATCCATTAAATTAAATTTTCGAAATTTATCCCGCACATCAAAAAGAAGATGTAATCAATGTAAGTACATTACTTACTACTTACTTGGGTGGGCATTACAGTTCGGGGAAACTTGAAATTTTTCCGAGCAATTTCGATTCCAACAGAAATCAGAAAATATTTTTCCTATAGTAAAATCCAAGCAAAGCGCTTTCTCTATAAAGGCAGAAAATTGTAAATCCCCTCCATTTTGAAAGTGAGAACCCCAACCCCTCTTAAGCCGGTTGAGGTTTATTATCTACCCTTTTCCATTTAGTTGCGAAATTTATGATGGAGTTTATTCCCAACTTATTTTCCTTGCAGTATGCCTTGCAAAACTAGTCGAACATTGAAGTTGATGTCCTTGCTTCTTGCAAGTCTCACGACACGTACGCTTCAACCTTTGTCGTGGTGCAGCGTTCATTGTTGGAATATTTTTCCTTCGATTGGCGGTCATAGAAAGGAATATTGATATACCGAAAGGGGTCATACACAAACTAATGAGGCTGTAATCCTGCAAGTGGTACCCGTGCAATGTCCACCTGCTAACTCAGAGGTTCGAGGTTCGAATCCCAGCAGAGGCAAAAATGTTTTTCTACGGGTATTCGCCTTTCGCGAGGAATTGGCAAGTCCTCCGTTCGTAAATTCATTTCCACGAAAAGCGCTTTCTCAATTCGCCGTTCGGAACCGGCAGAAAATTTTAGGTCCTCTCCATTCCCTCACAAGGCATGGTTGTGAGAAATGTGCTAGGCCAAGGGGCTCCTCGCTCTGTTGAGCCACCCTATTTATTTTTTATTTTTATTTATTAATCCTGCAAATAAATTAAACTGATGAAATTGATGGAAAATAGTTTCACGACACGTACGCTTCCAGCTTTGTCGTGGTACAGTGTTCATTGTTCGAATATTTTTCCTTCGAATATATTCCTTTCGCATCCAATTTGGATGCTTGAAATAACATGCGCCATTTAGAGAACTAAGAAGATCAAGGTCTCTTAACGGGTAGCCTTGGGTTTTCGAGAAATGGTTTCGGCCTTATCGAGGTAACCTTCGGAGCGGAGTTTTTTCCTCAACGCATCTTTTTGCGGAGATTCAATTTTGCTTCGAAGTAGTTGTCGTCGTAAGAAATTTTTCACAAATTGCCGCATTCCCAAAACTAAAATCTCCACAACAAAAACTTTTCATAGATAGTCGGGATCGTCCGATCGTAGAACTACCACGAAGCAAAATGTCTCCGATCGGAGAGAATTCCGCTCCGACGGTTACCACGATAGGACCGGTTATTATCTAAAGCCTTTTGACAAATGTAGTTCTCGGTTTGATCTCCGTATTGATGTTATTTTTTTTGTGTCTATAAAGAATCCTTGGCAATGCCAACGCGTTATGAGTACGATGTTAATTCTTTTCATGCCTGCTGCCTTAAGGAGTTACAATTTAAAAATTATCTTATTTTGCAATGAAATCGCGAAGAAAAAAGCGGAGAGCCCTATAAACTCGTGGTACAAACAAATGCAAAACATCAACTATTGCCTTGTTGTTGGCCTCAGTCCTAAACAGTCAAAAACTTGGGACCAACGCGACGAAAACAACGGTTGAATCATTTGATCAGGTGTGGGTCAGATAATAAGGAGAATTCTGAGTACTCAGATTAAATATTTTAAACAACTATGTAGGAAAATGTTTAGTATAAGGAAAATTTATTGACATATTTGCATTAGTAATTTGCAGTTGGAAATGGTCATTTGAGCTTTCAAAATAAATAAGAAACCACTGTATGCCTAATTTTTAAAATTTAACATTTGCACCTTTATTCTTAGAAAGTTCAAGTCCTTTTGAAAATAAATTTTGAATAGAATTCAATGGAACCATTACCATTCCTTTTCTAGTCACGAGACAAATATACAATTTTATGATTGAAGAGACTATAAAGATAATAATTTTAAAATATTCTTACAGCAATGCAGTCTAAATCCATATTAAATAAATTTTCTAAAACTTTCTTTTTTTCGCGTAACAGGATTCGGTTTTTGAAGGCTGGTTAAGTGTGCCAAATAGACAAAATATTCGCAAACACGGTTGGAAGCGGCAATTCGTTATAGTATCGTCAAGGAAAATTATATTTTACAATTCCGAAATTGACAAACAGAATACAATTGACCCTGTGCTTATAATAGACTTAAGGTTAGTACCTTTTATCATCTCCAAAACTGTTAAATAGTACAAAGCTAACTAACCCATTGTCGATTACAGCAAAGTATTTCATGTACGCTCCGTGACACAAGGCGATGTCATTCGTGCGGATGCCAAAGAAATTCCTCGAATATTTCAACTGTTATACGCTGGTGAAGGTGAGGCTAGACGCCCTGATGAACAAAATCAACTTGACATCAGCGTGTTAAGAGGAGGATCCGGAGATGAAAGACCCGGAACCATTCTGCACAAGGGTAAGATGATTGCAATTCATTACAAATCAATACCAATACTTAATTATTTTTTTTTGCAGGCCATGAATTTGTCCATATTACATTCCATATGCCAACTGCTTGCGAAGTTTGTCCCAAACCGCTCTGGCATATGTTCAAGCCGCCGGCGGCCTACGAATGCAAAAGGTAAGTTTTGTTTGTTCAGAAAAGTTTTTTAGAATTGTTTTTGTGTTTAATTCAATGTGTCGAATTTGCTAAAATTGTTGTTTTTGTGTTTTTCTATTATTTATCTTCAAATAGATGCCGCAATAAAATCCATAAGGAACATGTAGATAATAATGACCCATTGGCCCTTTGTAAATTACATCACGATCCTCTTAGTGCTAGAGAAATGTTATTGCTAGCTGTAACGCCCGATGAGCAACATAATTGGGTTACTCGTTTGTCAAAACGTATCCAAAAGAGTGGGTATAAAGCGAATTCATCAACAAATAATAATTGTACGGGAGATGGTAGTAAAATTTCTCCAAGGTAAGTCGAACCATTCTTGTTTTTTGAAAACCTATAATAAATGTTTAAGTAATTTCAATAAAGCTCAACTATTGCTTTTGAGTGAATAACTAGAAAATGAATGTACACAGCTTCGATGCGATAGTACATTATATTAAAAAAAAAAAACTTAAATTTCAATGTACATTTAACTGGTCTAGTATTCAATTCAGCAAAAAAAGAAAAACTTTTTACAATTTTGCGCGACAGGCAAAAGCAGTCAAAGTGTATGGCTACTGCTCAGTTGTATTACTTAGAATTTTTACGTCGGCAAATCATAGTTTTACAATTGAAGTCCACAAACATCTGAGTTGGGGTTCGTATCTCAGAGACATGCAGTGTGTATCTAATGTCGATTTATAAGGTAACCGAAAGAAATTGTTCACTGCCTTGATAAGTGCAATACTTTTTCATGAACTCCGCATCATTATAGTATTTATAAACTATAGTAGCATCACGGAAGGGAAAACGCTACTATCGCGGCCCATACTCTCCATTTACGGTCCACTTTTTTAAATCGGAAAAAGCGAGTTATATAACCTATGGAATATGAATAACTCTTTAGTAATTTTAGAAGGGAGCATTCTTTCATCAACATGTTAAAATGAAAGCGAGGTAGGAAGAATAAATGATTGTAAATGGCAAAGAGTTTGTTGTTTTGTACCTAACGCGTCATCAATTTGCTAAGCAAATATGAAAGTACCATCAACTTACTTAATTAAGTGAACAATCAAACCATAATTTTCAGGACCGTTCCGTGTTGTTTGAAAAGTTAAGCACACTTTATTTCACTTCGCAGCGATCATTCTCTTTTGGAGCTTCTGAAACAGACTGACATCGCTTTTGTTTCTCTAAAGCACCCACGTGCAATATTTCTAAAACATCCGGCGTGGATGGGAAGGTAACGTAGAAATGCACACTTTTTTTGTCGATTACGATGAATTGCGTACAAAAAATTGGTAGACTTTCTTCATTGTTCAATGCAAAGGATTTTCATGAAAGTGTCAGATCACTTTGGAACTCATTAATATTGCTTGTAAGTTTTCAAGTAAATTTTGGCTGCAATTCCTTGATAAATACCAGTGATAGATAATATTTAAGATATGAAAATTGTAGATTCAATTTTTTCGTCAGTTGGCAAATCTTCAGATTGTAAAATCATTGCCATGAAAAACGTTTTCTCGATTAGCGGTTCGGAACCTGCAGCAAATTGTAGGTTCCATCCATTCCCTCAGAAAGGAGTTGGAAATGCGCTACGTCGCGGGACACCCCGCTCTGTTGCGTCCCCCTATGTATGTATGTAAATTCAATGACTTGTAAAGGGTGTTTTTTTTAGTGGTATAGAACTTCAAATAGAAGTAAAACACAAGAAAATCGTTTTAATTTTTTGATCAATTTGGCTTTATTTGAAGTCTTGGTAGAACCACAACTCATCCACATTCATTCCATCCAATTCAAGAAAAAAATAGTCAGTTATCATGATTCTATAACGGTCTTCATTAACGGTAACCGGCTCGCCAGCAACATTTCGGAAGAAGTATGGCCCAATGACTCCACAAGGCCATAGAGCACACCAAACAGTCAGCTTTTGCGGATGTAATGGCGTCTCAAGGTACTCATGTGGATTCTCTTCACTCCAAATGTGGCAATTTTACTTGTTGACGTAACCATTCAACCAAAAAGAAGCCTTATCACTGAACAAAATTTTGGGATGAAAATCAGCCTCCAGACCAATCTCATTTTTCGGCTCATACACCAAAATCACGACGCATTGTATGTTGTTGTTGCACAAGCTGGATCTTGTAGGGTCGTAAGGTAAGATATTTGCGCCAAATCTTCCATAAAATTGATGGACAAAGTTCCATTGCTGTGTCCGCTCGCGAATCGATTCATTCGGGTCCTCTTCAACACCTTGCTCTACAGCGGGAATTGTTTCTTCGGGGCGCACTGTTCGACGTCTCTGCGGAAGCAAATTATCACATAGTGTAAAAGTAATGCGAAAACGATTCATGGTTAACCGAATTAATTGCTCTGATGGACGATTATGCCGACCATAAAATGGACGGACTTTGCGAACTCAACCATTATTTTCGGAATAAATTTGCACGATTTGCAAGCGTTGCTCTGTTGTTAACCTGTTCATGATGAAATGGCAAACCAAATTGAACATGACATCAGAGTTGGCCAATTGGACCACAAGATGTCGGTTTAATCCCTATTCGAAAAACCAACCTCTAAAAAAAAACAACCGATATAAAAGCCATGACATTCACGCCGCAAAGGAAGACGACCTAACGAACCTGACAATATCATCCAAAATGAGTGGAACCCTTGGTGATATGGTAAGATTGTTTCCTAGTTACACTTAAAAATGCTTTCCTTTTGCGAGAATTTGGAAAGCACTTGTAAATTAATACTGCCATGAAAATTACTTTCTCATCTTAATCATTTGGAATCGACAGAAAGTCACTTCATAAAATAGAAACTGTTAGAGAAATGCACAAGACTCTACTCCTTTCCTTAAAGTAATGCCCAAATGTTGTGAAAGTTGATGAAGAAATTTATTATCCAACAAGGTTTTTGAATTCAGTCGATTTGTCGGTGATGCCTGAAATTGAAAAATCCCGATAGACCTTTCCTAATAAACTATACTATAACAAAAAAAGAACAAAAGAACAGATTATAAACAATAAATTATCAGAAGCTAGTGTACATTCAATTTTCAACTTGCCTTAACTCTTTTATTATACTTAAAAGATATCTTCTTGTCTAACTTTCTTTTACCATATCTTTGCTAATTACAAAATATTTTAAACCAAACAAAATTGAATTTTCTTTTTTATTCCATGCTTGAAAATTACTTGCTATCCAAATTCTAAAAAAAAAATGTGGATATGGTAATTTCTTTCTTTAACTTAACAAAAACTTAACAACTATCCATGTTGTATGTGCGTAATTGATTCGAATATAATCGCCAATTGCCATTCTCATCACCATCATGATCATCATCATGACTTTTATCACCACACATCATTAACCAGCCAATCAACTCGTTCCAATTACAAGCCATTTGCAGTCAATGTACAAAGATCAGCGACACTTCCAGCTAATTCATCATTAAAACAGTGATTATCGAAATTTTTTTAACACATTAAATAAATATTATATAAATATATTATATTTTTATACAAACAACAACAAAACAAAAAATCAGTACTAATAATAATAAATGCATATACATAAAACAAGAAAGATAAAATAAGAATAAATTAGTTTTACACAACGGAATAAAAAAAAATCTAATATATCATATCATTGAAAAACACTTTCTTTAACTTAAATTCAAATTCTGTTAATTATTTAAAGTCAGCAAAGCGATAGACACAGAGATAAATAAATAGATACAGCGAACACAAAACGCCGCAGATAGTGGATGCAAACAATTGTTAAAAACGGCAATTACAATTAACATAAAGTTATTATTACAAGTGTATTCATAAAAGCAAAACGCATTTTAACCGAAATAACAATAATTCCATTTACTTTAAACAATACAAAACAAACAAGGAAATATATTCGTTTTTACAATATTGTTGTTTACACTTATGTACTTCTTAAACTTGTTTAATATATTAGCATACCGTTATAAGTGATTTCTCATTAAAAATTAAAAGGAAAACAAACTAAACAATTTACGCTACAGTATAAATCTTCTGAACTTAAAAATTAAGGTAGAGAAAAACGTTATAACAAAATGGTTACTCCTTTTAATGATCGAAAAAAAGTAAAACTTACGTTTTTATGAAGGAAGATATTTTTTGTTTTATTTGCTGCTAATATTTGTTTTTTTTTTATTTTTTTTTCTGTAATTTTATTATTTGTTTTATTATTATTTCTTATAATTCTTTTATATTATATATTATTATTTAAAAACAAGATATATATAAATAAACTATTAAAATTATATGAAAAACAAAGAAACTATTTTTAAAAAACTCAATTGAAATTTGTTTTATTTTTATTTGTGTGACTTCGTTTTCTCTGGAATTTATTGTATACAAATTTTCATTGCAAGCATTTCACTTTGTATGTATATACTTTTCGCTGCTTGATAGTAAATGCTTTTTGATTTTCTATTGCATGCTTATGCTTTTATAATAAATTGTAAAGATTTCAGGATCGTACATAATGTTGTTCACATTGTTCCTAAATCATTACATAATTTGAATTCAATATCTGACATTTGACCAAATTTGGGCTTAAGTAGAATACAAAATGGGAATAGTTGCAGCCATCGGGAAAACACTTCATTAAAAGTTGGTCGGACTCGGAGAAGTCTAAAATTGAATAATTTTATTGCTGAAGGGCGGGTATAGCAATCAGGAGAAAATAGGCAAAGCGCTAGTATTTTCCTTGTGCACATGAAAAAATTATTTTTGTCTCTCATTGGAACTAAGAGAATAGAATCCAAACAATTGAAACGATTTGTTCCGTTTTGTCAAAAAAATTTTTATCGTTGAAGTTCTGGGGTTGCCCTGTGATCGCTAAGCTTTTTTTTGAAAAACCTTCCCAGAATGTCAAACTGAGTGTTTTCTGAACGCTGGGTTTTCCCTAAACTTGCCCTGAAGTAGCATTAGAGTTTTGCTGTGGCGAGTTTAGCTAATGAACAAGGCTGTCAAATGGCATGTATTTTTGTTCAAATGACAGGGATGTGTGGTGATTTTGTGGTTTAGCGTTTTTTGAGAACTGGAAAACCCAGATTTTTTGACAACTCATATTTGTCAAGGGAACCTGGGTCAACCCTGGGTTGAACGAAAAATGAGTGCTTCCCCGAGTGAACCAATGGAAAGCGACATGACGGAAGCTGACCGGGCTTCCAGCTGCTAATCCATCTCTGTGTGACCCGTGTTTGACACTTAGAAGAATCAACAGTGGTCTGTTCTTTTATTCTTGGATGTTACGCGATGTAATATCGGGTAAAATTATGTCGTTCCTAAATGCAAAAAAGTTACGAAATGTAACATCGAGTCGTTCCTAAATGCAATCATGATTTTGTAACAAAGTCAAACATACACAACAACAACGATGATTTTGACACTACAGCATCGCGTAACATCGAAGCCATTTAGGAACGCACCACAGAAGTAAATGTTCGGTAAAAGTGTTCGCCGTGTAGGGGATAAGCCAAACGAACAAGTTCGGCAAATATGTTCGTCGTTTAAGGCTAGCTTAAGGCTTTCCCTCTTATTGCATTTTCTTTCAATGACGACTAATTTATTTTCGGTATTGATAACTTGTTTGGGAAGCCGAACCCAATATCATTGAATATAAAGTTTCAACTGAGAACAAGTATTGCAGTTTTCTCTATGTGGAGATGAACTAACGTCCACGTGCTACTCAGGAACAATGTAGCACTCAACCGGTCAAATAATTTTTTGGATCGGTCCAGTATTTTCGTTCCCGGTTCTCGTTCGAGTCCAGTTCCTATGAGAATATGGAAATGAGATATACAACTCGATTCAGTCCAAAGTCACTGATCACTCACAAATCACACCTTTCCAGGAGATTCACAATTTTCCACTGAACACTCAAATTTTGGTGATGTTCTCAGTAGGTCACAACACCAGAATTGGGTTGATAGCTTATATAACTTGGGGATAACACCGCATTGAATGGTAAACAAGCCTTGAAAGTAGCATTCTAACTGTGAAAGAATTTTTGAAGCCGGCCTAGTATTTTTTTTAAGTTTCGGTTGTGTTCCCGTTCTTGGGGAAATATAACTTATATCACTTCTCAGACTCTAGACTGTCTGTAATTTTATTCAGATCGGCTCAGTGGTTTTGAAGTCTATTTTAAACAAACATTCGCATGGCTGATTTTCGACCGGATTTAAAAGGGAAACGAAATAGAATCCGTTCGGATTCCAAAAATGTGTTCTTATTTCCGAACGTATTCACTACTTTATGTGACAAAAAAGTTTTGGAAATTAAAAATTTGTGTTCATTGGAACTGTTTACGACTTTGGTACGTGTTGATGCTAATATACTTTATTATTATTAATTTTTAGCAATAAATCATGTTCTACAGAATCAATCAACCGGATTCAATTCCGCTAACAAAATGATAAGCGAATTGAAAACGTACTAACTCGGAATTGAGAACCACAAAAATTCAAAACGGGAAGATATGATATCCGAAAGAATATCAGAGTTCTCGATTACATTCCCGTTACCGTTCCACCATGGAACTAGGCTTTGAACCAACTCTGTTCCGAATTTCATTCGAATTGGCTCTGTATTTTGGAGCCTATTCAATACGAATAAAGAAAAATTCTTTCCTAAGAAATCGTTTTACAAAAGTAATAGCGTAAGCAAGCGGCAATCGCTGGTCGAAAGAAAAGTAATAGTTTAATTTTTAATTATTGTTTCTATATGGTTAAAACCGTTATACAACTTAAGAAAGGTGGGTACGAGCTTTTTAGTGCAGGAAATATGAAGATAATCGGCCCTATCGATGTAATCGTCGGAGCGAAATTCTCTCCGATCGGAGAGATTTTGCTTCGTGGTAGTTCTCCGATCGGACGATCCGACGTACGTCGGATAATTTTTTGTTGCGGAAAGTTTTAGTTTTGGGAATGCCGCATTTGTGAAAAATTTCTTACGACGCGACGACAACTACTTCGTAGCAAAATTGAATCTCCGAAAAAAGATGCGTTGCGTAGAAAACTCAGCTCCGACGGTTACCTCGATAGGGCCGAATAGTTGAACAATTGTACTTTTTGATGAGAAATGCAAAAATGTGATTTTAAGGATGAATTTTTCTAATACCCGACATTGTTCGCTAGTTTTTGTTTCGTTCGGCAGCGAGCTTTTAATTGAGACAAGGTAAGCGTACTGGTTGGTTTTTTAACTTTTCATAAATGAATGTCTACACGTTGATTTTTCAATGCCTTGAGGGCTGAGCAGCTAGCACACGTTGCTACCATACACAGCATTTCTCCCTCTCTCTCTCTCTCTCTCTCTCTCTCTCTCTCTCTCTCTCTCTTTCCCCTTCCCTCACATACACACCACTGTCTTTCTTCCCCTTTCTCTTACATCTTTCTAAAAAAAACAAGTCTATAGCTAAAGGCATTCGAAAGTCACTGTGCCCGACACAAAGATACTAAGATAAATGAAAAGGCCAACTGAGTATTCAATATTTGAAACGCATAGATTCGAATCTTTACTAAAAACAAAAAAAAAATTATCTTAAAAGAAAATTCAACAAATAAATTGAACTGTTAGCATGTAAGGTAAGGTGATGACTAGTAAAAGTAATTAAAATTTAAAAGGTGATCAAAAAGTATTTCAATTTTATATCATAGCATTACATCAATCTACTCAGATACATTCATTTCAAAAATTGTATAAATGAACTTTCAAGTAACTTTTAAACTATCCTCTTCTCTATCTTATAATTATTCAACTTTAAACTTAAACATTTTATTAAACGAATTTTTTCAGTCGTGGTGCTAACAAGCAGTAAAAATCTTAGAGTCAAACTCATCTTCAACATCTTGAGAGAATTCGGAGCAGCTAAATAAAAAAATGTATAACCATGTCTAAAGTCTAAACCAAATATGTATTTTGAATAGAAAAAAAAAAATCATAGAAAGCATAGCTTTGCTGAGTTTTTGTATATTTATTTATAACAAACATTCCGCAACATAATCTCCGTATGAAATATTTGAAAGAAAAAACAACAATCAAATTAGTGGATGAAATTTATAAATTATACTCAAAAATAAAAAATTAAAAAACACAATCAATAAGGACGAGCTCTATAAGCAGGGTGCCTAAAGTGCACTTTCGTAAAAATATTTTTTTATATAAAAAAGGTACTTATTAAAATTACGTAAATTCAAATGCAAACAAACAAAAGCAATAAGAATGTTCAATACGATTTAAGAATTTAAAAACTAAAATAAACAAAAACCTACAACTGCAAGTACTTAGACTTAAATATACACATACCCCTATGCCTATTTAAAAAACGATTTTATAAGAGATACACATAAACTTTATATTCCTCTAACATTATAATAAAACTAATCGCCTTATTAATTAGAATCATATACAAGCATGCAAACATACGTATTAGACTTTGTGCTTTCATTTTTTTAAACATATCCTTTCTTTTAGGCAGTAGTTTTTTTGATTTATTTATCAACCAATTTAAGTAAAATAAATTTAATATGAAATATGTTATATTTTTTTTAACTTTTGATAGTATTTTAGAATAAAAAATTAACAAGTTAAATTAATTTCATCAAATTTTGTTCGTTTTCACTAACCAAATTGATTATACTCGTACATGAATTGGATAGATTAGGCGTTAAGCGCAAAAAACAACTAATAAATCTGATAAAATTTAAGCATTTAAGGACTTTGAAGGAAAAATAAAACAAATGTAAATATGTATAGTTTTAATATATAAAATACATTTCAATAAATGCCATTTTTATCAAAGAAAAAGAAGATGTCATTATTAGTATTGTCCGTTGATACTCTGATTTTTCATGCGGTCACCACTAGTGAGTGATTCCACATCAAAACTCAAAGAAATCCTTGTGAAAGCTTAAAAGGAAATCCCTACTTTTTCCCTGCACTGAAGAAACATATAACAGATCAAAAAACATAGATATCGTGGAATATTGTGATGCGTTGAACGGGGTGCTTTATTTTGTTTTTTCATAGGGTACGTTCAAGAACCTACCGGATAGGCTATCTCGGATACCCTTGGATGTCTTTTTAAACTATTCAGATATCTTTTTCCAGATTGCTGCAGACAACAGCTGTGCAAATTTTAAAATTCAACTTTTAAAAACAGAAAAACGTTCAAAATGTCGTTGCTAAACGATTAGAATTTATGCAGAATCTAATTATTATGAAATAAATGCACAAAACAAAATACAAACATGGAAATAAATAAAAATAAATTTTCTATCAGCTGGGGCCGGATTCTGTAACGTTTTAGACGACTATCGTTTAAATTTAAGCCAGTATAAGAACGTTTTTAAGACCATGAAAATGTTGCCAAAATTTTTAAGACGATACCTAGTTAATCACTGAAAGCAAGATTATGACCCCTGTGCCCCTGTTCTGTAACTATCGCCGCGGCGAAGCGATAAACGGTAGAAAATGGAACAAAATTCTATTATCCGCCGTATTAATAAACGCGGAATAGCCTTATTCCATGGATTAAGCTACCATTATACCATTTTCCGTTTAATTAAAGCTACCATTATACCATTTTCCACTTAATCCATGGAACCCAGCTATTCCGCGTTTATTAATACGGCGGTATGAATTTAGTAGGATTTCGTTCCATTTTCCACCGTTTATCGCCTGCTTTTATCGGGGTTACAGAACAGGGGCACTGTTCTATGATTTTCGCTCGGATACCATATTTATATTTTAGATTTTTCGCGGTTCCCAATTCCGAATTCGTACGTTTTCGGAATTGAATGCGTTTGATGAATTCTGTAGAAAGTTATTTATTGCTCTAAATGAAAAATAGTAAAATATATAAAAATAAATAATAAAGTTGTCAACAGTTCCAGTGAACAGAAAAATTTAATTTCCAAAACGTTTTTGGGACATAAAATTGGTAGTGAATCCGTTCGAAAATAAGAACACACCTCTTAAATCCGTACGGACTCAATTTCGGTTTCCGTTTAAAATTCGGTCGAAAATCAAACAGTCATGTAAACGAAACAATCTTTTGACGACGCAATCTACGATTGAACGATAATCGTCTGAAACGTTACGGAATGACCCCCTGAAGACTTGAATAGAAAGGTTAAACCGAAAATACTCGGAATACTTAGATAGAGGTTAGAGAAGCGTTTCGTTCAAATAAATCCTGAAAAACAGAGAAAATCAATTTGTTCGAAAACAAGCAAAATGCATTCAAGCAAAATTCTTTCAAAAAAAGGACAGGATTTTTAAATCGGATTTAATATTAATATGTTTTGCAGGTCTACCTGCTGCGTCGTTCGGTAAGTAGTCGATTGCGTTTTTTTGTGCAGTACAATCGTCAAAACGATATCGACTTTGACAATAGACGACTGAACCAGTAAAATGTTTGGCTGTTAAACTCTGACGATAGGACAAAGGTGATCGTTTGATAGTTATTTGCTATCGTCTCATACATTTCTTTGGTGAAAAATCAACTTAGAGACAATTATTATAATTTCTACATAATCATCAAAGTAGAAACTACGAGGCAAGGAAAGAAAAGTTTACGTTTCGTATGTACATTATTCATAACATGATGGTTCAAGTCGCATCTTTGACAGCGTAAAATATTAACAAAAATGCATGAATCCATTTGGTTTTTTTTATTATTAGTGAAAAAATTGGTGTTGCAGGGTTTATTTTACAAGAAAAAAATTACTTTACATTTTGAAAATAAATCCAATTAGAATTTTCCATTTTTAGACAAAAATGTAATCTTTGATGACACAATAAACTTCGTTAAAGTGATTTGATGATACATTTTTAACGATAAACGAGATGATAAGCGACAAGGTTACGGAAAGCACCGTTTGGGCATCATAGTCGATGATAGGCTAACGAACGATGTACGCCTGTGAAAGTTTCGGAATGATCCCCAAGTAGCAAGTACCTACTTTATCTAGATTTTAAGTTTATCTTGCTAGGAGGTGTTGGATTCTGTAACGTTTTAGACGACTATCGTCTGAATTTTAGGCAATAAAAAAACATGTTTAAGACCCTGGAAAAGTTCCTAAATTTTGTAAGGCAATAAAAAAAAGTAAAATAGCTTTCCAACAACCACTGAAAGCGACGCAATCTACGATAGACGATTGAACGGTAGTAATCTGAAAAGTTACAAACCCTCAAAACAAAATAAAAAAAATAAGTTTCGTTAAAAAACTTCGATTACACATTTTTAACGATAGACGAGACGATAGAGCGACACGAAAACAAGGTTACTGAAAGCAACGTTTGAGCATTATCGTCGACGATAGACGAACAAATAATGATAGTTGGTGAAAGATAAGGAATGACCACACCTAATCTTTCGCATTGAAATCACCCCGAAAAAAAGGAAAATATTCATCTACAAAACTCCAAGGCATCGAGGTTTTTTGACAAAACCTATTGGGTCATGAAAGATGGCACAAAAGATGATATTTCTGTTTAAAAACGGCAAATTCCAATTGGATTTAAATTTAAAATTTAAATAAATAGCTTATTTCAAAGGCAGCAACGCCAAAGCATCTGGTGAACTTTTAGGGGGAGCACCCAGACATGGCGATGACATTATCCACAGTTTATTTTTTCACTAGTTTTAAAACAAAACAAATGAATTCGGGCTATTGTGTACTATCAAGTGCATGTAAATCCACCATTATTTAAAAAAATATTTTATCAATTCCTCAAAAATTTGCTGCATGGAATGCGCTCATCAGATTTGTCATCTGAATGCATTCAATTATATTGAATGTCAGAAAAATAATTCCAATTGTTATTCAAATCAGTTCAGCTTCATTCAACATGAAAGTCTTGTTTTGTTAAACTTTTTTTCAGATACTTTGAAATTCATTCAATACAAAACTATTCTTCTCGTCAGTTCTCGAACGCTGTAGAAAAAATTAAAAGAAACAAATCATCAAGTGAATTAAATTTACCTGGTTTTCAAGCTAAATTATTTTGATGAGCTTAAATTAAGAGTCCTTTGTTGCGATAACTTTGTTGCCAAACAAAAGATACAAGATTTGTAAACATCACAATTACTAATTTGAAACGACTACAAACAAATGAACAGTGACCCCTTAAAAAACTCAATAAAAATAGAAAAACTAGATCGTTGCTAAATTTACACAATCTGACCCAGATCCTAGCATAGCTGCTGCTCTAAAATGTAAGTTCTACTTGTTCAAAACAAACAAAATTAAGTATAAGATTCACAGGAAGACATGTTTTCCACTGGCCTTTTAGCTTTTTACAATCTATTGCGTAGTCGCTAGAGTGTGAATACATATGTATGAATTTCGTAATTAACATTCCACATTGATATTTCTTGTGCAATTATTACTTTGTCCTCGTAATGTGTATTTATTTTGGATTTCTGTTTGTTTTTTGGTTTTCGTTTCAGAAGCAATTGAATTAAGTTTCCTTTTCAAGTGGGTTTGCTTCCATTTCGTTTGTTAGTAGGTAGTCCACAGATATTGAGAAGTTGTTCTCTTTGTTAAGCAAAATCTTCCTGAAGTCCTCTTTGTCAACGACGCAGAAATGCCAGCTGACTCAATTTCAAGGTGAGTTGTTATTGCCATTTTTGGAAGAAGACAGTGTCAATGTGCAGAAACAGGAACTGCAACTCGATAAGCAGTTTTTACTGATTTATAATCGTTTTTGTTGTACATTCTACATTTATGTATATTTAGGTATACAAGCGACATCAATCGTGCAGAAACGAAAGAACAAAGAGATTTATTGTTTATTTTGTTTTGGTGGGGTGTTAGGTAGGTGGCCTCGCGGTAGGGGAATATGTAATTCTAGATTCCCCTAGCCCAAGGTTTTCTGTTTATTGTCTGTAAGCTTGTTAGAATGTTGAAATAATCATTCAAAGTCTTTCATTAACTGCTGGGGGTGAGGAAAACACTTGAAACTTGGTATTTGAAAATTGGTATTTGAAAAAGAACTTAGATAAATAGCAATTGAGTTCCAAGAGAAACTATTGACATTAAAACATTGACAACCATTAAGACTTTAACATAATCTCATCGAGGTCTAGTTGCATGTTTACCTAAATAAATTTTTGTTCTTAGAATGGATCCAAACGGATCGGGAAACGAAGAAAACGCAATGGAAAACATATTGAGCTCGTCGCCGATAGCCACGGCTATGAGATTACGAACCGACAGCGAAGGATCAGATCAAGCCCGGTTTCTGCTTCCAAGTTCAGATGGCAGCCCACCCAAAGTTGTTACTCTGAATGAACTCACCCATGTTGTGAAGAACATTGAAAACATGTCCTTGGTTCACGAAATTGCTGTTAATCCTGAATTTAAGTTTGAACCCTACGAACCTCCAGAGAATAGGTATGTCCATTGGCTCGCTACAAAACTACAGATTTTGAAACTCTTGTTTTTCCAGCCTTGAACGTCGTATCAAGGAAGTTATGCACAAAGTATTCTGGGACATTCTCCGTGAACAGATTAATTTGAATCCGCCCAACTATGACCATGCTATTCAACTACTCGCTGACATAAAAGAATGTTTCCCGCAGATTATTCCCTCCAGCAACAAACGTGCCTTGGAACACATTAACGAAGTTCTCGATGCAAGTGTCATCCGACAACAGGCCGAACAGGGTGTGCTTGACTTCAAATCTTATGCTAATTTTGTCATCACTATTATGGCAAAGTCTTGTGCTCCAGCAAGAGATGAAGAAGTTAAAAAACTTACTGAAATCGATGATGTTGTTGAGACATTCAAGGGGATCCTTGAAACAATGACTGTTATGAAGTTAGACATGACCAATTACATGCTGAACTCAGCGCGCAACGATATTCTGGCCAATTCAGTGGAGTATGAGAAAGCCAAGTTCAAAGAATATTTGGAATACTACAAGTGTAAGCTAAGGAAACAAGAAGACGAGTATTTTATTTTTAGAAATGATTTCATCCTTAGTTGGCTTCCCATGTACGGACAGTTGGTTGAGGCGTAACCAAATCCAGAGTCAAACAGGCGCTTTGTTGAGCCCTGATCAGACGATCTACAACGCCTACATGGAACTCATGGACTGGTCTGACCCCGATAAATTTCCTGAAGTACTTTCCGTTGACAAAGAGAGGATTTTAAAGCTCGGACAACGTGCTAAACGGCTGTGTGCTTGTGCATCTTTGATTTCAATTTGTGCTGGTGTACCAATTGTTTCCCAACGTACAGCTAACCGGACAACACTTGCCAAGCAAATTGAAATTTTACTTCAGAGCGTTACAAACGAGAAGTAAGTGTTGTGAGTTTGAATGTATTTTACTTTTGATTTTGATTTCTTTGTGTAGGGAGCTTTCGGAGGCAATTGAAAATGTATGGGTTCACATCAAAACGTTCATTAACACCAAATTAACAGAAGAAGATCAAAGTGAAATGGATGCTACTACCGAAAATACCCTCAAGACACAAATTCTTCAAATTGGAAACCCTGACTCACCCGTTCGTCATTTGCTATGTAAGTTGTATCTGAAAAGCATTGGATTGTGATCTCATGTTTTGTCTTAGGGAAACGTATTCATGCCTACTTTAGGCTGGTGCTCGGTGCTAAATCTGGCACACCACCACCTCCACCTGGCTACGCTGATTACCAAGAAGAATTGCAAGCCTTTGCTATCGCTTTGCGCCGAGTTATAATATACAACCACTCGGTATTTAGCGAGTATTTCCTTGAAGTGCTTACCAATCAACGACCAGGAGTTGGAACTTCTGGTACAGATGCACTGCCAAGTACATCTACTAATACTAAAACTGAAATACCTAATCCTCCCACCACCACTGAAGAAAAGAAAGAGGAGTAGTAAAGCTAAGTTTCTGTTCGATGTGGATGGTAAGTTTGGTTGGGGTTAGAAAAGAAAACAGGATGGCAAAAGTAGATATGCTAAGCCGCTGCTGCAGCTGACCTCGAGAAGATGATAGCAGCGGTAAACAATTTATTTTTATTACGATGTAACCAATAGACAACCCTGCCATACTTATGGAGAAATATACAACCGAAGTGTTGGGACGTGTTATACAAATTTCTCCGTATGACAAAAATAAAGTTCATAATGTGCTAACCTAAATAAATTAAATTAAACGCTGCAAACGTTACAACGAAAAACAAAAATGTATATGTATGTAGTTTTTGCTTTGATTGCACTTATTTTAACAATAAGACCGTATTAACGAATTTTGTTAGATAATATTTTTACATCAAATATGTGAAAAACATTTTGAGTTCAGTTCATGCATTTCATTAGTTTGTACTTTTTTCCACCTCAACTTGTCTCCCACTAAACATCATACTTGTCGACTCTTTTGTTTTCTTTTTAAAAATTCAAAGTTTTGAATGGTATCACTTCTTGAAAAACATTGAGGCAAATTTGACGATTTTGGATCAACAGAATCTGACCATGGTTAGCTAGTAATAAATGCAATTGCAGATAGCTCCATTCTTCCTAACATTACCAGTCAAAATGTTCAAGTTGATCCTGGTAAAGTAAAGTTAATCCTAGCAATGAATTTACTAATGAAGGACTTGCCAATTCCTTGGAAAAATATTTTTGCCTCTGCTGGGATGCGAAGCCCGAACTTCTGGGTTAACAGGCAGACATGGTAAACATCACGCTTCGGACTACAAAAGTTAAAAAGCTAGCATTTTGCACGTCCTCGTAGTGATAATTTTGGCACAAAATTTGTTATTGACTGAAATAAAAAGTTCTTATAGTCTAAGAGCTGGAAGCAAATTTTTGGAGTGGACTGATAACCAAAATTATTGCACATATATGTGAAGATACACGCACCATTATGTCAGATTCAACCGTCTGGCAGGTTTCTTTTTCAGCCGTGGGCGGGGGTGGTCGTTCGGAAATAATAATTTTTCAGACTTTGAGGTCGAAGTGATAACCACATAAACGATACATCAAAAAATCAAAAAAATTCCCCTGATTACAAAAAACTCGGTCCCAGACGATTTGGTTTTGCCAGACGCATTTTAACACTTTTCAAGTGCATTTTTCAGCTTAAAGCACCAATAACTTTTTTCCTATTACATTTAACCAAGAAAATGGTACATTTTCACAGCAAACACGATCACATCAGCTAAGACTTAAGATCAGAAAATCTTTTAAGCTCTCGTTTTCAATGAACTCGATACTCGACCGAACGACTGACTTTCAAAGACCATCCCTTCTTGTCAGGCATATATTAAAGTAAAAAAAATGCTGTATTTACAATGTTGGACAGAGAATTAGCACAAAATAATATATACACCCCTGTTCTGATTTTCGTTCGGATACCATATCCTACCGTTTTAGAATTTTTGCGGTTCTCAATTCCGAATCCGTACGTTTTCAATTCGCTTATCATTTTGTTAGCGGAATTGAATCCGGTTAATGAATTCTGTAGAACATTATTTACTGCTAGAAATGAAAAATAATAAACTATATTAGCACTAACATGCAATAAAGCAGTAAATAGTTCTAATAAACACAATTTAATTTCCAACACGTTTTTGTGACAAAAAATCAGTAGTGAATCCGTTCGGAAATAAGAACACACTTTTTAAATCCGTACGAATTCAATTTCGGTTTCCGTTTTGAATCCGTACGAAAATGAGAACAGCCATGATAGATTTCCAATGGCGATCTAATCTTCTGGAATAAAACATAAACATGTGTAAATAACTGTAAGGCACTTATTGCGAGTGTCGCCTAGTATTCGACGCGACAAGGGTCGAAAGCTTCGATAAATTTTCATTTTGATATTGCGTATCTCTATCGACAAGGATTTCTGTTACTGTGAATAATGAAAGTAGTCATTGTAAATAAATCCTATAGTTTGAAATTTGAGTTAGTTTCAGTGATAGTCGAACGAGAAAATACAGATAATAACGACCGAATTCAAAATTGAAAGTATCGCACAATACGCAATACCAAATTTCATTTTCGATGTGCGGCTATCGACAACCGTCGTGTATCGACAGCCAAACGACACTCGCAATAAGGGCAAAAGTTTCCAAAGATCCCAGGGTGATACAGCATAGTTTGTGATAGTGTGGAAAGTTTTTAAGAAATTCTTTTGTCTTTTTGTCAACTGGATTTATTTTACTAAAACAAAGCATTATGTGCTAATTCTCTATCCAACAGTTTTTGCGGCGCAAAAGTAAAAGAACATGGATACAAAATGTAGATAAGGGAATATTTGGTTTGAGGGTGCCCGCAAGGTAATGGTTAGCATTTTTCACTTAGTTGTTCGAAAGCGGCTAACATTCGTAGACTCCTCCATTCCTTACCAAAACATGCTTGACAAAAAATCTTGGAGCCCTGTTATGCCGCCCCACTTATGTATTTACATTTCGCTTCCTATATCGGATACTAAGCGTACTTACTTAGGGTGACATACTAAACGATTTGTTTACCCTTAAACCATTAACGAATAAACATTGAATTCAAAAAGTTTAAGCAACTACTCGAAAAGAATAATGATTTGATGAAGCAAACAGAAGCTGTTGCTAGAATTGAACATATGTCTCCTTTCGATCGGAAGTTTTAGGAAGCATAATGTCAAAGTAAAAATTCTTCTGCCTTTTGCTTGTAGGAATGGTTAATTTCTTCAAACAGCACTTACGATAGATCCGGTATTAGTCTTAAAAATAACTGACAAATGGGTAAAAAATTATTTCTTCATTCCAAACTATAATTTATTCTGTCAGTTTGAACCCGAGTACTACTGATATTAGGTACTTCAAAAACGGGCGGCCGTGGTGCAGTGGTAGAGTCAGCATCCCAGTTTTATCTGGACGCCGTCCTTGAGGTTATATACGCAATAACAACCACCTTATTTCAATCTACTACACCTTCTTTTTAAACTATGGCAAAATCAAATCCATTACTTGATGTCACTGGTAATGATGAAGCTTATAGAAAAATAGTATTCAATTAGCAACAAGACATTCAGCACGAATGTTCATCGTTAATACAGCATTTAGTAGAGCTTTCAAATCTGACTATCTGCAAGACCTGCAACGGCTCCGATAAGTCTCAGGTATGAGCTAAGAAATGATAAGTTAAAATGTTGTTTGTTTGTTTACTCTTAAATAACATTGGAGTAGGTTTGAGCTTTGTTTTAGAGAGTCCAAAAGCCCAGTCTTCCTCATTCCAATTAGCACTTCGGGTTTTCCTTGCAACGGTTTTTTAATCGAATCTTGCTATATGAACATTTTATTTTTAAACTTGCATACCAAATTTTTCATAATACCTGCGTTTGAGAACGTGCCCATAACAACATATTTTAACACATTTATCACATTTTACCACACGTTTTGTTCTCCGTGAGAGAGTAAACAATAGAAATGTGTGAACATTTTTTTTTTTGATATTTTAAAGTTTCTATGCGATGTGAAAAGAATCCCTTTTGTTTCAATTGCAAATAAATTTCTTTACTAGAATCCTTATTTTAATAGAACAAATTATATTTAAGTCGCAGGACTACTGTTCAATAGTTTTTAATAATCTTTTAGTGTCGGTATTGCATATCGGATTTCAAATTTAAGTTGATACACAACACAATACCTAAATATACCACAAGCACGGGCTCTTTCAAGTTAATCAATCAAATACTTAAGCAATGGTAAGTTCAATTAGAATATTTAACCAGCAACCTGTACAAATTTTCATAAAAACCTGTAAACTTTTCATTTGGTAACTATAACGTTCTACAAAGACCAGCTGAAGAGTTTGAAATGGCCTTGCCGAAGAAATGTCTATGAAACCGGCATGGCCGGCACGTAAACTCGAATAGTTATCCGAGCTTTCAAATTTTTCCACGATACTTTCGAAAAGGAACTTCTTTCCTCTGAAGTGCATTTTAAATTCCCTGTCAGAGAACAAAGGTACAACTACTTTTAAAAAGTTTTTTATCCAGTTCCTGTTTTCGAAAGTTGGAAAGATTTGTAACAGCGACTGTTCCTCATTTTCATCTTCGATTTCCCTAATTGTTTTTTGTAAGTTGTTATTCATAAAATGAATGATATTTCTACTATTCATTTTTCAAAATTTTTATTTTTACTTTGATTACATTAGTATTATTATTTGGAATGCAGCTACAAACAGTTCAAATTTGATGTTTAAATGTGTGTAGGTTTTGTTTCACCAAAACGTTCAAGTACTTTTATGTCCATCAATTGCTTTCATACACCCCTGTTCTGATTTTCGTTCGGATACCATATCCTCCCGTTTTAGAATATTTGCGGTTCTCAATTCCGAATCCGTACGTTTTCAATTCGCTTATCTTTTTGTTAGCGGAATTGAATCCGGTTAATGAATTCTGTAGAACATTATTTACTGCTAGAAATGAAAAATAATAAACTTATATTAGCACTCGCATGCAATAAAGCTGTAAACAGTTCCAATAAACACAAAAATTGAATTTCCAACACGTTTTTGTGACAAAAAATCAGTAGTGAATCCGTTCGGAAATAAGAACACACTTTTTAAATCCGTACGGATTCAATTTCGGTTTCCGTTTTGAATCCGTACGAAAATCAAAACAGCCATGATAGAAATGTTACCCCCACGGCCGATTTTGGTGCACAAAGTACTCAGACGCAGCTATTCATATGCAAAATTTGGAGAAAAAATTGAACTACAAATCAAAATTATAATTTGATTTGTCAAACAAGTTTCGTAAAAAGGTTTCGAGCATTTTTAGACTTATTAAGACACTAGTAGTGCAGTAGAAATTTACATAGATCTGGTACGCATGATTTGAAGAAATGAAGATTAAATATCTTTTGTGTAGGACCAGGTATCAAAGCTCCGTTCCGGCCATTACTTAAAGCATGTTTGCCTGTTAAATGGGAGTTCGAGTCTTGAATCCGCGATTTGCAAGTATTCTCAGCAAGGCAAAAAAGTCATTTCTAGACGTTTGTATGCCCTCTCATTTCTCACGACGGTGTTTTTGTGCTAGGCCGTAGGTCTCCCAGTGATAAAGCTGATATTCGAACAAAATTCAGAATGGTAATGAATTAGTAATTCTATTCTATTGCCCATTTTTGGAGTAGGTAAAGAATATAAAAATGAGTCGCTTTTAAACATTTTATTTGTCAAAATGAAGTCCAACGTCAGATTTAAGTTAAATTAATTTTTGATTAGAACAGATTTTTTACTATGCACTTATTGATCATTGTGCTTATGAGTACTATCCCTTGCATAATCAAAGAAATTTTCTTTAGTTTTTTTCTAATATGGCTCTACAGAAAAGTGAATAATACCATTTTAAACTTTGAAGACTTTAATGAAATAAGATTTGACTAACAAAAACATACAAAAATAGTATGAAACACACACATTACAGTGCCAGAAATAAGTTTTTTTTTTATAATCCCTTGCTCTGCAAATAGAGAAGTCAAAGAACTAAATAATTAAAAATGTGGGTAAAAGTTCTTGCTGTCCCCGTTTTACCACCACAATTCTTTGTGATATTTTCCATTAAATATTAAGAGTATAATTATAATATACAAAATATTAATTGAAACTATGTAAAAAATATATTATTGTATTCGTGTTGCTTACAAGCAAAACTATACATTTATTTGATAACCTATTCTTATTACTTATTAAGTTGTGATATTCAATAAACAATGAATGTGAAATTGTATTATTTGTCATTTGGAAAAAATGGGGTGCAATACTATTCAAGCATGATATCCGAAAGATAATAAATATTTTATGATAAAAATAAAAGAAAATATTTTATAATTTTGGGAAATCGAGAGTTTGTTACGATTGTACATCTGAACAGTTTTGTTATTATGTATTTTTTTTAATACTAGCTGACCCACTGTTAATCAGGGACAATGAAACACTCTTAACGGCGAAAGAATTTTTAAAATAGGTCCATTATTTCTAAGTTCCCGGTTATGTTCCGTTTCCGTGAGATCATGAGAATGAAATATAGTCTATTTTACTTGATGACAAGGGTAGTCGTTGAATTTTATCCAGGGTTGACGCAGTCTTCCTTGACCCTATGAGTTCTCAAAAAATTTGGGTCTCAAAAAACGCTTAACCACAAAATTACACACATCCCTGTCATTTTAATAAATATATATGTCATTTGACAACCCTCAACTGATTTCAGAAAAAACCTAGGTCGAGTTGAGGGTAAACCCAGGTCAACCCAGGGGCCAGTGCTAAAAAACACTCGTTTTTCTCAAAATTTACTTTTCAAAGTCCGTTTTCACTGCCATTTAAAAACTACTCGATTGATTCATTTCAAACTTTGTGTACGTTTTCTACATATTAAATTGATCCCCGCTACGTTTAGGTAAAATCTAAGATACAAATATCTAGGATAGCCTATCCAATAGGTTCTTGAACGTACCCTATAACCGAGTACCCTATGTCCGAGCTTTGCACAACTTGTGTATTGAATTCAAATCGTTTAGGTCCCTATTATGATTAGCGAATCGAACGTTCGACTGGAAACGAATATTTTAGAGAAACTCATTAATTGGATTATCATCATTAAACTTCGTCCATTCTCTTATCTGACATACCTTAAACGTCAAAAACAAATTTTTTTAAAAGTTTTTGTTTCTACAACCTCTTAATACCGCTATAAAAGAAGCTCGCAAAAACATTCGCTTCCAATCGAACGTTCGATTCGCTACTCATAATAGGGACCTTAAATTGTGGAATACGCTAGTTACAATACAAAGTGACATATTGTTCCATATTATTGAAATCACAGTTCTCCATTATCAAAACTATTCAATTCATGGACAAAAAAGAGATTTATCATAGCTGTTTAACGTTCTTCGTTAACTTTAACCATTTGGGGAAATCTATTAACATAACGGTAATTGATCTATGAAAAAATAATCCATGAACGATAACAAAGCGATCGCCAAAAGTGGTCATAAATTACAGCGAGTATCGTGAAACGTAATCTCAACGTACGTTAACGAGGGATTTTTTTTTTGTGGATATCGTTGTTTGTAATACGAGCCCAGGAGTAAAGTTCCCTTCTAACGGTCAAAGAATTTTTAAATTCAGTCCAAAAGCTTCTAAGTTCCCATTTCTGTTGGGATGAAATATATGTTACTCAAGGATGACTTACAATTCTAACAGTGATATAATTTTTAAAATTGATCTATCTGGGACGATAGCGTTTTTTTAGTGATACGGAGAGCACTATCGTAAAAAAGATGTCCATGCTTATTTTGACATTCTATTTCGATAGAAAGTTATTCGAATTTAAAAGAAGTGCATTTTGAGACCCGAACGATTCGAATGTTAACATGTAAACTTTTGAATCGTTCGAATTTCAAAATGCACTTCTTTCGAATTCGTATAACTTTCTATCGCAATAGAATGTCAAAATAAGCATGATCGTCTCACTATCGACTGCTTACGAATTGAACCTCCAGTTTTTAAGATCCCGTTTCCGTTCTCGTTTGATTATGGGGATGAAATAGAGCATTTGTTACTACTTGCATTTACTACTTTCTACTATGCGTACCACCATGTATCGCGGCTCAATTTGAGTGGTAAAGGAACCTAAAGACGTGCTGGCAGACCTATTGCCCGAAAAGAATCAGGTCGTTCTCAAAGTTTTGCAGCTGACCAGGAAAAAATTTACCCGACGAAGTTAAGCACGGTTGTCCTTGTCGCGTTTCACGTTTTTTCAAATTTTGAAAAAAAAACATTGCTCCTATATCCTAACAAAAGTCATGAAAAATGCTAAGCCAACAGTTTTAACACAAAAAAGATTTTACTTCCAACTTGTTTCATTAGTGTTAGAGAAGTACAACAAATGAATTCAAATTACTAATTCTTTTTAGTTTATAAATTCCTTTTATTTCCCTTTTATACATTTTCAACAAAAATTAAAAACAAAAACAATGCTATTATACAACACATTATTACAAACGCATTGGGAATGCTTATTTAAATACAAACAAACTAGAACGGTTAAACTTTAGTCCCTTTTGTTATTAAAAAATTTTGCAAATTTAAATAAAAAAATTGATGGCAATTCTTTGAAACTTTTAAATACATTTTTTTTTTCAATTTTGTTTAAACTTTTATACAACATATGATTTTTTAAGTTTCGGTTTCACATGTAGCTTTTTAAATGTCTTGCTGGTCTTGGGTCAGACTATGAAGTGTAATAGTCTGTTTCAGCTAAGAGGATTTGTGTTGATCTCAAGTGCAAGAAATTGGTCTTTTTTTGTTAAGTATTCATTGTACCGAGTGTATGCATAACTGGAAAAGAAGAAAGGATTACTTATCGCTCCGAATACTTTTCAATCTCATTTAGATAGAATATCACTCAATTTACATCAATACTTACTCGACAAAATCAAAATCGATAGTTGAATATTCCGCTTGAATCAAGGCCCATATCGTCCAGAAAAGATGCGCCGCCAATGCGAATTGGTTCACTTGCACGTATAGCCTTTCGACTTGTTCTTCCGTCACTTCGCTAGTATTCAAATAGGACTCCAAATAAACTCGCAGCCATTTGAGTTGAAATTCCTTTGATGGATAACGCGCATAATCCACTTCATCAACACCAGCAAACTCAGCAAAATGATTTCCAATATCGAATGCCTGGAAGTTATAGTCTGCATATTCGTAATCAATAAATGTTATCTGTTGTAAGGATTCCGTGTAGATGACATTTCCCAGCAAAAGGTCATTGTGAGCAAATACTAGCGGACTATTAAGTGACTTGAGTTTCTTGTATAGAAACTCAAATTCGTTGCGGATTTTCGAAATTGGCAAGAAGGTTTTCTCTAACCTAGAATGAGCAAGGAAAATATTAGCATATAACATGGTTCAAAACACGAGGACACATTTAAAAGGTGATTTTTGAGATATAAATGGCAAATTACAAGAGTTCGTTACAACACTGACAGTGCAACAGTATACCAGATCACACTACCAAGGAGAAGAAGATGACGATTTTCGAAATCTTGTCCTTCTTATGTCCTGTGAATATAGTAATTTGTGTTGAAATTTTATTGGATGTTTGCGTCAAATTACCTGCTGTGATTTTCTGCATTCGAAAATCGATCGGGAACCAAGTCAAAGAAACTCTGCACCTTCTTCCAAAGCATTGATTCTTTTGCAGATGGTAACGCTGGTTCAATGTCTTGAGACACTTTATGCATATCAGCCATGCGGCAAGCTACGAGCTGCCAAATTTCTGGTCTTACTACACTTTCTGGGGTTAGTGTTACGCCAGGCACATATTCGTAGGCAAGGCCATTTTTAAATGTGGCAAATAGTGATGGGGCGAATCCATAGGAATGAAGAAGCTTAATGTTGCGAGTTTCGGCTTTGCGGTCTATCAGCAGGTCGGTTTTGTGGCCATAGACTCGGACCAAAACAACATTGTTTGTGTAGTCAGTAGAACCGTTTTGACACGAGCTGTTTTCAGTATTTTTGGGTTTGTTGAAGCAGCCCACCAGTTTGTTTGTAATTCCGTCAGTGAATATCTGAAAATGAAACAATTTGAGGTGTTTAACATTTTCTGAAAATAAATGACTATTGCAATGCCATTCAGTTTTTCAACTACGAAATGTTTTCTCACGCGTTTCTAACATACAAAGTAACGAATATATGAACATAACACACATTTCCTGTGGCGTCATTCAATTATTTATTTGCAAAAAAGAATTGTTACATCGCAGCGGGGCTCTGTCAAAATTTTGTTTTTATAAAATTTCCGACTGCAGCAATTTCTAAATACATGGCCTAATGACAGAGATCTTGGTGCGATTCTCCTTATCTTTAATGTGCAAGGGGCAAAATTATAAACACGCTTCAAATGCACACATCGAATGAAAACTTGTCATTTTGTTTTTGGTAAATTCTCGCGAATAGTTCGCAGAAGTTATATAATGGTGATTAGTCTCACAAAGCTATAACAAGCACATTGTGCGATACATTTGGTGCTACCAGGAGTTAGGTCAATGTCATGTGAATGTGGTTGTCTGAAGTTACTTGTTGAAAAGCAATTCACATGCCATTCCACCCATTAATTTGTAGGGTTTATCTACTTTGCAATTATTTTTTAAGTTGTTAAAAGTCTTATTTGTCTAGATGAACACGCCATACATCAATAGGCAGGCATATGGCACTGGGGAAGACACGAAAAGATTAAAAAAAGGGTATTGATTTTTATGACAATAGGGAAAACGTGACTGGACAGCGAAGAGCTTTGCTATTGAATCAATTCTTTTCTTTGTTCAGTCTTCTTATTGCAAGGTAGGTATATGTACAAAGAAGGGAAATGAGTCTATCGGTATACGGGGTGGCGGGAAAGTAATAATTTAATATTCACACAAATTAGGTTCTCGTAAAGAGCTATAATAAATAATGTTCATAATTTAAAAATTTTTTACTATACTTTTTGACGTATATACATGTATGTGTAGATTGTTGTTCAGTCAAAATAAAGAAAAAAGAGCACGACTGAATCGCACTAAATTGCAATTGTGTGCTAAGTACAGCATCAAAATCTTAACGCTGAGTACATACAAGGTTTTAGTATTCACTCTTCATACATAATAGGTTCACTCGTTTTGAAGTCTTCGGGTCGCCCTGTGGTTGCCACAAATTGTTTTTTGGAAAACCAAAGCTCGCCCTGAATGTGAAAATGAGTGTTTTTTGAGCCATGGGGTTGACCTGGGGCGAGTTGGTTCTTTAGAAACGGTCTCTCCGTCAATCCTCTTAAAACCGAGGTTGTCCTCTTCACGAGACGTAGAAAATTGGCCGTCTGACCCAACTTACGCTTAAAGGCATCAACATCCCCTTTTCAAATGAAGTCAAACGTCTTGGAGTGATCCTGGATAACAAACTTCTTTGGTCTCTAAACATGTCGAGTCTAAAACTACTAAAGCACTGTCAGTTTTCTGGCAATGTAAAGGAGCCTTTGGCAAGACATGGGGTCTTTCACCGAAAAAGGTCCTTTGGATCTATACTGCTATGATAAGACCAATCATCTCCTATGCGTCAGTTGTTTGGTGGAATAAGCTCTGACGTAAATACGTTATTGACTCGTTTGCCAAACTTCAAAGAACAATTTGTCTTGGTGTTACAGGGGCCTTCCACAGCACACCGGGAGCTGCTCTCGACGTGCTGAATCTTCATCTACTTGATACCTACATCATGGGGTGTACTCTCAAGACCATTTCTCGCTCGCAAGCAGCATATCTTTTGACTCACTTCTAATGGATATGCCGTCTGACATGATGATCCCAAGGCTTAAACTGCATCAAAATTACTCAGTCAACTTTCCTTCGGTTCAGGGCTGGTTCACTCCAGAATCTGAGCCTGGAAAGAACTGTTATCGTATCTTCACAGATGGCTCCAAAACCGACGAGGTTTCTGGTGCTGGTGTCTTTGTGCACACATATTTGGGATCACACGTATCCGTTTTCCAAGCGGAGGCATATGCTATGCTAATGGCCTTGAGCCACCTTACGAACTATAGATGGACGGGGAGAAGTATATTTGTTTGCAGCGACAAGCTGTGCTTAAGGCCTAAGTTAAGATTAAACTCCTCGAGTCTCATTTTAGTTAAGGGATCCGGGCATCACGGCATAACTGGAAATGAGATCGCCGATGAACTTACTAGGCAGGGATCTCAGACAGCTTTCTCAGGACCTGAACCGTCGCTGGGTCTGCCAGCGTCTTCACTGAGGGCTTCAATCAACGACAACAGCTATGTTTAAATTTACATCGCTGTTATCCATTTCAGTCTAGGTTAATTTTTTTTATTTTGCAACAGATTCAAATCAAACGGAATCATAACTGACCCGTGGAAAAGGCGTTAAAAAACGTGTTAAGTATACGCTACCTCAAAGGTTGCGTGCTAACGTGTGCATATCATAACGATTACAACTTTTACAAATTTTTGAATCGTTTTATCTCAGAAATGGTGGCTAATAGGTAGGAAAAAGAGTATGTAGATTTACGTAGTTTCTAAATCGACCGGACTATTTGAAAAATACTGCAAAAAAGGGCCATTTTGCTACAATTTTTTCACATCTATTTATATTTTTAACTCCCACCTCTGCCTCATTTTTGCCTTTTTCCAAAAACATTCAAAGTGGTAAGCAATATAGGAGGAAATTTATCATGAAGCAGCAAATTACTTTATTGGTGTCTTAACAATTTTTTTTTGTGAAGCATAAAAAATGTTTTGTTAATCCATCTCAATATATTGCTATCTTTAATGACATCATAAGAATTACCGCCTAACCTTCAAAAATATTTAGAGACAATTAACTTTATTACTAAACGTGCCCATCCTTGGCTCGAGTTAAGAACAAAAAAGAAGCTATAAACTGACTTTGTCACGCGAAAGATAAAATTCCACATTAATAAGAAAGAAAATCTTAAGCTTCTGTTTTATAATGTTGAAACATTGTGCTTCTTGTATAGGATTTTTGGTAATAAACTTTATAAATGCGTCATTATAATAAAATGATATGCATTAAAAAATTAGTTTTTAGTATTTCTCTGTAGGCAAATACTCATATTTTCTGCTTTGAAACACAGATTAGATAAATATAAAAATATTTGATCTTTAAAATAATTTCATTTATGCGGGATTTTAAATTTGAATTAACATAACATGTTGCAACACAAGGTGCAGCTCCAATGCTGTTTCTGCAGAGATTTAAGGTTTATTTGCGTTCTTAAACGGTAGCATAATTTTTATTCCAAAAAGTGTACGAAAAAAGCCACTTGAACAATGGAAGCAGCAGATTTTTAATAAATTAACACGTTTTCGGTTCTTAAAAAATGCTAAATGACGAAATCAGCACACATCCCTGCCATTAAAAGAGAAATACATGCCTTTCGGCAGCCCTGTTCGTTACCTAAACTCGTCCCAGCAAAAACCTATAGTGCTATTTCAGCAACAGTGAAATTTCTTGTTAATTCACCAGTGAACTCGCTAGTGATTTCAACAGGAAATTCGTCAGTTAACTCACCAGTGAGTTTATCAGTGAGCACACTGACACCATTTTCGAAAAAAAGATGGCAGTCGAATGCCCACAAATAATGACACCAACAAATTGTGAAAAATCGCACTTTTATTAGAAAAACATAAAATGCGCCATATCTTAGAAACGGACCAAAGTAGGCCGAACATATAAATTTTTTGGGGGTTTTCCAAGACAAGGATCAGGCAATAAATTCACCAGTTAATACATCAGTGAATTCAACACAAAATTCATCAATGAATTCCACATGGAAATCGTAGCACTACCATCTTTTTCAAAGGGTGAAACCAACTCAAAATTCGATAACTAAGCAGGGGGCGGAAACTGTTCCTTTGAAGGAACTAAGAGCAGCGTGCAACGCGCAGAAATTGCACAGATGTTGGGAAGTGCTTTTTTTGAGAGGAGTATGCGATCTTTTGTTATTTGACGGGAATTAAAAGATTACCGTCACGGAATTGTGAGATAGTTTTAGTTTTAAATTCATTTTTATTTCCTTTTCTTAAATCTACTTAGGAGCTAGCAAAAATGTATAAAACTAGCTTATATGTATATATACTTAACTAGCTTACTGACCCTTAGCGGTTATTAACGTTCCGTCGATCGCGATCTGAGACCGCCCTACTGAACCGGAGGAGCTCTTCAACGTCTTCGCCTACTGCGGTGACGTCTCGGTTGTAAAGCAGCCGTCGTTCCACGGACTTACGGCAGACGTAATAGATTAGCGGAACCGCCAATCTATCCTGAATCAAACCTTTCATGTCAAAATAGAGGAAATCTTCTCTGGGACAAATCCACTGAAACGGGTTCTCTCCATATATTCTATGTTGGGGTAGTAAGCCTCAAATATCAGGTCATTGTTCGAAGACATCGCTCTTGCAGTATGACCACGAGTCAGTTTTATCAAGAAGTTGTCGATTCTGTTTATTTGAGCCCCTTTGTAAATAAAGGACCCCATAAGGATAGTATTTTCTGTACTCCGACTCTGGTCTTCTGTGCAATCCAAGACAGGTACGCAGACACTGTCTCTCAAACACCCGAATCTTTTCCATTTGAGACGCTGTAACGTTGAACCACACAGGGCACCCTTTGACAATCATTGGCTTTATGAGGGCCATGTAGCAAATTACTTTCACTCTGCTGTCAAGTTGCCTGCTGTCAAACAGTCGCCTTGTCAGAGCAAAAGTTCCTCTATAGAGACTGATCTAGCCAGAGGCCGAAGTACTTGACTACTACTTTGCAGTAGGTTGCCACGTAGATCAACGATCACCAGCTTTCGCCAGTTCTTTCTCGTATCCCAGGAGGCCCGAGCCAACGGGGTTCTAAACACAATTGTGAAATATACTCATGGAGGTGCTTATTCCGTATATTATTATTTTTTTTTAATAAGGAAAACGCTGTATGAAGATAGGAATTTTTTAGAATCTAAAGACGAAAGGAGAATAAATTTAGGATTTTTATTGCATGAGCTCATTGGTAGAGATAGAGCTGAACTTTGGTCAAAAGGAGAAATAAAGTTTTTTTCTTTCTAAGTTAAGAGGGGGGATTAGATGGCTGATCGAGTATAGCAAACCTGTTGCCCAAAGGCGAATGGCCGTGAAGCCATTATAAACTTATGATCGCACTAGACTGAATTATTAACTTGAGCGTCACGTGAAAGCTAATTGAAAAATTAATTAAATAATATGGTTTGAGGGAGAAAAAAGCACTAACTTTGGGAGAGCAGAGAAAAAGCAATCGGAAGACGAAAACCGTCTAAAAGGGCTTTTAGACATCAGTTTAAATGAAAGCTTAACTGATATTTCACCTGAAACTGAAACTGAGCTGATTGTCTAAAAGGGCATTTAACGCTTAAAAATGAACTGACACCTGAACTAAAAACTTAACTGACAACTGATGAAATTCCCAGTCAATTTTACAAATGCTATCGAACAGTGTTCTTCCAAGACTTCCAGCGACCCCGCTTATTTTAACTCTCAAATTTGAATACAGTCTAATAGGGGTATGATGATTTAACTTCCTTTTCAGGTATTTGTGACGTGCTCACCGATTTGTTTTGATCAAATGATAAAACAACTTCAAATTCAAGTGATCTCATCGATTAACAACTAGGTTACTCGTTCTCATTATAAAAAGGTTTTTAGGTAAGAGTAAAAACGAATGAATTCAAGTTATTACCTATAAATTATTCAACATGTGCTTAGCTATCGAGATAAACAAAAGCTACGTTGAACAAAACAAATATACAAGTTATATTCAAAGGCCTTGCCGTCGTACAAATCAAAAGTGATTGATACAATAAACTTTATGTCTGAATAAATTAAAAAAAAAAAATAATGATAAACGTTTAAAAATGAATCACAATCAACCACTCAACAGTTGATGTACATAGTTGTTGGTGAATTGTTCTAAGTTTAATACGCTTTACGTAACTGCAATTGAAAAGTATCATACCTACTAATTAGTAGAATTGTCACTTTAATTGTAGAAAATACCATCTGTTTTACAAGTACTTACACTGCACTCGACAAGGAAAACCGTTTGAGAAGAATCTTAACGGAAATAATGAATTATTGCATCTAAATGCCACGACACATGCAATAGAAACGAGAAACCTACGTCTGTTTTACGAAAACTAACGTCATTAGACTGATACTTTTGTAAGAGGTGACGTTTTCTCAAATTGAAAATTTATTTATGTACACCTCCAGACAATTATTGATTTTGCTGCTCGGTACTTTGGTGCCATTTGTCAAAAATGTTTACATCAGTCATAAGCTTGTTTAAATCTATCGTAGTATGTACGAGTATATATTTGAAGATAACTACCTATTGAGCTGTTTTATCGTCTGTCTACTTCATTTCAAAACTGGTACGAATCTCGAAGTAGGCAGATATGTACATACATTGTACATTATAGACAGATTTTTTTCACTTAATTAGCAGCTGAAACGTGCTAAAAAAGCCATGAAGTCTATCGGAATATTGGTAAACACATTTATGGTTGCGCCATTAAAAAAATTGTTTTCAATTTGCTTTTCAGGAAAAATAAAAGGTACAAAACTAAGGCCGGCCAACGCTTTGGTAATTACATACATTATGTGTTATTTATAGTTAGTTATTGTACCAAGTTAGCGATAAAAGTTCATTGGGACAACTTTTAGTCATCAGTACCAGTTTCTAAAGAAATATTTTTGATGAACGAGGTAGACTACGAGTATTTCGCTATAAACTTCTTCTCCTCTGGTTTCGGGCTTTCATAGTCGGCTGTCTTTTCCTAAGTTTCACTTCGACCGTGCTTGAACTACGCACTCACACTTTCTTTTACATATTATAAAATTGAAAAATAGGTGGATGCAAAAATGCTACTAGCCCCTACACATGTGCTTGTTATAAAGTAAAAAAATTCCTTATAGACCAAGAGCTGGAAGCAAATTACAATAACATTGAAAAAAATATTTAACAATAGATTAGGATGTTTTTACCAATCAATCGACTTTTATGGAAGCACAACACGTTGAGAGTCGAAAGTTAATTATAAAGATTAATTCACTAATTAAATGTGATACATTCAAACTTTAATATCTTAGTAATTGAAATTGTTAAAAAATGCAATTAAATTGAACTTGTAGCAAAACCAAGTTATCATAGTTTTGAAGTACCGAAAACAGATAAAATCAATTGTTTATCTTTTGGAACTTCAATTGCTTTTATCTCAGTCGAATTGTTAACAACTTTTTTTTAATTAGGTACCTGAATATCAAAACTTTTAATCACAATCAAAACAATAATCATCTTCTTCTTATTGGGCGTCAATCAAAACAATAATAATAATTAAAAAGACCAAACAGATGATAGCAAAATTTTTAACAAAAATGGTGTATCACTAATAGTAATTCTTATGGCCATTAAATTTACAATACAGCATGGAACCTGACCCCAGTACATTTCTCTCAACCTTGTGACCTTGTGAGGAAATGGAAGAAACTTACAATTTTTTGCTGAATTTCGAACGGCTGATCGAGAAATAACGTTACTATCGGAGAAATTGCCAACTCCCTGTGAAAGGCGAAACCCGTGAAATTTTTTTTCCTCAATGTTTCTGGGATTCGAAACCTGAAACTCTCGCGTAACAGGAAGACATACTTTTGTTAAATTAATTGTTATTTCATTTTACTTGCTTTCTGCTTTGGTAGTTGGGCGTGTACTATTCGGGAAGGCTCTGATCGATTTCAGCTTGGCGACGCGACGCCCAGATGTTGCAACTTATACATAAAGAACAACAATATAATGCTCTGCGAGTAATGACTGACTGCCCAAACCTCAGTGGCTTATTGGGAATATCTCAGTGGATGAATTCGACTTACAAAATTAACTGTGGACTTCAGCAGTCAAAAGAGCAGAAACCCCTGAATGAGCTATTTCGACATATTGGGTTTAAAGGTCTTTCAGGGTCTTTCAATACCAGTATAGGGTATTGAAGTATAGATGGTGACGGATGACCTCCTGGAGAGGCAAGGAAAGCTATCAAACCCCTACAGCAGGGTACTGCTTTCGGATTATCCGGCCCGATATGCCCAAGGGTATACCGAAAAGACTTGGTCCTCCAGGTTGGGGGTTGTGACCCAACCACGGAAAAAATGGTTCCGAAACAACCAATAGCTTGGATAAAAATTATGTTTCCAACATTGCAGGGAAATTGTGGAAGGGGAAGACCTCGTTTCAGGTGGCGAAGATTTTATCAAAATCGTTAGACTAGTTTTAAATTTAATTTTTTCTTAACTAGTTTCTTAAAAACCAAGCATGAAAGTTTTAAGATCTTGTTAGAATATATTTTGATGAAAAAATTAAAAAAACTCAAGGATACCGTTTTGAAAATACTAAAAAAATCAATGGCCCTTATTGCGAGTGTCGTCTAACATTCGATGCGACAATGGTCGAAAGCTTCGACAAATTTTCCTTTTGGTATTGCGTATCTCTATCGACAAGGATTTCTGTTATTTTGAATAATGAAAGTAGTCATTGTGAATAAATCCTATAATTTGACATCTGAGTTAATGCTCGCGTTCTTCGCAACTCCGAAATTTTCGAAACTACTACTGTCAGTCAAGAACGCTATTTAAGCTCTGTCTCAGATGTAAAATGGTACTGTAATTAACCTCTCGGTTCTACATAGTTAGTGGTAAAAGTAATTGGAAAACATACTAATTTTCCCAGTTTGAAGTAAAGGAATTCGATTTCCAAGTACATATTTGTGTAAGGTAGTATGCAAATTAAATTCACTTCAATCAATTTTGATAAGAAAAATTGAAATCATATGCCCTCAAAAAAACGCGAGCAATTTCAGTGATAGTCGAACACAAATATACAGACGATAACGACCGAATTCAAAATTGAAAGTATCGAACAATAAGAATACGCAATACCAAAATCCATTTTCGACGTTCGACTATCGACAACCGTCGTTTATCGACAGCCAAACGACACTCGCAATAAGGGCCAATGTTTTTAAAAATTCATGAAAACTTCAAAAATTAGAATTTTCCAATGTTGATACGCAGTCACTTTTAAACAACATAGAAATTCTTAAATATAAAATTTAGTCAAATTTTTGAGTAGGGCATTAAAGAAAAAAGACAGTTTTGAAAAAAACGTAACTATGGGAGGTACCGTTTTCAGGAAAAAAATTCACAACATAAGAAAGACAAATAAGAAATAGTCTCTAACATAAAATTTTATCGAAATCGTGGGAACCGTTTTCGGTAAAAATAAGAATTATAGCATAAGTAGCATGCAGATACTGTTATTTCAAGACTTAGAGACCAATTCCAATAAACTCCACAGATCCTATCTCCAAAATCGACCAAGCGGTTCGGGCAGTGGATCCATATACGGACAGACAGACAGACAGACATAATTGCAGGACCCACTTTTTTTGTATTCTCTATCATCGTAATGTCATATCCAATTGTTAGCTCAACATTTTTTTCTGCACGACTTCAAAACTCGCGACCTGTTCTCGCGAGTAAAAAGTTACCAAAAGTCAAAGCAATTTGTGGGTAGAGTAGCTCAAAACCTTTTATATCTTCAATAGTCCATAAATTTTGATATCATGGAAACCAAACTGTCGAGTGAACGGTTATCTCTTACGAACAAAGCCTTATTAAGTTTTGTTGAAGATTTTAAACTTAAAACAAACTAACAGATTTTAACTTCATTTTTTATCGACGATTTTATTTCATGATAATTTTAGCTCCTTGCAATCAGAAACTATTTTGATTTCATGTAGCCATTTATCATTTGTCATCAAAGAAAGTATCTATATGCATATGCACCCAAAAACGGTCGTGTAGGCTGCTGTTGTTTTGTTTGACACCGTATTTTTGAGAAATCTCTCGAAATATTTGCCAGAACCAACACCACCAACACCGTAGGACACTTTCTTTTGTCAAATTGATATTAAAAAAAAAAAAAAAAAAATTCGCATGTACTACTATGAAAAGAAAGGTACACAAAACCAGCAGCAGAAAATATTTTTGAAAGTTGGAAGAAAGTTTTTGGCGGTCATTAACTCTTATTAACGTTGTTCAAGCTTTAAGCGACTCATTTCGTTCTGCGAAAGTATGAACTTAGTTTCTGTCAAAATATCGAGCTGGAATAACCAAAATTGCATATGACTCAAGACTTATTCTAGTCTAGAGACATGAATTTTAAAGTAATCTTTAAAGTGTAAAAAAGTTAAGAACTTTGAATTCTAGCAGGTAATGAAGTGGGGTATCTCAAAAAATTGACACATCACCATGATTTCCGAATGAAAAAAGAAAAAAAGATTCTTAATTTGTAATGATGTTGCTATCGCATGAACCCGCGACAAGTAAAAAAAATTTTTTTTTGATAAAATGGCGACTATTTGAAAAATTTCTGAGAAAAACGCATTTAAAGTTTCGCGTTAAGTGAAATTCTAATCAGTTTCCACGTCAATAGACTTCTATAGCTTCAGAAATAATTTGAATTTTGAAAAATGCTTTTACGTAGATATTTTTCAATATACATATAAACAATCGAATTATGATAAAAAAATTTCAATTTTTTCAAATTTCTAGTCTAGAATACCCCTTAAATGAAAACCACTAAATGGTTTAAATACTCGCGAAAACGAACGCATTCGAAATGATGCGGGTTGATTCAAAGCAAATTATGAATTTTGTTTTCAATTTTTACCTTTTTTTAATTTTTTTTTTTCATAATGAAAGTTTGCAAGTTGTACTTTTTCAGTTTATAAGTAAATTTAAATAACTTGTCTTTTATCACTACCTAAACAGTAAATTACAGAGCTTATCAGGTAGTGTTTCCATAGTTGATTCAAATACCAGCAGTGCAGAAAAAAAAAAACGGGGAAAATCGTATCGCCATTCGCGAGGAATCGGTAATCCTCCGATAGTAAAATTTATTTCATTTGCACTTTCTCGATTAGCCGTTCGGAATCAGCAGGAAATTTGAAAGTCCCTTCCATTAGCCCTGTTCACACTGTACAATTAGCGAAAGACTTGGGTTTGACAAACCAATGCTTGATAGTGTGAACCCTTCAGACGACCGCTTGCCCAACTTGTTGGATGGTTTTCAAAAATTTTTGAAAATCTAGAAGTTGGACGGTGTGGAAGGGTATGTGACATAAAGTTGGACGACAAGCTTGATAAGTGTGAACGAAAACTACATCAGACCATCCAACTTCCATCAAACGAAGTCTGTCCAACTAATTGTACAGTGTGAACAGGGCTATTGGCCGCGTTCCTGGGACCTATGTTCAAAAATCTTAACTTAAGATTCTGTCACTTTTCCCTTGTAAAAAGTTCCAGATTTTCAGATGACAATTCAGATGACATTGCTCGCATTCACCGCAGTTTCGAATCTTCGAAGTTCAATCTGTCAGTTCATGAATGCAATTTAAGCTCTGTGTCAGATATAAAATGGTACTGTGATTCACTTTTCGGTTCTACATAGTTAATGGTACAAGTAATTTGAAAACTTACAGATTTTCCCACTTTGAAATCAAGGAATTCGATTTCCAAGCATTTGTGTAACGTAGTATGCAAATTAGATTCACTTCAATCAATATTGATAAAAAAAATTTATATCATATGCCCTCAAAAATATATTTTTGTTCCTGATAAATTCACTTTCAATATCAATTTACAAAACAGAACATCCGAACATCAAAAATAATCAATTTCAGTTCAACAAGTAAGCGCAAACTAGTGAAACAAAAAACTAACCCCAGAATACCGGGTAAAGTCCGATTGGCATATACGTTGTTTTCCTTGTTTTGACAGCAAGAACTTTTTTTAAGAATTTTCAGACTGCTTTTTCCATCTGAAAATCTATGTTCGAAAATCTGAAAAATCTAACTGTCAGTTGAAGCTTCTGACTTTTTTGACCAATCAGAGCAACGAAAACTGACAGTAGTTTTCGAAGTCCCGGTGCGTTTCAGATTTTCGAATATAGATTTTCAGATGGAAAAACTTGGAATTTTACTTGTCAAAACAAGGAAAACAACATATAGGTATTTGACAATCGAACTTTACTCTTATTAGTATTCTTGGGTTAGTTTTTTGTTCTACAAGTTTTCGCTTATTTGTTAAATTGAAATTGATAATTATTGGTGTTTGGATATTCTAGTTTTTAAATTAATTTTAATAGTGAGTTTATCAACAAAGAAAATACATTTTTGAAGGCACATGATTTTTATTTTTTTAACAACATTAAGTAAAAAGAATGTAATTTTAAAACTGCTCAACTTGGAAATACTTGGAAGTCAAATTGCTGAATTTTAAACTGAAAAAATCTGTATTTTACATTTAATTTTACTGCCTACTAACTATGTAGAATCGAGAGGTGGATCACAGTACCACTTTAAGCCAAAAAAAGTTAAGATAGTCGTTCAGGGACGCACAAGTCTCTTCGAATTTTCGAAATTTGTCTTGAACCAGGCCATTCCCTCCCAAAAGCAATTTATATGTAAGAAACGTACAAGGCCATGGAGCTCCTCGCTCTGTTGCGCCACCCTGTACTTATTTTTTTTTTGTTCAACCACAATTACCTACATGTAACTGGCTGGGGGCTCAGGAATTGAATTTAAAAAATTGAAAAAGGCACAAATAAAATCTGTTGTTCAGTAAATAAAATCTGTAAACAAAAAAAAAAAAAAAACATAAATGATATTCCCAACTCGCTGATAACCCTCACAAAGTAAGACGATGACCTCCTCAATAAAGCAGATAACGAAAGGCATTGATAACAGTGTTCAAAGCATACAAAGAAAAGAAAATACAAACCTTAAATTCAACTTCAGACAAATCCCAATGGGATCGAATCACTTTCAAAATATCTTTGGCACCGGATATGACATCGTGCTCGTCAACGGTCAGCGGTATGAATGGAACTTCCGTGTCAGCTTGTCGACGACCAACATTGTTTCCACAACATGTGTTGTTGCCACTATTTCCACTTTCCAAGACAATTTTTGAATTCGCTGCACTGTCCGTTTGTTGGTTGCAACAGCCTTCTGTGCCCATAATAAACAAAACGGTGAATTCCAAACAAAGACACAAAAAATGCAATCGATTTTACAAAATCGTTAAACACTCAACACGATTTATGTGTTCCACTCAGTTGAAGTTGGGTTGCGTGTGGAAAATTGATTTATCGAGCACTGCCCCAACAAAATAGAGTAGAAAAAAAAATCACACTTATCCTGTTTACTTCAAGAATCAGCTGATGGCTTGTAAAACTAGAGCTTTATTGGCGCCTTATTGACCTGCAACAGCGCACGCAATGGCAAATAATAAATAAATCGATGGGGGTGCGGCGCGGTAGGTATTTCTATTTTTATCGATTTTTCACTGAATTTAATATTAGTATTTTTTTTTTTAAACTTGTCTAATTAGAAACAGGTACTCGAGTGAAATCACAGAATTTCCAATAAGAAATCTAATTAAATGCGACAGTATTTGTTAGTAATAAAAATCACTTGAGTTTTTCAACACAATTATTGTCAATTACAATTTTTTAAAGAACTTTTTTCAAAGCACTTGGAATGGTAAAAGGATTAAAGAATAAGGTTTAAAACACGCGCTGAAAACTTTAAAAAGAACAGAGAGATCTACGACAAGCTGAAACGAAATGAATTTGTATACTGATTACTGAATTTGTGAACGATACTGAATCTCTGCATCGTGCGAGGTACACGATGACGAAGACGAAGGCAAAGGTAGGGCAAGCAGGCTAGACCGATGAATTTGATTCACATGCTGTTGCTGTTGCCCCAGAAAGTTAAGTTTCTCTTAAGTTGCAAGTGGAAGGGAGATAGATTTGTTTTGTTGTTATCTTTGGATTTAGTTTGTTTTTGTTGTTTTCTAGCTATCGCACAATTTTTTTCTTTTTGTGGAAAAAAGAAAAAAATATTGAGCTCTGTCTGAATCGAATGATAGAAAGAAATAGCATATGAGTTTAATATTCTTCTGCAAAAATTAAAGCTGATAGAGATGTGACATTATGGACAAGGAAAACGTAGTAGAATATGGTAAAAAGCTTTAAGCTTTGAAATGTAAAAGTTCAACTTAATAAAAACGTTATAACGTTTTTAGGTTTTTGAATGAGAACAGTAGCCTTTCATAATTTTTGTGGATTCTTACGAATTATTTACACAAATATTTGGCGTCAATATTTGCCGAAAGTAAAATGACAAGATGACGGACATTTCTGTGCCACACATTCTCTTGCTTTTATTTTATTAAAGCGCTTCAAACACTTTCTGTGTACGTCTTTTTTGTTTTTACAGGAGTACCAATGTTTGTTCTAACAGGAGTACCAACGTATTTTAATTTGGTTTTTGTAAAATGAAATGATCAAAGCAGGTACTGTTTTTCGAATATTTAAGCGAAAGGGAAAAAATGTAGAAATATTTTGAACGAAAATCTATTTTTTTTTTATGTCTGCCATAAATCTCATTTTAATTTTTTTTTTAATTCAAGTTCTAGTTCATGGTCTAAAATAAAACAAAAACACGTTTTTTTGTTCACTTCAGATGATCCTGTAAAAAGCTTTGTTGTCCACGCGAACTGCCGGAAATGATGTCGCAAAGGCGGAGCTTGGAATATTTTATAAAGAAAATCTCAGAAACAGCTTATAAAGTGTATATCTTTAAGATTGCAATAAGCTGGAATCTTATAATTTATTTTTTACTACGCAGTTTTTTCCCCTTTGCAGTCAAAATGCCCAACGATGTCCAAGAATGCCGTCCTTCCGACCTAGAAGAAGCTATGCTTGCGATACATAAACTTAAATCAAGTTAGACTGCAGGTGCAGATAGCCTTAATACCGAACTTTTCAAGGCAACTGGAGATCAGTTATAAAGGAACATGTACCAGGTGATCTGCATGATATGGTCGGAAGAAAACATGACAGATGAATGGAACCTCAGTATGCAGGACCGAATTTACCCCTAAACGGGGCCCTAGGCAACCATCAATTTGGAGGCCTTTTTTTTACGTCTGTCCCTTTCTTTTTTCGATTAAAATAAAAACTTTTATTGCTTTCATACAAATTTTACTGTCAAAACGTAATAATATCAATAAAATTACCATCTACATTTTAAACATGTCGTTTTCTACATATGTTTACAGCAAATTCATCAATTAAAGTATAAATATCAATTTTCTTCAATAAATCTGACCCAATGCACAGTATACCTAACATGTCTAGTCACTCTTGTAGCGTTGTAGCTCTTTTAGCATCTTTGATTTTTTTTTTTGCTAAAAAAAACCTAATTCTTTCTCAAAAAAATAGAGTGAGTTCCGTGAAAGAAATTGATTCTCTTGGTCATATGGCCAACACCCCCGACCTATTTTTCTCTTCTCATCCCGAAAAAAATTGGGTGAAGGATCATCTCCCTTAAGCAAATCGGACCATTGTGTCATAATAAAATAAATCGGTAAATTTTACGCATTCCATCACGGCAATAGTATTCATTATTTCATTGGTGAATAAATAAGCCAATCTCGGTTTGTTTTTTCTCCATTTGGTTTAGCACCAAAATATAAGTAGGGGTGAACAATATCTCGATGTTGATTCGTTTTATACCGACGCTTAGATGATTTGAATGGCCCAGTCAAATTTTGACATGTGGATGGCCCATGTTCAATCCAAAATCTTACATCTTCACTAGTAAGTTTTTCCCATTTTCCTGGATCCTTGGAACGGTTGGAAATTTATACATCTTGGTTTTTATGTACACTTTCGACTACAAGGGATTGGTTTGAAAATTCAGGTGTTGAGTTGACTGAATAATCGTTTAATTCAGGACAAGTAACAAGTAATTGACTGCCTGTTTTGTTTGGTGTTTTTACGTTCCGATGAAAATAATTGTCTTGTTTTGGAACTTTTTCTAACACTGCACTTGTTCGTGATCGTTTTTCTTCGGCAACCTTTCTTTTTTGCGCACCTTTTAAATATGAACGAGACATTTTTTTTACATAACAACTTAAGATGCTAACGATAGTTCGAGTATATACTAGTGTGTTGCACTTAAACTATCACTCCCGAAAAATGATGGTCTCACTACGGTAAAGAAAAAACGCGGACTTTTACGTTATAATAACATGGATATTTTATTCACTTATTCACTTTATACTATGTAAGTGTTTAAGGTGAGTATTCTCAGACTTGACTATCTCCGTACAGCGAATTCTCCCACTCATATACAAATTCAAATGTTCCAGAATATTATCGCAAATTCCAGTCATTTATTGTTCTCGAAAATTCTCGACCATTTCATTGACTTCTATTCTCGAATATTCACGCAAAGGTATTCTATTTGTTAAATGATACTAAATGATACATTCATTTATTTGTCATTCATCATTAATCATTCACTCATTCATCATTCTAGTTGAAATTTCCGTTGGAAGGCTACATCCTCTGTTCCAAAAATAACCTACATTTTTCAAAATAAAAACAACCAGTTTACATTTTGAGGTAATCCTTTTTTATTATTCAATATACTCTCCTTTCACTTCGATACACTCCTTTGCACGCTCATACAATTTCTCAAATATGTCGGAAATGTCGTTTTTAGGAACCTTGTCTAGTTCGTCGGTCGTCGCCTTTTGAATGCGGTTAATTGAGTTTTATTTATTTGAGTAAAATTTATTTTAAGTTCTGATTATATTTTTCTTTCACTCTCTAGAATTTTATGTTTGTAAGAAAACTTAAGAATACTTTTTCATTTTTCGGCAACTGCCTATTCTGCCTACTTGTTAATCCGGCCCTGATCGTAAGAAGGGAGACCCTCAATATAAAGGGGTAAGCCTCCTTAACGTCGCTTATAAGATCTTGTCTGCTGTATTATGTGAACGTCGAAAACCCCACGTCAGCAACTAAATAGCTCTATATCAATGTTGTTTTAGACCAGAAAAGTTCACAATACATCAAATGTTCACATTACGGCAGACCTTGGAAAGAGCCTGACAGTATTATATCCATATACCTAGACCTACACAATCTTTTTTATCGATTTCAAGGTCGTGTATGACAGTATTTATAGAGACGAGCAGTACAGAGCTATGTCTAGTTTCGGCATCCCAGCAAAACTCGTACGACTATGCAGGATGACTTTGGAGAATTCACGCTGCTCCGTCAAGGTCGGTAGAGAACTAACCTTTGATGTTAAAAAAGACATTCGACAAGGCGTCAAATTGTCATGCGATTTTTTTAACATCATACTTGAAAAGATTGCCCAAATTCAAACGTTAACAACAGATGAATAGACTTTCAAGTGTCTGTACAATAACGAAGACGATATTGACGTAATTGGAAGAAGGAAGCGTGATGTCATAGGTGCTTTTGCGAGCATTGAAGCAGAAGCGGCAAAAATGGGTTTTGATGGTTAAAGAAGGTAAAACAAAGCGTCGTCAAACAACGACAGCGAACATCGATGAAGTGGACAAAACGTCACAATAGACAGATATAACTTAGAGGTAGTACAGGACAGAACATCAGTGCGAAAATCAAACGGAGAATAACTCTTGCCAACTGCTGCTTCTTTGGATTAAGAAAGCAATCGAGAATTAAAACCCTCTCTAGTAAAACTAAGGTAACGCCTGTAAAAGACCTTATCGAAAGAGGGTGTGGATACTCTTGGTCGTTTCGAAATAGAAATACTGCAATCTCTTGTCCCGTATTTGTGGAGAAGAAGATACAGCAACGCGCTGTATGACCTGTACCGTGGCATGGGCATACCATGTAGAGCGGATGGTACGCTCCGGCTCGATGGGGAAGTAATTAAGAAAGTTTTTATATTAATAAAAAAATTATTTCTTTTGCTTTATCAAACTAAAAGACCAACGACCAGCACTCAAAAGACTCCAAGCAGTAAAATAGAATTCAAGCAGTTAAATTCTTTTTACTGTTCTAGACGATTAGTTTACTAAATACTGCAAAATTAACTCTGAGTTTTTGATTGAAGCTAAGAAGTCAAAATATTCAAAGGATAGTAAGTCTTTTTCGTCATTTGACTGCAATACAAAAAATATATCTAACCGAACCGGAACTAAATAATGAAAGACGCCAGTAATACTATATCATTTCTTATCCAAATATAGTAAAACTATTGACTTACCATTTTCTTTTAACTGGTCAATTAAATATTCACAAGTTCTATTTTTATTTTGCAAATATATTTCTTAATTATATTAGTTGTTTTTTGTTTTTGTTTTCAATGTTTGCGTTTTGGTTTTGTTAATTTACAATGTGTAACTGTTTTCTTACTCAAGCTTATACAAATAATTGTTTTGTTTTTTTAAATTAATTTTTTTTTGCAGTTGTTGTTTTAATATTCGAAAATGCAAGAGTGCATAAAAATAAATTAATTTTTTTTTCTTCAAAATTCTGTTACATTTACTTCAATGATCTACCTCTTGCTAACTTTTTCAATATAAACTGAAACATATGTAACATAAGTCAAGTCATCTACAAACGTTTTTTTTTGTTGTTGTTTTTATTAAGTTTTATTAAATCTATCTTCGCATTATTGCAGCTTTTATAATTATTTTATTTAATAATATATTGCTTTTAAAGATTAAAGATTCTTAGGTCAGGTGCCATAGGATTTTTGCTTGGTATGTTGTTTTTTTAAATAGCCTTAAAATTTTAAGTAAGGTCTAGATCTATATAAATTTTGTTTGCATGTTAGTTCATAGATAGACCAATTTTTAGTTTTATTTTGCTAATTGATGAAAAGATCTTTCCAGAGATGTTAGTTTTTTTTTGGTGCTTGGTCATGTTTTTTGTTCAATCAAATTTGTTGATGTTGATTAAGAAACAAGATTGAATGGTCTGTTGCAACATGTTTTTAATAATTTTTATTTGTAATTGGAAAAAGTTTTCATGAAGAACCAAAAAGCGATGCCTTTGTTAAGTAGGACAATATCAATTATGATTGTCGAAAATTCAGTTAAAAGCCATCTTTTAGCTTTCGATTACCTACTGAAATCGTCTTCAAGAAGATTTAGAGAAACACTACGAGCATCCAGATTCTATTTTTCAAGACATGATGGCACCAAGAGAAAAGGGTTCAACTTAATAAGCTTAATCATGTCATCAATTCGCACTAAAGTGTATTTTCAAAGTTCAAAAGTACGCTGGCTGTGTACGTATGTATTTTTAGCCTTACTTGTGGCGTAATGATAAACATGTCTATGCGTTGGATTTTAAGATTCAAATGTGAAACGCATAATTAGTTTGATATCGGCTTCATATTTCAAGAGGAATTCGTAAATCTTCCGAGAGTGATTACACTGTCATGAAAAGCACTTCCCTAACAAGCCATTCGGAGTCTGCAAAATATAATAAGCCTCTTTCATTCATTCCTCACAGGAGCTGAAAGTTGTTACATACTGAAAAAGGGATAGGAAGAAGAGATTAAAAGGGTCGGGAGAGTTATGGAAACTTCGCAATTTAATCAGACCTTTATCGACAAGTTCTCGACAAGTTCTCGACAACATTGTAGTGCAGTATTACAAAAAGCAGTTTAGAAACTCTGCCAGTGGTCACATACTTAGAGGCAAAGGTGTGAAGGGGAAAAATTTGAACAAAATCGAAAGCAGGGGGTCAATTCCCGATCTGTGAAGCTGTGAAGTGAAAAAAAATATATCATTTCACTTTTCATACAGTTTTTTCATTTTATCACTTCACGAATCTATTCTAAGCGATTCCGGATCTAAAAAGTACTAAAATGTTCTAAATGATAAATTCTGACAGTATTCTCTCATTTTCTCTCTCATTTCAATTGGATTCCAATTGAATTTTTCACCGACTCATACGGCAATGAAAAGTAATTTATCATATGAAAAAAAATTGACATTTGAGGTTGGATTTTCACTAATGGAGAATCGAATTTTCGGTGAAGCTGTGATAAATGTTTTCACTTCACAGCTTCACAGATCGGGAATTGACCCCCTGAGCGGCAGCTGCTATTGCTTCAGTAAAAGTCCGGACTAGAAGAATCATTTTCTTAACAATAACTTCAAATTTTATTGTTTTTGGCAACATATAAAGCTTTCCTTTGAAGAAGCACCTGTGCCCCTGTTGTGTTACTATCGCATTGATTACATTGATTGAGAACAAGTGAGAACCGGAATGAAATCCTACTAAATTCTTAGGATTTCATTCAAACCGTTTATCGCCGGCTTTTATCGAGGGGATAGTTACAGAACAGGGGCACAAGGGCTGTTAGAAAATATTCTCAAACCGTACCATACAATACATGTATCCAAATCATAGGTGACACTGTGGCATAATAGTAAGCATGTCTGCCTGTTACGTAAGGGCTTCGAATCTCAGAAAAATCCAATTGTTTTTGTATATCGAATTCCACGAAGAATCAAGAGATCCTACGGGAATGATAAATTCGAATCGTTAAGTTCATTCAAAAATCATCAAGTTCAAGTGAAAAGCTTTCTCCTAATTTCTAAGGCAGCTGAAATATCGACTAGTTGTACGTTTATCGCCTGATATCGGGCAGCAAAATTAGACGCTACATTGTTACTCCACTATACTATGAAAGAAACGAATTGCAATCATTACAAAGTGGGAATAAAGTAGTACGAGTATTTTTTGGCAAATATATCGTTCATGCCATAAATCTATACATATCATTGCAGATACTCCATCGCCTATCGAATGAGGAATAATATAACAATCCGATATTTGAGTTACCTGGTTTTTTAATTTTTTTATATTATATATAAAAACTGTACAACTGTTGACGTTTACGTATCTAGAACTTTCCATTTAAAATTGAATCAGAATTCGATTCGAATAAGTGTCAGTGTAGGTTCAGTTAAATCCAATCAAAAGAGGATTATCCGATTCAATGCGGCTTTCGTAGCAGGATCGGACCGAAAGGTAAAGAAATTTGATAGCTTTTCATTGCTGTTCTATAGTGCGGGAATAAGTTGAAATATGAAAATGATCTGTCTTTACCGAAAAGGCATTCACACTTACATGTATTCAAAGTTTTTAGTCTACTCCGCGCACTTGTACACAGTTCTATTCCATTTCGATCATTAGCCGATTCTCATTGGAAATGGTGTAAACTATGAAGGAAATTCAAAAGTTTTGTTCGTAGAGTAATTGTTGACTGAAAGATTAAAATTTTTATTAATTTTTGTTTCTTATTTTTTTTTTTAATTTGCCACCCGTCTTTGTTAAGTTTACCAAACTTCTTTGTTGCTTGTCCAAACTCTAATCAAAATGGATCTATTTACGCAGACAATTTTTATCCGCTAACGTCTCACTATCGTGCCACAAGCCAATTCTTAGTTTATTATTTATTTGGTATCGGGAACTTCTTTTGAAATTGGGAATAAAAATTCTTAGGAAAAAATACCTATCGGTAACTCATTTATTATGGGAAATAATGTATTTCTCCGTGCAAAAAACTTGTTCCCATGGGGAAAAATTCGTTGGGAATTTTTGATAGTAAGAACTTGTTCCCTTAAAATGAGCCTTGGAGCATTAGCATAAAATAATACTTGAATCAATTTATAATTGATTTTAACTTCACACATTTTAATAGTCACTCTAAATTTAAAAGCAGACATCATTTTAAATACTTAAAATCTTGCTCTAACTCACCTGACGTTTCTCTTTTTCTTGCCATTTTGTGTGCTTTATTTCTGAAGTTATATTTGTTCTGAATCAAATATTTCTAGACAAAAGGAAAACTTTAACGTATTAAAATTTTTAATGAATGCCTAATATTTTAAGAACATTGTGTCAAAATTTCAAGTGGATTGGACAAAAATTGACAAAGTTACAATTATTTTTAAACCAATTAGCTATCAGTATAGTGTTTTCCTTGTGTTTTTTAGTGTTCAAAACTTTAAACCATTTTTCTACAACTCATTTTTTAAGACCCTCATAACTTCAAAACTACTGCACCGACCCTTTTGAAATTTTGAACACTGGGTAGTGACGAAGAGCTTTTTCAAAAAAATTTGATAATTGTAATTTTACAATAACTAATTAGCCGATTTTTTCACAAAAAATCGCAGTTTCGCTTAAAAAAAAATGAAAAATGAAAATTTCAAAAACCCCTCTCGGCATTACTTGGTGAAAACTATTATCTAATGAAGGAACGAATGATTTTTTGATTTCTGATGATCCAGCCCCAAGTTATGAGGGGCACCGCAACTCGCCCTTATTTCGAGGCACGTCCGAATAATTGCTGCCATTGTCGAATTTTCAAATACATATTTCTTTGTGAAAATTTTACACAACATTCTTGAAATGTCACTTTTTAATGAATAATTGGTTTTAATAAAGAAATTTGAACTGTATAGTGATCGATTTGCAAAAAACACGCAGACTCATGAGTGTTGAAATTATCACTCCAATTTCAAGAGTGCCTGTTTTTACTCCGTTGCAAAGTCAATTTCACATCTGGATCCACGATATAGGGGATCACCACAAAACGCCCTTCCCTTCGATTTAAGACATTGAAAACATTTGGATAACATATTCAATGTTTCAAGAATTACAATAAAACTTTAACTAAACTAACAAAAACTAAACAAAAATAGTGAAATTTTCTTAATTCTGATAGTAGAAAATAATAATTTCTTTTCTTACACATGTTATGTAAATAAAATATTATACTCTTTGGCCACCAAAATTAATACACTTTTTTATGGAAAATATTAACACAGGGATAGAGAAACAGAAAAAATGAACTTTTCATAGGTTCGGTCCGTAAAAATACGCCTCAGAAAGATGCCCCAAATCTTAGGTAATCACTTCCTTTTATAATGGCAATTTCTGAAAACAAGAACGCTACATGGCATTATTCATCAATTTTGTTACTCAGTCAAAACACATGGTTTCAAAACCTACATCAAACAAAATTGTTGTACAAAATACTTCACATGACCGATAGCATCCATTTTATTTTTATTTCTTTGCAAAACGTATTCAAGTTACGTAATTTTTCAACGGTTACGTTGCATGAATGTTTTCATCAAAAATTTATCACAGAGTCCTAAAACTAAAACTGCAGCTGTACGAAGATTTAAATGTTAAAATTGAGAAGTGCATTATTTATTTTTAAATTTTTCATGTAGTTTTTGTATTTCCTATAGTAAATATTTTGCTACATATTTATTTAATGAGTGTAAACTAGGTGGTAGTTATGAACATTTTATTTCGATATCTACTTGATTTTTTGTTTTTTGTTTTTTTTTTGTTTTGCAAATATACCTATAGTCGAAAAATATTTAACATGTTGTGCATAATGAATTAAAAATTTAAATTTAATAAAATTCTATTTGCCATATAGTTTTTGAATATTTTTTTTTTGTTTTACAATTTTTACAAAATCAGTCTCAATACAAGCCATTTAAATCTTTCTTCGCCTAATATGAATGCGACTTAAAAATACATTAATATTTTTTTTTTGCAATTTTAAACATTTCTTTCTTTCAGTTTAACTATCCATATTTTTTTTTATATTTTATGTTTCACTTATTCCTATTTTATTCTTATTTTTCTTTTTCGATGGGGTAAGCAGTAAAAAGATTGCCGATGATAATTTATTATTATTACTGTTTAATTATGTAGGGAACTGTCCATAATAGGAAGTACTTTAGTGTAGGCTAATCATTGTAAATTAAATGTCATGTGTTGGTTTTTGTAAAAGCGACAGCTGTTATTTGTAGGAAAGTTTAGTTTTTTAATTTTTTAAAGTTTTCGTTTTTTGTTTGTTCACCAATATATCTTACAACATATCAGTACTCTCAGAATATTTTCAAAATAATATCAATTTTCTATTTCTTAAGAATAATTTATTTGTATTTTGTGAAGCAAATGACACTTTTGTCATTAATGCATTGGAATTCTAGTTCCAAATTTACTTAAAATACAAAAAGCATGTACTTTGAAACTTTTGTTTCATTGTTTTTTTCTTTCTCAAAATCATCAACATTTGAATTAAGTTTTTGAAATTGGGAATTATAAGGACGACGCTGTGAGCATTGAAATGAAAAATGTTTTTGCTTTCAGTTATCTGTCACTGAAGACATTTCGGCTAACTACTTTAAAGTCAAACTAAAAACAAGAACATAACCGTTGGAGGGATTTCGCCCGAAATTGGAATTGTTGGCGAAAGATGTTGGTTGAGAGTAAAAGACCCATGTTCACACCCAGTAAGTTAGAAAAAGAACTAATTCGTGGTTGAGTTTCTTATAATTCTTACAGAAGAAAAGCTGTAACAATTATTTTAAAATTCAAAATCAAAAAGTCATTTGTTTGAGGTTCTTTTCTGTTTTTTGAGCCAGGAACTGATTTCACACAATGCGACCATATCATTGAATGTTTGACTACAAAAATCCATCGAAACTTCCAAAAATCAAAATAATTCGTACTACTTGACTAAGGTGCTTGACATGTACCTAATCATTTCTGCATCTTACGTGGCAGTTTGAGGTTTGAGTCTTAAGCCTGAACTACATCGAAACACAAAGTGAAAAAAGTAGAAAACTAAAAAAAAGTAAAAGCTTTTGAAATTCACACATATTGCTGCGTGACACCTGTTGGCAACATTAGAAAAACTCCGAAAAGCTTTTAGACGTTTAAATATTTCAAAACAAAACAATAAACAACTTGTCAAAAAAGAAAAATTTCTGTTTTTAGGAGCTGACTATGGTTAATTTACAATAATTTTAATTGAAACGCCTCAATTTACTTTAAAATTTGAAAACAAAGTTGACATTTACTTCAATTTTATAATTTTCAAAATAGGTTTGAAACTATGAAAGAGCTTTTGTTATGAAAACTACAGGATTCTAGTGATGAAAGCGCTACCTTTCAAGAAAAATAAACAAAATTATTTGATTGTGTTTGTTTTCAAAAAATTGCCTAAAGTGAAAGCTTCGATATGTGCGAGCTTTCACTTTTTTAAACTGAGAGGAAGAAATACAAATTTGTTTTTGATAGAGAAGTTCGGATATATTTTTGACTTTTTTAGGAAACTTTTTACTTTGTGTGCATTTGTAGCGCTTACAATGCTTCCGGTTGCTCTTCACTACATAAACGACAGAACTGTTTGTTCAGCTATACATTCAACTAAAAAATTTTCGAAAAAAAGTGGATCTTCAGCCTGCTTTTCAAGATCCCAGTCTCATAAACTTTAACGTTATAATGGGTCGTTCGCTTTCAATTCTCACACCAGTTGACAGTTGTGTTTTGAAGGGCTTCAAACCTAAATCCTTTTCTAAAATTTTCCACTTAGTAGAATGACAAAGGCCCGATTACCATGAACGGCCGGCGCCGGCGCTGCGCCGAATCAATTATTCACGGTCATCACTAGTATTGGCCGTTACAGCTGCGATATTTTCCTCAGTTGAAGGTGTTTGACAGTGACAGTGACAGTGACAGTGACAGTTAAAAGAACGAAAAAGGTAGTTTTTTGATGCAAAACAAAGCGAAAAAAAAAAACTGAAGCAGGAAGGATAGCTGATAAAGAAAAGGTAAATCAAAAGATTAATTCACACATAATTTTTTTTTAAGAATATGTTCAAAATAAATCTTTTATGTGTAGCCACAACACGATCAATATATGGCAGGCCACGCACTGGTCTACATTTAGTTTCTATCAAATTCATGTTCGTGTTTTTGGATGTACCGTAGGCTACTTGCAATTTGCCATGCAATCGAAGTAAGTTTTTTAGCAGTCTTTTTGCTAATATTTGCTTTCTTTTGATTCTTCAATATCTGTTTTTGAGAGTGATTTTATGAAACTGTCAATTTCGTGGCTACTCAAATTACTTCTCAGCTGGCTTAGGATATTCGTTGTTTCATTGCATTGTACTGTATTTTCAATTACAATTGGCGAAAAAAGTGAAAATGAGAAATTGAACAAAGAGGACGAATTGTATAAATGAAGACTTGTCCTCTTTAAAGAGGACGTCTGGTCACCCTACTCCTGACAAGGTGTGGATTTGAGAAGTGAGCGGTAGGCCCAGGGGTCTCGCGATCTCTGTTTTGCATAAGAGAATACTTGTCATCTTTAGAGAAGTGAGCGGTAGGCCCAGGGGTCTCGTGATCTCTGCTTTGCCATTGTAAATTCAAAGAAGCAAAATTATCTATAAAAAGTGAAACGCCTTTTTTTCTGTGCAAATAATGTCGAAAATAATTATTAAAATATTTATTAACAATAGAGGTCGCTATGAGCGAAGGTATATAGGTAGAGAAGAGAGATGTTTTAGATTTTTCGCAAGCGTCAAACCCACTGTTTTGCTATAGGAAAAAAACCAGTGCGGCCTGATATTGCAAACTGTGGAACGTATTTTTGTTTGTATGTATCGCAGGCTGGGTAGGTGTATACCTAAGGTTATATGTATGTTTTATTTTTACAACGATCGAATCGCAAACGCAAGCTTCGGTGGTTTGCGCAGGGCTCAAGACAACACGCAAGATGCAATACAAAAACAACATACCTATACCTCCGATACCTCAATTGCCGATGAAATATCAAATCCGAATCAAATCCGCACAGGAAAAGATTTTTTGACGTTTATTTGAGTATGCAATTGATTTTGAGGCTGTTCAATATTTAAATATTATCACGTTTAGCAGAATTCACACTGTACAATTAATTGGACAGACTTTGGCTCGAACGACCAATGCTTGATAGTGTGAACCCTCAGACGACCGTTTGACCAACCAAGAAGTTGGATGGAGTGGAAGAGTACGTGACATAAAGTTGGACGACAAGCTTCATAAGTGTGAACCCAAAATACATCCGACCATCCAACTTCCATCAAACGAAGACTGCCCAACTAATTGTACAGTGTGAACTCGGCTATAGATGACTTTTATGCATCTCAAACCAAAATGAAGGGCTTTGTTCGTAGAGTAGTCGTTGTTTTTTGTCGTTGTTTTTTCAAAAAAAATTTACGGTACTTGTTCAGTGTCAATACGCATACACTTTGAATCCTTTAGTCAGACTTAGCGACCACAAATATACCACTGATTGTCAAATCATCGACAACCTTTGAAAACAGTGCTGCCAATATAAAAACCTAACTTTTAGAAAACACTCGTTGGAAGCGTAATTCGGAAGATTGGCGAATTGAACTATGAATTTCAAAATAATTTTGCACAATTTCCAAGCTTTGTTTTGAAGACAGTTTGCAAAACTTACTATAAACCGCATTCTGTCCAGCTGACATTCACTATAAACATCCTTTGGATTGCGCATAAGTTCTACTTAGATTTTTAATAATTTTCAGGAAACCATCTCCTTGCTTTCACTGTCGTTGACGCAGTAAGACTAGAAAAGGATCTCTCTAAAGCCACGGAACGAGCGTCCATTTGAGATCCTGCAATCATATTGAATAAAATTGAAGGTGTTGGCCAGATATGCCCAAAATAAAACCGAAATTCTGTTCCACCTTAGCAGGCTTCGAATCTCTCTGTTGATTGGGATTCTCTCGGGCCACAACTAATTGAAAACCCAAGCGATGATAATGGGCATCGGCAAGCACATCCAACTTATGTGGGGGATGCCAAGTCGAAGAGGCAAATGAAGGATCATTCCTCTCGGAGAATACTTCTTCGAGGAACAGGGCGGCATCTTTAACCTCCCATTCAAAACTTGTCTTTTTTAGATAGGAATGAGTTTCAAAATAAATAAAAATAAATAGGGTGGCAGAAAAGAGCGAGGAGCCCCTGGGCTTACGCATTTCTCACAACCATACTTTGTGAGGGAATGGAGGGGACCTACAATTCTCTGCCGGTTCCGAACGGCTAATCGAGAAAGCTCTTTTCATGGCAATGAATTTCCTAACGGAGGACTTTCCAATTCCTCGCGAAAGGCGATTCCCGTGGAAAAACATTTTTGCCTTTGCTATGGTATTCGAACCTCGAACCTCGAACCTCTGGGTTAGCAGGTGGACATGGTAACCATCACGCCACGTGTACCACGAGGAATGAGTTTCACTAACCAAAAAAATGAAATAAGTCTGTAGAGACATCAGCGATGGAGTTAATAGAAACCCGAAATATAACAGTGAATTTCCGGTGTAACTCATACACTTTTAAATAGCTATACGATACGGTGTAACTCATACACTTTTAAATAGCTATACGATACGTGAGATTACGTATGCTGAAATCCCAAAATGCTCACACACTCACTCGATTAATGAAGTAACTCACTCACTCGATAACGTGAGCTGCCTTGGATTCATTCGATATGCGTATTAGATAAACATCTAAGAATCCTTGGGATTTATAAAAATATCGATTACACGACTGGATAGATATTAGACATATATAGTATGGATTTCGATATCAACAAAAAGAGAGCTAAAGACAAATTAACTAAAACAATTCTTTCTCCTATCTTAAATTTTGGTACGCATAATCAATTTTTCGAGTATTTCTGGAATAAGTTGTAGATAAACTATCAACGGAAGGATAGGTAGTCAAAAGTTGATCCTGCTGTCAATCGTTCGTTAGTTTGTCTTTGGCATGTCATGTTTGTGTAAAACTGGACAGTTCCAATTGTTAAACAATTTGTAATTTTTTTTTTGTTTTTTATAGAAATCATAGCCCTAACACGGAACAAGTTGTATTTGTGAAGAGAAGTGCTTTATGTACACATCGACGATATTATTTTAATTTACAATCATGAACTTTTGTTTGGTTTGCAAATGCGAAATTCTAACGCTAAAATGATGCAACATAAAACCATACGCACGCAAAAGCGAAAATATACGTGACTAAACGATTGTCCTCAATTTCCCAAGGTTTTTTTTTGTTTTGTTATTAAATTTGCTTTTAATTTTTACTATATACAATTTCAATGGTAAATTTCCTTTTTTTTTGAACGGCAGGAACGGAAAATTAAAAATTAAATTAAAAATGCTTCTTTTTTTTTTAAACGTGATGAACACATGTTGAGTTAGAGATTTGTTTCTGTTTTTCTTTTTTTCATTTTTTTTTTTCATTTTGTGTAAAGTTATCGACAAAACTAAGGCGAACAAAGAGCTGTATGTTTTTATTTTTACGTTTGAACTAAAAATAATTTTATGTATTTGTAGTAAAATTTTATATACTTTATGCTATTCAAGCGCAGAGATTCTTATCACATGTCACGGTTAAGTTTCTATTGCTTATGCTATACATGTATTTACAGAGTAGGTTTTTAAGTAGTTCATTACTTATTTACCCCGAAGAAGGTTTCGTGCGGTGTGCTATATTTTTTTTTTTGCAATTATGCCACAATTTTCGTGGTATATTTTTATTTACAGTTTTTTCTTAATATTAAAGTGCTTATTGGGGTAATTCTAAAGCAAAAATTTAAAAATTAATTCTTTAGTGCAATTCAACATGTAAAAATTAATAATTGCAATTTATGTGTATCTTAGGCGACATAGTTTATTTTTTCTATTACTTTTTATAACGTATTGCTTCTTCGATTCAGAGTCAAACTATTTTATTTTCAAGCTGAACGTGTGTTTTGTACACACATGTTCAAAGCTACTGACTGTACTTATTTCACTTTTTTCAATTTAAACTATTCTATGCATTTTTTTTTAATGTATAACATTGAAAGCTTACTGAATCACGTAACCATCTGTTGGGCGCCATTTAAGGAAAAAACTAAAATCTCCTGTTTATGTTTGTGTTGTGTGGGGTAATCAATCGCTTGTAATGTCATTGCGGTCTCTGCTCTTCCAGTTTCCTGGATTGAGTACAGCAGCTGTAGTCAAGCTGTATGCCGTTGGAGGAACTCGCTTCTGTCGACATAAAGGAATTTTTGCACCCCGGTTCGGTGACGTTGGCTGTAGAAGAGGTGATGTAGCTTGTGGTGAATCTAAGTCGTCGGTATTTTCTTCAGCACAACTGTCTGACGGTGAGACGAGGCGTTCACGAGTTTTGATTGATTTTTCCAGGCGCCTCAAGAACCTGTAATGACATAAGAAAACAGAAGTAGTGTCTCCTCATTGTCAAGTCTACTCGGAAGAAAATTTACCTAATTTGGTTTCCTATTGCACGTAATCGATTTATTTTACATCGCGGTTGTGTTTGATTTTCAGCTACAACGATGCTTGGTGATATTCGACGCAGCAGAGCCTACAAATTAATTGTTAAAATAATTTGAAAAGTCACCTAAAACCGATGAGCTTACATCAGCGGCATCGTCCTCGCTGTTGCTATCATGTTTTCTAAGTCTTTTTTCCCTGTTTGGTGAGTTCAGTCCTGAGGGAAGTCAAGAGAAATAAAATTAAATTAAGCAAAATTTTGAATAAACTCACGTCTTGGCATCGAACGGACAGTTAAGTCCTTGGTGGATGTCAAACTCTCTGAAGAGCTACTACTACTCGCTACTGGATGCCTATTGATTGGTCGTCTCTTGGGACTCTTGCGTGCTGTCACTGCATTCACCGGACACGAGTGATGATGGGATCGACAGTGTTTGGAACAGACATGGTTACTGGTCGTTGGTGTGCTTGAGTCCTTTGCAGAAACGTCCGTTTGGTTCTTCGTTGGTGATTGCATGCAACCTCCTTTCGAGAGCTTTCGCTCACGTTTCTTACTGCTACTTCGCCGTTGATGGGTATAGGAACTGGCCTTGCCATCGGATGAAGGGAAGTCATATAATCCATCGGAATCGGTGAATGGCAGTTGATCTTTGCGACCATAAAAATGTGGAGAAAATCGGCCCATCCCAGCTCGTTCGCTCAGAGGACTCTCTGAACGAGACGAAACTGGTGAGAGGCCTTTGTCAGAGCCATCTATCTGAATGACAATTGACGGAAGTTGTAGTTGCGCCATCTGAATTACCGGCGTTGGAGCAGGCTCTTCAACTTCTACCAAAACTTGTTCTTCGATGAAAACTCCCAGCTCTTGACAATTGCGCACCCCAATATTTCGATTGTCATCCATTTTTTCATCAACATGATCTGTACCGATTCCTTCGTCATTTGACTCTAAGAGGACATCATCTGAAAATGTCTCGGAATCAGAACGAGTTCGTATCCGTTCTTGATTTTCGTCGTTGGACCCAGAAGGTTTGCCATTCGTTATATTTTCCTTGCAACTCGCTAACGCAGCGTTCTTCCTTCGGCTCAGGAGACTGGCGTGTAGTGATAAACTGGGTCCAGAGTGCCCACTACCTGGTTCATCCATTTCGTTGGGGCACAATGGGTTACTAGACCCACATCGACTTGGCCCTGGACTGGCCATACTCGAGTATCCCGATGAACTGAGATTACTCTCCGATATTGTACGATCCGATCGGCTGCACATGGTAAATGGGCTAAGATAACACATACCAACTGGATTGCCAGGAGCCAAAAGCGAGCCTTGCCCGCTTGCTTTAGTTGCTGGCGACAATGGTTCAGTATCAGACTCAAGTTCGCTCATATTCGAGGTAACTGTAATCGTTGGCGGCACAAATTGCAGGTCTAGAGATGAAGGTTTCTCGAATTGTTTCAGTAATCTGCAAGTTAATTCAAGGCTTGGTTTTGGTCTAAGGGCTACAATAAGAAACAACATAAGGTACTACGAGTATAGTAAGTAAAATCAGACCAGCTACTAGAATAAAGCAACACTTAAGGCAAGACTACAGACTAAGGCTATCACCATAAGGCAACATTGAAAGCAGAAAGAACTACAGTTTTTGACAGTTAGTTACAGAAAATCAAAGATTCAAACCAAAAACCAATAACAGACAGTGAAAGTGAAAATTTCTATATAAATCAAGACTGGTGGGGGGAATGTCACATAGTTTGGGGATCGAAATAGTTATAGTTTTTTTTCTTTGTTTTATTTTGATACCTTTTCTGTTGCTGTTTGTTGGGAAACATGAAGCTAGTCTCTCCAATGCTTGCCCGTTGAGGTGGTGGCGAACCCGGAAATATTATCATCGGAAATCGGTTTTTTGTCGGACTTGGTTGTTCAACAGTAAGAGTTGGAATCACTAAGTCCCTAGGTCGTGGCGTTTTCTCCTCTGGTGTTGGTGGTTCAATGTCGATGATAATGTTTGGCATCAGGAATGACGATGACTTTTGCTTCTGCATCTGCTGTTGCTGTTGTGGTTGTTGTTGTGGCGGTGACGGAAGTGATGACTGTGGCACTCGACATTTGTATGACATTTGGTTATGGACATCAGCCTTAAACGTGGCATGGTAGATTTCCGTTGGTGTTGGTGTCTCCGACTCTCGGTCACAACTTAAATGGCTCATTAAGTTCTCGTTCTGGCCAAGGTCCAAGAGTATACTTGCCTTAAGGGAAAGAATTTACATAAAATAATAAAGCAATATGAACCGGCAGAGTCTTGTGTGTGTGTGTGAGTGTATGTTTGGTTTTTGCCTGGTGTGTGCTTACTAATGATACACTTGTTGGTTGTATAGTTTCATAAGCTTCATGGAAGAAAAATGGCTATTCACAGAAATGGAGAATTTACTTAAACAAGCCTAAGGATTTTTCTGTTGAATTAGTTGATGGTTCGCAGGTAATGAAAGGACTTCTGTGACAATTTGATTTTTAAATTGAATGATCTTATATGTATAGATATAAAATTTGTACGCTCTCACTGACCATAAGACAAGTGCATCAAGCAGTCAATCAGTACAATATCCTCGCTGCAATTTACCGGTATCCAGATCAACCTAAATTATTTGTTATACTGTTTTAGTTAAAAGGTTTGAGGGTTGATCTTAAATGGTATTGATGTAGACAAAGCACATAATGTTGAAGATTTACTTGATGTTCTTGTTAAAACATAAAATGGTTTCGGACAGTTACAGATGCCACTTTCTTTTGAAAATCATGCTTCTACTTCTAAGAGTTGGTGTCTGGTGACTTTTAAACCGCTTTACATGAAGCACTGTTGGAATAACGACTGTATATTTTACATATAACCAGCAAAAGAATGGCATAAATGTCACTAGCCTAACATGAAAACTGTTATTTTACCAATGGTATTTAGTGAGGAGCAAGCTTTTTCAAAAATAAAAATTTAAGGTGACTTGTCTCTTTTTGCGAATTCATGAGCTCCGTTGCGATCAATTACATACGTGCGTTCATGTACGTTTGTAATTTATAAAGATGGCATTATCAATTCCGATGTTTATGATTGACATATTCAAAACTTTGTTCCGAATAGTGAAGCTCTTTCTCTATGATTGTTTTTAGTTGTCTTAATATAAAAAAATCAAGAAGAATCGAGTATAAGGCTCAACATTTGAGAAGTGCAATAAGAGAAGGAGTTCTCTGAAGTTAAGAGGAGTAACTTAAAATTAAAGTTAAAAATTGAGCGTGTAAGAATTCTTTGCATCGGTAGTCTTTTGGCGGACTGGATACGTAGATGCGATATAAATACTGTTTTTACTTGCGATTGAGGTAACTATAAGTGACCCCTTTACTTATTCAAAAGCCTTGTTCACAAAAAATTGCCAAAAGCCTGGAACAACCGCTAGGTTAAGCTGAAGGTTGACAGAAAGTTTTAAGCTTCCTGTTCCAGTTACCGTGAGAATATGGGAATGACATGTCCTCTCTATATTCAAATACAACGTAGTTTTGCTAAATTAAAAAAAATAATGTATGTGGTCCTCATTACAATTAAAAATGTATCATTTTAGTACTTTAACGTTGAAACATTTTTGAAATCGGTACAGTGGTTCCTTTGTTCCCGTTCCCGTTCCGGTGGGAATGTTGGAATGAATAGCATTTCATCGTCAGGTGAAAGAATTTTGAAACTGACTGCAGTTTCAAAGTTCCCTTGGATGTTCCCATTCCCGTTCATGTAGGAATATGAGGATTAAATATACACTGTAAAAAAAAACTCCGCATCTCAAACTATCTGATTTCTTTTTTAATGGATAGAGTGATCCAAGAGAAATGTTTATATGTACATATATGTATATATCATCCCCATACTACCATGGGAACGGGAATATACACTGGAACATACACGGGGACATACACCGAAACTTATAAACTGTTTGATCGACTTCAGAATTCTTTCACCTTTAGAATGCTATTAAGCGGCAACGTAAACGAGAGCTTAGTGTTTGTATAGAAAAAAAACTCCAAAACTACTGAACCGATTTGAATGAAATTGGAAACAAAAATGGTTTGAACCTGAGAAATGACTAAGGCTTTATTTCCCTTCCGTATTATTTGGGGAACGGAAATGGGAACGGGAAGATAGCCTCGAAATCGGAAAATACTAGCCCGATTCCGAAAATTTTTTCACCGTTACAATTTGTTGATAGTTGTGATACTGAGATGTAAGAAGAGTATCCGAGCAAAGAATTCAGCATAATATCCACAAGAATGTTACATTTTAAAAATTTTAATAAGAAAAGTTTTTGGAAAACTGTCTACGTAGTTTAATGGCCACTTTCAATGAGTTTTCTTTTTCAAAAAGTTAAAAATTAATAAACAGCTTCAATTTGCAACACAGCTTCCAGAAAAGCAAAGTTGGAATATTTTTCATCAAAAAAATGCAAAATGAAAACGTTTTGAAAGTTGTCAATGAGCTTCTTTAAATAGCTACGTGTCGCTGTGGATGAGTCCCAATAGGAAAATATCGACGAATTGGTCGATTTATTGAAAATTCGTCCGAATAAATCGATTGTTATCTTGTTCCCAATATCCCGAACTCGAAAAATAAAATGGATATTGAATGTATCTTTCTGCTATCGAAACAGTTTTTATACCAAAATTCGATCGAAAATTTTACCTCAATTGTTATTTCAGTAATCGTAAAAGTTAAAAATAAGCCACATCCTGAAGCATCAGTTTTACTCATTCCATCACTAGCTAAAGAGAAAACTTCAATTTGGTTTTGACGGCTAATGTCAACGGCAAAGTTAAAAGTTAGGCTACTTTTTTTTTTACGTTACATCCGTTGCATCCAATGCTTATGGGTCACCCTTCATAAGAACGTGTGTATTTGATCGAGCTGTCCGTTGAATCCAGCAGCGAACGGACGCAATGGATTCTATAGGCCTTAAAGCCAAAACACACGCCTCGCTTCGACATCACGTGGACCTCACGTTACATGAGAAACAATCAAAGCACCCTTCTGGCATTCATTCATCTAAACTTGTGCGAAATTAAGAAAATATATCGATTGAAATATCGAACGACCATCGTCGTTATCAGTAACTATCGATAGCAAAACTCGATTTTTAAATAGTTCTTTCTTTGTATTGAGTACATTGAAAACTATATTGATTGCAATTTTGCTAATTACTTCTGATAAAGAGATGAATGAGGAAATGTGTAATGTAATCAAATCAGCTTAGTATTATGGGCGCAATTGCATTTCCATACTGTGTTATCGTATGCAATCTAGTTTTCGATAACATTGCTGTTTAAAATGAAATACCTTATCGATTTTACAACATACCGAAGCGGATTTCATTCAAATTCATTCCAGTTGATAAAATTTTTGACTTTTCACTAACAGAAATGAAATATTCATGGAGCAACATTTTATTGATTACTTAGTCACCGAATTCTATAACTGACTTTATATTCACACAAATATCGTAGTTGTTATGTTATCGCAATAAAGGATATGAAATTGGTCGATTTTTGAAAGCATCTTTACAAAAATAAAATAATTTAAATGCTTCAACATGACCCATATTGTACCAATTGTCAAAAATCATGTTAAAATAATGTTTATTAAAGAGAATCAAAAATATTTACATATTTCCTATTTTAATCGAAAAATTCTGCTTAAGCACACTTCATTCACTAATTTGATGAATAATTTGATTGATTTGGTAGTACATCAAAAATTCATCGAAATCTGCGACAAGAAAAATATTACATAAAGTATAAGTCGATTTTTTAAACATACTTGCAAATTTATAGCAGTTCAATGCTTCAACAAGTAAGTGTTCGGTTTAAAAAGAAATGGCTTTTGCATATTGACGGATATGTCGTACTTTTTTGGGTAACTTTAATGTTTTCTTTAACCGCCTCACAGATTTTCGTGTGACTCCGGAACATTTTCAATTGGGTTCACATTGTTTGGCTTTTGTTGCACGGTTTGAAATGAGTTGTATAGGATAAGATTTATTTTTCGAAACGTCTTCAACTACAACTTTGACTACCTTGGAACAATATCTGACAACTATGAAAACAAGACAAATGGTAATCGATTGGAAACTAGTTTTCAGGTAAAATAATATGAAACAGACTAAAGGCGTATCTCGGCACACCTTGAAATTTCTTTTTTAAAGGAGGTTGCTCAAATTATAAAATTATATATTTGATCTTCGCTGCAATTTTTCCTTTCGATCTAAGAACTTTAAGTGAACCAGCCATGCTACCAGGGCTTTTTCCCGAATTTTTAACTGTTGTTTCAATATGGTTCAATAAGTTTACTGAATTCATTCAAAAATAAGTCAAATTCCTTTTGTGGTCGCTGCATTTAGCTTAATAAACTAATAAGCTCTGTTTTGTAAGAAAGTACAATATATATAAAGTAGAATATAAGATTTTATCTTATTTATCCGTGAGTACCAAACACTCAACAAAATGTTTAAATTTCGAATACTTGGCAATACCACGAGTAATAAAAATATTGTTTCTTCATTTCAATGCGATTGCGAAAGCGAGCGAATAGTTTCAAGAACTTTAGTGTACTGTTTCCCCTCGTGCGCTCGTCAAAGTTTTTGATTTTTAAAATAAGTGGCAAGAACGAGCCAACACGAAGTTGACAGTAAGTAAAATTAATTCAAATACAATTAGTATCACACTTCACAAATTGCTTTTGATTTTTCTCATAAACACAGATACACTGTTCAAATAATAGGTCATTAGGATGGCTCTTAAAAACTATAAAATATCGGAAAGGTAATAAAAGTTTGACCATTGGAACAATAACAAACGTTCCACCATTTAGTTGAGAGGCTATGACTGTGTTACCATAATAATGAACATGTATAAACTGTTTAGCCAACTAAAGCGAATAAGAGTAATGTAAATAAGGTTAAACAGAACAAAATGTTGAATGACAAACAATTCGTTTAGCGGGTTACACAAAATAACGATTACCATTACATGTATATACATTTATATGAAAAATTGGAATTAAAAATTTATATCAATATTGATCAAGCTTTCTTATTTAGACACACAGACTCGCATACTCATGATAGTTACCGAAATTTGGTTGTCACTGCTCCGGTCATCGTCATCGCTGCAACTCAATGATAAATGATCATCTTGGAAAATAGGACTTGTCGTTCGTTGTGGCCTTGGCATAATGGGCGTTAATGCAGGTGATGGCATTGGTGTTGGCATTTCACGGATAGGCGATAGGCACTTGTTGATTCCATTGCTGGGGATCTCGAGTAGAATTGTCGGTGGGTGTAGAAGATTTGAGTTAGTCACATTGCTCTTGTGGGCGCTCAAAGCATCAAGGACAGGCACTTCGATAGTTGTTTGACGATAGAAAACTGGTGAATCAGGAGCACCACTGGAGAAACTAACAGGTGTATGCATTGAGGATGTTGTTGATGAGTCATCATCACCTGGCACATCATCCTGAGGACTAGACGCAGTCGGTGTAGTTGATGGTGACATAAACATTGATGAATTAGATGGTATTGTTGCGGTGTTTGAGGCAGTTGTCGTTGTTGAGGCAAAGTTTCGAAACATTGCCAGTATCGAATCGGCACTGGATACTTTCGGACGCGGTCGATTTCGATTGTTTTGTAGCTGCTGACTCACATTGCGCATACCGAAATCGGTTAGTGCCAAATCGGAACTGGACATTGAATCGCTGCCCTGGTTTGATGAGGTGCTGTGCGGTGAGCGTATGTCATTTGTGCATGGTGATGGGGGCATAGAGCTTGCTCGGAATTGGATCTCAGTCGGTAGGCTTAGGGCACTCGAATTTCGTGTAAACTTTATAAGGATTCGGATTGTTTTTTTGTTGGATGACATAGACGGAAGACAAATAGAGGCAGAGGTGCAGCAAATATGAAAGAAACAAATTGAAAGTTTTTGTTTTTGATAATGCGTAGGTATAGACAACACACAAAAAATTGCAAAAAAGAGCTGAAATACTTTAATTGATGAAAACAATAAAATAAAACAAATAAAAATAAGACAATAGGAAATCTCTCCACATAATTTAAGAGAACTGAGGAAGAATAGAATGTATTGGAACACGAGTCACACAAAGACTTTTCGATGAACTTGAACTTTGGTAGTTAGTTTTGATAACGTCATTACTTATACTTGGCGGTTAAATGAAGAAACTTCCATTAAAGAAATTCTTCAACTTATTCTTAAAAGGAGTGACAATCAGGATTTGAACATCAAACGGCTAAGTGAAGAAGTCGCTCTTAAAAAACAATGATGGAAAGAACACTAAAAATTGGAACATGGAATGCAAACGGTCTTTTAAACCATTTCTCAAGTGGACTGGTTCTTGGTTCTTGATGATTTAATATCAAACTATAAGTGCTGCCACGCTCCTCATTAAGCTGATAAGGCTAGAGGTAGATCGGCAATCCTGATAAAAAGAGCTTAAAACACCATGAAGAAGCTATGTTTACAAACGTGAATATGCAATTAACAATAATTAGTATTGGTATGAAAAAGAAAGACTTCAAGTTGGCATCAATATACTGCCCGCCAAGGCGTTTCCCGATTGAAGATGAGTATACAGAACTGCTAAATCTACTAAGACATAACTTCCTTGTTGGCGGTGACTTCAATGCTAAGCACGCCCATTGGGGATCCAGACTTGTAACAACAAAAGGCAGAAGGGTTTACAAAGCATGCCTCAAGTACAATTGCGAGTTTTATTCTTCCAGATCACCAACTTATTGGCCATCGGATACTAGTAAAATACCAGACCTTGTTGACATAGTTAAAGGCATCAAAAGAAACCATATAAGAGTTGAAGGTAATTATGACTCATCATCAGATCATACATCATTATCTTATAATGAATTAGAGATAATGGAAAAAAATTATCCTAAGCTTTTAAATAATAAAACAAACTGGTATGAATTCAGAGAAAAACTTGAAAGCTATATAAATCTCAGATCCCCTATGGAAACAAAAGAGCTAACCGACCTTGAAGTAGAACAATTCATTGCCAATGTTCAACAAGCTGCAGAAGAAAGTACACCAACTTACTCGAGTAGGAAGCAAACTGAAACAAAATACCTTGTCGAGATGAGGGTTGATATTGGAGAAAAGAAGAGCTCGAAGAAAATGACAAAATACTAGATTTCCAGATGACAAAACAGCGTTTAACCGACTAAGCAACGAACTCAAAACCAAATCTACGAATTCAAAAATGATTCATTGAGTAGATTCCTGAAAAATTTAACGACTGATGCTTCAACCGATTATTCGCTAAACTGTTTGTATTCGACAAGGTATGGCATGAGGGGCTAGAGTACAGACTGTAAAGGGACCTACCCAAGCAGTACTACGAAATACTAAAATCTTATATCTCAAACCGGCTCTTCAGAGTCCGGTATGATCAAGAATATTCAAAGCTAAGTAAAATACAAGCCGGTGTTCCACAAGGAAGCGTCCTAGGACCTACCCTGTATTTGCTATATACAAGGGATATTCCAGTGGATAACAACACCATTTTGGCTACTTTTGCAGATGATACTGCAATTTCGGCACCCGATAAGTGCGTCGTCAAGGTTGCTGAGAAATTGCGAAATGCCGTCGACACAATTAGTGATTCGACCAAAAAATGATGTATCAAGCTCAATGAAGATAAATCTGCACTTTACAAATAAAAAGTTAAAATATTCATCAACAATCAAGCTGTACCTTACGCCAATACGGCCAAATACCTTGAGATGAATATGGATGCAAAACTAAAATGGAAAGAGCATACCAAAAAGAAAAGGGAAGAGCTCAACTTGAAGTATAGAAAAATGTACTGGTTACTCGGTAGAAATTCGGACTTATCTGTCGAAAAAAAAATAATGCTTTATAAACAAGTACTTAGACCTGTTTGGACCTATGGGATCCAATTATGGGGCTGTACAAAGAAAACAAATACTGAAATCATCCAAAAGTTGCAAAACAAAGTCTTTCGTGGAATAGTAAATGCACCATGGTATCTAAGAAATAGCGATTTACATCGTGACCTACAAATAGAAACGGTTACAGAAGTTGTAAGAAAACATGCTGTATCACACAATCATCGACTGCATAGTCATATCAACTCTGAAATGGAGTCCGTATTAAATACGAGAGGCAATGTTCGGAGATTAAGAAGAAACGAGCTAATAGTCTAAAAGCCAAGAGTTTAAGCTTCCCTTAAAGCGATTATATTATTGAAAAAGCAAAATCTGTTGTCGATCGCTCATAGATTGGTTCTGATTACGAGGAGTTTTTAGTGAGGTAAGAATTCCACACTACTTGGTGAAGAATTCCGCCAAGTGTATTTTGAAGATTTCCTCCTGACAAAACAAAAAAAAAAAAACTTTAACTTGGCCATTAGCAAAAAAAAGTTATCTTAAATTTTGTGAAAGTTTGGCTTAAATAGCTTTCAGCTTTCAATTTTTCCCTGTGATGTTTAAATCGATTGCCCTCGCGAGGAATTGGCAATCCTTTTAAAAAAGGTCCACTCACTTTGCTGTTAAGAATTGAAGAAAGTTTAAGGTTCGTCCGTTTCTCACAAGTTATGGTGGAGAGAAATTAGTTTTATATTCCCGCTAATGTACTTAACTTAACATTTATGTCCTACCTTGACGAAGTTTACATTCACACGATTGTCAATGTACCTGATTTCGTTGCTTTTATTTTGAGTTAAACTTCATCATTTTCGGTAAACTTCCATGTTCTTTTGTCTATTATCATTAACATTAATATTTACACTAACATTAACATCAAAATTAACATTAACACTAAAATTCACTTTGAGCATTGTGGCTTGGTAGGCATCGATCTTTAAGTGATCCTTAATTTTTGCCGTTGAAAAAGCCATTCAAACAATTTTTTAAATTCGAATTTAGAAAAAGTTAGTCTGTCGCCACCCCCACCGCCACCTTAAAAGCTGTAGGTAGCATCGTATCAAAGACGCCCATAACTCACAGGCGAATCAGAAAACTAGCAAACCCTTCAAAATTATAATACTGGAAATGTCTTAATTGATAATTGAAGTAAAAGCGTGAAGTTAAGTAAAGACAGATAGAGAAGATTAAGACTTAATATGGTATGTGACTGTAGGATAAATTACACAAGATTACTTTTATCGTTGTAGTTATCACAAGGAAACTAATGTTGAAAATAAGAGAGTCAACTTTATTTTGAAAACCACATGGTTGTGTACAAAGGTACACTTTTGAAATACTTACGTGTCCAACATCCATTTCTGATCCCGAACTCATTTCAGCTGAGACTTTGTTGAGTAACCTTGCGAATGTAACTTTCTTCTCCAACTTAGGGTCACTGATGGCACTAGTTACAGCCACTGCAGCCGATGAAGAAGCCGCAGACCCTGAGTTTTCTGAAAATGTAGTCTCTTTGTCTCCACTCTCTGAATCTAGTGTACTGGCAGCACGCAAACGATTTTCTGACATTTGAATAAGTTCACCTAAGCTAACTTTAGGTTTGGGAGGATTCGCTGCCGGTGAAACTAGTTGTTGCAAAATTTGTTTCTTCTCGGCGGCATTTTTCTTCACCGGTGTTGAATTGTTGCGTTTCTTTCGTGGTGATGGTGAGCCTGGTGACACGAGAAATCAATGAAAAAGAAAAAAAAATCGAACTTTACATGAACTTGCTTGCCATAATCGCAATTCCAAATATTTAACATTAAACTAAACTATAAAAACGACTAATAGAAAAGCGATTTGTGATATAATTTTTTTTTTTTTAATATTTGAGGAAAATAATTATCTTTTGTTTTTTCATAAAATACTAAGAAACAATTGTGAACTACAAAGAGAAAATAACACTACCAATGTGCAATTTAAAAATATGTCAAGAATTTAAATGAGAATGCTAAAAAATATAATTTTATATTGTTGCAAAAAAAAAGAAGAAGATTCACTACAAAAGAAACAAAAAAGGAAAATGTTATTTATTTGAAAACACAACAAATATTTACGATAAAAAACATTTATATAAAAACATTTATAGTGAAATTGCCCACCAGCAGCCACAAAGAAATTTTTTGTTTTCTCATAACCTTAAAAATTGGTAACGTAAAAAATTAGTACACGTGAATTATAAATTTTCTTAAAAAAATTTTCTTTTCTTTTTTCATTAATTGGAAGGAATCGTGGAAAATATTGTGACTCATAAAATTGTTTACTTGGAATTGGTGCAAACATTGACATAGTGCTCTATTTTTGTTTATGCTCACAATAAAAGGGAAGAGGATTTACACACACATAAATAATTGCAGAAGATGTGCATTTGCTTTAATGTAGGTTTTATTTGATTTCTTATTTAAATGAGGATTGATTTAGATTTTATTACGGTTACCATCCCTTGACAACATGTAAACGATGAAATCCTACTTATTACGACACTGATCCTAGCCATATTTTCTTAACACAGATACGAGTGTTTTATTGTGTGTTTTAGATGAAAAACATAAAGTTGGAAAGTTTATTAGAATTAAGACGTTTTGAAATTTAATATCTCTTCTCATTACGCTTGTAATTATTTTTTTTTTTTTTCAAACGAAATGCATTATAATAAGCAAAAAGAATTTTCTTTCATGTCTTTGCAATGTTGATACGCGAAGCAGGCCGAGTAAATACCCCTTCTGCGCCTTTGAGCCCAATTTTAAGTGTTTGAAGAAATATATCAAAAGTTATTCGGTTATTCACAACCGAAGAATGTTTGTTAAATTTCGAAATGTAAATTCTCGCTAATGACGTCCAAATTCACCACCAAAACAAAAAAAGAATAATGATTTTGAAGTTTAACTAGGGCGAAAAAATTATTCGCTCATGTGTGGATTGTATGTGGAACTATATATGACAATTCGAACCCACCATATTTTTTATTCGTGACGAGTGAATTTTTGAGTTGTTCAATTTGAGGTACAGAAATTAAAGTTTATATCAAATTTTTATTTTATATCAAAGTCAGTACAACCTATATTTTCATCGTTATTTTGAAAACCTCGTGAAGAATTTAAGCTTGTAAGGTGCTCTTCTTTATTAATTCGGTCATGTGAATAGACCATTAAGGACTATTAACATTAGTTTTAGTGTCTAAATCAAAAATTTAATTTCGAGAAAAATGTGTTAAAGAAATTTTCAAATTTTTGGTGGAAAAATGGAAAATTATTTCGATAATGTGAATGGTTTTAATTCTTTGACGCCTTAACTACGAGACGGAGAAGCCAAAGCTGTTTAAAACTCGGTTAAATCACATGACAAAGAGGGATGAAGATTTCCGGTCGAAGTATCGAAAATTGTTGACTATATCTCGGGCTTACCTAAGCGTTGATAAAAGAGGAGAATATATCCCAATTGATTTACAAGTTATGGCAGCATTATGATATTAGCGAATGGCGACAGAATGAAGTATACTTATCTATAGCATATGAACTACACCTGATCTAAACCTTCGCTTTTTTAAAGATGCAAGGCGATAGAGCAGATACCCATTCTTTCTCAGATATGCAAACGAGAACGGCAAAAGCGTTTGCATCCAAAAGGCCTGTTTATGTCAACAACTGTATCTGCACAGATACAAAACATAAAAATGTTTTTTGTCAACCGTGGATTTCCACAAGTCATTGGCGCAATTAACTGCACCCATATTCTAATCCAAAAATTCAGTAGACCTTCAGGACGATTCTACGTAAACAGAAAGGGATACTACTCACTTATATAATCAAGTAGTTTGCAATACAATTCATCTCTGAAAATTGTTGTATTATCTATTTTAAGGACCAACTTTCCTCCACAGGGAAGTATAAAATTTCCGCCAACCATATCAAAAAATAAATAAAATTAGCTGGCGTTTGCTTACGTTTATAGTAACCAGAACTTTAGATTTGTCATTTTTCTAATAAAAAATTTGACATAAGCAGGGTGTAAATAATCCGGTCGATGTGGGGTAAGGATAGTGTAAGTGCAACAACTCGTTCCAACTAATCAGAGGTTGAAACGAGTATTAGTGGGATCTAATAAACAAGGCTGTTGTTGTTTATCCAACGGCCTTGAAAATCAACTTTAGAAGATGGAATCACACTTATGAGAGGACAAACGGCGGGCTTTAATTGCGTTTAAGGCCATACACAAACCAACATGGCCTGTGATTGCGATTCGATTGCTGTCAAAAACAAATAAATGTGTAACCTTATGGAGTAGCGGTCTGTGGAACATACAAAAAAGAATACAGTCCACAGAATGCAATTGCAAGCCTTGCGTCGAAAATCAGAGTGATTGTGGCTTAAATGTTGGTACAATTTGCTGCTTAAGATCAAAAAGTAGCGTTTTCTGTGAATCTTCCACAAGGGTGGGGTCGGATTGGCTTGCAGCAGGATGTTAGAGAATTTATAAAACTTCATTCAAACGTCAAAGTAAGAGTTAAAAAAAAAAAAATTAAACTCAATTACAGATGTATGTATAGCATAATGGATAAAATGAGATAAAATCTGTCGAGCTGTCGAACTGTAGAGTACTAGTGTAGAACTGTAGGTCTACAATTAGTGAACAGATTTTGATCGGAATGACCAATGATAGATAATGTGAACCCACGAACGAAAAATTGTCCGAGTAGTTAAATGATTTTCAAATTTTGAACTTGGACAGAAAAATTTGACAGTGTAAGCCAGAGTCTGTTCAACGATAGTCAGAAAACTTATAAGGCAGAAGAAAGACAATAGGCGTTTTTCTTTTTTAGTTCCGAACAGAGAAGTAAAACGTCAAAAACGTAAGAGTATTTCATTTTCAGTTCAGCGACATCTGAACGCTCAAAATGCTTTTCTTTTTTCTTCAGAACACTACGCGAGCGCGCTCTACGTGCTCGAAATAATATGACGGGGCATCTAGAGCAAGAGTCTGAGCGCAGCCAACTTCACATAGCTTAGTTCAGAACACGTTCACGCTGTTCGTACTCAGTTCAGTTCAGGGTTCGGAACTAAAAAAGAAAAACGCCTAATGAAAACTAAAGAACTCCTGAAAGTTTATATAATTAATCGTCAGTTACAAATACAGGACCTCTGTAGTATCTTTAACATGCTTTGCAGACATGGCAACAAATGTTAAATATTTGCCAATGTAAAATATTTAAAACCTTTTCCATTTCTACAAAATTTTGGTACTATTTTATCTTATTTTTTGAATAAAAAATATTTTTATTCATTTCATCCCTATTATCCCACGGGAACCTTAAAGTTACTTGACAGATTTCAAAACTTGTTTCAACTCTAGTATGTAACATTATCCCTCAGTGACATAGATTTATATCTCATTCACACATTTCCACTGGAACGGAAGATTCCAACAGGAATGGGTTGGGAAAGGAAACTTAGCAACTACTGGACAGATTTCAATTCTTTCAGCATTAGGATGCCACATAGTCAGAAACACAGTAAGAAAGATTATATTTCATCCCCAAATTCCCACGGAAGAGGAAAAACAAGAACGGGAACCTTAAAACTACAGACCCGAACAAAGCCGGTAGTATTTTCTAAATTATAATATTTCATTTAATCATTACTAATTTTAAAAATATATAAAATTTGTTAGATCTTGAAATAATTAAGCGAAAGTTTGTGCCAGAACTGTACTTGTCACCTAAGCAAGTAAGTGTTTTGAAAATTCTTTTTTAAGTCAATTCACACAGCGAGAAGTTAAATTTGATCCCACCTCAAACCAACCGTCAAAAATATATCGTGATTGAAATTTCAACCAAAACTTTAACGCAATTCGCATAGGGTCTAAGCTCTCTTTTGATTCACGTATCAACATATACATAGATGTTATTCATAAAGTTTCAGGCACTGGGCGAATAAAATAGTTAACCCATAAAGCAAAGCAGTTGATTACAAGCTGTGCCAAAAAAGTTTTCGTTAGTATTTAGATAAAAGTTTTTGTATGATTGTGGCAGCGTTTGCTAAATAAGAAATAATAACTGAGTCGTCGCGTCGCCATATAGACAGCTTAAAAGCATTTGCAAACGGCACATTTAACGCGGTAAAGGGTGTTTTTAAGGCGTGTGGTTTTTAATAAATAGATATGTGTAAATTGATGCCATCGCCAAGAATATAAAAATGATTTTTAGCAAGTGGGTGCCGCGGCTGTCTCGAATAAATCTCATCCGATAGTCCCAACTTTCAACCACTTTTTGAGGCATTTGGGGGCGTATATCAGCAAAACCGTCTCAAATATTTTTTTCCAGGTCGTCAATCGTTTCGGAACTGATAAGTAATTTCACTTAACTCGACAAAAGTAGTCCAGGGGTTTTGAATCGGCCGGTAATTTACAAATTTTAAAAAAGAAAATATGTAAAAATCGACGTCAAAACGATTTAATTTCGAAAAAATTTACTAAATGTACGCAATGCGTAGTTGTCATGCGGCTTTAATTCCTCCTATTTGAAATGGTAAAACAAACTTAGCATACATCAAGTGACAGCAGTAAAAAAGGCCAACTCCGAAAAAAGTATTGCCAGACTGAAACCACACGTCTAAAAAACGCCTTTTTTATATTATTTTATTTTATATATAAAAAAATCAAATCAAAACTATGGGTTTTATAATTTTTGTAAGAAAAAGAAGATTTAGGCTGTATTTGGTGGCTATTTTTAAACTTGGGACACACTTAAAGCTAAAAATCATTCCCGAAAGATAAATGAATAGGGTGGAACACCAATTTTTCTTTTTTCTTTTCTGTAGATCAATTTTATTACACATTTTTCAGGGCTTACCAAATATTGGCTTCCTTGACTTGTGACACATTTTTTCTGACAGAACTTATATGTATTGAAGAATTTATTGAAGATATGCGGAATTCAAACGTCTTAATATTGTTGTAAGAAAACTCTAAACTTCTTCACAACAATAAGTATTTATATTTATTTAAAATAATTTGATCATATTAAAGTAACAAATTTTGGTAGTCTATTGTTTTTAATAATAAATTTAATGAATACAATTGTTTTTTGTATAGAAAAGTGATAGCCAATAGATAAATTAAATGTTTAAAGAGAAAAGGAATGACATTGGTTGAGCTTGCTTTAAAAGCCAGAAATCAAATCGTATTATTCGATCCACATAAAGTGAATGTTCTTTCCCTAAGGTATCCATTGAAAGATTAGTTGGTTCTTAATGCCATTGAGGCTTTGTAAGACGTGAAGTATTTCAAAAAATATTACAAGTCCTTGAAATATGAAACCGTTCTGAGTTATTTAGCAAGAGATGACATAAAATTATTGCTTTTCTGTTAAATACAGGGTGAGTCTGAGAGCAATTTACAAAATCGAGATTAATTTTGCTTCTTGCACAGCAAATGTAGTAGGAATGACGGGAGTCGGAGAGCACAAAGCGCTCGACTGCTAGGCTGATTGAAGACCTAAGTAGATGGAGTAACCGGAAACATTTTGAAGTGAACTACTACGTCACACTGTTTTGGAATTTCAACGCCTTTCTGCATAAGATACAGAGATTCGTTGAAAGACGACGTTTACTGTTCGAATGTTCGAGTGCAAAAGATGTGTATCGTTTCATCAGCAAACAAACAGAAGTATCGGAGAACTCAGCCCAAATAATATCATACAGAAGATCCTGTAAGAGGAAGAGAGTTGGAGGCGAATGAGTACGTATCTGACGCAGTATCTGAAAACAGAGAAAAAAGAAGAGGTTGTTGAGGAATTAGAACCCGCAACCTATACACGGATCCCCCTCGAAGAAATGTGCAATTGGTCCCGAGCGGGAGATCAGCGAAACTCTATTGGAGTCTTAGTACACCATGGAGAGTCCTGATATTTCGTTAAGTTGCGAAAAGTATCTCTCCAAAAGTAAAAACAAGTATTCCTTCAGTGAGCTTGGTGTGTAAATACAATGGCGAACAGCCATTGTCAGCACGTGTTGAATAATCGTATTTAATTTCGCAGGTTCTTAACGCGCACCTACTATTGAACTATCACCTGTTAGTCCTTACGCTTTTTTTTTTGTACTCTATCAAGTAGGCCCAGGTAGACTAACCTTGAGCTATAGGTGAGACGATTGAATAAGACGATAGTATGAAGCAGCGTTATGACGACATCATTGACGTTGGATGATCAAGCAATATTGTCTTAAAATATAGACGAACGGTTTCGTTTTAAACGAACCAACACGAGCCACACGATTAGTTTTTCACCTCAAATAACTCAAAAAGGACACGTTAAGAAAACGAAAAAGAACTTGACAAAGTTTGTTTAAACTTCAAATGCAAGCTCGTGTTGGATTCATATAAACACGTTCGCTATAAATTTTGTTTAAAAGGAAAATTATGGACAACTTTTTTCCGTGAAATTGATTAAGGTTGGCAGTATTAACTCTGTTGAGAAAAAATTAAAAAATACTTCTTATAAAGTGTTCTTACTGAAGTAGTATAGACAAGAATCGATAACCCACTAGCTTTTGTTCTAGTTTATTTCTGAGTCAACGAAAAGCTTAGATCTTCCAGATAACATATACATATTTGCACATTATCTTAGAAATGATCGTACGAGTAAGTTGTAGTAATCGTACTGCAAGGATATGGTGTGATGGGTAGCATGTCCACCTTTTAACCCAGATGTTCGTGGTTCGAATCCCAACAGAGGCAAAAATGTTTTTCTACGTGTGTCGCCTTTCGCGAGAAAGCAAAACGGGTTATTATGACTCAGAAAAAAATTGATGACTGCTGATAACTCTGCATAACAATTAATAAAATAAATAGGGTGGCGCAACAGAGCGAGGAGCACCAGGTCTGGTCCGCATTTCTCACAACCATACTTCGTGAAGGAACCTAAAGTTTTTTACCAATTCCGAACGGCTAATCGATAAAGTGCTTTTCATGACATAATGAATTTACCAAGGAAGGACTTGTCTATACCTTGTGAAAGACAATACCCGTGGAATATCACTTTTGGCTCCCATTGGGACTCGAACCAAGAACTTCCAGTGTAACAGGCAATCATACTAGCCAACACGCCGCGCCGCGGGTACCACACAGTAGAAACTTTATGGAATGTTACAGCAAGTTCGAAGGATCAAAAATAAGGAGTAGCTGCAATGTCATGTTTATTCCTGGAAGCGCAAAGAGTTATCGAATTTCTTAAACTTTCATGCTCATGGTATACCTTCAATTCAACATCGTCACCTCTAGACAATAGACGGTTGTGAGTCCCATTAAAAACTTCCGCCTCCCTCTAGGCTCACCCTGGATTTTTAAATGAAGTAATGGATGAGTGATTTTTGTTTGAAAAGAAGATTCGAATGAAATCCCATAAGAACAACAACTGTTCATTGTCATCCGTGAACATAAAAGTAAATCAAAAAAACACAAACCTAAAAATTGCAATTTTTTTTTGACGCAAATTTTGCATTTGTTTTCGAATAAAATTTGACTACATACTTGAAAAATCTGCAAGCTTTTATACATTAAGTTTGAATGATTTACGACAAGCCTCAAAGCAAAGCCAAAACCAAATATTAAAACAACAGGAAAAGCTCAGTGAAAGTATCTACGCTACGACTAGGGTAGAGAACAATAATTTGATTTTTTTTTTTGGTTAAATGTAGATACTTATTGGCGATAGGTCCGAGATAGCCGTTGCAAGTTTTTCTATTGGATGAATTTTTTGAAGAATTTATTGTTTTTTTTTTTATATTTACACTTTAGTAGATGTATCTACAGATAGTTATTGAGGGGAAAAAATAAAAAAAAAGTAAAACGAAAAATTATGTAACTACATATGTTTTTTTTAGCATTTTTGTAATAAAACCAATTTAAAACAAATTGAAAAGAGTGTGAGAGAAGTTTGTGTGTGAGGAAGGAGCCTTTGCCAAGCAACAAACTACATGTGCTGACCACCGAAACAAAAATTTTAGCAAACAAATTAGAGAAATTTTTATAATAAACCGCACAGTGTAAGAGGGGGTTTTGTTTGGTAGTTTTGGTAGTTGAGGGAGGGACTGATTGCATAAGTTTAATTTTTTAAATTATCTACAAAAGTTGTCTGTATGTATTTATATATATATCGAGAAAAAAAGAGGATCAAGGAAATGCCACAACGTATAGCAAAGGGAGAGAGAGAGAGATAGTGAAATACACACTTAGAGATGTAGAGAATAAGAGAGAGAGAGACAGAAAGATATAAAGTAAGGGAGATGTACGAGTAAGTATATTTTTTTTTGTATTCCAATTGCAAACAAAATAGTTTTTCAAAATTCAAAATTAAAAAAATGTTCACTTGTGTGGTATTTTTTTTTTTTGCATTTTTGAAATTCAATTTAGCCTATCTTACGTCGGGGAGGCGGTCGTAATAAATCATCAAGCGAAAAAGTACGGGCTGTCGCCCCTCCGGTGGGATTGGGGCTGCTGAGGCTCAAAAGAGACGGTTTTCTTATACCCAATCTGTTGAATATGGACCGTGGCGCCCCCGGTGCCGTATTTGTTGTTGTCTGGGGTATGGCTGTAGTAAATTGCAATTGCTCTCGAAGTGATGTGTGATGGTGATGTCCATGTACTGAACCAGGTGCTAGAGTTTTAATAGGTAATAAGTTGTTACAAGAAGAAGAAAAGTAGATGAATAATTTTTGTTTTCGGTTGGCGAGATTGAAAAAAAAGAAAGAAAAAAGAGAGAAAAAGGGAGAAATAGAAAAAAAGAAGAAGAAAATTAGCCGTTACAAGAGAGAAAAAAGGGTTTTCAAGAAGAATATTTAAAACAAAAACAAAAATGTTTCTGACAGGTGTGTGTTGAGAAAATTCATTAAAATTAGTAGTAAGAAAGAAAGAGAAAGTAAATTGAATAAAATTGAGAAAGATATAGAAGTTTATTATGATCAGCATACGTCTATTACGGTCGGCTTCTTCAGCGAGGAGCTTTTCAATCTTTTCTGGGAAGTGACGCTTGGCACACCATACCAGGCCGATGGCAAGAAGCACGACAAATACTGTGATGAGTCCCAGCCAGAAGGGTTCTTGGAGCATTCGCTCCGAGAGCGGTTTGTACGGAATGTGCAACATGCGACGTTCACAACGATGACCTTCCCACCACGCATGGCAACTATAATGGCATTTTCATTTCAATTACATTTCGATATTCCTCTCAAAAGAGCAACTGTTGCAAAAGCGACTTACCGGCAAAAGTATCCACCATTCTTCTCAAAGCAAGTTCCACGTCCTTCGCAGGGATTATCTGCACAGGGTCGTATTTTATGTTCGCAGGTGTTTCCTTGATAGCCCATTTGACAATGACACTGTAAAAACATACTTTTTTTTACTAAAAATGTTGGTGATAGAATTGTACTTTTGAAGAGTACCTTGAAACTATTCGCAGTTAGTTCGCACTTGCCAAAGATACATGGTTCAAGTTCACAGGAATTCAGACCGCAGAATCTACAGGAGAATAATGTTAAATTGAATATGGTTTAGGGTATTTCAGTTCAATGTCAATTTGGCAGTCAGCAAAACCCGAAGTTATTAAGACTTTTAGTACTATAATATCGTTAAATTAAAACTATGTGAATATTTTAGTTACAACACATCGGATGAATTTTTAAGTTGACGGCCTTATATCGTATTTATACTAGTAAAAAACGATTTAGTTTTTAAATAAAAAAAAAAAACACTTTCAGTTAGTTAAAAAGTGTTTTATTGTCGAAAATATTTTATATTTGCACCATATCATAGTATCCAATTTGTTAGTCTGCCCTGATGAGCACGAGTCACTGAATGCATACAAATTTTTTGAACCGACGACCAATGGTTCCTGTGGCGGTAGAGGTTCGTTTTTTGAGTCTTAAAAATATAAAAAGACATTTTATCACAGGCTTCGCCTTTTGCGTGAATTCTAAACGCGAAACTTAACTTAAGGCGAATGTTGCTGGTGTTCTAATCTCCTACATATCTCAAAATTCTGCTTCGTAGTTGAACGCTACGAATACGAATACATCTGAAGAATCTCTTAAAAATTGCTTTTCTTTGCACCAAATTTGCTATTCGTAAAAACACTTATCTGTTCCCACAAATTGTTAAAGCATTCCAATACAATAAACTAAACCAAGCAACGTCGCTCGGATAATTATTTAAATCGATAACACGACCTCTCAACTCGATAATCCATTTCAATTAGGGTTGTGAGCACCTTCCATGCGTGAACTAAGAAGCACTTTTGCGTAAGCTTTTACGTGTGGCAAAATTCGCGAACTTCGATATCAGCAAAACAGACAAGCTATACAGCAATCAAGAGTGCATATTCAACCCTTATCTTTTTCAGCTCCAAAAGGATATAGAGGTTGGGTTTGATAAACTTTCTCCTATGTTCAAGATACGCTGCCAAGAACAAAACCAAAACCTTTAAGAAAACTTAACAGGATCTACATTCTGGAAAGCGGTACAGGGTGACTCAATAACAAATGATTTGCAGAAATGACAGATCCTTATATGCCTAAAGAGATGCAAAGTCGCATGTCATCGTTCTTCACAAAGGCACAGCACCGCATCCATCATTGGTTTTGGAACCATCTGTGAAGGTTAGGTTAGGTAGAATGGGCTGATGGTTGATCTTACCGTCATACTTAGATCAATGTAAATCCATTGTGATAACCTGGAGTATTGTAACGTCCTAGAAACCTATGAGTTTTATGTTTGGTCTTGATGAAGTTTAACAGGCTGCTTCTTGAAGTGTCTGATAATAATTCTTCTAGTTCATTGAAAAAGTAATTACCTAGAATTTTTTTTCCTAAGTGGCAGATTGCTGGGCATTGACAAAGGAAGCTAGTTGTATCTTCATGTTCATCTTCGTCATTGTTTGTGGTAACCTAGTAGGTTGTGTCCAGTTATGATACTGATAAGGATTCGTAATGAAGGCCTATTCAATGATAGTAGCTAGTCAGATCCGTTCTTATCGTATTTCGGCCATAGTTTCCTGGAAGTAACACAGGATTCTAGGTATTCCCATCTTTCATTGGATTTTCGCTTTATTTTGTTACCAATGATCTGTTTAATTTCACAGGGTGGAATCCTGATTGATTGATTAATGAGAGAAGGGTCAAGTGCTGATCCTTTCGTCACTAGTTCGTCCGCTTTTTCGTTTCCCGATATACCACTTTGACAAGGAACCCAGCAGAGTCTAATTTTATGCTGTGTGTTAAGAACCCTTAGCTCTTCACGACAGCAAGAAACAAGCTTTGATTTAACAAGAGTGGCAGAAATCGCTTTAATTGCTGCTTGGCTATCAATGAAAAAAGTGATATCAGCATGTGATAGCGCCATCATGGACACCTGTTTTGCAGCGTTTGTATCTGCCAAAATCTGATCTGGAAGTCTGAATGAACTGGCTAGATATAGGCTATCCCCTGTTCCAACTTCCACTTTTGAACCTTATAGATTGATACAGACGTTTCGTTCAGGTAAGGTGTTTCATTCTCCCAATCCTGTCTATTGGGGAAGCTGGTTGTTTAGGATTTTTTAAAGCCCATAGGTATGGAGATGTAATCCGTACAGATATTGTTATCTGCGTATCGTGATAAAATCTGTGCGTGTCCTGTTTGGCTGGTTTTCCAGACATTACACTGATTTAGTCTAAGTGTACTGTTTGCTGCCGCTTCTTGAACATGGAGATCAAGAGGTGTGAGATTAAGGATTACTTCCACGCTTGTGAAGATTCTATAACATTCCTTTCTTGGCTCAAATTCTAAAGTGGATTAGTCGTGAATGAAAGGAAAGTTGACTATGTATTTTTGACGCATTTGGAGCTTTGGTATCATCGTGTTCTCAAAGCTCCGTTGCGAATTGTGCTGGAAACCACATCTCTATAAACGACAAATCGTCTAAAGAGTACTCCTCATTATGGGTATCAGAGAAGGAATATTCAGCAGTGCGTCCAGAGAAGCAGCCGGAGTCCTGGGAAGGCCCCATTACTGTCGAGACATATTTTTCTTTGAAATTTGGAGAACGAGGCAATAAAGCACCAAATAACTGACGTATAGGAGGTGATAGGTCTTATCATAGCCGTATAGATCCAGAGGACCCTTTTCGGTGACAGCCCCATGTCTCGCCAAAGGCTTCCTTACATTGCCAGAAGACTGACAGTGCCTTAGCAGCTTTCGAATCGACATATTTAGATCAAAAAAGCTGTTATAAAGTTAATTTCAAGAGATGTTTGACCTCGTATGAAAAGGGAATGTTTAAGCCTTTAAGCGTTAGTTCGGTCAAACCAGTCAATTTTTTACGTCTCGCGAAGAAAAATATATCAATTTTAAGAGGATTGAATGAGAAACAGTTCCTAACACACTTGGTATCAATCAAGTTTAGCGTAGCCTGTGTTTTGCAACAAACAGCTTGAAGGTTGGATCCAACCGAGAGCACGGAGACGTCCGTCAGCAAAATATATGATTGGACACGATAGATCCAAAGCCTCTCAAGTAGAGAGTCGATCAGCATGCACCACAGAAAAACACATGGAAACTACGTGGTTTGCAATACAAAATAAAATCTTCTCATCTACTGGCTTTCAACTCAACCTGCTTGAAGCTAACTGCGCTGAACGCACTGTTTGCAAAATTCCAGTGAATTTGACGTTTTAGTGGAAGTATAAGGAGAGGACTAATGGAATCTCTTATAATTCGGTGACGTTCTGGTTGCATTTTGTGCCTATCTCTATTTAACTTTAAAGTCAAAATAATCTACTCATAACTTTTTTTCAAATGGAATCACTACTTGGTTGCCTCAAACTATCCTAGAATGAAACCTAGATTAACTTCAAGTGGAGATATAGCATATGTCTAGTGTTTCTATACAAACCTAGAATCTCAAAGCTCGAATGACTCGATTACAATGTGGTGGGTGTGCCATTACATATAGACATTTCCATTAAAATAACCTTAGTAGACACTTAAATCACTTCACCTTTTTTCGAAAAAAGCAAGGATTAGATTGATTCCTTACATTGAAAGGATTAAAAGGAAAAGAGAAAAGTTAACCCTAGCAAAAGTGAAGCTTCACAATAAGCGACATTTTTTCTAAGATTTTATGTTCAACTTCTGTTTTCGACAAAGTTTCTAGAACTATAATTTCTCCGAACAACAATTAAAAAATATTTTCAATTTTGTTTACGAAAGTTTTTCATGGCCTTCGTTCCATTTTTGTGCAAAAACACAAGAAATGTTTTTCCTAAATTTCCATACATGAATTTGTTTGGCACAGCTTACCTTCCGGTATAGTGTCCTTGGCACTGGCAGTGACTTTTTCTATTTTTGACAACACATTTTCCGTTGAACTGACAAGGATTGGGTTGACATGACTCAACTGACTTTTCACCCGAAGCCAGCTTCAGCTTATAGTTATTGTCTGAAATATAGAAATTTGTTTATTATATTCATCAGACCACATCACATGTCCATAAAATTCTAATATAACAATCATTTCGGGTCAAATACGTATAATCCTTTTGGATCTAGTCCCACACATGTACATATGCAAATAGATGTTCATATACATAAGTATTTAAGCCGAATTTAAATAGAGGCCATGCCATGAGCATCATCACAGAGTATCCTGTGAGACAAAACCTAGTTAACTAGTATAGTTGTGGTATGTTGTGTGGGACAAGGAAACAAAAAGGATTATACCATCATCTGTTAAAAGGGACATAATTAATTCATTACCTTGTTGAATCCTAACGGTTCCATTCAAATTGATATCAGATTTGGCGGTAGTCTTCTGCCTTATGTGCAATGTATTCAGGTATGATGTTATGTAGACTGGAGCCAATTGTGGTTCTAAAGGATAATCGTGCTTCTGCTGGTGCTGGTGCTGTTTGCTGCCGACGACTTGTTCATCGCTTTGTTGAGTCAAATTCGAATATTTGCATAGCTGCCACTTGGTACCATTGTAATCGGCATAGTTATCGTATATCTATGAGCGAGAGGGAGAGAGAGAGTGCGGGATAGAACATGAGGTGGAAATATTTTCAATTGAAAACCACTGAGTGTGGTTTGCATCGAAATTAGAGTCCATACCTCAATTACGTTATTGTCCGGGCAACCATTGTCACTAAACTCGACGCCATGCAACTCAAGCAGTATATTGTCACCGAATGGCGCAACCAGATGCTGAGTAAAATCAACATTTTCCGGTGAATTGTGCGGATAGTTCAATTGATATAAATAACTCGTTACGTTGGTTGTAAGGTTTATCACACGATCTTTTTCCATTTGAGCAACTGAAAAAACAAAGAAATCAAATGAATGGTTTTACGTATAATTGATGAACGCTAAAAATTGAGTTTTCATGAGAAATGACAATAACAATACCAATTACGATGCAGAGTCTTTTTGTGTCGTGTTCTGCGAACCCAGATATTCACTTTTATGCAATGAACTTCCATTGAAACCCGTGTATTTTTGAAGTGAAAGGATACTCGTAGCATACAAAAAATAAATTTTAATTGGAACGCTATTCTACCTGCAGATACCCGGTTCGACTGGTAACATGATAGCGGTTATTAGTCTCCGCATTTTGGTTCAAATTTATCTTCATCACGACTGGCAATTTTTTCCCCTTGTATTGATAGGGATGCGTCAGTCTCTTAGGAAAGCTTGCCTAAACTTGCCCACAAAGACGATTTTAAAGTCGAGAGAAGAATGAAGTTTTATAGCAATGGTGTGTTTTTGCGACAATTGATACAGATGTTACAAACATGGGCTTAAAAATAGTTGACGATGGTAAAGCAAAGCACATGCTGCCATCAAACAGATAACATCGAGGAATTGGTAAAGTGCAACAATAGGCAGTCGTAACTCCAAGTTAGTCCAGGAATTCAGTGCTAAGATCAAACGGATCAATGCTTATCGCTGTTACTTTTAGTTCAGAAGGCAATTGAGAAATAAAACCCTTTCTCGATATACCAAAGTGCCCTTTGAACGACCCAGAACGAACGGCGGGGTAGGGGAATGGACTTTATTTAAAGTGAATGAATAATACCATAACTTGGTCGGATGTTTCAAAGGACATGTACTTGATTGATCAGTGGAAATGAAGATTCAGCGAAGAAATGTATGAATTCTATGAATTGCACGGCAACATGAGCATAGCGAACTGCGCGTGCAAAACAATCATATTTTTGCTTTGGTTTCTTATGAGGCTTATAAGCCTAACTATAGCAATGTCGCTTTCCATTGGATGAAAAGAAACATCCAGGAGAGTTTGGAGGCATCCTAAAACCGTTCCATTGTTGGATCAAAAAGATCGCTTCTCACTATTTTGAGAAGTGAAGCCACTTCTCGATTTGAAATGAACATCCACTCAAGAAATTACGTTTTTTCTTAACACAAAGACAATTTGTCAAAACTGAGCAAACAAATTTAAGGTGTTCCAATAGTTTTCACCGAGTGAAACCAATGGAAAGCGATACGCCTTCGCCTTCTATTGGACCAAAGAAGCACCCAGAAGCGTTTGGGAGCCTTCTACAACCGTTTCGTTAGTGCTAATAGATCGTTTATCATGATTCGAAAAAATGAGAGCTAATTCTCGATTTGAAGTGATAGTTCACTCAAAAACCTCTGATACATATTACATAAGGCATAAGGGTCAAAATGAAAATGATTCTCAAGGAATATTTTTTATGAACAATAATCCCATATGAGACTCAGTCGCACAAATACAACACGTTGTACAGAGCGGAGGATATTTTAAGTGCTCCTTTAGTTTTGAAAACAAGATCTCTTTTTGGAAAGTGACAGCTTTGTATCTTTCGAGAACAAAAATGCACGCGGCTGGATCGCACGAGCTTCCGATTGTATGCTAAGAACATCATTAAAGTCTTGAGGCTAAGTAAAAAAAAAATTTTTTCAAATTGAATTATTCCAGGGGTTTCTAGTGAAAATCTGAAAACGACACTTTTTAGCAGTTTCTAATACAAATGAACATTGAAAATTAAAAGCAATTTTCTAAAACCGCTTTTTTATTTTTCACTTTTTTAATAAATGAGTTTTTTTTTAAATCAAGATTTGAAAAAAGTCAAAGACGCACCTTTGTAAATATTCTACAAAAAATTAAAAAAGAAAAGAAATACTTGTTTAAAAAAATTTGTTTCGTTATCTTTCTTTTTTAAACCACCTAGGACTTCAGGTGTATTTAACATTTTGTCAGAATCGTGTAAGCCATTGAAGGGAATAAAAAAATCCGTACTATGATGGGTACCGTTTTTAAACTTTTTACAAACATTTTTTTTCCATCATAAGAAAGACCGTTAAGAAATAATCGTTCACATAAATTTTTATCGAAGTCGTTAGAGTCGTTTCCCAGAAAAATGAGTATTGCCATAAAAGTATTACCATAAGGTATGGCAGGTACTGTCAATCCAAGACCAAAACATCTCTGTAGACACTAACTATTCTCTATCACCAAAGTGAACTATGTCGTATAACAAAATGGTTTCCCTCGCTTTGTTCATTTCTGCAAAATCAATCCAACCGATTGCTGTAAATTGAGTGAAAAGATGTCACACATCGAGATAAATTTTTGACTTGTAGTTATTGATTCCCTGCTTTACACTTCCGTTTCATCCACTCGTCCCCATCCCTTTTCACGAAATCATTCCCACCCATTGCTGAAAAGCCAGTGGAACGATCTAAAACATCCAAAATATTTCTATTCAACTATGTTTTTATCAATTCGCTTTCTTGTACACATGTTTAGGGCCAAATTTTCTAATTGGTTTTAAACTAACTTTGCGATAAGAGATTTGAAACTTAGAGTGCAGCTCAGAAGTGGAAGACAATGTATTACAACACGGGAGGAGAAAAATGAAAAGGAAGAGAGAATGAGGAAGCAAACAAGCAGATTTAACTTTTAATTGCGATTAAATGTACGTAAGTTTTGCAAACGTACAGATAAAAAACTTTGATTTATTAACAATTAAATTGACATTACGATGATAGAGAATACAAAAGAAGTGTTTGTATGTCAGTCTATCGTATACGGATCTACAGCCAGAACCGCTTAACCGATTTTCTTCAATATTTGCAGTTTGGCTCTGTGAGGCAGCCTACAGAGGAGTTTTGGAATTGGGTATCTTGGTCTTCAAATAACGGTATCAGCCATAGAACCTTCTCAAAAACAACTCAAACGATTTCGAAAAAATTCATGTGAAGCATTATTTCTGAATTGTTGTTTTAAAGACGCAAAAAACTTTTTTTTAATAGTCTTAAAACGGTACTTCCCATAGCACCGCTTTTTTTCAATAAAAACTCTTTCTCGTTAAACGCTAACACAATTTTGACGAAATTTTGTATTTGTTTATCTATTTTCAAAAAATAACTTACAAAGTAAATTTAAAAGGCAGTTTATAAATTCAAGACATCGGGACAACTTGACGATAGATGTTGTGAGAGAGAGGAAAAGAAAAAAGTAAAAAGGGATTGAGTTAAACAAAATTTTAAAAGATGAATTAACAAGAAAGTTTAAGTTTTAGTATGACATCTCATCCATTTATTGTGCTGATCTAGGGCTTTCTTAATTCGTTGCATGGTGAGCATCAGAAAGATTGAGAATGATCGAAAGTTTATTTTGAATTTCTTCACTTGAGGTCATGTATTTGTCGGGAGATAAAACACTCAGTAAGAATGTGCCAGATGGTTAATGGTCACTGACAATTTCCGCATTCCTGGGGTGGTTCCTTTTTTGAAGTAGTGGCAACTTGAGAGCAACTGTTTTCCAACTCCTAGGCCGCGTTTCCATTTGTAATTAAACTCGAGGAAATCTTGCAGTAGCTTTTACACTGCCATATGAATTCTTGCAATTTCTTCTGCAATAAATGTCTTGCAAGAAGCTCGCGCATCATACTGTCGCAATTTATTGCAGAGGTATCTACACTGGAGAGTCATTAATGTCGGAAGAAATTTGGTAGTTTATTTGAAATTATGAAGTCATGGCGAGAATACGTCAACATTTAGGAGCTGCAATTATAATTTTATGGATATAAAAGAAAAAGTGATCAACTAGGGTGCATGATTGTATTTTGCGAAGACGGGAAGCTGGTGTCTTCTGTAATTTACTAAAGGAACTAAACATAGAAGACGCTTAACAATATTTAAATCTCACTTGGATCCCAGTTTATTTGGAAGTTTTGTTATTAAAAGTGGGCTCTATTTTGAAAGAGCAGGACACTCTTATTCAATATCCTCTTGACGCTGTGACTTTTAACATCCATACACAATCCATAAATACGGATTGCACTCGTAACGTTCAATTGCGAGATGATTCACATACTCACTTTTAACCAACTAGCCGCAAGCGCGATATATACGAAACTGTTTCGGTAAGCTGCAAGAGCTGTCGCGGATCAATGGAAACCTGTTTCAACCTACAATTTATTGCACTCGGAAATACTCGCAAAAAGTTATGCAAGGACTGTCGCAATCGAACTTGCTTCGCAGTTTCCACCTGCAAATCACTGTCGGACAGACTTTCAGACATTTCTTGCAGAATTTTTCTTGCAAATGGAAACGCGGCCTTACTAGAAAAACCGTAACGCACTCTTGACGGCCTAGTTTGATATTGTATGGCAATCGATGTTGTTAAAATTGGTGTCTTAGAACAAAGGATACTTTGTTTTTTCAAGCTTTATCTAAGTCATCATTTTCATAAGCATCCAGAGTTATTTTTATGAGTTTTGGAAAGTTTGGGAGTTTGGTTGGTGCAGTTTTGTTCTGTTTGATACCTGTAATGTCCTGGAATCCATGCAACCGTTATATGCTTGTTTTGGTAGAACATACTTCGCATACATTCAAAGGTGAAGCAGTGGTCATTATTGTTTTTTAAGCCATTCAAGGCGTTAAGGATGTCGGTCAGTATAAGTGTATTTTTCTTTTCAAGTTTTGATTGTGCTAGAGTAAGGGCTTTAAGTAAAGCTGTAATTTCAGCCAAGAAACATGCAGTTGGATGTTTAAAAAGGATTGCTTATCAACATTTTGAAAATTTGTATTTTGAATGATGTTTAATGACCAAGTTAAATTGTAGTTAAAAAAGAAAACTATGAATGTTTTTCATCGGCTCTTTTGGTCGTAATGTAAGTTAAACAACAAGCCTAATTTGTACAACATGTGTGTATATTAATACCTACTTTCTTTTTTTTGTTAATAAAGACTCCCCTGAAGAAGATGGCAACTAAAATCGAAACGTTGAGAAAAGAATGAAATATAGTTTTCCTATTCATTACAGTGCTCCCCGGTTAATTGCGTCACCTTTAATACACAACTTTAGACGCATTTAACAGGGGAACGCAATTAAAAGAATCCCGCTTAATTGATCTGCTGTCCCATTTAGAAAAACCCCGCTTAATTGAAATGAAAACGCAATAAAGCGATTTTTTTTACGACTTTGGCAAGAAAGTCAAGAAGAACCTTTTTAATGAAAATCAAAATTTTATTGAACGGAAAATTAACATATAATGGTAAGACATAAAAAAGAACAAAACAATTTCAGCCTAGGAATGATTGAAAAGGAACAATTTTTCATAATGTACACAACACATAAATTATGAATTGGTACATAATCCGTGCGTATATCTTTAGCAAGCATACAAGAGGGAATTAGTCAGATTTGCTTTTTATTTGGCTAGAACATTATATCATGGTAAGAATCTGTAATTTTCACCTGCATTGTTTCCTTACACATTTTCACGATTTTAATTTGCAGTCGCTGAACTCTGATGTTTCAGCAAACAATAGGCTCGTTCGTTGAACTTTACCCAGGTTTGACCCAAGTTTTCTTGACAATCTTATGAGTTGACAAAAAAACCTGGGTTTTCCAATTCTCAAAAAACGCAAAGCCACAGAATCACCACACATCCCTGTCATTTGAATAAAAATACATGCCATTTGACAGCCCTCAACTCGCCACAGCAAAAACCTAGGGTGAGTTGAGGGAAAACCCAGGTCAACCCCAGGGCTAAAAAACACTCAATTTGACATTTAAGTCGACCTTAGGTTTCTCAAAAAAACGCTTTGTGGCGACCCCAGGGTGTTAACGAACAAACCTAATAATAAATAGGTGTGTTTCTTTCCTGAAAATTCGCACGAAATGCACCGAAATTCGGTGAAAGTCAGTCTAATCCTGTTCCAGCACAGCGATTTTTCGTAGCAGTGCACAAAAGAGAGTGCTCACGAGAGAGTAAAAAATCTCACAACGATTTAAGTCATGTCAATTTGACTATTAACTTGTAGGCGCGCAACAATGCGACCAATTCATCATCAATCATTTAAGGTGTAAGCAAAAAGTGACTTCAATGATTTGGTTTTTTTCGTTCAATTAACCGGGCAATTTTGCTTCAAATTGAAAAAAGAGTTTTGATTTTTGGACCATTTAACCGGGAAACGCAATTAAGCGGAATGCATTTAAACGGGAAATTGTATGTATATTTCTTATGTGATCTTTTTTTTGCTAGGATTCAGGTCAATTAAACGGGTAACGCAACTAAGGGGGGGGGTATTTATCCGGGGATTACTGTAAACATTACAACCAAAAGAGCCGATGAAAAAAATTTGAATTTTAGTAATTTTCATAAAAATTTTAAAAAAATTTACATTTTTTCATATATTTTCAAAACCAGATTTAAAAAAAACTAACCTAACGAATTTGATTAAATTTTCAGTTCTTAAACGCATTAGCAACTGCAAAATATGGAATTTTAATATTTTTGCTATAAACTTTTGGAATAGTTAAACTAATTTTTTCCAATATTTTATGTGTTTTTTTTCTTCACTTTTCCTAATTAACGTGTAATTGGCAACTCTGTACCACCAAACATATTACGAAGAGCAAATACTACAACCTTGTACTCAGCTTTATGATTATGGTATTGTACTTAGCACAGAGCAAACAATCGCAAGTTGGTGCGACCTGGTAATGTCCATTTTATATTTTGTTCTGCTTTATTCGGTTATTCAAAATCAATTGGTAATACAGTGCGTGCAGCAAGACCGCTTTCAAAAAAGTTATAATGAGCGGGAGCAACGAAATATAAGTTCTTTAAAATAAAACCTACCAACAAAAAAAAAACAACATTTTTTTTTAATAACCTTGTAGCAGAAGTTAATAATGAGAGTTTTACATAATTGGTAGCTCCGAATTATTTTCCAATTTGTTCCAAAGAGAAAATAAAATTTACTGTAATTTTAAAACAACAGAAAAAATGTTTGGGTTCACCAGGGTACTAGCAAGCCAATTAGGGCTTTAGCTAACAGCTAGTACTAAAAGACATCTTGTGGAACAACGAAACGACACACAAATCAGTTTAACGACAAGGAGCCCGAAGCAAATCACACTGCCATGCCGAGGCTGACATCGAACTTTAATTGAAGCTGTGCCATGTGGTGCGCAGCCATGATATGTGCATTGTGCAAACAAAAACGGCAGTGAACCTTAGACAAAGGACATAACACTTCACATCACCCTGCTGTTGGGAAGGGACTGGCCATAAAAAAAAAAAAACAAATTTGAAGGGAAGAATAGTTCCCGAGGAAGTACGTTTTGTAACAGTGCTTCCTTTTATTTAACCACAATTGAAAAAACTTCAGCTTTGCAATTAACGCATCTACACAGTCCGTCGCGGGAAAGCGAACATTTTTATGAAAATCCACAACTTTGATTCATTTTTTACTGTTTCTTCATATTTTTCATTTTTGCGATTCTTATATGTAGAACAGAGGTACTGGATCCTTGTGACACTCGAGATTACTTAAAACAAAGCAGTAGCTCTCATTTCCTCGAAAACAGAAATTTTCATACCAATTTTTAGGAAAATATACAAATCTATTTTAAATCCACTAACCTGTGTGGTAAACAGCTTGAAATCCCCTTCCTCGTGGCCTCTGTCCCGTTCGTAGTTGCACCCGAATCTGCTCCCGCTCACTAACGAAAATTCCATCGTTCACATGATTCCTTGTGCGAAATGGCCGGAAGTACCCACTCCCAATGTCCACCTCCAGCAAAGTATCACTAATCAAATCGTATTCCATAAATTCCAGCCACACACGTCGACCCATCGGTGCTTGAATGACATACGCACAATTCAAGTTGTTCAGTAGAAAATGTGGATAATTCGGACTCAAAACGCTGCCTTCGCGTGAGGTCAGCGTTTGCATGGGACAGCCGGACATATCAATTGCCTTCCATACAGCAGCGAAGCCAAGACCCGTCACTGAGTAGTCACTGTGGAAATTGAGGACAACCTGATTGGAGCTGGATACAAAATCGAATTTGGACATATTCGAGTCATGTGACCCACACCACCGGACGTACGGCAAAAACGATTGTGCATTGTCAGCGGGTGGTATGGTACGCATAATGGTGCTACGTTTACTTAAACGATGATGATGGCGTTGCTGTTCTTTCCGTTGTCGTTGTTGTGGTAATTTATTTTCAATTTCCGGGTAATTTTTTCGACGATGTCGTTTCGGATTTAATAGCACTTTATTTGCGTGGTTTTCAATGTCGTCCACCAACAATGCTTCCCTTCCGTTACTGTCACCCTCATCATCATCATCTGTACGATGGTTGAAGGTTTCGCTGTCATCTTGTTGCAGTCTGTTATAGCGGATATCCGCAACTGACGCCAACGAATCTAGTTCAAATGTCATTTGCATTTGGGAGAGATTCATTAAATTCTCATCGGGATTTTCAGCTTTGCTTTTAGCTTTGTGCCCTGGTCGTAAGCTTCGTGTTCGCCTGGTGTAGGGGTTGTTATTATTACTTTCGTACTGCACTTCATTAAATTCTCGTTCGTCGGTGAACATGGCCATGGGGATGGGATTTGTGCCCGGTTCAAGAGAGATTTTCGATACCAGTTCGTAGTTTTGAATGCTAATGAAGTCATAGAGACACTCGTCTTGTGCTTCGAGGTCAATCTTTTGAAACTGCACAATTATGCGTGTCCTTTCTGGGGCTCTTATGTGTATCCAATAGTCAATATTGTGCGGGTATGCATTAGGATAGGCTATAAGTCAATTAGGAGAGATAAAGCGAAAAGCAATTGTTGCAACAAATGGTTTATTGTGGTTTCAAATTGTTCTCACCAGGCGAAATAAGTCGTCCTTCGTTGCCCATGACAGTCGAATTGCTTAAAGCGTACTCACTAAATGATTCTTTGGGTTTTTTGCAGACATATCCGCCAACCTTATTGCATTTCTGTGACTGCCAATAAAGACCCGAGGGCAACATTGGGGTTGGTGACATTTTCCACTGTAGCCCCAAGCACGTTGCATCACGAGGAACCTCATCAAACTGGCCCTGGCCCGGCAACCAACCCTAAGAGGATTCAATAGATTAATCAGAGGAGCAGCTATAGACAACCATACACCGCAACTTACCTGAAAATTCATCTTTGTGTCATCGGTCCATTCGAACTGACCGCTCTTTTCTAATTCAGCTCCCAGCCAATAGACAAGCTGTGGTGAGTAATCGATGTGATTTCGTATATTTGACGTGATGAACCTTTAACAGAGAGATTAGTGAAGTTCATAGAATATCCAACATTGATCTACTTATGCTCGTCGGCCGAAGAGACAGATGACAGTTTGGCACCCATTCCTCGGCACACTTGCTGGGCTGTCCACCAGTCAGCCTCTGGGTAGGATACGAAGAGATAACAGGAGCCATTATATGGTCGCAGTCTTTCATTGGCACACTCCGAAGCACCTGAAAACGTACAGAAAGTGATGAATGTGATGGGTTCGAAGGAGGAATGCCACACCATGTTTTGAGTTTGAGCACAGTCGTTATCGTATTTGTTGGAAGTAAACGAAGTCAATGTTGCAAAGAGAAAAATATACAGGTGCACTTCAGTTAACTGTAAATGTACGTATTTTGATCAGAAAGTCAATAGCTGTGTGATCAGAAAGTCAATAGCTGTGGAATAGGCTTTGTGTTCAAATGTGAAGCGATGACTTGTCCAAATTTGATTACTTTTTGATATTTTGATCATCCGACCAAGTCTGTCTGAGTTCTGGGCAGTGTGAACACCCATTTCTATTCTTGTCAATTTTCGTCGTACCTGTCAGCTTTATTTGGCTTTTTGAAGCTGTTGTGTTAACAAAACATGGTGTGACAGTTACAGTTAAGTTACCATTTAACTTTTAATATAATTTTTCTAACAATAGGCTAAGAATATAAACTACCCAATTTTTGCATGCAACTTATTAAGCTCAAAGCACTACAGTTTCAATAGACGCATAAGCTAGAAGATCTAACATAAGCTAGTAAATAGTAGGGTAAGAGGGCATTATTTAAAGCAGATTTTTTGTTGATGAGGGCGTTTTTATTTTGTTTATTTTACTAAAAGCTAAAATGATCTATGATGGTTGCAGGAAGCTGTTGAGGACTTTCACATCGCAATGTCAAGCGTAAGATTTCATCAAATAGCTTGAGGCTAAGAGTGACTAGTTTTATAAATGACAAAGCAGTACACCTCAGGAGCGGGGCTATATTTGAGACATGCTTTAAAAAAGAAGTTACTTGAGCTAAATTAAAAAGGGGAAACAAGAAGCACTGAGCCAAGAGCCAAGAAAGAAAGCTCGGAGTTGTTGGGACTTGGGAAACCACGTAGGTGGACTTATATGTATATGTATACAAAGACACAAAGGAACTCTTCGGTTTATATTAAAACTAAGGGGAAATTTCAAGTACCTGTCTAAAAAACCAAGGAAACTACAAAGATGAACTAAAGAAAGTAATGAAAGAATTGTATTGGAAAGTTCGTAAAGAAGCGACGATGACAATGCAAGAAAACTTCGAGGATAACAATCAGCATCGCCCCGACAAAATGGATGTAAGAGTACCAGTCACATGATTCAAGTACCTAGTGGGAGGGTTGTTGACTGGTTAGTAGTTGTTGAAAAATACGTTTTTTTTTAACTTTGTGAAAAACAAGGAGAGTTTTCCCAAAATGCTCTATTGTTTTGAACAAATCAGACAAACTTTTTACTTTAATCAGTAACAAAAACAATACATTCAAGTCTGTGTGACTTTCTGAATTTTAAGTACATGATTAGCCCCTACCAGCGGTAAGAAGTTTGAGTTTTTTGGAAAGAAATGAACAACGCTTAAATAAGTTAAAAAGATGCATTAAGATAAGTAGTTTTAACTTAAGGTAAAAAATTATGTAGCGGGAATAACTCAAGGTTAAGTATGAAGCATGTATCGCGTAACTTTTTAAAATGACAGGCCGGTTATTTTTATCGACGACAATTTCCAAAAACTATTTTTAGTAAGTTCACTTCCAGCAAAGACATTTTTCTTCGATCTCCTAGGTGTCGGTGGATTTATCACATTTCTCAACACATTTTTCCAGTTCCTTAATTTCGAACGATTGTCGTTCAAAAAGTTATGTGATCCGAGAACTGGTGGTATTGATTCGGATTGGACTTGGCGAAAATCTATTAAGCCGCAAAACCAGTTTTTAAAACCAAAGGTTTCAGTGTTTAATTGTATATCGATAGCAGCTTGGAGATAGCCTTACATTAGCTTCATTCGTTGAACTTTGCCCAAAGTTGACACCAGGCAGAAACCTACTACTGCTACTTCCGGGTGAGTTGAGGCCGAACCCAGGGCTTCAAAAATACTTTGTTTGACCTTCCAGGCGAGTGTAGGACCAAAGAAGAAACCAATTATCGATTCGAAATTCTACTTTCACTATAACTGATTGATTCTTTTGTAATCTGAGAGTGTCAACAGAGGTAAACGAAAGACTCCTCACATCATATTCACTCACGTATTTCTAGGAGATGAAATATTTTTTGGAGGTCGACACTATCTGCGATTAAGGTTACAAGCACAAGAACTATGTGAAACGATTAACGTAATATAGTATTAAACCACACAAATCTAGAAGGCAATGGTAGCAAGCATGTAGAACACATTTGGCTAAGTGAACTTGAGCCTAAAACACTTCGTTTTTTGTCCTGCAACATTTAGTTGTTTGGCTTTGAAGATACTGCATGTCTTGCCTCAAATTTTATTTTTGTTTTTGTAAATCATTATGCGATTCAAAATCAATAAAAGTCATACAGAATATTGCAAACTACGAGTACTCTTACAAAATTCGAGCTGTCCTTATTCATTTGCCAAATCCAATATTTTTAATAGCACACCAAATGTACCAAATGTCCATGTTGCATTCTTCAGCTAGTTTTCGTATAAATTTGGTTCAAAGCTTGGATTCCACAAACTTTCGATTGTTTTTTCAGGGATTTTATATTTTGTGAGGAATTGGCAAGCCCTCCAAAGGTACTTTCACTGCAATGAAAGGTTCTATCGCACTGAAATATTCGGAATTGGGAAAAAATGTAAGGTCGTTTCTATTACTCCCAAGTACGTTGAAACAAACGTCAAGGCTCAATGTTGAAACCACACTTGAGGGAGTTAATCAAAAGAATTCTAATGAAAATGAACTTGCTGAGCTGCCCGGATTACACAGGGCTGTTGTTTTAAGGATCCTGGTCTCATCTCTCGTTACCGGTAGTTTCTAAGTTTCCTCCCAATCCCGTTCCAGTGGGATATTGGGAATATTGGGATCAAACCTTTGCAAGAAGCATACCTAACCTAAACTATATTTAGCCTAAAAATGTTGTTGAATACCGTTGGGCGGTGTAGGAGTCTATACCGGACAAACAAACAAACATATATACATTCATCCATTTTTATATATACTCGTTCAAATGGTTGATATTGTAGATTTGTATTAGAGCCGTTCGCACTGTACAATTAGGTGGACAGACTTTGGCTTGAACAACCGATGCTTGACTATGTGAACCCTCAAACGACCGCTTGCCCAAATTGTTGCAAGATTTTCAAATATTTTGAAAACTTTGAAGTTGGATGGAGCGGAGGAACATATGACATTAAGTTGGACGACAAACTTGATAGTCTGAACGCAAACTTCATCCGAAAATCAAACATCTGTCAAACGAAGCCTGTCCAACTAATTGTACAGTGTGAACTCGGCTATTGATTTGCTCATTTATTTGTTGTTTTTATTTTATATGGACAAAAGTGACATTCAGGAAAAATGTCATAAATCGGGAGCCAGTTGACCGATTTCAGATTTATAAAAACCATCTACTAACATCCCCTAAGCTACCACAAAAATTTGGTTTCATTCGGTCGAGCCGAGTGATGCGATCGCAACCAACTTTTATTTATACATATATTAAGATAAGGCTACTGAACTGTGGACTTGGGAAATGTTTAACATCCCGAAGTTTATTTATTCGAAAAGTGTGGATTCAAACGTGTATTTTTTGAAATGTGCTTTTATAAAGGCAAACAAATTCAAAATGATATAAAATGCACAAAAATAAGTTTAATGACTTTCTTTATGTTGGAGGTTTTTAAATTACTAGCTAATGCACTCAGACCAAAATACTGCTTCATTATACTACCTTCTTTTAGGTACAGCTTTACGGATGTTTGGAAAAAAGCCGACAGACGCTTCCATGATAAGGAGCTTAAGTTATTAGCTCTCGCCATATGTTCGCGCCGAGAAAATGCAGGACAATCAGAGAAGAAGTGCTCCGCGGCAACGCCAATAAGCTGTCTACATTCTTTTTTACTACGAGACAACAAAAATGGTGCAGTTTTCTAACTATCGTTTGAGAGCATACGTTCAGTTTGTCTGCATCCAATGGAGACATGGTATCTACGGTTGTGCTCGTTGCAGATCCAATCGCTAATTGAAGCTCCCACTCAGGGTCCCTACCGACTAGGTCCGGAGAAAACTGTCTGAGATACTTGCCTCGCAGGTTCATCGTAAACGACATTAAAAGAATTTAGTCTTCCGATTGCATTCAGCAAGGTTTTGCATTTTTGGACAGCTTTCGAAGTAGTTAGAGGGTTGTGAAGGGCCTTAAGCCCAGCTTGGCTGTTGCTGTATGTATGGATTCTTCTCCTCATCCAGCAACTGTTCGTAGCGTAGCTAACAGAAATTTGGATTGCATACGTCTGCGCTTGGGAGACGGATGCGTATCGTATGTGTCTAAAAAGGCGATCACTCGTGTTAGGTTATTGGATTGGGTATTCGTTATATATGAAGGATATTCTCATGCCATTAGTTCTTAAATACGATTTTGGGCATATGGGCTCCACGGCTTGCTCGAGTGAAGCGTAATCGGAAAGTCCAAAATTCAACCACTTGCGCAAAAGCACTTCGCGTGTTGTAAAATGGTAAAACGTTGTTCTGTAAGATCATAATATTGTGGTCGGTTAAGACAACACCATTGAACTGTATACTGTAATTTTAATGAATATTTTGGGTATTTAAACGAGCAAAGCACTGTAACCTCTCACTTTTCTTAACAAACTAGTTTATCATTTCCACGCTGTTTTCAGTAGGATTAGGACCTTGTATAGAAAAGATTGGATAAGTTAAAGTTGAAGTAGCGCAATGGCAGTTGGCTGAAGCGGTAATTGTATAGAGATGGTCAAAGTGAAATATAAGAACAACTAATAAATGAGGAATACAAAATTCTTATCTTTCGAACTTTGTCAAACGGTAGAGTATTTAAATATAACTTCAACCCCACATCTTCTCTATGGTAAAAGCCAAAAAGACAAAAAAAAAAACATCACAGGAAGCCTTATTTTTTTGGCAGCCACGTTCGTTGTGATTTATTAAAATATTTAATCAACTTTGTTGCAATTGATTTTTTTTGTCTGTACGAATGAAATAACGAAATAGCCTGACCAAGTGAACTGCCATATCGTGTGAAAGAGAATTCATTTCAGATGATTGAATAGCAAAGAGCATCCCAAATGGCTTCACAACACGACTTTGATTGTATTTTAGATTTTAATTGAATTCAAAATGCCAACGATTTATGCACCGACAAATTAAAATGCCACTTTCGAGCATACAAACATATCTTGATTAAATTTTCATTAATGAAACTCTTTGTGTTTATAAAAATGTCCCCATAGCTGTCTGGTTGTCCACAGTTTTGATTTAATTTATAAATTATTCCAAAGTGCATGACACTATTAAGTTTTTGCGAGCAAAATTTATCTTGATTTAGAAATAGTTTATTTCGTATGCACTTTAGCTAACTCTTTCACTATGCATGCAAACTTTCATCCCCAGAGATGCCTTCCACACAGTGCATTACATTCATAGGTGCATTTGTATGTAGCTACACCAGAGATTATAGTGTTCTAAGTGTAGTAGTAAATTTTCTAATAACCACAAGTGCTACATTGTCCTTGTAGTATATAATTTATATGCAAATTACGTTCATTCACGATGCTTGGAGCACATTCATTTCAATTATCCATTTAATAGGCAGTGATGAAGAGCACTGTTGGGATGGGCGTGGACTTTCTTCTGTCCCCACAAAAGAGTGTATTAGGATATGATTTGAAAAAAGGTATACCTACGTTGCGTTGTGATACAGGAAGTTATCACCTTTGGCGGTGATGATGTCACACGCACGTCCATACATATTGTAGCTGGTTTAAAAAGCATTTTAGAAGCTGAGGATGTTTTCAATGCTCTCATTTTTTACCAATCAAAAAAATATGGAACAATTTGTGATATACTTATTAAGAGGTGAGGCTTGGTCAATTTTCACCTATTGAAATGGTTTGATGGGCATGCATGATATGAAATACATTTGATAAATCAACAGGCTTTCCCTGAGGTGTGCCGTTTATTTGTTCGTCTTGCGTGTGGGTTTGTATTTAAAAACGCTCCCTTAAGTCAATCATAATAAAGTTATGTACATGCATTTCGGTTTATTTATTTAATTTCCTTTCACAACTTCAACGAATTGTCAAAATATCAAATGACAGCAGTTTACATTCCTTAAGTAGGAAACGACTGACAGTAGCCATGAAATTGAAATGAAATGACATCAAGATCAAAAACCTTCAAAGGCTAGCGTTGAGGTTGTAGTTTGACATCTTAAAACGACATGATTCATAAACGAATTGAACAGAAAGAAGCATACTACCGATTTCTATAAAAGTTACTTAGCCGAAAATATCAGTTGAATCAATGGTGGATATTAAAGCAAAGCCTGCTTGTTATATTGAAAAGGTTTCACATGTAATGTTATGACTTCAACAGAGCGTTGAAGAAATGATCTGTTGAGTTTGTGCTATTAGAACCTTACCGCTGGTGGGGGGATGATTATAGTAGTATGAATTCAGGAACCAAAACCAAAACATAAAGTACAACTTCATTTGTAATGACTCAATTTTTATAAAAGTAAATATATTATGCATAAAGCACGCTGACAAATAATTCTCATACCCACGATAGATGCAATAGATCGTCCCAATAACAACGCAGCCCTTTTTATTTGGTGACACTGTTTTTGGTTAGGGGACACACGGCAAACAATAAACAACTTAAAAGACGCAATCAAGCTTGACTTGACAAGGACTATGACCAGCTCCAAGGCACACGAACATACCAAGACCCAACGGTGTTGGTGAGCATAAACCACAATTGATAAAATAAATATATGACTCCAAATTTTATTGTACCCGTAAAAATTCACATTGTGTTTTTCAGAAATGCTTAATACCTTTTAAGAGTTAGTATTTGCTAGGCTTTCAGCATAGACAACTGATGGAGTGCGCTATGTAAATTATCCACTAGTTTCAAGCTTATAATTAGTTGGCATTTGAGATAATAAACAAAAAACGGTAACATTTTTCGATGAATAGAGTTCTCTATCTTTACTAGCACGTCGACCTGAAAGATCTTTTGTTCATGTTACGAATGGCAACTCAAACCATTCGTGTTTTGAAGAGTCCTACAATTATGCAGTAGTTATTTATGTCTTTCTTTCAATTATATCCTTTAGAGTTTAGAGTTTAGAATAAGAGACAAGGGTGTGCAGTATAGGTAGTTAGTCTTGTTGTCTTGTTCTGTCCATCAGATAAGCAAGTCATTTCTTTCGTTTATACCGAAGAAAACAAATGTGTGTTTTTTGTATACATTTTTCACACAGTAAAAGTCGTACCGTGCTTTGAAAGTTAAAAACAATTCAATCGAAGTTGAGGTCATTTAAGAAGAATATTTGAAGAAGAGGTGTTTCTTATATCAAGGGAACTAGTGAATCTTTTATTGAATATTTTTAGCCTGGATCTGGCTATAGCAGGGCTTTCACATAAAATGTGTTTAGCTTTCCAGAAAGAGACGGCAGATGTCATCCATGCTGATGCCCATGTTTTTAAGATGATATCTGAGAAAGCAGAGTCCAGTGAAGAAGTCCGTAAGTAACTTTAACACGTTTGCTCAAGTCAAGAATTTCATTCGTATGTCTTTGAGATTATTCGATGAATAGTTTTGACTGGCGGTGGCCATTAGAATTGTCCCAGGTGTGGATCATGTTCTGCCGTTTCCAAGTAACCAGTTTGCTTTTAATGCCACCGATTGGGAGAGCGCAGTAGGGTTACGTTCCTTTGGGGACAGGGCCTATAGGGCTGCCTGACCTTCGGAGGTTTCTTCTAATGCATTCCCTGACACAGAATTCTATAGCTTGTACTTCTGCTTAAAATTTAGTTGTTGTACTACCAAAGGATATACTAGATGATTTGAAGCTGGGACCGAAAATCCCTGCACCTAGTTAGCTTTTGAACCGTCAGTGTACCAAATGTATTGGAAGTTACTTGTAAGAAATGCAAGGGTCTTCCACGCTGAGCGGTTAGGAAAGATTACTTCGAAAGGATGGTGTAACATTATGCGTCTAGGCATAAAGTCCGAAAAGTGAGTTTCAGGCGATTCCAGTATTGGGAGCACCTACAGAATGCTCATATGTTCTATATGGTTTCTTCACTTAAGTAGTTTGTGAGATGAGGTTTTTAGTTCGCTTAGTGCGGTAGTCTTCTTTACTATTTGGTGAAGCGGAGGAAAATTTAATAAACTTTCTAGGGCTAAGGTTGGGCAGATGCGCATTGCACCTGTGATACCTACACAAGCTAATATTTATAGCTTTTGTAAAGCTTTACGGCCATAAACTTTTTCTGTTTTTTGCCACCAGATCAGTGAAACATAGGTTATGATGGTTGTGATATTAATGAGGTATGTCCAGAAAATTAAATTTGGGTTAAGTCACCATTTTTTACCAAAGAGACGAAACAAGTCCAGAAAACATTTGTTGCTTTTGCTATTGATTTGTCTAGATGTGATTTTCAATTGAGTTTTCTGTCCAGGGTTGATATTTGAACTCTTGGGAGAAAATAATTAGAACACTATTTAAAAGAAAGTGTTTGAAGATCGATTTTACATCTTCTGGTGAAGGGAAAGATGACTGTTTTGGTGGGGTTGACCTGTAGCCCTTCTCTACTGCACAAGTCATTGACTTCTTTCAAGGCAATTTTCACTCAGTTTGTGACCTGTGCTTCTTGATTGGCTTGAATAGAGATGACCAGGTCACCAGAGTAGCCTTGTGTTTCAAGGTCTGACTTGCGGACCTACATAGATATATTTTTTTGTGTTATAAAAAAATTTTATTGAAAAAGCAATTTGCTATCAACTGTTGTCTGCTGTATGTTGTTTATTGTCTGTCGTCTGTCGTCTGTTGTCTATCGTCTATCGTCTATCGTCTATCGTCTATCGTCTATCGTCTATCGTCTATCGTCTATCGTCTATCGTCTATCGTCTATCGTCTATCGTCTATCGTCTATCGTCTATCGTCCATCGTCTATCGTCTATCGTCTATCGTCTATCGTCTATCGTCTATCGTCTATCGTCTATCGTCTATCGTCTATCGTCTATCGTCTATCGTCTATCGTCTATCGTCTATCGTCTATCATCTATCATCTATCATCTATCGTCTATCGTCTATCGTCTATCGTCTATCGTCTATCGTCTATCGTCTATCGTCTATCGTCTATCGTCTATCGTCTATCGTCTATCGTCTATCGTCTATCGTCTATCGTCTATCGTCTATCGTCTATCGTCTATCGTCTATCGTCTATCGTCTATCGTCTATCGTCTATCGTCTATCGTCTATCGTCTATCGTCTATCGCCTATCGTCTATCGTCTATCGTCTATCGTCTATCGTCTATCGTCTATCGTCTATCGTCTATCGTCTATCGTCTATCGTCTATCGTCTATCGTCTATCGTCTATCGTCTATCGTCTATCGTCTATCGTCTATCGTCTGTCGTCTATCGTCTGTCGTCTATCGTCTATCGTCTATCGTCTATCGTCTATCGTCTATCGTCTATCGTCTATCGTCTATCGTCTATCGTCTATCGTCTATCGTCTATCGTCTATCGTCTATCGTCTATCGCCTATCGTCTATCGTCTATCGTCCATCGCCTATCGTCTATCGTCTATCGTCTGTCGTCTGTAGTTGTACTCAGCCATCTGGCTATAGCTTTAGCCAATAATGTGCCTCTGCTCTCAGAATTCTTATTTGGTGCATTTTTTATTGCTTGTTGCTTAGCAGCTTAAAAACTTACGTCAGGAAATTTTGGAAAGCAATTATCTTCGAAATCCTTTTCTCTTTCGTAGGATTGTCTTTGGGTGCATTAGTAATGAGATATTACTTTTTAAATATGCACAAGACACATAATTTTTTTATCGAGTTTTTTGGAAAACACGTGCCAGATGCACCTACCTCTTGTCTTTTCTTAAAAAAAATTAGATTTGAACTAACTTTTATACAAGGCTTTAAAACACAAAGTATGACTTTAATCTTATCAAAATAACTATTCGTTCAAAACCACTATTTCTGCCCTACTGTGCGTCCCTCATAGTCCACGTACCCATTAAAACTCCATGAAACCGAGTCTCATAAATAACTGTTTGTCATTCAACCTGGGTTTTCGTCCTTGACTGGAATTGAAGCGTCCCTTCCAAGCTATTTGACCAATTTAATTACTACCACTCAAAACCACAAACTGTTAGTAAATATTATTTGTTTGTTCAGAGTAAACAAATATTTTGCTGTTGCTTTTTTTTCGGTTTTCAGGTGGTTTAGCCAGCGCATTTACGCAAACATACACTAATCTCTTATTTGCTTTAAATTAACACCAGCTAACATTGATGTCACGACACACAAACATTCAATAATTATTAATAAATAGACAAAAAGAAAACACAAATAAAAGAAGGAAAGTAAAATCAAAGACAACATTGAAAAAACAAAAAAACACCATAATTTCATGGACTTACCACGCAGGTGACTTCCTATCGCAATATTCATACATATAATAATATAAAGTACAACATTAAATTTTATTTGATGTCATACTGATGACATGAGTACATAAATTGTGGTATTGGCAACGTTAAGAAATCAAGGGGAGCAGGAATCCGCACCAAAAAGTGCTTTTTTATTACTTGCCAATTTTATGGAACGTATGCAAAAATAAATATTCTACACACATACCAATACGCTCACCCTTTTTTTGTTTTAGTTCATAAAAATGGAAAAATAATAATCACCAATGTGTGCATTGATATAAATTTCGTTTTTTCTTTATAAAATTTTTATGATGATATTGGGGGGAAAATGATGAAGCAACAAATGGGTGTTTTGGTTTGTGGTCGATAATAATTAAAATTATGCGAATCAATTGTTATGCATGGTAAAAATGGGTTCATTTGTTTTCAACTAATGGAGTGGAAATGTAATTAATGCTGAAATGAACAACCAACAATTTGATGCTCGATTAGTTAGTTTTTCATTGTTTACCCATTGGTCAGAAGTGGAAATGGTAAGGTTTTACTCCTGGACATTCAATTGATTGATTAGAACTTTGTTGATCTGATATACTTTTCTCCTGCATCTCTGTTTGGGTCCGTTTTAATTGAAACGTTGTTTCGATTTATCCTTCGACAACAGTGTTTTTGTTTGTAAATATTGTGCCGAGATTTAGCTAATTTCACTAAAGGAATTCAGTGAGTGAGTTAGGGGTCATTCTATGGTGTAACACCCGAAACGCACACTTTTCGACTTATCTTAATTGTAAGATTTTATGATTTTAGCATAAGGATTACCAGTTTTATGAGTCGAAAAGTGTACGTTTCGGGTGTTACACCATGGATTGACTTTTTGTACAACTGGCTGTCGGATTACTCACTTAGAATTTCAGCAGAGACTCTACTCACTCACTCTCTTGAAAGTTCAATCTAAATCTCGGCACTGGTCCTCAATTACTTAGGTTTTTCTTTCAATAGAAACTAACCCCATTCTGTGGCAACTCTACAAGACTTTGCTCCTTTTCATGTTTAGGACACCAAATAAGAAAAAATTGTTGTGCAAAATTGCGAAACACGTTTCAAAATACTTGCTAAACGTACTTCCGCTTTTCGTTATAGAGTTAGTTCTCGCTTTGAGTCTTTTTAAAAGCGAGGAATCTAAGAAAATTTCACTAAGTTTTTCTACAAAAAAATATGTTTTATTGAATTTCAGTATGACACCGTCATTCAATTCTCCTACTCCTTTTCTAATAGTTAATAAGTTTGAAACTTAGAATCTGAATTAAATAATTAAATAATGCACAGTTTGTTGTCGACCTGAGGTCGATTCTGCTGAAAAGAATTTGTATTCGATTCAAGATTCAAAGAATTTGTTCCAATTTAAATATAGCTTCACTTGAAGATAGTTTTGAAGTTTTTGAGTTCCTGCGGTTTCCCTTCGAAATCTAAGGAATGTTGTCTGATAAATACAGTGGCTGAATTTGATATTAAACTAAGATATTAGTTTTTGTTAGTGCATTTTTTATGTTATTTGAGTTTCAGGTTATTACGTTTTCAGTTGAACTGACAGTGACATTGACATCTTTTCTGGCGATCAAATTAACTGACCGTAGCGCTCTCTGTGTGCATTTTTGATATTCGATTTATCAGAGGCGAAAACAGTTTTGTCGTAGGTTTTTATTTTTATCGATTTATATTCTCCATGAAAGTGCATTTGCTGCTTCACAACTCATATTACTCTCAGTGCTTAACTGCAGCATTTGGTTGAGCATTTACTGTTCGAGGCGTCTTTGATTTGTGTCCTTACTATACCTTCTTGTGAACCAGTGATAGTTCAGGCAAACTAGCAAGTGCAAGCGTTGACAAAGAGAAAAAGAACAATAGAAAAACACTATAATGTATGCGAGTAATGACTGACTGTCATTGGTTCGCCCGAGGTTATAGGGAATGTCCACTTATAAAACCAAGAAGGAACTTTTACAGTAGAAAAGTAGAAACCCCTGAATGAACTACTCCGAGAATACTAGGACAGAGTGTAGAATTACAGATGGCGGTGGATGAACTCCTGACAAGACAACGTGAAATCTCATAGCCCTGCAGTAGAGAACTAGTTCCGGATCGTCCGGCCCTTTATCAAAAGGTATCCCCAAAGTACCTGACCCTCCAAGTTTGGGGTTGTGCGTGGAATCAAGTTTCGAACCTCGTAAAAAATGCAAGACTGCAAATAGCCAACCGACTCGCTTTACAAAGATAATTTCACCGCTGAGGGTCGTCAAACGAAAAATCACAAAGGACTACAGATATCGAGCCCTTCCCGCCATTTTATCGTAAACGACAAAAAGAAAGTTTAACAGGAAGACGTCTTCTTTGGTTTTCATCATAAACATTCAAACGGAATGGACCGAAAGTCAGTCGCTTACGATAAAATCTATTTTTGACGTAACTTTTCATAAAACAGTTAAAATGTAAAACTAAAAATGCCAAACAATGTAAGCTTTTCAATTTGTTATTTTTTGTATAAGAAAAAAAACAATTTTGTTTAAAATGTCGCTTACGATTATTTTGCGGTAAGGGCTCGATATGCACGTGTAACGAAAGATCCATTAGCGAACTACGTTCAGCATCAAGGGTTCAGCATTATGGCTACCTTTTTAGGTCATACAACACAGTTCTTAGTTAAATGAATAAGAGACTCATCGGTACCAAAAGCAGGCATTTTCAATAAGAAAGCCTGATGCCAAACTTTTTCAAATGCCTTAGAAATATTAATATCTTGCTTTATTTAATTTGTTTCATTTCATCGTGAAATATGCCATCACATCACCACTGGAACTTTTGCTACAAAAGCCGTACTGTCGGCCATTACTAAGCTTTCGTTCTTCAAGATATTTCATGAGTTGAAGGTTTATCAACGATTACATGACCTTGGGAGGAAGTGAAGTTAGTGCAATTAGACGTTAATTGGAAGGGGAGGAAGATTCGTCTTTTTAGAGAAAAACCGAGGCAGTGCTCTTGCCAGCGCAAAAGAACATCTCTTCATAATAACAGCGGAGATACTATCTGGACTAGCGGATATATGTATATTGAGATCTTTGAGGACTCTTGCAACTGACCGAGTTGGAAAGAAAAATTTATATTCTCAAGCAATGGAGGGGTTAATATTTTGTGTGGAAGTAGCGAGTTAGTAGCAAACTGGGCTGCCAGATAGTAGCTTTGTCGATAGAGCTGGCATACGGAGAGTTATTGAAGACAAGCGTTGATACCGATGACGTGGTGGAGTTTTTATAATTCTTTACAAAGAACCAAACATTTAATTCCGTTCGGATACAATGTTATTTTTTATCCTACTGCTATTTTGATGAACTTAAATCAAATAAGACTGCAGGCGCAGATGGCCTTGATGCCGAACTCTTCAAGGCAGCTGTAGATCAGTTGGAAAGGAGCATGCACCAGCTGATCTGCATGATATGGTCGGAAGACAGCATGCCCGATGAATGGAACCTCAGTATCGTATGCCCGATCCTAAAGAAAGGAGACCATCACAATTGCACCAATTATAGAGGGATAAGCCTCCTTAACGTCGCTTATAAGATCTTGTCTGCTGTAATATGTGAACGTCTGAAACCCCACGTCAACAACTTGATAGGTCCTTATCAATGTGGTTTTAGACCGGAGAAGTCCTCAATAGACCAAATTTTCACATTACGGCAGATCTTAAAAAAAAAAACAACCCAACATTATATCAATATTCACCAGCTCCTTATCGATTTCAAGGCCGCGTATGACAGTATTTACAGAGACGAGCTGTACAGAGCCATGTTTAGTCTCGGCATCGTGCGACTATGCAGGATGACTTTGGAGAATTCACGCTGCCCGTCAAGGTCGGTAAATAACTCACCGAGACCTTTGATGTCGAAATAGGTTTAAGGCAAGGCGACAAACTGTCATGCGATTTCTTACATCCTACATGAACAGATTGTAAGAAAATCCAACGTCAACACCAGAGGAATAATCTTTCAAAAGTCTGTACAATTACTCGCCTACGCAGACGATATTGACGTAATGGGAAGAAAAAAGCGTGATGTCATAGGTGCTTTTGCGAGAATTGAAACAGAAGGGGCAAAAATGGGTTTGATGGTTAATGAGGGCAAAACGAAGTATATGTTGTCATCAAATAAGGACACAGAGCATCGACGAATTGGACAAAACGTCACAATAGACAGACATAACTTCGAGGTAGTACAGGACTTCGTCTTCCTAGGATCCGCTGTAGACACGGACAACAACATCAGTGCGGAGAATAACTCTTGCCAACCGTTGCTTCTTTGGGTTAAGAAGGCAATTGAGAAACAAAACCCTCTCCAGAAAAACCAAGGTGACCTTGTATAAGACCTTAATCATCCCAGTCCTGCTTTACGGCGCGGAAGCATGGACCTTATCGAAAGCGGATGAGGAAACCCTTGGAAAAATTCTCCGAATGATCTTTGGTCCCGTATGCGAAGGCAATGTGTGCAGAAGATGATATAACAACGAGCTGTATGAGCTGTACCGCAACATGTGCATATCCAGAAGAGTACGCATATCGCGAGGCTACGATATGGTTGGGAAAGGTAGAGCGGATTTACCCAAACGATCCGGTTCATCGGGTGTTCGAAAGCACATTGTAGGGAAATCGCGGAAGAGGAAGACCTGGTTTTAGGTGGCGCAATCAAATGGATGAAGACCTGTACCGACTTGGATTTCGAAACTGGAGAGAGCTCGCCCGAAATCAAAGTCGTTATCGAAGAATGTTGGTTGAGGCCCAGGTTCACCCCGAACTGTAATGCCCACCTAAGTAAGTAAGTAAATATGATGCTTTTTGGAGTTCGGGTCATTATCCCGAAAAAACTGTCCCCTGGATGTCTTTAAAGAATTCAACTTAAAGTTAAGCCTGTTTAGAAAGGCCGGTACTCTGCCTTCTGTAATACAAGTATCTAAATGCAAAGACAGAGAACATTGACGAATTGAACAAAACGTCACACTTGACAGACATGACTCCGAGTTAGCAAATAAATTCGTCTACCTAGGATCCACTTCAGACGTAGCAAATAACTTCAGAGTAGGGATCAAACCAAGAACTAATTTGACCAATTACTATTATTTAAGGTTAAGAAGGGAGAAAAAAAACCCTCCCCAATGAAACCAATGTAACCCTTTACAAAACCTTGATCATCTGAGTTCTGAACCTGCTATGCGGCGCAGTTTCGAAAGAAAAAAAAAAAAGTGGAGATGAAGAACTGTATGAGCTGCACCTCGACATGTTTATAGTTAGAAGAGTACATGTAAAGCGTACCGAAATCAGGCTTGACAAAAGCACCTTGCCTTAGAAAAACTCGTTAAAAATGTATGCTATAAAATATTGTTGTAAGTTTTAAGTAGTTATTATCCATTTCGTATGGTTACTTTTGCCATTGTGGATTTTACTTCCTCAGGTAATAAATAGTAACCTGCAAATTTCATTATTTATACTTTTCAAGCCCCCAAAGTCAAACATATTTTTCAATCGCTAGCTTGAATTATTATTTCACAAAATGAAACCTCACAAATAGAAAAAAAAGTCAGAAGGATACTTTTTGACGAGGATGGAAATTCAAAAGTTAAGTTTGCATGAAATTTTCTGTTATTTTCCTTTTAACATGAATAAAGTTTTACAAAAGCAAGTAATTTTCAAACTGCTACCTTTCGTTTTTCCTTCTTTTTTGTACATGTTTTTGTTCTCTATCCGAATAGCTGAAGTTGACAAAACTCTCAAGGATTAAAAATTGTGTTGATTAAAAAAGTTTCCTGTTTCTACTCTCTGATACTACTCCTATGTATATTTTCAAACAGCAGCTAAAAGTATGTACACGGTTGAATTCAAAACAAAAATAGAAATATTCGTGCAGTGAACGAAATGAAGTAAAACGGAGTGCAGATAAATTGGAGAAAAATAGAACAGGAAATGGTTAAATATATAAAAATATTTTAATTCTACCTGATAGTGTATTCACATGAGTAGTTGAACAAAATCAAAAGTAAAAAAAGACAGAACTAATTTAGAAAACTCTACTCTCATGCAACTTACTATTTTCCATGAACGCCTTCGCTTTGTATCCACCAAAGTGATGTGAGTAATCCGACACAAAATGCAATCCCAAATAGGAGCCACTCGATGTGTGGCGTAAGAGTTTTAGCTTCGAACTCCAATCGCCACACAAGCGTTTTGGCAGAGCGTCATTTTTTGTATTCTTCCCCGTTGGGTAGTAGGTATTGCCCTTGGGATAGTCCGGTGTTTGTATTAAAAAATTCGCATGTGGTTTGTATAGATTCGAGAAGATATTCAACAGATTCTGATAGTTAGTTTGAGCGATATTAAAATTGTTAAAACTATTTGCATTTACGCTACTAGAGGTAAAACTAAGGCTAGGGTTGTCATAAGAACTTCGCTTCTGAAAATCTCGATTGCTGTTTGTGTTTTGGATAGAACCACCACCGCTGGTGAAGGGAGATGTTTTCAGTTTGTTATGCCTGGAAGATTTTGTAAATTTTTGTTCGATATTGAAGTTGCCCAAATGCTGTTGGCTGCCACTGCTAACCGACGGTTCAGTTATTTCCAAATAATCATACGTGCAGCTGAAAAGTTTTGAATTGAAATTGACCCCGTGCACTGTGGCGTATGCGTAACTTTTTTTTTTAATTTCTTTTTGTAAACTTACCCCGGTTCGTTTTCAATGACTAGTTCTTCGAACTCCAATACAATGCGATAGCCACTTGGTGCGGTTATTGTGGTGAAACAGTTTGCGTTGTCTGGATACTGACGTGGGAAAGAAGGACTCCATACCGATGCCCTTGGGTGTTCCTTTGTCAAGGAAACTGTTTTGTTGCAATCATTGATCCAGTTTCTACGAAATGTTTCTAAAACAAAATAAATAATTCAACTCCGAACTAAGACTTCCAGATAGGTTATAAGGTGCACAGTAAAACTTTACACGGCATCACATTAACAAGGACTAACTATTAATTTATTGGAAAACAATGATGTCGTTGCAACCGGAGCAAAACTTGTGACAGTTCTCAGGCCAGAGAAGTCCTTAAAGTGTCAAAAGTAAAACTAGTATTATCTTTGACTTTCAACTGACTTGAAGCCAACAACATTAAACAAGTTTCAATGTACAACCGACGAATATTTCAGAGTCCATTTTGTTCTCAATCAATTGTTTTGATGCACTTCGTATTCGATACATACCATCGCTCATTGGCCTCTCGCAAATGATGAAATTATTTGCATTGCAATCCCGATCGTTCCACATAAAGTTACTCGTCATCGGGCTGTTAGATTGGATTCCCGGTGGAGTTCGAAAATATCGCCGCAGCTCAATGCAGTCTTGACTGCTAAGTCCATCGTCATTGGGTTGCTTGTTATAATTACCATGCTGGGACCAGCCTGGAAACCAATCTACCAAAAAGATAACAAAATAAGAGTTTCCATCAGTTCTATCGAGATAAAAGGCAATCCACCCCGAGGGATATACTGTCGTGATTGAGTTATTGTTCACTTACTTGTGTACTGAAATGGAAGTCCATCAGTCCATCGAAAATCGCCTTCGAAATTTTTATCTGAACCTCCTACCCAGTAGGCAAAATGGTCATGGTATCCAGGGCTGTAATGGATACAAAGGAATATAAATGTTATTGATTTTAAGTGCATTAGGCTTTCAATTCATAAGGCTACTTGAATCGATATCCGAAACAAGTTTCCAATGAGGCTTTTGTTGCATGAATTTTATCTTTTACAGACATCAATACTTTCATTGTATGATACTGGGAATGAGATTTTCGGTTCGAATGAAAGGGGTGATTGAATTTGTACAAATGAATTTGATGTAATTCATCAGTTTCAATCGATGAGATCAAATGGGAATTAGCTTCAATATGAATTTCCGAAAACCAATGAACAAATGATACGACAAAGTACAACTAATTATTTTATTACATTACCTATACAAGTCAATTAAGTAAAATTGCTGCAGGGATTTCATTATAATATATTATTATTCAGCCTTTAGTACAAAGGATTGGACACGAAGAATGTGACAATATGAGTCACGTAAACATGTTAAATTTGCGTCGCAAACACCGTATCGCTTTGACTGCAGGCGGAATGCTTACTTCAGTCCGAGAAAGACTCACATGTAGTTGATAACCAAAGAAGTTGGACACATTGTGATGTCGAACGTGTAAGGAAATATTGTGTTGCAAAAACATTGCTAGTAAACAGAATGTTGACATACGCAAGCATATACATAGTGCATACCATCATCAGAAAGCATTTAACATTTGTAAGTGGGGTCCTTTTTCTGAATTATAGTTATTAGGTGTAGCACGAATTGACGTCCAGTTTGAATATTAGTTTTTGGTTTTGATTAGTCTTTTGGAAATATGAAAGAAATTTTAAGAGCGTGGTGGGGTCCCTCCATTTTGAGCTGCGGATATGAATATTACTAAGGTAAAATATTTTTTATCAGCTTTTTAATAGTAGAATGTCTCATTTCCAAGGCACACACCATCTTTTAGCGTGAGAATTGCAAATGACTATGTTGCTTGAGTCCGGCCTGTCAGGTTTGACTGACTTACATTCATTATCATCGGATAAATCTAACGTGATTTTGAGTTTCCCATCTAAGCTTATGACCTGATTAACAGCTAAGAAAAAATTATTTTAGGTTTTCGGTGCAGTGCATTAAGACCCGCGGCTATAAGACCGGTCCTAATTCCTCTTTGTTTTGGAAGTAAGGCCCACTGGGGTTATTTCCATGATGAAATGGCAGTAACAGCCGTGGGCCTTAGTTCCTTTTTCTGCTAACTCAAATATCATTTCGTAATGGAAAGAAGTCTCACCGTTTGCATTTTAATTTATTTTCAATGTGAATAAACTGGCACAGGGACGCAACTCCACTAGACATAAGTCCATGCTCTGATTGTGGATTATGACATATCAAAGAGGAACAAACATCTATAAGAAATATCTATGGAACTATGCATCATACAGTATATGTTTAGGGCAGTTGACGCGAATTTCTCAAGTTCAACCACAAGCGTATGGATATGTGGCGTAAGAATAAAAATTCGCGCGAATTTTTATTTCGTATTTTTTTTTGCAAAAAGCAAATCGAAATTTCCCTTCGAGTAGCTACACGAAAAGTAGCTAAGAGCAAAAAAAATCATTAAGAAAGTAGATTTAGATATTATCTGCATATAAGAAAGTGGACTGAGTTTACATCATCCTATGTCACGAAGTGAGAGACAACGTAAGCTATGAAATCATATCCATGGAAAGCTAAAATAAGTGGCCAAATTTTGGAGCTTTGTTTTTCGGTACCTCAAAATGTTGTTTCCTTCAAATAAAAAGAAACTAGAATATATGCATTTAGCGCATCCACTATGTTCTTAGTTTTTTCTAAGAAGGAAAACTAATTTAAGATCCCATGTGCATCAGACTCATATAAATGCTGCTTCAAAATAGCAACAAAAGACATGGGCCTTAATTCTTTTCTTTGGTGAGTCTTATTGCCTCTTCAAAGTGGAAACAAAGCCCGTGGGTGTTATTTCCATTTTTTCGGCCAATAAGACCTATGCACTGCACCTTGGTTTTCAGCTCCGACCTGATTTCAGTGCTCAGTAACAAACAGAAATCGAAAATTTTTATGTAAGTGTAGGAAAGCTGATTAAGGGGTTATACCAATGTGATGGCGGAAAAATAAGGGTTTTTCAGGATTTCTTTAAAGTAGATTTGGGAAAAAGTTTATACAAATAATATTCCAATCGATAAGGCAACTTTTCGAAAGTACAAAAAAATTTAAAACAAAATAGCGGCTGTAAAATATGATACGTAAACTAGTGTTCAGAACAAATGTTCCGCTGTCGGACACACTACGCAGCCCCATCACAATCTGCATCCGTTTACCGTTTTGCTAGCGAAATACACAACAAACATAATAGTCTAATATAAATTGTTTGCAATATGGCGACCATTTGAGCAAAAAGTTGCATTTTGGACCAAAAAATTACATTGTTTGCTAAAAATTTTAAAAAAAGAACCAGTCTGTTAAATCATTAGATAACCATCTCGAAAAACCACGATGAAAATTTCAAAGATTCGCTTCCGGCCAAACACAGCTTTGAGATTAGCGGGTTTTGAATTCTTAAAACGCTATGAATTGGCATTTGAATTGCTTAAGAAAATAAATTTTCAAACATTTTCTGAAGAATGTATATTAGTATATTTGATCCTTGTTGTTGTCAATTCCAGAGATGTGTTGAAACAACAGTTTTTTTTTTTATTTATATAACACCTTAACTTCCAAAGTACACGTCTGATTGCAAAGCTTGAGCATCTGAAAAAAAGACATTCTATTCAATGTTGAAAAAAAAAAAAAATCAAACTCAATTCGAAAACATGCAGCCACCAAACTTTCTTATTCTTGAAAAAAAAAAAAAATGATCCGTAACCTTTTCAATTCGAGATACATTGCTCTTGCAAATGGTATTTCATTGCCAGGGGTTGAAACATTTCCTTTAACAGGCGGTACTACATTCCGCGTAGAAGTTTAAAAGTTATTTAATCCAATTAACGACGAAATCAAAAGGGAATGCCTTCAAATGGTCTTAACTAGATACACTAACTAGAGGATATCATTAGCCGATGCTTTTCGTGTGCATTTCGATAATTGTTGGTTTTTCCAAAAAGGACCTTTTCAATTTTTTTGCTGTGATGTGGTAAGGCAACTGTCACCATGAAGGGGTAAGTAACATATAGTGGCGTGTACTAAGGTGTAATGGTGCTGAAAGCAACTAACCAAAACTATTTTTTACGTTGGACGCCTTAGTGGTCCCCGTGGCATAATGGTTAGGATGTCTGCCTATTACGCGAAGTTTTCGTGGTTCAAATCCCAACAAACAAAAACTGTTTTTTTTCCACGGGTGTCACGGGACGTTGCTTTTCAAAATTACTGATTTTACTAATAAAACCTTAAAAATTTAATTTTGTTCATTTATGGCATTTCTGAAGGGAAGATAAATTTCCCTTACTTTTTGTTTTGAATAGGCTCTAAAATTAGCCAATTTAAATGAAACTCGAAAAACAAACGGAGAATAAGAAATAACATGGGCCATATTTCATCGGTCTATTCAGACGGCAACGGAAACGTAAGTGGAACATATAAAGCTGCTCAACAGATTTCCAAAATTTTTTCAACATTAGAAAAGTGCTATATACATCGTAGGACCCGGGCAACGCCTGCTAGGCAGGTCCAGTTTTCAGTAAAATTTAAAAAATGCTTGCCTACTTAGCGGAAGCCCTACTGTTAAAGGCAAAGTTCAATACAAAATCGTAAATAAAGTTCAAATATAATTTTTTTTTTTTTTTTTTAATAATAATTTTTTTACTACAGAGCTCATATTTACAAATTTTCATTTAGTCTTACTTTCATCTCGCTGTTAGAGTAGATCTTATTTATTATTTCGCTGTTAATAAGAAAGTGGGTGGCTTAGTACCTACGTTTTTAATAGTCAAAAAAAAAAAAAAAAAAAATCGGGTAAATTTTTAATTCCGTCTTTATGACTTGACCCAACCTATTCACCCTGAGCTTTTTTCGAAGAAAATGGAAAACACAGATAGCTGATTCAAAATCAGTAATGAACTATTGTGCCCAAGTTTGCGGAAACTCTGAATATTATGAAGTAGAGAAACTGCAGAGATTTTCTTATAAAAAGATGCTCTTCATTACCAATTGTTTTTCCACTGGTATCGCCTTTCGTGAGGAATTGGCAAGTCCTCCATTAGTAAATTTATTGCCATGAAAAGAACTTTCTCGATAAGCATAAGATATAAGACAAGACGATAAATGTAGGTCCCTGATCTGTTGTATAATAGGAGAAGAAACCGGACTGTTGGAAGTGTGGTTTATTGTATTATAATGGTGTCATGAGGATCTACACTTGTTGGATGTGCTATAGACCCCAGGGCTCCTAACTCTGATGTGTTATCCTATTCATTTTGGTTTATTTTTAATTTGATACCTTTTACTTAATATAAAAACCGGATTTCCAAACTACTTCCTTACAACACTTGAACTTCACTTCAAATATAGACAAGGAGTAAGCACCCTCCTCGAAGACAGATTACCAATTGAACTTTCAGATGCCGTCATGAGAAATTAGATTTGTGGGGTTAATATATGCCTTATCTTTATAATTAAGTGCACATTTAGTTTAGCTGGCCTACGATATCTGAGCTTAGACTCAGAAAATTGTGCAAAACTCGTAGAAAGACATGGGGCAGAGCACACTAACAGAGCTCCAAAGATACGTGAGATGAATGGATGTTTTTCCAAAGGTATCGCCTTTCGCAAGGAATTGACAAGTCCTCCGATAGTAGATTCATTACCATATGAAAGGGATTTCTCGATTAGCCTTTCGCAACCGGTAGACACTTTCATTTAATCATAATTCGTGGTTGCGCTATGCAACTGTGCTCCCCGCTGTTGCGCCAATCCATGTTTGTATGATTGGTATAGTGATGAAGCCCCGATGCGGATCACTTTTTCTCAACACAAGATCATTAAGAGAAGATTCGGATGGCATATGTACGATCTGACCTTTGTAAAAAATGTGGGAGTGTTACAATTACATTTACTTCAAACCAACTCCGCACATAAGCCAATGGAGTAGGCGTGGTTGCAGCCATGCGACAAATACCATTTGGCCGATAAACCACAAGACTAACTGTGTCCTTGAAAGCCTCAACCGTCCCTAAAAGTCTCAATACACTGTACAATTAGTTGGACAGGTTAGTTAGTTTAAGAAACTTTATTTAAATTCATTTGTATATTATAAAAGTAAACAATTTGGATATACTAAAGTTTAATATGGTTTGGCCAAAGGCCGTCTACCAGATTGACAATATTTTAACATACAATTTTTTTTTTTATTGAATTTATTTATTAACAAGTTTAGTTTTTTTTTTATTTTAAAAGTCTTCTTCAATAATTTGGGTTCTATATCTTAGTGCTATAGTTTAATATTTATATAAAACTTCCCATCCAAGACCTCCATTTAGAATAAATATCACTTCGTTCATATCCAACGATGTTTTACCAAAGTAACTCACTCTGAACTCTCTTAAAATCGGGCATATGGCAATAAAATGGTATACATCCTCTCTTTCCTTTAGGTTGCAAAGGTCGCACAAAATCGGCAGGTAACTTATTGTTATACATATTATATATTATAGCTGTAAAGGAATAATTCAATATCCTAAATCTCTAAAAAGAATGTAAATAGTTAAAAAAAAAAAAAAGAAAAATGTGTATACTGCTACTGAATAAATAATGAATTGAATTGAAAAATCGGCAGGCCCGGCCGATGCGGTATGTAGTTCAATTTTATTATTTCACCTCTTGATTTAAAAATTAAATTTATCATTTCAATAGGAAACCGATTTAGTAGGTACGTTTCTTCTTGAAGATTTAAGTTAAGTTGACTATATATCATCCTATATTGAGAAGATTGAGCTTCGGTCGTATATCCCTCAAATGCAGAACGGCTCTCGTTTGCTAACAACTTTCCAAAGTAGCATTTTAAGTCGACGACACTAATATCCGCCTGAATACTAACGGTTTCCCCGTCTAACTCCTCCCACTTTTTAACAAGGCTACCTCTAGACAACATAATATTTTTTAGCACAAGCTGAGGAAGCCGTCTTTCTTCCATCTCAAACACTTTTAATATGTATTCAAAATGTAGTTTGAGTGTGTCTAAAAAAAGTGGCGGCACAGAAGTTTCCAAATGAAGCATATAATTTGGTGTACATGCCGGCAATCGAAAAATTTGCTTGAGGAAGTACCTTAAAAACCTTTCCACTCGCAATCGTTAAAATTTCTCCTTTATACTTCCACGTTACATTTCTGGAATATCTCCCACCACCATCTCTGAAGATCATCATTTTCGATTTTGCAGTATTAACGGATAGGTTCCAAAGATCACAGTATCTTTCGAGCCGGTTAATCATTCGCTGCATGCCATCTACAGTTTCCGCCAGAAAAAACGATGTCATCAGAGAAAACAAGGCCTGGTATCCGCACTCGTCCATAATCTATTCCTCCTCCGATTGAATCCATAATATCGTTTATAAATAGAATGAAAAGTAAGGTACTCAACACACACCCTTGTTTGACTCCCATTTGAGTGGCAAAGTCTTCCGAAATGAATTCTCCATCCCAAACATAAGACAATTTGTTTTCATACATCGCTTTAAGAACAGTAACAACTTTAGTTGAAATCCCCATCACATATAGTTTATAGAAAAGCGCCTCTCGAGGAATAGAATCAAAAGCTGCACGAAAGTCCACGAAAAAAGCATAAAGCTTCTTATTCTTCTTTTTGAAACTATCTGCAATATTAAAAAGGACGAAAATCTCGTCTAATGTCGAGTGGTTTTTCCTAAACCCTGCTTGGAACTCATTAAGTATTTTTTTCTTGTCAATCCACTGTGTCAGTCTGTTAAATATCAACGAGCTAAATAGTTTAACTGATGTGTTCAGAAATGAAATTCCCTTATAGTTGTCTGGGTTGTTATAACTACCTTTTTTGTGGAGAGGATATATTATTGCTTTTTTGAAGCTTCCGGGAACATTTGCTGTCTCAAATATTCTATTGAATTCCTCAATCAGTGCATCGATAAATATTGTTGAACAGTTCTTATAATACTCCACAGGTATTCGGTCATCCCCTGGAGCTTTTCCCTCTTTAGCATGTTGAATTACATTCATAACTTCGAAAGGCGTAAATGGTGAATCGAGAAGCTCATCCGTGAAAAATGGAGCAGCGTATTGCGGAAGCGGAGAAAATAGCTGAGTATTAAGCAGATTGTAAAAGTAGTCCCGCAGTTCAAATGCTTGAAGAGATAAGCCAATCCTATTAAATCTCCCGTTTATAATTTTTGCAGCTTTCCAGAAATCTGCCGAGGATCTTGCATTGTTTACGAGAGCTAAGCTTTGTTGTTCAAATTGTTTTCTTTTATCAAAGCAAATTTTCTTGAACTCCTTATTAGCTGCTGCATACATGTCTTTAAAGAGTACCGAATTGTATTTTCTCAAAAGCCTCAGAAGTAAAAATGATTTCTTCCTTGCTTTAAGACACTCCGTATCAAAACCATTGTTGTTTCAAATTATTCTTACATCTCCATTGAGTACTAACTGGAACAGAGTCTCTAATAATTTGTGTAAGTGTTTCCATATGCAGTGGTTCGCCCGCTGCCTGTCGCTTATCAAGCTTTTCGTTCAAATTATCTTGATATATAGGCATAAAACTATCTTTCCATTTTAACTTCGGCAAAAGTTCCAGTCTCTTTGTATGCGGTGCTCCTTCTGTTCCAGAAAATATACACGCAATCTCCAACGGCATGTGGTCCGAAAAAATTTGTTCACCTATCTTGAAGTTCCTTAAGTTTGAGTTCCATGTTCTTGATACAAAGCAATAATCAATTACCGAGCATGCCGTTCCCCGAATAAACGTGTATTCCCCATTAGGATCTCCTTCACAACTTCCATTTAAAACACTTGCATCGAATGAGTCTGCAATCTCCAGTATCCTTTCGCTTTTGCATCAGATACTTCATCCTTTGACCTGCGGGTTAAATTTATAATATTTGAAGCGGTCCCACTTAAAAAATTATTCTGCGACAAGCCTATTCTCGCATTAAAATCGCCCACAAGCAATAGATCCAATGACCCTAGGCACTGAAGTACGTCGCAAAGTTTGTCGTAATCTCTTTTCCAGTGATTACAATCTAGGTAAATTGGGATGATGAAAAGCAGCACACAGTCGTTGACCTTTACCTCCATAACTATCATTTCTTCCACTTGTTTGAAATTCATAACAACTCCTTCGAGACACTTGCGATAGCCATACAGTTCTCCTCCACTTCCTCTTCCATAAGTATTTGTTTTCACAGCTGGGATCCATTTAAGTTCATAATTTTTAAAAATTCCATCAAATATCTCCTTTTCCCATTCCAATACATGAGTTTCATTAAGTATAAATATATCAAAACTTTTAACATAATTAAAGAAATTCATTGTTACAAGTTTATTTTTGAGTCCTGATACGTTTATACCCTTATATTCTTATATCTATTGTTTTAATTTGTTTCTGGTAGACAAACTCGCCTAGTTGGACAGGTTTTGGTTTAAACGAACCCTCTGACGACCGCTTGTCCAACTTGTTGGATGGTTTTCAAATATTTTGAAAATTTTGAATTTGGACGGAGCAGGGGAACATATGTCATAATGTTGGCCGTCAAGTCTGACAAGTATGAACACAAACTACATCCGACCATCCAATATCCATTAAAGGAAGTCTGTCCAACTAATCGTACAGTGAGAACTCCGCTAGAGATCAAAGTTATAATAAATTTTAAAACTTCTCAAAAAAAGCTCTTAGACATCAAATTAATAAATCAATATTCTTAAGCTACATATGTACATATCCATCGGTTAGTAAGTTCATTTCATAAATTTTAAACATGAAGCGAACAAGGCACTTGTAAAGCATTCGTAAAATTAAAATTTTTCGTCTGTCTGACTTCCGATCCACTTTCATGAAATAATAAACTAAAATCTAATCTGCAAGAATATATTCACTCAAAATTAGGTGCTACAAAGCTTGCAGCGCCAGCTAGTTTTGTATAATTGAGAAAACTGTTTCTGATTTATTTGCCTCTGCAGACAATGTGAGATATTTACATACCTCTCGAAAAACGCAATAGCAAAAGATCGCCTTTTAGACAAATCCAACTGCCTTTGTCGAAAAATGAAAACACCGTAAAATTCCCACCTTCTTACTATTTTTTCAATATCAAGACGGCAAATGTTCGTTCTATGTTATAAATTTGGCGATTAATGTTAACGTTTTCAGATTAACAGATTACCACTAATACAAAGCGAAAACAGCAGATAGTTACGAAGGACACCGACGGTTGCATCGACCCCTCGTAAACTATTCCAAGTTTGTTAATACCACCAACTCCTGAGTTCCAATAAAACCAAAACCTTAGCCTTTTAATAAAACTAATTCTACTTTATGGCAGGATAAACAAAATGTGGGTGAAGTGAGATGGTATAGAAACCTAATCAGGAAACCAACTTAATTTTTGATAGTACATATAGTCACACTTACCTGTTTAAAAGTAAACTATCAATGATGCTTTGCTCCAACTTAGTTCGTACTGAGGCTAGGTGCCCTCCTAAGCTAGCACAATGCTTCTCTCCCTCGTGCCAGGGTTGAGCCTTTTCAATCGCTGACACACAGAATTGTTGCAGAGCAATCCAACCGAAGGCACAGTCCACAACAATGTCTGGAATAGGTTTTGTCATGTAAGACAAATAAATCGACGGCAGTTGAATAAGTTCAGCTTCTTCTTCGTTCTGCTCACTTTGGGTTACTGTGGCAGATGATGAATGAACCGCAGTCACCGCTTTCAGTCTTACCGGTCGGAACAAATGAATACTTAATGTGTTACCCGATGATTCTACCGAGAATCCACTCACGTCACTTGAACTATTTACACAGTGTGTCCATTTAGCGGACTCATTTTCAAATATTTTTATCACAACCCCATGGCACTCGGCCGGTGTGTTGCCCAACGGGCTCTCATCCGAGGCATATCCACTGTTACCACGAAACAACATATTTGCATATAAAGGACTACGCAATTGGTCCTGCATCGTTCTATTAACAAACTCGTCGTTCAGCGCACTTAAAGATAGATTAACAATATTGGTTTCGATACTTAGACCTAGGCTGGTGTAAATCGTGGTTGCGTCGTTCGCGGCCGCCATTTGTGTCGTCGTTGTGGCAGAGGAAGAAGTGGTGATGGTGGTTGCGGCTGCCGCAGCCGCAGCGACCTCTGGGCTAGGACTCGAGTTTGAATTAACTACATCACTATCATTATTCGTAACTAACTGTAATTGAATGCGATTGCCGTATGGCAAATGGATGCGAAAGTAACACTCAAATGAGTCAGGTCGCGTGGGGCGCACATAGAATTGGCCGCTCTCGTTGCTCAACGAAACGTTATAACAGAAATCGACTAATTTAAAATTTAAGCTAAACATGGGGTTTTTATAAATCTTAACACTAGTTCTTTGCATCACATCAAAGTGGTACGTCCGCTCGCTGAGGGTGAGCTCCTCAAGCTTGCCGCACACCTCTGAATGGTTGCTGAATTTTAAGTAGCCTTCGTTGTTGCATGGCACATTGAGACGTGTCAGCTCAACAAGGATACCCGGTGGTAGTTGGCCAAGAGTGGCCATCTGGAAGGACGGAAAGTGCACCGTACAATCGATGCTATAGAGTGGTAGCATTGTGTAGTCCAGTGTGCCTGATGTTTCCCGAAGTGTGAGTTGACAGTCTGACATGGTGAAATGGTGTTGGCATATGAAAATATAAATACGTAGTCCAATCAGTATGTTGCCATATGGTCGGATTAATTAAGAACCAAATTACCTTTTGCAATCTTAAATGAAACTGTTGTTTTGAGAACAGCAGCCACATGCTGAGGGGTTGCTACTCCTCCCCGACTACTGGGACGAAAAAATATTCTGAAATTAAAGGAGAAAACGAATAATTCAATTTCAGTTCATGATTAGTGTGGCTCTTGTTTCGGAAATGAGGTTTTTTTTTTTTTTTTTTTTTTTTTTCAATTATAAGAAAGAGGAAAGTTTTCACCATGACTTACCTGAAGTCCACAACACTGTCACGGTCGCAGAGCTCATTTAAAATCCACAAATTCTGAGACTCAGCCCTACTTCTCCCATTTACAACTGGCGAGGCGCCATTTCCAGTCACAACATTCTTTCCGTGCCACGTATTATCGCCAGAACATTTCGTGTCTGCATCCACTTCGCTTTCTTCGCCTAAAAAATTCTTCTCGTTTTCTGTCCATTGGCTGGCAAACGGTTGAAAGGTATTTGTCACACCCTTGCCTTTGTCGAATGTGCTTCCACCGGCCCTTGAATTCTCAGAGGCCCAATTCACACCATCGACATTTTGTTGTGCTTTCATCCACGAAATCGGTGACTTGTTGCCCGAAGAATGTTCCACAAAGTGTCCTCGTTTCTTTAAGTTGACACCTGCTGAAACTGTGTCTACGAAAAAGTCCCCAGCCATGGGTGTGCCATCTACCAGCGATGACGTCAACCGTACTAAAAAACGAAACAGAAAATGGGAATATATGTAGTTTAATTGCCAAGAACATAAAAAAGTAACTCTCAATAACAAAAAAGTGACATTGCGCCATCAAATGATTCGGATATTAGCCAGTAAAATGTGTATGGGTGTGGGTGTGCCTGTGTATGTGGGTTAGATCCTTTCTTTATTGGGCTTATCTATTGTTAAATCCATAAAATTGCAATGCTCTGCAATAGAAAAGATGGATAAAAGAATGCAAGAGCAGAAAAAGAAGAGAACAAAATACGGACTGCTCTTATGATGGCCATTATGTTTTTAAAGTGCTTTCATCCCAGCTACAACATAAGCTGCTAGTTTGCTGCTTATCCTTCAGACAACTCCTCTTAATCTTTTACAATGGATAACTTTATATTGTTCAGCAAGACTGACTAGCCATGATGGAGACGGAGTCACAATGGTATGTGTTTGTTAACGTAGCACGATTAACTCACTCGCTTTTCTTTGAAATAGAAAATATATATACTTCAAGAATTTGTAGAGGATATCCGTCATATGGTTTTCTCGCATTATAATAAAATGCCAATGGTTAGATTTCGTGCAAATGGGTTGAAGCATTAAACTGTTTCAGTTGCGGAAATTTTTGAATGACGTCTATAAAAGGCACTTTTATGTTATGTGGCAAAGTTTATGGAAGACGTAGTTCAAGAGAGGAAAGTCCTGAGGTTATCGTTTTTTCTTCTTTTAATGATCAGAGCTCAACAACGAATATTTTTATTTTTTTGTTAGTTTATTCTGGTCATGATTTCCTTGCTTGTGAATGTTGATTTAACCCTGATTCGAATGAATTTTTGGGGAATATTTGAGATACATGCGAAGCATATGATTTCAAAACTTAGGCTCTTTAGGCATTAGCATTTCTATTTGAAACAATAGGTTGAGAAAAAAAAAAAAAACAAACAGTGGGATTAATTTTCTTCATGGTAATGCAGTAGTATACTGACAGCAGTAGTATACTTAACAAGCTTAACAATTGGGCTGTAGATTGTGGTCTGAACATCAATCCACACAAAACGGAATTAGTTCTCTTTACGAGGAAATACAAAATTCCAGACTTCAGACCCCCAACTATTAAAGGGGTAACTCTCACACTGTCAAATCAGGCTAAATATCTAGGTCTAATTTTTGACAAAAAACTGACCTGGAAAACCAATATTGAGGAAAGAGTAAATAAAGCCAACGTTGCACTCTTCTCCTGTAAAAAAGCCATTGGCGGGCAAAGGGGTTTCTCCCCCCAAATCACCTATTGGCTGTTTACCTCGGTAATTAGACCGATACTCACATACGGGGTGATAGACTGGTGGACAGCACTAGACAAGATGATCAACTACAACAAGCTGGCAAAAGTTCAAATAACGGCTAGTCTGTCTATTAGTGGCGCACTGAGGACAACCCCATCGGACGCCCTCAATGTACTACTAGATCTCACATCCCTAGATATCTTCAGCAAACAAGTCGCAGCTAGCTCAGCTACTCGATTCAGAGCTACATCACAGTGGACCAATAATCAAATCGGCTATACTACCATTCTAGATAACTTTAGATTCTTACCGAATCGATCCGACTACACCACCCCCAAGTTGATGTTTGACAATAATTTCCAAGTAACCGTACCTTCAAGAGAAGCTTGGGAAAATGGCACTCTTTTGGAAAATGAAACAATAAACTTTTACACCGATGGTTCAAAAACCAGCGAAGGTGTGGGAAGTGGAATCTACTCAGAGAAACTGAGTCTTTTCTTCCGCCTACCTGATCATTGTAGTGTGTTCCAAGCGGAACTTCTGGTGATTAAGGAGGTGCTGTCTTGGCTCAAAGATAACGTCATATCCTCCACAGATATTCGAATCTTCTCAGACAGCCAAGCTGCCCTTAAATCGTCTCTACAAAATCCACCACGGTCCAAAATTGTCAGATGTCTCTGAGAGAGATGTCAAATCAGTTTAACATTCACCTTTCATAGGTACCAGGGCATAGGGACATACCAAGCAACTGTATGGCAGACGAACTAGCCAAAAAGGGCACGACCACTTCCCTACGCTCAGAATGGAGCAACATAGGTGTACCTATCGCTAAATGTAAGCTTCTACTTAGACAAGACGCTTCAAGGATAACAATCACTAGATGGACTGAGAGTAACAACTGCTTGCAACCAAAAAAGTTTGGCCTTGTGTAGACTCATAACGCTCGAACCGCCTGTATCTAGGTTCTACCATAGGTGTTCTTACGGGACACTGTCTAATAGGAAGACACGCCAAAAGACTTGGTGTGTTTTCCAATGATTTCTGTAGAAGCTGCATGGACGAGGAGGAGGAAGAAACCGTTCAACACTTTCTTTGCTCATGCCCTGCACTACTTCATAGGAGGAAAACTCATCTCGGTGAATTCTTCTTCGATGATACTAGCGACTTAGCTTACATAGATAAAGTCTTTCGAAATACATTAAAAGTTTCGCGTGGTTCGACTAGCAGGTGATTAAACGGCTAGTCATGTAATGGAAGATTAATAAGTGATCAACTCATTAATCTTACATCGGGTTTCTGAGATCAGTAGGTGATTAACTTGCTGATCTCTGTGGTATCACAATGGGCCCTTGCGGCCTAAGTGTGTCAGGCAATGTACTCATTGGCTGACAGCCACTTCCACCTAACCTATACTGACAGCGGATTATTCGACCTTTTATGTTCAAGGGAATCCCAAGAGATTTTTTCTTTCTTTGGGGGCTGTGCAGAGGGTTTAGAACCCAATAAAAATTTCTTTGCGGCTCCGAGAAAATCAACAGCTTCGAAAAATAATAATGATTTCACCGTTTACGACCATTTCAAACGAAAAAACGACAAACAGATGGATTACTTCCATCTGTTTTTGTTCTCCATTCCGGAGAATTACCGGAAGCCCAAGACGAGCATACGAGCATAACCGGCATCCGCAAATTGTGATTATGCATTGTGCCGCTTATAACGGAAAGATGAAAAACTGCGACATTTACGATGATTTTTTTTATTTAAAAAAAAAATTACATACTGCAGCACTGGTTACAAAGAACGACGGCTGATATACCCACAAGAAACATAATGGTGCGTCCACAATATGCCGAGTGGCATCAATCGGCACATGCCGATCGGCAATACCGACTTAGTGTGGACGTCCCGATCGGCCTTCCTCCTACCGAAAGCCGAACCGAACTCGAACCGAGTGAAATGGATCCGTATGCCGGTCGGCATAGTATGGAATGGACGTACCTTAACAGAACAATTAACAAAAGACAACAGCACGCGATCGTGAGTACAGACGGTCCCCAATCTAACCACTAACAGAGTTCGACTAATGACGATTACTACAGAGGAGAGAAACAACACTTGTTTTATTCATTTGTCGCTAGAGGTAGACTCAGGGATAAGATTATCATCTAAAATATAGGAAATAGACGTATTATAACAACGCGCCTCAATGCTAAATTCGCCAACATGGACCGATACGTGCCCACTGCCCCACAGAAAAAAGGACGATCATTTAAACGACTGGTTTTACGAATTCCTCAAGGAAACATATGAGCAGTGTCACTCAAACTAATCGCTTTTGCTGCGGGGCTAAATCTTTTTTTTAGTAGTACACGCTTCCCGCATCTCAAAATTCATAAAGGTATATGGCGATGCACGGATCAATCCACCGTCAACCAAATTGACCATGGTGTGATCAAAGCAAGCATTTAGCATTGAAGAACTACAGCTACAGAACTACATCTGAGGTGCTGGGTTTCACTCGACTTGCAATACAAAAACCATGGTTCGATGAAGTGCAGACAAAAGTGAGGCAAAAAAGAACAAGGGCTGCTTTCGACCAGGGTAACGAGATTTACAAGGAGAAAAGAAGGGAATTCTCAAAAAGAAGTTTTACAAAAAAAAAAAAAAGATCTTGCCAGGGTGGCAAAGACCTTAAAGACCAGCTGGGAAAAATTGTAATAGAGACGTAGTCGCTACTGAGGAACTGGAAAGATCACTTCTGCAGACTGCTTAACGGCGATGAAGACACTAAATCCGTTGTCAGGCAGAATGCCCCATTCAACTTGGACGTTGATCAAACTGCCGTCCTCCCAACGTAGAAAACTTAAATAAAACTAGCTGAACTGCCCGGCGTTGTGTGGGTGTCATTCAGAAGCGTTGTTCACTAAAAACTGCTAAAAAATAAAAAATTGTTAGAAAACCCCGTTGGGGTAAGCTGAATATTGTCTGAAGTTTTAAGTTTCTGTTCCAATTATGATCAGAATTATTCTAAATAAATAAGACTGCGCCGACGCAACAGAGCGGGGAGACCCAGGGCCTCGCGCATTTCTCGCAACCAAACCCTGTGAGGAAATGGATGGTACCAAAAATGTTCTGCCAATTCCGAACGATAAGCCGTTCGCGCTTAGTGGCAATGAGTTTTATCATCGGAATAATTGTCAATTGCTTGCGAAAGGATTTTAATATTCGAAAGACGAAAGAATTTTTAAAATCGGTCAAGCAGTTTCTAAGTTCCTGTGATTGTTCTTGTGTATGATCGCGTTGGAATATGAGAACAAATATTATTCTAACAGTTACAGAATTTTGAAATTGGTCGAGCAGTTTCTAAGTTCTCTTTGCCGTCACTGTGGAAATATGTAAAACATAAAAAGCTTTTTCTTGGGTCACTGTGTCAATGAAAAAAAAACCACATCAAAATCAGTTGTGTAGTTTCAAAGATTTCAAAAAAGCGTACATGCAGACAGCGGAAAGCGACTTTGTTCATATTAGCAAATATAAAGATAAAGGATAAGGAAGTTCAAACAACAGCGGAATGTATCCAGCTGCCAATCATCCAACTGTTGCAGATGTTTAGGCACAACAACACGTGGTGTTATTGAATTGTGGCTTATATGACACGTTTGTAGGTTTAACATAGCATTGTTTACGTTCTCAATCCAGCCCACCGATATCGCCATCTGCTAAAATCGCTAGAAGCTAACAGAAAATTGTGAATGTAAAACAAATAATTTGCAATAAAATAATATCGTGACTGTATATTAAAATGTAACCTATCCCATCTTTTGAGTTAGACCAAACTGCATTCGGTGTAGAAATTAAAATCGGTTAAGTAGCTTAGGAGTCCATCGCGGACAAACATCGTGACACGTAATTTATATATATTAAGATAAAATAATAATAACATTTTCACATTTCCACTTGGAGAAACCCGGGAGTGTAATATTGATATGCACCATCTTTTTATCGATTTCAAGGCCGTGTTCGACAGTACTTACAGAGGGGATCTGTATAGAGCCATGTCTACTTTCCGTATCCCTGCAAAGCTCGTACGACTATGCAGGAAGACTCTGGAGAATACACGTCGTTCCATCAAGGTCGGTAGAGAACTAACCGGATCCTTTGATATCGAAAGAGGCTTTCCACAAGTTGAAAAACTGTCATGGAGTTTCTTTAACATCATATTTAAAAAGATTGTACAAAACTCAAAGTTCAACACCAGAGGAACGATATTGACGGAATGGGAAGAAGGAAGCTGGATGTCATAGGTGCTTGTGATATCATTGAAACAGAATTGGGAACAACGGGTTTGATGGCTAATGAGGGTAAAACAATGTATATGTTGTCATCGAACAAGGACACTGAACATCGACGTATTGTTAAAAAAATGACAGACATAATTTCTAGGTAGTACAGGACTTCGTCTGCCCAGGATCCGCTATAGACACGCAGAGCAACTTCAGTGCGGAGATCTAGCAAAGAATAACTCTTCCCAACCCTTGCTTTTTGTGTCGAAAAGGCGATTGAGGAACAAAACCCATTATAGGAGCTTAACCATAGCAATCCTATACTTTACGGCGCGGAAGCATGAACTTCATCGAAAGCGGGTGTGGAAGCCCATGGTCGTCTCGAAAGATTCTACTCCGAGTGATCTTTGGTCTCGTATGCGAAAACAATGTGTATGTTGTATGAGCTGTACCGCCATATGGGCATAGCTAGAAGAGTACGCATTAAGAGTATACGACTGCGACTGAGACATGTAGAGCGGAAAGACATAAACGATTCAACGATCTGGCTCGACTGGATTTCTTAAGCACAAGGATTTCGTGGAAGAAGAAGACCTCGTCTAAGGTGACACAATCAAGTGGAAGAAAACCTCAACCGACTTAGAGTGCAAAACTGGAGAGAGCTCGCCCGAAAAAGAAATTGTTATCAAGATGTTGGTTGAGGCTCAGATTCACTCAGAACTGTAATACCAACGTAAGTTCGCAAGTCAGTTCAATTTTTAGAATGATTTCAGTTATGACTTGAGTGGTCAAAATGTTTCTGTACAAATTTTGATATTAAGCCAAAACACAAGGTAGGTACTCTCAATATTCGGCCAAACATATCAGTATCAGATATCGTTGAGACCCAAGTTTTCCTTATCAGCTTGACAATATCCAGCTTCACACTGCAGCGCAATTAACCAACACTTTTTCAGCCCTTCCGCGTTACTGTTTTTTTCCTTTTTTCAAAACTACTTTTCTCAAAAGAACACAATTTAATATACCATCTGACAAGGATTGAACGCAAAATCTGTTTAAAAACCCATTAAAATTGTTTGTGAAGTAATATTATAAAAAAGTAACTCAAGCGTTATTCTCTCAGCGCATTTCTGGAACAAAACAAATTTGCAATAAATTGCAGCCCACCCAATGCGGTGGCTTATAATGTCTATATCTTCCACAACAGCCTTCGAGTTCCTTCTGGTTGCGGAAACAATTAACAAATAGAAACTTTGCGCCAAAAGGTGCAACACAAAATGTGCGGGCACAAGACTTTTACGTTCTCTTTAATTTCTGTACGTTCCATTGTGTTTATGTTTTCGCGGCGCTGTCAGAGACGACTTTGTGATGTTAAATTTATTAAAAAAAAAAAATACTTGCCACAACAATTCGCTCTAGGCACTTTTGTCTTTTGCGAAAATTGGATTCAAAAGGGTAAATCTGTTTTCGCAAGCACTTCAGCGTTATCGTAGAAGAAACAATGGTGGGTTCCTTGCTCAGGATGGCCTCGTTTGAGCTTTAAAATGATTTTTATGAAGTTTCGTGTTGGTGACCCACAATTCTGTTTGCTTCTTATGATCTATTGGCACAACATAATGTACCTTTTCTTTCCAAGCAAACAAGAAAAGAAAAGGATAGGAAACCGAAATGGCGCCCGATGTTGGATTAAGTAGGATTTCCGAAATCGAGAATGGCCATAAACTTTTTTTATTTTTCGTTTCGAAAGCCAATGAATAATTCAACGTTCGTTCAAAGACAATCGCTCTAAGGGAATTTAGTTCTTTTTTTTTTTGTGAGGGAGTTGATATGGGCGTCTTGTTAATCCAGGGCTTTAGTAAGTATTCTACCTTCCTTCCGTCGCTTCATTATTTGAATGAACCCTGGGGGGCCGAAATCACAGGAGGATTTTGCAAAAAAGGGTGAAGAATCCTTTTTGTACTGATAATCTTAAGTATAATGGGCTCAGGCAATCCATGCTTGGCTGCAGCAGTGTTCATCCGACCCACTGAGTGATTTAAAAGGATTTGGCTATTAGACATGATTGCGGTTATCCCACTAGAATCTTCCAAACGATAATGGGATGAATGATGTTCAAACAGAATGAGTTGATTTAGCATAAAAGCTTATTTGACGAGAGCATATTTGTTATGTGGAAGAATTAAATGAACATAAAATGGTTAGTAATTTTTGAAGTACAAACACACAAATATTCGTAACTGAATTAAAATGAAATTCAGTGTTGGTTAAGGTTATAAGTCAATAAGTCTCAAATCCGACACACATTCAACTTCTTCTCATTTATATGCTTTGAAGTGGTTAGATACTTTAACGAGCGATAAATTTTAAACGAAAGAGCAAAAGTTGACGCTTTGATCTCAGAAACACAGGAAAGAGGAAGTACTTGTTCTTTGCTGATAAATATTTCTTCCATCTCAAAATGATGAGTGCTTAAAAGTAATTTTCAAATTACGGCTGAAGTATCATAGTAACTGCAGAAAACGACTTCCTTCCTAAGTCAAATGGAGTACCACAAGGTTGAATTCTATGCCATATAATGCTCACCTACTGCAACATACCAGCGCTAAAAACTCGCGAAAAGTCTAAGTTTGCATGTCAAAGCTTTTTTCTATCTTTTTTCTCCTACTCTTCTGCTTATGGAGTACACCGCTTTGAACTTATGTTACTTCTCGGCCACCAGCCTATCGGTTTCAGATTAAGGTCAGGGTCAGGGCCAACCAATTATTGATATTAGCCGAGTTTTATTGGGAATCTGTATTCACTTCAGCAAAATATCGCAGAACATCGCACATGGGAAAACAACAACTCTAAGTGAACAACGATTAGTGAATAAAAATAAGTCACTTGCAGAAGTAAAAAACAGGGATGGTAAATGGAGTTTATGGAATAAAGTTGCATTAGTGAGTACAGCGTTTTATTGAGCGTATTAGTGAAGTGAATATAAAAATTCTCAATGAAACACAGCTATTGATACATGTGTTTTTATTTTTATCAGGAGTATTTGGCATGCTTTCCTATTTCTTAGTCGATATCGTGTCGGAGGGTCTCACTTTTTCGATATGATCGCAAATTTTAGAAGATAGGTTTTAGAAATCCTCTTGCGAAAAAAGCAGTGACTTCGGTAATCTATATGTATATATAAAAATAAGTCGGGTTTTCCTTCCTGACGCTATAACTCCAGAACGCACGAACCGATTTCAATGGTTTTGCATTCGTTGGAAAGGTTTCGTGCTCCGTGAGGTTTATAGCAAAGAAAATTCAGGAAAAATTTCAAGAGAAAAGTAGGAAAGGAAAATCATTTTGCAAATAAAAAAATTCAACTCTGATCAGTTATTAAATGAGTTATCTAAGTCTCATGTGACACACGATCTTTCACTGTAAAATTGTGAAATTGAGATTAAAATTATTCGTTTCCTAACAATTCAATTGGAAACCATTAAATCAATTCAAATAAAAAAATGTGTCCTTAAGGTGGTAAGTTGAACTGTTTAAATTATGTAGACCGTGCATTTAAGGTCTCTGCTCAGTTATTGAATGAGTTAACTCAGTTTCATGTGACACACGATCTTTCACTGATCTTGCATCGGTTGCGCATTCGAACGAATAATCCCGACACGCAAATAACAGATGAAATCTACAATGAAAGATTAATTCTGATTGAGGATCAATGCTTGACTATTTCAAACAAGCAACTGATTGAAGTAGGATTGATTGCGCCAAATCGATCGATGCACGATGCATTAACTCAAGAATTAAATCGAGAGCTGCAATACAATGTTGATACATTGCAGGAATTCATTCGAAATAATGCGCCTTTGCTGAATGAACAGCAAAAACAAGTGTACGAAATATTAATGCAAGCGGTCGACAATAATACTGCTGGCATTCTTTTCTTCCTGGACGCACCTGGAGGAACGGGGAAAAAATTTGTCATTTCATTGATTTTAGCCACAATTCGATCAAGATGTGACATAGTTTTGGCGTTAGCATCATCTGAAATTGCAGCGAGTCTTCTACATGGGGGTCGTACTGCTTATTCTGCGCTTAAGTTGCCACTCAATTTAAACACAATTAATACTCCAACACAATATATTTCCTGATCCAGTGCAATGGGCCAATTGTTGATGCAATGCAAGCTCATTGTTTGGGATGAGTGCACAATGGCACATAAGAAATCACTTGAAGCACTTAACTTCACAATGAAGGATCTTCGGCGAAATAACAACATCTTTGGCGGCTCTGATGGCAGGCTATTTCAGGCAGACGTTGCCAGTAATTCCCCGTGGAACGCCTGCAGATGAATTAAATGCTTGCCTGAAGGCATCACCTTTGTGGAATAACGTAAAAACACTATCGCTTACCACTAATATGAGATTCCATAACAAATCCCGATGATGTAGTAAATTATCCAACGGAGTTTTGGAACTCTCTGGAGTTACTTAGAGAAGTTCAACTAAATTAGACTTCATTTTTGTAATCGAAATGAATTCATTACTGTTGTAAAATGAAATAAAATTTTTCCTTTTCAAATATAAAACAAAAAATATAATTTTTCTTCATCTTTTAATCTCCAAACGAAATGTTACAAAAAACTAAGCCATCTGGTGGCGAAACGGAGTTCGCCGAGTTTGCTCAAATTTGTTGAAATTTCTTAAGATAAGCACGATGAACCGCACAGGTCTGCCTGCCCATCACCACTGTGAACGAAACAAATGAAATTACTTAAAGTATTGATATATTCTTCTCTTTTACTTTTCCCCTTTTTTCTATTTGTATTTTTGTCTTTAACGGAAAGACAAAAATTTATGTCGAAATCGGGTCATTCTTTTGATCACTTGCTCACATAGTCATTTTCCTATTTCATTTGGTCACTTTTTCAACGAAACGAAATAAGAAAAACACTTCAGTTTTTAGGTTCTTACAATTGAAATGTATTCATAAAGCAGTTTTTGTTAATCGAATGATGTAAAAAGTGAATAAGTTAGGTTTATTTAAGCCCAAGGATTGCTCTGAAGTAGCCATAATGCGTTCTTTTGAAATCTCAGTTTACTGGGTGTTTTTTGAGTGCTGAGTTTTCCATTAACTTGCCCGGAAGTAGAACTAGAATTTTACTCGGGAGAGTTCAGTTAGCAAAACCTGAAGTAAAATGACATATGATTTTCTTCAAATGATTGGCATGTATGGTGACTTCATGGAAGACTTCCAGCAAGCTACAGAGTTATATCATTCCTGAACGCGTCATACAAGACATTGTACGGAAGACGGAAATCTGGATAAATCGACTGACAATGTGGATAAATCGTAATGATAAATTCAAAGAGTACCAAGCGGGTTTTAGATCAGGATACTCCACAGTTGATACCATTTTTGTCTTAAAAAGTATAGCAGAATCCTACCACATAAGAGGTCATAAGCTATATACATTTTTCGTAGACTTCAAGGCAGCATTCGATACCGTGGATCGCAGAACACTTCTCTACAAATTATATGCGAATGCGTTACCAAAGAAGTTCTGCACTTTAATGGAAAGAATGTATGATGAGACTTGTTCAACAGTTTGGAACGTTGAAAATCTTTCAGAGCCATTTCAAACAAAATTTAGTGTGAGACAAGGATGCTCCTTGAGCCCTTTGCTATTTACATTGTTTATCGGTGATATTACAGATAACTTACCGGGAGGCATTGAGTATGGTAACCATAACATAAAAGCCCTCTTATTTGCGGACGACATTGTCATAATCGTTAATTCACCCCAAAACATTGCAAAGGATGATAAACAGACTGATCGAGTACTGCAACATTTGGAGCCTTACTGTAAATCTTGAAAAATCAAAAACTGTGGTCTTTAAAAAGAACTCTGGAAGAAACGCAGGAAATGAACATTGGTCTTTCAACAATCGAGCTATTGAAGTAGTCAAAGAATATAAATATCTTGGGGTATACTTTACACTAATCCTCAATATGGTGAGACACCTTAAAGAAAAACTGGTGAACGCCAAATCAGCAATAAGCTCAACTTGGAATAACTGCTTCGTAAACAAGCATGTAGCTCCCAGCAGCAAATATCGAGTGTTTGAAGCTGTATCGGGGTCTGTGTTACTCTATGCGGCGCAAGTGTGGTGTGCCAAACAGTATGAGACAGTAGAGAAACTGCTGAGATATTTTTTGAAAAGGATCTTTCAACTCTACTCCAAATTATGCGATAATGCTCGAAACTTGACTCTTCAGGTCTTACCCTCAAACTTCAGGTGGATTATATCCTGAAGGTGCTGAATATGCCTAAAGGAAGACTACCCAACATAGCTACGCTAAACACAATCAGGAGCAAAACCGGATGGTTTGGTGAATGAATGGATCTGGCACGTGCATGTGGTAGCCCGTTGATAGATAGGCAGATTGGATGTGCAGGGATGATTTCTTCAGGGAAGCGTAAAGCTCGGTTCAAAGAGCAACGTATAGTGTTCTTAACCACAACTTTAAGGAATCAAACTACTTCCGAGACGATAGAATAGCTCTAGCTTACCGGCAAAAAATTATAAATGAAAACTTTTAAGAAAAAACATGAAAATATACATAGAAGCAATAACTAAGTTTGCAATCTAATAAAATATGAAGTATATGTTTGAAAACTAATAATTAATCTTATAAATTTAAGATTTAATCTAAATCTGGTGATTTCGTGTTAAAATCTGTTTAAGAACCGAAAACCATGGTTCTTGGCAAATACATGAGACATAACGCTGCACAGTTTGTTTCTATCTATGATGCCATGCAGAGATTTTTTCCAAGATCTCCCGTGTACTGTAAGAATTTGTGGACTTGGGATGTTTTCAGACGATGTCATAGACTAGACAAGAGATACGACGTTGAAGAGGAGTATTCCTATATAATTGTTGCAAATGTAAGGTTTTCCATTCATTGAACATGCTTTCTCCCGACTTAATCATGCAGCTGGTGCTTTCTCTTTTAAAGCTTATCTCTAGCATCCTTGAAAATTGCTGTGACGAGATCGGCTGTCAGTTTAGTTTTATTTGATTTAAGCTAACATATTTGTTTGCGACTCTAACTTCTTCTGATCTAGAGTATTGCATTTTTGATCATCGCCTAAGTTGAGTCTGCAAAAGTAACTTTTCCAGATCCTCAGAAATGACTGTTTTTAGTTTTCACTTCAGCATGATTTTCTTTTAACATTTAACATAATAGTTTGTATCAAACTCTGAAGCTCATACTATCATGAAATTTCTATATTTCCAAGCCATCATTTCTCCTGCTGCTTTTCCGTTTGAAAACTTGTTGTGCTTCCGTTCTTTCTTCAACGAAATCAATCACAGTTTTGGTCATTTTTATTTCCATTTTAGGACATTTTTTTTGGCAGGTGGCAGCCGTAGTCGTCGATACTCCCTTCTCTCTTCTCGTCCTAGCTATTTTTCTCAGCCTTCCTTGTTTTGCCTCTCTCCCTCCCGTTTCTCTCTCTCTCTCTCTCTCTCTTTCTCTTTTTTGATTGATTGATTGATTGACTTTGCCTACCAAAGCATTTCCCCTTATCGAATTATCAATCGATCTATCAGCTTTTCAAATTGCTTCTTACTCCTCCCTTTCCATCACTCTTTCTATTTCATTTTCTTTCATTCTCTCTCTCTCTCTTTCACTCTTCCCCTCTTTTTCTCACTCTCTCTCTGTTTCAATTTTTCTCGTTCCCGACTCCATTGATTTGATCTTTTTAACGCAAAATATTAAAGTAAAAAAGAAGTACACAAAACCTACCCACTGTTCAAGACGACAAACAGCTTCGGAAGAAAAGATTTAAAAAAACAGGTTAGTCAGGAAGGGACAACGAAGCTTACTAAGCCTTAAAAAAACCCCGAAGCGAAAGGGCAAAATTCTAATCATCTTCTGAGGTTTTTTGTTCTGTGAACCATCTAATTGAAAAGAATGTAACCTGATGTTGACAACAACTCATTAAATGGCATCCAAATGCGTGTACTCAAATATGATTCTTCTTTCCTTTGATTTTTTTGGCATTTTATATTTTGATTACAGCAAATAAATTTCTCTTCGTTTTTCTCTTTTTCCCCAGCTATTTATCATTTTAAAAATAAGTAGAAAACGAAAATATCTCATCTTTTTGTTGTGTTCGTTAAAACTTGTTTCAAATTGTTTCAACTAAAAGCGATTTATTTTCGATTGAATCTTCCAATTTCCAATTGTGGCAAGGATAAAAGTTAAAATCGCATTCCCGTGGTTTTGTGGGGATGAAATAAATTAGAAAAATTTTATGCATAAATCAGTAAACCGTGCAGAAATTCGTAGCGCATCATTTAAACCACATCCCATCTCGTTCTGTCTCTATTTGCGATACGGAATAACAAATCACTTCTCCTTTGGATAGTTAAGTATAAGACTCACCTTCGGCATTTATCCTTCGTCAGAACAAAGTGTACACACGAAGATTGATTGGGCCATCTAGGGAGAGTGTACTTTTTCTGATGAAATGATACGTGAACGTGAATGCAGTTTAAAGTGGTGTGTGACCCGGCACCAATGACGCTCGAATGATTAATTGATTGCACGTCAACTTTGAAATTAGCTTTAGGTTTTTTTTTAACACCGTACATTGGCTGTACACGGTACACACTTTGTAGACCCCACTCCCTCTCTTGGAAGAAAAATCTAAATGAGTCGTCACTATAAGAAGTTATCTAGAGTGAGATTTAATGGAATGCTGGTCATAAATCTATGTTGACTTCAAATTGCGTTGATTCTTGTTTTAGGTCGGGATTCAGGAGTTTCGAACGAACGGAAATGACGTCGAAGTTGGAATATAGTGTTTTATTATAGGAAGTAGACCAATCACTTTAAGAACCTTACTGCAGAAATTTCATAAGACTTTTTCAATTTTCAATTTATTACGTAAGAAGGCAGGAGCAATAACTTTTTAGTTTTCAATTGCATTTTAACTTGTTTGTTTCTCATGTATAGTACAGGGGAGATAGGGTTACCTTTTGTTTATTTAAATTCAGCAAATTTTTTAAGAGGAAATATTCTCAGCCCACCTTTACGAACCGGCAAAAGTCGTGTCCACCCGAACTGGGGTCTAAATGATTTTTTCTTCGAAATTTTTTTGATTTCTGATTCTGATTTATATTGTTCAGTTATAATTCTTCTGGCTATTGTATGGATTGTTTCTAAGTATTTCATATAGCAGTGATTAATTTAAGCAGAGATATCATTATGCAGGTACTCATGTAGGAGGTCATCAACAAAATTTTTCAATTTTAAAATCGGCGGAAATTGCCTAATTTCGCTAATTTGGGATTCCCGCTTATCCCTTTCGATATGTCTGTTTTACGTAATTATTGATTGTAATATTCATGTATATCAATGTTCTTGTCAGGTATGCCTATCAAAAGAAAAAATAGTCATTATTTCAGTTTGTTCAGGTTATCAAACAATTTTATGACTTAAAAAGGATTGAATTTCTCCAATACATGCCAAGCAAGCCGGCCAAATATGGTTTGAAGTTAAGTTGGCTGAATGAAATCTCAACGAGTTATCCACTGAAGCTACCTATCTACACTGGTAGCTCTGACCAAAGTACAGAACTTGGTCGTGTATATGATGTGCTGATGTCGTTGATGCCATCATATTTCGATTCTGGACGAAACCTCACTCTTGATAATTTCTTAACGTCGGTGGATTTGGCATTAAAGTTGCTGGATAAGAAGATTACTATTCTTGGCATGATTCGGAAAAACAAAAGAGATTTGCCTAAACCTTTTGTTGCGAACGTGTTACTTGATGACCAGAATGAGCCTGTAAAGGTCAATAACAAAAAGCAGTATCGTCCAGTCCACTCATCCATCTTTGGATTTCCTGGAAAAATGGCATTGGTGAGTTATGTTCCAAGCCAAACAAACAAGTGGCATTGCTATCAACACAACATAACTACGTGAAATCCACTTTCGGTCATCAAAATAAACCTGCCATGATACTGGATTATAACCGCGGAGTCGATGTATTCGACCTAATGGTCTCAATATATTCATGTACACGTCAAAAAAATCGCTGCCCGATGGTTGTATTCTACAACTTACTGGACTAAGCAGCCCTAGCAACTGTCATCATTTTCGACACTTCAATCCGCCTAGAAAAAATTAAAATTTATTCAGAAGTGATAAACTCATCAAACTAGCGGAGGAACTGATGGAGCCAGAACTAAATAACCGTGCAGAGCCTGCAAAACAATCTGACTTTGGAAAATTTGCATTGCTCTGAATTTTGGAGAGAGTTCAGGAAGTATTACCAATATTCCTCGAAAGGCTCTCTTGTAAAACGAACAGAGGTCACCTTTGCCCAAGAGCAAACGACAAGATAAACAGAACCACCTGCGATGGATGTGGTAGATGTTGTTGCCCTTGCCACACTAGAACCTTATGTGTTCAATGTCTGCCGGAACTGCCAACACCTTCAAACCAAATCCTTCTAAGCATAGACTATACTGCTTTTGAAATAAAAATGATGAATATGATAGATGAAATATTATTTGTCATAGAATTTCAGTAGTGGTGTCAAAATGGACCCCAGTTCGGGTGGACGGGTTCTTTTCACAAAAAAAATCGCATACAAATCTGTAAACATCTGATAATCGTTTCAACTTAAGAAATGAATAAGAAATTGAATTTTGTTCACTGAGTAAAAAAAAAAAAATGAAAAACAAAAAAGTTATGAGTGTTCAAACATGCTCTGGGATCCAAATGGACCCCAGTTTGTGAAGGAGGGTTAAGGTAAGGTTTTAGAAAATTTTTACTACCGCCTTAACGTTTATGTATTTAGAAGACTTTACCAACAAAAAAAACAGCGTTTTTTTTTAACTTTGTAGGAATCATATCACATTTTTCATAAACCGACCGATTGTTATCAAGAATCAACGCAAATAAGTTTCTTTTGTAAAGAAACGCACTTACTAAATTGTTGTAACGGCATGTTTACGTATTTTCTCATCTTTAAATGAATTGGAAAAAATTAAAACAAAAAAATGCAATCATAACAACATTTTCAGTACGAATCTTAAAAAGTTAAAAAGTTGGAAACAGATCGGTGACAGAGAAACCCACTGAAAGTTGTTAAAAAAAAAAATAGGTTTATTGATAAAGGACCGCATTTTTATATTATAAGAGGTGCTTCAACCCTTGAAGCTCGAAGAAGAAGTCAACTGTTTGCATGGAAGGTTCCCGTAGCGGAAAAGACTGAAGGTAGCTTGTTGGCGTTGCAAAGGAGTACTTCTTTTTGCCAAGCATTTGAACGTGTTGATGGTACCCGTGGTGTGATGGTTAGAATGTTTGAGGCGAAATTTTTTTTTTTCCACGGGTATCGTCTTTCGAGAGGAATTTGCAAGAGCTCCGTTAGTTAATTCATTGCCATGAAAACCGCTTTCTTGATTGGCCGTTCGGAATCTGCAGAAATTGTAGGTTCCCTACATTCCCTCACAAAGCATGGTTGTGAGAAATGTGCTAAGCCCTAGGGCTCCCTGCCTTGTTGCATCATCACTTTCATTTACTTATCACTATATGTACTTATGTTTTTAATCAAAATAAATTTCCCCACACTTGGTTCTCTCTCTCTCTCTCTTTCTCTAATTCCCTCTCACACTATCCCTCTCTCCCTCTCACACTATCTCTCTCCCTCTCACACTATCTCTCTCCCTTTCTCTTTGTCTCGCTCTCTCTTTCTCTCCCTCCCTCTCTCTCTCTCTCTCTCTCTCTCTCTCTCTCTCTCTCTCTCTCTCTCTCTCTCTCTCTCTCTCTCTCACACTCACTCTCAAATATCGCAAATCTCCCGGTCTTAAGCCAGTTCTTCACCTCAGATTCTATCCCTTATTCTATTTTATCCTACTTCAATGTACCACTTTTCCATCAGTTTGGCAGCTTTTAAAACACAAATTGAAATTGGCGTAAAGTAAGCAAAAAATCTATGCTAATAGCTTATTCTATATATAAGTGAGCCCATTGTTCTTGATTTTCGGTTGCACATTTCAGTTCGAATTTTCTCGCTCAAGGATCATGACAGCCTTTCCAAAAAGTTTCAATTCACAGAAATATGAATTCCAAAAAAAAGTCATGTCATGCCTGCTCTTGAACGAAACACGCAACTATTTCAAACACAGAAATGTAGGTTCCTAAAAAAAACTCATGTCACATGCGTTTTCTTGTGAAAAACACGCAAAGTGGGCAAAACCATAAGCTCTCTCAATTTTGAGGATATTCTGCAGTAACTAAGGGAATATTTCTTCCCCTTGAACTACATATATACACTTTCCCAGAACCATTTCCTTATTTACCAAAAGCATTTGCATTTGCACAAACATGACTAATGAAATTCAAAACCAAGCAGCAGAATTTTTTAAAATGCTGATTTGAGAGTCTCTACAATTCAACAAGAAACGCAGTTACGTTACGTGCATGGTGCATCATAGAAATTCATTAAAAGTAAAATTCAAAGGCGCTACAAGCTCGAGTACAATGGCTTCAGTACCTAAATCCAATGCTATACCTACAATTCACTGTGTGCTAGGGCCTGTGGTGTGCAATTATTATTCTGAAAAACCATAGCGTGCTGCAGACCACACAAAGATGTCCTTCCATCGCATCACCATCGTGCAGCCGACTAAATGAACAACTTCAAGGGCTCTTGCCGTATGGAGATTTTCCATAAAATCACTTGAATTGCATCAACTGACGTCATCTTATGCTAGGCACTAACTGCTTCAGCTTAAGAGGTGAATTGGGTTGGAGAATTCTTTCTAATTATTGCAAATTATTAGATGAAGTTCGGATAGTATAGCTTTACTTGCCTAATGACGCTCATAACGTGAGGCAATGAAATAAGTTGCATTGCACACTCAATGGGGTGTTGTACTGCGCGCCGCATCCCACATACCACCGCCGCGCGCCGCAAAGGCCGCCAGTACAATGTTTCGTTGGGTTTTCTTTTGTAATTTTGAGGCAAGATAAAGTGGATTAAAGTTTTTCATATGACATAGACTTTTCTGTGGTGATTCATGGCAAGTTTTAATGGGCAACCACGACACAATGGCTGACAGAACATAACTGAGGTCGACATTTTTTCAGCTCGCTCATTTCACTTTTGATGTTCGTGCATAGTACAGCGCTCATTGTTTATATCTCACAATTCCGGGATTTTTTTCTGTGTGTATAGTCTGTGCTTAAAAAAAAACAACAACAAACTGTGTGAAGACGCTTCATGGTGGTAATGTATCTACTTAAATAGCTGTGGGGTTGTGGAAAGCTTTTGTTTTTTATCTTTTTTACGTGGGAATTTATTCAACAGGAGAACATACAAGAAGAGATTTAAAAGTAGGCTCATTAAATCCCAAGTTCATCTTAAAGATTTAAATTTTTTTCAAGTTGATTTTATCACACGTGAAACGTGAACCAGACTCGAAGAAACTGTTGGATTCATTTTTGTGATGGAGAGGTACTTCTTTTTGAAATTCATATTAATTTTTGATCATTTACAGAAGGTATCTCCTCCAAAAATTTGACTATGAGAAAGATAACCATCAAGCAAACATTACTTCTGGATGCTGCAACAAGAATAGTATTTCAAACATAATAAAATTTTCAGGAGGACTTTTGAGGTTCACATTAGTTTCTATAGCGAAGCTTTTGCAGAGGGAGGTGAATTCATTATTTCTTAACATTGTTTTGGCTTCTAATTAACAATGAAAACTCTTCTACTTCAGTAATTCTGACCTCAAATATTCTTCCTAAGCAGACAAAATTATATATTTTATTTGCAGTTTTCTCGGCAGCAGGTGTTATGGGTAGAGTTGTTGCATCTCTATGTACCAAGCACTACCACTACCAGCGGCAGCGTTTGAATATAATACTGGTTGTTTTAAATACTCAAGGACTGCCAATGCTTTCATTTATTTTTTACTTTTAAGTCATCTTTCAATACTAGGACAGGGTAGTAAAGTAGAAATGGTGGCAGATGATTTCTTGGGGAGCCAACGGCAGCTCTGCTACCCCTGCAGCAGGTAATGCAGGGTACTGCCTCCGGATTATACTGCCCTTTATGTGCAAAGAGATACCAAAAGGTCCTAGCCCTCCAAGTTGGGAGCGTGGTGTTAACTATCCAACCACGTAAAACTACATGGTTCCGAAACAACCAATAGCCTCAGATAACAGTTATGATTTCAACGTTGACGACCCCAGCAAACGAAAAAAGAACAAAGACCTCCAGATCTGCACGGTAAACGTAAGATCCCTTAGCAAACTACGTGCAGTTAGAGAATTAGCGGATGCTTTTGACTGGTTCAATGTACGCATAACCGCCAGCAAAGAAGGCGATGAAATGGGCCGGAGACTTTGGCGACTGCTACAAACAACAGGCACAACGCTTATTTGGGTGCGGATTTGTCGTTATAGGAGGACTCAGTAAATGAGCGTTCAATGACCATCCGCTTCAAAACTAAGTTCACAAACGCCCCGCAAAAGAGAAAGACGAGAACTCCAAAGATTGCTTCTACGAGCTTTTCGAAAAAAACATATGAGCAGTGTCATAGACACAACGTGTTAATCGTTCTTGGTGATTTTAACGAAATACCGGGGATGGCTGACATCTTTCGAAATGCTATCGGTGAGCATAACCTGCAGGACAAAACATCCGAAAACGGAATAAGGTTCGATCAATTTTGCTGCAGGGCTGAATCTTGTTGTAAGTAGTACACGCTTTCCGCATCTCAAAATTCATAAAGTAACATGGCGGTCCCCAGATCAATCGACCAAGGCACTGTTCCAGAGTATTAAAGAAACAATAGTGTTAGTGTTAGATGTCCGAACTTTCTGAGGGGCCATTTTGACTCGAGCCACTACCTTGTTGTAGCCAAGGTACGGATAAAAATATCTTGTTCACGACCTGCACGAACTAACGCTGTGAAGAGATATGACGTCGGAAAGCTACAATCGCAAGAGATTGCCAATGTGTTTTCCAATCGAGTGTCCCTTCAACTATATCCTTTAATCGTATGTCAACAGCATCAAGCATTGAAGACCAGTGGCAGCAATGCCAAGAAGCCGTCAAAACCGCTACCTCTGAGGTTCTGGGCTTAAATCGGTCCCCAAAACCAGTCCCATCTTACTTACTTACTTAGGTGGGCATTACAGTTCGGGGTGAACCTGGGCCTCAACCAACATCCTTCAATAACGACTTCTATTTCGGGCGAGCTCTCTCCAGTTTCGCACTCCAAGTCGGTTGAGGTCTTCCTCCACTTGATTGCGCCACCTAAGACGAGGTCTTCCCCTTCCGCGACTTCCCTGCAATGTGCTTTCGAACACCCGACGAGCCGGAGCGTTTGGGTCCATCCACTCAACATGGCCCAAACATCGTAGCCTCGCGATGCATACTCTTCTAGCTATGCCCATGTCGGGTACAGCTCATACAGCTCGTTGTTGTATCTTCTTCTCCACACATTGTCTTCGCATACGGGACCAAAGATCATTCGGAGAATTTTTCTTTCGAAACGACCAAGGGTTTCCTCATCCGCTTTCGATAAGGTCCATGCTTCCGCGCCGTAAAGCAGGACTGGGATGATTAAGGTATATAAGGTTACCTTGGTTTTTCTGGAGAGGGTTGTGTTTCTCAATTGCCTTCTTAACCCAAAGAAGCAACGGTTGGCAAGTGTTATTCTCCGTTTGATCTCCGCACTGATGTTGTTGTCCGTGTCTACAGCGGATCCTAGGTAGACGAAGTCCTGTACTACCTCGAAGTTATGTCTGTCTATTGTGACGTTTTATCCAATTCGTCGATGTTCTGTGTCCTTATTTGATGACAGCATATACTTTGTTGTGCCCTCATTAACCATCAAACCCATTTTTGCCGCTTCTGTTTCAATACTCGCAAAAGCACCTATGACATCACGCTTTTTTCTTCCCATTACGTCAATATCGTCTGCATATGCGAGTAATTGCACAGACTTTTGAAAGATTGTTCCTCTGGTGTTGACGTTTGAGTTTCTTACAATCTGTTCAAGTATGATGTTGAAGAAATCGCATGACAGTTTATCGCCTTGCCTAAAACCTTATTCGACATTAAAGGTCTCGATGAGTTCTTTACCGACCTTGACGGAGCAGCGTGAATTCTCCAAAGTCATCCTGCATAGTCGTACGAGTTTTGCAGGGATGCCGAAACTAGACATGGCTCTAGAATCCCATGGTTCGATGAAATTCAGCCAAACAAGCGAACAAGGGCTTCTTACAATCAGTATAACGAGATTTACAAGGAAAAAAGAAGGGAAAAACACAAAAAAAAAAGGAACATAAGGTGCGCTAGTTTGAGAAAATTGAGAGGCGCCATGACAGGAACGAGATTCAGACGTTTTACTAGAAGGTAAAAAGATGCCAGGGTGGCAAGCCCAAACTCAAGCCTGTAAAGACCAGCAGCTAAGCATAGTAATAGAGACGTAGTCGCTACTGAGGAAATGGAAAGATCACTTCTGCAGACTGCTTAACGGCGATGAAGACACTAAATCCGTTGTCAGGCAGAATGCCCCATTCAACTTGGACGATATTCGCGTTGATATAAACCCTCAATACGAGACTTATATATTTCAAACACTGGTGACCAAACTTGAAATACTTTAGACTAGGGCGAACATAACAGTTATACAAAGATAGAAGCTATATAATAGGATCATCCCTACTTCATGAAAGCTACCAAAGAGCTTGCTTTTCTTACAATTAAGCTCATGTGCCCATTAAATTCAAGGCTAACAAAGTCTCGAAAAATTGAAACATTGTATAGTAATTGATCAAATACACTGGGTTAATAGGTTCCCGTTTTTTCGAGAAAGTCATAGTTTGGTATTTGGGGGGGTTTGCGACTTAGACCATTCTTACATCGATATCCATTTTAAGAAGTTCGCGATCAGTAATGATTTTGATAGATTTGAAAGTTTTAATATCATCTGCGAAAATCAGAATTTCACTATACAAAACGCATGAAAAAACATCACCGAAATCAACAGTGAAAAGCAAGGGTCCAAGGTGACTGCCTTGCGGCACACTCAACATTGAAGTGGTTCGAAAAGGTGTAACGACATATAATAAATTTGGGATAACCAAATGCTTTAAGTTGATATGTATAATATATCATCGTGAAAGAGTTGATCGAATGCTTTGGAAAAATCAGTGCAAGCTCATACCCATTTTCAAGAGAGTTAGAACATTTAGGTATGGTAAAAAAGATAGTAGGCTGCTTATCGTCGATCTTCTTTGGATAAAGGAATGCTGTTTTGCAAATAATATTGTTTTTGTTTAAAGCGAGAGGCAGTTCTTCAAAGATTTCAGAAATGCATGGGAGCTTGGAAATGGAGCTATAATTTTTGATATCTATCTGTTCACCCTTTTTGAAAACATGTGTGATGAAGGACTTTTACAAAATCTTGGAAATACGCTTGATTTGAATGAGAGCTGCAAGAGCTACTCAAGTGAACAAGGAATTACAGAACGACATTTTTCTAAGCCAGTCCTACTATCTTATGGGATTTTTTCCGGAGTGGCCACTATAAATGAGGTTGGACGTGAATTACGGTATTATATAAGACAATTACTTTTCTATAAATGGCAGCGTAATTCTGAGTGTTTTAAAAACTTGTAGGCAATACTTACGTTACATTCAAACAAATTTTTTTTTATAATTAGCGCACACATCAAGGGGCTATGACTGATCTTATAATGTTATAGAACACAGTGCGAGCAGTTAGGAAAATAGGAGAGGATTTGAAAGGAGACACCGATGCACATTGCTTTTGAATCTTTGTAAATCGTAATGTAGGGGAAAAACAGGGTCAGGTAGAGGATGGTGTGGTGTGGTCTAAAGTATTTTGAGAAGAAACTAAGAATACAGCCTCAATTGATGCACATTTTCAATTGCAAACGATCGAAAAACGAAAATTTATTCGAAGTCGTGTTAAAGTAAATATTTCGAAATCGAAATTGAGCTGATTGTAAAGTCAAGTCTTAAGTATGGTCATCATAAGGAGCCTTCTTAATTTCACGTGAAAAATCACAAAAATTATTACTACCCAACTATGACAACCTTCAGGAAAATGATTTCATTGAAAAGCCAAAAGTGACAGCAACAAAATTGATTCCCATACCAGCTGATCAACGAACCATGTCTGTCCTTCTTAACAATAAAAAAAAAAAAAAACAACTTCAATTTGTTGCACGTGTTCATTCGACATTTCTATTTTAGTTTTAAATTTACTACAATCATTTCACATCCTGGATGCAACAGAGTGTTACTTTGCACAACCCAATGCCATGGAGAAATTTAATATAGCGCCTTGCACATTAATTACTCTTGGGATGGGAACCGTCTAGCGAACATGTTCAGCTGGATGTAAGCAATGACTAAACATTCACCGACGCGACGTGCGGGGACATCGTTGTTGAATGTGCATGTGATATGTTCATTCCCTTTTTTTTTTTTGTTAGTAACAAGGACACATGTTGCTGTAATTACTATAACTAAATATTTCCCAGTGTGTGAGACTTGTGGCAAGCAAGTAAAAAAGTTTTTATAATGCAAAAATCGAGAGCACATAAAACTATTAAAGTTGTATAAGCTTATTAGCGTGGTTTGGCATTGCAACTCCCTATTAGCCTGAAAGGAAAATGTAATGCAACTTTTGTTTGTTTCCCAAATTAAAAGTTGCATCTGTGTATTAAAATTGCACTATGGGGCTTGCATATCTTAGTCAGGCTGTCAAAAGACTGCCAGTGTTTACACTTCGAACGTGTCTAATGGAAATTTACCATGTTGGCAAATTTGCTAAACTTTAGTTCAACATTTTTTAATGTCAGGGAACAGCCAAATTATCGGTGCAATGTCCTAGAAATCTAGTTGAACAAACGTGTGAAACTGTGAATATGGTTTTCAGCTATGATGCTCTGGTTTATTTCATAATCCGTTTTAGTTTGCTTGGGTGGAGAGGTTTCAAAGTTTTTTTTGTGAGAAGAAGGAAAAGTTGAGTACAAAAAAACTTTTTTTACGGAGGGAGGAATTACTTTTGGGAGATACTCCTTTTGGAACATGCTAATAAAGCAATGGGAATAAGTTTCTTGAGAGTAAGATAAAGTTTTCCCATAATTCTTATAGAATAAGGATGAAGGATTTGCATACGCTTCTGTGTGCACGCCTTTTGTTTAAAGCAAAATGTTATAGAAATTTCCATTACAAAACTTATGCAAAAAAAATTCAAACTTCTTAAAGGAGGGAGAGAAAGAGTTCCAAAGCTAAGTAAGCTCGATATTACCTTCAGATTGAATATTTAAAAAATGCACTTAAAGGAAGAGATGATATTTATGCTCTTGCCCAATTGTTAAGTGTAGTTGGTTACACTCAAAGAAGAAACTATTAAGTCTTATTGGTTAACCTCTTTTAGGAGGGCAGGATAAAGCCTACTTTAAAATGTATTGAAGAGGTGCAATGACAAGAAGACTACATCCTCTTTAAAGACGCATTTTTGAATGGCTAGCTGTGACCTATTGCTTCGTTTGCTTTACAGATCACGTACACTGGAACTTAATCACCGGTTGATTTCAGTTTGGAGGTGTTCAGAGGGCTAGTTAAGGTGCTGGTAGGTATAGACTCATACCTTTCTCTAGCGATGGGAAGACAATTTTCAAAACCTACTTCAGATTTGATGGATTGGTAAAAATCGAAAAGCATCGCAAGATTGCGGTTGGAGTAAAAATTGAAATAACAATCAAACATAGCATTGCGACGATAGAGAAGTCATCGAAAAAACTTAGTTTCTCAATAATGTCATTTTGTTTGCATATCTGTCTGTATGTTTGTCTATAATAGCAAAATAAACAAAATTAGTGCCGTGCTCTAAAGGGTCAGCCAAGTACTGAACAGTTAAAGGGTATAGAACTGTAAAATTAGAACAAATATGAAAACTGAGATGCAGAACAAAGTCACTTGGAGAAGCTTAAAAGATTAGCAATAAAATGGACTACTGGATGCTTACGAACAGCTCCTACATTCGATCTAAACGTCCACCTCGAACCCAAACCAGAAGGCGAAATGACACCATTCGATAATGGACATTCTAGAAATACTCAATACTTTTAGTATGTATTAGGTTGCCACTATTCCCGTGTAAAATTCAAACATAACTTCTCCATAGTCATCTTGCCTAAGGATGACTGGGAGAAAACAATGCCCCACACTTCAAAGAATGATATGGAATGGTTTACTGACGACGCGACAGGTCAAAAAAGAGAGCTGGTACCAGTTCCGGCAGTGACTCTACTAAGATGAACTTTTCATTTAGTCTTGGTAGTAACTCGTCCATTTTCCAAGCTGAAGTCTATGCCCTTAGCCAATGTTTAAGAATGATAAGTTCATTGAACACGAAAAACAAAACCATCATCAGTTTGTCAGACAGCCAAGTTGCACTAAAAGTACTAACCGCATGTAAGCTCACTGTCATAAGATACAAACTAGTCCAAAAGACAATTACCTGACTCGCCATAAAAGCAAGGAAAAACTCCACTACGAGAAGGCAGATATCCTAGCTAAAGCAAAGCATCTTAACCATTCGTCGGTTCTTAACTCTTCTGCGCTAAAAATAAAACCACCTTAAAGCATACAGCCAAGAAAATCCTACTGGAAGAAACCAATAAAGCTCGGCATGATCGTTTGATGCTCAGAAATTTTTAATGTCAGAATATACCGGAAAAAACATCAAAAGTCCTACTGATCCTCAATACGAAAACTCTCAGAACTTGCACAGAACTATTCCGGCAAATGTTCTCTAAAAAATTGTCATTACCAAATGAGGTTAGTAGCAGATCACATCTGCAGACTTTACTTCGAAAACCAAGAAACATCTCTGCACAATATAACAGAATGTCCAGCACTTTTCCGTCTTAGAAAACAAATTCTTGACTATGAGATCATCCTACTAGATAAACTCAAACTCATCCACCCACAGAAGACTTTTAACTTCTGGCTCAACTCAGGAGCAGGAGAACTGCTCTGAAACATCACATTGGTTGCCACAATTGGTTTTGTTCAAACACCGCTGTGCAACCCCAGTCGCTTAGTTTTCAATTTTGCGTCTATACCGCTCTTCCTCTCACTGCATGGACTCAGCACTAATTATACCGCGTTGTCACTTTGCCGCTTAGTAAGTGGCCGAGCTTTTAATAGGAAATTAAAAAAAAAATTATTCAGGACGTCCCAAGTGGTTTTCTCCTACTGCCACGCGGTTCTTTTAGCGTCTTGTTCTTTTTTTATCTATTCTAGGGAAGATGTTCCTGTAGCCCTGTACTTTTTGGGATGAGAAGAGATAAATATGAGCATTATCCATATTGTATTCAATATCTGGAACCCGAGCGGGATCGTCAATAAGCGGAGTTAAGTGATCAAACTCAAAATATCAAAAACCTCAAAATACCTTCCCTCGGGTGTTGTCTGGTCAGAATGTCGAACCATTGTGTACCTTGAAATCGCCCGCAAATTCCATTTCAATGTGAAGAAACTCTGAAACAATTCGTAATATGGAGTCAAATAGCGCACCAAATTCTTTACAAGTAGAATTTGAGGTTCTGTAATTAAAACAATAATGAATGACTGGCTATGGCTATGGACCGTGAGTTTTAACCACATTATATTAAAGTTGGTATTAGAACAAAGACTTTACAAAGGTAGGAGTTGACAGTCAATGTCATTACGATTGTAAGCCGAGATACCATGGTTGGAAACGAGTAATGACACTAAGCTATACCCAGGCAAGATGAACTCTGAGGGATAAGAATCAATACCGACTTGTTTTCGGCTGAGTGCCTAAACAGCTGGCCTGTATTTGGCCGTGCGTGCGTACATACCATAGAAATTCGTTAAAAAACCTCTAATGTTTCTAAAATCAACTCGAAGTTACGAATCACAAAAACATTAAAACAAAGAAACAAACGAACACGCTATCGAAGTAAAATCAACAAGTGTAGATCCAATTAGAAAACCTTAGCAAAATTACTAGCCTACTAAATTTACTAGAAAGATCGAATAGAAGAAATGTGTGCAGTCACCGAATCTGCGAGAGTGGCGTAGAAGCGATGACATGGGATGAGATGATTAGAAGATGACGTCGTTAAATCTGTTTGTACGAAGACGTTTGCGCCTTTTTTTTGTATTGTCTTTTTGAAGGAGTTTTCTAATATTTCCTTTGCAAATTAAAGCCCCACCTGAGCGAGGCGTGCTCTTTTGTCTACCAGATGGGATATAAGACGTGAAGACTTCCACGAATGTCAAATCCTTATATCAGCTCCAGTTAGCTCACTTGCATACGATTTGAAAATTATTCAACATTTTGAACGTCAACATTGATTTGGTCGTCACAATCTCATTCATATTTAGGCTCGCACACCTGGGATGCGAAATACGATATTCCATTCAAACAATTGTCTGGATTTATTTTTCCGGATCAGAAAACTGGGCCAATATAAGGTTTTCATTGAACGGTAACGATCCCCATTCAAAGTAACGTGCTAGTCTTGATCATCACGGAAGAAGTACGACCCAATGACACTGCCGCAACGGAACATAAACCACAACAAACCGTAATTTTTTCGGAATGCAATGATGACTCATGCAGTACGTATGGATTCCTGCCTGACCTATACCGCATATTTTGTTTATTGACGAAGCCATTCAGACGCCCATAAATTGGACGTAGCGCTCTTAATGTTGAGGCCACTGACTCTGAATTTCGGTAGTAGATTTTAATAATTTCGACTCGTTGTTGACTCGTATACCTTTCCATCATGAAATGACAAACCTTACTGAAGGGAAATGTCAAAAGAGTGGAAAGAAATATGGCGCCGTTGTCCCTGTCACTATACTTTTGTAGCGTCCCTGTTGAAAACCCTTTACGTCCCTGTTGAAAACCCTTTAAAGGTTGTACCATTCCTACTTATGATACGATGATTCAAACAACAGCAAAGAAGTTTAAAGGGCAAGGGACTCAAAGCGCTTTTGTAGTGTACACGGTGGATCTAGCCAAATATCTCTCATGAGATATGTAGAGATTATGTAGAGTGTAGAGGTGTAGGCGCTCCCTTCTGGCCCTAAAAGATTTTTTTAATTTTGGTGTTTTATATTTATGTAAGGCTTAGTTTTGCAATTTGAAAGAACAACCTAGAAGGCGGCGCATCCCATAAGTAGGTGTAATTTGAAAGACCCCTAAACGACGTTATGCTTGAGAATCATTAATGAGATTTGGCTAAAAAATCGACTTCTTTAAATGGTTTTCATGATTTAAAAAAAAGTTGCGCTAGTGTTGAAGTGGTTTCATACAGATTTTTTCTTAATAATATACGCGCACATCGGGGGTGTGAATACCCTTATAATGTTATTGACACAGTGTGAGCGGTAATAGCGGCAGATATTGAACAGCTTAGAATAAGTCAGCAAAAGTCAATATACGGACAACTTTCATGTCACTTTATTGGCTGCCAGTAGCTCCCTACAATCTAATAAATGCAGTGTGGTTGTTTTTTGATCCTTGTTAGTAACAGATATTTTGAAGAAGAGTAGGAGCTGCAAACACAAAGTCCAACAATTGAAAAATCTCAATCAAAGGAATTTTCGGCTTAACTCTTTGAAGCTATTCCATGTAATCTCCCTTTTAAATTATTCAGCTTAATTTTCTCTGTAAGTTTTATTAACATCGTTGAAACTATTGTTTCGTTCGGCGCGGAGTCTAGTTGACCCTACTTCACAGAATCTCCCATTCAGAATTTCAACAAACAAAGGAAAACTATGTTTGTTCCAAAACTAACCTTAATCAATTTAATTTGTAAACTCTTAAGTTCGCAAGCCAACAAGTGTTTCGCTCTTAATGCTCTTACTTTCAACTTTCAAATCGAATTAAGGCGTTGAAACTTTTACTCATTACCAACAAAAACCCATTTAAACTTGCATCATTTCCAGAAGCCCTAAATTACCTTGCCTAAGTAAACTTCTTGTTTCGCATTGCACAGACTAATTTACTAAATGGTAAGGAAATCCGACATGAAAGACGAAGCCCACCAGCAGCCACCGCCATTTGCAAACTGATAATTTTATTGCAAAAAAGAAAAAAACAAAACACCAAAGTGAAATAGAGGAAAAAAAAGGGAACACTGTTTTCGCTTTTAATTTGCTTGCAGAGCTTCAAAAAGGAAACTATAACCAAAACACAGGACAACTACTCAGCTACCGCCATCAGTTTGCTCAGAACTTAAGGATAGAGTTAAGCTTATCAAGCCTTTTTCGAAATTAGCCAGGCTTTCCTATCGCTGTTGCTGCTGCTGCTGTTTGTGCTTTCTTCCAACGCTGGGCAATTAAGTTGTTCGGACTTAAATGAAAGGATGTTGTGTTCCGCCTTTCCATCGTAATTATATGGTTGCAAATTGTGCAGTACCACCCACACAACCGGTACTTGTACTTGTATCTTATTATGTGTGAGAAAATTTACGGAGTTGCCAAACCTCCATGCAACCCAAATTTGTCATTTTAAAGTTTTGCTAGAGGGAAACTAAATCCGTCACCAAGGCAACATAGAAATTAATTTTAAAAAATATGAGAAAGATCTAGAAAAAGGGATATGGTTGACAACGACGACTACGAATACGACGACCAACGCAACTTTACTGAGGATAATTATTCATTTGGAATTTAATGCGAAGGGAAACCAAACGAAGAAATTCCATTAAAATATGTTAATGACTTTTTTTCTTAATTAATATCTTCCGCTGGTGAGCCGAGAAGGACATTCTTCGTTTCCATAATTATGACGGTGGTAAGGATGTCAACCTTAATGCTAGTTCATTGCAATTGCAGCAGTGTTATTGCAATTCACGTTTTTGAAGGGAAACACGTTTGTTGCAACTAGTTATGAGGTTTGGATGATGCGTGTGAAAGTTTAGGATAAACAACAGTAAATAAAGCGCATGTTAGAAAGTAATGCTTTTCGGCTATTATCTGCTTTAGGCAACATGGTTTTCGCAAGGAAGTATGGCTTTTGAAATCAAACATATCAATTCAAGCCAGATGAGTTATTCGAGTAGCGGTTACAAAAAGAAGAAAAAGAAAAAAGGACGAAATTAAGAACAAGAGAACAAAGAGAATGAACAAGAGCAAGTTTGACAAGAAGAACTTGGGGAAAGTAATCCCGAAGAGAAGGAAGAATTGGAAGATGAAGAACCAGAGGAATATGAAGAAACAGAAGGACAAGAAGAACCAGTAGCCTAATGAGTATTAGAAAAAAAAAAAAAAAAAAACAGAATGAAGAAAGGGACTAGAAGAAGAAGAAGAATAATCACAAGAAGAACAAAGAGAACAAAAATTTCAGTACCTATGGGAAGAATGTCAAGTATATTCCAAGCAGAAGTCTATGCAATAGGCAAATGCGCGGAAGTAAACATTGACAGGAAATATAACAACAAACATATTGCAATAATGACGGACAGTCAAGCTGCAATTAAGGCCCTACGATCCTACACAATCTCCTCAAAACTTGTCAGCGAATGCATTGACAAATTGAACAAACTGGGCAGTAATAACTAGGTTACAATCTACTGGGTACCAGGACACGTAGGAATCATAGGCAATAAACACTCAGACGAACTGGCAAAGACAGGAGCCGGATTACCACTCATTGGACCGGAACCTTTCTGTGGAATAACAGAAAGCCACATTAAGAATGAAATCAAAAAGTTGGAGGAAGACAACAGAGCTAAACACTGGAATGACCTCCCCAAGATGCGCAAAGCCAAACTTCTACTTGGCACTTTCAACAAAAAACGTTACAAAGATGTAATAAAACTTAATAGAAACAATGTAAGAATGCTAGCCGGGTTTTTAACCGGACACTGCAGACCAAGAAAACACCTAAAAGTACTAGGCATATAGAGAGCGACGACCAATGCAGATATTGCAACGAACAGGAAGAGTCTCCTGACCACCTCATAGGTGACTGCGAAGCTCTAATATACCAAAGAAAGAAGTACCTAGGATCCTACTATGTAGAGAAGAGGGAGCTAAAACTCCTAAGCGTAACCCAGATACTAAGTTTCATCAAAAGAACTAATCTGGATGAAGTACTTTAATTAAGGAATACCACTCAAGAAGTAGGGGGTACAATAGATCTAAACAGGTCGAGGTACAATACAAAACCTAAATTTTCATTCATTCATTCATTCAAGAGCACAAAAAGAAGATGATGAAGAAAAAAGGCAAGAGAAAGGAAGAATAAAAGAAGATCATAATGGGAAGAGCGAAGACAATGTCTTTTTTAGTTGAAAGAATTGAGTGCTTAACTGACAACGACCAACGAGCATAGTAAAAACAATATCCATATACATTGCCAACCACTAAAATTAGGCCACAAATTTTTCAATCGATTTTCGCTTTTTATAACTGGTGGAAGTTTTGTACCCGGGAAAGTTTCTTACCAGTTAATAGGTACGTATTTTCCCATAACAAATTTATGAAATCAAAGGGTTAATTCGAAACGACCGTTGGAATTTCCCAAGATCAATTAATGAGCTACGTTTATTTACATTAAAGGCCGGTTTGTTCAGATCGGGTTAAATAAGCAATTTGGTAATCAAAGAATTCTTCTCAATTCATGATTAAGGGCTGGTTTGTTCAAGCTTGGTAATTTGTAATCAATGATTATTCCAGATGATAATCATGGATTCAGTTTGTTCACGAAATATTTAATCAAGGAATCTCTGATCAGAGCTTTTAATCATAGATTTTGCTAACCAGGCAATTTTTCTGGGTTAGCTCCATTTAAACAACGATTAACTGATCTTCAGTTTGTTCAGGCTTGATTTTTGTTCCAATTACAGCTACCCCTTCAAAATAAAAAATTGTCAGGCTGACATATCACATAAATAAAAAAGGATGGGCTTGGCTGAAGTAATATTTTATTTAGTCGTAAATGGCAATATTTTCTTCGAGTTTTAACTCCGCTTCTTCTTCTGCACTGCTTAGTCAATTTGCTCAGCAGTGTGGTTGCCTTGTTGTGCAGCTTGCAGGGCAGCATTTTCATCATTTTGTGTATTTTGTACGGAAGCAGTTTCTTCTTGGACTACAGCTTCAGCTTCGCGAACTTCTTTTTCAAGTTGTTCGACAATTCCCTGTTTTCCAACCAATGCAGCTTCTGCAGCACGAGCAGCTTGCAAAGCCTTTTCAGCCAACTGAGTGGTAACCTGATGGGAAGCCTGTTGTCCGTCTACGGTTTGAGCATTTGATGCTGCTTTTGCCTCTTCTGCAGCTTTGAGAGCTATGCTAGATGCTTTTAGCTTTGATGAACCACTCATAGCTCTGATTGATTGGGAATTAGTTTGGGGCTCTCTATTAAGGTCTTCCAAGTCAGCATATACCTATGTACTGTACATGTGTTTGAAACTAAAATGAAATTAAATTCAAATCTCAATAATTTTGACAATCGAAAAAAACAATAATTTCCTTGATTAAGTTTTGACATATAAACTGGAAAATGGAACGATTTTTGAATAACCCATGATTTGCTAACCAAGCTATGAAAAAGGTGAACACACATTCTTTGTTGATCACAGATTCTTAATCATGGGTTAAGAAGAATCCTTGATTACCAAATTGCTTATTTAACCCGCTCTGAACAAACCGGAAGGATTTTGAAGGAATAGCTGTGATTTGAACAAAAATTAAGCCTGAACAAACTGAATTTCAGTTAATCGTTGATTAAATGGAGCTAACCCAGAAAAATTGACTGGTTAACAAAATCATTGATTAAAAGCTCTGATCAGAGATTCCTTGATTGAAAATTTCGTGAACAAAGCGAATCCATGATTATCATCTGGAATAATCATTGATTAGAAATAACCAAGCTTGAGCAAACCGGCCCTAATAGTGATTATACCCGCCATTTTTAGATATAACCTCTATTAAACGGTTTGGAATAGAATCATACGGTTTTTTTTGAAAATTCATATGAAATTTGGGCCCGGGCACTACGAATAGCATCAAATAAGGTGTCCTTGTCTTCAAATTGTCTGCCACATTCATAAACTTTACGAGATAGCCATGACCAAACGGTTTCAACAATGCCTAAGTCCGGTAAATATAGCGGCCATGGCAAAAGTTCCACGTCTTCTGATTGAATCCAGCTTCTGACAACCCTGCTAGTGTGGTTGTAGTCTTGTTGAAAAATCCAAGTCAGATTTCCAAAAATATTTTAAATTTTTGGAATTGACCGTTCCAGTAAACATTTGTAGCTATTTTCGTTCATTGTTGTGGACAAAAACTTCAACTCCAATTCTACTATTCGTGCCATAGTAGGTAATAGCGCCCCACACCATTACACCTGATGTACGGCTATGATGTCTTGCCAAAATAAGCTCACCCTTTCTAATATCATGGAAATAAAAGTTGTAACCATCAGGACCGTCAAAGTTAAACTTTTTTCATCCGAAAAGACAATGCGTTTCCATTGGCTGCTCCAAGCAACATGCTGTCTTGTAAGCCCATACGATGCTCCTTGTGTACTGGCTTCAAAACTGGTTTCTTTTTCAGTTTCCTCCTTTGAATAGTATCACTTTTTTGTATTATTCTTCGTTATGCTGGCTGAAACTCTGCTTTTAGCCCTTTTCATAGGCGCTTGTAGAGTGGAATTTGAGGCAAGTCACACCGATTTTCTCTTAGTTTTGTGGCTTTTCCCGTGCGTCCTTTTTGATTTTTGCCATAGTTTTGTGGATCAGCAAGATTATTGCATATAACTTGCTCCTTTTAAATCTTCTTGCTATTTAAAGGCCAGAGACTCCTATTTGCTTGAAGGCATCTATGTTTGCTCTTTCTGTCGTTGTCAAAGTCTTTCCAGAACCCATGGGTGCTTCAAACTAGATAAAACGGTAATTTTTACACTCTCTTCGATATTTTATACAAGAATTCGCACATGCGAACTCCTGCACGGAAATATTCGCAATGGCCTCATCCTAGTGGAGCACCTTTTTAAACCTACTTTCATTAGTTCATTAATTGGTTTTGGGCAATTCCACCGGTCGTTTCGAATAAGCCTTTTAATTTTATGAATTTGTTGTGGAAAAATACGTATCTATTAACTGGTAATAAACTTTTCCGGGTACTAAACTTCCACCAGATATAAAAAGCGAAAATCGATCGTGGCCTCATCCTAGTGGTTGGCAGTGTGCGTATGGCAATGTGAGTTATCACATACAAATACATAAAATAAATAAATTGAATAGCCCAATAAAGATCGGAGTATGGGAGACCTGGTAATGGCGCTTGCCGCATTTTAGCGAACTAGACTTCGTGCCGCTTACGAACGGCTAGGTCAACAAAGCGGTTTTCATGGCATGTAATTCTTCTCGGATCTCGGAGGAGGACTTTCTGATTCATAACGCGATTTCCGTGGAAAAACAATAGAATTTTTCTCGGATTTGAGCCAGCAACTCTAAAGCAACAAACAGACATGCTAACAATCAGGCCGTTGTACTGAAAACCCCTAAAGATAGAGATTAAGATTTAGGATCGTTGAAAATACTAGGCACGACTTCTCGGCGACTATAATTTAATCCAAAAATCAAACCGCTGTGACTTCTGTGGACAGTAGCACACATGATGATGAAAATGCATTGAAAATACATATTTTGCTAAATCACTACTCTTTTTGCAACCAACGTAATTTATTTTCTTTCTGTTGCGGATTGCGATGCAATTGAATTGAATTTATTTGCCCTCGGTATCTGGTAACTTCTATTTTTTATTTTTTTTTCCAATTCATTGTCAACCACAAGAAAAGAAGCTAGAAAAGCTCTACTCTTTTCTTCTTCTCCCGAAATAGGTCACAAAACTGTGTCTTCCTGGCGACATACACTTCACAATAGAAAGCATATTTCTTACGGCAACAAAGTGCGTCCATGGACATCAGAGAATATCTTCATATTATTGTTTGGTGGCACATTTTCCCAGGAGTTGTAGACTCAAGAAGGACTTAAAATACCAAAAGTTAAATACATAATATCTACTTTGTCCACTGAAGGAAAATTTTATTAGTTGTGGTTCTTTTATGCTGTGCTATTCTTTTTCTTTGAATTATTCTTTGAAAAGCTTGTTCTGCGTGCTCCAATGATGCGGCGGCATTGGGGCTATAATTTTTTTCCAACAAATTACGTTTGTTTATATAAGGGCAATAAAATATTGACGACAATACCTCTTGGGTGTAGCAGGACATAAAACTTACAACATAAACCTAATGGGAATAAATGGTTCATTTCGCGATGGCATTTAAGTGATTAAATTTTGGACATAAAATAAATACGAAAGGTCTCGCAATAGATCATTTGTTGTTGGTTCTAAAAGGCTCTTGAAAATGTCTGGTGTTTTGTTTGCTTCATAAAGTCAAAAGTTATTTTATATTCTTCCGAGTCAATCTAGCGATAACGGGTTTGATAAATGCGCCGTTAAAGTGAATAAGGAGAAAGGTTTTGAAATTCTTTTGTGAAGAAATTTGAAACGACTTGGGGGCAGCTGCAGGTGATGATTTCTTAATATGCAAGCCACATTGATAGGCAGGTTGAAGCAGTGTTGTCAGATGCTTTCGGCAAATTCTGTTTTAAACGTCTTCAAATTCCATCTGTTCCTCTTTTTTTGAGCGACATTCATTGAAAGGATAGTGGCATTTGCGGGCACTACAATTTGGTGTTTCGCTGTAATGTTTTCCATTAAAAAAAAAAAAGAAGCACTTCGGGAGTGCCGACAGAAGTGAAAACAGAATTGAATTTTCAGTAAATATTTTAATGTACAGGAAAATCTTTTATAATATATGTAAATGTACATATAGAAGAACATCAATGAAACTTATGAGTTTTCATTCACAATTTCATTTCTTCTGTTATCATCTCTACAATCATCGTATTCTAATACTGAAATAATAGGTCTATGGTGACTTAAATAGGAAACGAACATTTTTGTCTCAAATCTATTTAAATATATCGCAAAGACTGCATCAATCGTCGCTTTATATTTCGTTGTACTAGGGCTGCGGTCTTTCGTCATTGTTAAATAGTATTCTTCTTTTAAAAATTGAAAAAGTGGCAAATTTCTAGCATCGGCGAAGTTGATGTTAAAATCACCTCTCAAAATCATTGATAAATCATCAAATCTCTCCCCAATTTTATCGTGAAGGTATGTAGAAGTGTCTTCAGACTAAATAAATAAAATTTTTAAATAAAAACTGTTGTATTACTACACTTGAACACGTATTCGGTGAATTATAAACGCCTACTGGTATAACTTGCTGTCCATTTCCAGAGTGGCAACGACAAACACACAAATCGCCGATATTAAAAACATTAGTACTAAACATACTAGTGTACCTCGTATGCAATTCCATATGATTTGAGCAAAATATGGCAGTTGTATCAGACAACCATTTATAGATAGCTATAGCTACTCCTGCGAAACGAAAACGAAAAAAAACTAAAAAAAAAAAAACAAAAAAATTAAAAAAGTCGTTTTCGTAAATTTTGGTTTTCTCAAAAACTACAGGTTATTTTGACATCCGGTTTTTTGTGTTTGATCAAAAATAAAAAAGAGCATTGAAAATAAGCCAGAAAAATACTACTTAATTACGTAAAATTTTGAAAAAAAATGGTTTTAATAAAAAAAATTATGTTTTTTTTTCAAAATTTTGACTTTGAAAATTAATATTTCAAAAACTATTCATTTGAACAACTTATTTTAAAATTTAAATAAATGTATAGGTTTTTGGCTTTTCAAAATGCTATAGCACGAATCTGTAGGTATTACCGTTCTTTTAAAATAATTTTTTTCCCATTTTTAGTGATTTTTTTCTTAAATTGCCCCTCCCGCCTAAACGGGGGAAAATGGACCCCCCCCCCCTCCCATACGATATTTTGCTTGTCTAGGTCCAACCTACACACCCTATCTTTTTGTCACACCTTATGCGAATCACCCTGTATATACGTTCATTTTTCAACTCAAAAGTCAGCTCTCTGAACGCAATTCCATTTTCCAAAGTTTAGGGCAACTGTTTCTTAAACAAGAATTTAACGAAAAGAAATGCGCTGACACCTTCACACTTTACGAGTATATATTTTGGGCCCGTTCAGGACCTATCGGATAGCCTATTTCGGAAAGCCGTATCTCAGATACCTTTTTGAACGATTCAGACACCTTTTCTCAATTTGCTGCAGACAACAACTGTGAAAAATATCTTTGCAAGACGATTATAATTTTTTTTTTTTTGACTTCCCATGCGTTTCAAAAGACTCTTGTGCTGAAATAAATGCACACCAAATCAAAAAATTAACATGAAAAGAAATAAAAATCAAATTTCTATCAGTTGATCTCTTGAATAGAAAGGTATACTAATAATACTCGGATACCTTTAGATAACTTTTTAGTAGAAATGGGTTTGTTACTCTGCTTAACGTTTCAACACGTAAACATAAAGCTATCCGGATACGATTGTTGAACGCCCCCATTGGATTGTTCGAAAGAAAATTTTCTGTCAGAAGTCAAGCTATGGAGATAACGAAACCACGGCCAGAACATCCAAAATGCGCTTGATGCTTACTGGTTAGTATCTTTCGATCCAAAATTTATATGTGACGCGATCTGAGAAAAGGCACCTTAAAGGCATGAATATTCAGTAAAAGAACTTGTGTAATCGATCGTGATCCAAAAATTGCCTAGTAAGTCCCTTTTATCGGATCAAGTCACATATGAAAACATCAATCTGACGATATTTTTCAGGTTATCAATAGCAAGTCGATTATATTTTGCAAGTCTTGGCAGTACTACCTGTAACAGCAACTCGAGAACGATCATTTTCGACGATGAGGAGGATCAAAACTTGCCTGAGAAATACGATGGGACAGGAACGACTAAATGGTCTTGCTTCTTTAAATATCCATACCCATATTGAACTTACCTAGGACGAAATTCTAGTGGAATTTTTCAAAAAACCTCGAAAATTTACTATTGTTTCAGGTAGGCTACTCTTCAAGGTCAGGAACCGGAACGACAGCTTTCTGAAAAGCCACCGCTCGCAGGTATAAAATGCGATAGTTGAAAATTTTGACGCGTTTTTCTCGAAACGAGAGTTTTTAAAATTGCTCAACCAGAAATTGACTGCAAATAAAAAAAAACTGATTTGCACTTTTCATTCTATTTTACGTATATCCTTTCCCTTAATATGTCAGTAAATAAATGAACTTTGGTAAATCTTTCTTAGATCAACCGAAAAAGAGTGGCAAATGCAGTAGTTTTCGATGTCGCCGGAAAAAGGTGTCCGGAAAACTTCAATAAGACCGCCAATTTGTTGGACATCGAATAGATACAATTTTTTTGAATACTGACAGCTTTGATAAAAATTTTTCCTAATCACAAAAAAAAACATGTTCTTTAAGCTCCGAAAGTGGTTTCCCCTCCTTAAAGGGACGTTCTCGTCTAGAGGCATACATTAGGTTATGTAGAAAGCGCTGGCGGTTGATCTTATTTCCGCCACACTTAGATCAATGTAGGCCCATTGTGATACTCTGGAGTATTGTAACGTCCTAAGAACCTATGAGCTTATGGTTGGTCAATTTTTAACCATTTTTTAGCCTTAACGAAGTTCAAAAGGCTGTTTCTTGGAGTTTGATGATTCTTCTAGTTCGTTGAAGAGTGGCTCTTATTGCTGCTTGGTTATCAATGAAAAAAGGATATCAGCCTGTGATAGCGCCATCTTGGACACCTGTTTTACAGCGTTTGTAACTGTCAAAATATCGGCTGGGAAGACACTGTTGTGATTTGGAAGTTTGAAGGAACTGGCTTTCTGTAAAGAAACTTGCACCTGTTCCAACTTTAATTTTTGAGCCGTCATTATAAATTGATGTAGACGTCTCGTTTATATGAGATGTTTCATTCTCCAAATCATGTCTATTGGGGAAGCTTAATGAGAAGGATTTTTTAAAGTCCAGGTATGGAGTTACGTAATCAGTGCAGATATTGTTGTCTGCGTATCGCGATAAAATCTGTGCATGTCGTGCATAGTTACTCGCCATCAGCTACTAATATTTTTAATTTTTAACTTTTTTTACTTTTTTCTATATTCTTTAAATTTTATTAAGAACTTGCAAAAAATAAAAGATACTCAAAATATTGATTGCTTTTTTTTACAATACTTCAAAAATAAATTTAAATTTATGCCTCTACATCAGAATACCACCTATCACCTTCTCGAAAAACCGCTTTTTTTTCAAAGAAATATAAAATATTGCGTTCCACACTTTCACTTTCACCGATTCAAGATGGATGGTGCAGTTATAGTTTAAAAACACAATGGTCGACTCATTGATAAAAATATTAAATACACTTACATCTCTGGTATAGCAATCGAAGATCACGTATGCTACAACTCTCTGCTAGTAGAAAGAGGGATAACTTATTGAGAAACGCAGTGTTTTATATTGAAAGAATGTTTGAAATCGGTCCAGTTGTTTTTGAGTTCTCGTTTCATTGTGGTCCCCTAACATTACAGTACCTGTAACGGGGAACTTTTGAATTTTATCAGAAATGTAAAATTGCTCTTCCACACACATCGCCTTTCGCAAGGAATTGGCAAATTCTTCCGAGAGCAATAACACAGTCATGAAAAGAGCTTTCTTATAATTTTAGGTACTTGAAATGCGATAAGTCGGCTAATTCCCATAACTATTTATTTTTCTGTTTATTTACTTGCATTGAGAATGTGGAAAAGAAATATTGCTTATATCTCACAGAAATGATGTATGACGCATTCTAAAGTTCAAAGATTGTTTGAAAAACATTCTTTAGTTTTGAAATACCGTTCCAGTGAAGATGAGAGAAAGAATAAGTATAACAATAACACAAACCAATCATTTGCTTGATAAAACAAATCACCGAGAAAATATGGTTTAATCAAGGAAACTCGAAGAGCCGTTATTATTTTAGTACTTCCTAATTATAGACAAGTTTCCCACCGTGAAATACACAGCACACACATAAATTATATCGATTCTTACTCACTGATTCGCTTTGATCGTTTAACGAATCTCTACGCTGATGAGACGGTTGCGTTTAATTAAAAAAAAAAAAAACTTAAAAACTCCATCATCAATGTATTAATTTTCATCAGCGTCAACATCTAGACGAATTCAAAAGCATCTGCGTCACGTCATTTGCGGTGGCAGCTGGCAGGCAACTCAAAGTAAATACTTTACACAAGTTCTTCATGTCATCAATGGAAATGAATTTCCGGTACAAATTGCATTTCCATCCAAACAGGTGAATATAGCAGAGATGTGTTTGAAATGGGGGAGTAAAGTCTGTCGCTCATTTCATTTCATTCACTCAGCTGGCAATAAGCTAGGATTAAGTAAATAATTGGGAAAAGAGAAATTGCAGGTAACTCTGGGTGTGTGAGGGTGTGTTTCTGTTGTCAGGAACTTTGAGCAAACGACTTATTATTTTTATATTAAAGGAATTTAATTGATTAAAGTTTATTTGATGAAACTAATAATGAGAAAACATTTGATTAGAATAAAAATGAAAAACAAAATATTAAGCTGAGTATAAAAACAAGAACTTGATCAAAATTAAAACTGCTTAAATAAAATGTAAAGTAAATTAACATTAAATTATAATAATTTCAACACTTTCCCTTGTTAATTGGTTCTTTACATATTTAAGTAAGCCCCATTTCTCTGGACAAAAGTTTTAATCTTGGACAAGGAAGTGGTTTCGTCATTATATCAGCCACTTGCTTTTCAGTTGAAACTTGTTGTATTTCAAGTCTTCCTTCCGTAACTTTCTCTCTGATGAAGAAATGTTTTGTTGAAATATGTTTTGTTCTTTTGTGAAATTCCGGGTTTTGTGCAAGCCTAATTGCTGCAGAATTATCCACTTGAAGAATGGGAGTTTGCTTCATTGGAATAATTCCCTTAAATAATCTGCACAACCAAATTATTTCCTTAGCTGCTTCATTAGCTGCTACAATCTCAGCTTCAGTTGTCGAAGTTGCAACCATCGCTTGTCTTTGACTTAGCCAAGAAATAGCTCCACCTGCATAAGTGATGACTACACCAGAAGTGGATCGCCCAGTGCTTTTACATCCACCGAAATCTGCATCACTAAAACATTCTAAAATACCTCTTTTGATATTTTGTCGATACTCGATTCCTATGTTTATAGTACCAGCAATATACCGAAATACTCTCTTGACTCGAGTGACATCTTCGGTAGTTGGATTCTCCAAAGATCTTGATAGAAATCCTATGCTGTAAGCCAGGTCTGGTCTTGTTCCTAGCATCAAATACATAATTGCACCAACAGCCTGTCTATATGGGAAGTTATGACTCTGGATTTCATCTTTCCCTTGTTTTGGAGTTTCACCGTTCTTTACCATAGGAGTTGAGATTGGTTTGCATTCTGCAAATTGAAAACGTTCAAGAATTTTTCTTGCATGAGCTTGTTGACATATTTTTATTCCGTTTTCTTTTCGTTCTATCTTTATTCCCAAAAAGAACGACGCTTCTTTTGAAACAATCTTGAACTCATTTCTCAGCTCCGCTATGAATTCATCTAACTCGTAACGGTCAGTGGATCCTACTAATCCATCATCCACATACAGAACAAGTACGACTTTCTTTCCATTTCTTTCCCTCATATATAAGCAAGGATCAGCATCACTAGCTCGAAATCCTAGTTTGGAAATGAAATTCCCGAAACGCTTGTTCCAACATCTAGATGATTGCTTAAGTCCATACAAACTTTTCTTCAGCTGACACACTTTATCTGTACCATCGTCATATCCTTCAGGCTGCTTCATATAGATAATTTCTTCCAAATCACCATATAAAAATGCTGTAGAAACATCAAACTGTATCAGATGCATTTGCTCACTTGCAGCAATACTAAGCACTGATCTAATTGTTCCTAATTTTGCTACTGGACTAAAAGTTTGGCTATAATCAATACCTTCACGTTGACTAAATCCTTTGGCCACAAGTCTTGCTTTATATTTATCGATACTGCCATCTGGATTCCTTTTCAAGCAATAAACCCATTTGCAAGGAATTGCTTTCGCTCCTCTTGGTAAAGATGTCAATTTCCAAGTTTTGTTCTCTTTCAATGAAGCGACTTCTTTTTCCATTGCTTTTCTCCACTCTGTTTTTTCTTTACTACATATTGCCTCTTGAAAAGATCCAGGATTCGATGAAGAGTTCTCAAAATCTGCTATCGCTGCCATTACATAATCCTCAAGACGCTGAGGTTTGTTTAATGTTGACCGATCTCTTAATTCTTTTCGTTCTTGTAGCGGAATTTCGGTTTCTTCATTTTCAAAGTTCACATCTTCCTCTGCTTCGTACTCGTCCAAATGCATGGTATCTTCTGAATTCTCTTGTTCTGTTCTTGTGGATTCAATGTCTCGAAGAGGTAGTTTAACAGGTTTTTCACATGCAATTGAACTTTCCTGAAACTTAACGTCTCTTGAAACGATTACTTTATTTTCTTCTTGGATGAATATTCTGTACCGCTCATCACCATCATATCCAACGAGGTAGCCTTTAATTGCTTTTCTATCCATTTTCTTCCTCTTCTGGATTGGAATATGAGTGAAGCAAGTTGATCCAATTATTTTCAAATGGTTGATTCTTGGTTTTTTACCAACCCACAATTCGTACGGACTTACACCGTCTACTGAAGACTTTCCAGTTCTATTAAGTATGTAAGTCGCAGTATTTACAAGCTCCGCCCAAATTGCTTCCGGATAATTAACTTTGGTGCTTGAATACTTCAGAGTTCTTGCCATCTCTACTAGAGTTCGGTTTTCACGTTCACTACCGCCATTCTGTTCAGGTGTATAAGGCGCTGTAAGTCTCTGTGTAATACCATTTTTTCGAAGAATCTGTTTAACTTCTGCGTTGTCAAATTCACCACCATTGTCACTCAGTAGCTCTTTGATGGAGTGACCACAAATCTTCGCGTGTGCAATAACTTCCTTCAGTACATTCTTAACATCTGATTTGTGTTCTATTGCAAACCCATAACGAAACTTAGAGAAGCTATCCTTGAACACAACCAGATACTTTTTGTTCTTAAAAGAGTTGCTAAATGGACCACAAACGTCCGTTGACATCAACTCTCCTGGCGTTGTCGCTTTTCTTCTTGTTCCGAACGGTAATCTGTGGGCTTTGCCATAGATACACGGTTCACACAAGTTGTTGTTCATTTTAACTTTTATGTCCAACTCTTTTTCCAGCTTCTGCTTAACATGTGCCTTATCTTGATGACCCCATCGCTCATGATAAAGCTGCAGCGTTGCTTCATCTCCAACAGCTACATTGAATTCCATGCGAGACTTGACTTTCGAAACGATTGGTCTTATTGCTGCCTTGTATAGCGATCCGTTTATTTGTCGACTTCCGCATATAACCGTTTCGTTTTTTATTCTTAACCAGCACTTTGTTGCTGAGGACTTGAAAATACTGTTTCGGTTTCTGTCCTGAGCAGCCAAAACAGAAAAAAGGTTTCTTGAAATTGTTGGAACATACCACACATCATTAAGTGTCACATTCTTTCTGTTGTGAGTTGATTCCACTATTATTGTTCCTTTGCCAATAGCGCTCAATGTTTCTTTTCCTGCTGCTTGAATCCTGCAAGGACATTCAAACTCCTCAAAATCCACAAACCAGTCAGTACAGTTGGTAACATGCCTTGTTGCTCCATTATCAATCCACCAGTCAATTGAATTTACTTCGGTTGCATACATTTCATTGCAGATAGACACTAAAGACGCGTTTTTGTTGATTGAATTCTCTTGGCTACTGCTTGAAACATTGCCTTTTGTTGGTTTACCTTCAGCAATCCATTTTCTGCAGTCTCGAACCCAATGTCCCTTCTTCTTACAAAAATTACAAACGTCTTCTCTTTTGTTCCAGGTTTCCCTTGATTTTGGTCTTGCAACTGGCTTTCTTTTGTCGAATTTTACAACTAGTGCCTCTTGACTAACATTGTCGTTATCTTCTTTACTTTTGAAATTTCTTTCGTACATACAAAGTTGCACAGCTAGTTCGTCAAATGTTTTATCTTCATCTTTCGTAAGTAACATCCAGCTTGATTTGAAAGTTTCAAATGTACTTGGCAAAATATGCAAGACTTTGCATACTAGTAATAGTTCTGGTAATGCCCTTTCATTTTTAGCTTTCAGACCATTGTTAAGTTCGTTCCACAAACTTCGCAGCTTCGCAATATGTGTTGAAACATCTTGAGTAACATTCCAATTAAATGCAAAAAGATCCGTGCATATCTTGAACAATTGGTCTTTAGAAGTTGCCTCAAACTGTTGTCTTAAAGCATTCCATGTATCATGTGCAGTTTCTTTGTCCATTATCTTCTGGTATACTGCATCGGTAACCGAACTTGTAATCATTGATTTAGCATAGCTGTTTGCTTTTCTGTATAAATTGCTTGCTTCTTTGTGTTGGCTAATTTCTTCAGGCTTGGGAGTCCCTTCTAAAGGTTCTGGCTTCTTCAAAATCCCATCAATAGCATCTAAAGCTCCTTCATGATAGTCCAACAAGTCTCGAATTTTCCTTCTCCAAATAGGCCAATCTGATTCACCAGCCAGAGGTCTTATATGTTTTGCTAAATCCATATTTCTTGATCAATGAATTCTTAGCAATTCTTATTATCAGTGAAAATTCGATTCAAAATAAAACAATTAATCAATACTCGCGACTAGGCCCATAACCTATTATTTTTATATTAAAGGAATTTAATTGATTAAAGTTTATTTGATGAAACTAATAATGAGAAAACATTTGATTAGAATAAAAATGAAAAACAAAATATTAAGCTGAGTATAAAAACAAGAACTTGATCAAAATTAAAACTGCTTAAATAAAATGTAAAGTAAATTAACATTAAATTATAATAATTTCAACACGACTAAGCTTAATAGCGTTCAAATAATTATGTATTTTGCTTCGGAATTAATAAATATGAAAAGATATGCGAAGGTCTTACGTTTGAGCTTCTATTCAGTATACAATTGACTTAAAACTAAATAAAGATTAGGAGCAACTGGAAATTACTCCTTCCGTCACTCAATCGCTTAAATATTAGAATAAATAATTAAGTGACTGATTGAGATGACAAGGTGTTTGGTACAAGTCGATGAGGACCTAAATCTTCGTTTAGTACAAGTGGATGAAGACCTAAACCAAGAACCGAGAAGCTTGTTGGTTGAGGCCAGTTCCACCCAAACTGCTATCGAAATTGATCGATTTGGCAAGTGAAAAAAACTAATATAAATGTTGGCAGTCACTAAAGGTTACTTTCAATTGAACTTAACATTTATATGGAATCTTTTAGACATTTAATAATAAAACACACACAATAAACATACCACGGTAGAGCAGTCCGCAATTCAATCCCTCTTTCGTATCAAATATGTCATGCATGACTTCCAGTTGAATATGAACCTTCTTCGCTTCGACAAACATCTCTTCTCTAGTCGCATTCTTTCCGTCTATTGTCGCTTCAACATCATCCTTATCGAGGACAATAGCCCCATCCAAGAAATCACTTAATTCATTTACACACGGCTTACTATTACCGCCACCATTGTGGCCTCGTATGCCACCTGTTGTTGATTCACTGTGTATATCTTTTGTATCCAAATGGGGTATACTTTCATCGTCCTCTAGCAACAATGGTGGCAAGTCATCCTCGTCCGGTTTTATCTCATTCAATTTACTTAATTCTGAATCACTGGAATATTCACCACCACCGTCGCCGTCGTCACTTTCATCGTTCTCATCCTCGTCGATTTCAGTGGGATCTTTGGTCAACAACAAAGTTGTGCTCTTTATACTTCCACTTGAGCCATGCGCATCGTCTTCGATGGTCGTTATACCACCAGGTGGTCCTGGTGATCGACCTGGCGCTGGATCACTGTTCATTTGGCCTCCTATCTGGATCGCGTATAAACCGAAAAATAACAAATAAATAACTAATTTTGTCGCCATAGTCACTACAGCTTTTGTAGTTTCCAATAAAGCGTTTTAGATTGGTTGCCATAGACCATCGATTGGATCTATGCTAGTGGTGTTGGAAGATGGATTTTTATTTTGATTATGGATTAGCCCATTGGATTGTATGACTTGGTTCATCGAATTGTGGCATTTTTGGTTGTTCTGTAATGAAAAATAAAAAAAAAAAACAATATAATTTTTGAAATCGAAATGACACAAACAAATATTCAAAGAAAAAGGCTTTTTGAGAAATCTTTGTAAACGAAATTGAAGTTTGTAGCTGAATTCAAATTACTCAGTTTTCTTTAGATTTAAAGCAAAGGAATATGGCAATGATTTGATAGTTAAGTGAAACTGGCAAGAAAGTTTTTTTTTAAACCAAAAATGGCGAGGTGTTTGAGGGGTTTAGGGCCAGTTGCTCAATCGAATCATAAATTTAAGTTCTACATAAAGTTTTCATTTTTGTATGAGACCTTCCGGAATTCTTAAGTTCTACATAAAATCCTCATACTAAAGTAGAACTTTATGTAGAACTTAAATTTATGATTCGATTGAGCAACTGGCCCTTAGAATCACTGCTTTGAAAAACGAGTTTGCTCAAATATCTAAATAAGCTTTGATGAAAAAATCAAAACAGCTGACAGATGGCAGATCACAGATGACAGATTATAGACGGCAAATGGTAAGGTACAAACTTAAGTTACCTTTTTGTGATTGAAATATCACACGTAAGGACCTTAAATTGAAAACACTGAAAAAGCCCCCTACTAAACGCCGCGCCGTAAGGAAGTAGCAGCGGTTGAAATTCACTCGCATTAAAATGACGTGGGATACCAAAGTGAGGCAAATTCGCGAAAAGTGGTATTTATCAGACATTGGAAAAAAGAAATAATTTTAAGACATCACCATTCAAGGCAAGGAGAAGCAATAGTTTGAAGACCCATTTCTTAATATGAATGTTCGATTTGGTTTTCGTGTTCAACAAAATGACAATGCTCTTCCCTGTCTGAGAGAAGTATTTGGCCCTATTAAATGGATATTTCAACAAGATAATGCGCCAATCCACAACGCTCTTAGTGTCAAAAGCTTTCTTGCTGAGGACAAAGTGGAGTTGTTGCCGTGGCCACTATATTCACCTGACCTCAATGTAAGTGAACATTTTAAGGATGGCTCAGGCGAAAGGTTTATGAAGGGGGTAAGCAGTACGAGACTTGTGATGAATAAATTGGAGCAATAAAAGGAGCTAGGAGGACGGTTCCTTTAAATTACTTAAAGAGACTGTAGTATGTGTCTTTAACTTTCATTGGCTATTTAAATGTCTTGTTAGATTAATCTTTTTTTTTTTTTTTATAATTAACGCGCACTTCAAGGGGTTATGAATACCCTTATAATGTTGTTAAACACAGTGCGAGCATTTAGGAAAATAGGAGAGGATTTGAAAGGAGACACAGTTTTGTGTACAAATAACAAGTTGCGATGTTAAGTTTATTATAAAAAGTGCAATATGAATCTTTATATGTATTTAAATGTTAAGTGTTGTAAAAGTTCACTATCACTACATAGTATAACGCAAAGTAGCTTTCTCTATCCCTATAATGTCCCTTTATATGCTTAGACTTTTAAAACTACGCAAAGGATTTTGATGCGGTTTTTTTTAATGAATAGATTGATTCAAGAGGAAGGTTTATATGCATAATAAATAATACATGCATATTATAGTAGAGAAAAGCCGAGAAATTTTAAGATTTGTAATGTGATGTCTTAACAAACATATTTTTCTGCGCTTACATTGCAAACGCTGGCTAAACCTTACGAGATAAATCAAATTTATGTACTACTGAATTGAACATATATCTTAAAAAGGTGAATAAAAAGGGACAGCATATTATGTTAATCTCCTAAGGGTAACCCACAACAACCATTTTTATCTTTTACATATTACAAAAAAAAGGGTATTTGACCAAGCTATTTTAAACGAAACAGTATCACTTGTGCATTTCATGTTGATCAAAATTGCCCTTCACATCATATGATTTAAATGAAAAATTTCGAAGATATTACAGGTTTAAAAATTCCGGGACGTAGCGTTTGCTTTAAGTCTGAACTACATCGAAACACAAAGTAAAAAACTTAATAATGTAAAAGCTTAAAAAATACACTTAATTACTGTGTGACACCTGTTGGCAACGTTAGAAAAACTTCGAAATGCTTTTTGACGGTTAAATATTAGTCAAAAATGAAAAATTTCTGTTTTCGGGAGCTGGTTATGGTTAATGTTCAATAAATTATTTTGTAAATGATTAATTGTTATCTACAAACTTGAAAAAAATTTTACGTTATAAGATTCATCTTTCTGTACATAGCCACTGTTTTTGAAATAAATCTAAATCTAAATCTAAATCTAAATCTAAATCTAAATCTAAATTATATTGAACTAGCTGAACGTAACATAAATTGAGATAATGAAGATGTCCTATCTTTTAAGTTGGATCAAACTGCACACGGTGTACAAATCTGATTAGAATCGGTTAAGTAGTTTAGGAGTCCATCGCGGACAAACATCGTGACACGTAATTTATATATATTAAGATTAAGAAGATATACCTCATTTTACTTTAAAATTTGATAATACAGAATTGTCATTTTTTACTTGAATTCTATAATTTTCTAAATTGTTTTGAAACTATGTTATAGCTTTTGCTATGAAAACTATAGGAATTAAGTGACGAAAGCGCTACATTTCAAGAAAAATAAACAAAAATATTTGATTGTGTTTAGGCTGAATTATGTACATCGAAACACAAAGTGAAAAAAGTCAAAAACTAAATAAAGTAAAAACTTTTAAAATAAAGAAAAAATTATTAAGATCGATCCAGTATTTTTTATGTATTCATTACTGCGAGTGGCTTGTGTAAATAAGCTAAAATGTTGTGTGTGAATATTCCCAAGAAAGCAGGAAATTCTCATGGTATTGGGAAAGGGGAATTATTTTACTCCAAATCTAACGCGTGCAGGCCACGGCCAGTAATGAATAAATCAAAACTTCTGGATCGATCTTAATCATTTTTTCAGTGAGTGACATAGGCTGTATTTATACCGTGCGAAGCCATAGCGGGCCGCTGTGTTTGTATATATAACGTTAACAGTTTTCCGTAGTGTATTTAGTATCAGCATTGTACCCGTGCGAAGCCGGGGAAGGTCGCTAGTTTATAATAACTGAGAAATATTTATTAAATTGATTGCATTGTCGGACAGGATGATGCTCATAATAATGAGCGAAACGATGACAACGTTTCAATAATACGTTTGTTTCTTCACCTAACCCCCTTAAAATATGCAATTTAAAGATAGAGTACGATTCTTAAGAAAATTGAATTTTCGATGTAATTGTAAACGTGGCAATGTACTTAAAAAGTTAGAAAAAACTAAAGCAAACAAAAAAACTAGTTTAAAAGTCAATGCTTAGTTTTTAAGATCATTTAAGAGTAGCGTCTAATCATGCGAACAGAATTAACTGCACTTTTTCTTGTAACTAAGGCAAAAGAAGATTTTTTTTTTGTTTGAAAATTCAACAACCTTTCAAATAAATGCAATTGTTTGATAATTGTAAACCACATTTACAAAAAAAAACTAGATTTATTAAAAAAAAAATTGTTTAATCAATTAAAGAGCATTGTACATAAGCCTTTCGTTGAAGAATTATCTTTCAGCATTTATAAATTGCGAATTCTAAAAGAAAAGTACGTTACTTCGTTCCACACAACTGTCCTACATTTCTATCTTTTTCAAATTAATGAATACTTTTCAAATTACTATCCACAAAACATCTCTTGTTCAAGTGGTGTACTATATCTCTGTCAATATTCAAATTGCAAGACTTATTTACAAAAAAATATGAGTAGTATTTGTATTTTATATCTCTAACTCTACATTTTTCTCTGACCATTATCGAAATACATGACTTGTTTGTTCGGAAAATTATGTGAAATTTGATTTATGTTAACGAAAGTCTCTTGAAAACTCCTCTACCAACGCAACGGTGTCAAATGATGAAAACTGTCAAATGATGAGAACTCAAATATTTCATCCACTCACACATTGAATAAACGTTCTCATATTCACTTCAAAAAGATGTGAGTATCTTGATTTTTTGATAAATTTGCTCACCCAGAAAATGTCAAATTACTCTCGACAACATACTTGTAATCGACAAATTGTTGAAACAAAGTTTAATTTTATCGTCCGTCGTCCATTAAATAATTCAAATCCTGTCAGATAGTTGCATTTCCCTTGACGAATGGTCTCTTGGCAAAATATATTCGCAGCACCACAAAAAAACCATTAATACTCCTCGGCTGTGCACAAAGCACAACCCTATCAACAGAAACACAAAACCAATGGAAAATGATGCCCTCTACAAGATGATAAATTATACCAAAGAACGAAATAAAAAATGCAGCACATGGACAGACAATAAAATGTAAGTATTTTATTGCGATGAGTAGCGTGAGAGAAAATAAAATGAAAAGAAAATACTACGAACGCAGCATAACTCGGAAAAGATTTCAAGGACTGTATAACTTTCTTGTATAGTCCTCAGAAATACTCAGGAATGCAATTGTACTTGTTGTCAAACGCGTAAGACAGTTGTCTTGTAATTAATGCTCGGTATGAATGTAAAAAAATAAAAGGGAGAATATACTCAGCTGAAAAGTGCACTAGCTTCACCTGCAGCACTCAGTAGATCTGAGTACCGGTATTATACTATCTGACAGAATTTTTGTTAAAGGCAGCTTTGGGGATCTTCATGGAAAAGCCAGAGTATGCTTCAATGATAATGAGCTAGAGAATCTTGCTCTTACCATGTCAGTAATAAGTGTTGTGCGTACCAACTGATACGCAAAACCTCGGGAAATGCGAAAAGGAAGCTTTAGGTAGCCTTGTTGCGGAAGGTCGTTTTGCTTTTTTTTCGTATGTATTGCTGTTTTGACAAAAGAGGAGTGTTCCATAAATACACCACCATCAAGCCTTTTGTTGTCATTTATGAATGTTAAGAAGAGCAATCAAATAAAAAGCAGGCAATCTTTTTCTATACCAAAAATGTCTGCGTTACCTACCATTTTGAATAGACATTAAAACAAATTTCTGACCTCCTGTTTTACCTAGGACGATGATCACGTAAGCAACTAAATGTTTTGGAGACAAGAACCTGGCAATGATGGTGGTGTCTATGATGTAATGGTAAGCATATCAGCCTTTTGCGTGGGAGGTTTGTGGTTCGAATCCCAACAGATACCAAAAAGTGTGTTTTCACGGGTATGGCCTTTGGCGAGGAATTGAGGAAAGGCATTTGATAGTAAGTTCAACTTTCTCGATTAGCCATTTGGTAGCAGCAGAAAATTTTAGGTCTCTTCCATTCCTTCACAAGACAATGTTGTGAGAAATGCGGGTGGTCTGGGTCTCGGCACTCCCCGCTAGGTTGCGCCATTTTATGTATGTATATAAGCTGACATTGAGGCAGGATATAATTCCTCTCAACCATTTCTGTGAGGAGTGGGGATGACCTACAATTTTTATCCGATAGCAAATGGCTGCACTGTACAGCAATTTAACGGGTGATTTTTTAAGAGGTTTAGAACTTTTTAAAAAAATAAAAACACAAAAAATTCGAAAAAATGAATGAAATATTTATTTGAATTTTTGAATGATAGTTTGAACCTTGCAATTTAATGTTTAAAGATAATTTCATGCAAATGTTGACCGCGGCTGCGTCTCAGGTAGCCCATCCGCTGATTCCAATTTTGGCATACTCTTTCACACATTCGGCCGGTATCTCACGAATGAATGCACTGATGTTGGCTTCCAGTGCGTCAATCGAAGCGGGCTTGTCCCTATAGACATTAACCTTGACATACCCCCACAAAAAATAGTCTAATGGTGTCAAATCGCACGATCTAGGCGGCCAATTGACCGGCCCGAAACGTGAAATTAACTGTTCACCAAACTCGCCTAGCAATTGCGCCATTGTTTCGCGTGCTGTGTGGCATGTGGCACCGCCTTGTTGAAACCACATATCATGCAAGTCAAGAACATCCATTTCGGGCATAAAAAAGTTTGTTATCATCGCTCGGTAGCGTTCACCATTGACAGTAACGCTGCGATTCGCATCATCTTTGAAGAAATATGGCCCAATAATGCCGCCGGCCCATAAACCGCACTAAACAGTGACTTTTTCGGGATGCATTGGTAGCTGTGGCAATGCTTCTGGCTGATCTACACTCCAAATGCGGCAGTTTTGCTTATTTACGTACCCATTCAACCAAAAATGAGCCTCATCGCTGAACACAATTTTTCGATAAAAAGCGTGCTCGAACCGAACACGAATTTTGATAGTAAAATTCAATAATTTGCAAGAGTTGTTCATTTGTAAGACGATCCATGGTTAAATTGCAAACCAAACTGAAGCTGTTTGACAGTGACACAAGGTACTAAACACACGTCAGCTGTCAAAACCAGTGTTGCCAAAACCAAACCAGCTAAAAAATCACCCGTTATATGACATAAGAACCCTCAAATGATTCGCTATTGTTGCCGAAAAGCGAATACAAAGAAAAAGAGTTTCGTTTGCTATTGGAAATCGTCCCGAAGCGTTCATAGTACCAGTTATTTTTAATACCTTTAAGCTACCTAGTACTTTTCATACCATAATGTACATACATCCGGAGTCGACATCACTGAACCACGAATGTACAATGTATGATCGCCTAACCACCCACACAACAGCAATAAGAATGCATGAAACAGTAGAGTGTTTACTCGCCGAATATACCTCACACGTTATTCTTTCCGTAACATTTATAAAGACAACCTAACGCTCATTGAAAAAGGAAACCACCAAACAACAGTTGGATGTTTCTTGGACGTTGAGAAGGCATTTGATAGTGTCTGAATAAACGGACTTATCCATAAACTAAACATTTTACGCTTTCCAGGTTCATTAATAAAAATTTTGTTTGATTTCCTTCGTTCCAGATCTTTCTACGTGCAAGTAGACAACACCGTGTCTTCATTCTTCAACCAGACCCAACCGAGCAGGGGTTGCTCAAGGATCGAAGCTAGGTCCCTTCTTATACAGCATATTCACCTCAGACCAACCTCAACCAGAAAACACCACCAACCTTCTCTTTGCGTATGACTCACTGACCTACGCGCACTCACTGTCCCTTGTGATCGCTGCTCGTAGAGTTGAAGACCACATAAGGAAGCTCTTTGAGTTCTACAAACTATGAGGAATCAGAATTAATTCAGCGAAATTCAAGCTAATTTGCATAAGAAGACCAACACAAGGTCTGCCACTGCCACAACATCTGCGTAAAACCTTCCCGAAGGTACACAACTCAGGCCTAAAAAGCAAGTCAAGTTTCTAGGAGTCCACTTCAACCAACTGACGCGTTTCAACCCGCACGCCACTGCAGTCCTCAATAAGCTTTTCGTGCTTTCCATCGCGTCCATCCGCTGATGCGCAAAAGAAGTGGACTCAGGCAAAACACAAAATTGTTGCTGTACAAGCAGCTAATACGACCCGTGATCACCTACTGCATCCCCGTATGGCTTACAATATCCAAGACTAGAATGCAAGAACTGGCTGTATTTGAGAGGAAGGTTCTGTGCATATGCACAGGGTTTGGCTACGATCCGATACGCAGGAAAAACGCAGGATAAACCTGCCGATCCAACAGAGCTATTGCCTGCTGTTTCTCTGTGCCACCAAGGTACCGTACATATAGCTGATCTTCTCTATTTGTTTCAGGTCAAGGCTATCAACAATAAGGCGTCAAATCATAAGTTATTACTACCAAGGACCAACTGTACATACTGTACTTTTCCATAACTAGTTAAAGCTTACAAGTTAAAGTGATTTAAGAGCTTTTTTTAATTTGTGTTTGTTTGTACATTTTAGTGGTACCCGTGGCGTAATGGTTAGCATGTCCACCTGCAAACCCAGAGGTTCGAGGTTCGAATCCCAGCAGAGGCAAAATGCAAAAAATGTTTTTCCACGGGTATCGCCTCTCGCGAGGAATTGGCAAGTCTTCCGTTAGTAAATTCATTGCCATGAAAAGGGTATTCTCAATTAGCCGTTCGGAACCCGCGAAAAATTGTGGGTCCCCTCCATTCCCTCACAAGGCATGGTTGTGAGAAATGCGCTAGGCCCAGGGGCTCCTCGCTCTGTTGTGCCACCCTATTTATTTATTTATTTATTTATTTATTTATTTGTACATTTAAGGTCCAAACCTTATCTTGAAGTTTCGAGTTTTTCTTCAGACAGACAGACCCTGGCTAGTCCGACGAGCTAAAACTCAGATGAAAAGCAAAAAGCACGTCACACACCCTGATATAACACGTAAAGCTTTTACCGGAAAAGCACAGGTACCACGCATTAGAAAATCAAAGCTGTCGATAATACAGCGTCGTGATAGATACGTTTTCATCCAAGAACTGCTTCAGTAGGATTGAAAGAATCTACATTAAACCACCATTTCACTTCAACTACTATTCCCCATAGCCCCACGACAATGTTCCCCCTCTACTGAAGCTCCTCCTTATATTTACCACCATAATTACAAAACATGATCCTTATTTACAACCAAATAAGTAATTTTCCAAAGCAATTTTGTTGCTGATTAAATAACTTAATGGTTGATGCGATTAGATGGTCTATATCATTAACAAAATCGAAAATCAACGCGCAATCAACCTCCATATACCCAATTTAGCTCAATAACCATCATTCAAAATCTGGGGTCACTGGTGCGGTGAGCATTGGATATCGTTCTAATTAAATCGAAATACTTATTTTGGTAGTCTTCGAGATTTGAAATTCTATCAGAGAAGCAGCAGATTGCTCACGAAAATCATACCCAAAATTATCTCCGATCTCAATAGAGCCCATCCGCATCGTCTAACTGAAACACATAAGCCCGATGGATAAGTTCTTCTCAAGCATCACTAATTTTGAGAGAAAAAAAATAATCTTAACAAATAAAAAGCCATGGTGTCTGGACCTGGAGGGGAAAATGAAATCAGAAAATAAATTAAATATTAAATCGATAAATGAAAACGTTTAGATTGAATTACGGAGCATCGAACTTGAATGTCTTACTTTTTTCGAAGAAATTCAATTATCTGCAGCATCTATAGAAAAGAATAACTAAAGGTGAAGTGTGGGGGAGGCAGCGCGCGTGGTGTCCTGGGGACCTGGGGAGGTTTATATGCCAATAGAAGTCAAAGCGTATTTCACTTAATGGATTTTTTCATTATCGTCTGCTTAATAAAGCCAAAGAGACAGCATCCTTTCAGAAAAAGAAGAAGGACAATTCTCCGAAGAAGTTATAGCGAGAACAAAGTGGATACAACATTAATAAAGTTGCTAGTTTTTCCACCCACCCGCACTTCGGTGAAGTCGAATTCTCCCTCCTTAGCACACACACACGTACATACACACAAACACCCGCAGACAAATGCACACACGCATGTTGAGCAACATCAAATAAAATCATGAAATTATTAATGACATGGCTTTTATGGCCTGCAAGTGACTTTGACTTTGATACGCAATACTAAGTCAAGACACAACAGGTCCCCTAAAATATTATTTATGGCGTCTATTACCGTTAGTGACTGAGCAACTTCCTGGGGGTGAAAATAAAGAGGATATTGATGGCAACTGCTTATATGGGCTGACAGTGGCATTTGCCACTAACGCATGAGTGCTAAACTGCTGATAACTTCTTTAATTATACTTCACAATTTGCTGATTTTCGTTTGTCAGGTTACAAAACCGAAAAGACAGTTCAATTTGTTGCCGTTTGGTATATAAAAGTCTGATAATTTGTTAAAAAAAAAAAACGATGCGTCATTCTCAAAGCCCCTCGGTTATAACTTCGAATGAGATGAAATAAATCAAAAAGAAGAGTGCCATGGTGTAGAAGTATTCCAGTTCATGTTGCAAGGATTAAGAATAATAAATCTGAACTGTTGCTTTGACGTAGTAAATTGGCATGATTCCAACACGAAGTGTTCAAGGCAGTATATCAATTCCACAGTGAGTGTACTCTTAGATCATATATATGGTTCATACAACAAAAGGGTCAAAAAGTTGTCGTGTTCACGATCTTCTTTCAATGTGTCCATTGGTTTGGACACTTAAGGAAAATATAGGAAAACGGTCAACATTCGGTGCAAAAGACAAAGGTCTACTAACTCACTTGGCATTTTTCCAAAAATGCGCTCATAAAATTAAACGCAATGCCAGATCAAAAGAGCATGATGTGAACTACACAGTAAGATTCATATAGAAACCTAACTTTCAACCGAACTAGGATTAAAAGACTCACGGCATACCATAGCAAAACTTGAAAGCCTCTACTATACTGATATTTTAGGCTATACTCAGTAAATCTCTAGTCTTAGTTAGTGATGAAAAGCTGTTCTACTAAATTACACAGGAAAATCAAAAGCTTTTCAAGTATGTAACTTTTCTTCAGCTCAAGGAAAACGCGACCTGTCATCGATCAAAACATAGACTTTTTGCAGTTGAAGCGAACTTAATAATACCACAAACATTTGTATGAAATTAGGAGAGAGTTTCCAATAGCAAAAGTCCTATATAAATAAATAAATGAGGTGAAACAAGAAGCGGTAGGGTTCCGTCCCAAAAGAGGTACACTTGTGCGATTTTTTTTTTCGATGACTTAGTTGATATAAGTTTATTAAAATTAATAACATATTAAAATACATATAATACTTAAATAATAAACAAATAAAATAAATAATGTAACGCAACAGAGCGAAGAGCCTCAGGGCCTAGGGCATTTCTCACAACCATGCCTTGAGAGTGAATGTTGTGGACCTACAATTTTTCGACGGTTCCGAACGGATAATCGATAAAACGGAATTTTTTAAATTCTTTTCAATGAATTTACTTGCTAATTCCTGGCGAAAGGCAATACCCATGGAAAAACATTTTTGACTCTGTTGGGATTTGGGAATCGAACCGCGAACCTCTTGGGTTAGCGGACCATCACTCCACGGTTATTACAATATTTAAATAATACTTTATGAAAATTTCATGAAAAAATATAAATTAAAAATAAAATTTAATAATTTCTTAATTATGAATTAATAAGAAATATATAGAGTTGCAGTACCCCTCATAACTGGTATAACTGATATTTTGTTATATCACAGGTGTGCAAGGAAAAAACTGAAGCTTTTAACTGATTTCTATGTATTAAGGTGTTCTGAAAACTAAAAAAGTACTCAAAAACTTCTAGAACGTCAGATTATTTTGCTAAGCCCAAAATTTTCTTAAAAAATTGTTTTTTTAGCTAACTTGAACTCATAAATATATAAGTAGATTTTTATTTTGTTATTATTATTATTATTACTCTTTGTGTCTATAAGATAACAGAGACTGGACGAAAAAGTGTTAACCTTCGAGGAAGCTTAAGCTTGGCGAACAGAATTTTTGGCATGTAACTTTGGTGTCTCGTTATAAAATTCTTTTACCGCCACTTTACATAAAACTGGGATTAATGAAGCAATTTGTAAAGTCACTTCTAAGAGACGGAAATTGCTTCAAATATGATATTCAAGTTTCCAGGCCGCTCAGCACACCTAAAAACGTAAGTATGTCACAAAAAACCCGAACAGCTCTCAACTTTGATTTTTTTTACAGACTTATGAATCGTTTTCGATGAATTTTTTGAACTTTTTGAGATCACTTTGAAGGGAAACACTAAATTAAAAAAAAAAAATAATAATAATAATATTGTAAAAAGAAATTGACAAATTTGAAAAAAAAAACCACTAGCAGAGTTCACACTGTACAATTAGTTGGACAGACTTCGTTTGATGGATGTTGATGTAGTTTACATTCAGGCTCATCAGACTTGTCGTCCAACATTATGACATATATTCCTCCGCCTCGTGCAACTTCAAAATATTCAAAATATCGGAAAACCATCCATCCAAGTTGGACAGCGGTCGTCACATTATCCAACATTGGTCATTCAAACCAAAGTATGTTCAATTAAATATACAGTGCGTTATTTTGGAAATCTTCTACAGAAATATTGTTCAAAATTTCAAAAAGATTGGTGCAGTAGTTTTGGTGTTATGAGGGGCACCGGCCTTGAAAACGTGAGTTGTGATAAAAACAAGCTTGAACCCTTTCAGTTGCTTTTTTCTACTGCAAATTTTGACCAGAATTTTTGTACTCGGTGATTTTTGGGGTCGCTGATCACGAATCTGAGGTTTTATTTTTAAAATTTTCAAATCCATGATGGCGAACCAAATCCACTTTTTTAATTTTCATTTTTTGTAAAACGTTAAATTTGTGGTCCCCCATATTGTATTTACGTTGAGTTCTCCAAAGCTTATAGTAGTTTTGTAAACAACGGCCCCGAAAACCCCCATACTTAGACTAAAATATGCAGTAAATAAAGTTTGATTGGTTTGTCAAAATGATTATTTCAATTTTAATATAATTTTCCGCCATCTTAGATCAGCCATTGTGAATTTTGCAAATATGACTTTGGTTTTGTGATCAACGAACCTGAAAACCCTATTGTACAAATACTGAGACCAAAATATGCAGTGAAATAAAGTTTGTCTGGTTAGTCTAAAATATAAGCTGATTTTCACATATTATGCCCACAATCTTGGATCCGCCATTTTGAATTCCGTCAATATAACCTCAGATTTATGTTTAGCGACTCCAAAAGCTCCCGAGTACGAAAATTCAGACCAAAATATGCAGTAGAACATTTTTGACAGCGGTTTAAATAGGTGGTAGGTACACTGGAAGTACCATTGTGACCCAAAGGGTTAAGCAGTAACGCTCTGGTCGAACAGGTATAAGATTATTCATAACGTCGTCATTTTGCTCCGATTGTCTTGAAATTTTGACGTAATGTTCATGAAACATTGAGCAAAAGAATGCAAAAAAGCCCATGAAAAAGTAATCAAATGCTTCTGCGACTCGAACCAAGAGCTCCAACCTAACAGGCAGACATGCTATAATTATGCACTTCAATTACTATCTCTTTCTCTCATTTTCTCGGGCATTTTTCGTTTTTTTTCTTCACATCTATTTTTCATTGTGCCAAGTTTGCTATATAAAACCTTTGCTATGGCTGTAGAAATCTGTCCTCGCACCTTCGCGTCCACTATCAATGAACACATTTTTAGAATTTTTTTGTTAACCAATCTGTGTTACCACAACCAAAACAATTTATGAGTCTTTTCAAATGGAAAAAGAGTCCTTCTGAAAATAAGAGAGATGCTTCGAAAATACAGTTCGTAACAATTGGATAGACTCACATATTTTTTCTTTAACTGTGTGTTTTGAGTGTTCTTTGATGTGTTGCCAAGAAAAAAAGCATTGGGTCTGCATGGGCCTGACGGATCCAACTATTTCTACCATGATTTAAGAAAAAAAAATGGTTTTGGGGCGTCACCACAGCCGTGCATGAGAATTCATGGAATGGGGTGCCAAAGCCATATTATATTATGGCACAATCAATTTGGTTTTTGTAAACTGTAGAATGACAGCACCGTATTACAAAACTATACTGGAAATGGCTCTACCATAGTTCCAGGATATTTTTAGACCACTGCGGATAATTTTCCAGCAGGACAATGCTCACATTCACACAGCTGGAATAATTCAAACTTGGCTACAAAGTCAAAATATAGAGCACCTTTCCTGGCCACCCTACTCGCCAGATTTGAACATCATCGAAAATGTATGGGGTTGGTTGACACGAAAAGTATATGAAGGTGGAAAGCAGTACACCAACAAAGAGGAACTCATTAAAGTGGCCTGGGCAAGTATTTCCCTTGATTTCTTAAAATCCTTGTATGACTTCCTAAAAGACCGCATTTTTGATTTTATTCAAAATAACGGGGTTGTACAAAATATTGAGATAATTTTGAAAGCAGTAGAAAATAAATAAAAAAAACTTTTCTTTAAAAAAATAATCCAGATTTCATTTTAAATCCAATGTTAAAAAAATACTGCTTTTAAGTGTATCCAAACGAATAATTTCAGATAATTTCGTTAACTTCTCGAAACTATTTGAAACTTTTCTTGTTATGAACAGACTCTATTCTAACTTTCAAACCAACCCAAAATTTCATATAGGCACAGATTAAATATTATGCAAAAACAGTGAGTTTAAGAAAAACTTATGCGTGAGGCTATCCAATTGTTACGGACTATATTTTTAAGAAATCATCAAAAGAAACCGATACTTCACTGACCATTTATTTTATAAAGCAAAATTAAAACAAAAAAAAACCTAACATAACCTGCATTGCGAAATTCAACATTTGCATAGAATTTATTATTTACATAGAATTTTCTTTTCAACATACATTGCTCCTTCAGCTTTAAAAATAGGTTCAAAACTTTTTCCGTTTCCATATCGAATCTATTTAATTTTTTAGTTTTCATTGATTGCAGCTCTGTATTTTGAGGAATAATTTTAAATCTCTAGAAAATCCTTATTTTCAAATCCGTTCCTAATATTTCTAATTTGTTAAAATATTAAAAATAAATTTCAAAAACCAATTTTCTTACGGTTTGCTGATGGAAGCTGGCGAGTAATGTGGACGGGTGGCATTCACTGCTTGTTTCTGCTTTTGCCTCTGCAACCCTGTGTGTCCCGTGCCGAGGTATATGAGTCAATCAATAATTTGATCATGTAAGGATACCTCTTTGCACATTTTAAATAACTTTCTCCTTGGTTTTGTAATAAAAGTCGGAGCTCTCATAAATTCCACAAACTTCAACGAAAAAAAGTAAAAGTCACTCTACTCTATGCCAAAAAGAGTCTGGTTATTTGAATGCAAAAGATCAAAGTAATTCTTCTTTTTTATCTGTTGTTAAAAGTTTGAGTAGCTACTCCTCAAACTCAATAAGGCGTAACCGACTCTGCGAAACAAGTTCTCCGTGCCTTTTGTGATATTTTTATATGTTCTATGAACTCCTTTTATGTCTGTTCACTTCACAAACACATGCATACGCTTGTTTGTAGACATAAAAACTTTACCTTTTATGAGTAGAAAAATAGCACACAAAAAGCCCATTATTTGTGAACATTAAAGAGCCATTTGCCAAAACAAATTCTTGATCTAAAACCCGTTGAATTGCGAAATGTTTGCTCATAAATTAAATCGTTTACACAATAAATCTGTGAGAGAGTAACTACCCACACCGCCCAGCTAGCTAAATAGGGCGCCCTTAAAACTAATAAATTTCCTCTCGAAAATGGCCATAGACAAAGCACCAGCGGTCGAGAAGAAAAATAAAATCTAAGGAAAACTTCATAATTTTGAAAACGACTGAGGCTATTTACTAAGGCAAAAACTAAAACACACAACAAAAACACTCCACACCCGTCGTTATAAGTTTGCCTTTTCTCGTTTGAAATTACGGCTGCATTAAAAGATCCCCACTTGTAATGCAGACCAACCACACCAACCCTATACTCCTCCACTGACTATGAGAAAAGGTGGGTATGAGTTGGGTATACGAGTACACAAGTGGGTAATTGAGGGGGTGGTGGCCTAGTGGGGGAGAAAAAAACTTTTCAACAGGGATTACCTTTTGCGCGATGTGAATATTGAATGACGATGATGACGATGCCGATGAGAACGTTTCTTCGAAATCAACCGAATCCAGGTCAACCCCAATCAGAGCCTCCTTGAAAAACGCCTCAAAAATCAAGCATTAATCAGTCAATTAGATTGAATGGAAAAGCTTCTGAAGATGAGAATTGAAATTCTATGACGGTATACGTTTCCAATCCATAGAGGATCTCACCATTCGTCAACTAGGACTTATATACGCCACCTTATTGCCTCGTCTCGGTGCGGTGGTGGTAAAAGGGATGCTTGAAATTGGCAAGGGTAATCGGGCTAGCAGCATCAGCAAAACCATTTATACCTTATTTGGAGAAAGCTGTGTGTGTGTGTGGGTGAGTCTGTATCAACATAAACTTTTTGTGTTCGGTACTAACATTTTCCATTAAAAATTCGCTGAGTTTTTATTAGTTTGTTAGATACATACATAGATTGGGTGGGTCCAATCGCGACGAACGACCGACAAGCGACGACCGACGACCGACGTAAGTGACCAGGTAATTAAATTTGAGTTGTGGTTTCAATTTTCAATTAGGACCAACGCTATGATGAGAACTTAACGAGTATCGCCTTGAGGTTTAAAATAAGAGTTTCTAGAGAAACAGCAGGTCTTAGTGCTTTTCCAATTGGAAGGATTTTAGTACGAAAACATGATTTCTAATCGAAAAAAGGGGTTGACAAGTATTATGGCAGAGGAATCTTCAAATAAACAAAATTAATTTAATTTGGGAAGGACTCGATGCATAGTAATTGATCATCAATTTTATGCCCAATACCCTTAACAATCATGATTTGGGAGGATGCTTATGAAGTTGTTTTCTTTACTCTGGAAAATGATTCCTACACATTTAAACTCACTGCCCGAATCTTAGAGCTAATGGGAAACATCACAGCGGATGAATTCTTTTTGCAGAACCAACGGTGGTCAGCAGTCACAAAGCAGAAACCCTTAAATAAAAAAATAATAATAATATTTGGATTAAAGTTCTCTGTGTGTCTTTAGATGTTGGGGCAAAATATTTGAATAGAGATGGCAGCGTATGAGCTACCGGCGAGCCAACGCCCACTCTCAAAAAAAGTACAGCAGGCTACTGACACCGGACTATTTTTTTTTTTTTTTTTTTTGTTTTTTACCAGATAGAGCGAGATACATACAACACCTTTACTACCACTTCGACCTGAAAGATCTTTTGTGACGTTCCCTTAAAATAAAAATAAAGAGGGTCGCGCAACAGAGAGAGGAGACCCTGGGCCTAGTGCATTTCTCACCACCATCTCTTGTGAGGGAATAAATGGACCTACATTTTTTTGCCGGTTCCGAACGGCTAATTGAGAAAGCGCTTTTCATGGTAATGAATCTACTAACGGAGGATTTGCCAATTCCTCGCGAAAAGCGATACCATCACGCCACGGGTACCAACGCTGCTCCCTTAGGTTTGTAATATTAAGGGGACTTGTGAATCCTTTATTGAATATGTTTAGCCTGGATCTGGCTGTGACATGGCATTCACTTCAAATGCGTTCAGCTGTTTCTATGTCTTCGAGACAGAGACAGCAGGTATCATCTTGGCTGATGTCTATTATGTTTTTGAGGTGATATTTGAGAGAGCAATGACCAGTGAAGAAGTTCGCTAGTAGCTTAGCGTGTCTTTTGGTCTTGCTTATATGTACGTCTTTGAGATAAGTCGATGAATAGTTTTTACTTTCGGTGGCTATAAGAGTTGTTCCAGGTATGGATCATGTTCTGACCTTCCCAAATAACCAGTTCGCGTTTACTGCTACTGATTCGGAGACCGCAGTAGGGTTCCGGGCCTTTGAATTGGGATTTAGAGCCAGGGTTAGCTATGCACTCAGCCTCCTCATTATCCTATACAACTTCATGTCCAGACACCCAAGAAAGAGTTATTTTATTGTTGGTGGCTAATTGAGATAGACATTTCAGGCAATTCCAAACTAGTTTGGCTGCCTGACTGCGAGAGCAAATTAGAGCACGTGATCTTCGGAGGTTTCTTCTAATGCATTCCCACACAATTCTATTACCTCTGCGTGAAAGATGGTTGTTGTGCTTCTAAGGGATATATAGATGATTGGGACTGAAAATCCCTGCACCTACACCGTTGTTAGTTTTTAACCCGTCAGTGTATCAAATGTATTGGAATTTACTTTAATGTTCTTCCAAGCTGAGCGGTTAGAAAAGATTGCTTCGAAGGGATGGTGTAACATTATGCGTCTAGGCATAAGGTCCGAAGAGTGGGCTGCAGGCGATACCAGTATTGGGAGCACCTGCACAATGCTCATATGTCCCTGTAAGCTTTCTTCACTTAAGTAGCTTGTAAGATGAAGTTTTAAGGGGGGTCTTCTTTACCATTTGGTGAAGCGGAGGAACATTTGATAAAGATGATCGTTTGAACTCACCCTGCTCCGCCAAGGTTGTAAAGAACTCCCCGTGATCGTTAAAGTGAAAAAGGCTTTCCACAAGTTGATACATTGTCATTCGATTTCTTTAACATCATCATACTTGAAAAAAAATTTACAAACCCGAAACGTCAAATAATACTTTCAAAAGTCTGTACAATTTGCAATTGACGGGAAGAAGCGAGCGTTATGTCATTGATCATTTTACGAGCATTGAAGCAGAAGCAAATAATTTTGGTAGTTAATGAGGTCAAATCAAAGTATATGTTGTCATCAAGCAAGGACAGAGGACATCGACGAATTGGAAAAAAGGTAAAAGAAGACAGACATAACTTCGAGGTATTCCAGGACTTCATCAACCGCCATAAATACGGAAAACAGCATCAATGCGGAGATTAAACGGAGAATAACTCTTGCTAATCTCTGCCTCTTTGGGTTGAGAAGGCAACTGAGAAACAAAACGCTCTTTAGAAAAACATATGAAATCCTGTATGAGACCTAAGACATCTCAGTCCTGCTTTACGGCGCGGAAGCATGGACTTAATCGAAAGCAGAAAAGAAACAACCTTGGTCGTTTCAAAAGAAAAATACTCCGAATAGTCTTTCGCCCCGCGGAAACAATGTATGGAGAAGATGCTACAACAACGAGCCGTATGATCTGTAGCGCGACATGGTTGTGACATGTTGAGCGGATGGACACAACGCTCCGGCTCGACGGGTTTTCAAAAGCGCATTACAAGGAAATCGCGGAAAGCGAAGACCTCGTTTTAGGTGACGCAATCAAGTGGATGAAGACCTCAACCGACTTAGAGAAGAGTGCAAGACTTGAGCGAGCACGCCAGAAATCGATGTTGTCGGCGAGAAAGATGATGATTGAGACCCAGGCTCACACCGAGCTGTAAATGGCGCATTGAAACAATGATTCTGCCATAAATACAACATGCAATTGTACAAAAAGAGCACAGCATTTCATTTGAAAAGCGAGAGGCACTATCTTTGCGAAAGATATGAGTTTCTCCATCTCTATTCAGATTCCTTTTTTTCTGCACCAATTTCCACTGTATTTTCTTTCGAAATTTGATAAAAACTGAATTTAAAAAAGGTGTAGAGGGATGTCAGTCTCACCGTATGGAGTTGCATTTACAATCCTAATTATAATTTATTACCTTGAAAAAAAAAGAACTCTCAGAGTCAGTTTTTTCGCCTACTCAATCAACCCCCAAGTGTGGGAATCAGTTTACTGGATTGATTGGAGTTCTTATCATTTTTTATAGAATATTGAAGAACAGGAGGAGCTGTCCGTGCTGAAATGTGTGTTCAAAATCACTCCAATAAATTGTGGCTACAACTGACGAGTATCTGGAGTACTTCACAGCCGCCCCCAGGAATTTTAAGCTTCAAATGGACATAAAACCTTTACCTCTTCTAACCTACTTAATTTGCAAATCTATTTGCCGCTTAATGTCTGCCTTCAAGTGCAGACCAGCTCTCCAAAACAGATACCAGAGTGCCAGTCCAAATTGTCATCTCAATTTTAAATCTGAATTACTTTTGGTAATGGGGTGCTTATAAAGACTTGAGAGTACGTTTATGCAAAGTGTGTGCATTGCGGGTGTATAAACTCTGTAATTTGGTTAATCGTTTGGTACATTTTAAACTAAACGTAATTAAGCCTATCATTACACAGCTAAGTAACGCCTATTTCAAAGCCCAATAAAGCACAAACATTGTTTCAACCAACACAGAGCCTGTCAATATCAGATACGCTCTACCCAACCATACACGAAACAAACGCAATAAAGACAATTGCTCCGTAATGAAACTCAAATTGGAGGGTTCTATTCAATCACCCACACTCTTCCTTCAGACCAATTGTTGCAAAGCTCTTTGTTCGTTAGCCACAGCGCGATATGATTACACAGCTATTTTGGTTTTAATTATTTAAGTTATAAGAGCCACCGCACATAGTTTTAGCGTGGTCGTATGGGGTTAGTGGCATTGAACTGGGTCACGGCACACCGTTTCCATAACACCATTACCTCCCAAAGGAACCACCTTACATTCGCTCCAGCAACAATAAACATCTTTTAGAAGTCCGCCGACTAATGAACCTGACACCAAGGTCAAATGGTTGAGGTTAAAACTCACTAATTTGGTCATTAGGCTTAGCTCTGTTTGCCTCTTGGGAGACAAGACTACGAACACTTCAGCAAACCACCCTTACCATCTACAACAGGACAATAATGCGATTAAGTGCAAACGTTGTCAAAACGAAACATTTTAATGGTGCTCGCATAGAAAAGTAGGAACATAAACGATTTACATTGTTATTTTGTTTTCTTATTCTTTCTTCCCTCCTTTCCTATTCACTTACTTTGACACTAAGCCGATGAGTGATAATTTGATTCGAAAATTGATGTCTGAGTTGGCATAATGAAACGCTTTCGAATGAGTCTTGAACATATGAGGGGAATTACTGTCACCAGAAGACATTTGACTACAAAAGGGACATAATATGCTGTCGCAATATGAACTATAATTCATAAGCCTAATTCTAATAACTGAGACTGGTGAGCACTTCAGACAACGACAGCCAAGAGAGTCGAAAATTTTTTTTGCACATTTTGCCTTTAACGGTGTTCCACTCATTCCTTTTATCTATACGTGAATGGTTGAAACCTTTTAACTAACCCCTAGTACAATTTATTTGCATAAACTTAATGTTATTGGAAAGGTATTGTGGGAAGGATGTGCACAACATAATTTTCATCTCTTTTAGTTTAGTTTAGTTTATTATAATTCATATAGTACGTACAAACACATTAAGATAAATTTTTTTAAGATCGTTAACGTTTATGAATGCAAATATAATTTCAAGTTCAAATTTAAAGCAACAATAATGTATTTACATTTGTTGAAAGAATATCCAGATAGAAGATAAAAAAAATACAGATAATAAAAGGATAGATAGTAATAAAAAAAAGATAAATAGAATAGACTATGCACAAATTGTAAAAGAGTGATAAGAAAAGAAAGTTGAGGTAGAAAAAAAAACGAAAAAAAAAGGAAGAAATGCCTGCTACAAGAAGGTTAGTCGTTTCGGATAGAAAAGAAATCATGTAAACATTTTCCAATAATATGTATGCTATTGACTTCCCGCACGTAATTTGGAAGCGAATTCCAGAGTCTGCAGGCAGCTATAAAAATTTGTCTCTCAGATATAAGACAGCTAAAGCGAGGTATAATAAGATCCTTCGATCTGTTTGATGTTGGAAATTGAATTTTTTTACAAATAGATATGAGAGTTTATGTGTACTTAAAACTTTGACGAAGCGTCACAATTTCGTTTCCTACCCCACCTCCAAAACACCGCATCAAAAACACTGTACGTGGTTTACATACTAAAACGCTCACACGCAATTAAATTACACACTAAAAGTTTACTCCAAGGCCAAATATTGTTTACTTCTACGTGCCTTATCACTTGTTGTGCATCTCCTTACATGGAAATGCATTGGCAATGGCCATCCGATTTTTTATATGCAAAAGTGTCATTGTCTTACAGTTCACATTTTCTTATCTCGGAATTGTCCTTGATCGTAAACTTAACTGGAAAGAAAATTTCAAAGAAAGAGAAAGGAAAGCTCAAATCGCTTTCTACACTTGTAGTAGAATTTTTGGTAAAAAATGGGGACCTGGTCCCAAAACCATTCATTGGATGTATACATCCATAATAAGACCAATCCTCACATATGTCTGTCTAGTCTGGTGGCCATCATTAGAGAAGGCTTCAAACCTTAAGACCATGACCAAAATCCAAAGGCTTGCATGCATTGGTTCAACTATTGCCATGAGAACAACACCAACTGCAGCTCTGGAAACCTTCCTGTCGCTAGCCCCCCCAAGATATCTTTACTAAGGAGATGGCGGCCAAAAGCGCACTGCGACTCAAACAATGCAACAATTGGAAAACAGGCATATCAGGCCATAGAACCATCATGAACCATACAGATATAGACATCCAAATAGACTATACCCCCCCGCATATTGATTTCAATCCAGTGGCCCTAACAGTCTTTCCGACTAGAGAAAGCCGGGAGGAAAACAGGGTTTTAAAAGAAAATCACATTTCCGTCTTCACAGATGGTTCCAAAACGGACGAAGGGGTAGGATCAGGTATCTTCTCAGACTACCCTAACATGAATAGATCAATAAAGCTTCCCGACTTCAGCAGTGTCTTTCAAGCAGAAGTACTCGCAGTGTGCGAAGCCGCGAAGCACCTTGCTACGCAAAACTTGATCAACAAAAATATTGACTTTTTTGTAGACAGTCAGGCGGCCATTAAAGCTATCTCATCCATTATCACAAAATCCAGGCTAGTAGACAGCTGTCGCAGTAACCTTAGACTGCTCAGTGAGACAAACACAGTTAGTTTAACCTGGGTTCCTGGACATCGTGACATTATCGGTAATGAAATGGCGTATAAGCTGGCAAAAATCAGCACTCGAATCCAGCGAAGCGAACACTTCAGTTCTAAAGCCACTAGAGCAAGAAAAAAGCAGAATCAAACACAATTTTCTAAAAATCGCCAATGACAGGTGGTCATCTTTAGAAACATGCCGAGTCTCTAGAGACCTTTGGCCAGATATTTCCAAGAAAAAAACAGAATTTCTACTCCAGCTAAGCAGACCTCGGCTCTCTCTGTTGATTGGCATTCTCACGGGTCACAACTCGTTGGGTACCCACATGATGAGAATGGGCATTAGCACATCCGACTTATGTAGAGGATGCCAATATGAGGAGGCAGAGGAGGGATCTTTCCACTTCCTCTGTGAGTGTCCTAGCTTAGCCCACACTGGGAAAAAAACCCTCGGAGAGTACTTCTTCGACGAACTGGGCGACATCTCTAACCTCCCACTGAGCAACGTCCTGAAATTTACTCAGGGCTCCAAATGGTTCAGTGGGAGTTCCCTACCACAATAACCATCCACCTCTCCAATCCTCCCATTTCCTCATCCTCTGATTTCCCGGGGAGCACAATGGATCCTCGAGATCCGAGTGGCTGCACCCCCCATTCAACCTAACCTAACCTAACCTAACCTACAGTTCACATTTTGTTTCTGTAGAAAAGTCAATGAGTAGAGGTGGTTTATGCACCACAATCGAGAAAAAGATTTACGGGTTTTTATACCTTAACGTATTATTGCTTTTTCTCCTTCCCCTGAAAGATATTCTTTCTTTTTTTCGACTTCAATAGTCTCCTTGTAAGGGAGTTACATTGTTGCGGTTTGTGTCGGCCGAGCGAGTAAGTTTTCCTTGCCTTTTGTCTTCATTAAAGCAGATCTATTCGTTGCGGTTGTTCGGCCGAGCGGTTAGATTTTCTTTTCCTTTAGACGTTGTCCATTTGTAAAGGAAAGCTCATATCACTATACGCAACCGCAGACCTTTGTTACGAAGTCCGCCGCCGCCGACAGAGTGTTTTCCCTCTAAGTAAACGCATCCACTTTCTACGAAGTCCGCCAACGTCGATAAATTGCTCTGCCGTTCTATACAACGCAGGTACTTCCTACGGAGTCCGCCGCCGCCGATAAATTGTTCTGCCTACCACGCAACGCAGACCTTTGCTACGAAATCCTCCGCCGCCGACAGAGTGCCCTGCCTAACGCAGAGTCCGATAGACGTTCACCGCTGCCAAACAGAGGAAACAGATGCCGTGGTATACCACCGTATATAGACCCGAAGAAACCATCATCGCTACCCCACAGAAGATCAGCCATTCCGAGGATCAGCACCAGAAACAAACCGTAGTCAAGACATCGTTAAAACTTGCTTTTTGAAAATCAGAATAAAGTTTGTTAAAATTGTAAACCGAATCCTGAGAGAAGTTGTAAAAATAAATTTAGACTTATTTAAAATTAACTCTACCGTCTCCTCGTGTTCATTTCTTGAGAAGTTGGACCGCCGAAACCCAAGTCTTACGAAGCTTCCTTTGGTAGACCCTGGACACCCTGAGTCATACCCCAGCCTCGCAAAAGAAGCATCACAAAACTTTGAAAAATAACAGAAGTGTGCGGAATTTGATGTAATTTTCAAAAGACATTTTAAGTAAGCTATTGCTCAAATGAGAGACATGATTATATCTTTTTGATCCATGTATATATCTTAAGGTGCTATTTAAGGCCACTTTTGATTTACTTTTGCTGACAGAGTCACAATTATAGTAGGTTTTGCATCCGTAGGTGAGTATTGGTGTAACCATAGTTTTTGCTAGTACCATTCTTGTTTTGATTGGCGTAAAATCTTGAGCAGTCCATAATGTTCGCAGTGTTCTAACGTTTTGCTAACTATTGAATTATTTATGTGGTCGTTCCACCGGTTCCACGTCTGAGTCGTATTGAAGATCACACCAAAGTTTCTTGAGCTATTTACGAATTCTAATTGTGTTCTATTCAGCAAAATGACTGGAAAGTACGACAAATGAAGCACTTTTTTGAAAATAACCAAGCATTTGCATTTAGATGGATTAAGAGACAACCCGTTATTTTCTGCCCATTTAGAGATCTGTTCAAGCTCTTGATTGATTTTATACACACAGCTTTCCATAAGGCCAAGAGGGCAGCTCCTATATACTTGTATATCATCTGCATAAAAATGTTTTGATGTCTCAGGAATTATCGAAGCGATTTAGTTTACATACAAGGAGAATAACGGAGGAGATAAAATAGAGCCTTGAGGGACACCTCGAACTGTGAGAAGAAACTCAGAAAGTGTACTATCCAATCAGACTGCTTGTTTTCTATTGCTCAGGAAAGACATTAATAATTTGGTTGCTTCTGGAGATACATTAAAGCTTTGTTGAAGCTTATTTAAAAGCAAGGAATGTTCTACCATGTCAAAGGCTTTAGAAAAATCTAACAGAACTAAAAATGTAACGTTATCCTTGTCAAGTTCTGCTCTTATGTCCTCAATTGCAAGTCTACGAAGATTTTCCCAGCGCTTTCGACCATCAGAACTAATATTAAGAGGTCAAGTAAATTACTTGATGTAATTGTGAAATGCGTAGGTACAGATGAATTGACGCAGTGCAGATCAAAGGTGTTCATATTACTACTAAAACTATTATCAGCTAGTAAGTTGCTGTTAAAATCACCACAAATAATAATATTTGATGAACTTGTTATGATGTGCTCAATAAGTTCATAAATTCGTTCTAGATCAATATTACAATTAGGCCTATAAATAGTTCCCAAAAAGAGGCTGTTCTCCTCTCCTATTATTTTAATAAACAAGTATTCGCATATAGAATCGCACGGCGAAAAACAACTACTCTTTCTATATACTAAATTGTTTTTGACATAGATTGCAACGCCACCACAGCGGCCTAATCGGTCGGCACGAAAAAGAGTATATCCATTTAGAGAATATGTAGCGTTTTTACCAAATTTATCATCAAGAATTGGATGCTAAAGAATGCTTAGATGCTTTGAGTTGAGGCTTTCAGCATAGGTCGAAGCGAAGTACATGAAGTGTAAGTTATTGGTATATATATTTCTATACGTACATATTTAAAAAACATGTGTTGGAGATGACACATCTCAGTTTCAAAGTGTTTTACTTAGTTCTTTTGTGGAACTTTGAACTGGCCACTTGCCCATTATCAATCAATGAGTGTCTTTCCACTTGTGTGGTTGTTTCAAAACCTAAACTAGCTTCGTCAAATGTTATCAAAGAAAAACAAAAATAAATAAAAAGCAAAGAATATCGAACAATACATTTCATGAACGAGACTCAGAAAATGCTTCCGGCACTATTTTCAAAGAAGATGTATAAAGATAAAAATAGCAAAATCAAACCGTGTTGGGTAACAAGCAATGCCATAAAATTCAGCAATATCATTCAAAAAAACAATTTCAAAAACATCTTCTACCACACTATTGCTGCCGCTGGCTTGCTGGTGACAGTTCTTTAAATCTCTTTTTTTGGTGCATGAGTTTTCGGTTTTGTATATGAAATGTTCTTATGTGTGTTTGTGGGTGGAATGGGAAATAGAAGCGTTAGCAGAATGTCTTCAAAGTGAAGAATTTTCCAGTCGATCGATGCATGAAGTTTTCTTTGAAATGAGTTTTTTTTTTTGTGACAGCTTGCTGCTGGTATTTTTGTGTGAAGCAGATTGTGTTGCAGTTGATTTAATTTTAATTAACGCAGACTTCCTTTGCCTTGAGGAGAGAATAAAGGATATGAGGTGTAAGTTTTTGAAATATCTACGGTGTGTAATTAATTCGGTTGAGAGGGGTGTGAACGTAAAGTTGATATAAAATTAAAAGCATTGAAAGATGATGCGAAAGTAATGAATTTCGTAGGTTTTCTTTGAGTTTTAACACATAGGTAAGGAATAAGTTTCTGATAATTGAAAGGTAGCAGTTTTTTTTAAAGAGAAAGTTTCCTTGTGTTTTATTTGAATTTGAGAAAAAAGGTAAACGGCGAAGCTACCTTTCGTTTAGAAACGTAAAACATAAAATATTAATGCTGACATTGAATAATCAAGCTAAATACAACAAGGGTATAAGTTGACAAAAAAAAGTACTAAGCTTGTGTTATGTCATTCAAAATCAAGGCATTGTGGTTCTAAGTGTATTGAACGAATGGTTTGGGGCTTATTTTGCACTTCCGCCTTGTAGATCTATTGTACCTCCTACTTTCTTAGTAAGACTCTTTGATGAAACTAGTATACATTGTTCCTACTAAGGTTTATAACGTTTTTAAAACGTTTTGGGGTTGATAGTGTCGAGTAGTAGCTTGGCTTGATGCATTTTTGGGATTTCATTCCAGTGTTTAACTCTGTTGTCTTCCTCCGACTCTTTGACTTCGTTCTTTATGTGGCTCCCCGTTACTAAAGAAAAAGGTTCCGATTCTATGAGAGGTGATCCGGCTCCTGTCTTCGCCAATTCGTCTGCATGTTTATTACCCTTTCATTCCTAGATGTCCTGGTAGTAAATTTGTAATCCTGTTGTTACTGCCCAGTTCGTTCAACTTGTCAACTCGCTGACAAGTTTTGAAAAGATTGTGTAGGATTTCATGGCTTTAACTGCAGCTTGTATTTGTTTTTATATTTTCATTCAATGTTTAACTCTGCGCATTTGTGTATTGCATAGACTTCAGCTTGGAATATGCTTGACATCCTTCCCATCAGTGCTGAAATTGTTGCTTTTCACCCGAAGATCTCGCTTCAGTTTTTTTTTTTTTTTTTTGAGCCATCTATATACCAATTTATTGGGTTTTAATAGAGTAGGTGCTTTTCGCACTTGGCTATGACTTTTTGTTTCTTAACTCAGTGTCAAAGAACTTATCGAATTTCAATTACTTGGATTTGTTATCCTGAGAGATGTCAATGAGTGGTAATTCATTAAATATCATATTCGTTTCGCTGGATTTAAGGACACAATCTGTTTCCTTGGCGAAGCTAGCTAACGTTGCATTTGCAATGCTTCTTATAACAAGGTGCTTTGGTGTGAGGTTTAGGAATACATACTTCTAAAGTCACGCGGTTGGACAGCTTCTCATTGTTCCTGATATGCATATGCATATGCACGCAAGTCTGTATTTTCTTAATGCTTTTATTATGGTTACCTGGTCGGTTCTCTCCATAAGTAAGAGTTGGTTTTACCATCATCATCAAATATAGCCATCGAATAATGCTCGTTTTGTATCCCCATGATTTACCTGATTACACATCATTAGGGTTTTCTTAGCTTTTGCAATTGCTGTTTCTACTTATGGTTTTTCCACGAGAGTTTACTATCTAGAACTACGCCTAGATACTTAACCTCTTTTGTACGTTCGATGGTTACTCCGTCCAGTCCTCTGTCTTTCATGCTTGGTAGGAGTCTTCTTTCGGCGAATATGGTATAATTGTGGTTTTAATCGGGTTAATGTTCAGTCTCACAGATGTGCACCATTTTTTCTCCGAATTTCCCACAGGCTAATAACGTGATGTCGTCAGCAAAGCCAATGTCCCTTACGCCTTGGGTAGCTAATTCCTCTTATAGTTCGTCTACTACGAGGCTCCAAAGTAGGTGTATTAAACGAATAGAATTATGGTGCCCACTTCAAAATTTTGCATGTCTCATCGAATAGCTCATTGTGTAACTCAATGAAAGATCCTATGCATTACTCCATAAATGATTTATGAAATATCAAATGGCACATTTACAAAATCAGCTCTTTGATTAAAATGGCTATACTACTCAACGAATGGCTCTTTAAATAGTTCATACAATAGATCACCAACTGTTGCACTAAATTAATCATTGAATGTCATATTTAATGACACACCAAGTAACTCATTGAACTATTTCATTAAGTGAAAGACTTTCTGAAGGATCCATTGAATGACTCATTGTATCACCCCTTTTAGAATTGGGCATGTCTATATGCACTCCTGGTTAGGTGGTGTAGGTAGGTGTTTTTAAAGAATCTCTCAAAGAGAACCAAATACTTTTTTTTAATTTACAACGCATTTTGAATATTTTTTTTTTTTATTTTTACTGACTAAATATTCATTCTAACAAATATACATATTCACATTTAAGAAATATCTTATAGCCTTAGTGGTTTGGCGTTATGCCGTCTGAAAGATTGACGTTCATTCATTTAGCTTCAAGTTAAATTTCAAAAAAAAAAATACTAGCTATTTTTTTTTTTAAATTGCCTTCAATTATACGGGTTCTGTAGTGCAATGAGCTTACGATGAATTGGTAAAGTAGATCCCATCCACGGTCACCACTCAAAATATTCAAAGCCACTTCCATCTCCAGAGTTTTTGCTCCAAAGTATATCCTTCTTGGCTCACAAGAAATTGGGCATTTCGCAATGAAATGGAACACATCTTCTCTTTCTTTTAGATTGCAGAGGCTACATTCAATAGGCAGGTTCGTTCGATGTGGTATGAAATTCAAGTTAATGAGCTCTCCTCGTATTTTAAATAGTTCATTTATTTTTTCAATGCAATTTGTATTCACGAAATAAGTTTTTTCCTGCAGATAGTACTTGAGTTTGCTGTAGTACATGCGATATTGTGATGACTGAGCTTCATTAACAAATGAGTCGTAGAGTAGATTACCTGTTTTTTCAATAATTTTACAGAACGTATTTTTACGAACTGTAACTTGCTCGAAGTTTTCGAAATTTGTAACCAACCCAGAATTTCTTGCAATGATTTCCCATTCCTTAACGCAATTACTTCTCCTTGTAAGCATGTATTAGAGTACGATTTTCTGTAGTCTTCTCTCATCCATTCCCATAACTTCATTCACGTCTCCAAAAAGTTTGGTGGCTTTCCTGTCTCCAAGTGAATCATGTAATTTGGTGTGATGTTTGGAAGTTTGAAGATTCTTTTGATACAGTATCTATTAAAAATTTTAAAAGCTGAAAATGAGCGATATCCCCATACTCGGGCTCCATACATCATGATAGATGTTGCAGTTGCACAGATGATTTTTTGTTCGATGAATGGTTTAAATATTTATTACCAATACATTTATCCCAAATTGAGCCAATCGCACGTTTTGCTCCAGATAATTTGGTTTCAAAACGCTTTTTCATATTAAGGTTTGCTGTGATCAAAACACCCAGATACTTATACTCTCTTACATAATCTATTGGTTCTCCTTCATAATTCCATTGTTCGTTTTTTGAGTGACTCCCGCCACCATTTCTGAATATCATCATTTTCGTTTTTGTTAGAATAAAAAACAAGTTCCATTTTTAGCAGTAGAGTGCCAGTCTGTTTAACTTATGGTGACGGTTTCAGAAAGGATGGCAATATCATCGGCAAATATTAATGCATAGGAATATTTGTTGTACCTATTTTGATACCTTCCCCAATATTATCAGTTAAGTCATTATAAATAAGACAAACAACAAACAACTCAGAATGCGTCCTTGTTTTACGCCCATCGTGGTGGAGAACTCATCTGAGACTCTTTTTCCATGCCATACCATAGCTGAGTTATCTTCATATAAGCTTTTTAATATTTTTAACATTTTGCTTGAGATTTCAATCAAATATAGTTTATAGATAAGTGCTTCTCGTGGTATGGAATCAAAAGCTGCACGAAAGTCTACAAACAGAGCGAACAACTTTTTATTCCTTTTCATGTATATCTCAGCAATATTCACAAGCGTTAAAATTTGGTAGAATGTAGAGTAACCCCCTTTAAACCCAGCTTGAAATTCATGCAATACCCTCCCTTCTTTTACCAAGCGGGTGAGCCGTTTATAAAGTATGGCACCAAATAGTTTTGCGTTTGTATTAAGAAAGGATATTCCGCATATGTGAGAGCTATCGCAAATTCTGAGGTACAGTTTTTGTAAAACTCATACTAGACTCGGTCTTCTCCTGGAGCTTTGTTATCTTTTGAACATTCAATAACATTTTTGACTTCATATAATGTGAATGGTGCGTCTAAGACATATCGTCATGAAATAGAGGAGCAGCGTATTGGTGAGTTAGTGATACTTGTTCAGTATTAAGCAGGTTTCTGAAATGGAGTTTCAATAGTTGGGCGTCTAAACTCGGAGCAATTGCATGTTTCCTCCCGTTTTTAGTTGTTTTACAGCCTTCCAAAAGCCAGATGAGGAAGTAGCGCAGCTTATCGCAGTTACTTTTTGTTGCTCGAATTCAGTCTTTTTTGTGAGGCAAAGCCTTTTATATTCTTTGTTTCATTTCGTATACATAATTTTAAATAAATCAGAGTTGTGTAACCTAAGTAGATTGAGAAGTGCAAACGATTTCTGTCTCGCCCTTTTGCAGTCATTATCAAACCAATCTTGCTTGCTCCTTCTGGTCGTGCTGTCAGTGATGTCAAAGTTGAGAAACGAAGTTACCGTAGAACAATTTATTCTTAGATCACATCCCAAAGTATGTAACACGGTCACCCTGTATAATTAAAATTCAAAATAATATCGATTGATAAGGGGGGGGGGGCAGATATCAATGGCTTTGGACCCTTAATGTTTGAAATACCAGCATTGTCAGAGGGCTACATCAATAACTGTCAATAACAACGACACCAGTGTGTGTCATTACCTGTCAATAAAAACCCCTTAGACGATCTCATTAATACCTATCGAAGAAGCACCTCTGGATAGCCTTATAAGTCCGAAAGAGAGCCTCACTAATACCTGTCGATCCGCAATCGAAGAAAATGCCTCCAGTATCCTAAGCAATACCGTAGCGCCATTACTCAGAAAACCTTTGGGTTTTATTTCTCGCTTATTTTCCATTGGTAAGTGCTTCACATTCTTTCGGTACCTTCCTAAAAAGGTGCCGCGATTCCGATCCTGCCTGCCAAAGCCCCGAATTACTAATACGTTCCACGTAATAAGCCGCAGAATTGCCAGAAAGTGAATAGTACTGATATTAGATTACCGCCTATGTGTTGTTCTCAAAGAACGTTGAGGTGGCACTTAGTCGTGCGACCTTATCTTGTGCAAAATACATTGTAAACGAATTCATCATAGCTCAATACGAGTATCACCACTCACAAACTTGACAATTGTAAGCTTCAATTTCCATAAAATACTGTCAAGACCCCAACAGACATATAATCATTTGCCTTTAAAAATGTCATATCAACCTTACAATAAAACAAAATATATTTGCACTTATCAGTGCGTTCACAAACGACCTCATCAAATCTGCCAAACCAAAAGAAGTACGTCCTTGAGTACACCCTATTCGAAATTTGTTTGCATAACACAATTCAAGTCGTCTAGCACTTGCCTTCAATACTTTACTTTACAACAGCAACGAAATAAAAAAAATAGTGCGTGGAGTCCCTCCGCGCGGAAGAAGTGAAACCTCCTAATATGAATATGAAAATAGGAAGGGGTAGAAATTGATTTTAGTGAACTCGTATTGTTTCTTTAAAAGAAAAAGAAAAGAGATGGATCGGAGTTAATTTTCACGGGATAGCTACTTACCACCATTTCATAGAACAATTTTTTATTTTTTGGTGGAGATTAGAAGAGGAAAACGAGGATTTTAAGGATCTATGTACATACATAGTACTTATGTATGGAATACAATACCAGGAACCTTTCTGAAACCGTTAATTGACCAGTGTCAGTGGTAGCTGACTGACAATGAAGACCGCAGTCTTAACACCTAAGCCCAAGGGAACATTTACATACATGTATAGACATGATCAAACATGTTTAGACATGATCAAAGATGTTTAGACATGATCAAACATGTTTAGACATGATCAAACATGTTTAGACATGATCAAACATGTTTAGACATGATCAAACATGTTTAGACATGATCAAGCACGTTTAGACATGATCAAACATGTTTAGACATGATCGAACATTTTTGGGCCGGGCTTAAATGGAAATTGCTTATATATACATGATTATGCCTCCGCTAACTACTACATACTCATTACTACATATATTAAAATTCTAATAAAATCTTACAGTTACCACTCACCAAAAGCTCTGATTTGTACATACATACATACATATGTATATTGTCTTCCTAATAAAATTCCGCAGTCAGCACATTCGAGGAGAAACTTAACAATTGGTTTTTTTGTTAGAATAATTTAACTCAATCGATTTACACATTTAGTAAGCACTTATCAACATACATATTTACATACATTTATGTATATTATACAAATTAAAAGAAACTGCTTTAGATATTTTCTATCGTTTCATTGGAGAAAAGAGTAAAACTCAACACTGATCGACTTTTCATTTTACGACTGAATATGTTTAACACGGAAGTGTAACGCTGCATGTAACACGGAAGTGTAACGCTGCATGTTTGCAAGTCGCATAAGAAGTTTCACTTCAATATTGGCTAAGGCCTGTCCAACTCTTTACACACCGTCTAGCAGGACAACTGTCTAAGGATGTTCTAAGGAAATTTTATAAATACGACTGAATATGTTTAACACGGAAGTGTAACGCTGCATGTAACACGGAAGTGTAACGCTGCATGTTTGCAAGTCGCATAAGAAGTTTCACTTCAATTATTTTATGTTAGAATAATTTAACTTAATCGATTTACACATTTTGTAAGCACTTATCTACGTACATCATACATACATATATTAAACAAATTAAAAGAAGCTGCATTAAATATTTTCTATCATTTCATTGGAGAAGAAAAGAAAACACAACACTGATCGATTATTCACTGAGCAATTGAAATAATTTTCGCACGCACAGACATGATTTTCTTCAAAATATTTCCACCGAAAAACACATTTTACTACAATGAAATCGTTGGGATGAATGGCGCGGAATTGATGACAGCGTTTAACACGGGAGTGTAACACGGGAGTGTAACACGGGAGTGTAACACAAGAGTGTAACGCTTTCATGTAACGCTTTCATGTTTGCAAGTCGCATAAGAAGTTTCACTTCAAAAAAACATCTTTTGATAGATATGTCTCGAAGTTAAAGTGCTTCCAAGCGATTACACCGAAATCACAATTTTTCACTCCATGTAACCGATTGTTGTACATTTGCAGCTTCCACTGATGGGCTTGCAGGCTTCCTTCCTATATTCATGTAAAAATAACTGTCAATATCGATTTCAGATCGATGAGAACGTGACACAACTCGCATAAGGACAAACTGGCTTTCAAAATGAGTTTAAAAAAAATCCAAAAAAAAAAAACATATGAGATTCGAAAGTCTTTTCAAACAAACATCATCACAACAACAGCAAAAAAGTTTAAGTTGAAAAAAAAAGTAATAAATAAATTGAGCCGGGATATTGATTGTTTCACATTTTCAACATTTTTCACCATCCTTTGCACAGCATTTCGGGACGTATGCTCGTTTTGAACAATTTACCCCCAACGACCATAATCTACACAGCCATTATGCTCATTACACCTTTACGACACAACCAACCATGGGGATTCAATGTCACGGGGGTTGTGTGCTCCATCGTCGTTTTTCGCTTACAAGGGTAATCTGAATGTTTTTATGAACAAATACACCCAAACACAAACACGTCTATAGCCTTAGCGTTGGTTTTATTCTTTCTTTTCACGTATTCTTCACTGAACGACAACCCTCGCTTTGGCCCACAATACGACCAAATATAAGGAACGTCATTAAGTTCCCTCGGCCTTGCACTTACTTGCTAGGATGTGTTTGGCCTACAAAATCTTAAAAAAGAACATACACGCATGAGCGTATCTAGGGGAAAATAGAGGTTTGGGGGCATGTTTGTCAATGAAGATCTCTCGGTAAACTTTTTGACACCACAAATAATAAGGCTTAATAAAAAAAAGAAAATAAAAAATCAAAATACTGGTTTAGAATAATTTCCTGAAGTAGGACCAATTTGTCATCCTTAGCTTTTTGTTGTTATTACAATAGCGGGGTGAAAATAAACGGTTTTTGTTGCCATCTATTCGCTTGGTCCTTCTCAAATAAGAAACACGACGGGAAATGGCTATAAATGATTTTTGACTAGCTAGAGGTTTGGTGGCAGTTCCTCGACATTTTTAATTTTAAAACTTATTTTTATAAATGAGCTGTTCTATGACCATCATTTTAATATCTTTTCACGATTTGGTTTCGGTCATAAGTTTTTGCCTCACATTGGCACGCTTTATTTTCTTTTTTAATACAAAAAAGTTCCCAATCTTTATTTTCCGAATGTTTCATTTGAAAATCCCACCCTTTGCCGAATTCACTGATAACTTCCTTGGAATGGTTATATCCTGGATTTTTTAAATCAATGACCTTCTTAAGCCAATTCAGGAAATCAATCAAATGAATAATAAAACATTAGGGTTAAGAAAGATCATGGAAAGCTGTGCACTCACGCATTTTTTTCAACTGAATTTCTCACACAACACATTTGCTATACTCCCGGAGGTCTTGAATTTTCTCTCGGAAGCAACTAGATATTTCTGGGTTTTGAAACTCTAGCACCGAAGCATAAGATAGATACACTACCTAATAGGTGCAGGGACATAAGTCGCAACTTTTATTTTTGGGACTTATGCCCCACTTAAATGGAAGTTGGGACTTATGTCCCTCTGATTATAGTTTTTACAAGCTAAGAAATTTTTCTCAGAAACCCTTGTGCAAAATCCTCTAAGTTTTTTAAAATTTTATTTTCTTAAATACCTGAAGCTTTTTTTTTTTTCAAAAAACCAATTTACCACTAATTACTAATTAGCAAGTAGAGATAAGTTTTTCCGGAATTTAGAGACATTATTTTATTCTTAGAAGTTAGTAAAGTACTTTTGTTTAAAAAGAAAATTTTAAAATTTAAGTTTGAGAACTTGAGAAATGAAAGCTTAAAAATCGCCCGGAATTCAAAGAGTATAAATCCTGATGCGGAAATAAGAGGTTATTGGTTTCATTACCTAAAAGCATTTGAGAGAAAGGCGTCAAGGACTAACCACTGTATGCACAATGATTTGCTTAACTCTATTCCTGAAAAGTTGGGACTTATATATCCCGATGGTGTGAGACATAACTCCGAAATCGATAGTGGGACTTTTGTCTCACTTGAGTGTGATATTAGTTATAAAAACAACAGTTGGAACTTATGTCCCGGGGATTTATGTTCCTGCGCCTACTTAATACGCCATTACCACATCGTAAATTAATGGAATATAAAACGTACGCAGTAGACAAACGATTACCTTTTTGGAAAGAGTCGCAGTCGCTTCAGAGGATCTTCGAAGACCGCTTCTGCAAACTGCGCAACGGCGATGAAGACAGATTCAGGCTGGATACCCGATGGTCAAAAATACTGTCCTCCCAACCTAGAAGTTGTTAACCTTGCTATATGCTTACTTAAATCGAATAATACTGCAGGTCCAGATGTCCTTGATGTCGAATTTTTCAAGGAATTTGAAGATCAGTTGAAAAGCAGCTGATCTGCATGATAAGGTCGGAAAAAAGCATTCCCGATGATTGGATTCTCAGTTACATAAGCCCGATTCTAAAAAAAAAGTGCGGGAGATGGCACCTTATCGAAAGCGGATGAGGAACCTTTGGCCATTTCGAAAGAAAACGGGAGTAATGATCTTTGGTTTCGTATGTTAAGACAAGGTGTGGAGAAGAAGATACAACAACGAGTTTTATAAGCTGAACCGCCACATTCACATAGCTAGAAGAGTACGCATCACAAGACTATGACGGTTAGGACATGTAGAGCGGATGTACTTCAGTGCTCCGTCTCTACGGGTTTTCGAAAACACGGAAATTCTAATTCTAATTCTAAAGAAATTCAGCAGTTATTTATCTTTTTCATACTACCACATAGTTCTTTAAGGGACTTTATTTTTCTTTACCGTGACGGAAAACGAAAAGTCTACCGATATGACACAATAATGGTTCGATTTGCCCAGAGGAGAAGATACCATAACCCTGTATTTTTTGAGATGAGCAGTGAGAAATAGGCCAAGAGTGTTGGCCACATGGCCTTCAGTATCTGGAACCCGAGTGGGCTCATCAACAAGTTTAGTTAATTCGTTGAACTCAGCGAAGATCTCAACACATTTTCCTTCGGGTGTTGTCTGCCCAGAAAGAATGTCGAACCCAACTAGAATTGTATACATTAAAATCACGCGCAATTGAAATTTCAGTGTGAGAATAAAGGGAAACAATCTATATATAAAATAGGATGTATTTATGTATGTATGTATGTATGTATGTCCGGGGTATACTCCTAAACCACCCAACGGATTTTTATGAAATTTTCAGGGTAGACATAGTTTAGTCCAGAGATGGTTCCTGTCAAGGTTTGATCCCCATATTCCCACAGGAACGGGGTTGGGAATGGAAAATTAGAAACTACTCCCCAGATTTCAAAAATTCTTTTAGCACTTGGGGTGCTACATTATCTCCCCTTATCAGTAACTTAAACTATATTTCATCCCTATAATCCCACAGGAACAGAACCGGGAACGAGAACGGGAACCTTAAGTTACTTGACCGATCTCAAAAATTCTTTCAACCCTAGGATGTAGCATTGTCCCTCAGTGACATAGGTTTATATTTCTCTTCCATACTTTGGGAACGGAAGATTCCAACAGGAATTAGTTGGGAACGGAAACCTAGGAGCTACTGGATGGATTTCAAAAATTCTTTCAGCAATAGCGATTTACATCCTTACCTACAAATATAAATGGTTACAGAAGTTGTAAGAAAACTTTCTATATCCCACAATCAGCGACTGCATTACGAGAGGCAATGTTCGGATTAAGAAGAACCAAGTCACATGAACTAATGGTCTAAAAGTCATGGGAAGCATTAAAAGTTTAAGCTTCCGTTGAAGCGATTATACTATTGAGAAAGAAAAATCTGTTGTCGATCGTTCATGGATTGGTTCTGATTACGAGAAGTTTTTGGTGAGGTAAGAATCCCACACTACTTGGTGTCGAACACTGCCAAGTGTTTTTGAAGATTAGCACTAAGCATTAGGATGCCGTATAGTCCCACAATAGGAAAGATTATATTTCATCCCCAAGTTCCCACGGAAGAAAAAAAAAACGAGAACGAAAACCTTAACAGCCATATTATTCACTTACTTCGAAACTAGTTTTTCGTAGAACTAGTTTTCTATTTTCAAGTTTTGAACAAATCGGTATTATTGAAAAAAAAAGTGACACATAAAACTCGAAATCGTAAAACTAGTTTTTGATAAAACTAGAAATTCATGAAACTGGAAATATCTAGTTTTGAGGACTTCAAAACTAGTTTTGAAACGTTTTTGTATTATTAATCAAAACTTTTTTACTTCACATCATTTTCTGTATTCATTTTGAAGCTTCATTTCGGCATCGGCTAATTTGGCAAGTATGTACGTCTTCGTATAGGGGATTCAGGTTATTCACATACACCGTATTTGGCTAACCCATACACAGTAAATCACCCCGGATTGGCTATTGACCCTATCAAAAGTCGATAAAGGCCGGTTTCCGGTACAGCGACATAGGTGAGATATGGCACTGCCATCTGCTCAGAAACTAATAATTGCAGCACGCATTTTGCAGGACCAAGCTAATGCATTGTGTGCAGGCAGCGATAATTAACTGTACTTGCTGATTAAAAAGAACTTCTTTGTTGTGTTTCTGCAACTCCAGCGATTGGAAGTGATTTGGCGGGTTTCTGCTACGGAAAAACTGCATGTGACCAGGAATCGGAGCCGCTGGTAAGGCAACGTTAATTGGACTTATTGCTTCGATTTCTGTGCAAGGCAACTCGGCTTGTGACAGAGATTTTTGAGCAAGGTTCACCGACTCTGTGTTGTGGACTTCGAAGTCAGCATTCAAAAGATTTTCCCATTGCTAAGCGATGCAATATTGGAAAGAGTTAGCTACTGCTGCCGTTAGATATTTATCTGCCACAGTCAAAGCAATTGGCAAGGTGTCTGTTACTGCCAGTCAACAAATTTGGTATATCTGACCCAAAACCATCTAAACCGAAAGATGAAAAGCATCCGCCAGATCTAACATTGGGCCTGTCACCTGAAACAGCATTTTATCAACATAAACCCCCCGTTGTTATCATATTATGGCGTTCTCGTGTACTATCCGCAAATGCACCAAAATGAATTTGAAGCATCTAAGAAGGGCGGATATGATTCGTGGTAGGTGCATCTAATATAGGACTAAAAGAGGTGCTATTTCTATACCTACTGAATTACGTTAATGTGTTGCGTAATTACCGAATTGAACACTGATTAGACAGTAATCCATTGAATGATCTTTTTTGTTTCAGTCACTTTGCTTGTCTACTTGTCACTTTGAACCAAATACCACTTCTACCTTTTGATAAACAAAGCGATGCCAGGGTCTCCATTTCTGCTTCGGTCAATTTCTTACTTTTAATGTTCTTGAACCGTCGCGTCGCGTAATGGTATGGTCGAGAATGGTAAGTTCAACGTTTGCCTTTATTTTATTTTCATATATTTATACAAACAATCAAACGTTTGCAAATTACAGAATTTGTTTGAATTTTCTATTTTGTTTTCAAAATCAAAGCAGCTGTTGCTATGAAACTAGTTTCAATATTCAAAACGAGAAACCATTTTCATAACTTGAACTAGTTTTTCTCCAAAAATCAATAATACCGATTTTATTTTAGAGCTAGTTTTGATTATTTTTTGCAAAACTTGAAACGAAACTAGTTTTACCTGAAACTAGTTTCATTTCTAGTTTTACGAATTCTCAATAATATGGCTGTAAGACTACAGACCCGAGCAAAGCCGGGTGGCTCAGCTAGTTTTAATATAAATGGAGTCAGATAGCTCATCAAACTCGTTAGAGGTTGAATTGCTATCTAAATTGGGGCTTCTGTAAATAAAACAATAGTGATGATTGGCTTACGGAAAATTTTACTTACTTACTTACTTACTTAGGTGGGCATTACAGTTCTAGGTGAACCTGGGCCTCAACCAACATCCTTCTATAACGACTTCGATTTCGGGCGAGCTCTCTCCAGTTTCGCACTCCAAGTCGGTTGAGGTCTTCATCCATCTGGGATGATTAAGGTCTTATATAAGGTTACCTTGGTTTTTCTGGAGAGGGTTTTGTTTCTCAATTGCCTTCTTAACCCAAAGAAGCAACGGTTGGCAAGAGTTATTCTCCGTTTGGTCTCCGCACTGATGTTGTTGTCCGTGTCTACAGCGGATCCTAGGTAGACGAAGTCCTGTACTACCTCGAAGTTATGTCTGTCTATGGTGACGTATTGTCCAATTCGTCGATGTTCTGTGTCCTTATTTGATGACAACATATACTTCGTTTTGCCCTCATTAACCATCAAACCCATTTTTGCCGCTTCTGTTTCGATACTCGCAAAAGCACCTATGACATCACGCTTTTTTCTTCCCATTACGTCAATGTCGTCTGCATAGGCGAGTAATTGTACAGACTTTTGAAAAATTGTTCCTCTGGTGTTGACGTTTGAGTTTCTTACAATCTGTTCAAGTATGATGTTGAAGAAATCGCATGACAGTTTGTCGCCTTGCCTAAAACCTTTTTCGACATCAAAGGTCTCGGTGAGTTCTTTACCGACCTTGACGTAGCAGCGTGAATTCTCCGAAGTCATCCTGCATAGTCGTACGAGTTTTGCAGTGATGCCGAGACTAGACATGGCTCTGTACAGCTCGTCTCTGTAGATACTGTCATACGTGGGGCCTTGAAATCGATAAAAAGATGGTGAATATCGATATTACATTCTCGGGTTTTTTCCAAGATCTGCCGTAATGTGAAAATTTGGTCTATTGTGGACTTCTCTGGTCTAAAACCACATTGATAAGGACCTATCAAGTTGTTGACGTGGGGTTTCAGACGTTCACATATTACAGCAGACAAGATCTTATAAGCGATGTTAACGAGGTTTATCCCTCTATAATTGGCGCAATTGTGAGGGTCTCCTTTCTTTAGGATCGGGCATACGATACTGAGGTTCCATTCATCGAACATGCTTTCTTCCGACCATATCATGCAGATCAGCTGGTGCATGCTCCTTTCCAACTGATCACCAGCTGCCTTGAAAAGTTCGGCATCAAGGCCATCTGCACCCGCAGTCTTATTTGATTTAAGTTTGCATATGGCAAACTTAACTTCTTCTAGGTCGGGAGGACGGCATTCTTGATCATCGTCCAAGCTGAATGGGGCAATCTGCCTGACAGCGGAATTTGTGTCCTCATCGCCGTTAAGCAGTCTGCAGAAATGATCTTTCCAGATCCTCAGTAGTGACTGTGACTCTATAACTATGTTTCTCTGCTGGTCTTTACAGGCTTGAGTTCGGGGTTTGCCACACTGGCAGGATGTTTTTACCTTTTGGTAAAACTTCCGAATCTCGTTCCTGTCATGGCACCTCTCAATTTCCTCAAACGAGCGCTTCTCATGCTGCTTCTTTTTCTTTTTGAGAAGTCGATGTTCTTCACTTCTTTTCTCCTTGTAGATCTCGTTATATTGATGCTAAGCAGCCCTTGTTCGTTGTTGCACGGAAAATTTTAACCACATAAAATTGAAGTTCGTACGGCGAGCCCATGTGAGGAGAAGAATAATGGCACTACGCTATATCCAGGCTGGTTAAACTCTGAGGGATCAGAATCAATACCTACCTGTGTTTCACTCAGTGCCAAAACAGCTGGCCTGCATTTTGCAGTGTGAGCGTACACAAAAAGAAATTCTATCTCAACCCCTTCTTCTATAAAGAGCTAACAGCCACGAGCATCACTAGAGAAAATTTTTTTTGTCTGTCATTGCTAGTGCTCTGCAACAGCTATTTATATGTTGTTATGTATTGTTTGCCAGGTGACTTAAATTATTTCAGTGCTATTACAATGTGCATGAACTTAAACTTTAATCCCTCCTACCTCCCAGGTCATAGACCTGATAAGGAGTTGCTTGTTGTTTCATAAGAAACCAAATTATTTCATCTTCATAAATTTTTTGTAATTATTAGGATGTATTTATACTATATTCAAAAATGTAAATTGAAAGGATCATCAACTCGTCATCACTTTCAATTGAGAATGGCCCTACTCCCCAAGCATGACATTAGGAGCCAAACCAGCAGATAAGTGCTTGCCTTTGGAACGACAATAATCCCTTAGAATATTTCTTTTATCTCGACTTGATAAGCCAATAAAAGGCAAACGCTAAGGCAAGTTTCTACTTCAAAACCACCTCGAACGTGAACTTTCCTTTTAGCTCAAATCCAGGACTGCGCCCATACACGCACACGTTTTGTTTTAAGTTTCTTATAAACTACGTTTGTTCTCTGGTGCGGTTGAGTCAGCGGATAACTGCAGACTACCAGATAAGAAGACACTCTATAAAGTTAGTTGAGTGGACTGATTAATGGTTGAAAAAAGAACACCAGTAACTCCTACAGGTGAGTCCCGTTAGGATGATGCGATTTCTATGAACTCCAATACATTGAGAAAATGTAAGTAGAAGAAACTTTCACATCACAAACAAAAGAAGGATATCGCCGTGCTTCTCTACACATGATTACACACTAGAAAAAGCAGCGGGTATATCTCTTAAAATTCATCGGCACGTTTTAGGTTGGATGTAGCAGTAAAGGCATCAGAAAAAGGGTGTACACTATGCATTCCTGCTGAGCATGAGAACTACGTGCTGGATCTTAAAGCGTATAGCGAACGAATAAATGCACACCGTCATGGCCATTATATCGATTTTATTATTTTATGCAGCTTGGGTCTGTCTATTTTGCTGTGTGTGCAATGTGCATTCCAGAGTTCAAATAAACTTTTTGTAGAATTTCGTTTGCAGGAAAATATGAAAACTGCTGACCTGCATGAGTGCTCAAAATGAAGTTAGGTTATTGTTTCAATTAAAGGTTGATTTTGTTAACTGACATGCTGTTGAATATCAGCGATGGAATGGAGGTGAGTTGGATTTATGATTCAATTCACATTGGTTGGTTATTTATACCAACTTCCTTACGTAAAAGTGAACACGCAGGCGAAATTAATAAACCACGTATAACATGAAACTATTGTTGAGTGGGCCACTCGATAGTTCACTTTTTGTCTATTTGTTTTGTTTGGAAGTTTGGAAGTTTGTTTTCGGAATACGAATTTGGTGGGGTTGCTAACTGAAGTGAAGAAAATGTTTAGTTTGAGAAGTCAAACTCTATTTTATCTTCTGCAGTAGAAACTACAGCTTATTGATCGGGGTCAGCAGCAGAATAAAACAGCACTTTATAGTCCTCCCAGAAATGCAAGTCGGTGTGAAACTGAAGAATTACATAAGCCTTCTCTGTGTGATGTGTCATAGGATGCAATAGTTTGGTTAAGCGTTTTTGTTTAACGGCGCAGCGGGTGCTATGAACATTGTCTTATCTCAAAGAGATCACATTGTCTGCTTCACAAGAGTTGTGTCCACCGGGTTGACCTCTGAAGGAGCGACAAGGATCTTGGTTTTGGATTATTCCAAGTCTGAAGTAACCTTTTTTGCTGCTTTATTCGCCTTTTTGTTTTGCGAAAAAGTTTTGGCCTTAGCCTCACTTATGATGGCTCCATCTACATCAGAGTGTCATTAATATACTTCGGTACTCGAGTTCGGTATTTCGGGTTCGAATAAGTAATAGAAATTTAGGAAATTTCAGAGATAGTTTTTGATTTGTCAAAGATTTTTGGAAAGTCTGAGCATCTTTCTTGTGATGTAATGATAAGCATTCCTGCCGAGTCCCATACCTCAGAAATCGTCGGCAAGCCTCCCGGTTTTGGATTGTTCCATGTCTGAGGCCAACCAAATGCTGCTGTTTTTGCATTTGCTTGTACCAGGAGTGTTTTGGCCTGCCTGTTCTTTTTCGTCGCGAATTTGTTGAAACGTTGTACGTTGTACGTTGCCGAGTCCCATACAAACCCTAATTGTGTGAAATTGGATAAAAATTATACGTCCGCTTCATTCCAGAGCGCCAGGCTCTGCCACCCATTCTGTTTATTGTAAGAATTTAAGTAGGAGGTTGTAACTGTTGGTTTACAGTGTTTCCACCATTATACAATAGTACCCACAAGGGGATTGGGGCAGCAGTGGTGCAGTGGTAGAGTGTAGGTATGCCGGACGCATGGGTTCGAATACCGCTCTGGGCATCTACTACAACAATTATTCCACTAAGGTCTAGTTTAACCAGGATCTGGTTAATTACTAGGAGCCAAAATAGCAGGGATAAAACTTCTCCTTGCTGTGAACCTCTACAAGTTTTGGTTATTAGGTTCTTTGCACCCATATCTGCTTTTACTATTCTTGTTTGGAACATGCCGTCGATCCAATTTGACAACGTTGACTCAATATTGAAAGTGAAAGTTTACAATTTAGAATTGGAATTATCACGTCCGCCTGTTCTCAACACAAAGAAATTTGTGGTACGATAGCAGGCTCAAATTAGAGACCGTTTAACTCTGATAACTGTCCTGTAAATTCAATCTAACTCCGAACCTCTGGTAAGGTACCTAAAGCTCAAAATTCCAGATTAATTCCAGATTTAATTGAGATTAAAAAACACGAACTGCAAAAATAGCTCGGATAAGCAGATAAAAGCTAATAAAATGAACTTAGCTTTTCTTATTCTTTTAGAGCCTCAGCAAGTGTTTCACAAAACAATTCGGAATACGCAATTCAAGTTTCAAATCAGAAAGAGATTAATCGGAATATTCTTTTGCAAACCCAATCAAACCCTTACCACCGGTGGGGGTAATTACATTGATTTTCGCCAGAAAAAGAATACGTGTTTTATTTAAAAGGCTTAAAAAAAGATAACAGCACTCTGATCTTCTTACTCTTGTAAAACCTGTTTCTCTCAAATTTGAATATTTTCTTCACAGATATTCTTTGAGGATTGAATAAAAGGTTTTCGAGTGGCACCTTCTTCAAAGTTTGCAACAAATAAATATTAAAGTTTAAACAACATTGTTGAACTCTGAAACAAAATGTTTTTTCTTAGTTTTTCTGTAACCGAAAAAAATTGATGGTTTTGGAACTTTATCTCAAGCTATGTATGTAAGCTGAAAATCAATTATGCTTTATAAGCTTAGAGACGACTTATGAGCAGGGTATGTGAAAGGATGTAACAAATATAAATAAATATAAAAGCGCACTTTAAGCCATCATCATGTTTATTTTAATAACGAAAGCGTCCTCTGTGGATTTTACACAGTCTTCTGCAATTATGTACCTCAAGTCTTTGATATTTGCTTATCTTTTATTATTTTCTTTCACCCTGCCTATACTGTTCTTCTCACTGTATAGGCATTTTACAAATGAAAATATCTTCATTTAGTATCTGAAAACCAAAAACAACTTGACCTCAATTCACTGAAGGAAGAACTTCAAGCATTTAAGGTCTTTCACAAAACCAGTGGTTGGTGTAGGTAAATATTTCCTATTGGAATGTTGGAATGAAAAACCCATTTACCCGGTAAATATTTTTCTATACGACTCTGTAAAGGACTTTGTTTTCATTAGAAAAGCACAAAAGCGCACGCATACCCACATATATGCTCCATTATTGCACTCTAGTGCTCTATACACACATAAACAACACTGCCTTTCAAACCTCTTACACATTATACATTATTTACAAAAATCACAAACACTAAATGGACTGTCCTTGCTTAAAGGGAAAAATATGATATTTGCCGATTGTTCTTCGATCAAAAGCCATAAATAATGATATCGATGCACAGTCCCAATCAATGAATTATGAAAGAACGTAAATCATACTTTTGAACCGTAGATAGAGGGACACAATTCAAATTAATTGTATGGAAACAAAGAAATGAGAGAAAATAACTTTCATTCTTGTAAATGTCATAGAACTAAGGATTTTGACCGCAAAATAAACAAAAAAAAAAAACAAAAAGAAAGCACAAAAATGAAATGGGATATTGGAAACAATAAATCTCGTAAGCAATTTTTTGTTTTTGATTACGAGTATTTTTATTTGAAGTCAAACTTTGATTACAAACTCATTCCATTTGAGCAACTCTAAGCATTTCTAATACAAATTTATCAATCTCAGCAGATTGTTCTTTTGTTTATTGGTTTTGTGCCAAGAACAAAAGTGTAGTGGTTTATATTGAAACTTTCACTACGATAAAAGGTAAAGTAGTTTGCAGCATACTGTACAAAACCTGAGTCTCTATGTCCCTATGAAGCTTAGACTGAGGGTCTAAAAGAATTGGCGGAAATTCATAAGATATCAAATATATCATTCGCCTATTGGAATCAATGAAGAATCGAATTTCTGTATTGCAAAACAAGCTTATCAATCCGATTTATATATTGGCAAATGATATGTGTATGGATGAGTCATAATTATGGCACTTTATGTCTACATATGGAAAGTGAAATTGCAATATGCCCATTTTCAAAGCAATTGGCATTGTCAATTAGGATTTGCTCAGATATAAATCATACCATGGTATGCCGAGTGCAAACTTAAATGCCTAACGACAAGGAGCAAGCCTATTAGAAATCAAATGACTTTATACGATTTGTGTTTGTCATCCAACCAGGCAATCAATGATTTATTGTTTTCATTTCATTGCGATGAGTTTGATATTCATTTGCACATTCAATGATAATAAAGTCTTATGCGCCTGTCCGTGTATAAATCGAAACCAATATCATAATTACGAATTTGGATTCTGTTGATAGCTTGTTTTGATTTTCAACCAACTAATAAAATCGACATCATGTACAAATAACAAAGAGTTTTTAATATACATATTCGCATATTCTCACGGGAACGATGGTGTCCTTGGCATATTGGTTTGCATGTCTGTCTGTTAAGTAGGAGGTTCGAATCTCAACAGGTATTGCCTTTCACATGGAATTAGCAAGTGCTCCGATAGTAGTTTCATTGCCATGAAAACGCTTTCTCCATTAGCAGTTTGAATTCGGCAAACTGTTGTCCCCTCCATTCCTCGCAAGCCCACAAAAGGGCTTTTTTAATTGGAACTCTTCAAATCTTCAGAATTTACAAAATACTAAAGATGTAGTTTATTTGGCTGTTGATTTCGATCAAACTCTCTTAGTTATTCAAGGAGGTATACTGACAGATAAAATCAGGCCCTGTATTAGTTCATCTTACTCATAGACAAAATTTGAAAATTCAGTTTAAAAACGAATGTGGTAGTGAACCTTTATAATGATAAGGTGAAGTTTTCCAAAGTTCTATTCAAAATGAATTGCTGAATTTGAATGACCAGTTGAATGGCTTTCAATTATTAAGTGTCCGACCGAAGCTTCGGCTTCGACTTAGGCCACATTCGGCTAAAAAAACTACAATCGGCTAAACCTTCGGCTTCGGTTTTGGCCGAAGCTGAAGGTTTAGTTTTTGGCTGTCGTGCGTTGTGGTAGGGGCTGAAAAAAAATTCAATTTCGTTTTTCGTAGAACGTAGAACCGTGTTGATTTACTGTTCTTTTCAATAATTTCAATAAAATATTAACGCTAGTTCAATTTGTTATTATTTTTGAGACATTAATTTAATTTATCCCGTTAATTTGGTTACTGCATACATACATTAGATTTGTTTTGAGCTTTACCCAGAGTTGACCGAGGTTTCCTTGAGGATTATGAGTCAAAAAACACTTAACCACAAAATCACCACACATCCCTATTTGAATAAAAATGCATGCCATTTGACAGCCCTCAACTCGCCCCAGCAAAAACCTAGGGCGAATCTTTTTGCACCAAACACAGGTCAACCCCAGGGCTCAAAAGTGTGACATTCAGGCCAAGCCTAGGTTTTTCAAAAAACGTTTTGTGGCGACCACAGACCCCAGGGCTTCAACAAACGAACTTATTCTATAGAAAAAATCCCAAAAATCATTATTTTTTCATTGTTTGTCAATTTGGAACGAAAATTCTTCAAATTATTGAAGCTTCGGCTTCGGCTTTGGCTTCGGCCGAAGGTTAATGTCAAGCCGAATAATCGAATTCAGCTTCGGCTAGAGATCGACGTTCCATCGGACACTGCAATTATTATAAAATTAATTATTAAATATAAACAAAATGTCGCCTTATGGAGTGCTGATATCGAGTTGCCTTTTTTGTCAATGAAAGCCGAATATGAAAGTCTTACATAGTTTCGAAATAATAAAACACTTTTTTTTTGAAAAAATCTATTTTTTACTCAGAAAATTAAGTTCGATGAATTTCCAAAAAGCACATTTCCCAAAAACTAAGAGGCATTTTCACTTTCGATTTTTAAATGTTCGACTCAGAACTAATAAAAGTGTTGATAAATTGAAAAAAATGTGATTTTAAAAACTTTGACTTTAAAACTTTACGACTCGAAAACCATTCTCTAAAACAACTTGAACTAAAAAAATTAACCGAAGAGCAGAGTGATATCTTTAAAAGATACATTATAGCACTTTGTAGTAAATGACTTGGTTGGCTCCAAACTACTACTTTTTTTTAAGACTCCGTATACTGTAGCGAGAAAGCTATGCGATACAAATGTTTTTTCACGGGTATCGTCCATCGCGGAGAATTGAGCAAGTCTTCCAACTGTGATTTAACTACCATAAATAGTGCTTTCTCATTTCGGGATTGGTAAAAAAAATGTAAACCCCCCTGATGAAATAAGGTTTAAAAGTGGGGAGTAGTCAGTGTTAAAGTAAGAAGGCGGTGAATGAAGGTAATGTCAAACACATCCCTTCGGACTTCTGGTGAGTGAAGACTAATAATTGAAAGACGCTCGCGATTAGGAGCAGGGGGAGAAAGTTTCTAACGTCGTAGATATCCCGAATGGCAAAGAGCAGAAAACAACGTTGAACGCTTTCGATCCTTGAGATGTGAGCCGCTTGATATGGATCCCGCATCTGTGATGCATACTCAAGGAGAGGACGAATATCAACGACATATAGGGATTTGGTTACAAGTGGGTTGCGGAACTCTTTGGACCATCTCATAATAAAACCAAGGGTGGAACTAGTTCCTGATATGACCTCGTCAATATGAGAGCGAAAACTTAATTCGCCGTCACAGAGAACGCTTAAATCCCTGATAAGTTGCAAACGGTTTATGGGAAGGATCTGAAAATGATAGAATCTGGGTCAGTTTTTTTTTTTTTTTTTTTGTTTCGCTTTGGCAATTCAAGGAAATTTTTACCACACCAAGTGACGAATGAATCGAGGTCGTTTTGAAGCCGGAGAGAACGCCGATCAGAAGAGATGACTTTGAAAAAATTTTGCATCATCATCATAGAGTGAGGCAGGAGAATATTGTATGATCTTTCGTACATCATTAATGGCCAGGATGAAAAAGAGGGGTACAAGATGGCTACTTTGGGGTACACTGGAGGTAGCAACAAACGAAATAGAAAGAGTATAGAACGGTAACGAACTCTATATCGGCAGTTGTCAAGATATGAAGATATCCATTTGAGTAGAATAGGACTGAGTCCGAGGAAAGAAAGTTTAACTAGGATTAGAGTGGGAGAGATTTCGTCGTAGGCTTTACTGAAATCAGTGGTGAAAACGTCTACTTTGTTTCCTTTTTCCTTCACAGAGAGAGAAAACGAAACAAACTCAACCAGATTAGTGGTCGTAGATCTTCGCTTACAGAAACCATGATCCTTGGAGGACATCATTGATTTGCACTGGAAAGAAAGTATTTCATACAGAATGCTTTCGAAAAGCTAAGGGATATGAGAGAGTTTATAGCTATGAGTCTTTAGTAAGAAATTAGGTTTTGGGACAGTTTGAACAGGTTACAGCAGAACAGGTTGAGCAGGATGTAGAAACACAATATAAGGAAGAGGGATTGATTAAGGAGAGTAAGTTTAATAGAAATGTAGTATAGTAGATTGGAAGAGGAAGATGTAACGAAGGAAGAGTTGAATTTGCTATGGACAGAACAGGACGCCTCTGCTTGGGGGTTCACCATGAAATTTTTCGACAGCTTTTGGCGGTCGTCTCATTATTGTTCTGACATTTTCGTGGATCCATTTCCTTAGCTCGCAATCAGTCTTTGTTGTTTTGGGTTTCGTTTTTTCCTTCCTCGCGTTTTGTTATTCGTAATACGAACCCTAATACACAAAGCATCGTAGGCACACAACGTAACTTTGGCTTGTCCACTGACTATCCTTCTTTAAACGGTTAACTGCACTTATGCCCATGCTACAATAAACTATGAAAATGGCCTCAATTTCTTATATCGCACCCATCTTATGATCTTCTAGCCTCTTTTCAATCTACTTCACTTTTAACGTCAATTCTGTTTCGATTATTTGCCCTGATGTGTTAAATGCTGTTAAGGTGACAATCGATTTAAAAAGTTGATAACCTGGCAATATGAGTCTAGCGCTTTCATCACTAAAATATACAAATTGAGTTTGAAATATTTTACACAGCTCTGCGTAAGAAGATGCTAATCGAATTACAGCGCTCAATTAACAATTTCAAGCCGTCGCATGTTTCGTTCTTGTATTCATCCACTCGTTTGTGAACAGCAATTACGAGTAAAAGGCTGTAAAAGTAAGCCCACACCTTATTAATTTCACAGTATTTTTATTTAAAAATGTACCTAATCATTTTTCACACACAGACATGTCTATACTTTAGCTGAACAAAAAAGTTGTTTTTAAATCTCTTTCTGATGATATATATTTACTCTTGAACGTCAACACCAAAATGAAGAACCACTACCTTCCCAGTCTTTTTTTGATGCTCCTTCACACAAAGTCTCAAGGCACAGCAAACACAATTTTGAAGTATTGTTTGCACAGGAGCTGTATTTCAATTTCAGAACAACAGAATCTTATTTGGATAAAAAAATGCTTTTGTTGAAATTGCCGAATATCAAAACAGTTGAAAAAATATAAAAACAAAGATGCTCTTACCAAATATTTTTCTAGTTGAAACAACAAAAGTATGTCTGCTACATCCAAACAGACTTATTGCCTCCTCACTTCAAAACGCTTGTATACTCACTCGAATAAAAATACAAAATGTTGATTCACCCTTCCCGTTGTAAATTGAGTAAACCCGAACAGAGTGCCACCTGAGAGAAAAATTATGGCTGAATGAAGAAAAACCGCCAGCAGAACAAAAACACCTTCGGCTAGAAAACTCACTTTGGTCAAGTGACCTATGAGTGTTTTCTGATGTTCTTGGCAAACTTTCATTTTCTTCTCATGAAATTATTATGTAAGAAAGCCCAGCATTAATTTTGACACCTCCATAACTAATTAAGCCCAAGGATGTTTACATTTATTATTTTTGGCAAGACGAAGACTTCCTTTGGGCTACGTTCCAATAGAACAACTTACTTCCATCACAGGTGGCAGGACTCCAAAATCAACGATTTATTGAATCCATTGCTAGCGAAAATAACTTAACCCACTCCCAGCACAATCTGAATCCGACGATAATTGCATAATAAAGTGATGTTTTCTTCCATCCATCCCTTGCCAGTCACATTCTAAGTCTCCTCCACGAGCCTACATAATCATTGCGCAGTGAGTGGCCTTCACTTAAATGCCACCGTCCTCTTGCACCTACACCACAATACACCTTAGCACTGTATAAATGACATTCAGACGGGATAAAAGGGCCCCAATTTGTAGTATACCAGCACCAGCGGCAGTCACCCTATCAACAGACAGAAATGACAAGCCATACAAGCGAGATACCAGTAAGGAAGAAAAAAAAGAGAAGAGGAAAATACAACAGCAGAAAACGGAGACTTTTCTACTTCCCCTCGGGCTATTGATTTGCCATAAATTTAGATGCAAACCTCTCTACATTGACAACCTACACCACACCACAACGACTGTTCGTCTATGATTCACCTTGAAGAACAGGAAAAGATAACAATAAGTCACAAGGTTAACGAATGGGGTTGGTACTCTCTACGTCTCCTTGTGACACTATATACTATATTCACCAAATTGGAGGACTTCCAAAACTTCCTCAACTCTGTTGGCAGCAACTATTGCATAATCCACTCTGACTCTGACCCAAACAAAGGAAAAATAAGAATTTTAAAATCGCCTTTCGTTTGCGAGCAATTCTTTTGAATCCTTTTTGAGCGTGTCGTAATCGTCATCGTCGTCGTCAGACGGTATCATATGTTTCTGTTCAGCTCTTCGAATGGGTCCGTTCATGTGCCAAGCGATTCAATTGAATAATTTCCAAATTACCATGGTATCAATTTAGCGGCGCATTTTATTTTGTTTTGGCTTTCGTACAGAAATTGCTTTACAATGGCATTTATAAAGCTTTATGGCCACAAAGCCGGTTGGCTTATATGTGTGGTAAGTTGAAGTATCTTGCCAAATGAAACTCAATTCTGAAGTGCTTGGGAGGCAGTTGGTGCACATTACGCTTTTCGGTCCATTAATTCGGGAAGCACAAATACCAAGAAAAAATTAAGGAAAAAAACCCTACATGTGTGTGAAGCGTTTTCAGTTGCTATATAATTTAATCGAATGTCTTTAGAGAATGTGAGCCTTTTTGGATTCAAAGAAAACACTAAACCCCAATGAAAAGAACAGTGTGTTGTAAAGTGCCGTTTTGCCATTATGTTTATGAAAAGTAATTCCGTTGTTCCTTTCTTGGGATACTGTCAGACGGCTTAGGGGCTTAGGACTTAGATACAAACTTTTTAATGGCTTCCATTTTGAATAACGGCAAAAGGAAGAATGAAAGCATGAGGCGCAGCTTTACAAGATTCTTTTGTATTCCAGTTGTTTGTATTTACCCATACTGTGATGACTTTAAGGCAATTGTTGGATTCGTGTGAAAAAAGTCGCGATTCAAAAATACGAAAATCATCGAACTGATTGATGGAATTTCTTCAAACTTCGTAATCTCTAGCTCAAAAATTCAGTTAATAAAATTTACAAAGGCGATGTCCTGCTACTTTTGCATCGTACTAAGCGCTTTTTTTTAAGAGAACAGAAGACCAGTTAAGATGAGACTTGGGAAGAGATTGAAGAAAGAACACATCTTTAGTCAGCCATCACAACAACAACAGCTAGATACTGTGACGAAAGACAACAGAGGCGTGACTTAAGTCAGATTCATACATGTTCATTAGAGCTTCCTTCTTCCTTCCAAAGTAGCAGAAGAAAGCAAATAGGTGGTTAGGAAATTTTATGAGAACCGAGCTTACTGAAGTTATCAGCTAAAGGCAACGTCCAACTTTAAATGCTTTCGTATCTCTATAGGCTTCTGCTGTTTTAAATAGTATTCTAACATGCGGAGTTCCCTCAAACTCCAGTGTAAGAGTCATGCAAAAAAAAATATCAGAATGCCCGAACCTAAAATGAGAAGAAATGTCTCCCGCTATCAAAAGACTAAGTTCCAACAGGGTGGTAGGATTGGAAGATCTTTCTGAAAGTATCTTGTGTAAAAAGAAACCTCAGGATAAATTATTTCAAGTTGCCCGTGGTGCCCGTGGCGTAATGGTTAGCACGTCTGCCTGTTACGCGGGAATTTTGTGTTTCTATAATCTCAACAGACAACAGAAATGTTTTTCCGTGGATATTGCCGTTCGCGAAGAATTGGCATGTCCTTCCGTTAGTAAACTCCTTGTCATGAAAAGTGCTTTCTCGAGTAGCCGTTTTAAATCGGCAGAAAATTTTAGGTCCCTTCCATTCTTCCAAAATGCATGGTTGTGACTTGTGAGAAGTGCTAAAGACCCCCTTTCCCGCCCTTTTGCGCCGCCCTATGCATCTATGGACGTCAACTAGTAGAGAAGAAACTATTATCAAGCTTCTGTAATAAGGCGACCCTTTGCAGTGCGAAAACTTTACGAGTAGGATTTGTATGTGACCTCTTGTCAGCAGATTAATCAATGAGCAGTGTGTTAGATATCAGTCATCTTATTTATTTAAGATTTCTAATTTCGGCAATATAAAAAAGAACTTGATTGGGTTGCTTTCGGCAAGAGAGGATAATGGTTGTATTCAAAAAAAAAAAAAAAAAAAAAAAAAAAAAAAAAAAAAAAAAAAAAAAAAAAACCATGACTCTAATGTTTTGCTCCACTATCCACTAAGGTAATGGTGAACTATCACGGGTGAAAAAATAGTAGGTTAACAGAGAAAATAAAGAGATATAGCCTATCAACTAATTAATACTTTTCTACCGACTCATAAGTCATTACCCGCCGCAAGCGGTATCACTGAGCGAATATGCGAGAAGTCAATGAGTAACAAAGATGTGAGCTGAACTGCATTGAGCATTGACCACGAAAAGCAAATCGTAATTCTGTTTTCGTAAAAAAAGTAGGAACCCACATCTAGTTAAAGGTTCAAACCAAGCCTTCTTCATATCGAAAAATACGCCAGTTTTCTAGATCACCTCATGTTGGGCGCCAATTATTACCAATTTTATTCTTCTGCACGTTTGTAAGGGTTTGTTTAGTTACTTGGAGTAGCAGGTTACATATCAAAGGTTGTACAAATTTCTAAAGCGGGCATTTTTAAACAATTTTGCTTTACCTTCATAAAAAAAAGAGAGAAGAATTATCAGCATTTATAGTCCTTTTGAACACCAAACATAAATATAACCAAATAGGCTCCAAAACTACTGAGTAGATTTGCATGAAATTTGGAACAGAGATGATCTAGACTCTAGAGGCTGAGAAATTTCATCCCAATATTAATAAGGAAAAAGGACGGGCACAGGAACATATCCGCGAATTTAGAAAGCCGTTTACTGATTTCAAAAATGTTTCCATCGTAACGTTGGAGTGCTTCATTATCTCTAAGGAATTTGAAAAACCACTGATTCCATTTCAAATTTTCTTTCTCCAATGCAATGCGGTGTCATCATGGATCAAAATATAGAATCAATTCCCATACTTCCAAAGGAACGGAAACTTAAAGCGGAACTTAGGTAAAACTATAGTATAGGGGGGGAGGGGTAGAAGGAAGCAGATAATTGCTGACTGAGTTATTGGGGTTGAAAAGCCCAACTGAACCATTTGGAGTCCTAAATGAATTTAAAGATGCTGTTCATTGGAAGGTTAGAGATGTCGTCCAGTTCGTTGGAGAACTATTCTCAGTGGGCCTTCTTCTAAGTGTGAGCGGGGCGGGTCAAATAGTGATTTCAAATAGAACCATTTCTTGAAGTAAAATGTTGATCTTTCAAGTTACTCTCATTTGTTTGCTCACCAACTTTAGTGATCAGTGACCGCAAAAAATTGACTGCACTGTAGGCGAAGATTTGTAAGGCAATTAAACCACATGGATAGTGATTGGATCATCAAAAATTGGTTTAGAGTACAGCAGGGTACTTAAAATTAAGAATGAGCTATGAAAATCTAAACTTAAGGAATATTCAATTTGGTAAAGCTCTGGAGACGACGAATTCACCAGTCTATGTCTTGACGGTTTCCTCAGTTCTATACGCAAAACTTCTTGTGCTTCATATTTCTCTCTAAAATCATCTCTTTTCTGACTTTCAAATTCAGTCTAGTCATAGGTAAAAACTCGGTCACACTTTAACAAAGCGTGGACTCTTCTAATACAAGGAGTTCGCCTCCATCCTAATTTCATTCATTAATATCATTTTAATTTGGTCGAAGTGACGTTATTCGTAGCTAGAGAATGATGTTTATGCTTTTGCTGGGCATGTGAACTGATTGCCCTGTTCACACGGGGTGAATTTAATATTCGTAAGTGTTCAGTTTGTATAAATTACCTATTTGATTTAATGGTGGTTGATACTACTACTAACAACTTAAAACGAACATTGGATTTAAATTTTTTTGAAGATGAGTGGAAACAAACCAAAAAGATCATCATCTCTCATCTATCGCAGCGTAAAATGAAATCCAAACCTATAATTTTCTTCGAATACAACTATTTTCCAAACATGTTTTGTAAAGCATCATTTTTTGAACCTTCCTGAGCCAGAAACACATGAAAATCATGAAAGTTCAAAACTACAGAAGTTTCACTCAATTTCACGGGTCTTTGTTTTAATCTTAACCATAAAATAAAGCATTGCCTTTGCTATAAATTTTAGTGCGCTGATTTAAAATCTAGCCCCAAATTGGCTCTATTACATCAAAGTACTGAAATATTCAACATCAAAAATTGTAACACACGGCCATTCATTATTTTGAAGCCTAAGTAGAGTGTTAAAATGAAAATTGAATCAGATAAGACATTTTTGAAGGTACTCTCTGTGCTGAATTCAAATATAGTCAGCGAATCGCTGTACAACACCATAATTTAAAAAAAAAAAAAAAATTAAGCATTGATGTCTTGAACTTACTCTGCTATAATCTGAAGAACCTGACGTGATAAAGCAATTCTGTGACTGGATTTGTATTCAGCACATTGAGAACCTTCAAAAATGTCTTATCTGATTCAAATTTTATTTTGAGACTCTACCTAGGCTTTAAAACGCTTTAAAGTTATCCGGGCTTATTATGAAAATGGGGGATCAAATGAATATCGTGGACTTGGTGATTTTTTCGGTCAATTTAATCGCAAAAATCGTGCAAAAAAATTAGCAAACTAGATCTGTAGGAGATGTGAAAACTGTGACTTGGCGATAATCAATTTTCGATTAAAATCATCTTCAGTGATGAGGCACATTTTCAACTCAGTGGGTTCGTCAATAATAATCCAAGAGTGATTGTCGAAAAACCAATTCATCCACAAAGAGTGAAGCCGGAGTCACACAAGTTAACTTTATTTAAACTCTTGCGGCTGCGGCAGCGTTTACGTTTGCAGTTCATTGTATTCACGCAGTTATGGACTGGCGGGTGGCGGCATCATCTGGACGTATTTTTCCCAATTAGACCGGTCAGGCAGTTACTGTGAATGAATGGTGTTCGCTATCGAGAGATGATAATGAACTTTTTTTGACCCGAATTGGAAGATATGGATGTGGGCGATATGTGGTTTTAACAGGACGGTGCTACTTGCCACACAGCTAACAAAACAATGGCTTTTTTCGCGACAAATTCAATGGCCGTGTTATCTGACGTCAATTGGCCGCCATGATCATGTGATTTGACACCGTTGCAGTTCCATTTTTGGAGTTATTTGAAAGAAAGAGTGTACGTCACAAAAATTCAAGAGCTAAAAGATGAAATAATTTCTCAGATTCATTAAAAATTTGGACCATCGCATCGGATGGAGGTGATTGGAGCAGCGGGGAAAGGTGTTTTGACCAGTGTACCAGTGTTATAGGAAGATCTTCTTAAAGCGAAAATTTTTCCAAGTGTGAAAATATCAGAGCAAAATCATCCTACGGCAACAGAACTCGAGAAAATAGAAATAATGTCTGTCACAAAGTGGACTCTCTGCATTATTTTTGTTCTTTTTCGGTAATTTATTAGTTATCAAGAAAAAAAAAAGAAGACTTTCCTGAGAAAAAGAAAAGAATAAATGTCTGAGTACAGAAGGTGGGTAAAATTCTCTTAATCATTTCGCAATCTGTTCAACTAATAAAGTGTCCTTGAAGTGCCATAGTAAATAATTTAATGCTCCTTCTTAATTCAAATATTTTCTGAGTTCACCTCTGATGAACAACGAACTTTAACCTTCTGCATGTCCAACAAATTAAAACATGTTTCTGTTCATTTTCACCTTTGACGTTCACAGCCTTTCCACACAGACAGTTTGACACGATAAGAATAACAGAATCTGATCTAATCTCCCAACATTTGCAGAACAAAACGTGCAATAAGAATGTTATGATTTTGCTTAAGGCGTATAATTAAACTTTCACTCTGACACTGTCACCTCTGTCACATTTGTATTATACAAATGAAACTGAAAAACAAAGCCGCAACACGATTTTCAGACAAAGCAACTTTTGAATAACGTGTATTTGTGTGTGGATGTTTGTGTAATAATACGTTCCCAAAAAACCCTATCGGCAAGAGCAGCATTCAATGTGACTTTATAAAACCCCGAGGAAGACCCTCATGTTACTGATGATATTTTACTAAATCTACCTCTTCCAATGATATTTAAAAGCAAAGCAAAGCGAGGCCAAGCGAAGCGCCCAGGCCCACACGCCACACCTGGGCCCGACCTCCCTTAAAACTAATTTGAGCACAAATCCAAAAGGCTTACGAGAAGGTGGTGGTGTATTATTATTTGGAATTATTTCATTTGTTGGCTAACTTTTCATTAACACTGACAGTTGTTGTTGCTGCTGATTTTCATTTATTTATCCACAGCTTTCCGGCTTATCGCTTATTTACCTCCCGGCTTCAATTAATTTTCCAGTTGCTCACGCCTGTAAGTGATATGCCAACAATTTAACAAGAAAACTCAGCCATGCTATGCACAAAATTTATCTTCGTCTCTGCCACTGAAGGATATATTTTATTGTAGTGTTTGAATGGAAGGAAGATGATAATAATTATATTCCAATAAAGATTATATTTCGATTTATTGAATTCCTTTGCAAATGAGAATTACTCGTAATTACTTGTTGAGTGTAGGTGGTGAAGTATTTTAAAATCGTTTTGTATAATTTTTCTTCGAACCTATGATCTTTACATTTAAAAAAAAAAAAGAGGATAAGTGGCGGCGCGGCGTTGTCTGAGATGTTTTATAGCAGACTTGTCTAGAAAAGCTAAGGAAGTGTCACGGGCAATTTGAGGACAAATCGATCCACCCATAAATTTCACTTTCAAGATGAAGAGTAAAAAAAAGAAAACGCAGAAGCAAATTTTACGGTTTATTCGAGTTCACAATTTATGAGGGCGAATTCGTTCAAACTTTTGAAATTCTTTTTTATTGTGTTTTCATGTAACAGGAGCTTTGTCAAATGTATGAGCACACGTCATGAAGCCATTTTAAAATTAAGTAGCTATGCATAAATAAAGTCAGTATTTCATTTTGCTTGTTTGTCGCACATTTACGAGTAAAAATGTCCTTTTTTTGGAATGCCGAAATTTGCAGTAGTAAAAAGTGGTTGTAGAATTGATGGCATTGAATAAATTAGGTGTATCTACATGGCATACACTCGTGTTATTTTTATTAGACATACTTTTTTTGTTTTAAATTAGGTCAGATTAGCACTGAACCAAGAACCAAATAAATGGAAATCATCTGGATTTGACAGCCAGGACGATTTTAGGTTTGCTAATTTTTTGAGACAGTCTTAACAGTATTGAGGACGAAATATGTTTTAAGAACTTTGTCACGAAAGTCATAAGTTTTCTAGCGATGGTGATGGCTGATACATAATAACTCGATAACTTTTGAATTGGCAGATTAGATTACTGCCCATGTATCTTTAAATTCAATAATCTTGTCTATTGTATTTACTATACCTTAGAGGTTCCCACTGATTACTGGGGTTTTTCCCACCGGACGGAGGTGACATGCCTAACCAGTAAATACGAGTGCTGACAAAGGACAACGTTTTTATACTCTGCGAGCAATGATTAACTGCCTCAGTGGCCTGCCGAATAATTTTTCTATTTTCACGACTGACTGGCACTTTGTCCTTTTTCAGAGGTCAACCAAAAAGTGCAATTTTCATGGCGGTCTCTTCGTTCATCGGCGCATTCAGCATATTCCACTCAACTACGACCAATCAGAATCATGGCGGTTCCCGTGACGAACCTGCAGACTCAAAGCAAATTCGCTGGAGTCTGCGCCGTAGGTGAAGCGCATCCATGGCTCTTTTCTAAAAATTTTGTTTCTGAATCCCTCAACAGAATTCGCAACAGATTCGCAACATTTCGCCTGAATAAACGAATTAAAAATTAAAAAACTATTTTTCTAAACAAATTCCTCCGGCCCAACCGACCCAAGTTACACTGTGCTAGAAAACGGTCGAATTCCTTAACGCAAGTTATGCTAAGCAAGTCTTATGCTAAGCAAGAAAAAATCAAAAAAAAAATTTCCAATGTAATCAAAAGATATTTTTTTTTTTTTTTGAGAGTTGCACAAGTTTACATACAATTGCTGATTTTCTGCTTTGGGGATTTTTTTGTCGGCATTTAGGAACTCTTTGCTTTTGCATAATTTGTACAAGGCTTGCGTTTAGGAATTCGCTTTTTGGCTTGGATCTAGTTAGAGAGGATACATCGTTTTTCGCCTACTTCGGTGAACCTTTGGGGGCTTATATCCAAAAAGGCTTCAAATGCCAAATTCTGACGATGACTGATATATCTTCAGTATGTTAAAGGTGAGTAGCCATACCTCTACCTTATGAGACAAACAATAGGTTGTGAGAAACCGTGAGAAACCTGCTGATGCTCTAATGAATGTGAATTTTTCTGATTCTTATTACCGCTGCTGGTTGAGTCTCCACTCTCCAGCCGTCCACTGGCTCAATGAAAGAGTACCAATTTGGGTTGCTTTTTCACCATGCTTTGAAGTAAACTACTAGCTGATAGACTATTGTTACTTTGTACTCTGTTTGAAACCACAACAAAAGGAAGAGGTAAAAATGGGAAAAGGAACAAAACTAACTTCTTATTGTAAAATTTACCGCAACCAGAGCCTATGGGAAATGTCAGAGCGCAGTGGGTCGAACTACAGAATCTACCGTGAAGATAGCTATCAAGAAAGCAGAAACCCTGAATGAGCTACTAAGACATATTTAATTTCATGGTCTTTCATCGTCTTTCAATTGAATGACAAGATATTGAAATAAAGATGGTAATGAATGACTTACTGGTGAGCCGACTCCAGCTCTCAAACCAATACAACAGGATACTGACATCGGTCTATCCGTCCCTTTATGTCCAAGGGAACCCAAAGGACCAGGCGCTCCAGGTTGGGGCTTTGATTTGGTTTACTACCCAACCACGAAAGCAGTTCATGGTTTCGAAACAACCAACAGCCTCGGATTACAATAATGATTTTATCGTTTACGAATCATAAGAAACGAAGAAAAGAAAAACACGTGCGGATCTGAACGTGGAACGTATGTATGATTCCTAAACGGACTACGTCCAGCTGGAGAATTTGCGGAAGCACAAGCATAATCGAGTATAGCCGCCATCCCCAAAGTACGATGGTATGAGCCGGGTTTAAAAGGAAGATGAAAACTGCGATATTTGCTATTGATCTATAGCCCAAAAAATATTTATCAGATATTTACTATGACGATTACTACAGACTGTGGTACCCGTGGTGCGATGGATAGCATGTCCGCCTGTTAATCCAGAGGTTCGAGTTCGAATCCCACCAGAGGCAAAAATGGTTTTTTTCACGGGTATCGCCTTTCGCGAGGAACTGGCAAGTCCTCCGTTAGTATTCATTGCCATGAAAAGCGCTTTCTCGATTAGCCGTTCGGAACAGGCCTAAAATTGTAGGTCCCTTCCATTCCCTTACAAGGTGTGGTTGTGAGAAAAGCGCTAGGCCCAGGGGCTCCTCGCTCTGTTGCGCCACTTATTTATTTTATTTATTTTTGATTACTACAGACAACAAAAACAACGCATATTCGAGCTTTGATTTTTCGTTAAAGGTAGACTCAGGCATAACGCTGTCAACAAAAATCCAGTAAACGAGCGTATAGTTACAATCTGGATCAGAGCTGAGCTCGCCAACATTAGCCTCACATATGAGAAAGACGACAATTTCTAAGACTGTTTTCTTCTGTTCCTCGATGAAACTTGTGAGCCGTGCCTCAGGTATGACTTGAAAATCGTTCTTGGCAATTTTAACGCAAAACTAAGGAGGGAAAACGTCTTTGGAAGCACAATCGGCAAACGGACTCAGGTACATGAAGGTGCATGGCAAAATCGGCTTTCTTTCAGAGTTGAAAAATTTTGCAATATCGAGACTAATTTCTGCCTTTCTTTGTTCAACAACAAGTTTCGAACTGACACTTTCCAATTCTACGATTTCCTCATTAGGCCCGCTCACACTGTACAATTAGTTGGACAGACTTTGGCTTGAACGACCAATGTTGGATAATGTGAACCCTCAGACGACTGCTTGACCAACTTGTTGGATGATTTTCAAATACTTTTTGAAAATTTTGAAGTTAGACGGAGCAGAGGAATACATGACATAAAGTTGGACGACAAGTTTGATAAGTTTGAACGCAATCTACATCCGAACATGCAACATCTGTCAAACGACGTCTGTCCAACTAATTGTATAGTGTGAAATCGGTTATTTGAAGAATTGCTCAGCCTAAATTGGTTTTCAATCTAACAAACTGGTTGTCTGTTAACCCAGAGTTTCGTGGTTCGCATCTTAACAGAAGCAAAAATGTTTTTACACGTGTACCGCCTTTCGCGAGGAATTGGCAAGTCCTCCGTTAGTATTCATTGCCATGTAAAGCGCTTTCTTGATTAGCCGTTGTAGAAAATTTGTAGGTCCCTTCCATTCGCTCACAAGTTGCACCACCCTACTTATATAATTTATAACGAAAAAATTAATAAATATCCAAATTCACGATATCCGAACAGCAATTGATGATGATAAGATTACACTATCAGCTCTACAGCGATTCTCTAAATCCTTTGATTCCATTGAGCCTGTTATTCCTTGCAATAAACTCGGTAATAACTTTAACTTTAATAACTCATCTAATAAACAGATCATCTCGCCCCCTTTATCTTACTCACATCGACGCGATACGGCTCTCCCCCATTATTGCAAGCTCAAAATGATTCCATTAGGATAATGATATACTAGATCCATCGTGGTATCTAAGTGTTTCCAACTGGCCTTAGTTTGTTAACCGACCTGACAGTCACTTCAACCTAACCTTACCTATCCCCTTTAGGTTTGTTACCTTGTCACACATTCTATTGACTTTTAAAAAACAATTTCTCATCATAAAGTTCATTTGAAAATTCTCTGCGATTCGGTTCTTTAAAAAAAAAATAATAATTTGTCTTGAAGAAGTTTGCAAATTTTCTTTGATTCCCCAGAGCTGCAATTACCCAAATGAGTCTGAGAGTTTAAAGTCATCCAATTAAAGTAATGCACACCTCGAAACTTTGATGAGACTCGTTATCTTGAAAGAACTTTATCTTTACCTCTTTGCCTCTTTGAAAATGATGCTTCTATTGAGCCACGGAATGTTCTAACATTTTATAACCGAAGCAGTATTGAAGTCTGTATGTTTCACCATATGCCGAACGAAGTGTGAACGTTTTCTTTCTCACAACAGACAAGCAATGCAAATACCTTCTATTTCTCCCCTAAATCCTCCCACCGAAAATGGTTCTGCTTTTAGGTGTGTAACAAAATTCCACTGCAAATGCACTCAACCCAAACGAAGTAGGGCTAAACTAATATTCAACTAAAAGCCCGAACATTCCAATAGAAGGGGTAGCTAACAAAAAGACTCTATTTCGATGAATTTGACATTCGGTATTGTATTTTCGAAAAACCAAAAAATCACTTTCTCTAAAAGTTTGTGGTGGAAAAAAAGTGGTTCACAATATGCATAGGTGCAGTATGTCTGCGTGATGAGCCAGGTGTGCATTTCAATTATGTATTTCGAAGCAATTTCGTTCCTCTTTTTTATTTCAATTCTTTCTCCTCACCTGTTTTATGGTGGGAACGTATGTTTTTTCAGTGCCATGCGTTTTTTTTTCTCACTTTGCCGGGGATGATTTTATTCATTTCCTGGGTTTCATTAATATTGAAACAAATTTCAAAATGCAGAGAGAGACTCTCTCTCTCTGTCTATTCAAAAACCAATTAAATAAATATCGTGCGTAACAAGCTAATGGAAAACCAGAACAAAGCCGAAAAAATGTTATACCTATGCAAATATATATAAAAAAGGGATATATTGCTATGCGGGTGATGCATTATATTTGCTTAATTGAAATATGTTGAATGTAAATTGGCCCAATTAAAATAGCGCATTTGTTTTAAATTCATTCAAATAAAATGAACGACAATGGATGAGAATATAACCGAATGTGTAGCCGTTGCGTTTCAATTAGTTTCTGTTTCTCTTTTTAACTTTTTCAGTTTTTATTAATTTATTTTTTAAGCTGATTAAGCATAATAATTTTCATTTATTGGTAGAACGGAAATATGATTCATTCACTGCATACATGTACAAGAGATTAACATGGTAGCAAATGGGTATTACGGCACCATATTGACTTTTGCACCTTCACATTTGCACAGCTGATAGTGGATTCGTATTTGAATGGATATTAAATAAATTCGCATTTACATTGAAAAATGACTTTCAAATTAATGCCATGTGGATTAAAAACAGTCACATCCTGTAAGAGTCGATTAAGATAAGCCCTACGTCACATTCTACTCTTATGGCATATGCTCTGAATGAGCTTATTTGTGCTTGCATAACATAGTCGATTGTGTGTTTTTGAAGTCACAGTTTTAAATCGTAATTTCAAAATCGCAAAAGACATCTTATTTGTGTTTATCCTGATTGCAACAGATGGGAAGTCTATTACAATTCAGTTCATGTAGACTGTTTTTGAATAAAAGGACAAGCTTGTTCTATTTTATTGAGCTGAGTATAAAACAAGCCCTTCCAAATGCTACTACTTAATAATTTATAACAGTAATATCTTTAAAATCTTGGAAGATTTGAAAAAGAAAATAACGTCGTCTCTCAAGTACATTTAAAGAAAAGGGTTACATTAAACAGGAATTGCTACAGCCACTGAGATATGTGACATACTCTTAGATGTAACCAGTCATGAATTAATCCTACACAAGCCAATAAATAAATAAGACTTCTTCAGATTGCTTGAACAACATCCCAACATCAGCCAGTTATATTGATACTTATGTCGTGACATATTCAGATTGAATGATTTCCTCTCCTCTCTGACAACTTTGTTTGTTCGTCACGTATGTATTCATAGATCTAACACCCGATTGCGATTTAATTTTAGACGTATGTTTTTGAAGGTTGTTTCAATATGACAACAATTTTATAACAAGTGGCATAACATCTGTTTCAACGAATGTGGGTATTCCGTATGAATTAGCAACGAATACTTGAAATTGATTCTGCTAGATCCAGATAAGCCCAAATCCTGATTTCAGCTTTGATATGAACTAAGGAAAGAGTACAATATAATTATTCTAGGCATAACCAACGCGCTTTGAATAAATTTGTCTGCTATTAGCAGAAAATTGATGTATTTGAATTTCTTATATATTTTTTCAAACATTGCATACAGGATGAACTTTGGCGATTTGTTGTACCACCGCCAACGAGAAAAAAAGTGTTTCAAAATGTTTACGGATTAAATTTTCAATAAGTGGTGTACCTACGAAGACTTCCGATTTACAGATGCTTAGTGCCAATTTATTGACATAACAGATATGAACTGCTTGTTACCAACTTTACGAGGTGATCATTCGACAGTGGCTCTTTGTTTCGGGTTTTATTTTTGTAGATTCCAATTTGCAATGCTCGCCAGATACTGGCACAATCACGCGATGACCAAACGAATAAAAAATGATTTAAGAAGGAATTTAAACCAAGTGAAAGAGACGGAAAAAACAGTGAGAACCAATTTTTTGATAGCACTTGCTTCTCTAGACTTTGGATTATCATACAGACGACAGACGACAGACGACAGACGACGGACGACAGATGACAGACGATAGACGATAGACGATAGACGACAGACGACAGACGACAGACGACAGACGACAGACGACAGACGACAGACGACAGACGACAGACGACAGACGACAGACGACAGACGACAGACGACAGACGACAGACGACAGACGACAGACGACAGACGACGGACGACAGACGACAGACGACAGACGACAGACGACAGACGACAGACGACAGACGACAGACGACAGACGATAGACGACAGACGACAGACGACAGACGATAGACGACAGACGACAGACGACAGACGACAGACGACAGACGGCAGACGACAGACGACAGACGACAGACGACAGACGACAGACGACAGACGACAGACGACAGACGACAGACGACAGACGACAGACGACAGACGACAGACGACAGACGACAGACGACAGACGACAGACGACAGACGACGGACGACAGACGACAGACGACAGACGACGGACGACAGACGACAGACGACAGACGACAGACGACAGACGACAGACGACAGACGACAGACGACGGACGACAGACGACAGACGACAGACGACGGACGACAGACGACAGACGACAGACGACAGACGACAGACGACAGACGACAGACGACAGACGACAGACGACAGACGACAGACGATAGACGACAGACGACAGACGACAGACGATAGACGACAGACGACAGACGACAGACGACAGACGACAGACGACAGACGACAGACGACAGACGACAGACGACAGACGACAGACGACAGACGACAGACGACAGACGACAGACGACAGACGACAGACGACAGACGACAGACGACAGACGACAGACGACAGACGACAGACGACAGACGACAGACGACAGACGACAGACGACAGACGACAGACGACAGACGACAGACGACAGACGACAGACGACAGACGACGGACGACAGACGACAGACGACAGACGACAGACGACAGACGACAGACGACAGACGACAGACGACAGACGACAGACGACAGACGACAGACGACAGACGACAGACGACAGACGACAGACGACAGACGACAGACGACAGACGACAGACGACAGACGACAGACGACAGACGACAGACGACAGACGACAGACGACAGACGACAGACGACAGACGACAGACGACAGACGACAGACGACAGACGACAGACGACAGACGACAGACGACAGACGACAGACGACAGACGACAGACGACAGACGACAGACGACAGACGACAGACGACAGACGACAGACGACAGACGACAGACGACAGACGACAGACGACAGACGACAGACGACAGACGACAGACGACAGACGACAGACGACAGACGACAGACGACGGACGGCAGATGACAGACGATAGACGACAGACGACAGACGACAGACGGCAGACGACAGACGACAGACGACAGACGACAGACGACAGACAACAGACGACAGACGACAGACGACAGACGACAGACGACATCTTAGGTTATCATAACACAAAAAAAAACAATTTAAAATAAAAAATTAATTTTCACTATTTTTTGATTCGTATAGTTTTAGAAATGTTCTTTCACATGGTCGAAACCAGAAAGTCCTAACTTGGTTTAAAGTGTACTAAAAATATAGAGAAAAAAGAGCGCAAATGAAAAAAAAAAAAAGTTTTATTGGAAATCCAGAATCAAAGCAATACATGGAATTGAAAATAAAGAAAAAAAAAGAATTGAACACTACAAAAACTATTTTGTCAAATAAAGAAAAGCGATTTCACTGACACTGGGAGACCGAAAGGACGGAGAACACCTGACGAAATGCACTGTTTATCTTTAGCAGCCGCTTTCTCGCGTTTTAGTTTTTGAGTCATAAGCTCCGTGTACATAGGCCGGATCACTTATGTATATGTAAGCCTGTAAGCTCTCAGGGATTTCCTGAGCAAAAGGTCTCCGGCCATAAATTTTATTTTTAAATAGTTTAGTGATATTATTCTGGTCCTTTTTCGTTTCTGCTTTTTATTTTCATTTTAAATGTATACTAATATGGCTGCGACTAAAAATCAAGCTTTGACATTAAGATGGATTCAGCCTACACTAATTTGATAGATTATTAAAAATTTTGTAAATGAAGGCTCGGAGGTAGTACAATGATACATTTTTAGGTCATCCGCATACATAAAGAGATTTGAGTTAAAAATTCTGTAATTCATTAATAAATGACAAAAAAGCATAGGTCCAAGATGGCTTCCCTGAGTAACACCAGATGTGATATAAATTGGCTTATTAAAACAGATGTACTGAACACGATCTTTTAAGTATTCTTCTAAACAGCTGAGAAAATTTGGATGGAACCCAAAATAACCAAGCTTATCGAGTAAAACACCATAACACTTTTCAAGATCATTTAAGATCTGGTGACTAAAAATGGTAAGGCTAGTGGTAGTGGATCTACCAGCTAAAAAACCATGTTAATGAGAAGAAATTTTCCCTTTGAGAGACGGTAGTTTGAGATCTTTCGAAAGATTTCTGATTAAAAAAAGTTTTTGAAGTGAAAACTTCTTTAGGCGCGTTTGGCACTTTTGCGATGGGGGTAAAGCAATGAATTCGCGACCGACACCATTTTTTGGCTCATCGTATTTCGTATGCAAAGTCGTCATAGCCCAGCGTCTCAGGTTCGATTCCCAGCATGACTTACATTTTTTTATTTATTTAAAGTGAAAACATAAATAAAAATTGTCGCCACGGTTAGGATTTGAACCTGAGACCCTGAGTTTAATAGCCAACGACTCGACCTTGAGCTAAGAAACATCTTAAATTTAATGCTGCTAAATAAGTCATTATAAAAAGTCATAAATAAAGAATGTAATAGCAACATTACCTAGTAATATTACCGACTCGGAGAAATTCAGAGAGGAAAGAAAGGAATTGAAGGACAGAGAAAAATTTATGCAACGCAGAAAAAATTAAAAGCACCAAATATTTTACTATCATTACAATGAAGTGGATGAGTGAAGCTGGAAATTTCATCATGGCAGAGTAGGAGACGCACTGGTCGATGATTCGAACTTTACAACAAATTAAAAGAGATCAGCAACTCATCGCGATGATTTATCGATGGAGTTGAAATGGTTGCATGAAAATAGTTTGAAAACAATTACTCAAATATTAATTAATTTCGTTTCTTAAATTAATGCATTATCCTTTTTTTTTCATTTTATTGTCAAAGTTTACGAGCGCAGTTACAAGATCTGTAGACACTATCGTTAAAAAATTTAATGTATTGATTTTAACCGAATTTCACAAGGGTGACGAAGAAATATAGGTATGATATTCCAGATTTCAATTTAGTTGCAAGTTTCAGAAGGCACGATTGTCCAGCAGCAGGAGTAGCTATCTGTAAAATGTTGTCTGATACAACTATGTACCATATGTTGCTCAAATCATATGGATTTGCATACGAGGTACACTAGTATGTTTAGTACTAATGTTTTTGCCACTCTGGAAATGGACAGCAAATTATAACAGTAGGCGTTTATAATTCACCGAATACGTCTTCAAGTGTAATACGACAGTTTTTATATAAAAATTCAACCTTCACAATAAAATTGGGGAGGGATTTGATGATTTATCAATGATTTTGAGTGGTGATTTTAACATCAACATCACCGATGCTACAAATTTGCCACTTTTTCAATTTTTAAAAGAAGAATACTATTTAACAATGACGAAAGACCGCAGCCCTAGTACAACGAAATATAAAGCGACGATTGATGCAGTCTTTGCGATATATTTAAATAGATTCGAGACAAAATTGTTCGATTCCTATTTAAATTACCATAGACCTATTATTTCAGTATTAGAATACGATGATTGTAGAGATGCATAATAGAAGAGATGAAATTGTGAATGAAAACTCATAAGTTTCATTGATGTTCTTCTATATGTACATTTACTCTACATAATTATAAAAGATTTTCCTGATGTACATTAAAATATTTACTGAAAATTCAATTCAGTTTTCACTTCTGTCGGCACTCCCAGAGTGCTTCTTTTTTTTTATAATTAAAGCGACATCAAGGGGCTATGACTACCCTTATAATGTTGAAGAACACACAAGTATGTATTTAGAAAAACAGGAGAGGATTTGAAAGGAGACATCGATGCACGTTGCTGAAAACAGGGTCAGGTAGAGCATTCCACATTCGGGTGGTGCGACTGAAATATGAATCTCTATACTTGAATCTACGCCCGAAGTTGGGCTCAAGGTAAAACTGATGAGCATTTCTAGCGAGACGGTGGTTGCGACTAAATTGTTACAGGGGAAGAGTGCAACTGGCTATTTCACTAGAGCACTGTTTGTGAAAAAAGCGATTAAAAAGAGAGAGACAGGTAACGTTTCGACGATGTCCAAGAGAAAACAGTTAAGCGGATTAGAAGTTTCAGACAAGAGATCATTAATGAAAATGAGGAAGAGAGTCGGAGACAAAACGGAGCCCTGGGGCACACCATCATCTATAATGTGGGTATCAGACTTGATTCCGAAAAGTAGTTTCTAGTCCAACGAAGAAGAGACTCGTCGATACCAAAAGCACGCATTTTCGATAAAAGAGCCTGATGCCCAACTCTATCAAATCAAAGCAATGGTGTAATTGTTGATCGTTTTCAAGAATTTAAAAACTCCCCTGTTTCTAGAGATCTAGTAAAGATCATCTGCAAAGAGACTACAAGCTTTAAAAATATATAAAATATTTTAAAATAAGTCAACATCAGGTTTCGTGTTCGATCTACATTCAAAGAAAGCTGATTCTTTTATTAAACCTAACTGGTTTTAAACCATCCACTGCTTTTTCCTTAGCAGTATATGGAATATGGATACATAGAATTTTTTAATATTTTTAAAAAGAATCATAGCACATATTTGAATTCAAGTTGGCAAATATATCTTGTCAATCAAAGGTATTGGGGAAGTAATCTGGCTCCTGGGAAAGATACAATTTTAAGGATCATAACCAGTTAAAAGGGCACATGCATTATCAAAACCTACGAAAGCTGCATGTTTAAAAATTTTTATAAAAAAGCTCATAAATTTTACAAGTCTACAGAGAATAGCCATACTTTTTATTATTCATTCAAGTGAGCAAAATCTATAAACTTTATTCAAAATTAAAAAAGAAAAAACTGTTCAGTGGTCCATCGACAAGCCAATTAACTTCTTTAAGAACAATCGGATTCGCTCTTTACCTCATAAAATAACTTTAACGAAAATGACATATTTGCTCTTTGCATCAAACAAACATAGTTTTTCGAAATCTTTTAAGATCTCCTTTATTTTTCATTTTGCTATATTTTATCGAATTCCCAATGCAAGACCTTTACAGAAGATGAAAATTCATGGGATATTATCCTCGCAATAGCTGTTTTGATTTTCAAGGACAAATGCCAGAAAAACAAATTGTCTCATATGAAAACGCTGCCATTATAAAACTTTTAGCATTAATATGCCACTTTTTCAATGCGGTGGGTGTTACTGTCCGACTCAGAGGGATCGATTACGCCCTGACACTAAATTTTGGCTAAAGACAGTTTGTGTTCAACTTTTGTGTATCTCTGTTGTGCTTTTGATTTTTCAAATCCCACACACAGACAATGACAGCATACCAGATTATATAACAAAACATTTCGTAGAAATAATTTCCTTCCAGCTCTTGACCACCGTCCGGCCGGCGGGCGGGCGCGCATCGACAAGCATGGAGTTGCTAAGAAACGAAGAAAAAAAAAGAAATTGTTTGGACTACTTTTTGCTTAGCAGAGAATTAAACATGCATGAAGATTGCTTTCAAGGCCAACAGATTTCGTTTTCAATTTACATTTAGGAATGAAATTAAGGCCTATTGTGTGATTTATATTTTTTATGGTATCTACCTTAAAAAAAAAAGTATGTATACGCCCGAGTGGTCGCAATAAACTGTGTAAAGTGCTGCAGATAATAAAGTCGGGGAAGAATTTATCGATTGCAATAAATTTTCGCAAGGCCTTACAATCAAAGGCAAGAAAAAAGGAATAAGAGAAGAAATTGAAGGCTCTCCCTCCATTATTGTTAAATGAGTTACGAACACGTAGGGGAGGCCGAGGGAGGTTCTCTTTCATTAATAGCTCAAATATGAATACATATGTATATACATTTGAATTTTGCATATTGAACAATAATTTGAAACGACGACAAGTGACGCGAAATGTCAAAAGAACAGCGAATGATTCAAAGTCCTGGCAAAAAATATTTCATTTCTTTGTCAAGGACTTAAATCAAAAGTGTCGCTGGTACGCAATAAAATGGAAAATATGCTCCAAGACTTTGCCGAAGAGGAAGGAGCTTATACCTAAAAGAAAGACAACCTTTAAAACACTAAAAACCATAATTTTTAAATGAGAAGGATATGATTTATATAGAAGATAAGTGACTCAGCTGAGTGGAAAATTGAAAAAAATGTTCAGATCATTATAAATTATGCTCTTTGCACAATATTTTAATATTTTCCAAATCTTTTGGGAAGCCAAATATTGTTAATGGGAATTCGTTTACGTTCAGTGAAACTGAAGGCAATGGAAGTTAACTTTTTAAAGTCAGAAAATTTAACGCATGTACGCGGCACATGAACTGTTTGAACATCAACACATTTTCTTTTCTGGTTTTTTGTTTTATCAGTAAATTTGTGTGACCCAAATTGCCAAATTTCTCGTTTATCAAATGTCTTGAATGCGATTATTGGACAACTGTTAGTCATCAAATTTTAGCAAATGGAAGTAAAAATTTACTCCAAGCCGAATCGAGGAAGACATGAGCAGAGTGTTTTGGGAACCGATTTTACAACAACGGAAAATAAAAAAAGGACAATAAAAACAGCAGCAAAACTAAACTGGCTGACAGTAATTAATTCAGAGTTGTTTAATCAGGATGGCGCTGAAAAAACTATAAGAATATTCCGAAAGAAACGATAAAAAAGAGTGACTCATGTAGCGTTTCGAATTTCTACGATGTTCAATTTTAAGATTGAACCATCTGCGATTGAACCATGACCAATCAAGTAAGCGCAAAGTTGTTTGAGGAGCACATGGCCATATATGCTAGTTATTCTTTGGTTTTGGGCGGATGTAGACTTTGTAAATTGAAGTCAGATCAGAGGGGGTGAAGAATTTCCTATATCATCTCAAGAAACCTAAGCATTTTGAAGCTTTTTGGGCGACTTCAAATATTATTCCAACAAGGATCATCGTTACCACACATTCTAAGTACTGAGCTAACTTTAACGACAACAGACAACAGACAGCATCAAGTTTTCGGTTTTTATAACCCCATGTAACAATGCTTTCAAATGACAAGCTGATTGAGTCGTCAACAAAACAATCGAGAGGTTTATAAATTGAGGTTTATAAATTTCAGACGAGAGATTATTGATGATGATTAGGAAGGGAGTGGTAGACAAAATAGAGCCCTGGGGCAAACCAGCATTTATAAGGTGAGAATTAGACTTGAAAAAAGGTAGGATAGGTAGTTTTTAATCGACCGCATAAAAGGCTCATCGATACCAAAACCAAAATGAAAAAGAATTTTCACTAAGAGAACTGAATGCCAAACTCTCTCAAATGTCAAATATCAAGCGCAATAATCTTACTTTCCCAAAACAGTGTAAAGATTGAATCCACTTTTCGGTGAGATAAGCCACCAAATCACCAGTTTTACTTTTGCTATGAAAGTCGAATTGTCGGTCGTTCTTCAAGATATTCCATGAATTTATCAACGTCTCCTTGACCTTCCTGTCAAGGTGAACTACTCGTCACTTGATTTGTACGCCGATGATGTTCAAGTTCGACTCAGCTGCAAGCTAGGTATGATTGAAGATGGGGCTCATAAATTAAACACTGACTTGAAAAGCATACTAGCATGGTCTGAAACAAACAACCTTTGCCTTAATCCTAGGATGTCTAAATGCATTATAATCTATAAAAACAAACTGGATTTCAGCTATCTTTCAGCACTTTTTTCTTGGAACAGAACAACTGGAGTATGTTGAAAAGGTCAAAAATCTTGGCATCTTATTTAACTCAACCCTCACTTGGGATGATCACATCAAAATGGTCATTGGCAAAATATATGGTGCCTTACGAAGTCTTTCCCTATCAAACCATTTCACCCCTCAACCTATTCGACTTTACTTAGCAAAAACTTTAGTCGTACCGATCATCACATACGGTTGCGAAATTTTCAGTGCCCATACCTCTGAAACTAAAAGAAACTTAAATGTGGCTTTCAATAATGTATGTCGTCATGTTTACAATCTCCGAAAATACGACCACGTTACTAACTACTCGAATAATATTCTTGGCTGTAGCCTATACCAATACTTCAATTATTTGTCTCTGAAAACACTGAATAATATTATTAGTTTCAATGAACCATATCTATCTGCAAAAATACATTTCGCAAGATCACCTCGCTCTTTTATGTTGCTACAACCGAGATTCAGTTGTAGAAACTCGGAGCGTCAATTTTTCGTGAACGTTATCAGGCAGTGCAACAATTTAACCTACTCTCTAAGAAGACTTCGCGGCACCAAGCAGTTTGATGCGGCTCTATTCAGATACTTGGCAGTACATTAATTCAGTTAAAACTAAACTAAATTTGAATAAAATATTTTCAATGAAAATTTAAATTCTTGGTTAAATCTTTGTATCTTGTTTGTAATTCTTCTTAACATATTGATATTGATTTTGAAATTAACTTAATTCAGGTTTTGCTATTAACTTTTACTAATAATTATAGGCCATAAGGTCCAATGTAAAAGATGTATTTATTAAATAAATGAAAATGAAATGAAAATGAAAGAAGGGACGTTTGTGCATTTGGACTGTAATTGGAAGGGGGGATGATTCGCCTATTTTAAGGACTGGTTGTAGTTTTCTATTTGTTCGAGAAGAGCCCAGAAGAATAGCATAGATAAAACAGCTGACGAAGTAGTTTTGCCAGAGTAGAAGAACAACTCTTCAAAATAACGGCGGAGATACCACCTGCATCAGCAGATATATATATATGTAGAGAACTTCAAGGACTCTTTAAACCGAGCGCGTTTGAAAAAATTTCATTTTCATCACAGAATCTGCAGACTTAAGCTCATATGCAGCCAATATGCTATCGGCAAGTGTCAAGTAAGCATCAAATTGAGCTGCCAGCAGATTGGCTTTGTCAGTGGAGCTGACATACGAAGAGTAGTTGAAGACGAGCTTTGGGACCGATACGGAGTTGTAGTTCTTATTGCCCTTAACAAAAGACCAACAGTTTTGCTTCTCTTTGGACACAACAGTTTTTTTTCTCACTTGTTGACCGTGCAATTTGACCCTTGTATACGAACAGTAAAGATATTTCTGGCCTTTTGAACAAATTTCGGTTTTCTACTATAGGGCTCAAATCGAACTCCGAATTCTCTCTCCATAAAAGCGTTTTCCAGATTAACCCTTCGGAATAGGCAAACAATTTTAAGTCCCTACCATTACCTCACAAGACATGGATGACGGGAATGCACTAAGGCGAAAGTTCCTCGTTCGGTTGAACCATCCCAACACACAAGAGTGCACTTAGTTTGGAAAAAATTTCTCAAAATAATCAAAGACCACTCAACAACTATGGAAAATTATTTGAGTGGTTCGCATCAATGGACATTGTCCCAGTAACAATCCGATAACTCTACCTCAGCGTAAGTGTAATAAAAGGGCTAAATTCTCGAAGTTTTCGTTTGAATTGGAGTTTTGAGATATCAGAAGGGATCTCAAGTAATGGGCCATCTGGTATTCGAAAAATAGTCATCCAATTGTTTTTAAACTGTCTATCAATGGAAACATGAGTGTGACTTCTGAAGTACTCATCGGATTGAAGATTATTCATGGAGTAACGGCTGGCATGGATATTTGAATCCCGAGAACGTCAAAATTTTGCAAGTGATTGACAGGCCAACCTTTGCCTAACTATTGCACTACTGGCATTAGGTTTCTTTTTTACTGTCTTTATTCGATGAGCTTCCTATAGCTTGATTTTCGTTAGTTGTTGGAAATTGGAGACAAATCTTAACTTGAAACAGTTTCGATCGTGTGATTTTTGCCTCCGAGTAATATATTTGCTTGCCTGGACTTTATTGAACTTAATTCGACCACAACATTTACAAAGCGATTCCAAACTTAAAACACCATCTTTAAACAATCAATTGGCTTTAATTGAGCAGACATCAAAAGAAAAACCAGTTTAGTGTGAGGACAGACTTTCACAAATGGTTACTGAGGAACATTCCAAAACAAAATTGTCTCTTTATAACTTGTGTACTCAGTAACAATATCATATAATCCCTTTATTCTCTGTGGGTTTTGAAGTGCTTAGTCTTATTTTCAACTTAAGTCACGCAAAAGTACATAAGTTATACATATACAAACACAATATCATTGGCAGTCCTGCTGAAACATTATTTCTGCTTTTCTAGCAAAATTGTGATTTACCATATAAATTCCCCAAGGATTGTCGTAAAAACCTTCCTTTTGTTGTTGTTTTCTTTGTAGAAAACAAAAAGGATCCAACATAACCGTGTGGTGCTCATTTTCTTAGTTCAATTTATTAAGGCCAGTGAGTCAGTTTTGTGTTTGTGTTGGTTTTATAGATAACACCAACGTTTTTGGGTTGTCAGTCGACTGGCACCATGTCCCTCCAGCTTTGTTTACTCACAAAGATGACTGTATACTCTTTGGTAAATTCACAGTCCGCGGTCTGGGGGTGAGAACCCTTGAAATGGCAAAAGGCAAAGAACAACAACCCAACCCGCATTTTTGTCATCTACAGCATTATTTGGGACGAATGTCAACAGCTGATGCAAAACGGAAACCTCTGACATTCAAGGCAAATAAAAAAGTTTTATACTTGTACAGCAGTAATTTCTGGGGAAATATTCCATAAAGGTTTTTGCTACTTGTTGAAACTAGAAATACGTGGTTGAGGTCGGTGGTGTGGGGAATGCCCTTGTCTCTTGACTGTTTTTAATGTGTATTCATAGGCCTTGGGCTGACTTCAAAAATGAAACATTAAAGCAACTCGGTTGAGAAGGAATGGTATAGTGACGATAGAAGAAATGTAAGGCAACGTATTTTTGGTAGTTGGGAAGATAGAAAACTTTGCCATTTATGAGTGCCGTGCTTAGCTGAGCTAATTGCTGAGACTAATGAGCAAGGTTTTTTTCTTTCGTTAAGTAAGTCCTTGGCTAATTGAGAGATTTTGTCAGGACACCTGGTACACAAGAGTTGAAATAATTAAAAACCAAGTAATAGAAATGACTTTATGTTGAAACTGCTTAGAGGAACGTCTTTAAAAATTGAGCTTACAAACCTTATTACATATTCATAGGGCCTAGCAATTGAACAAAATGTACAACTATATCACAGCAACCTGAGTAATAGCATACCACACCACTAGAATGGAAATTCTTTGTTATCCTTGTGTCAGACTGTACCAATGTTGTGTAACTCCTGTGTCGATAAAATTGTCAGGAAACTGTGAAAACTGGAACGAAATTATTCCAAATTCTTTTTCATGTTTTTCGACGTTTTATCGATGCGGAATCAGCTCATATTACTGAGTGGATTCATGTTTTGTAAGGTGAAGTGCAAAGGTTCTGAGAGTCTTGAGCTACGATTTGTATTATTACCTGAAGTAAGATCATAGTTCGCACAGACAGTTACTACATAACCCAACTTCTACACTCCCACGGACTATTTGAATCCTCATAACTAGTAAATTATAGCTTCTTATAGGCACGAAAACCAGAAAAATGACAGCAAAAGCTTATGAACTTTCTCGTGCATGGCGCAGTGCTGTCGTTTCTGAAAAGTCCAAAGCAGTACATTCCAAAAAGTTTTGCATAATTTTTGGACAAAAGCAATACGCATATAATTTTTTTAAATTCATATTTTTCTATTTTTTCATAACAAAAAAGAAACTTAGATGAATAACTACTTTATCTATTTTTTGCTTCGGTTTACTAACTTTGATGTGGATGATTTTGTTGGCCCGGATGAAGAAGGAGAACGTACGTTTTTTGATCGCCTTAGAAAAGATCTTAGGACAATAGGAAAAAATTAGAATGGCGTTGCGCGAATTCATTTTTTTAAGGGGCCAATAAACGGGAAAAAACCATCAGGAATAAAACCATCAGGAAAAGTTGAGATAAATGGAAACACAAATTTTTTCCTGATGAGCTTTTATAGCGAACAGGAAAATATGTCAGTTGCCAGGTTCTCAACCCTACGCAGCCACACACCAGCAACTGGTTTTCCTTATGCAATGTACACAAAAAAGATAATACGCTGCGAGTCTATCATTGGAATACATGGAAAATGGAATCCAAATAATTGGAACGATTTGTTCCACTTTGGCTGAAATTACAATCAGCTGTCACGAAAATTGAAATTGTAACAGGAAAATAGAAAAATACAATTTTAACTGAAAATATCAATTCAATTCATTTTTTGTTCAATTGACTTATTTGCTATAGATTGGAATAACATTTGTTATTCAATTCTAACGACAACATAGTTAATATTCCATTTAAAAATTTTTCCTAATTCGTTTTCCGGATCGCTATTATTGACCCCCAACCTACGCAGAATTCGATTCATCTGTCGAAAGGCATTCTTCATAATCAGAAGCATTTTTATCCTCAACAACCTGTCTTGTATGTAAAAAAAACTTTTCGAGAAACCGATGACTGGTCAGCTTTTGGACTTCTGCATTGATTTCTATTTTTGTTTGTCCAATGCAGATTTTGTATAAATCGCTGTATTATCACAATTTCCAAAAGAATTCAGAAATTAGAACACAAAACACTGAGTCGAAAACCGAAACTGAAATCTGAAATCTTTCCGCTTCCGCCAGATTGATTGGCTTACATACATAAAAGTACAAGCAGATTACCATGGTAAATAACATAATTTTGCACTAGTGTACGTGAAAAAATCATCTATGCGTTATATATATGTATAAAGAATAGTAAACTCGATATTCTTTTTGACTGGTAGCTCGGCTCAGGTCACAGCTCACAGTGTTCATTTGAAAATATAAATAAGCGATTGATGCGCCTCCGTTCTTTCGGTCCAAAGCTTCTTAAATGGGAAATTGATTTTACTATTCCATATACATATACATTCATATAAACAATGATCTAAGGATGTGCAAAAGTGTGCCATGCTATTCATGTTTGTGAAATTGAGGTTGTGGAATGCGAATAAGGAACTTGGGAGTGCTTTTTCATGGAAAATATTGAAAGTGATGCCAGCTCTACATTTTTTCGATAAAATTAGAAAAAGCAATACAAGTGGCAATACAAAAATTAAAATGCAGTAAAACAAAAAAGTGTGCAGTACGGCAGTACGCACCAAGCTAAAGCAATACAAATATTGCTTTTGCAGTACTTTCGACAGCATTGTGCATGGGGTGCATGAAGAATCGTCAAACTTCTCTTGCTACTGCAAGGCTTTCTCGTATAGTAAAGTTTAAGTAAAGTTTAAGTTTTAAAGTTTAGTTTTGTTTACTTGAGCTTAGTTAAATTTATTCATTTCACGTCAATGCTAAAACAGTAACAGCAGATGGCTCTGATGCTGACCAGTTAGAAGCATTCACCAGCTGTTCTGTATGATATGGTATTTGGTTTGAAGAAAGCATGCCCGATGAATGGAACCTCAGTATATCGTATGCCCGATCTTAAAAAGAGAGACCCTCACAATTGCCCAATTATAGAGTAAAAACCTTGCTTAACGTCGCGTATAAAATCTTGTCTGCTTTAATATGTAAACGTCTGACACCCCACTTCTAAAATTTGATAATTCGTTCGGAACCGGTAAAAAATTTTAGGTCCCCTCCATTCCCTCGCAAAGGCAGTGGTTGTGAGAAATGAGCCCTGGGGCTCCTCGCTCTGTTGCGCCACTCTATTTATTTATTTATTTTTTAGCCAAGGTCAGAAAAGAACTCGCCAAAGACCTTTGATGAAAAAGGCTTTCGACAAGGCGGCAAACTGTGATGCTCTTTTTTAAGATCATACGAAACTCAAACGTCAACACCAAAGGTCTCTACAATTAATCGCTTACGCAGACGCAATATGGTCCCGATGGGAAGAAGCAAGCGTGACGTCGCTTTTGCGAGCATTGAAACAGGAGCGGCAAAAATGGGTTAAATGGTCAATGGGGGTTTAAACGATGTTTTTGTTGTAATCAAACCAGGACAGAGAGCATCGACGAATTGGACAAAACGTCGCAATAGTCAGACATTACTTCGTAGTAGTACAGGACTTCGACTACTTAGGATCCACTATGACTTTAATCTGGGTTCAAGGACATCGTGACATAATCGATAATGAAATGGCAGATAAGCTGGCACTCGAATTAAGCGTAAGGAACACCACAGTTCTAAAGCTACTAGAAAAAGGAAAAAAAAGAATCAAACACAATTTTCTAAAAACTTCCAATGACAGGTGGCTATTTTAAAAACATGCCGGGGCTCCAGAAGCCTTTGGCCTGATATTTAAAAAAAAAAAAAATAGTGTGGGGGAAGAAGTGAAACTTCACTTGACTTAACTAGGTATTAAATATTTTCTATTATTTCATTTGAGGAGAAAAGAAAACACAACACTACTTTCAATTAAGCAATCGAAATTAATTTTTCGAGCGCAGACACGATATTCACACACACGGCACAAATTGAAAAACTATTTAGAAGAATTTATTGAAGTAGTTTACATCGGTCGATTTGTTGAACCTTCGTGCGAATAAATGTGACTGTTTTCTTGTTTTCCTTCTTTGTTACAACAATTTGTAGGTATTGTCTTGTGGTCGATTCGTTGAACAATGTTATCATTTGGTCGATTTGTTGCTTCAACAAATCAAATTTATTTGACGCATAAGAAAGAACAAAACAAAAAACCGAAGAACACATGTCATACTACAAATAAATCGTCAGTGCCGGAAATATGCAATCGAAAGTTTGGAAGTCGCATAAAAAGTTTCACTTCAAAAACAGAATTTCTGCTCCAGCTTAACAGGCCTCGGTTCTCTCGCTGTTGATTGGCATTCTTACGGGCCACAACGCGTTGGGTACTCACATGATGAAAATAGGGAAAATGACTTCGGAGAGTACTTTTTCGACGAACTGGGCGAAATCTCTAACCTCTAATTGAACAGCATCCTGAAATTTACTCAGGTCTTCAAATAGTTCAGTCTCTAGAAAAACCGAGGCTACTCTTTATAGGACCTCAATCATTCCAGTCCTGCCTTACGGTGCGGAAGCATGTACCTTATGGAAAGCGAATGAAGAAACTCTTGATCGTTTCGAAAGAAAAGTACTCCGAATGATCTTTGGTCCCGTATACGAAGACAATGTGTGAAGAAGAAGATACAACAACGAGCTGTACGAACTGTAGTGCGACATTGGCATAGCAAGAAGAGTAGCTTCGCGATACTGCCATGGCTGAGACACGTAGAGCGAATTGACATCAACGCTCTGGCTCGACGGGTTTTCGAAAGCACATCGAAATGAATTCAACAGATTTGGAGTCCAAAACTGGAGAGAGCTCGTCCAAAATCGAGGTCGTTATCGAAAGATGTTGGTTGAAGCCCAGGTTCACCCCGAGCTGTAAATAATAGTAGGTACGAATCTTATGTCGTATTGATATTGATAATAAATGTTCAAAAACCAGTAAAGCATCAAACAAAATTCTAGGATGATATTTTTTAGAGGATCTAGAAAAACTATCTAACATCCGCAGAAATCACAAATGTCTTACGTTGAGTGTGTCGGCAGTAATATCAACCGTGAACCAACCAACCCAATCTAAACTAAGCTACCATCTTAATTTGATGCGACAGTTGCCATCTAACTTTACTAATCCCTGAACGTCAAAAAGGACTTAACATCCTTTAGAAGCTTATGAGAGCAGTGGCTATATATCCAACGACTTTAAAAACAGTACCTTTACGGTTGGTTCGGAGATCAGGTTTGGTTCAGAATTAGGCTGTTAGCCAATTAATTTCAAGACTTTCAAAAATCAGCTCATTTTTGGCAAGGCTTGATTCCCGAACGTTTTAAATACCGGACTGTATTTTAGATACTTAAAATACGAATTTAAAACCCAGTTACCAAAATCTGTAAGACGATAGTAGAATAGCTTTCCATCAACCGCTTAAAGCGAGATTAGGTATATGAAACCATCTCAATAGATGACTGAACGATAATCGTCCAAAAAGTTACGGAAAGCGGCCCAGCTCAAACGAAGACATTACTCACTGAGCAATTTTCTCACAATAGATTTAGGTATGCAATCATAAAGAACTATCGGAGGCCAGTTGTCTTTTCAAAAACCTCAAAAATTATTTAAAAAAAAAAAACAGTTTATTAGCTGCCAGTGAGTTCTCTCAAGGAAGCCACGAATTTTCATCGTTGTCACTTGTTCAACAGATTCCAAGTCAATAAGACGCTTTATTATCGGGGATGATAGGAGATGATGAGTACCCTCATCTGCCACTTTTCCACATCCTTCCTTTAAAGACAGACTCCGAATTTGTGAAAAGCACTGAAAGACCGCAAAGTTCCCTTATTCCCAGTCGATTCGTCCTCATTTATTGCTCTCTTGAGTTTACGGTATCAAAACTTCGCTGTGCCCCGCTAATTGGGTTCTGTGGACAATCAAGTCGCACCAGAAGTAATTTTCTATTTGACAAAGGGTGTGGAAAACAACAACACTTGATTGAACTTTTTTGACACTTAACCAATAGAGGAAGTAAAAACATTAGCTATTGCAATAGTTTTTCAATTAAGAAGCAAAGATCAAAAATTCTGCAATTAATCATGGAGTGAAAAACAAACTTGCAGGTCAATAAAAAATTCTCCAGAGCAAAAAACTTTCCACGATTAATCAAAAAATGAAATAATGATTCACAATTTTCACTTAACAGCCCAACAGTAGACTACAAAAAATAGGCTGAAGTTTCTAAATAATAGCCAGGATATGGGAAAACAAAAATCATTAATCATTCTCAAGTATCTTAAGCACTTAATCAACTCAGATTACAAAGGGACAAATTCAAAACACCATCGTTTCCCCAAAAACGAATAAAAAAAAATAACACCAAATCCCTCCAGCGTTGTTAAAACAACAACGAGCCCTTTTAACCTAATTAACCACACTTGAAGGGATTTAAATTATTGTCACAAAGCACTTTGTAAGTTTAAGTGTCACCAACTTGGCCTAACCCAATTTCCTACAATCGATCACAATAGGCCAAAAGTTAGCTTTTGCCATTGCCAATTGTGTGTGTTACGATGACAAAGTGTCTGTCTTCATTAAATTATGATCCTCCTTTATGCGCCATGGCCATTGTCTTCGTGTCTTCGTTTCAATAAATTGCAAAAAGCATTCGTATAAAGAATTTAATTAAAACACACACTTATATGAAGCTCGAAAGTAATACTTCATCGTCTCCATTGGCGAACAAACTTCCAACGTGATGTTTCTTCTGGACTTTGACTTTTGATGTCATAGTGTCTCTGATGCCAATACAATTTAATGGAAACAGTCCCAAATGAAAGATCCCTAAAGTTAAGAGAAATTACTAGCATAATTTCATTACCTGCTCAAAGACACTCTATACATTCTCAAGGTTGAGAGATTCTTATATTTCCCTAGTCGCTTATAAATTCAGTCATTTAAAAGGGAGTTATTATCTTTTTGCTGAAAATTTACATTGCAAAACACAACTCGCTCTGCTGCTGCTATACATATTATCACACTCCGGTAAAACACCTCTGTGTAAAATTATTCAAATCTTAAGCAAGCTCAAGGTTAAGAACCACAAGAAAAAGACAACATAAGAATGCTCTTGGAATTTTATTGCATAAATAGAAGACCGAGTGCAAACATAATTTCAGGACCAACTTCGCTTTAGTCCTCCTATTCCAGGAGGTAGAGAGTATGAGAAAAAATAAAACAGACTAGCTAATTACGAGCTGGCAGTCTGGACTGGGAATTTAATCACATCATACCCTAGAGGCGGTGTGCCGGGATAAAGTTATTCGAGAGACAGGAATTAAATTATCGCTATGTCAGTAGAAGAAATGGATATTTCATGACTACGCAAAAAAAAAACGTTAATGAAAAAAGGACCAACAAACCAAACAAGGCAAAAGAGATACGAGTGCGAGTTACCCCCGGGCAAATGTAATTTTTCACTTCTAGCACTTCCAGCGTAAACCTTAGTCTTATCCCAGGAACTGAAAAAATTATTCGATACGAAAAATGCTTGCAAGTCCCCAAAGTAAATTTTCAAATCCAAGACGGACATTGAGAGAAAATAAATCATTTGACTGTGTGATTTTAGAATAGGCATTAAAGGATGAAGAGGGGCTTAAGTTAAAGCTTGACCGTACCTCACAAATAAGTGGGTATTGTGAAATAAATCATTGATAGAAATCGATGTACATTTTAGGGCAACACATTGTCACATTGACAAAGGATATTTTATGATGTTTCTTCTTTTTTTTGAAAAGAAAAGGGTCAGTTGTTGTTTTTGGATAAAATGAAAGCGTCCCTATGACTATTGAAACTTGAAGTGGAATGGTCTTTTGTATTATTTTTTATGTAAATGAGTATTTCCTTCACTGGAGGTCTTCAGAAGGACTTGGGTTAGATTATATTATAAAAATTGAAATATTTTTATTAGAAGGCCTCTATATCATCATATAAGGATTTACTGACCAGCAACCTCCCAGGTGATAAATATTAAGGATAGATTCGCTTTAAAAGGAAACGAACAGTTTTTCAATTATTCACCGGTGTAAAGTAACGCATAGGAGCATAACTTTTAATATTTGGGTGGAAAATGCATTGAAAGCACTTACGCAACTATCGAGTCTTCCAATAAGGATAAGACCACTTTTTTTAAATCGCAACCCATATGATTTTATTATCGGCTTGAAGTGCAATCAAAATATTAGTGTGAATCAGATATGGTTAAAATTGTGCTACCTTTCTAGATCCAAAACGCACAAGACACTAGCTATTCACAAGCAGATTGCACATTGGCTCCGTAATTGGTGTCATTCCCAGACATTCCAGACATTAGCTCAAAGGCAGATATACCACAAGACTCTGAGACAAGACAACGACTTCTGAAAAAGCTGCTTAGAGCAGGATAAAGAAGAAAGGACAATCTCACATTACCTCTGTTCATGTCACCGTATCTAGGAGACTACTTCTTCGATGATCCAAACCATCTGGCGAGCAGAGAAACCATTCACGTCTATCGCTCTACTAAAAGCTCCAAATGGTTTAGTTATTTGAGGTACTCGCCCTAACAATTTCATAGGGTATCACAAAGACCTAATTTTTGGTCAGTTGATTACCTGACCGAGACCTTTGATGTCGAAAAAGGTTTAAGGCAAGGCGACAAACTGTGATGCGATTTCTTCAACATCATACTTGAACAGATTGTAAGAAACTCAAACGTCAACACCAGAGGAACAATCTTTCAAAAGTCTGTACAACTACTCGCCTATGCAGACGATATTGACGGTATTGGAAGAAAAAAGCGTCACAATAGACAGACATAACTTCGAGGTAGTACCTACAGGACTTCGTCTACCTAGGATCCGCAAAACAACATCAGTGCGGAGATCAAACGTAGAATAACTCTTGCCAACCGTTGCTTCTTTGGGTTAAGAAGGCAATTGAGAAACAAAACCCTCTCTAGAAAAACCAAGGTGACCTTGTATAAGACCTTGATCATCCCAGTCCTGCTATACGGCGCGGAAGGATGGACCTTATCGAAAGCGGATGAGGAAACCCTTGGTCGTTTCGAAAGAAACACTCTCCGAATGATCTTTGGACCCGTATGCGGAGACAATGTGTGGAGAAGAATATACAACAACGAGCTGTATGAGCTGTACCGCGACATGGCCATAGCCAGAAGAGTACGCATCGCGAGGCTACGATGGTTGGGCCATGTAGAGCGGATGGAACCTAACGCTCCGGTTCATTAAGTGTTCGAAAGCACATTGTAGGAAAATCGCGGAAGAGGAAGACCTCGTCTTAGGTGGCGCAATCAAGTGGATGAAGACCTCAACCGACTTGGAGTTCGAAACTGGAGAGAGCTCACCCGAAATCGAAGTCGTTATAGAAGGATGTTGGTTGAGGACCAGGTTCACCCCGAACTGTAATGCTCAACTAAGTAAGTAAGTAAGATTTCCTGACAGTCATTTTAACCTAGCCTAATCTAAGCTGTGGCACCTTCGAAAACACGATGCTAGTGTCACTATACTGTAAAAGTAGACTATTGCGCTAGATAAAAGCTACACAACTGGAACGATTGTTGTTTGTAAAATGTTGGCTCTATAGCTGATGTGATATTTTGTTGTGCTTGCGCTTATAGAGAAAAAGCTCCCCACAGAAGAAATCTCTTTTTAAGTAATGATCACGAGACTCTCAAACGTTTTATATAATTGTTTTTTTTTGTAGTTGCCGCAATACCGTTGAACGGATTGCCTTACCTTTAACATGTAACCTCAAAAGAACATTTTGTTTTAATAAATATAAATATTATAAATACTACAGCTATAAGGGTCCTTGTTGATGCATTAATCAAAAAGAAACATTTTTAAACGTGTTTGAAAATGTCATCTACCAAAGATATCTTACAGATATTTTCTTAAACCGCGATTGGGTTGGATTGGAAGGATTTCCAAATACAGAGTTGAAAAAAAAATTGTTTGTATCTGTATCTTTATCTGTATCTGGCTCTGTATCCCTACACAAGCGATTCGCAATTGGATAATGTCCATGCTAAACAGCAGAATTATCCACAGCAATATCGAAGAAGTGGAGATTTCAGTCCTAACAACAAAAGGCTGCCCACAAGGATGAGTCCTCTCACCACTCATCTGGTCAATAGTTGTAGACAGCTTACTAAAATTACTTTCAACCCAAGGCATCTATGCAGTGGGCTTTGCAGATGATCTAACAATTGTCATGCAAGGCTCATCAGAGACACTTATATCGAGAATACTTCAGACAACTCTGAACGCAATACAAAGCTGGTGCTCAGATGAAGTTCTCTCTGTCATTCCCTGTAAGACAGTTACTGTCCCATTTACAAAAAGAAGGAAACTAAATCTTCTAATACCCCGGAATCTCTAAAGAGAAACAATACCATTTCCAAGGAATCAAAATACCTTTGGATCATCCTAGACAGCAAAATGTCATGGAACCCTCAACTAGAACGCATTTTCAGCATAGCAACCAAGTCCCTATGGACTTGTCGAAGCGTATGCGGGAAAAACTGGGGTCTAAAACCTAAAATGATGTACGACCTATATACGCTGGTAGTCAGACCAACAATAACGTACGCAGCCGTTGTATGGTGGACAAAAACAAAAGAAATAACAGCAATCCAAAAACCTGAAAGAAACAAAGATTGGCAACAACATGCATTACTGGATACATGCGTACAACACCAACATACGCTCAAAACGTCATTGTAGAACTACCTCGAATTCACCTCTTCATAAAAATGGAAGCAAGACTACCGACACACCGTTTTTTCCATCAATGACACATAGCATTTCCATACCCGAAAGGACATCTGTCAATAATGAAAAGTCTAGAAAAACTTAATACCTTCAGTATGTGCTTGGATGCTATTATTTCCATGTACAACTTTAAACTGAACTTCTCTATTGTCATCTCCCCTAGGAAAAACTGGGAGAACACATAACCTCATCTTTCAAGGCAAGATATGGTCTGGTATACGGACGGCTCTAAAATGGAAACTGGTATAGATTCCGGCATTTTCAGCGACTGTCTCAGAACGAATTTCTCAGTAAGTCTGGGCAGTCACTCGTGTATTCATCTTTGCAATTAACGAATGTTCGAGAATAATATGTTCATCGAACACGAAAAATAAAACAATATTCATTTTTTCAGACAGCCAAGCTGCACTAAAGGCGTTAAGCTCACCTGTCATAAGATCCAAACTAGTCCAAGAGACAGTCATGTCGCTCCCTGAACTAGCAAGGAAAAACACTGTAATCCTCCACACAAAGGCTACGATGGTAACGAGTAGGCAGACATTTTTGCTAAAGACGGCGCATTTAAACCATTCGACGGACCTGAACCCTTCTGCGGTGTAAATAAAAGCACCTTCAAATATACTGCCAAGAACATCCTACTGGAGGAATCAAATAAAGCTTGGAGTAACTCATTTGGTCAAATCTGTTCAAAACTCATTTTGCTAGAATATACTGAAAAAACATCAAAATTTGTAGAAACCTCTTGCTACACCAAAAACAACTTTCCATCGATATTGCGATTTTCATTGCAACAGCAATGTGTTTCCGCCTTCAACTACAGGCGCTCCGAATTTGGAATTCTGGTCTAGGAAAACCTTTCGCCCAAATTATGGCAGAATTTTAACTATCCATAGATGGGTGAGTTTTGACCAGAAAATTATAAAACCGAGTTATTCATGAAGAATAAATCATTCCTTTTCAAGAAAGTCAAAAATTTAAATTTTGTGGTCAAAATTGAACTTGCTATCTCGTTTGTAGTTTTCGCTATAATTCTGGGCGGGAGAAATATTTGAATAGTCCCTATCGTTGTTCAACTCAATTTGGATGCAAATGAAGCTACCTGGGAGTTGAGTTGAAACTGAGTCGTTTTCACCAACTTTATGTATCGAAATATTCAGAGAGAAAAGAATACACAACAGGGATTTCATCACTGCCATTTCTCTACGAGTGCTTCAGAATTGCCTCTTTAAATTATAAATTTATTAGAAAACGACCTAGTGTACATAGATATCAAAAGATTTTTTTTTCCCTTCTCAAAAATTTTCATTCCAACTTAAACTCAATCTCCGTGTAAACACCGATTCAACTTGTCGCGCAAATTTATAGCGACAGCGAGGTGCGATGATATGGAGAAGTAACGCCAATGTAGAAAGAAGGCAGACACCAAAAAGATTTGGGCAATACGATTAATTTTGGATTTGATTTTGCTCGTGGTCGGTCGTCGTGGAAAAATAAAATAGAAAAGTAAAATAAAACGTAAGCGCACGTGGAAAATAAAATAGAAAAGTAAGATAAAACGTAAGCGCACGTTGAAATAAAGAAATAAAGAAGAAAAGTAAAAGTAAAATAAAAGTGCGCGCCAGTGGCAATAAAAGAAAAAATAAAAACTCAGTTGAACGCGTAGTTAATACCTGAAAAGTATCTCGTGTGCCGTCCCCAAAGCAAGGAAGAAAATTTTCAATTATATTGCTGGCTGTGACGATCCGATTGTAAAGCAACCCATGCAATCGAGGTTCCACATAAGCCACCGTACACCTTCGACGCCAAGTAAGTAGCAAAAACGATACCTACTTAACCACGTGCAGCGCAATCGTCGTCGTCTGCCTACAAAATTTGCCTACCGGCAATTGCGCTTTCTACTGGCTGTGACGATCCGATTGTAAAGCAACCCATGCAATCGAGGTTCCACATAAGCCCCGTACACCTTCGAAGCCAAGTAAGTAGCAAAAACTATACCTACTTAACCACGTGCAGCGCAATCGTCGTCGTCTGCCTACAAAATTTGCCTACCGGCAATTGCGCTTTCTACTGGCTGTGACGATCCGATTGTAAAGCAACCCATGCAATCGAGGTTCCACATAAGCCACCGTACACCTTCGAAGCCAAGTAAGTAGCAAAAACTATACCTACTTAACCACGTGCAGCGCAATCGTCGTCGTCTGCCTACAAAATTTGCCTACCGGCAATTGCGCTTTCTACTAGCGGTGACGATCCGATTAAAATCTCAATCGACGTTCCACCCCAGCCACGGAAGAAAGTGATAGTCACCACCAGTACCTTCTGCAGCAGTTTGTGAAGAGCCGATGGTTAATAATCGAAGTGCCACAGTACTCATCGACCGCAGCTACTTACAGCGTACGAAAATATCTCCCTCATCAACACCTCCGTCGTCTTCCGTCTACCTACCTGAAAGTGGCGGACCTGCAACTACAGCTACGACTGGCTGCGATGACCCGATTGCATGTCGATCGACGTTCCGCATAAGACCATCGACTTTCGCACGGCAACCAAACAACCAAACCACCACCAGAGTAAGTACTAACCAACAACGCATGCCAAATCTTCTACTAGCTGTGACGATCCGATTGAAATTTGCAAATTTCAATCGATGTTCCACATAAGCCTAAGCACTATATTCTAACTCGAGCAATTTACCCTTGCGTTGGATATACATGTACTTTTGGGTGGGTTGGTACATACATATTTACGAGTGGTACCTTGGCTGGTTTCACACCTAAATTTGGTTGGTTTGGTTGTAGGAAATTTCAAGGGTGCCTTTCCCGTTCACTTTTGGAAATTGCTACCCTCCATCTCGCTGTCGTCGTCGTCGCATCGTCGCCATCTAATGGAGTATATTAAGTATCGTTAAAGTTTTATATTTTTTTTCAATTGGCATAAAGATTTTAAAGCGACCAGACTGTATCAATGTAAACTTATTGCAATGCCTTTCTTTTTAATAACCTTTACTAGATAAAAGAGCTTCGTCAATTCGACCCGGAAAGGAATGCGGTGCACCTCATCTCCCCCTTCTTGGAAGCGAATTGGGAAAAAGGGAAGCCTGTACTTAAAGAAAGTAGTGAGTCCCATTGAAACGGGTAAGTCGTTTGATGATATATTGGCAAATAAAAAGAAACATTGGAATTAAGTTAAGTAAAGAGTTTACCAGGTCGATTTTACAGTCATTGCTTATTTCAAACTAAATTTCTCATTGCTTGTTACATACTCAATTTTTTTTTGCCGGTTTCGAAAATTGAAAGAACATATTAATTAAAGATATGATTGCTTGTTACATACTAAATTTTTGCTAGTTTCGTAAAATTGAAAGAACATATTATAAGAAGATATGTTTGCTTGTTTCATACTAAATTTTTGCTAGTTTCGTAAAATTGAAAGAACATATTATAAGAAGATATGTTTGCTTGTTTCATACTAAATTTTTGATAGTTTCTTAAATTGAAAGAACATATTATAAGAAGATATGTTTGCTTGTTTCATACTAAATTTTTGGATAGTTTCGTAAAATTGAAAGAACATATTATAAGAAGATATGTTTGCTTGTTACATACTAAATCTTGTTTTATCTATGTACGTAGGTACTACCTAAGTCAAGAATGTTTGTAGTTTGACCCAAATAAATAGAATTCTGAAGATTGTGTATACATCGTAGTTCATATTCCGGTTTTGATTCGATGAGAACGATCTTCGTCGGTTTTCGTGTTCAGGTAGATTTATTTGTGGATATGAGTTCTAGTTCGCAGTAAGGGGCAATAGAGGGATGTGTAGGGTCGAGGTAGGATGGTAGGGATAGGATAGTTTTGCGTATGTGACCGAGTGGTCGCATGCGTTTGTACAAGGGGCCGTTGTTTAGTAATTAGAGCATAGCAAAGGCGTAGGATGAAGGGAAGGGATAGCTCTGAGAGGGTATTTACAGCTTTTCCTCTCACTAAAAGTCAATGACAGTTTTGTGGGTGATTGTGAAGCGAAATTCGGGCCGTAGGAAAGTAGAGTTTTGGTTAGACTTAAGCAGGCAGAAAAACAAGTAACCCATGTCTGGGGCTAGCAGCAAGATCCCTCACCCATCGATGAGCTACCGGGAGGTGAATTTTGCCTGAGCTGCAAGTGCCTAGACACCCTTTCATCACTTTTGGCCTAAGGTTCCTGTTGCTTAGGTCAGGAAGGCAAGTAGAAGTGATAAGAGGTTGGCGGAATCGGCTTTGGGATTAAGTTCCGATTTAGGTCGGTGACGTTCGTTACAAATTCCTACTGAACCTCGATAGGAAAACCCTAAAAATTTGGATAGGACTATTAACCGGTCACTGTTCTTTAAAGAAACATCTTCATCAAATGGTCCGGGTAATGGACCCCATCTGTAGACAATGCCTCGAAAATGAAGAAACATCTCTGCACATTATTACAGAATGTCCAGCACTTTTCCGCCTTACAAAGCAAATACTTGACTATGAGATTATGAGTTTTCTAGTTGAGATAATCCACGTGTTTTTAACAATTAAAAGTGTATTATTTGTTAAAAGCTTTACTAATCTTTTCATTTATGAGATTACCCCCTAGATAAACTCAAACTCATTCACCCACAGAAGAATGCTAACTTCTGGTTCAATTCAGGAGCAGGAGAACTGCCTTGAAACCTCACATGGGCTGGCACAATAGGTTTCATTCAGACACCGCAGTGCCCGGAGCTGAGCAAGCTCTACGCGTCCCCTAAATCTAATCTGTATCTGTGTCTGTGTCTGTATCTGTATCTGTATCTGTATCTGTATCTGTATCTGTATCTGTATCTGTATCTGTATCTGTATCTGTATCTGTATCTGTTTCTGTATCTGTATCTGTATCTGTATCTGTATCTGTATCTGTATCCTTTACTGCATATGTACCTTAATCTCTGTATCTATCTCTATATCCATAGTTCATGATGTAAAGGCATGGCATGAAAATCGCAATGACGAGTAAAAGTGGAAACATTCCAATTGCTGTTGTTAACATTAACGTAATCGAAATAATTTCAATAATTCAATAATTTCACCACGAATGACACCATATTCTTGATTCGAATGAAATCACGAAATACAGAATCAATTGATTTAAATTGCAATCATTTCCTACTTAAGCCTCAATAATGGATCTTAACCACTAAGTTAGTTCCTCTCATCTCAATTTTCTAGACCACTTTTCACTGAGTACAAATGGATCTGTCAGACAAAGGAGTTCAAGTATACAACTCAGCTAAAAGCCAATTTTACACCGAAGACCTCTAATGTGCCAAAGTCTTAAAAAAAACACCAAACCATCTTCACACAATTTTTTCTCCATTCAATGGCATCCTAAATTACTTACACACTGAGTAATAAATATGGCTGTTGTGGTTTCTAGAAATGGTTGGTTGTATTAAATATAACTAAAGGGTATTGGACCTTGAATGAATGGTACGAATGCTTTTTTTTTTTATTTTCTTCTTATGTTGCGTGAGCTTTTTCATTACATTTTGTTCTTAGCATTACTTAATGAATGGGATTGAGTTAAATCAGAATAAATTTGATCAAATTGATTGACAAGAAGTAGTGAAATGAAATGCTGTGACTGACTTCGAAATCGCAATAAACACAATAGTGATTGATTGAAAAAGGTCGAACCATTTCAATTGGAAAATTGAAATAGCTTTTACTTAAATCGTGTTGTTTCGACTTTACCCCAAAAAGAATGCTTGGAGATAATACTTTATCCAAGGATTTGAAAGGTGATGGTGGAGCAACCATCGTTTATTTTTCATTGTCTTTCTTGAGCTGCAAAAGCCATAACCCAAATCTAAACTTAAGTCCATGATCTGGTTCAAAAAGATTTTGTGTTTTAAGTCTTTTCGACTTCAAGTTCTAAACTGAAAAGCACCCAAAAAGATGCATGAATCAAATACAAGGATCAATGGAAAGCCTTTCTGCTTAAAATAAAACCCCACAATGAATAGACAACGGAGCTTTATACTCCACACGACAATTTTCAAATTCAGAATTTCTTCTCATTATTTTAACATGCTTGCATCCATCGCATCGAGTGCCTGTATAGTCGTGTACTTCCTCATTTACCTGCGGCATGAAGAAAATTCCACAAGTAAATTTCAACATTGTGCCGCATATCATCATGAAGACCACAAAGCTCTTTCCGTGTAATCGAAATTGCCAGCAGGATTATGCAGGTCGTGCTTCCTGCATGACTATATTTCTATACGCTTCTTTTTCATCCTCATCTACCTCACAGGATCTCTCTAATACAACTCCTTAAAAGCATAATCCGTTATCTGGAATTCTTCTATACATGTATAGTTTATAGGGTATAGCTATGTGCCATAAGAGTGACAGTATCTTGTCTATTGATTTTGCAATTGGTTAAAACACAGGTTATGCAGTGTGTGTATGTCTCTGTCAGGGAAATCATTTGTTCAAACTAAACCAGGCTAGGTAGTGTCTGATTAAATACCTTAGTTTAGGAACAAGCTCGATGCCATCGGGCATATGTGTGTTTGTTTTGTGTTGAAATTGATTGCATTGACCAAACGCAACCAATGGAGTTACTTTGAAATCATGCTTTCAAGCGGGTGTGTATATATACAAAAAGGTTACCGGTTAATTTTTACAAGGTTTCTCCACAGTTGTTGTATTCAACTTCTAAATTTTGTTTTATAATTTGATGAGAATTGGAACTGTTTTCAATGTTCCTGTTTGAAAATAAGCAGGTTGGAGCAGTTTTTAATTAGAAAAACTTATCATTGACAGAATGCAAGCAGCTTTTTTTCCAGAAACAATTTCTTCAAATTCAGTAATTAGGTATTCTAGATAAATTATTTGCTTGCTAACGGCAACATGCTCTGACACCATCAACAAATCATCTTGCGATAAATTAAGCTGATCCTTACCTAATGTTGATGTAGGGTGACTGCCACGCTTTTCACAGATTGATATTTAGAGCTGTGACCTTCTGTAAGGTCCGTGGCATTAGCATATACGGTTCTACTGTCTCACCGCTGCGCTGGTGTTGTTGCACTTTTTGTTGCGTAGCGCACGCACGCACGCCTTACTTCATTTCGGTTTGAAAAGTAGCTGAGTTCAAGCTAGGATTCCTCTACTGCTGAGGTTATTGTAATTTGAGCTTTGAGTGAGAATAGCTTCACATTTTGCTTCCAGGGTCTGTTTATAGTAATAATCATGGATCATGGTTCCATTGGCTGTAACTAACGAATATGGTCTTCAAACAAATATTTTTACTAAAATTTACAGATTTTTTTATTTTCTATTGTTGAAGTTGTGGTGGTCACCGAGATTTCGGTGCACTGTGGGATGCCGATGCTCACTGTACGTGAGCCAGCCGCTTGATTGTAGATGTTAGCGAAGCTCTTTTTAAAACCGGATATCGCAAGGACATCTGCTCAATCGACTGCTAATAGCGATTGACTTCCTAACTTGATATTCGCTACCTATCAGAAGGCTTACGGCTCACTTTTCCCATCACATTCTCCAATGCAATAACCACCCCTCATCCATAAGCTAAATATTCTAAACTTTTCAGCTCCATTAATCAAAATAATTTTTTCTTCAAATTGAAAGCGCAAAGAAGGGATCAAAACAAGGACCATTCCTCTTCAACATCATGACGACGGACCAACCTACTCCAAGGGACTGCGAAAAGCTGCTTTACGCCGATGACTCTCTGACATATAGCACATCTATATCACCAACCATAGCTGCCCGGAGAGTGAAAACTCTCATCCACAAACTATATTCTTACTGTAGTAAGTGGGGTATCCGGATTAACCCACGTCAGAGCTCGTCTGCTTCAGAAGGACCGGAGGAAGAGGCCGTTGTTCTGCTGGTAACTGCAGAGCCACATTCATTACTCTACCTGATGGAACCAGACTGGCTGCCCAAAGAAACGCGAAGTATCTAGGTATCAACTTTGACGAGGTGCTTAGATTCAACCCGCACTCATGCACTGTACAGAAGAAGGCCAACTTCGATTTCCACCGACTGTACACTTTGCTGAGGAGAAGGACAGGACTAAGTCAGCTAACAAAACTACTAATGTACAAGCAGCTGCTGAGACCCGTCATCAACTACGGAAGCCCAGTTTTGTTCACCATCTCGAAGATCGCGATGAAGGATCTCCTAATTTTCGAAAGGAAGATTCTGAGACTCTGCACCGACCTCAATTTCAACTCCAGCGCCAGAGACATTACAGTAACCAGCATCTGTACGCGACCGCCAAGATGACCCCCTTGGACCAATACGTCTTTTCGACTGTATTGAAAACGGCTGCAAATATCAGCAACCGCCCTAATCCCCTGGTGGGGTGAAGGATGATCACTGAGGACCGACACCCTGAGCCAAGATACCTAAGTGTGATGAACACTTTGGACGAAGAAGTTATACCAACCAACGACGAAGCCACCAACTTCTACGCTGATCCTGGGTCAGCATACTTCCGTGGCTGATGCCACCCCCACAACCTCCTCATAAAGAGGGACACCAGCGACAACCGGGACGGAACATCCCGAGATAAATCAAGTCTTTTCAACTATATAATATAAAGTTATTATTTTTATTCTAGACAATGTACCTACTCGTATTTGGTTAGGCCTCCTATGTGCCAATATTCCTACATTATTATCATTTTCTTCATTTTAAAATTACCTAGTATAAGTATCAATAATTGTATATATATATCGTTCAATTAACATAATGTAAAAATGTTAAAATGCAATAACCACCCGTAAGTTAGGAAAGGTTACAGTGGCTGTCAGCTCGGCTAACACACTCAAGCCCGTTGGGCCTACTATAAGGAATCTAATATATCCTTGTTGTAATTTAACCAATTCGAACTTACAATGAAGCCCGAGAGATGCAGGGTGTCAATGTGAGTAAGATCACTAGGGTCATCAAAGAAATACGAACCTAGGTGTATCCTACGTTTGGGAGCTAAAGCTGGGCATGAACAGAGAAGGTAGGGAATAGCTTCCTCCTCCTCTGCTTCAAAGGACTCCTAGCCTTGCCTTGCGGCATGTCGTCCCATAAAACAGTGTCCTGTCGACCTATCGTTGACCAACTGTAAAGTGATCGAACTAAGTTAAAATCTCAATGATAAATTGTTATTTCAAGCAATCTCAATTTTACCTCCTTTAGGCTTAAAAGCCTTCATTGATTTTATATGCCTAATCGTTGGCTAGGCGAATCTAATGCATATGAACTCACCGTTCACCAGAACTTACCCTCTTCTTTCTATTCTAATCTGCATGCTTTAACACAAGTTAATCCCCTAAGCCCCTCATAATTAATATGTATTCGGTTGGTTCCAAATGACATAGTTTTTCTCCCTCAGTAAGAAGTCCTACTTTTCATTGCGATATTAAATAATCTCTTTTGCAACAAAGAACTTCACACATCAAAAGAAGTACCCTGTCTGTGTGACATAGAATACAACCCTCAACAGTTGGCAATGATAGGAAAAAGCATTATGGGCGACCACAACATGTCGCCAGAGATTACATATGCAAATTGTCCGATTAAAACCAGTTGCCTGTAGAATATCAATTAATGGGGCCGAAATAATTCACCCATCAGCTCTTAGAACAAGCAATACAAAAAAAAAGAAAGGAAATTCCAGGAATCAGCAGCAGCTGCTGTCGTCAGCTGGAATATGTACATGCAAATGGTTGTAAAATTTGATTCGTATAGTAGAAGATGACGATATTTGGGGAATTAATTTGCTTTAGACTGCAATCGGACTATTCAATTTGGTAGAATGAAAAACAATCTCCCATGTGGGCTATCGAAACAAAGAAGCGATATATGCCTGCAAGGACATCGAAATCAATTCAATTTGAGTGGCTTTTCGCTTAATGAAACAAGTAAGAGCTTTGCTTTTTTATCAGATGGTTTTGGGAGCTCTTGGTTTAGTAGTATTGACAAGATACAGAAAGTGATATTGTTATCGTACTCACCCGATCAGATTCAGTTGTCTCGAAGCGGTCATCTGGAAGAATAGAAAAAGAAAATCAATTCAAGTTCCTTAGAAATGAGTGGTCTAATTTTTTTCAAGTCAAAAACAACAAGTCTGACGAATATGGAGACTTTTAAGACAAACAACAAATACCTTAACTTAAAATTTGATGAATGAGAAAGTCAATTAGAGTGGACGAAATTGAATATATAATTTTAAGGAAGCAAAACATTCAATAGTTCACGGACACTTCAAGGGTTGTGAGGAATAATGTGGGAAAACGCAGTGCGACCAACACCTTCCGCCGAAGTGGCAAACGCCTATGATTGCATCAGACTGCAACAAAACTCTCATCTAAAAATTGTGATATTTTTTATTTGCTAACGCCTAACCCATTGTGTTACCAATTTTCAAGCCCTCAAAGATAATTCTGCCGTAGACAAGGAAGAAATTTACGCGCTTGACTGAGTGTGAAAATAACCAATCAGCCTTTGAATATCTAAATCCACAATCTTTTCTACGGTTTTGAAAGAAGCGCTCAATTTTTATGCACCGAAATGCATGTGCCCGGATCAGAGAAACAGCCATTATTGGAGTCTTAAAGCATAGTTGCCAGATATGTGAGTTTAAACTACTTTTTTACGCTCCCATAACGATAACGATTCGAAAAGGACATTTGTCTCCGTTTTTTTCACACACATTTAGTACTTTGAACCATCAATACTTAAATGATTGTTTTGAAAATTGGAATTCTTTCCTAACTTGAGCTTTTCAGCTGTAAATGAGGCGGACGTGTTAAGCAGTATACTTTGCCTTTTTGACAGGCAGACTAACAAGCAGCTCAATTTTCGAGCCGCCTGAAATCTGCTTTTTACCTCAACATCGTTTAATATAATCTAAACCGCAATGAAGAAGAAGCCAGTGACCAACAAGGTGGCTCCGGCCCCTCTGGCAGTGAAGAAAACCGTAGTCAAGAAAACTGTCAACCAGCTTTTCGAAAAGAGGCCAAAGAACTTTGGCATTGGACAAAACATCCAGCCAAAACGTGATTTGTCTCGTTTCGTCAGATGACCTAAGTACATTCGCGTCCAGCGCCAAAAGGCTGTTTTTCAGAAGCGTTTGAAGGTTCTCTGAATAAACTAGCTGAAGCCAAGACCAAGGAGCAAGGAAGTGCCACCGAAGGAGAAGACGACGTTCGTGCGGTCAGGAACAAACACCGTGACCAAGTTGGTTGAACTGAACAGGCTCAATTAGTCGTTATCGCTCATGATGTCGATCCTTTAGATTTGGTTCTGTTCCTGCCAGCGTTGTGCCGCAAATTGGGTGTCCCATACTGCATTGTTCAAGGCAAGGCCCGTTTAGTTCTCTTGGTCCGTCGCAAGACCTGCACCGTACTTGCTTTGACTGGTGTTGAAGCCAACGACAAGGCTAACCTGAGCAAGATCTTGGAAGTTGTTAAGACTAACTACAACGATCGTCAAGACGAAATCAGGAAACACTGGGGAGGCGGTATCTTGGGTTCAAAGAGTTTGGCCCGCATCGCTATGCTGGAACGTGCTAAGGTGAGAGAATTGGCACAGAAACAAGGATAAGCAAATGAACATTTTGTTTCTTAAAACCTGAGATAGTAAAAATAGTTTGTAAAAAATCTAAAATCTAAAAATAGTTTGTCTTCGAACTCAAAAGTGACCGGTTTTTGATGATTTGAATACAGTTTTAATCAAAATTATTTAACCATACATCTTGAAATACTTGACTTGTATATTTAATTCAGTAGTCATAACGGAGGTGTTTCATCATACCTGGAGATGTGCTAAAATAATTCCAGTACCCAAGGACATGAATGAGTTCAGGGTCTGAGTTACGGCATCAATGATCGAGTGAGTGAATGTCATTGTTCTTTTGAAGTTCGCGCTTAACTGCATAATATCAGTCGCCTACCCATGTGTGTAATGAAAATCCGCTCAGTAAATGATGGGAGAATGTTGAATTATGATGGAGTTAGCTCGGAAAGGCGAATTGTAAAGCAAAAATACCCTGATTCTAAAGTTTTCTCTGTATCAAATTTTTCATCATCGTCTACAAAACTTATAGCCGCATAATTAAGTAGCAGATCACAGGCAGTTGTTGTGAGTAGTACCGTGTCTAATTTGTCCGATTTTTTTCTTTTATGCTTAGGAGTTCCGTAAGGCTCGATTTTAGGAGGAGTTCTTCAGTTGATATGTATGCAGATGCGAACAAGCTTTCCACTGGGACTCTACGAAAGTACTGGGTGGGAAATTAATGAAGATTTTGATAGAGTTTATTTGTGGTCTTAAGTGAATGGTCTCAAAATCGAAGTGTATCTCCAGGAGAACAGAAGACACATCTAGCCTTCCAAACCAATAACTGAATCTTAAATCTGCAATATATAACCACATTAGGCTTAATCTAGGAAGAAATTTTGCTTGGTCTACACACAGTGGCAACTTTAAAAACTAGATAAAACGCTTTTTATTCCAAAAATGCCTTATGGTTGGGAAATTTTCAACAACTGTGATTCTGAATATAAGCTCTTATAACGAACGTGGCTTATTCCAGTATAGCATGGAATGCTTTTGGGTTAAAAAGGTTTAATCATATCAGCCATTTCAAATTCGGTCTTTGGTAACAACCTGGAAAGCATTTTTAAAATGAAAACACTTCGTATTTCTTCCTTCCTCCCTTTCCCTCTTTTCCTTTCATTCTTCTTTTTCTATTTTCTTAAAACTAAAAGTATATAGTGTAACTATAGTCGAATATAAAGCACCATTTGAAAGGATCTTTTTTTAATTGGATAGGGCGAATGTAAAACAACAATACTACCACGTCAACATGCTGTTCCCTTAGGTTTAAACACGTACCGCCGTATTAATAAACGCGGAATAGCTGGGTTCCATGGATTAAGTGTCAAATGGTATAATGGTAACTTTAATTAAATGGAAAATGGTATAATGGTAACTTAATCCATGGAATAAGGCTATTCCGTTTTTATTAATACGGTGGATAAAGTGTAAAGTTGTTAATTCGAAGTTGAGGTCATGTAAGAAAATATTTGATACTAGCTGTGCCCGCGACTTCGTCCGCGTGGAATAGTGACTTTCAGCAGCATTTTTAACTTTTTAGGAAACAAAACTTCTAGCCTTAAAAATGGCGGTACATATTTCCAAAAAAAAACATTCAACCCCTATTTCAACACCTTGTAGCCCTGTTAAAAATACTTTTGAGACCGTAGTTTTTGAATTCCCATTTCCGTTCCCGTGGGAATATAAGGATAGATATATAGCCTTTATCCTTCCGCATGTTCTAGACCATCTCTGTAGCTAATTTAATAAAATCTGTTTAGCAGTTTGAACGGGAGACATACGAAAAACATACCAACATAGCTACATTCGCATTTTCAATAGGTCTGTTCGTTGAACTTTCCCCAGGGTTGACCCAGGTTTTCTTGACAGCCCTATGAGTTGTCAAAAAAACCTGGGGTTTCCATTCCTCAAAAAACGCTAAACCACAAATCACCACACATCCCTGTCATTAAAAAAAAAAATACATGCCATTTGACAGCCCTCAAATCGCCACAGCAAAAAGCTAGTGCGAGTTTGGGGAAAACCTATGGCAAACCTATGGCTCAAAAAACACTCAATTTGACATTCATGGCGAATTTAGGTTTCTCAAAAAACGCTTTGTGGCGACCATAGGGCAACCCCAGGGCTTCAACGAACAAACCTAATATTAGTTAAGACTCCCGTTCCCGTGGAAACATGGTTCCCGTTTTCGTGGGAATATGTGGATAAGTTAAAGTTAATGTTACTCCGGGATTATGGAGCAATCCAACGGTGGATGAATTTTTGAAATCGGTGCTGTAGTGTCAAAGTTCCCGTATACGTTCCTGCTCCCGTGGGAATATAGGGAAGAAATATATAGTCTATGTCTTTCCTCAGGTTCTGTGAACGGGAGACATACGAAAAACATACCGACATAGCTACATTCGCATTTTCAATATCAGTAAAGACTCTCGTTCCCGTGGGAATATGGTGACCGTTCCCGTAGGAATATGGGGATGAGTTAAAGTTTTTGTTACTCGGGGATAGTGTAGCATTCTAACGGTGGATGAATTTTTGAAATCGGTGCTGTAGTGTCAAAGTTCCCGTATACGTTCCTGCTCCCGTGGGAATATAGGGAAGAAATATATAGTCTATGTCTTTCCTCAGGTTCTGTGAACGGGAGACATACGAAAAACATACCGACATAGCTACATTCGCATTTTCAATATCAGTAAAGACTCCCGTTCCCTTTGGAATATGGTGACCGTTCCCGTAGGAATATGGGGATGAGTTAAAGTTTTTGTTACTCGGGGATAGTGTAGCATTCTAACGGTGAAAGAATTTTAGAAATCGGTGCTGTAGTGTCAAAGTTCCCGTATACGTTCCTGCTCCCGTGGCAATATAGGGAACCGTAGGAATATGGGGATGAATTAGTTTTTATGTTAGTCGGGGATAGTGTAGCATTCTAACGGTGAAAGAATTTTTGAAATCGGTGCTGTAGTGTCAAAGTTCCCGTATACGTTCCTGCTCCCGTGGGAGTATAGGGAACCGTAGGAATATGGGACTGAATTAGTTTTTATGTTTCTCGGGGATAGTGTAGCATTCTAACGGTGAAAGAATTTTTGAAATCGGTGCTGTAGTGTCAAAGTTCCCGTATATGTTCCTGCTCCCGTGGGAGTATAGGGAACCGTAGGAATATGGGGATGAATTAGTTTTTATGTTTCTCGGGGATAGTGTAGCATTCTAACGGTGAAAGAATTTTTGAAATCGGTGCTGTAGTGTCAAAGTTCCCGTATACGTTCCTGCTCCCGTGGGAATATAGTGAACCGTAGGAATATGGGGCTGAATTAGTTTTTATGTTTCTTGGGGATAGTGTAGCATTCTAACGGTGAAAGAATTTTTGAAATTGGTGCTGTAGTGTCAAAGTTCCCGTATACGTTCCTACTCCCGTGGGAATTTTGGGAACCGTAGGAATATGGGGATGAATTAGTTTTTATGTTTCTCGGGGATAGTGTAGCATTCTAACGGTGAAAGAATTTTTGAAATCGGTGCTGTAGTGTCAAAGTTCCCGTATACGTTCCTGCTCCCGTGGGAATATAGTGAACCGTAGGAATATGGGGCTGAATTAGTTTTTATGTTTCTTGGGGATAGTGTAGCATTCTAACGGTGAAAGAATTTTTGAAATTGGTGCTGTAGTGTCAAAGTTCCCGTATACGTTCCTACTCCCGTGGGAATTTTGGGAACCGTAGGAATATGGGGATGAATTAGTTTTTATGTTTCTCGGGGATAGTGTAGCATTCTAACGGTGAAAGAATTTTTGAAATCGGTGCTGTAGTGTCAAAGTTCCCGTATACGTTCCTGCTCCCGTGGGAATATAGGGAACCGTAGGAATATGGGGATGAATTAGTTTTTATGTTACTCGGGGATAATGAAGCATTCTAACAGTGGAAAAATTTTTGAAATCGGTGTTGTAGTTTCTAAATTCCCGTATACGTTCCCGTTCCCGTGGGAATTTAGGGATAAAATATAGCCTATGTGTTATTCTGATGTATAAGCTATATTATTGGAAAGTTTAATTGAAATCCATTCAGTAGTTTTTGCGTGAAAGAGGAACAAACATACATCCAAACATACAAACTTTCACGTTTATAATATTAGTAGGATTACTGTAAATAATGAAATAAATAAATAAACTTCGACTAGTTTTCATTCATTTCATTTCATTTTTAGTTCAAACAAAACATTGATTTCAAAACGGCTCTTGTCCCACAAAAATAAGCTGCTTTCCTTGTGATGTTGACCTTGTGAAGAAAAATATATATCCCAAAAATGACAATTCTAGCGCTCAGTAAAAACATCCCGAAGAGTTGAGACAAATGGAAACATATGCATTATTTCCTGATAACCGTTTTTGACAAATATGTCAGTTGCCAGACTCTTAACTCTTCGCTGCTAAAAACCAGGAACTGGTGTCTCTTATACAAATGACACAAAAAAAAGAATCAGCTGTGAGTCTGTCTGTGGAATACAGGGAAAGTGGAATGCAAATTGGAACGATTTGTTCTATTTTGGCTGAAATTTCAATCAGCTGACACGACACATGAAATTGCATCAGGAAAATAGAAAAAAACAATTTTAACATCAGAAAATATTTATTCAAATGAAAATTCTCTGGCCTATTTACCACCGATTTGTTGTTCAATTCAAACAAAAACATTGTTATTACTTTAGCTGATTCGTTTTCCTGATTTCTACCACTGGCCCCTAAGTGAATCAAACAGAGTAACAGAATGGTTGATTGATTTGTTTTCAAATGTCAATCACTTTTGCCAATTTAGTTTTCTATTTATGTTGAAAAGTGTCAGTCTTCATTAAATTGAGACAAATTGTTATTAAATTTACACAAATATAAGACTTTTCTTTGACTTTGTGTTCAGGCCAAACACACAGTTAATATTTGCTTTTGAATGGTTCAATGATATACCATTTTGAGTGTATACAAAAAGCACTGCCATACAACTTCGATTCCGTTCTGTGGGAATCACAATAAGCTACCTAATCAAGATATACCCGGGGAGAATTTTTGTGTTTGCAATCACAATCTTGTATGTTCAATATCAGACACGTAGAGAGCACTAGTATGACAAAAGTGTCACAGTGGTACTTGGTACTTAACATACAAACCAAGATATTGAAACGCATACGCTCTCATTTCATAAAAAATTCCCTGCCCTATTTGTATACCAAATTTTACTTTGCTACGATGACAGCAACCCGTGCCGACTTCGCACCGAAAAATATTTTTGTACATTTGTCGGTAGATGGCAACTAACCACATTTCGAAGGGAAACCATAATAGTTTCCGACAGTTTAAGGTTTTCTTGAAATAAACTCAAACTCAGTTTTTAATTTAAACTACGGTTTTCAAATGAAAAAGAATCAAAATATCTAGTCAGAAAAACCGCTAAAATAAGGGACACTCTTTGGCGTGATGGTTAATCACGATCTGCTAACCCAGAGGTTCGAGGTTCGAATCCCAGCATAGTCAAAAATGTTTTTTCACGGGTATCGTCTTTCCCCGAGGAACTGGCAAGCCAGTAAATTCATTGCCATGAAAAGCGTTTTTTCAATTAGCCCTTCGGAACCGGCAGAAAATTTTAGGCCCCCTCCATTCCCTCACAGGCATGGTTGTGAGAAATGGGCTAGACCCAGGGGCTTAACGCAACGTTGTAGTAGGACATGGTACGGTAATTTTTCCTGTAAGAAAAACAATTCATAAAAATGGATTATTTTCACTTCGATGTAACTCAATTCTTCCTTCAGGCCTTGGCCCATAAAATACGTTGAATCCTTGCGCTGCTGGATTCAACTGACAGCTGTGAGTTTTATTGGGTACAACGCATCGGGTTGACGTAAAGAATTCCTTGCGTTGTTTCGACATATAAATATTAGTCAAAATGAATGAGAGAACTAAGAAATGAGCCGATGCGTCAACTAGAACTAGAGATGAGTGTGAGTCTCTATTCAAATTTTCACAGTTGGTGTTCTATTGAGGCGATGCAGCGTATTGCAGCGTATTAATGTAATTCAAAAATAGTAAACAAAAACTTGACTACCTGACTGAAGAGATTTAGTAGAGCAACTGTGTAAATGCCTAAATATACTAATTTCAGTTCAGCATTTGGAGCTTTTACTTTTCTCAATATGTTTTAAGGAGAGGGTTCAATCTAAGCCTAGAAATTGGATTAGTTTTTCGAACATATCCACAAAAACTTTTTTAGTTCAATGTGCGGTGAAAACTGTGTGAATCAAAGGTCTCACTGGGACTCGACAACGGAAATACTTGCACGGATAGAATTTCTCATTTTAAAAAATGTGCAACGGACAACTAAGTTTTTATATTCAACGAATATCTGCAAATGGTATATGCTGCTTGCTTGACCTCCAAAAGCTTTTGATAACCCAAATCAAGTAGCTGAATTGATTCACGGTGGAATAGGACTACCAAAAACATCTTCCAAACCCGGAATAAGGTCTAATTCTATGATAAAAAAGAAAAAATTAGGTCTTAACTACATAATCCTCCTCAACAGCTGCATCGCCAACTGCTTTTTGTCGAAAAAACGGCAGATCACTAAAATCATGCCGATTCTAAAAATGGGATTAGAAGTGCAATTTCTGAATGGCCCCTACTTCTTTTCAGAGCAATATCAGCAAAACACTGGAAGGCATTCTTTTACGAGACAGAACTGTTGGTTTTGTTGGAACCATTTCATAAGTCTGATCTGATACTTCGGTTCCAGAGAAACGTCGCTTCACCTTAACAAGTAACCGATATTGAGAAAGAATTTTTCAGCACTTGGAAAAAGGGTCTAATTCAAAAGGCTCCTTTTCTTAATTTTGGGGGCACATTCTTCATTCTTCGCCTTGAAAAGAAACTGTCGTCAATCTACAAAAAAAAAAAAAAAAACGAAAAAGTTTTTCTGATCTCGCTCTGGAGTTTCGACCGCCATGGGTGTGTGTGTGACCAAATATTTTTTTTGTTGTGCAAAATAACAACCGCTAGATCGATTGAATTCAAGATTTTATCATTTAAAGGCGTATGAAAACTAACTGTTTTCAAGTAATTAAGCTTAGTTGTTTCCAAAATATTCAAAAAAAGTGATTTTTTTATAAGTCAATATCTTAAGAACGGATTAGACGATTGAGTTCGTGCCTTGGATGAACTTCCAATCAAATTTGTGAAACATTTCGCTAGAGTTAGTTTAAAGTCATCCGAAGAATGAAGACATTGGCCGCAGCTGAAACAAGAACCAACTTCTTAGTTTTGTAAACACCCCGTTTTCACCAATAAATCGAAAGGAGGTTTAAATTAAAGTCCTCACGCATACGTTATACCACTCACACAAACAAAAACACACACACATTTGAATTTGTAAGCCTCCATCTCAATTTTGTTACTTGTTTGTTTGAAACTTCAACTTCAATTTCACAAGACAACCTTTAAACCAACCTTGCCAAATGAAGCTTGTACAGCCATTTTTCTTTTCTTGTAGTAGTAATTGACATTATCACCACACAATCCTGAATAGCTATCGAAATTCAAAGAGCAATTGAATTTAAAATGAACATTCACTAAAAGCCTTTGTAAATCTCCTTGTGAAATTAAAGTGTTTATACGTGTATCAGAAGGATATGGAAAAGCACTCATTGAGCACTACGGTGGGTTAAAGTGCGTTCTCTTTGTTGGAAAGAATTTACAGCCGTATTTATAAAGAATTTTTAATCATCGATTAGATTTAATTGCCCTTTAAGTAACACTTAAGTAACGAGTCCGTATCGATAATCAAATTTCACATTTAAGTAACCTTGCTAAGAGGCCTCTAAACTTAAATGCCAATAATGACGTTTAAAGGTCTCTTAAATCCAAATTAAAAATTCATTCTGACGTTTCGGGAAAATCGGTGTCAATTTTGCTCTGTTGTTTCGGTAATATAATTTCTGAAAACAAACTTTTCGTAAAACAAAAATATGGAAGATTTTATTCGCTATTTAAATGTTTTCAATGTGCTAAGAATTTTTCAGATGTCATGATTAATAAATAGAAACCTAAAAAGCTGGCACAAAAGCTCCACAGAGCTACAAGGCCAAACGCGTTGTTCTCGCAACAACCATTCTCGTGAGGGCGGTTCTGAAAGGTTAAATTGGAATAGCATTCTTCAAGGCATATTTTCCTGCTTTGAGGTGATACCTACCAGAGAAAAATCACTTTGGATGTTCATGGTGGTCGAACGCCCATGCAGTAGTTATGCTTTATCCATTTCGCCATGGATGTCGTGTGCCTACAACCAGAGCTAAGAGATTGTCAGGGAATTGCAGTTTTGCTTGGCAAAGAAAGATTGTTCCATGGTCGAGCGGTCGATTTGCTACTCATAATAAGGGCATAAAACCAACAATGCGTTGCGTTATTTTTGAATTAATATTCGAAAGAAATTCTCATCACATTTTAGGTTGATGATACTCGCATATAGTTTTTTTTTTTTTTTTTGATAATCAAAAGGGCACCACATTTTATTTACAAACGAATGGTTGTCAAAACGCCGTTTAAATTGGACTAGATTTCTGTTTTTACTACTTTATTTTGACACAACTATCAATTAGTTTAGCATCAGCGCAGAATCGATTATCGATAAGAATTTAATCAACCTCTCTTAAGTTCCAATTAAATTTTAATTGAAACTTAACTTATCGACGTCTAACAGACGTCTTAAGAAAATCTAATAAATACGGCTGTTAGTGTACGACACGTGCACTTATACCTCTTAACAACTCAAGTACCGATACATTAACTCAATACTTCGAAACAACTTTATTTGGAAAGCAAGGACCTTTAACCTTAAACAAGAGACGTTTACTCGCTCGCAACACAACAGCAATATCAAAATTTAATTATTTAAAGAGGGACATTTCCAGAAAAGTACTCCAGTGTTTTACCTTCATTCCATTTATGTCAACACACAATGGAGAGTTAGATTTCACTGGATCAATGAAACTTTGGGGGTAAGAACGAAACGCAGCCATATCATAGAAATACCAAAATGAAAGTTCTAACGTTTCTCCAACAGCTCCAACAACTAAATGATGTGGAAGTTTGTCGAGAACATTACCAACCAATACTAAGCTATAACCTAAGTTCCTTATTTCGAAATTCTTTTCCACAAAATTTTGTGGTGCGAACTTTTTCTTTTTGTTGTGTGCGTGCTTCAAAAGGTCAAAGGTAACATCGACGATAACACTTTGCTTGCTCGTGTTTCGTATGTATTGAAGTTAGGTTTAAAAGTTCAAGTGTCAGGTTCCAGGAAAAGGATATTATATGGATGCAAGTAGCACTGTTTGTGTCGGAAACCAACATTCTTTATTATTCTTAAGTTCAAATGTTCATGAGACTGATACATCGGGTATTTTTATTTATTTTTGTAAAAGAATTACGAGCTACATATTGGTTTGGGTAATTTAACGATTGATTGGAGTTGCGTGTTTATGAATGTCACACGAACAAAATGGGTAATATCAATAGAAATCAATCGCACCATAAATTCCGAATTGGTGTGGAGTCAAATTTTGACTATGGCTTGTACATGAATAAGTTTTAGTTTTATTAAATGTTAGCATGTTACCGAAAACGAATTGGAAGTTTTCTGTGAAGATAAGCGATGTGGTATTATACAAATTGAATTACTTGGTAATACAGGTCCTGTATACCGAAACCAAAACTGGAAAAGTTTACAAGCTGACCGGTAAGTTGATAAACTGTTTTCTATTTCACAATGGCTGCCTTAACACAACCCCCAACTGCAATGTGTTGTTTATTTTTATTTAATATTTTGTGTGAGTTGGAAAAAAAATATTGGAAAGGAATGAAACGATAGTGAAGAGGAAGAAAGCTAAGGGGAATGAGAAAAGCAGCAGTAGGGAGGACAATAAATAAAATAGATGGTAAGCAAATAAAGGATGTTTTTTTCAAAGGTATAGAATTTCGAATTGAAATAAAACACAAGAAAATCGTCCATCAATTTCGCTTTATTGAAAGGATTATTTTATGCCATTGATGTTTAAATAGGATTTTGGGGGTGTGGCTACCGCCGCTGACTCGAATAAATAACGCCACGAATGTTGGCTTCCAAGCCCCCTAACGTGTCTGGTTTGTTGACGTAGACGAGCGACTTCACATATTCCCAACGAAAATAACCCAATAGTGTCAAATCACACGATCTTGGTGGCCAATTGACAGGTTCATTCCGCCAATAATGCACTCATAGAATATTTCCTTCAATAAATCAATTGTGACGTGCGCTGTGTGGCATGTAGCGCCGTCTTGTTGGAACCTCATCTCTTTCACATTTATGCCATCTAATTCGGGAATAAAATAGTCGGTTATCGGGGCTCTCCATTAACGGTAACTGGCTCACCAGCTTAATTTCCGAAGAAGTACGGCTCAATGACTTCACCAGCCCCATAGAGCACACCAAACAGTCAGTTTTTGTGGATGTAATGGCGTCTTAAGTTATTCATGTGGATTCTCTTCACACAAAATGCGGCAATTTTGCTTGTTGACGTAAACGTAACCATTCAACAATAAAGGAGCCACATGAACAAAATTTTGCGATAAAAATCAGCATCGATATCAATCTCATTTTGGGCCCATACACCAAAAATAAGACGCATTGCATAGCCTCGTGTCTTTAGATCTTGCACAAGCTGGATCTTGTTAGGTTAAGCCAAGATCTTTGCGCAAAATTTTCCATAAAGTTGATGGACAAAGCTCCAACTGCTGTGCACGGTGGCGAATCGGTTCATTGGACCTCTTCAACACTTTGCTCTACAGCGACAATTGTTTCTTCGGTGTGCACTGTTCGACGTCTCTGCGGAAGCGTTCTAATGACATAAAGTAAATGTAGTGCAAAAACTATCAATGGTTAACCGAATTAATTGCTCTGATGGACAATTATGTTGACCATAAAACGGATGGAGCTTGTGGTAAACTTCGCAAACTGAACCATTATTTTCGAAATAAATTTGCACGATTTGCAAGTGTTGTACTTTTGTCAACTAAAGGGCCCGCCAAATAACTTTCTTTTCTCAAAAACAGAGCGCTAAACATCGAGTGTAGCTTCGGCTGTGTAGCACGTAGCACCGTCCTGTTGAAACCAAATATTGCCAATATCCTCTTCTGCAATTTTTGTGAACAAAATTTGTTCAACATGACCCGATAACGACCACTCCTTGTTCGTTTTGGGTGTATCGGCTTTTCAATGTATGCGTGTGGGTTTTCTGTGCCCAAATGCGACAATTTTGCTGGTTAACATACCCGCCGCGATCAAAATGAGCTTCATCTGAAAAGATGATTTTTTTGGCAAAATCGGCATCGGATTTTTAAAATAGTGTCGCAATATTTCCCAGCACTGTTCAATTGTATACACAACCATATTCGTTCAGGGGAAGGATAAAACTAATAATCTGTCAAATCAGACATGAGCTTAGTGTTACCATTCACGAAATAAGCACTAGTTGGAAAAAACGTTAGATGGCGGACCCTTTATAGAGGTCAGCAAAAAATTGAAGAAGCATTGATGTCTATCGCCAACGATTTAAGACAGGCACTAGAGGCCAGACAGGAAGCTCTTAATCTTTGGAAAAAAATGTAAAATTTGCTGGTGCAATCGATGAATTTATAATTGGGCTGAAGAACAATTTTGATCATCCAGACAAAAAAAACCGGATTGCGAATATGTATATAAAGACCTTTCTGAAAGAACTGGCTGCAGAAGCTCGTGCCAGACTTTTTCGACGGCTCTGAACCCTCAGTAATTTTGACTGGGAAAGAAAGTTTTGAAATTGAAGACTTTCCTCCAATTGTTGACACTCTAAGTGATCATGAAACAGCAACTAGGCTCGTATATGGTGTTATATATTATAGAACTTTAGTTTCTTAAAAACAAATAAAATTAAAGATCAATTTCCAAATGTTGTAATTGCACTTAGAATTTTATTAAGTATGATGGTGATCAACTGCAGTGGTGAACGTTCCTTCTCTAAGTTAAAAAGAATAAAAACAAAAGATTGACAAGTTTGTCGCTGATGTCAATCGAAAGCGACATCCTCAGAGGTATCGATTTTGTAGATATAATCAATGATTTTGCTAATCTAAAATCAAGAAAAAGACTCCTTCAACTAACATTCCTCTTTCCATCTTTTTGCATATCAATATTTTGTTCCTTAAACTACATTCCTTAGACTACATTCTGAATTTAATTTTCTGTTATTTAAATTTTGTTTATTTTTGAATTTTCATATGAATACTCATTATTTTGTTTTTTATTTTACGTTGCTTATGTTTATGTTAAAACATAAACATGCTGCAATAATTATTTACCTTTATAATGAATTTAAAAAAATATTGTTTATTTAAAAAAAAAAAGAATAAATATTGATTCAAAGCTATGTGATTTTTTCTGTAAACCTTTATTACAGAACATAACATTTTTATATAATCATACAACTATATAATCATAAAAAGTGCCCAGGGCCCCCAAAAGAGTAAAGACGGCCTTGAACAAGAGGCCAAACCACATACACACCACTGCATCTCAAACTGGCTTCAAAAACACCACTTTATTTTCAGATTTCGAAACCAGTTTGAAATCCAAAAATAAATTGGTGTTAATAATTTCACTGACACAATTTTATATTCAGCTGAATACGTGTATCACAGATAGATCTCGTGTTACAAAAGCAACAATATAAATAAATGGAAGCTATGGGGCAAGAGAAGTAATGGTTTCCATTACTAATGGTTGGTTGGTTCTTTATTCTTCTATGGTCGACACATGTGAAAATCGTGTTTTCAATATTACATATTTGATAACTTACATACATATGTCGACATAAGCATAAAGTTAAGTTCAAAAAACCTCTTTTTATTAGTTCTGTGGTTGCTTTTCAACAACGAAAAATATGTAATCTAATGTAGGTACGTGTCCTGAAAAAAATCGTAAGTCTAGTACCAACAGTTTTAAGGCAATCACTAAAAATGTCTTAAAAAACTAGTTCACAAAACTTCATTTGATCATACTGAAAAATGATAAAAATTGACTTAAGCTTTCAACTTTTTGGCACGACTATATTCAGAACAGTAAACTCGATTTCCCATTTAACAAGCTTTGTAAAAAAAATATCTTCATACTTTAGACAAAATAGTTCTTTTGGTAAAATACAGTTATTGAAAACCTGAGTTTTTCTTTCGTTTCAAATCTACTCCAAAAACTTTCGATTTACTCCACTTTTTTTACAAATCTGCTCCGAAATTCTACTACTGAGGTTCTAACCCTGCTATAAAAAATGTGTTAAGTGATTTGAAAGGCTACGTTTTAAAACTCGGACAATGCAAAGGTCTGGGTCTTTACTTTACTGGCGGCGATGTACAGTAGTGTTTTTTTTTTTATTAGAGCGTTGTAAAAAATCGTCTGTAAGACATAGAGTAGGCAAACTCTCCACAAAATTAAATAAACTTACACAAAAAAACGTTAAAATATTTTGACAAGATTATTGTAATTTTCTTAAAAAATTAGGTCGTTTCTTAAAAAGTTACCCCTTTTGCCTAAACGGAGGGAGATAAGCCCACCAGTACACCCTGTATTTCTATTTATAGGAAAAATAAAATCCAAAAATTTCGCATTCAAAAATTCATTGCTAGTATTTTTTCGGAAAGAAAACCATAACGTGGTTGCACACAGTGGGGCCATTTGTATGGGAGAGTGGAAAAATGTCTATAAAAACCAAGTCAAAAAAATCTTTAAAATTGGTAGAAAGCTTGTTTGACTTTGAATATAGCATTTTGCAATTAAGTAGGTCATACAAATATTTGAATTTTACCGAACAGCAACTCTTGGTAACTAATATTTATATGAATGCGACAGACATCGAAACACATTTGAAGATCAATGTACATAAACGGGTAGCGGAAAAAATGAATTTTGTGATTACACTCTTCCACTTTTTATTGAGACCTTTACAGGAAGCGAGTTCAAAATTTAATACCTATCCAAACTAATGGCTTTATTTATAAGGACAATTATTTGACTAAGCATTATTATTTGACTTAACAAATTTATTTTGCATTTAACTAGCAAAACTTTTTATGTTGGCTGCTCAACTGAAAATAGTGTACAATATAATTTTCTCAATTCTACAAAATAAGAGTTTATGCAAACGAGGAGTGTATTAACCAGTGTTACTATGGGTGTATTAAAAAAAGTTGAACTTATGAATATTAATTTTAATTCATTCGACAACGTACAAAAACTCCCCTACTTTTCACTTATTTCTGGCTACTTTCACACTTAACTCTTAAAAAGGGAGTCTTAAGATCTTTTTTAATATGTGTTTGATATTTAGTTCATATATTTTTGATAACTTCAACTGAGATTATACAGACAAATAAAATACAAATACATACATATTTCTTGTAAGAAGAAAGAAAATTATTTCTTTGAATGATTTATTACTAAATCAGGTTGCTGTGCAGATTTGCAGGTTTTTCCAGATAGATTTCGTTATAACGTGTCTACTCCAGAGAAATACCTACTTCAGTCCGTAGCAAAGCGTAGCTTTTTCACTTCAAAGACTTCAACAGTCTTATATTGTGCTATCGTGATTCAACCTCATTTTTTGTTTTTGAATTTAACCGCTGTATAGTTTAAAGCATCCAAAATAATTTTAAGTTCACTCAAAATTGCTCTTGGAAACTGAAATCAAATTGCCGTATGATGCAAATTAACTTTGGGCGTGTTTAGACTTTATTTTTGGCTCAAATCATAAGTGCAATCAGATTCTCTGGCTAGTTTACTAAAAATGAGTAAATCGAAAATTAGACCTTTTTTGTGGTTACGTGAAAGACAAGGCTTTCCAAATATATCGTGTACAGCTACACCTTCACTAAACATAAATAGATAAATAATTTTATCATTAGAAGAAATATTTTGTATCCTAGCAAACTTTAAACTTCAGACATTTAAAGCTCCTGAAAGAAAATTTTACATGCACAACTTCATTTCCGAATTGCGGCCTTTTCTCAAAGTGAGTGCCGGTCTAAGATTTACAAATAATCCCGCACATTTTGAGAGTAAGCCAGCGTTAGCATCCTTAAATGTGGAAATGGAAATTTCACTATCTAAAAGTACCGAAAACACCACCGCGGTACTTCACTTAGCATCTATTATTTCTTTAAGAACTTAATCTTGAAGGCAAAAAAATAAAAATCAATACTCCCTTATCTCACCTTGGTGTCCTTTTCTATTTCGCCATTCATACATTAGGCCAGATTTCATTCTTCCCTGAGAAGGTCATTACCACATCTATTCCTGAAGTACACAAATGCCTCTTAGTTCTTACGCTGCCTGAAGTCAGCAAATACACAAAAACGTTTCCTATACACCTACTCTATACACCTACCCGCATTTAAAAGCTATGTCCTTTTGTTCTATATCTTTGTATCTTGGAATAAACACAAGCAATAAGGAAACGGAACTGGCAACGATTCTATTGCCGTAAGTAGTAATTGTTTTGTCTTGTGTAATATTCTATTCTTTACAGGGATATGAATAGAGCATAAGTATGACAACAGAATGAACACAGAGTATATACCTGACTTTTGAGTGTGTATAGCAAAGCGAATCCTTAACCTAGACAAACAATATAAGATTCTATTTTTGACAAACAAGAATTGTAAGGACAATTCATTTCTTTTGGCTCTTGTGTCGTTGAATGCGTAAGTGAAGTTTCTCAAAACTCCATACATTAATAATATTGCAAAATGAAATACGAGGAATTTTCAAATTTCTTATTCTTTTCCCATCAGGAACTGCCGTATCTTGAAAAATGTCATCATCATTTTTTTAATCAAATCAACATTACGCCTCAGAGTGGATGGAAAATTGATAAAAAAAAAAAAAACATCTTCAGTATATCAAAAGAAGGCAAGAAAATGAAATGAAAATATTGTAATTTTGTCAGCAAAATAAATTTACACTTAAGCACCACCACCCCCAATAGATCCTCTCGCATTTACATAATTCATGAGGTTTCCTTTGAGAGCTTAGTGAGATTCTTCTGACAAACCTTCAATTTGAGTGGTTGAATAACAGCAAACAAGCCTCCCATCATAGTCACTACATGACCAAAAGGGATGTTATGTAAAGACTATCGATTATGAAGAGTCTTCTGCTTAGAGCTAAAATAAGAACCCATGGCATATATTCTTCACAGCCCATTAAGACTCATTCGAGTGTGTGGCGTTCGATGAGGCTATCAAACAAAGTGTGACAAGTGCAATTACGTCTAGAATTAGTTCAATATCTTTTATAAATAGCTCCTCCAAAAGAGCTTCGAGAATGGAAATACTTGATGTTGGCTTGGGGTTGGTTTATTTCTTTTGCAATATTCGCAAAGGCTTGTGGAGCTTCTGAGTGGTAAAATAAACAACAATCAGTACGCAGAGACGGAAAACATTTAGCTTTTCATACCAGTAGAAAATTGTTCCGTAAGCGAAGAAATGGACAATGGACAGTCCTCCGTTAGTAAATTTCTCGATTAACCTTTCGGGACCGGCAGAAAATTGGAGATCCCCTCAATTCACTTACAAGGCATGGTTGTGAGAAATCCACTTGGTCCCTTCCCACTTTGTTGCGCCAACCTTTGTATGAACGCAAACAAAAAAAGGAGCACAACGAAGTTCAAAAACGGGTTGAAAAATCAGTCAACATTTCAACAGTGTTGGAGCGCCATTAAGGCTGATGAATTTACGGTGAGATGTTTGTTGGTTCCGAAAAAGTAAAGCAAAAAATTGCGGTTTTTTCGTGTCCTTTTCGACTCCCTCAGGACTTCTCAGGCGAAGGCCAGTGCTCATGAAAAATCATTTCGGCCACGTTCCAAGTCTCGATCATCCGAGCAGTAGTTAACTCTTTACGCCACTTTTATCTTGGCTCTCTTGACTCTCTTAAGACTTCTGAATTCTCACGTGAAAGTGGATGCCCATGAGAAATCATTTTGGGGGTTGAATCGTTTCGAGTCTCGATCACTGTCGCAGTAGTCAACTGTCTACGTATCTTTTTTTTATTACTCTTTTGATTCTCTCAGGACTTAAGAATTCTCAAGCGAAAGATGATGCAAATGAGAAATCATTTTGAGAGTTACCGCATTTCGAGTCTCGATTACTCTACGGCCCCCTTTTTTCATGGCACTCTTGGCTCTCTGAAGACTTATGAATTCTCACGTGAATGACGATGCCCACGAGAAATCATTTTGGATATTGCCGCGTTACAAGTCTCTGCCACTCGCGCAGTAGTCAACTCTCTACGCGACTTTTTTTCATGACCCGGAAGAGAATCATCTTACGACTTAAGAATTTTTAAGCGAAAGATGATGCCCAAAATAAAGCATTTTGAGTGTTCTCAGTTCCTTGCCTCAACCCCTCGTGCAGTAGTCAACTATGAGAGAGAACTTTGGTGTTGCCGCGTTCTGAATTTCGACCATTCGTGCAGCAACCAACTCTCTGCTCCACTTCTTTTCATGGCTCTCTTGACTCTTTTAGGACTTGTGAATTCTCAAGCGAAAAACGATTCCCATTATGATCATTTTGAGCGTTACCGCGTTTCGAGTCTCGTTTATTTGTGCAGTATTCAACTTTCCACGCCATTTTTGTTTTTCGTTCTTCTAACTCTCTCAGAACTTGCGAATTCTCATGCGAAAGACGATGCCCATGAGAAATCATTCTGAGGCTACCGCGTTTCGAGTCTCGATCACTGTCGCAGTAGTCAACCATCTACACCATTTTTTTAATGGCCTTTTTGAATATCGCAGGACTGAAGAACTCTCACGCAAAAGATGATGGCCCAAAAGAAAGCATTTTGGGTGTTCTCAGTTCCAAACCTCAACCACTCGCGCAGTAGTCCACTATGAGAGAGAACTTTGTTCTTGCCGCGTTCTGAATTTCGACCATTCGTGCAATCAACTCTCTGTTCCACTTCTTTTCATGGCTCTCTTGACTCTCTCAGGATTTGTGAATTCTCAACTCAAGCAAAAAAAGATTGCCATTAGAAATCATTTTGGGAGTTACAGCGCCCTTTTGGCTCTCTCAAGACATCTCACGTGAATGACGATGTCCATAAGAAAGCATTTTGAGTGTTCGGAGACTCAACCACTCCATCAGTAGTCGACTCTCTACCGCAAGGTTATTAGGAAAACTTTTAATTTCGTTCATCAAATTGCTATGAAATATCCACAAGCATGCCACGATTGTGCTAAGTTCTCCTCAAAGTGTGTTGAAAACACCTCAAAGGCTCGAATAAGATCAATTGCTTTTTCTTTTCAGTTTAATACAACACTTAACCTCGTATCGAATGTATCGATACGTGTGTTGCATTAAGTATTGTATGTACATCTTTAACATCTCCGTATGTATGCCTACTAACCAATTATAAATACTTTTAGCTTGTTGAACAACTGATTATTGAGAAAGGCTTTTCTTACGTGACCTCCTTACAGCGAAGACGTATCGCTACGTGCTAAAATTCATTAAGTCTTTTGCAAGCACTTAAGCCAAAGACAATGTACATGTGTTGGATGCTGCCGTCAGTGTGGAACCAAATACATTGTTTCAATTTTTTTTTTTTTGTTTTTTTTTTTTAACAAATCCTCGGGTAAGTAATTGTCCTTTTACCTTAAAATTCCATGCATAGAATACTGTGGTGTTAAAAAACTGAACTAATGCCTCTCTGCCATAGTATACATATAAGAAACAAGGACAAGGATTTTGTTAGCTTAGGAGGCAAGACAAATGATAAAAATTAAATCAGATTTCTTACAGATTTTTTTTTATGAACAAAAAAAACAGATTTGTACAACGTACATGTACACCCTCTTGTTTGTTTCCTTGTTGATTTTTTTTTGTTTTTTTTTTTTGTTTTTATTTTTTGCTGAAAGGCTTTCTCAACATAATTATTCCACTCACGCAAAATCTGTCACAAAAATTCGTATTTGTATTTTCCTTTTCGGCTTTTTATCATTTTATTCAAACATGTTTTTTGTGAAGGTTTTCGTAATGGCGTGGAATTATTGTGCTCTTGGCAAGATACATCCTACACAAATATTCGTTGAATAGCACCTTTAAGCTTAAGTGAGGTTCCTATATTTGAAGCTAGCAGCGAATTCATATTGGATCTATATAATGCACGGGCATTGTATTTGTATATGAAATGCCAAAAGCTTTGCGTTTAGTATTCATAGTGTTGTTTGGTTTGGTTATGCTATATTTTATGCAAATCGTTTCAATTATGTTGTCTTGACTTTGAATGAGTTGAAGAGAAGAGATGACAAAAAAATTAAACGAGGTTTTCTTTTGAGACGTGAACGAATTCAATGAATTCGTTTATAGACAATGGCGCCTGCCTCTAGGCTAGAGATTTATTGCTTATGAAAGTCACTTTAGATAGAAATGTTTGGTTTGAAATTTTGAGCAATGCTCCAAGTGAATGAATGAATCAAATGATAAGGCTACTCCCACAGAACAGAGCAAAACGATAATACTTGACTACATTGCTTCTTGCTGATCTGCATTGGAGTTATTTTCGATATCAAATGTCACTGCAGTTGTCAAAAAGTAAACGGTTAATAAATGTGTAAAATGGTTTTTCCAAAAATCCAATCGTTTTCAACAAGCCAATTTTGAATATTTGCCAAATAAATAAGTAAAAAGCTGGACATAACAGGCTCGGACAGTTCACTTAATTATACCTTGGTGGGGAATAAAAGGGACCTACATATTTTTTTTTTATTTCGAACGGCTACGTGAACAAGCGCTCTTCAATTGGCAGTGTAACTACTCTCGGAGGACTTGCCGATTGCTCTTGAAAGACTATACACGTGGAAAATTATGAAATGTTTCTGGGCTTTAGTCCTCGAACTCCCACTTAACAAGCAGACATGTTAACTTTTCCTCCCCAGACACCAGTTTATATTTTTCTGCATAGTAAATTTGTTTTATGTAATCGCTGTAGAAAGTAAGGAGATATTCTTTTTAATAATAATCAAATCATGTACAGCTAACCTTTGACACTTAAGAGTTTTCTCAAGCCTTCTCTGCATTACGCTGGGAGCTGGGACGAGCAATTTCGACGACGCTTAAAACTCACTTGCTAATAACTGGCCTCTCGCCTTACGCACATTTCCCTATAGCCACTAAGTGACTGTGATGCAATAAATACGAAATGCTGGCCAATATTCATTAATTGTGGACCTTTCCTTAAAGGACTTTGAACTAATCGCAGTCATTACAACGATCATTGTGGAATGGAGGTAACCTACATACATTTTTTGCCTGTTCCTAAGGCTAATTGAGGAATACTTTTCATGACCATGAACCTATTATCGGAAAACTTTCCAGTTCGTCGCGAACGAAAGGCTATACCCGTGGAAAAATTCTTTCCATTTTCTGATGCGCCTCGAACCCACGTAACAGGCAGATATGCCTACTATCCATCTGCGCCGTAAAGCAGGACTGGGATGATTAAGGTTTTAGAGGGTCACCTTGGTTTTTCGAGAGACAGTTTTGTTTCCCAATTGCCTTCTTAACCCAAAGAAACGACAGTTGGTAAGAGTTATTCTCTCTCTCGACGATCGTTCACCTTGCCGTGGAGGTTATTCTCCGTTTGATCTTCGCACTGATGTTGTTTTCCGTGTATACAGCAAATCCTACGTAGACGAAGTCCTGTACTACCTCGAAGTTATGCCTGTCTATTTTCACGTTTTGTCCAATTCGCCGATGTTCTGTGTCCCTGTTTGATGACAACATACACTTCGTTTTACACTCATTAACCATCTAACTCATATTTGCCGCTTCTGTTTCAATGCTCGCAAAAGCACCTATGACATCACGCTTCCTTCTTCCAATTACGTCAATATCGTTTGCGTAAGCGAGTAATTGTACATACATTTGATAGACTATTCGTCTGGGGTTGACATTTGAATATTGGACAATCTATTCAAGTATAATGTTATAGATATTGCATGGCAGTTTGTCGCCTTGCCTAAAGGTCTCGGTGAGTTCTTTACCGACCTCGACGGAGCAGCGTGAATTTTCCAAAGTCATTCTGCGTAGTCATACAAGTTTTACCAAAATTAGACATGGCTCTGTACAGCTTTTATCTGTAAATACTATCACATGCTCACTTGAAATCGATAAAAAAGTCGTGGATATCGATATTATATTCTCGGATCTTTTCCAAGATCTGCCGTAATGTGAAAATTTGGTCTATTGTGGACTTCTCTGGTCTAAAACTACATTGATAAGGACCTATCAAGTTTTTGACGTGGGGTTTCAGACGTTCACATATTACAGCAGACAAGATCTTATAAGCAACGGCGACGTTAAGGAGACTTATCCCTCTATAATTGGCGTAATTATGAGGGTCTCCCTTCTTTAAGATCGGGCATACGATACTGAGGTTCCATTTATCGGGCATGCTTTCTTCCGACCATATCATGCAGATCAGCTGGTGCATGCTCCTTTCCAACTGGTCTCCAGCTGCCTTGAAAAGTTCGGCATCAAGACCATCTGCACCTGCAGTCTTATTTGATTTAAGTTTGCATATGGCAAGCTTAACTTCTTCAAGATCGGGAGGACGGCATTCTTGATCATCGTCCAAGCTGAATGGGGCAATCTGCCTGACAGCGGAATTTGTGTCCTCATCGCCGTTAAGCAGTCTGCAGAAGTGATCTTTCCAGATCCTCAGTAGCGACTGTGACTCTACTACTATATTTCCCTGCTGGTCTTTACAGGCTTGAGTCCGGGGCTTGCCACCCTGGCAGGATCTTTTTACCTTTTGGCAAAACTTCCGAGCCTTGTTCCTGTCATGGCACCTTTCAATTTCCTCAAACGAGCGCTTCGCACGATGCTTCTTTTTCTTTTTGAGAATTTGGTGTTCAACCGTTCTTTTTTCCTTGTAAATCTCGTTATATAAGTCGTAAGCTTGTTCGCTTTTGCAACAACATTTTTTGTTTGGCTTTATATTCCTGCCTGTATTCTTCATCGAACCATTGGTATCTATTTGGGGGTCGAATGAAACCCAGAGCCTCATAAGCTGCGGTTCTGATGGCTTCTTAGCATTGTTGCCATTGGTTTCCGATGCTTAATGCAGTTGGTATAGGATTCAAGGATAATCGAATTGACACTCGATTGGAAAATGTATTGGCAATTACTTGCTATTGTAGCTTTCCAAAGTCATATCCCTTCACAGCGTTAGTTCGTGTGAGTATTGCACAACAAAATATCCTTTTCGCTTACTGACTCTATAATTCTCAAAAGTTCAAAAAAATACCTACCTTTTTCATCAAATTTTATAAAATTTTATTCTTTTTAGACCAAATAATGGAATCAAATAAAAGCCACAACGTATTAACCCACCCAGAACTCAATACTGGTGCACTTACCCTATACCACTGCACCGCACTGTAGTTGTTCCAAAACTGCCATAATTTTGTTCGGTGTAAAAAAGTTTCTTGATTTTGTAAAATTAATCGTCAAAATAAAAAACACTTTTTTGGATTCCGTATTCAAATTAAATTTTTTATTAATATCTCGCTAGCAATGTAATGTCATTCTCATTATTTTAAAGTGAAATCACACGTAGGCGTTTGGTTTTAAAAAAGTACACCCACATGTATTCAAAGCTCCAGCACCTTTGAACTTTCCTCCCTCATACGTGCTGGGAATGCATGTTACGTGTCAAATCAATTGCAAAACCCCAAAGTCATTAACATTTATCTTCATAAATTATTCCAATTACAAGTATTTTAACTTTGTAATTCACACACAAACGCAATGAGTCCAAAATTAAAAATTATACTTCGCACCACACGAATATCCTTGCTTGGTATCTAAAGTTACCGTTGTCTCGGAGAAAATTTCCATAGAGTTGTTATAATTTCTCATCAGAAAGTAACACCAAAAAGCACTTAATTTCTTCCCGATAGCATCATTGATATAGACACTGAAGCACCCCCTCTCAGACCATCCTTTTGTGTGGACCAAAAGTATACTTAAAAAAGATACACACACATCTCGTTCTTTTTATTATTTGCAGTCCACACCACAATGTTTACCCGAAGCCAAATTGAATTTTTAAAGGACATTAAATATGCACTCAAGCTGAAAAATAAAAAGATGAACAAACAATATAACATAACTCAATACATACAACATTTATATACACTGCCACACACCTGTTCCAGTTTATAATGCTCGACAAGAACGATGAAAGCAAACGGATACAAATAATAACAATGATGAAGGAATGAACCTGAAGGTATTTCCAAAATCATTTCATGTTTTTATACTTTTAAAATGAACATGAGAAAAAAAAACAGGGATCCATAAATTGATTTGTTTGTATTTGAAGAGAAATCAATTTTCTTCCAGGTGAAAGTATTGGTTGGTATATTTTATGTGTATCTCTTTACAATCGCCTGATATGGTTCCAAAAAAAAATAAAAGTAAAGAAACCAGGAGTGTGTGCCACACCAGTCTGATTCTGCTGTTGATGAATGATAACATTTCTTGACTCGCAGGCTTTTGCTTTTGCGTTGTTAGGAAAGGAACCAAACGAGCAGAAAACTTTACTTAAAAACGGGTGTGTTGTTACGTTTTTTTTTTTTATTTCACGCAGACATAATATTAAGCTTCAAAGCTTATACGGAAATGTATGTTTGTTTATGGAAAATTCCAGCTGATTTTCTCTTCACAGGACTCCCACTTTTGCTTTTATATGTGAGCAATCAAGAGAGACATTGATTCAAGCATGGCTCCCCATCATCGTAATGTTTTTGTTTTGATTCTTCTTACTTATGACCCAGAAGAAATGTTTATTTATCTTTGTCGTAAGAAAAGTTATGATTACGTGTAGGACCTAAATTGTCATAAATAAATATTTTATGGCATAAGATATAAAGATTCTTCTCTTTGTGGAAACACTAAATTAGTATGTTTCTCTCAATTTACTTTGTATAAAACAAAGGAGATCAAACACGAGGCCTTTTATTTTCCTTCATTAAATAATAATGGATTGCTTTTGGGATTCCCTTCATAATTTTTCCATGACAGTCGGTTTGCTGGCAGGGCTTGTTTTTCTTCTCATGACGCATTGAAGTCGTTCATATTAAATATGTTTTTTTGTTTGAACTTACAGAGCTCTATTTTTGAATTTAATTTGATGAGATATCTTATTTGAATAAGGATGCAATTGAAGTAACATTTTGTCACACCTTGCAACACAAAATATTTTTGTACGTATTTTAAGTTGTTGCTAGCAACTTTTTCTGTTTGGATTGAAATTTCAATTTGTTTCTTCATATTTTTCCTAGCTGGCGCCCAATGCGAGCTTTTTTGATCAATTGTTTGTTAAGATTTATTGGAAAACTGTACCATTTTCCTTCATATCACTGTAGAGACAGAAATCCTTCTCATTAAGTCGATTTCATCATAAATGACAACAAACTAATAGACCTGATTAATCCTTAATACAAAAAATTTGCTCTCATTAACAAGACAATCTAATGAGGACAGCGAGTACCGGATACCAAATACAAACGCAAACAAAGGAGCTCTTCATAGTTAAATTAATCGCTCAAATATTTTATCTACGTCATACAATTTATGGTGGTGAATAATAAATAGCCTCAGAACTCTTCATTCAATTTCGCCTGCAAATGATTTCGACAATGGTAAAAACATTAGAAAAACTTACCCTTTTGTAGTTCAGTATGTACATTGTACAACAAACTAAGCTGATTGTGAATAAATTTAGTAGCACGATATGTTGCATACAAACGCTGCTGAATTGTCTCCTTGAATCCAAAGATATGTTTGAAGTTTCAACGAAACTGATTGCCAAAAAGCAAAAAGTGGCAGCACACCACTCGATTCTTAAGGATCCATTGTGCTTCCCGAAAGCAGAGGATGAAGAAATGGGAAGATTGGGGATGCAAAGGGTTGGGCTGGTGGCTGAGTTTATGGGGTTGGAAACCTCCACTGAGCCCTGAGTAAATTTCAGGATGCTGTTCAATAGGAGGCTAGAGATATCGCCAGTTCGTCAAAAAAATATTCTCCGAAGGCTTTTTCCTAGTATGAGCCAAGTTAGGACACTCACAGAGGAAATGGAATCATCTTTCCTCCGCCTCTTCGTCTTGGCATCCTCTTCTTAAACGGGTACCCAACGAGTTGTGGCCTGTTAGAATGCAAATCAAGCTGGAGCTAAAATTTTTTTTTTTTCTTGGAAATATCTGGCCAAATGTTTCCTAAGACTCGGCATGTTTCTACAGATGACCACCTGTCATCGGCGGTTATTGGAAATTTATGTTGGATTCTGTTTTTTTCTAGTGGCGTAAGAACTTTTCGACAAAAAAGATCTCACAGATACATTCGACGTCAAAAAAATATTTTAGGCAAGGCGATGCACTGTCATACGACTTCTTCAACATCGTTCTGGAAAGAATAGATCAAAACTCCCACGTCAAGAGGCACAATCTTTCAAAGATCCGTCCAATTACTCGGATTTGCCGACAATTTTGACAGAATTGGAAGAACGCAGCGTGATGTCAATGGCGCGCTTATGAGCATTGAGACGGAAGCGAAGACGATGGGCTGTCATTTAAAAAGGGACACCCAAGACTAACGTCTTGGACAGAACGTCACGATAGACAGCTATAACTTTGAAGCAGTTAAGGACTTTGTCTACCTAGGCGCCACCGCTATTAATTCAGACAACGACACCAGCGCTGAAATCAAACGAAGAATAACTCTTTCCAATCGCTGTTTCTTCGGACTAAGAAGGCAATTGAGTAGTAAAATCCAATTGAGTAGTTATAATCCCTGTTCTTATATATGGCGCAGAGGCATGGACCTTGTCAAAGGTAGGTGAGAACGCTTTAGGATACTTCGAAAGAAAAATTCTTTGGGTGATTTTTGGTCCCGTCTGCATAGATGGAGAGTCGAGAAGAAGATTTAACCACGAATCAAGAGGGACGGCGCAGTAGAGGAAGACCGTGACTCTGGTGGCGCATGCAGGTAGGAGAGGATCTCAACCAACTTGGCTTGCAAAACTGGACGCAGCTAGGGACCGAGCTGGCTGGAGAAGAATGTTGGTTGAGGCCCTGGTCCAACCCGGACTGTAGCGCCACCTTAAGTTAGTAAGTAAGTAAGTGGCGTTAAAACTGAGGTGCTCGTTTCACTGGATTAGAGTGCTGACCCGATTTTAGCCAGCTTACCCGTCATTTCTTTACCGATTATGTCGCAATGTCCTGGAACCCAGGTTAAGTTACGGTGTTTGTTTCGCTGAGCAGTCTAAGATGACTGCGACAGCTGTCTACTTATCTGGATTTTGTGACAATGGATGAGATAGCTTTAATTGTCTTCTGGCTGTCTTTGAATATGTCAATATTTTTGCTAACCAAGTTTTGCGTAGCCAGGTTATTTGCGGCTTGACACACTGCTAGTACTTCTGCTTGAAAGACACTGCAAAAGTCGGGGAGCTTTATTGATCTATTCATATTAGAGTGATCTGAGAAGATACCTGACTCTACCCCTTCGTCCGTTTTGAAACCATCTGTGAAAACGGAAACGTGATTTTCGTTTTCCTTCCAGAATTCTCTTGTCGGAAAGACTGTTACGGCCACTGGAATGAAATCAGTATGAAGCGGGTGTAGTATGTTTGAACGTTTATGATGGTCCTATGGCCGGATATGTTAGTTTTCCAATTATTGCATTGCTTGAGTCGCAGTGCGCTTTTGGCCGCCATCTCTTTAGCAAAAAGGTCTTAGGCCTCAGCCACGCAGTAAGCGGCTGAGCGGCTGAGCGGCAGCTCTAAGCGACGTATGGCCAGGCACTGAGCGACTGCTTTTGAACGATTAGTATCTGAAATAAATAAAATTAACAATTCGATGTTTACTTTGGCCATCTACTTTACCGCTCAAAACATTACTAAAAATTAAAACACGTTTGGTTACTGAGCGTTGCCGTTTAAACGCTCAAAATTCAGTTTCGCCGCTCGCTCATAGCGTGGCCACTTCTGTGTGATTTCATATGCGTCTTATTTTTTTTTCGCTCAGCCGCTTACTGCGTAGCCGAGGCCTTAAGCGGCTAGCGACACGAAAGTTTCCTAAGCTGCCTTTGGTGTCGTTCTCATGGCACTAGTTGAGCCAATGCATGCAAGCCTTTGGATTTTGATCATGGTCTCAAGGTTTGACGCCTTCTGTAATGATGGGCACCAGAGCAGACAGGCATATGTGAGGATTGGTCTTATTATGAAAAACTCTACTGCAAGTTTAGAAGGCGATTTGAGTTTTATGTTCACTTTGCTTTAAATTTTCTTTTCAGTTAAGTTTACGATCAAGAACAATTCCAAGATATTTCGCCGTTCCAGATAAGTTTAATAGTATACCATTAATGGTGGGTGGAAGTATATCTGGAATATTACGGTTTCTCGTGAACACAACAAGTTCTATTTTAGTAGGCTTGACATTTACCCTACAGTTTTTGGCCCAGCTGATGAGTTTATTAAAAGCTGTCTGAAGGAGTACACAAAGGGTTGTTGTGCATTTTCCCGAAACCGTGATGACGATGCATAGGCTACGGCTTTTATTCCGGTCATGTCTAGTCTAGAGCCAGAGTAGCGTGTATTACACTCTTCCTTGAGGTGTACCTCTATACAAGTTTTGACCTTTAGCGTTGGCTCGATATTCATGGAGCTTGGTGCCAGGCGAATGACACTGTATTCAACGTTGTTAAAGGCTTGATCCATATCGAGGAATGCAGCCAAAGTGTACTCTTTATTCTAGATTGACTGTTCAATGGTTCCGACTACTTCATGAAGTGCAGTCTCAACTGTTTTGGCCTTTATATATGTATGCATGTTGGGCAGTAGAGATCACATTACTGTTCAGTTTTGTTCGGATATGCTTTTCTATAAGTCTTTCTAGAGTCTTGAATAGAAAAGAGGATAGGATTATTGGTCTGAAATCTTTTGGTATATTTAGCTTAGCTTTAACTTAGTTCAGCTAAGTTTAGTTTAGCTTAGTTTAGTTTAGTCTGGTTTGGTTTTGTTAAGCTTATCTTAGTTTAGCTAAGATTAAAAGCTCACTTTTAAAGTCTGTTTTAAGTTTCCTAACTCCAGAATGTCAACCAATATTGCTGTTGCTCATTGCAAGACTTTTTGTAACTTAGCAGTCGAGCTTGCATCTGTTTATTTACTAAAGATGTCGTGACCTCCTATTTCATCAACTGGATCACAACCCTCCCATTTACCTGCTTCACACTAGTGATATGCTCGTAGGGTGCGCCGTTTGACGTGCTTAAGTGCACTGTCACACTGGAGGGTTAAAAAAAATCAAAATTGGAACTTTTAATGCGATTATCTCAAAATCACTTTTTTGACGTCGGTTACCGCGATAACTAGAAAACCGCTCAACCGATCTTCAACCAAAATTTGGCACACTTATTGTTAATACAAAAACAAAGTACTTAATTGTGAAGATTTAATTTTTTCTCAATCTAACCAATTTTATAGCCGTTCAAAAGCTCTATTTTTTTGGTGAAAATCGAACTTTTTTTAAATGGTCACCAAAAATTCCAAAATCGAAATTTTTGAAAACCCAGCGTTTAAGTAACAGAAAAAGAAGTTATTTTACGAAATTTTTCTGAATTTTTTGTTTCATATAATTTTTGAAGGCGGAATATTTATCTCCGAAATAGCAACATTCCTCGAAAAGGAATGACTTATTTACTGACGATCCAAGCAAACGAAAAAAATAGAGTTACAACGACATAGGTGACTATCGAACATTCTACCAAGTGACTACAAGATTCTACAGCCAGATTGGTATGAAAGTCTTATGATGGTAGGTTCACAGTCGGTGCTGAGAATGTGAAAAACAACACACTGGCGTAGATGGATATGATACCTTTGATAAGATGACGGATGAAACTTCCGGAAGTGTGACCATACCTTAAAACAAAGTGACGTGCCATAATATTTCCTTCCACCGACATTATTTCTCAAGCATTTATATGGAACTTGAAGGACAGCTTATTGCTCACTGTATACACTAACTACCAGCATGGCAACTATAAACAAACTAAAAACAAACCAAGCAAATCAATTGGCAGTTCGATTTGTACGCAATTCTTCTCTTTCAAATCAAGATCGAGAGAACGTTTTTTAGCTTTTCCTCTGTTGATTTCATGTTATTGTTTAATTGGTTTTTACAGAAAACAATTGCAACTAAAAACTTGGAAAGCTTGAAATCCCCTGGGCACCACGTTCCTTATTGAGTTCTTCTTATAAAAATGGCCGTTGAATGAGGACTTATATGCGTACAATCTGACATGCTTTTGAATTCAACTAAAACTTTATTTCTTTATTATTCAAAAAGCAAGCCCTAAAATTCTGATTTGATAAGCATGCCGTCCATATCTGATCTCTTTTTAAGACAAAACAAGCAATAAATTGTGTCCAGTCATACGAAACAATTCCTTTATCAAAGCTCCCAAATCTATGGGTTCAACGGGCCTATGTCATTCTGTTCTACACACATAATCGTCTGAATAACATATGTATATGTATATGTAGTATAATGATATGCTATTTCTATTATAAAACATGGTCACTCAAGACAGGACAACAACAAAATAACACGACATAAAAGAAGAACAGCACAAAACGGCTCCTTAGGACTTTATCACATCAATAAACTACAAGTAAACACATGACTTTAGCGTATTACGAATTGTCGTTTTGCGGATAACAACATTTGTACATTTCACGACAGAATGATAGCACACAACAAAACGAGAACCAGGAACGAGAAACATAGAAAATACTGGGAAACATAAGAAAATACACCAAAACGACAAAGTAGTCGGTGTTATATTTCTCATTTGCCTTCATTAAGCCGCATCGAGAGTGCCGTTTGAAGAACGTATGTGTAGGATTATGTGAATGCTTGCAAGAAGATATTACCAGGCCCGCATTTGATGTTTAAAAAGTATGTGGTGGGTAATAACTGCTCGACAAGTTTGAGGTTCCATTCCCAGTAACGTACAAAACGAATTTCACTGTCATCGATATTTGACCCTCTCAATTTTCCGTTAGTAAATTCATTGCCATGAAAAGCGCATTCTCAACTAGCCGTTCGGAACCGGCGAAAAATTGTAGGTCCAATCCATTCCCTCACAAGGCATGGTTGTGAGAAATGCGCTAGGCCCAGGGGCTCCTCGCTCTGTTGCGCCACCCTATTTATTTATTTTAATTTTTACGACTGAATTAAAAACTGTGTCCAACGCTAACTCGTTGTGAATTTAGTGGCTCCTGCTATCTCAGAGCAACCATTCACTCCCTCTTTCTAGTATCATTACAGAATTTACCTTACCAAGAAAGAGATACCAAGGACCCAGCGTTAGTCTAAACCCGACACCCCAAGAATTGGAAGCCCTTAATCCAGGACAGGAAACCTTAATCCAAGCCCAAGAACGAAATATCGGAAATTAACTAGTTTCAATAATCTAAAGTTTTGCTGCTTCTTTAGAAGACTCTGGATCCGCTGAGCTTACCTCAGCCTTTGATAAAAAGCATCCTCACAGCTTTTTGAGAGTTCAATTACACGAAGTTTTTCACTACAGTCACTATCAATTTCTTTCAGTGTTTCCAAAGACTATTCCAGCCCCGAGTAAAGTGTATTTTGCACGAACAAGCAGGCTCTATGGCATAGCACTTACCCTTAAAAAAGAGTGCATTAGGCTTCTGTGTCTCTGCTTGTCTCGGGGTTCCATAGTATGGGAGGGATAGCGGCTCCATCACCCACTTATTAAATAACGGGTAGCTGTGAGAAATCGATTGCCATTTCGGGTGGCTGGGTATAGGAAAGCAAATGTTTCATGGTAGCCTTTGTGTGCACAGTGGGTAAATATATCTGATCACTGATATTTTCATAGAAAAGGGTTAGCCCCAAACACAAATAAAAAAAGAAAAATAAGAAACGTTATGCGGTATACTTCCACATCCGACCATAACACCAACGACAACAGTGAACGACAAAGTCAACTAGGGAATAAATAGAAGGCTTATGATATGCCCCATGCCCACCCCCGAGCCCCAAGCACCGACCTTCTTCAGTCTCAGGAGAACGATGGTAAATGTTATTTATTTCTGACGCGTTGTGTACTCTAAATGGGGTTGGCTTAATTTCGTGAAATGACAGTGTTGGGACTCGACGTCATCGATGACAGCCAACGATAGCAATGGTGGTGGTAAGTTGATTGCATTAAGCATACTTTAATTCTGTGTGCAAAAGGGTAGAGCTTGGATAGGGGAGTGTGCAGAAGTTGCATCTGTTTTTAGTGTGCTATAGGAGTGCACTAAACGTGTCATGAATAATCATACGTATTGATTTTCTATTCCAATCCCATAGTTAGTTGGTTTTTTTTGCCCCTCTATGGATTTGAATATTAAGCCGGATGTGAAATGGTTTCATTTGCAGTTTAGAATTTACGGATTTCTATTGCGTTAGTTGAATGGGTTTCGCAAAGTCGATAGCGTAAAAGGTTTTCCTCTTTAATTTTTTTTTTATCCGCATTCCAGTGGCTATTCCTATTGGTTTTTTGAGAAAGTTTTCAAATAAAATAACCCAGAGCTGAGTCTTAGCGTAAGTTAAGTTCCTCGTTTGTTGGCACTCTGGGTCTCTATGCCCGTCGCGTCGTTGTTAAAGGATAATATAAGTGGAAACTCTATAAGGCGTAACCAGTAAACTTCCCCTATTATTCTTTCCCTACTCTGCAGACATAGCAAATTTGAAAAGTTTTCCGCATAGTTTTGCTGAATATCAAATTTGAATTTATTTTTCTAGAGAATATTTGTTTGTAAGGATTTTTGGAACTAGGACAGCAGACGATTATAGTATTCGTGCTAAGCTTGAAAAATCAATACAAAAAATCCAAAGAATTTACACGCAGTAAAAAGTTATTTACTCGGGATCAAAAGCAATTCCAGGAGGGCTTTCCCATTAGGTGTAATATTGTGCAAAAAATATATTTACTTAATTGTGTACCCTTTTGTGACACAAAGAAAGCGAAAAATATTAATTATCTTAATTTCACCTTTTGTAAAAGAGGAATTTCAATTACTTACAGCAAATAAATGGAACCAGAGGGCGTTCTCAAGATGCGTCAATGATTTTCAACAAGAAAGAAGAAGGTGAGAAGTCTTTTGTCAAGTGAAAGGTAGAAAACATCAAAAGCCTTCAAGATTTATATCCTTTCTACAGTTGATTAATGTATTTTTGGTGAATCCTGGAGATTAACATCAGAATTTGGTCTTAATGAGCGCACGGGTAAAAGCAATTTCCGACCGCAAGGTTTAAACAAAATAGAACTGCGTCACTTCTGTGTATAAGTATAGGCATGTCCCAGGCTGTGAGTTAGGTGAGAACGGAACGGGTGTGGTGATACGGTAAGCCGCATAACCACATAAGATCCATTGTGCTCACCAGGATGTATGTAGCGATAAGGAAATGAAAAAAAAGGAATTTTGGTGTTCAGGGGTGCCCCTTAGTGAACTGGTTTGAATTCCAAATGAATTTCATGATGTTAGTCAGTAATATATTGGAGATATCACACAGAAGGTATGCTCCGAAGGCTTGTTAGCTGGTCAGGAAGTTGTATGAAGCCTCTTCCGCCTCATCTTGACATAAGGGGATGTCACGATGAAAATGCCGAGAAGCGTTCTATCAAAAGTGACTTAAAAATAAGAAAAAGTATGTTGTTTTCATAGTGCGATTGAGCTTGATTGAAAGAGAGCGTTAAGTTTGGTGAGAAGTCTTGAAATACCATCAGCTGCACAAGTACAAGAGCCTAGATAAATTATTTATTTCTTTAAGTATTCGTAATTTCCAAAACGTGGAAGATGCTTTTGGCACTTCCATATATGGAATGACAATACAACAAAACGATTGGGCATAAATTTGAAGACAACATTACTACAAACCAAGTTTATCAGCGACCACTTAATATGAGTAGCGGCATAAAATTCCTTTATTGAGCTATGTACGTGTCATTCAACTGATTTATCAACGAGGGTTGCGCGTTCAGTAAATGCTTCGCTGAAAACAAAAACACCTTTTCGAGACTTGAAACACTTTTTTTCTGTTCGCAAACAAAAGGTTCAAAACGTGATCAACGTTTTAGCCTGCTACGTGAAAGGTTCGAGGTTGGAGTTCCAACAGAAAACAAAATATGTTTTGACACTGACAACTGTTTCTTGACCTAAGATTTGGCAAAAAGTCAGTATCGTACCTCCACGGAGCGTACAACGCTGGGAAATAAAGCCGCACCCGCACCTGCTCTGTGCGGTTGCAAATTTTGTCGTGAGACTGACATGCAAGTGAACAATTCTCATTGTCCCCGTCCTCGTATGGTGCATATAGACACAGAGAATGTGACTGCTGTAACCGAGAGTGTGAGAAAATAAACTCTAAATCGAACTCAAAATTTCAATCACTCGCTTGAGGAGAATTTTGCACAAAATAATGTATTATTTTATTTGCTTACAAGGTTCAATTGATTCAGTAATTGAAGGCAAACGACAAAGAGCTACAATTGGATAAAGGACGAAAAATCATGTCTTCAGATGAGGCGTATCTCAGTATTTGGGTTTTGATGGCTGTCAGAAAATCTACTGACACGCTCAGACCAATGCTAGGTCCGTTGTGATAATATATGACGACTTCGGGGTACATGCACTTTGAATCTCTCAACTTCTGAGCTAACTTGAAGTTATTTTATGATTGTGTTCAATAGAATAGTTGATACGACTCCGCCTTGCGGTGTTTCTGTACTGACGCATCTCTATTTGAAAAGCCGCTTAGAATTGAGTTGATTCTCGAACTTTTTATCATAATATTTATGACCTCAATCAGTGAACTATCTACTTTATGATTTATAAGTTACTAGCTGCAGACGCGACTTCGTTCGCGTGGAATAGTGCACGACGCGACGATCTTACTTTTTTCATCTTTTGCCAACAAACACCCGCATTTTTAAGCGTCTGATTTTAATTTATACTTATATCAAATATTACTGGTTTCAGAGCAAACTGCACTCTTTTAAATTAAAATTAAAAATCAAAGAGAATTAAAGGAATGCGGGGAATCAAAACGTTTTCTCCTTTTGTCATTCCAGTCATATTCCAATCATTGTTAAAACTTTTATAGTGACGTCCAGATGGGTAATTTGCAGTTGTGTACAATTATTCTTGATTTCTCATTATTGGCACTGGAACACCAGCAGCCTCAACGTTTTAGAAGGTAATTCTGACAATTCTAACGTATTGAGAAACTCTAAAGGGTATGATATTACTTGCTCCATGATCCATAATATTGTCTTGATAGACATTCGACATCCCCCACCACGTCTGTCATAATTTATTAGTTTATATGGTTAACCATCTCATAAGACGGCACCGAAATCAGCCTTTCACACAACCATTTGCCAATATTTACTTGAAAATCAAGAAAGGCATTTCTTCTCAAGTCAACTATGTTGTCGACAGTTTAGCCGAGTTCACACTGTACAATTAGTTGGAAAGACTTTGGCTTGAACGAGCAATGCTTGATAGTGTGAACCCTCAGACGACCAACTTGTTGGGCGGTTCTCAAATATTTTTGAAAATTTAGAAGTTGGGTGGATTGGAAGAGTATGTTTATGTATAAAGTTGGACGACAAGCTTGATAAGAGTGAACTTCCATCAAACGAAGTCTTTCCAACTAATTGTAAGCTCTACGCTATCTCTGAACAAAATTTATGGCGGTTGCGCAAAGAAAGATAAAACCAAATGCACAAATCCATACTAAAAAATACCTATTCTAAGCTATTAAAACGGTTCTTTTCCTGTGAAATCGCAGTAATCTACATTTGAAATTCAAAAGTCATAAATGGCTCCTTGTGCAGTAGAGGGTTTGTTTATATTACTCGGGAATAGTGTAGCATTCTAACGGTTGAAGAGTTTCTGCAATCGGTGCACTAGTTTCCAAATTCCCGTTCCCGTGGAAATATTGGGATAAAATATATAGCCTATGCCCTTCCTCAGCTTCTAGACTATCTCTGTACAAAATTTCATTTAAATCGGTTCAGTAATTTGGGTGGGAGACGGCGAAAAAAAAGACGGACAGACAGAGTTACTTTCACATATGTAATATTAGTTACAATAAGGGTAATAGGAAGGAAACTGACGTTATCAAAGGCAAATGTTTTTGAAATGAATGCTGCCAGACTGTATTTTTTACGGTTTAGGGAATAATCAATAGTACGTAAAAACGTTTATTTTTGTAGATCGAAGGGGAAGGAAAATTGTTTAAGGGGTTACGCTGGCCTATATCGTGTGCATAATTTATGAATTTTTTCTGACTCAACAAAAAGATCAATCGAAAATCTGTGAAAAAGGTTTTATAATTTAGGTGTTGATATACAAATACAAATATTTTCGTGTCAATCAATTTCAAAATGGCGGCTGTCCGCCATTTTTTCGGAGGCACTTAATTTTTTAGATGATTCCATGCCCGAAAATGTAACCTCCTTAATTTTGATCCTGGAACAAAATCCAGAAAATTTTTAGTTTCTTTATAAAAACAGCAAGAGCCATACGTAGGATTTTTTCGATATTTTGCTTTTTTGCGAAATGGTGCACGTTTGAACAAGAAATTAAAATTTTCACTAAGAAAACGACAAAATTGTTGAATAAAAAAAATAAGAAATATAAAAAAAATTCCTACGTACGGCTCTGGAGAAATGTATTTCGAATGCACTGTCAAAATTTCGTATAGATCGGTGAAGATTTGCTCGATTGATTTTTTCGGTCTATTCCAAAAAGTGAATTCGAGAGAAACGCGTTTAAAGTTTTAAATACTATAAAATCATATGGCATACCTGAGGGGTGCTGCCACAGAATAGAAAGTTTGGCCTTTTACACATTTTTGCCGGCATCCATCTTTTGGTATGTTTTTTTTAATACCTTTAAGTTTAAAATTCTAGACCATCGTCTCCCTTAACACACATAAGTAAATAAACAACAACGGTGGCCCAACGCAATTATTTCAACCATAACTAGGGAGAAAACTGAAAAAAGGTCTGCAAGTTTTTTTTCGATGCCAGCGTCAGCGGTTAAGTCAGAAAGAGATTTCATAACTTATTTAAATTTTGTTTTTGTTTTTTTTTTTTTTTTGCAAAAAATGGAAAAACTAAATTCTTAGCACTATTAATCTTGAATGGTAATGTCACAAGTAAATGAGTTAAAAGAAATTTTTTCTATCCGAAAGCACTTTTCTAAACTCCTTGTGGGCTTGACCGTTCCTAACATCTGCTTGAAATGTTTTAACCGCTTTGAAATGTATTTTTGCTGGAGTTTAACCAATTTTTAATATAAACTGGGGAAAATACTTAAGATCGTTTTCGGCATTCCATTTGATTGCCAACCACGTCAATCTTTGACGGGTGAAGCACTTTACTGAATTCATCCACCCAGTCATAAATCCTAATAACGATGTCAACTTAAACATTGCAATGGGCGTGTAAGAAACTTTCTGATCATCATGGAAGGTTTGTCAATTCCATAAAACAAACATAAATATGTAAAAAAACGAAACCACCGCTTTATGCGAAGCAGTCTAACTTTTTCTTTTTACTTTTATTGCATTCCATCCCTCGCCTACTGAAACTGAAAAAAAGGTTGCCGTTTTTCAAGGAGACACAGAGAGAGATAAGAACTCGACATTTCAGCTAACTCAGCTTACACCTTTTGGGAGGTTCTTAATTTGAACAAAAAAAAAATAATGCTTACTTACCATGATGAACGTGTTTTGTGTATCAGTAATACATTTTTTAGGGACTAATGATGAAGAACCGAAAATAAATTATCATCCTCAGAATATCCTTACTCAATAAAACTTACTCTCTTCCTTTACTCAAAATCTTTTCTTTTGTATTCCTGCAAAGGAATTGAAAAAAAAAAAGAATAATTGATGCCCCTTTTCTGACAAGTGAGTGTCTGATTTTTCTATTCAAAAGCAGGATCCCTAATAGCGGGTGATTGAGAGAGACGAAATAAGACTTTTATCCTATTTTTGTTTATTTGCGAATTTGTGTCGAAAGGCAAAGTACTCACTTCCCCTCTTTTTGACTGGAAGCCGGAGTTGTTTTATCATTCACTTTAGGGAATATTTATGTTTTATTTATTTATTTGAGAAGATCAGAGAAAAATTAAAGTCGAATAATTGATTTCCTATTTTGCTTTTGTTCTGATTTCAGTTCTCAATTCTTTAGGCTGCAGAGCACTGCTTGACTTTTGCATGAGCGAGCATTTTACCTTTTTCAAGAAATATTCACTGAGGCTCATGATTGTACGTAACCTTTTTATAAATTTTTCACAAGGACTTCTGTAAACAGATACCGGAAGGATGTGAGGTGGAAATGTATAACCGGATAATGCACAAATAGAAATATTTGCCAAAATGACAAAATTTGAAGTCGAGTGGAATATTAAAGCTTGTCAAGTTTGTGACACAACGACAAACAGATTTTTGAGTGATTGATGCAATAACGTATGCGAACTAAAATATTATTTTATCTATTCCTGCCAATGTGAGTGTTTTCTAGCTGTCATTTCAATTAAGAGGCTTTTATACAAAACATATCGATTTTATGTTAAGTCTTTCAGTTTAATGTTTTCCGAAATATTTACGTAATATGCACAGCATACACACTTTACACACATGCGGTGTCATGAAAATTCATTTTTGAAGGCCTTGTATGGAAGATACGTTAATGGGTTTTCCAGTGTAGGTATATATGTATCAGATATGTTAACAGAGATAAAAATCTTCATAGGCTGGGCGTGGTAAAAGTAAGTTAAGTGAGTTTTATAATTCAAAAAGAAAACGAAAATAATTTACTTGTGCTTGTCTAAAGAATTAAGTAGGTGTATGTATGTATTTACATTTGTATTTGAAATTGAAGAACGTTAGCTTGTCACGTTTGTATTCTTTGACAGGTCATAAGATGTTAATTGCTTTGTAGATTTGTGGTGTGGTAGCCAAGGAGGGTATTTGCATTCGCTTAATAACTCTACAACAGGTGGCACAAGTATCCTACGAGACAGTGGAAGAATGACTTGGATTCTGTAACGTTTAACACGACTTTCGTCAAAATTCTAGGGTAGTACCTGAAACTTGTATAAAAATATAGTAAAGTGAACAAAATTAACAAAACAAGTAGTGAATTGACTTCACTTCAAACGTTGAAAGCGAAGTTACATGAAAGGATCTCTCTCGGTTTTCAGCGTAAGAAAAAACACTATTTTGTGATTTTTTAGTTCATGTATGGATTGATGAATTTTATTGGCATCAAATATCACAACAAGATAGAATGGGTTTTGTAGTGGTCGGTCAACTTTTACAAACTTATGTCTTTTTACTCATTTTTGCATCAACTCTTTGGAGCATAAAATGCAGGTGGATGTTTTGTACACAGATTTTATAAAAGCTTTCGAAAGAATACATCACAGGCTTCATATAGCAAAAACTTGAGAAAATGGGTGTCAATCTTGACATTCTTAAATGGCTAGAATCCTATTTGTCAAGTTGTAATAATAATAATTGATTGTGAAAATTGGAAATGATTCCTTTTTTTGTATAGATGCATTGTCAGGTCTTCCGCAAGGTAGTCAACTGGGGCCTCTGCTTTTTAAAATTTTTGTTAATGATATTCCGGATTTCTTAAGAGTTTACAAATTGTCTAATGATTGCAGACAATTACAAACTTTACCATCAGTTGTTATTACAAGTGATGATTTTGATGATCTTGATTTTAATATTTCCAAATGCAAAATCTTTAAAGCCATTCGTTCGACACCTATAATAATTTTTAAATATAGATAAGGTGACAAAACTTTATACAGTCGAAGTGAAATAAAAGTTCTTAACCTTGGCGTCATTTTTGATGTCAAGTTGTCGTTTGTATCGCACATTTACTTTGTTGTATCAAAGGCAAATTCACTTCTTGGTTTTTTAAAGCGAAATACGCTAGTTTTTAAGCATAGTTAAACTTTGAAGCTACTTATACTTTCTTAGTTAAACATATTCTTGAATACTGTTGTTTCGCATGGTCACCTTTTTATGAATACTCTTCGGACAGGATCAAAAACACCCAAAGAAGATTCACAAGGTACCTATGCATTTATGAACTTAAGTCGGCCAGAAGATTTCCGCTTAATAAGTCAAGATGCGCACTAATAGATCTCAAATCTTTAAAAATCTGTAGTAAAACCATTTTCACATTTTTGTTGAAAATATCGCTATAGGTAGAATTAATTCACCCAAATTATAGAATCTTATGGAAATGTTCACAGATTTTCGATTTTTCTTTCATGGTTATGATATCCTAATCGGTCTTAATAATAAATTTAATAAATTAAGGCACCGATAAAAAATGCAAAATGATTTTTGTTGCGGTGGTTTTTTAGTTTTTAATTGAAGTTTTTTTTTTATATAATAAGCGCGCACATCAAGGGGTTATGAATACCCTTATAATGTTATAGAACACAGTGCGAGCATTTAGGAAAATAGGAGAGGATTTGAAAGGAGACACCGATGCACCGATGAAGTTAGTATTTATCAAAAATTTTGTATGAAATAGAGTCCTAATCGGTGTCCACTTTTCCGGATTCATTTTTGATCTAAAACAAAAACTTCAAAAAGATTGTTAAACTGTACTCCGCTATCGTCCTGTGGAGGTTTTTTTCTAAGAAAATTTTTCTGAGAAAATGGCTGCCATTCTTAAAAAAAATAGTGAATTTGACGAAAATAAACTGAAATGCTTAGCTTCCTAACGAACCAGTTCTATACTTTCAAAAATTCATAAAAATGATTCAATGTATCCTTAATTAGAAAAAATAAAATGAATACTTACTTACTTACTTACTTACTTTTAACGAATTTAAAGAACTGATTACCGATAGAAGGTCACACACAGGTAGAAGCCCAACAAAAGGAATAACGGTTCAACGACCACACGGACGCGCAGATGTGACACTCCGTTCCATTTCTCTAAGAAATGCTGAAGCGAAAAAAATAATTCGAATTTCGAATTCAAAATTTGACATCCAAAAATAATCAAAAAAAAACGAATTTTTGAAAATTTAACACTTAAGAGTAATCAACAGATAAATATCCGTTAATGAATCATAACTAATATTATAAATTTGAAACTAACTCTTGTACAGACATAGTCTTGAACCTGAGGAAGTACATAGGCTAAATTTCATTCGAATATTCTCACCAGATCCGGTCCTTACTAATATTATTTATACCAAACTAGCTCTCTCTGTTCGTCCTTCTATGTTTCTATCTCCCGCCTAAACTAAAGAACTGATTATAATAAAATTACAAAGATCATCTAGAACCTGAGGAAGGACATAGGCTTTATATTTTATCTCTATGTTCCCACGGGAACGGGAACGTAAACTTAGAAACTGCAGCACCGATTTCCAAATAATACGGGTATCCAAGATAACCTGACCGAAAGGTTGTACCTTATAAAATTTAATACTTAATCATAAATCCAAGATGGCTGCCGATTCAAAATGGATGGTTTCATCATTTACTAATTCTTCATTAAAATGAAAAGTCTTGATTAGTAAAATAGATTACACTATGAAAAGAAAAATTTAAAATCCAATATGGCAGCCAACAAAATAAAAAACTAAAAACTTTTTTTTAAGATTAACAGTTTTATTGAAAGTAAAGATCAAAATGATATGGGTGATGCAAAGCAAAAAACTAAATCAGTAAATCCACTACCTAAGTCATCAAAAATGAAAATGAAATTTCTATCCAATCAACTGATGTTATATAAAAAAAAGCTTTATACACATTATCAGGCAACACGCTCCCAACGATTTATACTTTTTCTCTTATCAGTGCATGAAGAAAGTAGTCTGATGACTGGTCCCTTTTTACTTTCCAGCTTTAAGTAGATTTATCTTTATTTTCAACAAGACTAAATAAATAAATAAGTAAATTGGGAGGTGCAATAGAAATAGATGCCCAGCGCATTGCCTCTGTGAAAGAATGAAAAGCACCTACAATTTTCTGACGATTGATAACCGATAAAGCGCATTTCATGAATTTAGGCATAAAATGCGAGTGATTTAAATGACTTCTTGAAGTAGTCTTAAAGAAATAATATTCGAGCAGTTCGGTGTCGGCTTGGTTATAATGTCTGCGATGTGTCATCAAACCAAGTTTCATAAAACCATGTTGGAGTGCTTTCACTTTCACAGCCCTGTAAATATTAACCGTGTCAGAAAATATGATTTCGATAAAGCACTGTTAAGTGGTCTTGTGGACAGCCAGGATAACAATAGTCGTACACGATGCTTGTCTAAGGATGTTTGTTTGTTTCACATGTGTAGATGAAACTTTCGTGAGCAATTCTGCGTACGCTCCCGATCTAGTACACCAGAACATATTCCAGAAATAGTTAAACCATTTCCCAGTACGAGGCGCGTGATTCGCTTCAAATACTTTGGAAAACTGTTGTCCACACGCTCCCCAACGTTCTTAAATAAGTTCATCTATTTCAATAGTGACACCAAATACCAAAGTATGTGACATAATTTTCACCTTTTCACAGAACACGAATAAAACTTTTCTACTCACAATGGACCAGGGCCAATTTTAGCAAAATCCTTGAACTCAACATTGGATTGAAGGAATTTTTTGCAGAATAGATAAAACGAAAAAAAGTGAAGGTTTCTGTTCGAAGTTTTTTCTTTTATCTCCTCGATACAACATGGTGAAACAAGGAGCAAGCTCTAAATGGACGGATTTATCAACCTTATGTCGCCATCAAAGTTTCAGAGCCTTAAACAACAAAAAATGTGCACCGCTCACCACATCTGAAAGTTCACTTCAATGAGATTAAAACTTCCGAAATTCGAACTTTTCAGTAAACTTAAAATCTCTCTTCTTTCCTTTTTTTTATCCTACCCATGCGTGACATTCGTAAACATTTTTCACAATTGATTTAGCTGTCGGTACAAGGTGTACAGAGCATACATACATGCTATATATTTGTAGTTTGTTTATGCTTATCGGTGCAAATATATGTTCTTGTATATCAGCCTTATTTCATAATTATTGAAGCATAAAAAAGCCAACCACGTTGTGTGCTCCTTCGGAAAGCATGTCACCTGAGAATGGGTTGGGATGGGACTAGGGGAGGCCATAAGGATTTATGTTCCACATCCTATTTATGTTCCACACACACAAGTAGATATGCCCATAATAATAAATATATACATAAGCACAAGCCATGCTTTCGTGCAGATATTTTGGAATGGAGCCAACTTTTGAACGAACGTCGGGCTTTTATTTGCCAAAAAAAACCATACAAAAATCTACAGCCAAAGATAAAAAAATAAAAAATAAATAAATGTCGTGGTGTAGTTTTTCTTTCAAGAAATTTCATGGCAATTTCCATGCTCTGTTGTTTTTCTTTTTATGGAAATTTTGTCGATGAGAATATTTAAAAATTTTGTTGTACATATATTTAGTTTAGGGTTGCTAATTTTGTGATGGCCGACTTAAGTACATGCTACATGGTTATATTATTTGTGACACATGGGTGTACATTTATAGAAAAATGTTGTAGGTCGTTTTTGTACTTTTTTAGGGTTTTGGTTAGAAAAAGTCGATAAAAAGTTAATCATTTTCGTTGTAAAGTTGGTTTTAGCTTCGTGTTCGTGAATAGCAGTGCTATTTTTTATACAATGGATTCGTGTTTGTGGGCCGATTGAGCCCATATGAAACAAATATGAAATGTTGAGAAACTTATAATATTTAATTGAGAATAATGAATTTTGGATGGAAACGAGAAAAACAGTTGTGAAATTGAAAAGTATTTTTTTACGTATCCAAAAGGATCATATTGTAACGTGCGCTTAGTTCGCAATAATAAAACTTTTCCTTTCAATTTAATTATACTACTTTTATTCGATATCTACTTTATTCTATCTCAACTCGACCAATAATCACATTAACTGAATCTTAACATTATCACTCTATAATCAAAACTGTCCTCTGGCGGCCTATTAATACAGAATAACATTACATCTAGAGCTTTCCAGTAATTTCCACCTCGGGAGCATTCCAGTATTTTGCTGTCAAGCATTTCCCCTCCTGGTATATTTCTACACACATACCCTGACTCACAAGCAACGTCTTCGATTAGATGTACATTATAGTGTTGCCGCTTGTGTTTTCGGTTGAACGTTTTCGATTAGGAAATTAGAATCAAATGTTGGGTGTACTTTACAATATTATAACGATGATTAAAGCTAGTCAAACAATTGGCAATTCAAACGAAGATTCCGAACAACAAAAATGTGGTGAGCAAAAGTATAAAAGAGTTGTGTTTACATACAAGATACAACCAAAAATAAATAATCCATTTCCGAATAAAAGATTAAGATAACCTAATCAAATGATGATACCGAAAAAAGACTGCTTTTTCATATGGAGCAGATATTTGATGGTATCAATCTATACCGCCACGCATTTGAAACCAGTTGCTGCTGAAACGAAAAGAAAAATCCCACACAATAATGACAGGAAGGAAACGTAAAAGAAAAATTTCGCTCTCCTTTTCGTTGTACAGTACGCTGCTGCTCTGCGGAAAGGGTTTTATAGGTGGGTAATTGTAGTAGACCTTTTACTACAATTTCTGAAATTCTCCACACTTATTCCTCCATCATTTATTTCCCGGGACAGTAAAGCCTAGTTGAATACTGAACAAATTAACATTTTTTGTCAACTCTTTGGTATTGGAGCAATTGACTGGTCAACAAGTGTTTGCTCGTTATACCATGCAATCTTTCGGTATCAGAAATCACTGTTCACTGCACTGTTCGTGGCGCTAAGGCTGAAGAGATTTTGGAGCGTGGCCTTAAGTCCGTGAACACGAGTTGTCTCTTGCTCCAAACCAGGCATCCAAACATGCTGAATCAGTTATAAAAAATTTGTGCGGTGTCTGGAAAGGCCTCATCTCTAGTAATTCTTTAGAGGTCTGCTTTTTGAGTCCTGGAAAATATGTTTTTTTTTTTAAATTATAACTTGGAAGTTACCTTCTTAGAAAGTGTACCTGGCAATTGAGCGCATCCACCGGTCAAAAATACATTCTGTGCTAATAGAAGCTGCTCATCGGGATGAAGCATTTTGAAAACGTAATCAATCAATTCGGTTAGGCCAGATTCAGAGCTTCCTATCATACTTGGTTAGAATAGCAATTCGGTTGCTCGTATTCTTCTATTTTCTATTTTATAAAATTCTATTCAAATGGCACAGTAAATACACAAAACAAAAAAAAACAATAGAACTGTCAAAATTTCGCAAACATTTATTGTCCCGGGAGATAAATGATGGACGGAAAAGTGTACAGAGTTACATAAATTGTAGCAAAAAGATCTACAACAATTATCCACCTATAAAAACCTTCTCGCAGTGCAGCAGCGTACTGCACGATGAAAAGGTGAGCGAAATTTTTCGTTTACGATTCCGTCCTGTCATTTTTGTATGGGATTTATTTTTTCGTTTCTGCAGCATACTAGGCAACCTAAACGCAGATGAAAAAAAGAAACTAGCCTCATTAGTGAAAATAAAAAAGCCAATCGGGCATGAACCGTCCATTGGTATTTTTATGCTGTAGATATGGGTTTCTCTTCCTTTTTAAAAGCAAATTTTTGTCGAAAGAAGTAAGTTTTCTCCATAGTTTTGTTATCTCATTCTATTATCAAAAAACTAATTTGTTTTCTTGTGACACTGTTGACTTGACTTTGACTGTCATTTTTTCTAAACAGCTGATAATACTCTACACAAATATTTTCCACTGAGTGTTCGTTCATGATTTCGTCGTGCTTGTGGAGACCAACGAAAAATTTCGTTTGCATCTGTAGCGTACTAGGCTTTAAAATTGAAAAACAACAAAGTAATAACTTTAATCTACTACAATGGTGCAGAGCAGCTATGTAGCTAATTCAAACTGTGAAAGTAATTTTGTTTGGTTTTTGAATTTCTGATGTGTAGATAAAACCATAAAAGCTGTTTTGTTTAAATTTTCAATTAAAAAGTTGTTTATACAATTAGAAAAATGCACAGAAAATAATGAGCCTTTCAATTGAACAAAAATGCAAATCCTCCGCCTGATTGAAGCAAAATTGAAATCGAGAAAGGAAATCGCTGATCAGTTTAATTGCGATGTGTCCACACTTAATCGAGTGACAAGAAACAAAACAAAGTGGGAGAATCTGCTAGAATTAACCAAAATTCTAAAGGAAATCGTTTGCTATCAAATATTTACCATCGGAAAATTCAAAAGCCCATGGTGCTTCAAAGGAAAAACTATTCCACTTCCTTATTATTCCCTAACTAAGCCACTAACTAAGGCATGAATAACGTCTTCTTTGTGTGGCAAATTAATGAAAGACTTTGGTATTGAAATGATACGACAAAAAAGAAAGCTTTTACTGTTCTTTGACAACTTAAGGATCGAAAATATAATTTATTGTTTAAAGCCCTATTACAGTCAAACTATAGTGCAAATATCAACCAAACGTTGGAATCTTTCAGCTTTAAATAGAAAAAGACTACAACAAAAGTATCTTTTCTTCTTGGGGGAAAAAATAAACATAATTTGCATAGGGATTTTCTTAATCCGATGACGAGGCTGGCTTTTTTTTTTTTAATTTAATAAGCTGAATTGAAATAATTCTCCACAATATTCATATACCAACCACCTCAGCGTTGCTATTACCATTTTCCTCTTTCGCCTGCTGCTGCATGCAAATTAAAATGCTTCCACAAATGAATTCTCATCTTCATAACTGTGAGAGAAAAAAGAAACTTATCTTCTTCCATCGAGATTATTTATTTATTCAAAGAACTAGAATCCTTCAAGGATAAAAGACGTTCAAATTAAAAAAAAAAAAAAAAAAACCTTCCGACACATTTAGTCTCATGCATATTTTATTTTTATTGAAAGTTAGAATCGTTTTTGACTCTAGTATCTATTCCAATGCTTGGATGTGTGTTTTCAAATAACAGAGCAATAAAGTTAATTGTATAAGGCTTGCAAACTTTTATTGTGCCCCATTCGCGTTTCTATTTTTTCCTTTTGCAGGGATTTTTGTCAAAACAGCCTAAATGAGTCAAAAAGTTTTATGGTCGATCTTGAACAACAAATAACGTTAACAGAACGATGATGGAAGTGTTGTATATACTATATATGTATGAGCCGTCATTAGGCTGGTTCAGGGGTATTTGCCCGTTTCAGGGTAGCTCAACGTTAAAATTGATACTTTCATTTCAAAAGAAAAACAAACTGAAAGTGTGTATAGCACTGAAACCTCAATACCAATCACATAATTAAAAGCAACAAAAACTTCTCAAATTCCAAGGCGTCTAGTTCCAGCTTTCTTCTAGGACCAGGAAGTAGATATACTCTCTCTTTTTCTCCCTTTTTTCACCACTCTCTCTCTCTCACACACTCTGTGTCCACGGTGATACACAATGGCAAACATTTTAGGCATCACACAAATATACTTTCTCATACACACAAAAGCTGCAAATGACAAGTTGGAATGCCTGCTTTCATTTTTCTTCTTATTTTCTTATTGTATTTCCGAATAGACTGAAAATTGCAAAAGTTAAAGAAAAACATCTCATCCTTTGCCTTTGAATTACAAAAAATAAAATAAAAAAAAAATACTCGGGATGGTCGTAGATGGAATCAATTGGATCGATTTTCTAAAATCGTCGATTGTGATTTCGTATAGTCGTAAGGTGCTTTTGGAGGGCATCCTTTTGAATTCATTGATATTGGCACAAATAGAAAATTCTTATAGCAATTTTCGTGCATTTCTTTTTATTCTGTTTTTGTTTGGTTTACAAAAGCAAATGGTTTTTCTTTTTGTGTTCATCTCATCTGCACACTGAAGGACGAAGGTGATTCGAACCAAGTATCTCTTTCCATTAAAGTTGAAGTGTTGACGTTGGTATGTGGTTTTATCGATGGAATTTTCTGCAATGTCATCCTTAGTGAATGCTTGAGTATTGAATGCTTTCGTTTTTACAGAGGGCAGGAATAAAATTACACAGGAATTTAAATATTTACAACGCATTGTGCATCGCTCACGGAATGGGATTACATACATATGATTTAGATGACTTGAAATGAATATGCTTTTCATATACATACATTTCGATTTTGAAATGATAAAGGACGTAAGCAAAATCACATTGAAGCAAAGTTTTCTTGTGTGGCATAAGTATGCGCTCTCGTGTGAATAAACTAACAACGATCTCAAGTGCAACGGAATATTTATTTAAAGAGTTGCATATTTAAATTCTTGCATAACCTTATATTCAGTAAAAAATGTTTTTAAGACCAACTCAATTTCAAATATGGGACATGCCTACATCTGCAACGAAGAGGCTCTTTGTTCTTCCAGAATCACTCAATATTCAATCGAATATATAAAATCATTCGATCATCAACTTGAAACTAGTTTTGAAACGGAAATAGAATTCCGCAATTTGCATTTACTACAAAACTTACACTTTTATGCAAAGGTTTACCTTGAGATACGGAATGCTAAAGACTTGGAAGTCAGGCTGGAGTTTCTTTTTTCTCTGTTGGAGCTTTTTAAAGTATTACCTGGAGTACTCAGGCTTATATACCGGTCCATTGTACTACCAGATATAGAAACTTTTAGCTTTCCAGGTGTTCTCTATAAGCCAAAGGACGCTGCCATGATAAGTAGCCTAAACAGTTTCACTATTTTTTTTTGTTATTATTATTGACTTTATTAAAATTCATATAATTATATACTTAAATCTAAAAAATAGCTTAAAGTCTAATTGGTTTGGCTTAATGCCGTCTACCAGATTGACAAATTTGTTTTAACAATGCTAATAAATAGCCCTAAATTTAATTTAAAAAAAAAAAGCTTGATGATCAGAAGTCGCCTTCAATAATACGTTTTCTATATTGCTGCGCATTAACTGTGTATTTATATAGTAGGTCCCATCCGCGTTCTCCGTTCAAAATGCTCAAGACATCCTTCATCTCTAGTAAATTAGTTCCAAAGTAAATCCTTCGTATTTCGATGAACGAGAGAGCAAAGTCCATATGTGCAGATCTTCTCGGGGTAAACAACAACAATGACATCGAAACTGCACATAGTATTCCTAGTCGAGGAACACGCTCCAAAATAGTGATCGTCAAAATGAGAAGCCGCGAATCAGTTTGGGCAGTACTTCGAAACACAGTTTCACTATGTCTGCGCCAAGTATCTGCAAAATCATGCGACAAAAAGAAGGACATTCACAGAGGAAGTGGTCCGCGGTGTCATCATCTTCTCCACAAGATTCACAGTGCATGGTATCACTTAAACCTAACATGTTTAAGTGTTTGTAAAAGAATAAAAGAATTGCCCCGTGGCAACGTCAATAAGCTTTCTGCATTCTTTTCTGCTACGGGAAAGCAAAAATGTTGCAGTCGTTTTACTGAAGTTGGATAGAACAAACGTATTCTCACTTTTGTTCTATCTGCATTCAATGTGCTCTTGACAGGTCCAATCTTTTATTGAAGTCTTTACTAAGGACCCTGACAGACCTAGCTACGTTCCAGGTCCTGAAAAAGCTGTCTGAGATAATCGCCTCGCAAGTTCATTTGCGATCTCATTTCCAGTTATACTGTGATGGCCTGGAACCCAAACAGAGAACTCTCTCATTCCTGGATCGCTTTCAAAGTAGTTAGAAGGTTGAAAAAAATTCACCCTTAACGCCATTACTCGGGTTATTCCAGCCGGATTTCTTTTGAGGAAAATAATTAAAGTTCGTTGAGACGTCACCTTCTCTGTCATTTCAACACGACCGCCATTTAAGGGATCTACCCTCTTTAGGCTCAAAAAGCTACCTCTTTTTATTGCACTTTTCAAAATATCTTTAAATGTCTATTAAAAGTATATTACTTAATTTTTTTTAAGATCCTGTACTGTACTTTTGGGTGGCGTTAACGTAGCTGTTTGAACCCCTAAATATCACGACTTTATCTCAAAGAAAATTTTAAGTATAAAATATCCGAATCTATTCAATCGAAGTTTACCACTTGTTCTTTTTGACTCTACAAATACAAATTTTGAAATTTTGGCGAAAATGGTGAAAGAAATGTGTTTTTTCTTCGCTTTTGGAAAAATGGCTGCCATTTTGTCATTTTTGACAAGTAAAAGACTCGTATGATATGTACTATGGCTACAGTCACAAAGAATATGTGTTAAAATTTTGGAATGATTCACAACATCCTTACTTACTTACTTAGACGGGCATTACATTTCGGGGTAAGCCTGGTCTTCTTCTTCCACTTGATTTCGCCACCTAATACGAAGAAAACTACCCTTTCCGCGATTCCTCTACAATCTGCTTTCGAGAATCCGTGCAATGTATTGAGCCGGAACGTTTAAGTCCGTCCGCTCTACATGGCCAAACCATCATAGTCTCGCGATGCTTCTGGCTCTGCCCATGTCACGGTACTCCTCATACAGCTCGTTGTTGTATCTTCTTCTTCACACATTGTCTTCGCTTACTGGACCAAAGATCATTGAGAGAATTTTTCTTTCGAAACGACCAAGGGTTTTCTCATCCGCTTTCGATAAAGTCCATGCTTCCGCGTCGTAAAGCAGGACTGGGATGAAGAAGGTCTTATACAGGGATACCTTGGTTTTTCTGGAGAGGGGTTTCGGGTGGATGGGCGTGTACTATTCGGGAAGGCTCTGACTGGTGTCAACTTGGCGGCGCGGCGCCCAGATGTTGCAACTCTTAGTACACGTCAACTGTGCTTACTATACCTCTTCGTGCTATCCACTGGGCCCTGGGATGCTTCATCCGGAGCTGACCTGCTAAACTAGTAAGAGCGAGTGTTGACAAAGGAATGCGGAACAAAAGAGTTGTGATCAACACGATAATGCCCTGCGAATAATGACTGCCTGCCCGAATCTCAGCGGATGAATTCGAATGACAGATTTGGCTTAAAGGTCTTGTTGGAATACTCAATTAATACATTCTTGCACATTCTATCCCATCTCTAATATATAATATCAGTTATCTACTATTGAACTACATTACCTGAATTACATAACACACACTTGCATGTACTTTATATACACCGAATTGTTCTTTATATAAAGTCTCTTATAAAAGCACCTTCTCATCTTAAATAAATTCATTCCTTTATAACGTGTTACAAGTCGTTTTTTCTTTTTCCTACAGGTCTTTCAGGGTCTTTCAATACTAGGACAGGGTATTGAAGTAGAGATGGTGGTGGATGAGCTCCTGGTGAGCCATCGCCAGCACTCACACCCCTGCAGCAGGGGACACCGCATATTCCAGTCCTTTGTGTCATAAGGGATCCAAAGGGACCTGGCCCTCTATGTTGGGGGTTGTGCGTGGGGTTAACTACCCAACCACTTAAAAATCATCTGGTTCCGAAACAACCAACAGCCTCCGATAACGATAATGATTTCAAAGCTGACAACCCAAGCAAATGTAAAAAGGACAATGACCTCCGGATCTGCACGTGGAACGTAAGATCTCTTAATGGATTACATAATTTGCGCTATTATGAATATCTCCTTTAGGATCGGGCATACGATGCTGAGGTTTCATTCATTGGGCATGTTTTCTTTCGACCATAATATGCAGATTCCAGATATTTCATCAACAGCGCCTTCCCATCTTGTCCCAAACTTCTCCCTATCTTTTTTTTTAACAAAAACTAAGTAAAATAAAAATAAAAAATAAATTACGATTGTGTTTTTCAAGATTAGAATTCATTTAAGTATTCATATTCCTGATTTTACCCTTAGTAGAAAAATTAAATTTTCTATCGATATATCGACTACTTTTTATTAAACTATTACAGAGCCGACTGACTTTTTTTCTTATTTTTATGCTTTCATGTCTTCCTTTCACGTAGGTATTAAATTTCTTCGCATTAGCATTTTGGCACCATAGGAAAATTTATCTTATTTTGCAGAGCTTAGAAAAGGTTTTACATAAATGACATAGGTAAATCATCAAATTATTGTTGTACTTTCTTCAAGATTAGAGTTAAGACTGAGAAAATTAATACAAACATTGCATAAATGCTGCGTCTGTAAGCCCAGTATAAGCCTAAAGAGGAAACCAATTTACTTCACGAACTTATAACCCCCCTTCCCTTTCCATACCAAAATAATTTACTTCACTCCAAATCTTTAAGAAGTTAAGCTTTTTATCTATCCAGTCTAAGCCTTGACATATATGAGACACGACCAGTAAATTGCGAATGTCGAATTGGCTGTGAGTAAAAAAAAGAAATAATAATAAAATTTTTATCCCTATTATGTGTTCCGGTGCTTTAATTTGATGTGAGGAAAATAGAAAATTATTTTCATCTGCAAAATACTCGATTGAGCGTCGGAAGGTAGATAACGTTATCATTTCTTCTTTCTCTGGTCCCTAATACAAAAACTTTATGAGTAAATGTATTTTCTTGACACTAAGTAGCTCAAATAGAAAAAGTAATAAATTCAAAATGCTTGTCAATTGGGGGTTGTGACGGTATGACAACAGGATTTCTTGTTTTGATTACAACAACATAAATAGCATTTTCTCCAAGGAGCAGGAACACAGTCTGATGAAGGGCGGAGAGAGACAATCCAACCGTGACCTTAGCCAATGTCTTCACGGAGAGCAATGAATAACGAGGACACTGGTCTTAGGCTAGCAAAGGAGGAAAAAAACATCTTAATCTTAGATTACAAGCTTCTTTGGTCTAAGCATGTCGTGTCAAAGACTACCAAAGTACTTTCAGTCTTCTGGCAATGTTGGGGAGCCTTTGGCAAGACATGGGGTCTATCACCAAAAAGGGTCCTTTATATCTATACGGATGTAATAAGACCAATCATCTCCTTTGAATCAGTTGTTTGGTGGAATAAGCTCTCACGTAAATACGTTATTGCCTCGCTTGCTAAATTTTTAGTTACAATATATCTTGGCTGTACTGGGGCCTCTCCCAGTACTCTCTCGACCAACTGCTGAATCTTCCTCATCTTTATGCCTACATCATGGGGTATTCTCTCAAGAACATTTCTCGTTAGATTTGGTCCCTGGCAGAATTCGGACTGGAGCTTTGAGGAACTTGCAAGCACCATATCTTTTGACTCATGTGTAATGCCGTTCGACACGATGGTCCATGGCTCAAATTGCGTCAAAAATCCACAGTCAACTTTTTTTAGTTCGGGACTGCCCTACTCTAGAATCCGAGCCGGGGAAGCATTATATTATTGAATCTTCTCAGATGGGTCCAAAACCAATGATGTGGAGAGTGATAGCATACGACTGCACGCCTCTTTAGGCACGTAGGTAACCGGTCTTCCAAGCGGTGGCGTATGCTATCCAAATGTCTATGTTACGAAAAATGGCCGGATGGGGAGAAGTATGTGTTTTTGCAGCGACAACCAAGCTGTGCTTAAGGCCCTTCTCAATCCTCTAACTACTTCGAAAGTGATCCAGGAATGAAAGGCCTCTCTGAATGCGGTCGGAAGGCTAAATTCTTTGAGTCTCTTCTGGTTTCCAGACCATCATGGAATAACTGAAAACGAGATCGCAGATAAACTTGGGAGGCAACTGTCTCAGACAGCTTTCTCAGGACCTGAACCAGCGCTTGGTCTGCTATGGCCTTTAGTGAAGACTTCAATCAACGCAACAATTGATTCTGTCAGGAGTACAACCGTAGATGACATCATTGTATACATATAAAACGTATAGTAACACCATGAACACTCCAGGTGCTATAGCCATCTACATGCTCGATTTAAGGACTTTTATTTTGAATCGGAAAAAAAGTAACGTGTAGAACCTTACATTGTATATATAATACCGCAAATTTCGTTTATCAAGCAAGCAGATGGCTATAGCATCGGGTGTTACTGGATTAGATTAGATTAGATTTTATTTTTTCTCTTAAAATCATTACAAATTACAATTTTGTTTTGTTTTATAATAATAGATAAATAATAATAAAAGATAAAAGTAAAATAATAGGCTGTGGTGTTACCGTCTGCCTGATTGACTTTTGAAACTGTATTTTTGATATAATAAAAAGTGATAAATAATCATAATTAATTTTTCTTTTTCTTAAATTCAATAAATTAAGACATTTTTAAAAGGAAATTTTTCCTAAATTAAAAATAACAAAATATTTATCGTAAATAAACATATATTAAATTTTAATATTTTAACTTTTTTTTTTTGTGATTGACTTTGAGTTTAGCTAAAACGAAAATAAAATATATTAAGGGGTAGGACTTTTAGTTTAGTCAAAACGCAAAAAGTATACATTGGTATTTTTTATAGACATTTCAGTTATTCAAAATTTGATTTATGAAAGATCTAATATTTTGATTAAAAAATGTTTTGGACTTTGAGTTTAGCTAAAACGAAAATAATAGGGACTTTTAGTTTAGTCAAAACGAAAATAGGATACGTTAGCATTTTTTTTTTTTAACATTTTCATAATTTAAAACTTGATTCTTGAATGTACAAAAAAGTTCGCTGGTTTTTAGCTTAGCTTTTTTTTATTGTGTTATATACATAAAGCTATGAAGAGCAGAGTGTGAAACATGATATATTAAAGCAATGGTAATAATTGAAGTTTTTTGGAATTTATATATATTCCGATACTATTAATTTTCTATATTCTGTTGCTGCTTCAAGGTAATGGTAAAGGTTTAACCAATTTTCACCGTTCAATATGTTTTTTGTTTGTTCCATAGACAAAGAAGTTTTTCCAAAATAGAGTATTCTTATTTCTTTGTAGACAGGGCATATTGATAAGAAGTGAAAACAGTCTTCTTTCGAATTTAAGTTACACAAGGAGCAACGCGTATCTAGAGATTTTCTGTAAGGTGATCCATTCAGATTTAATGTTTCGCTTCTTGCTTTGCAAATAAGAGATATCGCACGCACACTATATTTGTCGTTGAAATAGTTTTCTACAAAGTCATTATTCAGCTCTGGGTATAGTATTCTATCGGTTGAGGAAATTGATTTTCTTATATAATCGTTTCGCTGGAAAATATCTACTTTTTCTAATAATTTATAAAGTTGGCTCTTTAATAAAATGGGGTTGTCACACTGAATTGTAAGCTCTACACCACATACTTGCGCCCAGGTTTTCCATTCCTTTATCCATTCCACTTGGTTTTGAAAGGTGTATTTGACAAGTCTATTTGGGATTCACTTTGGTGTGTAACTAAGAACTTTTAAAATATAATCAAAGTGCCGTTTGAGTGTGTGCATAAAAAGAGTGGGAAGACCAGTTTCGAGAATAAGGACGTAGTTTGGTGTATTTGAAGGCAGCTTAAAAAGCTTCTTCAGGAAAAACCGTTGCAGTTTTTCAACTTCTTCGTATGAAGTATACCCCCATGTTTGACAACTGTAGCACATGACCGAACGCATAATAGCTTCGAATACTTTGTACTTGGCAGATGTTGGAATTTCAGCACGGGATATAACACTTCTCCAAGAAACATTGATCATTGTCTTAGCTGATAACAATTTTTTCTGTAGGTGGGCAGACAGTAAATCCAAGATATTTGTACTCGATAACTGTTTCAATAAGTTTATTATCAAGATACCATTTTTCATTGTTTTGAAGCTTTGTTTGCCTGTTTTTGACTATCATGATTTTTGATTTTTCAAGGTTAACGGTTAGGTTCCATGTCTTACAGAATTCCGAGAGTCTGTTAATCATAAGTTGCAAGCTTTGAGGGGATTCTGATAACATAAGTATGTCGTCAGCATAGAGTAAAATTTTTATGACAAGGTCATCAATTCGAACACCAGCTGGGAGTTGCAACGTGATATCATCTATGAAAATCGCGAACAGTACTGCGCTTAAGAGACATCCCTGTTTAACTCCAGATTTTGTCTCAAACCATTCTGATGTATTCTTGCCGTTCCAAACAGTTTGACGCGTATTTTTGTACATATTTCTTAGAACTCGAATGAGTTTAGTTGACAATCCTTTTTGAGATAGTTTGTAAAATAATGCGTTTCGATCGATCGAGTCGAAAGCCGCCTTGAAATCCACAAAAAATATGTACAGTTTTCTTTTTTGTCTCAAAAAGTATTGTGAAATAGACGTTAATACAAAAATATTGTCTATGGTCGAGTATCCTTTTCGAAAACCAGATTGGTATTCGCTAAGTATCTCATTCAGATCTAACCATATATTGATACGTTCTAACAAAATAGATGTGAAAATTTTAACTATTGAATTCATAAAAGATATACCCCTGTAATTATCTGGCAGATTTGCATCACCTTTTTTGAATATGGGATAGACAATGGAATCTCTGAAACTTTGCGGGACCTCACCCGAATTGAAGATATGGTTGAATGTCTCAAGTATTCTGGATTGAAAATCAGGAGGGGCATTTTTATAAAATTCATTTGATATTCTGTCAGGGCCTGGTGCTTTCTTATTTGCAGCCTTATATAGCGCAGTTTGCAATTCAGTCATTGCTATCTCTCGATCTAGGAGATCATTCAAAATATAGGGCTCTGCGTACAAAAAATTATTGGGGTTTGGTTGAGGATTCAGAAGAAGTTTAAAGTAATTAGCGAGATCGTTTATATTGAGTTTAATCCCACATATCAAGTTCTGACCTTTTAACTGATTGATTTTGCACCAAAAATCTCTACTGTTGTATGTGCTTGAGAGACCTGCTGCCATTGATCGGAAAAAATTTCTTTTTTGGATTTACACAACTGTTTGTAGTTTTTGTTGGCTGCAATGTAATTTTTGGTAAGTGTTTCGTTTAAACCAGATGACAGATTAATTTTCTTTAGTAATGAAAAGGACAAACTTCGGGATCTGTAGCATTCGTTATCAAACCATTGCTGTTTGTATCTGTTGAACTTTGGATTTTGCTTATTGGGGCTAGATTTTTTTATACACGTATTTAAAAATGATATTTTTCCTTCAACTGAACTTAAAACAGAATGATCTAAATTTTGTAATGTTTGTGTAATTTTATGTTGGTAAGTTTCTTTTTCACTTTCCTTTCAATTTAATTTTGGTGGTAAAGTAAATGTATAAATGTTATTATCTTCTGTGGCGTTGCTTGCAAAAGTTAAAACAAGTGGCATATGATCTGAAAATGTTTGGGTATCTATTTTGAATGATTTTATAAGTTTCCTCCAACCAGGTGAAGCTGCACAATAGTCTACTACCGATTTTCCAGGGCCTCCTATGAAGGTGTAAGCACCTTGCGGATCTTGTTTGCTACACCCGTTCAGGATAAAAAGGTCATAAATATGACACATATCTAAAAAATCATGTCCATTTTTGTTGGTAACTACGTCCATGGAGGATCTATTTTCTAAAATAATTGTTTCTGTCGTTAATGGTTCGGTATGTCGTGTTTTTATTTGTGCAGTACCTGTGCGGGCGTTCATATCTCCTACTAGCATTATATTTTCGAAATTATTGGTGTTCAGAAATTCATTGCATCGGGTGTTACTATATGTGTTATTAGGGTGGTCCTTGTTTTGTTTTTTTCCGAATTTTTTTCCACGATAGTCCTAAATCGGTTCTAAATATATTAAAAAAAAATCATGCCAAGTTATAGCCCTTTATTTCAATTTTGACCCGTGCCCCCCGACAATCAAAGTTTTATATGGAAATAACATGGGAAAAGTTCTGTTGATTGTTTGAAATTTTTTTCATTATGAAATAATGAACAGATCATGTCAAATAATAATGCTTCTTATAGAAAATTTAACGCTCTACAAAAAAGGTCTTTTATAATTTTTAGCTAACTCCTAACGGTTTCTGAGTTATTTAAGGTCATAGTTGAAGCTTAAGTCAATTTCAAACAATCAACAGAGCTTTTCCCATGTTATTTCCATATAAAACTTTGATTGTCGGGGGGCACGGGTTAAAATTGAAATAAAGGGCTATAACTTGGCATGATTTTTTTTTAATATATTTAGAACCGATTTAGGACTATCGTGGAAAAAAATTCGGAAAAAAACAAAATAAGGACCACCACACTGTGAATCCTGTGGAAATAATGAAGACACCGTGGAGCTGTTCCTCCGTGAATGTGCTGCATTTTCTTCTAACAGGATACAGATACTCGGCGCAGAGAGAGCCATGGTAGCCTAGGCTCCTTATCATGGCAGCGTCTATTGACTTTTCTAGAAACATCTGGAAAGCTGTTACAAAAAGTAGTTTTCTATCTGTCAGGACAAAAGAACGGTATTTAGATCTGAGTGCTTCAGCTAGTATTTTAAAAACTTACAAAATATGAAAAAATGTATTTAAAAGCCTTGGTGATAAAACTGACCCTTGTGGGACTCCTGCAATAATTTTGGTTGATGGAAAAGTTCCATTTGAGTAGGCAGAAAAACTTACATTAGTTAAAACAAAATTTGAACTCAGACATCATCCACAATTTTGAACAGAAGTAATTCAATAATTTGAATAAGCTGCCATTTTGTTGCAATTGAAAAGTCCCTGCTTTGTTTTTACTGAAAGTTTCTTGCATGTTCGAACTAATTCTCTTTCCGTCTATAGTATAAATGGCTAAACTTTTAACGAAATTTCTGAATAAATAAGTGATTGCCGAAAGCAATTCGACAATCTATTTCAATACCAAACCCGGAACATTGTTCAAATTGCCACAAACAAACTAAGAATTCTAAGTCACAGATCACTTTCTGTCCTGTTTTCTGCCACTACAGTGATAAAGATAATGAAGCTGTCGATGCGTTCAGTCCCAATTCGTTACAAACCTTTATTTATACACAAACACAACAAAACAGACTACTAACGTCACTGACTTATGTACCCACATCTCAAGACCTGCAATTCATTGTTTTAAATCGTTTTTCACAAAGCCCATACTTGTCCTTCTAAAAACCATCACAGAATGAAGATACCAAAACGAAATTCGTAAGGAAAAATTCGTTGGTGGCAAGTAGACTTTAACCCAATGGTTGCAAGCGCGTGTGCTGTTTATCGATTATGGCAACCTGAAGGCTTTTGCTCAACCCTTCCGTTAAAAGCACCCGGACCAAGCCAACAGAGAGTATCAAACAAACAAACCCCAATGCATAACAAGTGAGGTAACTGTTGGTTGTTTCTGTATGTTAATTTGCCTTTCTTTAGTTGAAAAATCATGGGTTCTGTCCAAACCGTAAAGTAAAGGTTCATTGCTTGCTACGAGCGAGTATTCACCAACCATATAGACGTATGTATTCAAACTACAAAATTGCTTTTTTGTTATTATGATATTGATTTTTAGTCGAACTCTTCTTACACACACGTACACTGAGCTCAAGTTAATATGAATTTCTTTACGCTTAAAAAGAGTTAACTGTATCGACGAGAGTCCTGGAATTGGTAGGATATTAAGGAGCATGCTCGATTGCCCGTTAACCCTCTAGTAATAATAAAACAGCACTCAATTTGTTGTGGTATGCAAATAAAAGCACACCTACGTACGCTCTGTTCTTTTTTTTTATCAAAATATATATGAAAGCCATTAAGTGTTCATTGATTCATGGAATTATGGTCTGTTAGTTTTGTGTGGGAATTTCGGGTGTCATCAGAAAGTATCGTTATACGATACCATTTAAAAGGGTTTTTTCAAGCATTATAACGGCATATAACAATTTGTCCTTTTTATTTAATTTTTCTCAGAAAAATTCGGCTAAAACCTTTGAATGCTGTTTAAACAAGATGTTGTTGGTATCACCTCTACTAATTGGGATCCCTTTGAGAAATTAGTGATTTACAAAAAAACAAAAAAAAAAAATGTGTTTAAAAACGCAAATTAAAAATATGAAAAGTTGTTATCTTCATTTGCAAAAGCACCACAAAGTTGGGAACAATTAAACACGCGCCCACACAAATACCCACACCCCCCTTAATAGAATCGAAATGTCCTTTAAATTAATTTGTTGGTAGTTTTGTATAATATTTAAATTAAAATGTTGAAAACTTTCAAACGCGTATTTGCATTTAGCTGTTCGAAATGACAGTGTATATTTATCTAGAGGTAATGTTATGTTTGAGAAGTTTTTAATTAGTTTTCCAACATCTCTGTGGCAGGTATGGACGGTGTGTTTAATTGTCTGTTTATTGTATGACTAAATGCCAAATATTTACTAAACACCGTTGGCACTCTGTTGTAATGTCGAAGTCGTAAGTACTCGTATTTACATAGAAGCTCTATAAAACCCAATCCATTGTGCACGATTTTGTTTAGGAACATGCTCATTTTGTTTCTGTATAAACTTAAAATACACGTTTTTGTATAGTGTTCGTAATAAAAACCAGCGAAAAGTTTGCAAAACCGCGGTTAAATGTTTCCACTGAACACTCGTATAGTTTTGTTTGGCGTTTCTATGAAATTTTCACAATGAAGGAAGGTTTTGTAATTCGAATGTTTGGTTTAGTGAAATTTGTTCAAATAAGAGTGAAGACCGTAACAAAAGAGAACAATCAATAAAAAAAAAAACCTCTTTTAACGACTTCTCTTTCATCAGTTTGATTTAATAACTAGGTGTGTTTTTTTTCACAAGGATGTCATATACATAACATTATTTTACATGCAAAACAAAAACAACATCCGCGACAACTGATGTTATGGATAAAAGGATGGTTAGAATTTGGTCGGGGATAGATTTTTGACGTTTAGTCGAGTATCGAAGGAGTTTTTCGATTTTTCATTTTTAAATGATGGTGCGTCTAGAGACTTTCATGTATCTCGAACAAAAACAAAATGGCTGTCAGAGGGTCTGTTCACAAATGTGTAACTGAATAAAATCCTATGGCTACTCTTATGGCTCGCGTACACTGAATCAGACATCGTCCGAATTATGATCGGCCGTTGTCAGCCGAACTCTGACACTCGAACCAAACATGTCTTAAACAAAGAGAGCACGTACACCACTCCAATGTGCGATGTCGATCGACTACAGCCGATCAACCGACAAATTCGAACTTGTTTGGATTTATCGTACTTCATACGTCAGTTTCCCAGTAGAAGTCCACAAGAATAAAAGCAATCGATTGTGAAAAGTTAATGAATTGCGTTTAAAGTAGGACACCACTGTGGGATAAGTTTTCTGAGGCGTATAATAATAAAGATGTCTTTTCGAAAGCCGTCAAGAAATAAGTTCAATAACAGGATGTCTTTCAGTTATCGTCAGAGAACGGCAGCAGTGTATGCAGACGAACGCCCGAAATTGTCGTCCGAACAGCTCCGATCCAATATCGGCCGATAATTCGGATTCAGTGTACGAGAACCGTTACACTCCGCAATTTTGTTGCTTAAGATTTTTGATTTTAGGAATTTCATTGATTTCAAGAGTTGGATTTGTAGATTTATATAAAGATACATAAAACAACGTATAAGAGCAATTTTTTCAAAGGTACTTGTTAAGTATTCCATAAAATGGTTTTATTTTTTTTATTATTAATAATTCAATTCGTTTGAAACAAGTAACAAAACAAGTTTTGGAACTCAAATATTAAAAAACAAGTCTCATAAACATAAGTTCAACCCCAACATGTAAACAAAAACAAAACAAGAGAAAATTTTTGTTAATTTTGTGAATGGACCTATTTTTGACATTTCTAAACTAACAAAAAAAGAACAAAAAAATTGTTTACCTGCATTAATTTCATTACGGAATATTTTCATTTTCCAATCTATACAATTGCTTTATGTTTATAACAAACATTTTTTGAGTTTTTGTGCGAATTTGGCAAAAAAAGAATTCATTTGTTGACTTTTATTGGTTTGACAACTGATCAAGAACACAAACCCTCAAATTAAAAAAGACGCGCTGTCCGAGAAGCGTTTTTTCGGAAACCATGTTATATACATACTCTTTTTTACTTTAAGATGTGATTCCTGGTAATATTCTAAGAATAAAAAAATTGTTCTACAGTAAAGTCCGTTTCTCAACATCACTTTTAAACAATTTAAAAAAAGCTTAGCTTTGGTGTACCCTGACCTGTGTAAATTTGATACCTCTGCCAATACTAATGATAGAGGCCTAATTTCAGATTTAAGTTTTTTTTTAAATAATAATCTTTAAAACTGTATTTAAATTCGGCTTCTATAGTCATAGAGCTGCCAGATTTTCAATTTTAAATGGTGTTAACATTTACTTTCCCCAGCAAAGTTTTGACTTTGAGGTCATTTTTTTTTTCAGAAAATGCCAGTTATTCTTAGAGCTTCTTTATTTTTAAAGATTCATTCATACATGTTCATCTGTAAAAAATAAAGAAAATGTTCTGTTCTGTACTTTTTGTCATTTTATACAGGGTGTTATGCGTAGGTTAGGTTAGGTTACATTAGATATGGCTGTCGGTATACGGAGACCGACACACTTGGAGCACAGAGGGTCCATTGTGATACCACTGAGACCAGAAGGTTCATCACCCTCTGTTTTCTATCTATGGGATTAAAGAGTTGAAACATCCTCTAATCGAACCTAGACTAACGAGTTGATCACCAGTTAGTCAAACCATTCAAAACTTCGAGCAAAAAGGGAGAAATTTTTAGGGTCCTTGTTTGTTAAATCGCTGGTTTCGTCGAAAAAGTAATCACCTAGGTGAGCTTGCGGTCTGTTAGAAAGTGCAGGGCATGAACAAAGGAGATGTTGGATTGTCTCCTCGTCCTTCTCGTCCATATAGCTTCGTAACTGTAGAAGTGTAAGGTTTCACTATCCAAGAGAAAGCCGTTCTCCCAAGCTTATCTTGAGGGTATGGTTATTTGAAGAGTGTTTGTTCACCTTTTTCGTAGCTTGGTTAGCAAATAATGGGTTGTTCAAAAATTGTTCCATTTTCCAGTCTATATGTCAAAACTTAATCAACGAAATCAGTGGCATAGCAATGGGGGGCGTGGGGGGGTGACACCCAAAAGCTACCAAAGAGTATATATACTATGGCATTATAGATCGTAGAAGATGCAATTAACCTTGGTATAAAAACATCGGAGAAATACGACATTCCAACGGAAAGAAGAATTCATCGTAGAAAGCGAATGGCTGGTGAGTTGGCAACAGATGCAGGACTTTCTCTGAGCGTTGAACTACGGAAAGACATGTTCGAGTGCCTTGATCGATTCATCACTGAACATAGTCTATTTAGGAGGTGGCTTAATTGTTTGAAGTTGTACATGCGATTACTTTACTTTTAGCAAACATTAATGATTTGAAAATAGCTGTTTCAAAATTTGCTAGTGCTTATGATGAGGTGTCAGAGTCAGAACTTCTCTCAGAGATACCAAGGTTGAGAAGTCATTTGAAAGCGGTTAAAGTGACAACATATAATTGATTATCTTTAGACTTTATGAAATTCATCCTTGAATGGGACTTTTCAGAATCTTTCCCAAATCTTATTGTCGCATTAAAAATGTTTATGACAATATGTGTGTCAGTTGCGTCGTGTGAAAAGAGTTTTAGTAAGCTTAAATTAATTAAAAACTACTTGCGGGCAACAATGACGGAAAAGAGGCTCAACAATCTGGAAATTTTAACAATTGAACATGAGACGACCCAGCAAATAAATTTTGATGACGCTATCAGCGAATTTTCCCCTCTAAAAGCTAGGAAGTAAACGTTTTATTGATGCTTTTTTTCAACAATGTGAATGTGTAGATACAATAATTTTTGTTCTCCTTTTGTTAAATTTTTTATTTGAATTAAAATAAAGAAATTGCAACATATGGATTAGCGGAATTTCATATATTCTGCCATTTATGAGTAAATAAAATACCACTTCAGCTAAGCCTGCACTTTTTTTTATATATGTATGTTTTTATTTATTTTACTTATAAAAAAACTAAAATTACAACGCCCACATGCCTCATTCAAGGTGATATGTCAGCCTGAGAATGTTTCAATTTGACGGGATAGCTGTGATTTGAACAAAAGTCAAGCCTGAACAAACTGAATTTCAGTTAATCGTTGTTTAAATGGAACTAACCAGAAAAATCGAATGGCTAGCAAAATCTTTGATTAAAAGCTCTGATCAGAGATTCCTTGATTAAAAATTTCGTGAACAAACCGAATCCATCATTATCATCTGGAATAATTATTGAATAGAAATAATCAAGCTTGAACAAACCGGTCCTTAGTCGATTAGCTGAGTTCGCTGCTGACTGTTTGTCGAAAATGTCTGGGGATGTAAGGTTTAGTAGTATGTCTAAGGTATCCGAAAGAGTTGTCCTTAGCGAGCTGCTGATGCACATACTACCCGTTCGCTGGACTTTGAGGAGCTTTTTATAGTTTACCTGTTTGTCAACTGAAACCTGAAACCTGCTTCTTTTAGATCATTTATTAGGGAGATACCTGTATGCATATTCTTGCATGAGCTCACAAATTTGAAAAAAAACAATCCTGCGATAAAAATTGTAACATAACATTGTTTTTCACTTACCCCTTTATCAATGATCAAACTCTGGTCTGATTTCGTTTCTATTATCAGATAGAATCCAAATTAATCCAATAACGTACTCTTTTTTTCAAATTTTAATTGATGTTTCTGTTTTTATATCCTTAGACATACACACACACAAACTTCAACAAGATTCTAATCGAATATGTAGGAAGTATCTACAAACATTAATTTTTATTTCAATTGTTCTTAATTTGTGTTTTGGAAAAGTTATTCTTCTCTTACTTAGCTACTCTATTACTTGTTTATTTAAAAACCACGATTATAATAAATTGTAATTAACAATCACAAACACAAAAACAACACATAAAAGAATTCGTATATCGTCACTAATAAATTCCCAGAAATATTATAATCGCGTGCTTTGCTCACATTCTTTTCTCTTTAAATTATTATTATTCCTTCATAAAAGGACGAATGAACAACACACGATAAAAGCGAAGGAACCACGCGAAAGAAACATCCAAGTTTCCACTTTAACCACAAAAAGAAATATATACATATGTAGATATTACAAAACATTTAAATGTAGCCCAGTACAAAAGGGCGCACGAAGCTCCTCGAATGGAAGAAAAAAGGAGCACAGAAAAAAACAGCACACACCGAAAATGAGGAAACGGAGGAGAAACAACGACGAACCGATAAAACAAACACAACGGAAAATTAGGTCACCGCCGTCGTCGATGAAAAAAGCATCATTCGAATACACGGCTATACCAGCGAACGAAAATTCAAAGAGTGCCAAACAAAAACACTTTTCGGGATATAATAGTGGTCGACTTGAAAGGATTTGGTTTGTCCTTTCTTTTTTATATGTGTATATCTTTTTTTTCTACTTTAGTTCCCACGACTACTGGCTATGTTTTTTTTTTTTTGTAGTTTTACCTTCCACCTTTCATGTCCATAAAGAGTTGAGTCTGAATGGGAGCACTGTTGAATCGCACACGATTATCCGTTCTTTCGGCCTCCCACTCGGTTGTTAGTTAAAAGTAGTGTAGGTATGAACAGGCGTAGTAGGATTTCCTTTTCTACTACTGCACACCCTTGGGTCTTATTCTTTTTTATGGATTATTAATATTCAACAAGCAAGAGATGAAGACAAAGAGGTATTCATCATGCACTACACGAAACACTATGTAAGTTCACAAAGCTACCGAAGATAGTTCAAGTAGGGATCCTTGTCGAAGGACGACTGAACAAACACTTCCGAACGTATATATGCCAAATATCTTAGACTCTAATGGATTGTATCTTGACTTTCATCCATTATACTTATAACGCCGCACAAAGAGCTTACTATTCAAAAGTTTATCCTTGCAGGCTTGTTTCTGTTTAAACGACTACAAGGCACTATGTGCCTTCTGATTAAAACTTATAATAATGATTGAAAAATTATTAATTCACTAAAAGGAGGAATTATTAGATATTCTCCTTTAAAACGCTACGTTATATCATTTTTTTATTTTTATTTCACTACATTCTACTTCTACGAGTATTTGATTAATAATTTAAATGTATTGCATAAACTTAAAAACTCTTTGTATTAAGAATTGAGTGCAAAAAAACAACGGCGACACAATGGAGTAAAATTGATTACGCACGTACAAACACACACATATACTATATACTAAGCATTAGGATGTACAAAAGGAATTTAAAAAATATATATATATCGAAAGAAGGAACTTCTACAACAGAAAAGTCCTCACGAGATCATATTCTATATGAGAAACGTTTTGAATTATTAACTAAATTGTATATTTTCCTAATTTTTTTCGCCTTGAGGGTAAGGTTGTATTGCTTTTATGGTGATAATTTATATAAGTACACTAGTATAGAGTTAGAGTTAGAATAGAGTTAGACTTGTGGTTGTATCCGTAACAGTTAGTTTTTTTTTTTAAGAGTTATTTAATCCTTAAGGAGTGTTGTTGGAATTTGTATTCCAAAAAAATCCTTTGTTTAGAGATCTAAGAGTCAAACGAGATGTGCGGTCAAGTTGTTTACACGTATAACACCTCACGAAGACTGAAGAAATTTAATAAAATTCTTTTGGGGAAACTAATGAACCTTCGTTCAGTTATCGGAAAATTTAGCTCTTTTTTGTTTGTTTTTGTATTTCTCGCAGAGCTTTTATGGGGGTAATTTGACGAAGTTCCTTTTGCATGGGGAATAACTTGTTGGGCCAAAAGCTTTTTGAAAGGCGTACCTTGTTGAGCAGACTATACTCTAAGGGTTTATCTGTGTTTTCATAAGGCGCTTTGAAATATAAAAGATGAAAGAATTTATTGGATGCTTATTTTTTGCATAGAAAAAAATGTTACGTATACGACCGAGTAGACACGACAATGGATAAAAACATAAAATTATTATGCCACACCATGCGATTGAAAGTAACTATATGAAAAGCGAAAAATTTGTTGGTGGAAAATAGTTAGAAAACAAAACACAATATTTAGCTTAAAATAAAATTCTGAAACTGAACAGCACAAAGAATTCCATAATGGGTGCCGTTTTGGGTTTCTAATGGGTGCCGTTTTGGGTTTCACGTGCCAAATTTGACAATTTAATGTCGAAGCCCTGCTTAGCTTATTTTTTAAGCCGAATAGCAAAAAATATGCTTCCCAGCTATTTTCTGGCAATGCTAACGCAAGGAATTGGCAAGCCCTCCGTTAGTAAATTCATTGTCGTGAAAAGCGCTTTCTCAATTAGCCGTTCGGAGCCGGCAGAAAATTGTAGGTCCCCTCCATTCCCTCACAAGGAATGGTGGTGAGAATTGCGCTAGGTCCAGGGGCTCCTCGCTCTGTTGCGCCACTCCATTTATTTTTTTTATTTATTTATCGAAAATGTTATCGAACTAAACCAAAGCGATTTTGTAGTTGGCATCGGCATTTGCAGTTGTCAAAGTTAAGTTATACAGCGACATATGAAAATACCCACACCGAACGCGAAACAAAAACGCAACGTTTTCATACATTTGTATTGTCGCGACGTCAAAAAAGCTGATCACATCTTTTCTGCCGCTGCCCGAACTGCATAAAAGCTTTGCTTTGGGATAACCTTTACAGTTAATTATGGCCCAATGTGACCGGTTACATTGAAATAATAAAAGAACGCATTCCAGTTGTTTCTTTGTAATGACATCAGTAAGCAATGATAACCACTAAAAAAGACGTGTGGTTTTGAATCTGGCAGTACTTTTTTAAAAGATGGTCTTTTTGACAGCTTTTACTTGATTTATGCTCAGTTTAGCTTGCCATTTTATTGTGGAAAAAATGGGGCGACTTTCATCAAAAGTCAGACTTTCAGATTAACTAACTTTTCTCGGCTTATGATTGGCCAGACGTTAAGTTTTTCAGTTGACAACTCATCAGCTGTTAATTTTTGCAAATTCAGTTTTTCAGCCAAGAAAAGAAGGCTGAAAATCTAGGTTCAGTTTATTAATGTCACTTTCCATTGGACGAAAAGAACTGTCCAGGAGCGTTCAGAAGCATTCTCAAACCGTTCCATTGCATTGGTGCAAAAATATCACTTCTCATAATTCTGAGGAGTGACAGCCGCTTCTCGATTTGACACATGTTACTCAAATGTCAAAAAGAAAATTTCTTCAAGAAATATTTTTTAAGAGCCATAGTTGTTTTAAGCCAAAGGAAATTACGTTAAACTGAATAGAAATAATTTTGGGTGTTCCATTGGTTTTTAAAATGAGTGCTTCCCTGAGTGAACAGTGAAACCAATAGAAAATACATAAGCTGTCAGATGCAATACGTGACATAAAAAAATTATACTTGCCAAGTGAAGGTGATTTTTTTGTGCGTGATTTTTATTGAAAAAGTAGAATTAATAAATTCTAACTCCATTACTGATTGTTTTTTAAGCTTATGAAATGTTTATCGCATTAAAGTCACAAAGCTAATGAATTTTTTTGACATTTTAACGTACACCAACACAAAACATTTGACGTTTACCAGTTTGCAGTTTGATTATTTTGCATTTTTGGTTAAAGGACTGTGAAAGAGAGATAATACAAATAAACAATAAACTATTTTGTGAAAATGGATCGCTCAATTTTAGCTGAAATTATCAAAATATTTATGAGTCGTCATCTTGTTCTGATTCCAACGAAGAAGTGTTTGAAATTCTGAAATTCCTTACACAAAACGAAAGGCATTCTGTGAATAATTTTGCTCAATGTGTTGTGTACATTTATTCGGATGAGGAGGTTTCTTCCTAGTGCATTTATTGATAAAGTTTCGAAAACATTCTGTTGAAATAATCGTTTTTCTTTTTGCTCTTACTGTATTTAACTTGAGTTTATACTGTACTTTCACTTTGACAGGTCTCACATGGCCTTATATGAAGTTAACCTATTGTATGTAATTTTTCTTTCTCTTTTTTAATAAAGTCGTCAGATCGAACAGGTTATGGGCCCAGGGTTCTCTGTCTTAATAATTTTTTATATAAGCTAATTAAATTTTTTTTTTATGTCCAAGACAGATTCAGATGCTGAGAGTTTGTTAGATTCATTCATTGGTGCGCTTTTTGAAATTCCAGGAAAAGAAATTAAAGACGAAGTTCTTGAGGTTTTGGAAATTCCGACTGAAACAAACGTGGATATGTCTGATCACAAGGTTTACCACATTCATCGATTCAATGGGCAGGACTATCATTTATGGCGAAGGCAAATGGAGATCTACATGAATGAGAACAAACTTAAGCAATATATCTTGGGAGTCTTAACACGTCCGACTTCCGATTTTGCAGCTTGGGATGAAAAAGATGCACAAGCACAGGCTTTTCTAATGCGTGGTTTGGAATTGGACCAGTTAAAATATTTATCGGATTGCACAACATCTGCACAAATGTGGTCTAGATTAAAAACAGTGCACGCAGAAAAGAGTGACCAATCTGTGCAAGTTCTTTTGGATAGATTTATAAATTGCAAAATGGAAGAAGATGAGAAAATGGCCGACTATGTTGCTAGGGTTATGTCTCTTGCTCAACGTTTGAAAGACATGGATCTGGAGCAGAAAGAGCAAGTCATAATAGCTAAAATATTAGGTAGCCTTCCATCGAAGTTCGACAACGTAAGAACTGCTTGGTATGCTGTGCCAACGACATCTCAAACAATCGACAAGCTTACTGACCATTTGGTAAACGAAGAGGCTCTTCTAAGGTCAAGGATAGTTGAACGTTCATCTTCTGAAGCTGCGTACATGGCAACAGGTAGCTGGAAGAAACCTAATAGAAATGGAGCGAATAAAAACGCAGGAAAGCGCAGAGGCAAATGCAATTACTGTTCCAAAGAAGGGCATTGGGCTCGAGAGTGTCTAAAGAAACAACGCGATCTACAAAGCAGAAACAATGCTCAATCGTTCATGGCAGAGTCTGGTCGTAGACCTAAATCATCTTCGTTACCTTTCACCGATAGAGCAGAGCTTTTTACGTTGGGCACATTGGTAGATTCTAACACGAAAGATGTCTGGTTTGCTGACTCAGGAGCCACAGACCACATGTCCTTCCAGAGGGAGTGGTTTAAAAATTACGTTCCATTTAACAACAAGAATTTTCATGTAAGAGTTGGCGATGGTTTTTCGTTGAGTGCTGAAGGCATGGGTGATGTAGACGTTCAGGTAATTAGTCGTGAAGGTGTTTCTCCAATACACACAATCAAAGACGTACTCTATGTACCGCAATTAGATAAGAATTTTATTTCAGTGCTTAAAGCAACTGAGAAAGGTTTTAAGGTTATTTTTGAGGAAGGTGGATGCCGAGTAATTTTTGTGAAGCGTGGCGAGGTGGTTGTAGATGGCGTCAGAAACCGCAAGCTCTATAAAATGAATTTGAGGCCAATAAAGAAAATGGAAGTTAATTCCGTGTCATGTGAGTCATCCTTAATGTTATGGCACGAGCGTTTTGGACATGTGAACTTCAATATGCTTAAGGAGATGCATAGAAATGAGGTCGTTCAAGATTTAAACATCAAAAACAATACCGAAGAAAATCCATTCTGTGTGGGATGTGCGCATGGGAAATTACATCGTTCTAGTTTTCCCAAAGAAGGTGCAAAACGCGCTGCAATGCCTGGTGAAACTTTTCACGCAGATTTATGTGGAAAAATGAGTGTTCCCTCAATTGGTGGAGCTTACTATTTCTTGCTGTTGAAGGATGACTGCTCTAGATTTTGTTTTGTATATTTCTTAAAGAACAAATCGGATGTTTTGGAGCATCTGATGCAATTTTATGCCGAAGTTCAAGCTGATAGGCATCACATCAAGCGGTTGAGGACTGATGGAGGTCTGGAATTCTGCAATGCAGAAGTTAAGAAGTTTCTTTTATCTAAAAGCATCAAGCATGAGATATCTACTCCTAGGGCTCCAGAACAAAATGGTTTTATTGAGAGGCAAAACAGGACTATTGTAGAGAGTGCTAAGGCAATGTTGCATGCTCGGAATTTGCCACATTTTCTCTGGAGTGAAGCAACAAATACATCCGTTTATTTGAGAAATAGAACGGCATCGCGAACTTTAAATGGTCTCACTCCTTACGAGATATGGTTTAATGAAAAACCTTCGGTAGCACATTTAAGAGTTTTTGGAAGTGAGTGTTTTGTTCATGTTCCAAAAGAGCAACGGACAAAGTGGGATACAAATGCAGTTAAATGTCAGATGGTGGGTTACAGTGATGGTAACAAGGCATACAGAGTTTATGACGCAGCAAACAGAAAGATATTCATAAGAAGAGACGTCGTATTCAATGAGATCCCTACAACACCTCACGTTGTCATTGAAGAAGTTCCTGATTCCACAAAAGCATGCCAAGAAAAACAGCAATATGATGAACAACGTAAATTGACAGAAGAAGGTAAGCCAAGTGACATAATCAAGCCAAAGTGGAAAAATCCTAGGTTACCTGTTCCAAGAGATCCATATCCTAAGCGTAATAGGATAGTTCCTGAGAGTGAAAACCCGATAGCTGAGTTATGCGCCGTGCAGTTAGATCCTTTTGATTTAGAGGAAGCGATGGAGGCTGAAGACTCAGAGAAATGGTTAGAGGCAATCAATGATGAGCTGGAGGCACTTGAAGAGAACAACACATGGATTTTGGTTCAAAGACCAGTTGACAAAAATGTCATCACGAATCGTTGGATTTTCAAAAAGAAATATAAAGCTGATGGAAGTATTGATAAATACAAGGCACGACTAGTTGCGAGAGGGTGCTCACAAAAGCGTGGAATAGACTATGAGGAAACTTTTGCACCTGTTGTCAAATATGAGTCGGTAAGAAGTCTTCTAGCAGTTGCTGCAGCGTTTAACCTCAATATCTATCAATTCGACGTGAAGACTGCATTTTTACATGGCGATATCGAAAACGAAATTTTTATGGAGCAGCCCTATGGTTTTGCAGCGGATGATCGCGTATGCCTCATGAAAAGAAGCTTATACGGATTGAAGCAGGCATCACTTCAGTGGAACAAGAAGGTGGTAAAATTTTTGCTAGATTTTGGACTTTGTCAATCAAAAATGGATTCATGCGTGTTCTTCAAGAAGTCAAGTCGTTTTTACCTGGCATTATATGTAGACGATGGACTCGTCTGCGGTGATGATATGGATGCAATTCAAGAGCTCTTAAAACATTTACACAACGAGTTCAAGATAACATACAAAGAAGCGGAGTTCTTTGTGGGAATGCAGATTGAGAGGGACAGCAAATCGAATAAAATCAAAATACATCAAGCTGCTTATGCGAAGAGAATTTTAGAGCGTTTTCACCATAGCGAATGTATACCTGTCTCAATTCCTGCTGATCCAGGTATGAAATTTACAAAAACAGGCAACGATTCCAATATTGAAGAAACTAAACTATTTCCATATCGTGAAGTTATCGGTTCTTTAATGTATTTGATGATATCTACTCGTCCTGATTTGACCTTTATCGTTGGAGTTCTAAGTCGCTACATGGAAGATCCAAAACAAATGCATTGGAAAGGCGTAAAACGAGTTCTCAAATATTTAAAAGGAACTGTTGAACATGGAATAACATATGGAATGGGCACAAAGGAGGCAATCCTAACTGTTTATTGCGATGCTGACTGGGCAGGCGATGTCGATACAAGACGCAGCACAACTGGATGGGTTTGTTTTCTAAACGGCGGACCAGTGGCATGGAGTTCCAAGAAGCAAAGCCTCATAGCAACATCCACCACCGAAGCAGAATTTGTTGCATTATGTTCAGCGACGAAAGCAACCGTATGTTTGAGACGAATTCTAAATGATTTTGGGTGCTTGCAGACGAATCCAACACCGATGTTTTGCGACAATCAGAGGGCGATAACAATTGTCAAGAATCCGGAGTCATCGAAGAGGACCAAGCATATTGACACGCAGTTTTTCTATACGTGCGATCAACAAAACATAGGAGAGATAAATGTGCAGTTTGTTTCTACAGATGATCAACTTGCTGACCCGTTGACCAAACCATTGGCTAAAGAGAAATTCTGTAGATTAAGAGAGCTGTACGGGATTCTCTAATTTTACATTAAAGTAAATGAATTAAATTGAATTAAAAAAAAAAAAAAAAAACGAGAGGGAGTGTTGAAATAATCGTTTTTCTTTTTGCTCTTACTGTATTTAACTTGAGTTTATACTGTACTTTCACTTTGACAGGTCTCACATGGCCTTATATGAAGTTAACCTATTGTATGTAATTTTTCTTTCTCTTTTTTAATAAAGTCGTCAGATCGAACAGGTCAGATCTATATAAATTGCAGAACAAAACAAACGGGAAGAGTTGGCTGTCAAATATAGCACACATACAATGATAAAAAAAGAATTTTGTCTTTTCTGTTCCAGTGAGCACGAAAAAAAAGCACTTTTTTAGAGTACTTTTGTTTTTGCAAAGGAAATCGACATTAGATAATCCTCCAACGCAAAACTGAATAAGTTTTTCAGTTAATCTGAAAATCTGAATTGCTATGAACGCCTCCCATAAAATGACACGACGATCTCAAAACGGTATCGCTGTTGACGCTGTTGATTTGAAGAAAAATGACTTTTCACATTGATTACTATTTCTGCAATTTGTTTGTCCATAGAAAGTTTGGAAGCTAAAATAACCTCTATGGTCTTACTTCGATTATTTCTGGATTCGGTGTTGTATCACCACGCATTTCCTGCTTCCATAGTTTATAAAAGTAATTTGGATCTGCATTCCAAGCCCATCTTTACCGTCTTCCAAACATAAAGACATGAGACTGTTTTCGGGTAACTAGAGTCGGAAAAGCAAATAAGAATTAAAAATATCGGTTTGAGCTTGGCATTGTAAAAAAAAAATCCTGTCAAAGTGGTACAATCTTAATAATAAAGCTAAATTCTTGGCCAGGCCCCAGATTCCGTTACTTTTCAGACGATTGTCGTTTAATCTGTCGTCTATCGTAGATTGCATCGTTAAAAGATTGTTTCATATAATCTTGCTTTCAGTGGTTGGTGGAAACCTTTTAATTTTGCAATCGTCCAACAAAATTTTTGCAACTTTTCAGGGTCTTAAACACGTTCATTTAATGTCTAAAATACAGACGATAGTCATCTAAATTCTAAAACGTTGCAGAATCCGGTCTCAGAACATTAAACTATACGCGGTTACTTCTTTTTGAAAATGACATCTCTAAAAACACCCTTTACAATGAACTTACGAGTTTTCAATGATATGTGTGTATACTCTTTGAACTTAAATTGCTTTTTCCAAGTGTGCGAGCTTGTTGAGTTCACGTTTTCTGCACTTGTATTTATTTTATGCGTATACCATTGGACGAAAAGAACCGTCCAGGAGCGTCTAGAAGCATTCTCAAACCGTTCTATTGATGCAAAAAGATCGCTTCACATGATTCAGAGGAGTATTTAAATTGAGAATCGACTCAAGAAGCACTAACACATGTTACTCAAATGTCAAAAGGAAAATTTTCCACAGGAAATATTTTTTATGTGCTATAGATGTTTCACACACACAAAGCCAACACGTTTAGTTGAGCAAAAACAATTTTAGGTGTTCCATTGGTTTTCAAAATGAGTGCTTCCCCGATTGAAAAAAATGGAAATGCCATTAATTTCTCATCTGTAATGTGTACTTACGTCGATTTTCATTGGGATTTATCTAGAAACTGCTTTTGAAAGTAGATTTTTTCTTTACCCAATGCTTTTTTGTCACTGTACCATTCCGTTTCCAGTTTTTAGCTGCTCTCTAACAAAACAAAACTATTCCAAAAAACGTACGTACAAATCCAAATCGAAATTCACAATATTACTTTTTTTGGGCAAGAAAGAGATCTAGCGGCCCCTAGTTTTTCGAAAAACAAGCACTTTATAAAAGTGCTTTTGTGTACTATTGGAAATCGACATTATTTTATCAAACACAAAATATCAAATCAAACAGTCTCATGTACCACCAAATACGGCACATCTATTCCCTCACTTAAATATAACCTACAAATTTCACCGATGAAATTGACATTTCTATTTCTTATGAGTGATTAAATACATTTCTCTTTTTGTGCAATAGGTTTTTCGAAAAACTTAAATCATAAAGTTTTAAAAAGATGTCAAACTACAATACATACGATTCACCATCCAGGCCTGATCCTAATTGCCGTTCGTGCACCGACTTCAAGACATGGTCAAGAAAACAAAAGGAAATAACTAAAACCCCGAAGGTAAGTTTTGGAATTATCTCGAAATTTTGAATTGATAAAAACTTATCAATATCTAGAATAACATTGAACAGCACAAAGAATCTAATCATTCAAGCTCTCCACCCAATGATTGCCCACTTGACAAAGACAGTTTAGGGCAAAGTACTTGGGGACTACTACATACCATAGCCGCAGTTTATCCAAAAAATCCAACTGATAATCAGAAAAATGATGTGAAATCTTTGTTTGATACACTGTCGCGTTTATATCCTTGTGAATATTGTGCTAAAGATTTCCAAAAAGAGTAAGGCAGATTTTTTATTAGGTGTCGTTTTCTCTAATTTATTTCAATTAACAGCATACAAGAGAATCCAGTCAATGTCAGTTCACAAACGCAATTTTCCCAGTGGTTGTGTAATTTTCACAATCGGGTGAACGAGAAGCTAGGAAAGCCTCTATTTGACTGCAGCAAAGTAGACCAACGATGGAGAGATGGATGGAAAGACGGCTCATGTGATTAGAGTAAGAAATAAGAATTTTTGGGTTGTAAAATTGTTGAATTGTTAGTACATTGTTTAGTTTTATAAAATAAAAAAACGTGAGCTCGTGCTCGATATATGTATATTTAATAAGAATATGAGTTTTACTGTAAACTTAAAGAAAAATCAGAAAGGAACATCTTATTTTCACTTCCAAAACTTTTCCTCTGAAAAAAAAATACTTTCATTTTCTCAAATTGTAAATTATATCAATAAAAAATGACTAAAAAACAGGAACCCAAGGAGGTCAAAGTAGAAACTGTGCCAATGGACCCACGCTTTCAAAGTACAAATCAGGCGCGCTATTGCTATCAAAGTTACGTCGACTTTCATCGATGTCAGAAAAAACTTGGATCTGATCACGAACCTTGCAATTATTTCAAGAAAATATTTACTGTCATGTGCCCAAATGATTGGATTGCCAAATGGAATGATCAACGCGAAGCTGGAACGTTTCCTGGAAGAATTTAAATTATCTAAATTTTAAATTCAAATAAACAGAGGGGTATTTACTTCACAGTTAACAGTCTGGTTTTGTTAATAAATATCCAGAACAACTACTCGCCAGGAAGAACATGTCCTTTGAATTTATTTGTATGTCCCATTTAATATGACTAACATATCGGTAAGTAAAAATGAAAGTACATTTTTATTTTAACAAATATGAACACTGGTGCAGTAATATTTGTTTGCTGGTGGTACCCATAACGTGGTCAGCTTGTTTGCCTATTACGCGGAAGGTTCGTGGTTCGAATCCCAACAGAAGCCAACAATGTTTTTCCACGAGTAACGCTTTTCGCGAGAAATTCATTGCCATGAAAAACGCTTTCTCGATTAGCCGTTCAAAATCAGTAGAAAATGGTCGCTCGACTTCATGCCAGAATCTAAAAGCTGTTCCTTTATATCGCTGCTTGTCATCTGATCTATATTAAAAGCCTAGAATCCGTTGCGGTGTTTTGACAGATAAATTTAGTCAAAATGGGGGCGTTCAAGAATCGTATCCAGATAGCTTGTTGTTGTTGTTTACGTGTGGGAAATCGAAAAAAATATATTATAATCGTCTAGCAATGATATTTTGAATGTTTTTCTGTTTTCAAAAGTCGAATTTTAATATTTCACAGCTGTTGTCTGTTGTCGATAGTTCAAAAAGGTATCTAAGATACGGCTATACAAGATAGGCTATCCGATAGGTTCTTAAACGCGCCTATCGTCACTTTTTCCATAAAAGAGAAAACTTCAAATTGGTTGTGACTGCGCATGTCTCTCTTCTGTCACCGCGTGAGAGCCGCGGCAAAATAGAAGTTCGGCTACTCGGCGCGTTCGGCGCGTTGCTCGCGGTGCTTATGGGTCACCTCTCATAAGAACGTGTGTATTTAATCGAGCTGTCAGTTGGAAGCGGTGCCGCACGCACGCACCGCGTTCTATGGGCCGGGGCCTGTACTCGGTGCTTCTTCCAAATGTGACCCAGGAAAAGACTCAATATCTTTGAAGAACTAATAGAAACTCAATTAGTTTCTAATTTCTAACAAACTAGTTACTAAGGAAATAACAGTTTTTGGCCCCTGAAACCGAAAGGCAAATCTTTTAATACATAGCTGCTGCTTATTGAAAACGACACCATGGCAATAGAAAATTCACATAAACATAACTATCTATTTTTTATAGCGCTTGAATTTTGATGGCGTTATGCTGAAGACCCTTGTCTCCAAACGTTGCGTTGTTATGTCCAATCACTGATGGCGTTACTGTACTATTTCGGTTCCTTTTTTCTTGTTTGTTTGCTGAGAATGCTACAAACTGAACTATTTTCTGTTTGATACAAAGAACAAAACCATTGAATAACTATATATAGAAGTGACACCGGAGAAAATCGCCACAAGGAGTTCTTATGTCGCTAGTGTCGTCCGAGTCGGAGCTAGTTTATTCACCAACCTTTTTGCAAATTTAGTCCCAAAGGATATTTTTTATTATTGTTTATTATTGTTTCGTTGGTTACCGATGAGGTTGTAATTTGTATTATTAATATAAAAAAACGTTGTAATTGGGTACGGATAAATTAAACAATTACGCTCCAGTATTAAAAAAAAAGAACCCACTCCGCTACTATGGCTCACACTCACGCATCATCCTTCCATGGAATCGACAGTGTTTTGATTTCTTATGTTGTTCTCTTTAAAATAACATTTAGGAACTGCACCGTGAAGCAATCGTAACCGCATACCGCCTGAGGCCAAATCTTTTTTTTCAAAATGATCGGCGCAAATATTAAACGGTGGCAAGGGTAGGTTCTCTTTCATTTCTTTTAAGTTACAATTTCCCGAATTTAAAAGCCAAATATTGCGGCGTTTTGGGTCTTTTGGTAACTTAAAACGAGTAACTCCCGATCCATAACTATTTTTACAATATTTAAAATTACAAAACACCATTTTTCATCAAATTAATTATTCAAAGATTTGATTTTCAAAATTAGAGATTGTTGTCGCTTCTCAATACCATTTTCAGAAATAAATCCCTTAAGGGACATATTTTAAAATCTAAACTGCCAAATTACCCTTATTTCAAAATAGTTTGTGTATGAAATAAGCAAAGCAGAGACAAAAACATAAACAATAGGTGTGTTTCTTTACTGAAAATTCACACGAAATGCACCGAAAGTCGGTGATAGTCAGTCAAATGTCGTTCCAGCACAGCGATTTTTCGTAGCAGTGCACAAAAGAGAGTGCTCACGAGAGAGTAAAAAATTTCCCCACCCTGCGAATTTCTGCCACCTAAATTTCTGTGGGCAGAAATCGTGCACAGCCAAAACAAATACAACAACTGTCAAACAGACGTTTTTCCAAGCGCTGCTGCGAATGTTTGTTAAAGACCGTTTCTTTACTTTTGAAACAATTACGCTCTTTCAGAGAGTTTCTGACCATTTCTGAGAGAATTTTACCCCCACTCCTAAAAATTTGACAGATTGTGAATTTCTGTGCACAAAGTAAAGAAACAGACCTAATAATAAATAGTCTGACTATTGCTAGGTAACAATCTTATGCCGAGTTTGAGAAAGTTGTTTAATTCAGTTGTCAGCTTCTATATATAGTTATTCAATGACAAAACCTTTGTATATCCCTGACAACTAAAAAGAAAGTCTAATAAAAATAAGGAAAAAAAGAGGAAAAAGCGTAGCCCGGTGTGGAGGTGTGCACAAGTATCTAGATTAGCACTACCCTTATTTTGTATGCAACTGTCAGTCAAAGAGCCCTACTTGGTGTTTAAAAAAAGTTAAAAAAAAACTCCAAGCAGTAAAGAAGACTTCATGCAAATGACTCAAAAGCAGCCAAATGACTGCATTACTTTTAAAGACCTCTTATGATTGCTAAGAATGTAAGAAACTTCCAAGATTGCAACCAGTTAAAAACAATAGCATTCTTTTGACTGCTCTAGACGATTGGTTGACTAAAGACTTCAAAACTAAAGTTGAAGTACTGTGAATGTGAATGTCCAAATAATCAGTGAAATGAATGAGGTTTTTTGCAATGCATTCTTTTACAGCTCTGGAAGTTAAGGTAATGTGGAGACGCTTTGGTTTCACCCGAGGAGCATTTACTTTTAAAAACCAAAGGAACACACAGATTTAGTCCTCCTTAGTTTTAACAGTAAGCTTCGAACGCTTCTTGACGCTTTTTTCGTCCAAAACAAATTAGATTGTACCCATGAAACACAAATCTTTTGATTCGATTTTGTAAGGGTAACCAAATCACTGCTTAATACAATTATTTTCTTTGGGTATTCGTGAGATTTGTCAAATCCTCCGATAAATTTCAATTATTTCCTCGGAATCGGTAGACATTCCTTTCTATTCCATTCCTCATGAGGTAGGCTTGTAAGAAATGCGCGTCAAGAACATGTATCATGCCTAAAGAATTCACGATCATAAAAACTATAAGAGCTCCTCTTCATGGTATGCCTTTGCCTTTTTGGTCATCGTGTCTGTCAAAACCTAAAACGCTTCACAACATCACCGCCCGCTCACAACTCTGAAAAAGAGCTTCAACCTCTCATCTGTCTTATCTTTGGCCCATTAAGAGCCTATAGCTCTCAGATACACACATTTTTGCATTGCCATAAAAATATCAACCAACTAAGAAAAAACCAAACAGCGGCAATTATCTCATGCGCTGATCACTGGTGTGAAACAGAGAGAGCTGTGAGCCGTTCAGGATCACGATGATAACGGCGAAAGAACAAAAAAAAAAACCGTTCCTTTTCTTTGGTCGTGACCAGTCGTGACAATCGTTATTTTGGGTTTCTCTTCTTTTTTTGTATCACGCTTTGTAACTCGTTATACGTTCCTGACTTAAAAAATACTCCAATCTGGGTCTGATTCAGGTCAACTGCTTTCAAGCCAAGCTTCGTCCGAAACATAAAAAAAAAACTTAGCTGGTTGATACGATTATCCCAATGCTCAAAATTCAAACTGCGTCAAAAAATACACAGTAAATTTTTATTCGGTTCAGGACTGGCTCACTCTAGAATCTGAGCCAGGAAAGGAAAGAACGATGACATACATTCGCTTCCAGTCGAACATTCGCTTCGCTACTCATAATACGGACCTAAATTCTTTGAGTCCCGTTTCGTTTCCAGGCCATCACAGTGTAACTGGAAATGAAATCCCCGATGAACTTGCGACGCAAATATCTCAGACATCTTTTCCAGGACCTGAACCGTCGCTAGGTCTGCCATGATCGTCAGTGAGTGCCTCAATCAACGATTGGATCACAACCGTTGATATAACGCCTCCATCGAGGCAGATGGCATTACGAGCTTTTTTTCTTTTGTACAAAAAAAGAAAATTTTAGCTTACCATTTACACATTTGCATACAATGAAAATACATAAAAATTTCTCAAACACAATTGCTTTAATAATGTATTCCTTAAAGGCTTCACTTTATTACCATCAAGTAGTCGCCACTATGGCTCTTAATACATTTAAATATAACTACGTTGTCTGTTATATTTTTTGTTTTTTTTTTATATTGTGTATGGTTTTTGGTTAAAGGAAATGTTATGGTTTAGATCCTGCCAGGGAAGGTGCCAGCATCGCGTTGTTCGTCCCACTTCTCTACCCATGAATTGGGGCACATAGAATTGAAGGCTTTTTTAAAGTAGTTGCATGGCTCGTAATCGGCGCCCCGAATTCGCTGGCAACGATGGAAATCAATGTAGCTCTGGTAGCAGTAGCGGGTTTGGTTGGTATTGGGGAAGCGTGGATCGAAAGGAGCAGTCTCCACCTTGATTTCACCTTTGGACATCTTGCTTTCGATTACTTTAGGCTAAGAGAGACCGTAATAATCAGAGTAAAGTAACACAAAGAAGAAGCAACTTAAAATCTAATCTAAAATGAGAGCGCTATTGAACTTATTATGTGGTAGTATGCATGTTATTAGCTAGAACTACTGATAATCGAACCAAACGAATAACAGACTAAATTTAAACTTAAGCCTAACATCCTTACAAGCTAAGAAGGTTCAGATATTGTTTGTTTTCTTTTGTAAAATACAAGAACATAATTCTATAAGAAATGGAACTGATTTAGAATTTAGAAAGAGTTAGGAGAACAGGAGAAATTATAGACATAAGGTTATGGAATTTCTATCGGACAAGAGGTCGCGTTTTGCTGTCTGACTCGCAAGCGGTGCTTTTGTACTTTTTCACTTCCCGCAAGTAGATCGACCAAAAGTCTTTGACATCACCGGATTCGGAATCGTTTTGTGAAGATGGCTTGGCCACAACTCCAGTTTTGAGTATCTTACCGCCCCGTCGACGACCAAATACTGGAAGTGGTGGCGGTGGCGGATGTTGAATTTGTGCAATTGGCGCCACTGGAGCCACTGGAGCCGCGGGAACGGCATGGATTTGCATGCTCTCACCCACTTGCTGCTGCACGAATGTCTGTTGTTGTTGCATCTTTTTAAAGATCTCAAGGAAAGAGCCATCGTTTGCAAATACCGGGTGCGACGGTTCTGGCTTCGGGTAGGGATACACCTTGCCCTCTCTGGCCAGAGCCAGCCGGAGCTTCTCTTCGATTTCTTTATGTATTTTCTCTTTGTCTATAGGCGCATCCGGTTTTAGATCGGAATACACACCAACTTGATCGGATTTGATTGTTTTCCAGGAAGGCACAGGCTCCATTGAAGGTGCTCGTTTTGGAAGTGGTGCGGTCGTCGACGATGATGTAGATGTCTCCGAGGGGTCTTCTTGGACTGAGGGCATTTTACTACTCGACTTGAGAGAATCTTTGTATGTCTCAGTTGACAGGACAATGACGTTTGGTTGCTTTGTGTTTGCCCCTCGATCTTCACGGCGATTACTTCGACTTCGAGTGCTGGTGTGTTTGCTCTTTGAACCCGACCTTGAACGGTTTTGACGTCGTCGTGACCGTGAACCTGATCTACTACGGGACCTATGTGAGCTCTTGTGGCTTTTTGAATATGATCGTGATCGACTGCGGTGGCTTGTGCGACGAGGTCTTTCCGTACGCCCTCTAGACTTTGATCGTTCCTGACGATAGCGCCTGTTCGACCGAAAACGATTGACATCACGACTGCGGCTTCGGGAATGTGTTCGATGCCTTGCTCTGCGATCAGGACTTCTACTTTTACGACCACGTCCTCGACTGCGCGAGCGACTAACACGATAATCACGAGCCGTACGATGGTATGTCCTGCTGCTGGTCCTATATTCATCCTCTTCACGTGCGTGACGCGAGATCAGCGGTGGTGATGGTGGCGTTGGAGGCGACATTATAGCAAGCGCACACAACCCAAAGTAAATCTGCAAAGTCAGATCTGATCTTTTGAGTATTTTTTATTCAAACAAACATGGACTTTGCAAAAGAAAGTCGCTTTTAAATGAGTTAACAACAATAATGTTATGCTTTTCTCGAAATCTACACTTTAAATATATATGTATGCATATATATATAGTTTTTATTAAGTAAACTGTTATATATTCTCAGTGTTGAAAACATATAACTGTTGTGCAGTCACTTTTCACTTTGGAAAATTTTTTGGTGTAGAAAAAAAAGAAGATAAAAAATAGAAAATTTGACATTACTTGTAGACTGAACGCCCTGTGTGTGTGGGTTATTCCTTGATTTTTGTAATTTTCCTGGAGGTTTTCCTATTTTTTGTATGAAGCGCTGGCTTTCGAGGATACTCCCCTACAAAAATATAACTTAAACGCATGAGATTAAATGTGCAGAGAAATACAAAATTTGTTTAATTTTTAAATACTTAAGTAAATACACTGAAAAGATAAAGAGTTTGCTAAGAAGTACCGGGGTAAAATTGGATAAATATAAAAGAAAAATGAGTTCATCGCTTCTGGTTTGGTTATGTAATTTTTTTAGCAAAGAATTTTTTCCGATGTCATGTGTGTAGTTTGTATTAAAGATTTTTTTTTACTTTTATTGGGTATCGAAAAGGTTCAAAAATCAATTCCATTTCTTAAATTCAAAATAAAAACTTATCACTTAATACTAAACTTAATGGTGATGAGGCTTATTTGCTAAATTACCTTGAATTTAGAATGGAAATCACAAAACTACTGGGCCCTTGTCTAGGTAAAAACTTGATAGAATTCAATATGGCGAACTATTTTTCACACCGATTTTTGAAGTTGAAGAACGCAAGCGCTAGATGAGTCGTTGGAATTCAGCGAATTATGTATGGCTGGAAAGATGTCTTAACGTCCGCCTACACTTTTGTTGTTTTTGTTTGACAGATTTCAAACTAGCCCATTGAATATTTATCTTACGGCTCGCGTACATTGAATCCGAATTTTCAGACGATATCGGATAGGAGCTGCGCAGATCAGATGTTCGTCTCTATTATTATACGCCTTAGAAAACTCATTCCACAGTGGTGTCCTACTAAAAACGAAATTTATTAACTATTCAATGTTTGTATTCTTGTGTACTTCTCATGGCAAACTGACGTACGACGTACGATAAAAGCCTTGCCCAGACCAATACGGTGGTGTGATGCGATTGCGATAAGTCAAATCCCTATGTAATCTTATGGACGTTTGATTAATGCATAGGGATTTGACTCATCGCAATCGCATCGTACGATCTCACCGTATTGGTTTGCGCAAGGCTTTGGTGTACGCGAGCCGTGAGAGAAATAAAAAACAAGAGGGAAAACCATTACCTCTCTTGCCCCGCAACTTCCATTTGCTTACATTGTTGTTTTTGTAACACGAGATCCATCTGTGGTACACGTATTAAACTGAATATAAAGCTGTGTCAGTGAATTTACTAACACCACTTTATTTTGGGATTTCGAAACCAGTTTTTGGTGGTTACATGATTCCATGTGTTTTGTTGCAGCTAGTGTCTCGATTAGCGGTTCCGAGCCTGCAGAAAATCGCAGGTCTCCTTCATTCTCTCACAATGCATGGTTGTGAGAAATGCGCCAGGCCCTGGAGCTCCTCGCTCTGTAGTGCCACCCAATTTTTTTTTATGGAAGTGTTTCAAGCGGTTGCCTGAAACGGCTGGCATGTGCTGTGACCACTTCTACGAAAAGGACTTTACTTTTCAGGCTTCTCATCGAGTATTGTCCAAATATGCGCTTCCAATTTCTTCGCCAACTATTTGTTTTTGCACGGATCATGCCATTGATTATTTTTGTCAACGAACAATGGATGCTGAAGACATCAAAGCTCTAACGGCTCGCGTACACTAAATCAGACATCGTCCGAATTATAATCGGCCGTAGTCGGCCGAACTCTGACGTTCGAACCAAACATGTGTTAAGCAATGAGATCACGTACACCACTCCAACCGACAACGTCAGATGTCGTCCGATGTTGTCCGACTACATCCGATCAACAGATAAATCCGAACTTGTTTGGATTTATCGGACGTCGTACGTCAGTTTGCCTATAGAAGTACACAATGGATAGTGGAAAGTTAGTAAATTTCGTTTTTAATATAGGACACCATTGTGGAATAAGTTTTCTAATGGGTATAATAATAGAGATGTCACTAAAAATCTATGGAAAAAAGTTTCAATTGAACTGAAATAAATAAATTCAATAACAGGATGTCTGTCAGTTATCGTCAGAGAACTGCAGCAGTGTATGCAGACGAACGTCCGAGATTGTCGTCCGAACAGTTCCGATCCGATATCGGCCGATAAATCGGATTCAGTTTACGCGAGCCGTAAGCAGTAAGATTGCAATTTTTGTCCAGAAACCGGCTACTGAAACATCTATTTCTCATCCAAAATCGGCTACTCTTTATGCCAATATAAATGTAGCAGAAGTAGGTTGTAGCTACCATGTCCTGTAGGTGCTTCTGCACCAAATTCGACTATAAGTTCTTCAGATATAAGTACAGCAAAGAACTTACTTTTTTTCAATATGTGTCATTTGCAGCTCGCTTTCTGTCCAAAGTCACTGATGACTCACAAATTACAACTTTTCAGAAGAGTCACAATTTTCCACTCTACACTCAAAATGTGATGTGGTTATCAGCAGGTTTTGTCAGAATAGGGCTGTTAGTTTGTTCTTCTTCTGAAACGCTAGCACTTCCAGAACGTCTACTAATTATAGTACTGAGAACTTTCGCGAATCATACTTCAAATCCCCTTGCACTCCACCTTTGCCAAAGCAAGGTTTTGGCTCAATCTTTTCACAAGTAGTGTGCTTGAACTCACGTTTTGAGAGGATTCTCACAAGTCCAAATGAGCTCCTTCAGAATTTGGCTTCTTTTTTAACTCTTTTTTTGAGGACACTCCTCTCTCACACTTCCAACATCCATCCTTGATTTTACGACGGTTTCCGATGTCCAAAGAAGTCACAATCTCAGACACCCAAAAAAAATCTAACATAATACCTCGTTTCCACTTAGAATTGAATCACACTTCAATTCGAATTAGTGCCAGTGTTTACCTACATCGAATTGAAATAGGATTACCCGATTCAAAAGAGTGTGTGTTGCATACGATTACTCGATTCAGTGAGATAAGTCGATACCTGCATCGAAATTTTAATAATAATCCGATTCTATTACTCGATTCTAAGTGGAAACGAGGTACTAGACTTATTTCACGCCATAAGAAGAAGCAAAAATTATCATCGCACGAAACTTCAAAAATCGACCAGTGTGAACTTTGTCCATCAACCACTCTGTATGGGGCTTTATGTCATTCTTTTTCAATAGGGCACTGAACACTTTTTCGCTCACTGACAGTTGACAGAAGCTGACTGACGTAACTCCACTGTCCACTGTTCACCTTGCACCTTCGCACTTCATACTTCAAGAATACATGGGAATTTGAGCCGTGACTAGACGTAGACTACGAGAAAGAAACAAATTTAGCCAATTCGGGTTGCGAGATGAAGATGGACTGTATTACTACACATTTAATTTGATAATAATTAAATTTATATTCATGAAATTTTAAGTGCTGTGCATTTTTTGTTTTTTTATAAAAATCAGTTATACTCCAAAGTCCAAGTGTTTTTTTACTCCACGCAAATTGTGCGTCATTCTCGTTTGATTTTATATCGTTGCTCCTTGTTTGAAAAGCTAAAGTGTGTTTTAATTCGAGCCTTATAATCATAATTATTTCATTCGGAAATACACCTCCCATCAATTGTTTGATCGTGAACCTTAAATAGTAAAAAAAAAAACCAAAATTGTTCCCGGTCAGCGGAAGAATCAAAAGTAGTGGCCTGACAACAAGGAAACGAAAACATAGAGTTTCTTTTTTTTTAACAAGACAATGGCACCAGCATTGAGCAAGTTGGCCCAGCACCAAAGTGCTATAGTGGGCCTAACTGGCATTTCAGCAGCTCTATGGATTGTTGCCTATGGAAAATTGTCCAACAAGAAAAGGTGAGATGAAAGAAAACAAAAAATAAAAACCGATCAGTCAAGTACAAGTGCAATCTCGTCCAACAACCAGAAAACATAAACCCAAGGTCGAATTGCGCTTTTGAATAGCCGTGACTTTGTATAGTTTTGTACGATCACCTGAAAACAGTGAATGAAAAAAGTAATCATACCTACCTATCTTTGCCGTTATGATAGTAAGTGTAAATTAAACAAAGGCGCTTATTAAGTGTGTGTTACTCAGAGCACTCATTTTGTTTATTAGCTGGAGAGTCGTAAGTTGTTTTAGCGATTAAGTGCATTTACTTTACTCCTTATCTCAAATAAATATTTAGACATGGGCGCATTTGAATTATTAATAATTAATCTTTCATACTTTTGGACTCACTCGATTAAATAGCAATGAATGGTGATGGCTGATGGCTGGCATGTAGCGCATTAGCTACTTCTATTTATAAAGCGAGCAATATGTCTAAAGTCTAGTCTATGTGCATTGAACACTTCTTGTTGTGCAATGTGTACCTTGAACATTTTGTAATTATGGCAATGTTAACAGTCAAATTTAATCGATCGGGTATTACTCTCGCAAGCGAATGTTCGATGAAAAACGGAATTGATTGTTGGTAGGATAACATATTGAAAGGAAAAATTAGCTTTCATTTATTAGGCGACGAGATAAGCTCCTAAGAAGTGGGCCTGGGCAGAGCCATTATGTCCAGCATTCGATTTCGATTAAATTGAATATTTTTTATTAAGTTGCTTATACATTGCATCTGTGCCGTAAAAGTGAGAGCTATGCAGCTTGTTCGGGTATTGATTTTTTTTTTTTTTAATTATAAAGTTCCTTTTCTTCCACTCACTGATATGGAGTTCCTTCTTCTTGGTCTAGCCGTACTCAAATCAAGCAAATCAACAGGCCAACAATGAGCCTCGTATATCGAGGCGCAGGTTTTTACTATGTATTATATTTTGTTTGCCCTTGTTTTACTCAACAATTATGCTATAAATTGGTTTCATTAGGTTTCAACATTCCTAAAAACTTAGCTGGCTCCTGTTTCTTCTTTTTTTTTTTTTTTTTTTTTGTTGAAGACTACATTAATGTCGATTTCCTTTCACCAATTTGCAGTCGACTGCAGTCGCTACTAAATTCGATTCTTTTTTGGGTATTTAGGAAATTAAAAAAGTAGCGATTTTCTTTTTTATGAATGTATGTGTGTCCAACTGACTAATGAAGAAAAACAAGTACCATTGAACAAAACAATTACATTCATATTGTTAAGCACACAATTTTTATATTTTTTTTCACCAATTGTTTTCCAAATTCACAACTAAATACTAAACAATCCTGCTTCCTTTAATTTTTTTCATTTACTGATGTTTTTGTTTGCCGTTTTCGATCTGTCAAAATTGTTGTGTGTGTGAAAATCCGTGGGCAAATCCGTCTCAAAAAAGAGATCGACTGCAGTCGATTTTTTTTCCCTCCTAAATGAATTCCATTGAAAAAAAAATTGACTGCAGTCGACTGCAGTCGATTTTTTTGTTGAAAGGAATTCGACATAAGTTTGCTTTCCCAACATACTCGTATAATAGGAAAACTTCTTCATTTGTTAAAAAAGTTATGGCAGTCACGGTTCATAGGTAAAACAGCTCGTATTGTGTACTTCATAATTATTTGTAAACATTATGATAAACAAATCTCAGTGCATTGCCATTGGCAAAACTAATACGTTTAACATTACAACCAGAGTTGTTTTGAACGCTAAGCGCGAACATCATAGTGCGTCCAAAATAAATTGACAGAACACGCGATTAGCGTGTAAATCAAGTCGAGACTTTATTAATTGACATTTGAAGGCTAAATCATTAAATTTTTGCTTAGCGGGCTCATAATGGAAATATTTAATTGGATCCATATCCGGAGACTGTGGTGGTCAAGTTTATATTGTTATAATAAACATAGTGGCGATTATAATAAAATAACGTTTATTCGCTTCAATGCACAGAATGGTAATCATTACCCAAATGGCACAATAGGTTCAGCATCAAAACTAAAAACAAATTTTGAACAAATGTGTCTTTGATTCAATTGAATGTTTGAAAGCTTGTACCATTTGGTGTTGATTAAGATCTTAGTCAATAAGCTTAATAAGTGCTTCTGCCTCTGATAACAGAACTAGGATGATGAGGGTCGCTTAAGGGGATGTAAGGTTAATTGGCCGAAAAAAAAACAAATTTTAAAGAATTTTTTGGGGCAATAAAGTAACATTTGAACAACATTCTCCTAAGTTTGCATTGCAAAATATTCAAAATTGAGCGAATAAAAATCAAACACCGGAGGTATCTCGAAAAGAAGTTGGTTTGCGGTGTGCATCACAACTCGCAATATATAGAATCATCTGGAACGAAAAAATCAAAATGCATTCCTTAAAGGCGATGCTTCTTCAGATAATATCGAGAGGATTTTTTTCGAGTTTTCGTAGCACTTGGAAGTCAAAAATTCGATTTTCGCGCTAAAATATCGGCTAATTATTAAAAATAAACGAAAAAGCTATCGAAAAAGATATCGGATTTATGTGAAGAAGTACTGTGCACAATTTCAAACTGATTGGTTCAGTAGATTTTGAGTTATCGTCCACACGGACTTTAAAAATTACAAGTCTCAGAAAAACGATTTGAAAAACGCAGAAGAGTTTGGTCGTTTAGCACACTAGTTTCAGAACACTTTTCGATTGCATAAAAATCATATCAAAGGTACTGAAAAGCCTAGTTTTGCATAATAATTTAATTATTTGAGCGCTCCGCGCAGCTGCCACCCAGGTTTAAAACCCGACATGGAGCAATAGACGCTCAAATACTCATTACTTCATCAAATTTACTCCGATCGACTTGAAATTTTTACACAATGAGATATTATGCATTCATTTAAAATCATGAAGAATGCAATTATTTATTGACTTTTAAACAACAATATCTCTAAAACATTGTCCTTAATTTTCAAGTTGATCCGAGTAATAGTTTTGGAGATACAGCCCTTCGTTTTTCCTTCGTTCAAGATTTTGTTTATGATCTTACCTCTTTTTTTGTCCATTTGTAATGATACAGTAAAAAGTTCTGATGTCCACGCGGACGGACCTTTCTTCCGATGTGTTACTGTAATTGATGTCGCAAAGGAGGGATTTTGAATATTTTTCAAGAAAATTTCGGAAACTGTTTATTGAACGAGTATCTAAGAATGTAAAAAGTTTGAATAAAATATTTATTTTTTTTCTATAGGGTGGTTTGCATATTGCTATAATAAGCATAGTTGTTATGTTGGCGGAAGCTCGGAACGGATAGGTTGGGTAGAGGCAGTAAAAAAATCGTTTGGGAGGGGGAGGGAAGAGGGGTTTTATCTCCTTCCCCTTTAGGCAGGAATGACTATTTCATAAAAAATCCACTTACTACCAAATACAGAAAAACGTTTTTGGATTTCATTGTGGGTGTTTCCTCTCGATAACCCTATTATACTGATCCTGATCCTGAAAGGTATTTCCAAAAAACATTTTGAAAAGGAAGTCGTCTGTTAGGATAAAGTTTCTGGTATCTTCGTTGAGCTCTTCTTGAATTTCCATTCCAAAACCCATATACGAATAAAATCTCTGCGTATTCTGCTTTCGTAAATGAAGGCTTTTCAAAAACCTCTCTGATCAAACTGCAATCGTGACTTATTTTGATAAACTGATGGAAAAATTTGTTGTCTTATTCTTTTATACGACTTATCTACCTATTGAACATTGATACCCCAAACTAAATCTGGCAGCCCTAAGCCTATAGGAGCCCGACTTAAATAAAGTTTTATTTCTTCAAAAAATTTAATTTAAAATTAGTTCTCTACCATCAGTATTGACAGAAAAATCGAATTTAACACAGGTAAGGGGAACACTAGTTAGTCTTTTTTTAAATTGTCAAAATGAAAAAGCAAAAGCTTCTTGCTTTGTTGTTGACTGGAATAATTATAAAATTTGTAGAAACCGATTTAAAAACTCCCTACAAAGTGCAAAAAATAACTTTATTAAAAGAAAAATTGAAATTTGTAGTGACCAGAAAACTATGTGGAGAACTTTAAAGCTTCTTGTTCTTAAAGAAAATAATAAAAAGGTGAATGAAGTTGTTGATAACGACAAACATTACAAAAATGGTCCCGAAATGTCCAATGTGTTAAACTCTTTTTTTGTTTCAAGTATTGATATAATAAGAAGTAATATACCCAAAAAACAGTACACTAACTTAGTACCTGATTATTACTATTTAAATTTCAAGTTTAAGCAAATGAATATTGGTGACCTTAAATCGATGCTAAAAACGATGAACAATAAAAAAGATACAAACGGAATTAATGTTAAAATGTACTTGGATGCTTTTGATATATGTGGTGATATGTTGCTGAAAATTGTGAATTTGTCTTTAACTAGTGGAACGTTCCCAAATAGTTGTAAAGAGTCCCTTATCGTTCCGATTCCGAAAATAAAAAACTCTAATAAAGTGGAAGACTTTAGACCGGTTAATATGATGAACCTCGAAAGCAAAATTATTGAAAAGGTCGTTTATAATCAACTCCAAAACTACTTAGAGTCTTTTAATCTTATATCGCTTCATCAATCCGGTTTTAGAAAGAATCACAACTGTGAATCACTTCTCAATCTTGTGATTACAAAGTGGAAAATTTACATACATGACAAGAAAGTTGTAGTGGCGGTATTTTTAGACTTAAAGCGAGCTTTTGAAACTGTCGATAAATTGATTTTAATTGAAAAGCTGAAAATGTATGGAGTCCGAAATACAGAAGTTCAATGGTTCGAATCATATCTTAATAATAGATCTCAAAGGACAAAACTTAACGATAATATCTCAAACTCTGTTTCTGTACTTCATGGTGTCCCTCAAGGATCATTACTTGGCGTTTTATTATTTCTGGTGTACATCAATGACATGGAGAATGCCGTTCGTTTTTCAAAAATTGTGCTGTTTGCTGATGATGCCTTATTGTTTATATCTTGTAGTAGCGTTGATGAATGTATTGAAAAAATAAATCTAGACCTGCAAAGTTTACAAGACTGGTTTGATAGTAACATGTTAAAATTAAATATAAATAAAACTAAAGCTATGATATTAAATGGTAGTACTAATAGAACAATAAACATTAACAATCAAAATATTGAAACTGTTAAAGAAATAAAGTACTTAGGAGTTATAATTGACGATAAATTAAATCTTGATGCACATGTAAATTATATATGTAAAAAGTTATCAAAAAAACTTTACTTTTTTGGAAGAATTAGAAAAAAAACTTTCAACTAATACCTCAATTAAAGTGTATAATACAATGATAAAACCTCACTTTGAGTACTGTTCTAGTATTTTATTTATGTGCAATAATCAAATGATGGATAGACTACAAAAACTTCAGAATAGGGCCATGAGAACTATTTTATTGTGCAATAGACTAACTCCAAGAAGAGAAATGTTATTAAAACTGTCCTGGATGAGTGAGAACCAAAGAATTTTGTTTAATGCTATAGTTTTTGTATTTAAAATTAAATTTAATATATTACCAAATTATTTAAATGAATATATAACTTACTAGCTGACCCGGCAAACTTTGTTCTGCCTACTGCCTTAGAGGCAAAAAATGAGCAGAGTTTGGATTTTATTAATTTCAATTATTAGGATAATATATGTGTATATGTATTTTAAAAAAAATCTAGCGTTCTAATGATTCTTTATAAGCTATTTATGTTGGTGCATGTGTTGCACTTTTCACAGAAGCACCTTGTGATAGCCGATATTTTTCGGCTTATCAAGCGCGAGAACAAATAACGCAGATGTAAAAACAAAAATACAGACCTACGCAACGCCGTGGATGTCGAGGCATAAGGGGTATATGAGTGAGAGTATGTTTAAATAGAAACGGAACGTTTAACGTTCATAAGTTTGAACCAAGCTAAACTGCGTTCTGAGGAGTACATCCATTTACGTGATGCAGTTTGTACTTATTACTGAAGGAAATGCAGCTAACATTGGTCGATCTACTATTCTGCCGACGACGGCGACGTTCATTGGTAGGTAGTCCACGTCAGATGCATGAATATATGCAAGATGCAATGACATATGTTCGTCATTACGGTCGGCCAGATCACTTTATTACTTTTACCTGTAATCCAAAATGGATAGACATTATTCAATTGCTGCTTCCCGGTCAAGCATCAAGTGATAGCCACGAAATCACAGCACGTATATTCAGGCAAAAAATTCGGCACCTGATGAACTTCATTTTTAAACAACGCGTCTTTGAAGATACTCGATGCTGGATGTATTCAATCGAATTCCAAAAGCAAAGCCTGCCGGACGCACAAATTCTTATTTGGATAGCGGAAAGAATTCAGCCTGACCAAATAGATGATACCATGTGTGCCGAGATTCCTGATCAGGAAGCCGATCCAGATTTACATGATGTTATTACAAATATGATTCATAGACGGAAATTTACGGCCGACCTTCACTGGCAACGATGGTTATCCGCTGTAACGGCGTCGATCACCAGATGACAACGGTCGAACTGTCACATCAAAAGTGAAAAGAATGGATTTCGTTATCCGTTGTCGACAACTACAGTAAGATTTTTCCATATTCGCCACTTACTTCTAAAGCGTTTAAGACGCATTGCAACGTTGAATACTGCAATTCAGGAAATATGTAACAAAAGGCAGCGATATGGCGGCTTTTGGATTGCAATCCTCAAATACCAACGATGAAATATCACGCTATCAAGTTGGTCGTTATGTTAACTGTTGTGCATTTGGCGGTGCATCTGGAGAATGGTCAAGAAGTGTATTTCACGGCTTCGAATGCTATGCATTGTGCTGAAACACTTTTAGCAACTACATTGACAAATTTCTTTGCGATGGCAGATCGATCCGTTTGCACAAACTTTGCTTTACTCGGAGTTGGCAATGGAATGCTATATCGAAGAATTTTTAAAGATGGAAGCATGGCGATGCGGTTCCTGGGTATCCGGAAGTGCTTCCTACAGAAGATGCTTTTTTTATTTGATATTGATTTCATACAAAAATCAAATTTATTTCTCACTATAAGTCAATTTTTTTTTTGGTTTTTTTTTTACAGTACAGTGTTTTGTATATAAGGAAAACTAACGCATTGCATTGATGTCATTCCCATAGGGATATAGGGATAAAAAGTATCCTATGTCCGTCTCCGGGTCCTAAGCTCCCTCCTCACCAATTTTCACAAGCTTTCAACAAGCAGGATTTTTATTGGCATTCCTATGAATGTGTTCTAAGATGTAATATTAGCATTCATTAATTGAATGAAATGTATATACCGTAAATTTAAAATACAGGCCCTCATAAGTCAAAAAAAAGTGTAAAATAATTTACATATACACGAGGTGCTGTGTTTCTTTTTTTTTTTGCTATTGCAAAAGATTCTTAAAATATTTACGAGTTTCTTAACTTTAACTGACGTTATGCAAGTGTTGTTACAAAATTTACCCAATGGTGTAGGGTTCTGTGAACACTGGAACATGACTTAACTTAGTTCGACGGTGCTCTGCAGACAAAGATTCCAATTTCCAAACTACTGATTTAAAACACTCGCATTTTACCTACATGAAAAAATCGAAACTCAGTGCTTTCTCCGAGTAAACGTAGAATAAAAATCGTACACATTTAAAATTGCTCTCTAGGCGAGACTGAAAACAGTCTGCTTTTATATTAGCAGTCTAGAGCCTCCGCTAATATTTCGGTTGCATTCAGACTGTTGAGGTACCTAACTTTCCACGTATAAATTTGAAGGTCTTTGGACTTTCTTCGTTTGGTTGGATCGTCAAACAGTATTATCCGAAGCTGTTGTTGATTGTTTCGAAACTAAAGTTTTTTTTACGTGATTGGAACGTTGAAAGTCGAACCAAATATGTTGAAGAATTCTTTCTTATGTTATGAATAAACTTCACAAAAAAAAAACTCAACAACTTTGCCACGCAATCATTTCAAAAATATTCTCAAAATTATTTTAAAAGTTACTGCTCAAGGTGTCAGTGGCGTGATGGTTAGAATGTCTGCCTCTTACGCGGGAGGTTCGTAGTTCGAACCCCAAAAGAAACCAAAAAAGTTTTTCCACGGGTATCGTATTTCGTATGGCATTGGCATGTCCTCCGATAGTAAATTAATTCCCCTGAAAAGAGCTTTCTCGATTAACCGTTAGGAACCAGCTGAAAATTGTAGGTCTTCTCTATTTCTTCACAAGGCACATAACACACATAATTTCAAAAAAAAACATATATCATACAATAATTATGGTGTTTGTAGTACAAACTTTGGTTAGAGACTGTAATTATTAATTCAAAAGTGAGCACTGGGAAAGTTCAATGTGTTACTCTATTTATATTTTCACGTTTCACAGTTAAGTGGTTTTTTTTTATTGTTAACTGAAATAAACAACTATTGATCTACGCTTAAAAATGAATATAATCGATTTCGTGTCCCATAAGTAAAAAGCTTATTTCCGCAAAAAAGTAACTTATTTGAATTTCTAAGAAATGCATGTTTTTTTTTGCAATGTCTTTGAGATAATTAACAGCAATTATATTAACTCATTAGGTATTGGCAAAGTAATGATCATACCATTGACAGGAATTATAGCCCTATTCCAATGTTTTCTACTCTATCATCGGATTCCATTGATTAGTCTTATTAAATAGTTTTTTGTTTATTTCTTAATCACAGGTTGAACACAATTGAAGAGAGAACTGCTCATTACTTTAATCACCTGTATAACCATTCATAAGTTAAAGCTGTTATAACAATCCCAATTTATAGAATAAATAGTGTCGTAAGAGTAGAAACACTTTTCGGGTTAGAGCCCGGGCAGTTGTCATATTTTCTGTAGTCATTTCAATGGACTCGGGAATAAGAGAGATTCTATTCTCATTTTATTAATTTTCGTGATTTAACGAAACCTCGATTGATTACTTCACTGTGATATGCGTATGCGGTAGCAGGTCTTCCTATTATTTGCATGTTCGAGGTATCAAATATACAATTGTTTTTTTGACGGGTATTTCGGAATCGAAAAAATGTAGGTCCCCTTTATTCTTCACAAGAAATGGTTGGGAATGCGCTAGATTGTGGGACTTCCTGTTGTGAGACCCTGTTTGTTTTTTTATTTATTTGATACAAATTTCAAAACAAAATTTTTATCCATTCTTGATTAAAATTTTGTTCTTTCGAGATTATTGTCATTCCACTTACGTCATGGTCCTGTTTTTATTTGCAATAAAAATAGCAGGTAATGCTTTATTTCCTTATATTTTTGGTAAATATTTTGATTTGAAAAGGCGGTTTGTTTGTTGTGAATGCTGAAAATCTCTTGCATAATTTTCCCTAAATTGATTGCAAATAAGTCTACGTTATGTGTATCAGCAAAAATCAATTCAATTCAATTCAAATCTTGTTTATAGTTTATATCAAGTTTGTAGTATTTTATCTAGCAGTTATTTTGACTTGATTATTTAATGATTCACCTTTCGCAAATACGTGATAGAGGGAAGTTTGTAGCTTAACAACATTCTCCCATATATTTGTCCAAGAGCCTACTTCAAATTCGAGAAGTGAGTAATCGCACGAAACGATTGGTATTTTTAAGATGTTTTCAAGCTTCATGCATGAGATATTACGTCTTTCTGACGAGCCTTATTTACACTGCAATAGCAATGTAGTTTTTTTGAACAACTATTATACGAGAAAAGAATCCTTGGCAACATGATTCAGTTTCCCTGCCTGGTACCAAAAGGTTTCTTAAAGTGCATCTTGCGAGTAGTAGGCGTGTAAGGATTCATGATAAAGCTTTTTGGAATCATTAAAGGAAACTATCAGGTGTGCAAACATTTTTTGTCGTATCATAATTATTCAAACTACATTGTCTGTTATACTTGAGAGGGGACTCTCATATATACAATCCAAATGCTTTTCCAAAAATACCAACCTGTGCTATCACTCACATTTGAAAAAATTAAGGAAAGAGGACATCTTTGGAAATACAATCGGTAAACATAAGTAGTACACGCTTCCTGCATCTCAAAATTCATATGGCGATCCCCAGATCAATCAACCGTCTACCTAATTGACCATGATGCGATCGACACAAGGCACTCTTCCAGTGTGATAGATGTCCGAACTTTCTGAGGGGCCAACTTTGACTCGGACCACTACCTTGTTGTAGCCAATGTACGAATGAGGATATCTTGTTCACGACTCGCACGATCTAACGCTGTGAAGTGATATGACGTCGGTAAGCTGCAATCACAAGATATTGCTAATGTCTTTTCCAATCGAGTGTCCCTTTAATTAAACTATGTAACAAAATTTCACGTTTTCGAATGCACCCAAAAGCAAACTATATTTTTCAAAGGTTTTTGGCTACGTTTTCGATATATGAAGCCCTCAAAATCAAGTTGTTATACACGGTCATGCAATATTTTGAAGATTACGTTATATATCGTATAGTTTCAAAAGGAAATTTGAGTCAGAAATCACATTCTTTAAAGATCTTTTGGTGCTGAATTCAAATCCAGTCAGAAATTTGCGCTACAACAGTAGGTTTCCAAAAAAATAAGGCATTGATGTCTTGACTTTACTCTGGATATAATCTCAAGACACTGATGTGATACACCAATTCTGTTAATGAATTTGAATTCAGTGTTATCTCTGAATCCTATACCGCAAGTCTAAAGCATTGAAGACCAATGGCAAAAAAGCCAACAAGCCACCGAAACCACTGCCTATGAAGTTCTGGGTTTTAAAAGAAACTCATGGTTCGATAAAGAATCCATGCATGCAAATGCAGCCAAACAAAAAGCACAACAAATATTGATGCAAAAGTGATCAAGGGCTGTTTACGATCAGAATAACGAGATTTACAAGGAAAAAAGAAGGGAAGGCCACTGAATTCTCAAAAAGAAAAAGAGGTAGCATGAAAAGCGCTCGTTTGAGGAAATTGAGAGGTGCCATGACAGAAACGAGATTCGGATGTTTTACCAACAGGTAAAAAGATCCTACCAGGGTGGCAAGTCCCGAAATCAAGAAAACATAGTAATAGAGTCACAGTTGGTGCTGAGGATCTGGAAATATCACTTCTACAAACTGCCTAAGGGCGATGAAGACACAAATGCTGCTGTCAGGCAGAATGCCCCATTCAACTTGGACGATCAAGAATGCCGTCCTCCAGACCTAGAAGAAAGTATGTATGCTTATATCGAATAAGATTGCAGGTGCAGATGGTATCTTATCGTATGCCCAATCCTAAAACAAGGAGATCCCCACAATTGTGCCAATTATAGAGGAATAAGCCTCTTTAACGTCGCTTATAAGATCATGTCTGCTGTAATATGTGAACGACTGAAATCCCACGTCAACAACTTGACACGTCTATATCAATGTGGTTTTAGACGAGAAAAGTTCACAATCGATCAAATTTTCACATCACGGCAGATATTGGAAAAACCCCCGAAAAAAAATATCGATATACAAAATCTTTTTATCGATTTTAAGGCTGCCTATGACTTAAATAAGTGGGCATTACAGTTCAAGGTGAATCTGGGCTTCAACCAACATCCTTCTGTAACGACTTCGATTTCGGGCGAGCTCTCTCCAGTTTTGCACTCTAAGTCGGTTGAGGTCTTCATCCACTTTATTACGCCACCTAAGACGAGGTCTTCCCCTTCTGCCATTTTCCTGCAATGTGCTTTCGCAAACCCGTCGAGCCGGAGCATTTGGGTCCATCCGCTCTACACGGCCCAACCATCGTAGCCTCGCGATGTTACTCTTTTAGCTATGCCCATGTCACGGTACTGCTCATACAGCTCGTTGTTGTATCTTCTTCTTCACACATTGTCTTCGCATACGGGACAAATGATCATTCGTAGAATTTTTCTTTCGAAACGACCGAGGGGTTTCCTCGTCCGCTTTCGATAAGGTCCATGCTTCCGCGCCGTATAGCATGCAGGACTGATGATGATCAAGGTCTTTTACATGGTTACCATGGGTTTTCTGGAGACCTTCTAAAATTAAAACTCACTCACCCCAAAAATGGTGGCATTTCAAACTTTAGATATAACCACTTTGCCTTAATATTTGAACCATTAAAGGTTGGCAAGCGGTAAGGAAAGTAAATTTAAAAATGAAACGATTCATAAAAATGTCGAATAATATGTGTAACTCTACCCAGCGTTATAAAATTTTTTTTTATACAATTATCAGAAGTTTAATAGATAATTGAAATAAAATACATACATAGGGTGGTGCAACAGAGCTCGAGAAGCCCCGGGGTCTAGCTAACCATATACCTTGAGAGGAATGGATGCAACCTAATCGCCAATTCCGAATGTAAAAAAATGAGAAAGCGCTTTCCACGGAACTGCTTTTTGCGTGATATAAAAATTAGAGATTGTTGAAGTTTCACTGATTAAAAAAACTTACTGCACAGAAGGAAGGAAACTTACTGAAAAAAAGAAATTGAATTAAAACATCAAATCTAAGCATTCTTCAGTCGAGGCAGCGGCAATTGTACTTGTCAATATTGTGTTATACAGAAACATGTGAGACTTGCCAAACCGATGCGAAAAAACGCTGTTTTCATACAATTGGCTTGTTGGCACGGCAAAAATGATGACTACAGCGTTTCTGCCGCTGCCAAAACTGCAAAAACGCTTTGGGTTGGGAGAACATTAAGGGCCGGTCTGTTCAAGTTTGGTTAATTTTAACCCGTGGTTATTTCCAGTGGTTACCATAGAATGCGTCTTTTCAACCTTGGTTTGGTTAACAAATGAATGGTTTGGTTAACTAACCAGAGAAATTGTTAACCAGTCGATTTTGGTCGGTTAACGCTGTTTAAACATCGATTTGGAATTTCGTCTTTTCACGTTTGGTTAATCTGTCTTCACGCATTATTTTTGACTCATTCATTTGGCTATACAACAATTCAGTGTGATGGAGTGCGTTTGTTTTTAATTTTTCATTATATTTATCTCCAATATTATTATTGTTATAGTTCTTTTTTATAAAATACTGTTTCATTTACAAATTTAGTTCACGTGGAAATTGTGTTTGGGATTTGTGGAGTTCTGATGGTAGTGGCGTTAGTGATGACGAGGAATTATTGGTCAGTTGTCTTGTTTTCGAAAATGTTCTTTTTTTCTAACACCAAAGCTACAAGTTTTTCTTCTTCACTTTTGGAGAAATTCGCAGATCGTTGCTTTGATTGTGACATTTTCTTCAAAAATAACAAAAATTATGAATAACAGACATAGAAAAAAAAACATGAATAATTATAAAATAACTCACTATGAACTGCCGACAGTAAACACATGTCACCAAAAAAGAGAACCATTGATTGGGGTTAGTTATTAATTTGACAGATAGACTGGAAAAATATTGGAATTTCTCGATAACCTACGGTTTGTTAACCAAGGCCGAAAAAATAGTGAAAAGAAAAGGGTTAAGCAAAATCTCTGGTAACCAAACCACAGATTTAACCACACTTGAACAGACCGGCCCTAAAAAGAGGTCATTAAACACAAGCGATTTATAAACACCTTCACCTTATAGACCAGGGTCGATAATTTTTGAAACAAAAAAAATTAATGTATCTGTGGTCGGGAAGGGGGCGGGGGCGTATTTAAGGGTAAAAAACGGCTAATCTCGATTTCCGGTAAAACTGCAAGTCTTAGGAAAAAAAGTTAAATGGCAAAGTTGTAGGTATTAAAAAGATCTACAACTTTTGTACAGACACTTTTTTCACATAACCTCAAAATGTATGTGAAAAATTCGAATAACTGAGTTTTTGGTTTTTTATTTTTATCTTTTGCAAAAAAACTTATTTTTTCACGAAATTTGGTGAAAACATACCTTTGTATATTCCAAACATACAGTAATTTTTTTGATTTAAAATATTTATTTTTTCACCTTATTTTGACAAAATTTTGAAAAATTACCTTAACTTTCAATCGAAAAATCTCACGTCAAAATATCTGTTTTTTTTTTTAAATTGGTGTATTTCTTGTTTGTTAAAATCTCTACTTTCAGATGGTTAAAAAAATTTACACTACTATGGTAAATGTTCTCAGAAAATGCAAATAATGAAAATAGCCCAAATCCAAATTTTTTTTTTTTTTTAATTCAAAATTTACACATTAATTACTAGAAAAACGTAAGATTTCATGTTATACCGATAAACAAAAAAATTGCTACTCGAAATATACTACTATCTTACGTTTTTCTAGTAATTGATGTGTAAATTTAGAATTTAAAAAAAAAATAAAAAAAAAAAATTGGATTTGGGCTATTTTCATTATTTGCATTTTCTGAGAACATTTACCATAGTAGTGTAAATTTTTTACACCAACTGACAACTTTAAAATGGACTGGGCTCAAAAAATTGTGATGTTTTAAGATCAAGTCAAATAAAGTTTAAGGAAACTTAAGTGAAAAATTAAGTAAAGACATTTGGAGTACTACCTAATAGCTATGAAGTTCATTTTTTTGATTTGATACTTGATTCAGAACTAAAATTAAGATTATTTTAAAAATGAATGACACAGAATGCTGAACAAATGACAAACTTCAAAGGAGTTAAATCAAGGTTTCAAGTATCTGGCGTTAAATCTAAAATGACTAGAGCTTTAATCACTATAAATGATTCTAGAGTCATTTTAAGCTGGTGACGGCACTAAAGCTTATTTTAAGGCGATTCAAGACGACTGTAATTTTGCGTTACTGTCTTCAATGACTTACTATTTATTGTTGGTGTTGCTGATTTCTTACTTCCAAAATCAGGTTTTTACAGAAAATTACATTCTTACAAAAAAAAATAACATTAAAAAAATAATAACGGAATGTGTATAATATTTGGTCAATATTCGCCTGATTGCGAACAACAAACTACTTGATGCGACGTTTAGCTTAGAGAAAAATCGTAATTTAGACAACAAGTTATTTATTGCTATACCAAATATGGATGTACACATTACGTATAAACGTAACTGGCATCCACTTCAAATTTCCATAATTAGACGAGTCAAGTAGCTTAGTTCATGGGATTTTTTAATATTTGATTCGAGTCCCAAAAAAATATCAGCATCCAAATTTCGTAGTCATATCAAAGCCCAGGCGCCAAGTGAGTTTCAAAGAAGCCGAGCTTTCAAAAGGCCATGGCCTTTTTATTTAAAGCATACCTACTTCTTTGGTTGTTTGTTTTATTGACAATTTAAAATTCAAATAAATTTCAACGAAATTCGTTGAATGCCAATGCCTAATAAAAATATGAACAGATGTGCACAAGCTGATTGCAACAGCCCTGCTGCTGCATTCAAACATCTTACTAATCATCAAATTGCTCAAATACTAAGCCGTGTATTTTTGAAACCTTAAATCATTATCATTAGTTGGGTAAACTTTCACGAATTTTAATTTCCAAAGCCCTAAAATGCAATACTTTTCGTCGTTGGTGTTTAATTTTCAATTTTCTAACTTGACCTCTCTCTCTCTGTCCTCTCTCTCTCTTTCTCATATGTACAAAGAAAAAATAAGAACTTGATTGCACAATATGCGTGATCGTAAAAATTATCATATTTGTTTGCAAGTTGCTGTTTGTCACTTTTTCTTCCGTTGACCGCGTGCGTCGGTCGTTGTCATCCGCTGCCGCCTAACCGGCTACGTCATTTGTCTTCATAAGTGTAAACTGCGGTTGCATTGAGTGGCTTTCTGTTGCATTTGCATTTTTGTGAAGAATGCTTTCGAAGCACCAACCCAATAACAGATAGACAATAATTTAAATTAATTTATGTAGAGGAGGTTGATTATGTCACCCAACGCATGCTTAGGACAAGCTCTCGCACCTTTATTGTAAATATTATGGTGCGAGACATAGAGAAATTTAATATAAAGAAAACCAAGTGAAAACATTGAGTCTTGTCGAGATGACGTATGATCAATGATCATGAATGATAAAGATTAATTCAAAAAAGAAGAAAGAAAATAATTTAATGGTCTACAACTGCGCAATTTAATGTCTTTCTAATTGGAAACACAGAAGACTCATGCTAATACATGTGGTGTGTCAGTAGTCAGTATGTTGAGAGGAGGTCAACGTTGTTTATTTACAGCACTCGTTTGGCTTTTTTTCATGTACAAAGTACTGACCTTTGCACCTATTTAAGTTTTTAAAGAGGGCGAAAAGGTTCATTGAAGTCGCATTAGAAAGTTGTAGCAGACAAACTAGATTATTTATTTCATTTGAACGGAAAATTTGTGTTTTTTCATTTTATTTGAATATAAAATTCCAGATAATAGAGACACTTGGGTTATAAGGGCTGTTTAGGATTTACGACAAGAAAATTTGTTTTTTTTTTTGTTTTTAGAATGATATTTTTCAATCATTCTGATTATTCTTTTACCCCATGAGTGAGATAGAGTGCTTCATTTTTCCCGAGTAGTATGGACTACATTTCATCCCCAATACTTCCACGGGAACGGGAACCTGAAGTGAAACTTAAAATCTGCTGAAAAGATTTCCAAATTTATTCAATATTTGAGTGCTTCAATATGCTTTAGCAATATAGATTTTCTTCCATCTAAATATTGCGCGCAGAGTCAAAGCTCAGGAACCTCGTTTGCTTAATGTGGCTTTCGTTACTTAGGCTGAGATTTGTTTTGCTACTTTTTGCCCATAGCATAATAATTAGCATTTTGCCTTTTACGTGGGAGTTCGGGGTTCGAGTCCCCGAAACAGCCAATTGTTTTGTTGCCACCGAGACTAATAACCCACGTGGCTATTCAGAATATGCAAAAATTTGTAGATTTCCTTGACAACCGACAAGATGTGGCTGAAAGAATTGTACAGATACTAAGTGCTCCCCCGCTTTTTTGTACCACCCTATTTATTTATTTTTTAATTATTTAAACATACTTTCAATAATCTTCTTCTTGTCTTTAAAGTAGTAACGTAAGTTTCACAACTTCAAAAAATCAAAATTTTTTTATTGTCTGATTTAATTTTACAAGAATATTGTCCTTAATTTTTAAGTTGATGAGAGTTATATTTTTCGAGATGAGATACAACATTGAGAAGATTCTCGAGTAATATTCAACCGATCTTTATGAAAATTAACATAGGTTTTCGAAATGCAATTCGCCCGAACTTAAAGGAAAGTTTTTTCGATTACAAATTTTTTTAACAGCAAAAATGTAGGGATATATGGATGAAAATTTTCATTATTTTGTAATATTTATACTTACTTAGTAGGACATTACAGTTCGTGGTGAACATAAGTCGGTTGAGGTCTTCTTCCACTTGATTGCGCCACCTAAAACGAGGTCTTCACCTTCCGTGATTTCCCTGCAATGTGCTTTCAAAAACCCGTTGAGTCGGAGCGCTTAGGTCCATCTGCGAGGGTTTGGTTTCTTAACCCAAATAAGGCACGGTTGGCAAGAGTTATTCTCCGTTTGGTTTCCGCACTGATGTTGTTATCCGTCTCTAGAGCGGATCCTAGGTAGACAAAGTCCTGTACTACCTTGAAGTTATAGGTTCGTTTGTTGAACTTTACCCAGGGTTTACCCAGGTTTTCCTATGAGCTCTCAAAAAACCTGCGTTTTCCAGTCCTTAAAAAACACTTAGTTGCAAAATCACCACACATCCCTATTATTTGAATAAAAACACATGCCATTTGACATCCCTTAAATCGCCACAGCAAAAACCTAGGGCAAGTTAAGGGCAAATTCAGGTGAATCCTGAAACAAAAAACAATCAGTTTGACATTCAGGGTTTCTCAAAAAACGCTTTGTGGTGACCCTAATACTTCAACGAACAAACCTTATGTCTGTCTATTGTGACGTTTTGCCCAATTCGTCGATATTCTGTGTCCTTGTTTGATGACAGCATAACTTCGTTTTGCCCTCATTAACCATCAAATCTATTTTTACAGATTCTGTTTCAATGCTCGCAAATACAGCTGTGTCAGCACGCTTCCTTCTTCATATTACGTTAATATCATTTTCGTAGACGAGTAATTGTACAGACTTTTGAAAGATTGTTCCTCTGGTGTTGACGTTTGAGTTTTTTACATTCTTTTCAAGTATGAAGTTCAAAAAAGTCGCATGTCACTTTGTCGCTTTGCCTAAAGCCTTTTTTGACATCAAAGGTCTCGGTGAGTTCTTTACCGACCTTGACGGAGCATCGTGAATTCTCCAAAGTCATCCTGCATAGCAGGAATGCCGAAACTAGACATGGCTCTGTACAGCTCGTGTTTGTAAATACTGTCATACGCGGTTTTGAAATCGATAAAAAGATGGTATATATCGATATTATATTCTCGTGGTTTCTCTTTTTAAGGATCGGCCATACGGGGTTCCATTCATCGGGCATGCTTTCTTCCGACCATATCATGCAAATCAGCTGGTGCATGCTCCTTTCCAACTGGTCTCCAGCTGCCTTGAAAATGCCTGCCAAAACTCCAGTTTTGGTTTTTTTTTATTTTCCTTCGTTTATGTTCTAGTTAATGGTCTTAACTAAAACAAATCTTTTTTCGTTCAGCTTATATAATCCGGTAAAAACTTCTGTTGTCCGTGCGGATACGCCATTTTTACGGGGAAATGAAGTGCAAAGACCGATCTTAGAAAATTTTTTTAAGAAAATTTCAGAAACTGTTTATTATATGTGTATCTTCAAGACCGTCAAAATATTTCTTATGTCAAAAATATTGTTGAAAATAGAACTTTTTTCCTCATTAACCCCATGTAACCTTTTGACAAAAAGAAAAAGATCGATTAGCCCATTGAAATGCATGCTTTAATATTTAAAAAAAATTAAAACCATTATTATTCTGAAAAAGCCTACCTTATAAAAAAAATACTTAAAATTATCTATTTCTTTAGAAAAATATCAAAGGTCTGATGATTTAAACAGATTCACAAGGAATTTTTTGACTTGAATCATGAACTTTTAAACCAGACAGTACCATATTGGTAATCATACAGAGCAACCCAAGGTTAAACATTTCTATTTTTAAATCCATATTTTTAAAAACAGCAGAACAGGTGCAGAAACAAACTGCCCCTCAAGGAAATGTATAAATGAAATTCCAACTATTCAAACAAAACACAATAGTTTGTATGATTCATACCTTTTAAACAATTTTTTTTTGGAAATACATATGTACTTTTGTTTTGTCTTATCTATACTTAGGAGTTGAAACGTATTGTGTTCAAGAAGTTCATAAAGATAAGTTACGGACTTTGCTGTTACTTTCGAAAGTGTCTAGTCACTCGGTACTGTCTGGATTTTGAGCACAAACTGTAGTTGATGAGTTTAAGTGCACACAGAGACATTTGTTATATTTTTTCCTTTTTTTTAAACAAAAAGTATAGTTCCTTATCTCGATCATGTTTTAAGTTATGCGACAAATTGTGAGGTGTAATTTGAAAATATATAGAAATGTAATTGGAATATAAGTTCATTGTAATAAAGAAAATGTTATTTAATTTTATTACAAGTCAATGAATTTTGAATCGCATGATCAGTTGCAATGGCTTTTGTTTATGGGGTGCAGATTAGTTGAAAGCGATTGTTAATACAAGGTATTATAACGGACGTATTTGTAATCAGTGTCTGAATTGAAATTCGCTATTCCATTTTTGTGTAACATGATAAGCTGCAGTATTGTTGACAACATTTGCTAATCAAGATTACTAATATCAAACCAGAAACTGTTCTAGTCGAAAGGGTTCATTATTACACTCTTTCGAATAATAGGCTCCAAAAAGAGATTTAATTACTTCTTGCTTATGAAAGTAACTTCCAGCAATTTTGTTGAATACCATCCATTATGTCTTTTCAGACTTTTCAGAGAAATATTTGAATTATTGTTGCGCTGAAATTTATCTATGGTGCTAAGTAGTGGAATCAATGAAGACATAAAACAGGCAATCTTCGGAAGTCCTCAAGAACAGCTCCGATTTTGATGATTTTTGTTTTAAAAATTTTGTTTTTTTATATTTTTTAAAATCAGAAACCTTTCAGAGCGGGGACGGAATTATTGTCTTGTTTGAATTTTTTTTGCTTTAAAAGGTACTTTAGGGTCTTAAAAACAACATACCAAAAGATGGATGCCGGCAAAAATGTCTAAATGCCCAAACTTTCCATTCTGCGGCAGTGCCCCTCAGATATGCCATACGATTTCGTAGTACTTAAAACTTTAAGCGCGTTTTTCTCGAAATCTTTTATTTTGAACTGGCCGAAGACATAACTCGAGCAAATCTTCACCGATCTTTACGAAATTTTGACAGTACATTCAAAATACCTTTCTCCGGAGACGTATGTAAGATTTTTTTTTATATTGCAAAGTTTTTTTTATCATCAATTTTGTCGTTTTTTTATAGTAAAATTTCAAAGTTTTGTTCAAACGTGCACCATTTCGCGAAATAACAAAATATCGAAAAAATCCTTCGTACGTCTCTTGCTGTTGTTATATAGAAACTAAAAATTTTCGGGATTCCGTTCCAAGACCAAAATTAAGGAGGTTACATCATCGGCCATGGACCCGTCTAAAAAATGAGGTGCCTCCGAAGAAATGCTGGACAGCCGCTATTTTGAATTTAATTGACACGAAAAAACTTGTACTTGTATATTAAAACATAAATTATAAAACCTCATTCACAGATTTTCGATTGATTTTTTTTGTTGAGTCACAAAAAATTCATAAATTATGCACATTTTTCACGTTCTATCTAGACCAGCGTCCCCATTTAAACAATATCTGTGATATTTATGAACAAAAAAAATTTCTGCTATACAATATCATTACAAACTTGTAAATATATTAATGAATGTTATCTTATAAGAAATTACCTCTAAGTTTGTTCTGTGCAGTAATGACATTGAATTAACTTGTGACCCAAAATATAAAAATAAGTATTTGAACAATTCAGAATTAAAAAAACTTTTACTGACATCATTAATATTTTTTAATGGATTCATCAGTAAATTAAAGTAATTTTTTTAATAAATTTTTATTGAGGCTCAGTAATGCACTCGGTTCTGACGTCCTTAATTTATAGTTACTGATGTTAAGTTACTATTTACTAATTCAATTTCAGAGAGTATAAGGGGTCGTTCAAGTATTACGTAAACACCCCCCTTGTCAGCAAAAGTAAGCAAATCACATACCCCCTCCCCCCATGCTTACGTAAACATTTTTCAATTAATGTTTTTTTTAATATTATATTTTACACAAATGTTTACTTGCTTTGCTATGCTTACAATACGTCTACTCGCTATAGTATCTAAACAAGACAGTGTACTGGAACTGGAAGAGCAAATTTAGACAAGTGAACAATGAATTCCCCTACTAGGCTCTTAAGCGAGCACTCAGAAGAGAAAATAAATAGGGGGCAAACTTGTGCATACGTCACCATTTCACCATTGCCACAAAATCTCACTACTACCACCTTGAGTACAATTTCCATCACTGACTTTATACAAAATTCACCGATTTACAGTCTTAAATAAAAAAAAACTCCCGATGACGTAATCATCATCTAGACCCCCCTACCCACCATGTCATCCTAAATAAACACAGCAAAGATCCCATTGCCCCCTGTAGTGCTTACCTAATACTTGAACGGTACTTAAATTATTAATTATATTTATATGTATTAGCTTCTAAATAAATACCTTCTGCATTATGCTGATATACACTATTCACTCCGATAAAAATTGTTTTTGCTATAAATAGTTCACACTGCACTGATAAGAATTCACTGTAATAAAAATTACTACTTAAAACTTGAGGAAGCGAGCAGTTACTCCAAAAAGTAAATGAATACTGAGTGAGGTAAGCAGTAAAAATGTAAACAACTATTTGTTACAATAAGATTATATGGAGACTTTTTTTTACAAAAAAATAGACACCAAACTGAATTTTTTATATAAATGTCGTTGGTATTGTTTAAATATAATATAAATTTTTCCGTCCCCGCTCTAAGAAGTCTCTGATTTCAAGTAATATAAAATAACAAAATTAAAAACATAAAATTCATCAACATCGGAGCTGTTTTTGAGGATATACATAAAAAACTACTAAAAGTGCACATATTATTGTCTTATTCAAACAAACTTCAAAGCTAAAAATCTTTTCTTTTTTTATATTTTTCCCATTTTGTATTTTTGCAAGTATTATAAAATGTATGGGTTTTTGAGTTTTTTTTTTTTATTATTGATTTGTTCATCTGTTAAAAATAAAGAAACCTTATGTTTACTAGGCGTTTTCTGAAAAAAAGACCTCAAAGTCAAAAGTTTGCTTGGGGAAGAAAACTTGCACACCATTTAAAATTTAAAATCTGGCAACCCTAAGCCTATTCGAGCCCAACTTAAATACAGTTTTAAAGATTATTAAATAATAATCAAAAAATTAAGTCTAAAATTAGGTCTCTACCATCAGTATTGACAAAGAAATCGAATTTAACACAAGTCAGGGTACACCAAATATCACAGATATTGTTTAAACAATATAAATAGTTCCATCCCCGCTCTAAAAGGTTTCTGATTTCAAATAATATAAGAAAACAAAATTTTCAAAACAAAAATCATCAAAATCGGAGCTGTTCTTGAGGATTTCCGAAGAAAAAGCTTTATTGACTCCACTAAAGTGGAACATTCGAAAGCTATGAAATTGATGGAAGTTTGTACGTTGATTTGTTTTCTATTCAACATTTAGCTTTATATGTGGCCTCTTTTGCTTTGCTTGGGGCGAGAGTTCCAAAAATTCCATTTTGAATTTTGAACACTTGAAATGAGTAGTCACACCGAAAGTGCTTCCGCAAACGACAAATAAGAATTCAGCAAGTATGTACTTGATTCGTTTCTTACTCTCTGTGGATGGGTGAGGAGTAAATTATATTGAATCTAATTTCGATTCTTATGTCATCGAGAATACATATTATATTCGTACGCAAAATAAATAATAAAATTTTTACTCACTTTTTTAGCAGAAAAAGTGCTCATACGCCACAGTCATATGAATACTAAAGTCTCACAAGTTTTAGTTTATTCACTGCCTGTAAGAACGGTTGAAATATAATTCTTGTAAATAGCTTTCTACTCATGAAAATTGATTTGTTTAGACGGAAATTTTCGTAGCGCTATGAAGACAGCGTGTGCACAGCCATCGATCCATACAGCTCAACATTTGACGAACAAGATTAAAGAGTATGCTAAATAAAGATCTCGAGTTTTTCGTTGCAATTTTGAACTTAGAGCAATTTGAATTGGACAAAACACATCTATTTTGACAGATACCTGTTTTGGAAAACACGCCCGTTATTGTCGAGAAACCAATCCATAGATAGTTAAAGTTTGGTCCAGATTTTGGATTTCTTCCATTTTTCTTTGAGAATGAGGCTGTGAACAAATACAGCGATTCGGTTAACAATGCGCGTTGCAGATTCATTTTAACAGACTTTTTTTTTCACTACAATTGATGACATGGATTTGGACGGTCTATGTAAAATGGCGCGCCTTGCTATGCCACAGCCCATGGTACAATCGATCTTTTGAGTTATCAGCCGTTTTGACTGAACCAAAGCTGCAACTTGACCGCTTTAAACTTTTTTGAGAAACTATTCACACTCTTAAGGCCTTTATAATGCAAGCAATCCGTGAGCTACGGTTCAAGCCATCAACAAGGTATTGGAAAAACGGAGTGTCAGAATTCGCCACCGCGAAGCCAGTCGAGGCAGCCATTTGAACGACGTTATGTTCCATATTAAAGAATAGAAATAGAACCATATAATATGCAGATGCATTTATTTTGTTAATTTTATTGCATTTTTAAAAATAGTACATAGATTACCCTTTGTTTGTCATTAAAGATGGAATTGTGTGAGTGTGTGAGTAAGAGCAATCAATAAGAAACAAAACGATGTTCAGCCAACGCATTAACTAGAAACTAATGTAATTTTAAGTCTTTGTATGAATCAACTTAATGCCTTCGCTTTGAACAGACATTTTAGGTCCTGTGGTCGCCACAAAATGTTTTGCGAAAAACCTAAACTCGACCTAAATGTGAATCTGAGTGTTTTGAGCCCTGTGTTTGGCCTCAACTCGCCCTGAATTAGCACTAGGGTTTTGCTGAGGCGAGTTCAAGTAATGAACAGGGCTGTTAAATGACATGTATTTTTGTTCAAATGACAGGTATGTGTTGTGACTTTTCGGTTTAGCGTTTTTTGGAGAACTGAAAACCCAGTTTTTTTTTTTAAATATACAGGGTTTTCAATTAAACCTGGATCAACCCTTAGTTAAGTTCAACGAACGAACCTATTATGATTTTTACTGCGAACAAAAGTTCAACCAAACCCTACATTTCGCTTTAAGCTGGGATCGCGTTACGTTGTTTTGTACACGAACCAACGTAACATCGAAGTTAAAGCGACATTGTGATTCAAACACAAGGTCTAGTTAAACACTCTTAGCTTTGATAAAAGTAACAGTTTTTTTTTAAGACACGCAATAAAGTTTTATAGTGAATGTGATTCATACTTTATCTGTCACTCGGGACTGGCGCGCATTTTGTCTTAAATGAATCTATTCAAAACTGCTAGTCAATGAATTAGCCTTGCTATTTTCTTTAGTTTTATTTTAAGACCAATAAGCCTGATTTCACCTTCGAATCAACAGTTATACAGACCCTGGTTATCAAATTCAAAGAAAACAGATCCACCCAAAGCGAACAAACCACATTTTGTCTGATTTCTTTAACAACCAGAAGTGTGGGATTGTTTGTCTAGTTTCCGGGCATTCTTATATGTGAAACCCTTAGTACTCCAAAGGTAAGAAGTAATTGCAATCATTACTATACAAAGCATTGGAATTCAAGAGGGTCTGCTTATTAAGCGCTGTCTTTCTGTTTTTAAATGCAGACTAATTAATTCCTGGCCTATTAAACATGAGAAAACCATTTCTTCATTGGAAGCACACGAAAAGGTTTTGGCTGTTTACTCAGCCAAAATCTGGACAATTCCTGTTGTACTTGTAATTTAAATTTAGAATTTTGCATTAATATGGAAGAGCACAGTCTATACTTAATTAATTAAGCATGAAATTTGTCTCTTTTTATGTGTGTATTTTACTTGGTATTAATTTTTTATTTTCTTTATTTTCTAGAAAACCTCGCCCAGAAGACCAAATACTTTACACCATAAATGAAAAGAAAGAAAAAAGAGCACCAAAAGCACATGTCAACTCACTTTTCTTCAAACAGTTAAGACAATTGCTGCGTAAGTATATTAAAGTATTTACATATTTAGGAGATAACTAAGAAAATTGCTTTTTACTCGATCTTGGAAGCTGTTTATAATTAGCAGAGTTCCAAGATTAATAATTGAAACGCATTTCAGTAGACAGTTTGAATTTTGTTAAATTTTCACATAATGGGTTAGAACGGTACACCTTTTTATAGCCTTTTTGCAGTCGACCTTTAAACACAACGTATTTGGTCAAATATAACATAATATCGTGTCCGAAATTGTTTTTCATTTGGTTTTTAAAATAACGATGTTTGATCTGAAAAGAATTAAAGAATGTTTTATAATTATATTCTGTTTTTAGCTATTCTTATACCAGGAGTATGGAGTGTGGAAAATGGACTACTGCTTCTTATAGCTGGTGCTTTGGTTGCAAGATCTATAAGCGACATTTGGATGATTCAAAGCGCTACTGTTGTTGAGAGCGCAATCATCGGAATGGACAAAGTCAAGTTTAAAAAGGCTCTTCTCAAATACCTTGCAACTTTACCATTAGTATGTTTTATACATCTTTTTTTTTATTTTGTAGTATTTCAAAATGTCTTACCATAACTATTTTAGATATCAGTCGTGACTAATGTCCTTAAGTGGAGTTTGGGAGAACTGAAGCTGAGATTCCGTACAAACTTGACACATCACTTGTATCAAGAATATTTGACGTAAGTTCTTATTCACTTTTTAATGATTGATTTTATAATTTCGTAAAACAATATTTCTCAGAGGATATACATACTACAAAATGTCGAACTTAGATAATCGAATTGCAAATGCGGATCAATTGCTTACAACGGATATTGACAAGTTTTGTGAAAGCGCTACGGATTTATATTCAAATATCAGCAAACCTATTTTGGATATCAGCATCTATGTTTACCGATTGACAGTTAACCTTGGGGGTCAGGTAAGTTTAAATTAACGGAAAGATTTATTTCAACACGAGGATTAGGTATTGACGTGGTTTAGTCTTTGTCCAAAAAAGAGTTGGCTAGGCAAAAGGCTGTTATAATGTTTGATGTGATTCATTTCTCGTCGTGGTATATTACCAAAATACACGAGCTCTGAAAAAGCAAAAAACCTACTATAAATTTTTTTAAATATCTCTTTAACTCCGTTGCGCTCACTAATTGTAGAAAAATATAATTTCTGTAATGAGCCATTACACTTGCGACGTACTTCACGAGCGGATCACTAGTGTAAGGTAGTTAAGAGCTGTGATACCTTCGAAATCACGTTGTTAGTAACGCTAAGAAAAGAAGAAGAAGCAATTACACTTTACCACAATTAAACACAGACCACGACCGAATGAATACAAAAGTAGTTCAGTACCCAGTGCTACTTCACTTTCGAATTTGGTGCTGCCTTAATGTCAAGTTTAGTATCCAGTTCTACTTCAAGGTCGAATAAAGTGTCCAGTACTACCTCATTGTCGAAAATAGTGTCCCTTTTGGCTTTTTGGGCTTATCAAACCATAAGTCTTCTAAAGCTCTCGATATTATAACCAAAAAACTTGTGTGCTTATTTAAAAATTGGATCGTTAACCTGGAGTTTCTTTTTCCATTCCTTGGCACTGGTACCAGTATGTCTTCGCAAGATAATGGCTTGGTTTTTAACAAAAAAAAATGATTTTAATTTTCTGTAGTTTTAAATATTCGTTGAAAGATCCCACTATTATTCTTATTAAGTTCGTTCGTTGAACTTTACCCAGGGTTGACCCAGGATAGCTGGACAACCATAAATAAGTCATCAAAAAAAAAAACACACACATCCGTGTCATTTTTAGTAAAATACATGCAATCGTACACTGTGCAGACCTGTTTGTTACCTTAACTCGCACAGGCAAAAACTGAGCTGCTATAGAACGAGTTGTTGCCCTTAACTCAACCTTGGTCTCAAAAAACACTCACTTTGACATTCAGGGGAAGTTAACTTACTTGCTTACTAAGGTATGTGATACAGTTCGTGGTGAACCTGAGCCTCAACCAACATCTTCCGATAACGACTTCGATCTCGGGCGAGCTCTCTCCAATTATGCAGTCTATGTCGGTTGAGGTTTCTTCCGCGATTTGTTCTAGCTATGTCCATATCACGGTAGAACTTACTTCTTCCCAAAATGAACATCATATGTGAAACTATCAAATTATTGAGCTCCCAAGACGTTCACACATTACAGCAAACAAAATCTTATACGCGACGTTAGAAAGGCTTATTCCTCTATAATGGGGGCAATTGTGAGGGTCTCCCTCTTTTGACAAGTTTAGGTTTTTCCAAAAACCCTTTGTGGCGACCACAGGACAAACTTAAGGCTTCACCGAACAAACCTATTGTCTTATATTTGAAGTTTTTGCAAATACAGAAGTTTTTCTTTTTAATAGACACCGTCAATTCTCATGGCATATCTTCTCTTCGCTGGTGTATTGCTAACAAGATTGCGCCGACCAACTGGACGTCTTACAGTAGAAGAACAAAGGCTAGAAGGAGAATTTCGTTATGTCAATAGCAGACTTATCACAAACTCCGAAGAAGTTGCTTTCTACCAAGGAAACAACCGCGAAAAACTTACTCTTTTGGCCAGTTTTTCTAAATTGCGAACTCATCTTAGGAAATTCTTAGAGTTTCGAGTTAGTATGGGAATCATCGACAACATAATTGGCAAATGTAAATGCTACTCTCTTGTATTTATATAACAACAACAAAACTTTATTTTTTATTTTGATTTTTAAGATTTTGCATCTGTTGTTGGATTCTGGGCGGTTTCCATTCCATTCTTTACAGAGAATCATCCACTTTTATCTGAAGGAAGCAGTGGAACCCGATTACAAGTAAGTTTTTGTCTCATTAGCAAGATTCGATAAAAACTATTCAATTATTGTTAGGCGTACTACACATACGGAAGGATGTTGGTCAAGCTGGCAGAGGCAATTGGTCGCCTTGTTTTGGCTGGACGTGAAATGTCGCGGTTGGCAGGTAGATTTCTAGAATACGTTGTTATTTTCTTCTTTTTTTAACACCAAAGAACATTGAAGGTTTTACTGCTCGTGTGACGGAGCTGATAAAGGTTCTCGGTGATCTAAATCAAGGCAGATACGAACGCACAATGGTCAACAATGTGAGCAATGGCGAACCGAACTTTGGACCTAACAAGGGAAAAATTGCTTTCCAAGATAACATTATTAGGTTCGAGAAGGTTCCATTGGTAACTCCAAACGGTGATGTTCTCCTTAAAGAACTTACCTTCGAAGTCAAGTAAGATTCTTAAAAAAAATTCAAATGACAATCGAAAAATAAATGCACATTTCTTTCACACAGATCGGGCATGAATGTTCTTGTTTGTGGGCCCAACGGTTGTGGCAAATCTAGTCTTTTCCGTATTCTCGGCGAGCTGTGGCCAACGTGGGGCGGTAAGGTAACAAAACCACCAAGAGGTAAACTCTTCTACATACCTCAGAGACCGTATATGACTCTAGGAACACTTCGCGATCAGGTAAATTGAGTTTTTCAATTACTTAATGGACATTGTTGTGATTACTCGTTATTTTAAGATTATCTATCCTCACACCCACGAGGAAATGATTCGGCGCGGTAGAAGTGACAGTGATTTAATGAAGTACCTTGAAATTGTTCAGTTAACATATTTGGAACAGCGGGAAAATGGTCTTGATGCAATTGAAGACTGGATCGATGTTCTGTCCGGAGGTGAAAAGCAACGTGTGGCGATGGCACGTCTCTTCTACCACAGTCCCCAGTTTGCTATTCTCGATGAATGCACCAGTGCTGTATCTGTGGATGTAGAAGGCACAATGTACCAATACTGCCGTGAGGCTGGCATCACATTGTTCACTGTTTCGCATAGAAAATCCTTGTGGACGCATCATGACTATTATCTTCAATTTGATGGCCGTGGCACATACGAATTTGCACCAATTGATAATACCAAGGAACAATTTGGATCGTAGGATTCATTCCAACTGCTTTAATCCATTCCCTATATCCCTTAGAACAATTTATTTTATATATGTATGTTTACATAACTCTATTCGTATTTGTTTGTGAATAGTGAAAGTTTCTTCTGTGGTTTATATTTTAATTGGATAGAAGCTATACAATTGGGGTTGATGAGTCATTTGTCTTAGTATGAAGTTCTATGAAAACTAGGTGCTGGATTCCTTTAAATTTCTGTTAATATATTTAATCTTCTGACAAACAGCAATCCTATTAGTATGTATTGGAATTTTTTTATATTATTATTTTAGTAGGTTAATTGAAAAGCAAATCAAAGCTTTAAAAAAAGTAATTAGCTGTTATTATAATTCATAACATTATTCCATTATGTATGTTAACTTTTTGTGTTTATTTTAACAACATTCGTTTGTTTATTTTTTTAATTTTTGTATTCCAAAAGAAAACCGCACACAAGTGAGCGATCGTGATGTTTTGTATACAAATGTGAATGACTTAATTTCGCTAATTCTAGTTATTATTTTCTGTCGCTCAATGGAGGAAAGAAGTTTTACGTTTATAACTTAATTATATTCTTATGTAAAATGAATAAAACAAAAGTCAAGTATAAATAACATTGTTTGTTTTTTCTGCTAAAGGCTGACCCTATAGTGCAAATTTCAATAATAATAAAAACTGGCTATGGGAAATCATGTATGGTGGGAAGAATCTAAATACTTCTTCTTCCTCTTCTTCCTTTTCGACGTACGTGATCAAACTTTTTTACCTTAAAAGGATCATTGCTTCAAACAAATAACGTTCGACGCGTTAACTTAAAAAAGGGTCGGCAAATCTCTCGCTTTTGGATTGTTCTATATCTAAGGAAAACCAAATGCAGATTTCTTTGCATTTTTCTAGTGTTTTTGTTTTCTTTTCTTACTTTCTTCGCAATCGTATCAGAACGTTGTATATTCTGCCCTATCGAGGTAACCGTCGGAGCGGAGTTTTTTCCGCAACACATCCTTTTTCGGAGATTCAATTTTGCTTCGAAGTAGTTGTCTTCGGTTACGGTCCGCCGGTTACCTCGATGAGGCCGATTGTCTTTTTGACGTGGTTATCTGGACCTCTGAAGATTTTAATTTATAATACATATTAATTTGAGGTGTTGTCAACTTGTTTTGTATTTTAGTCGTTCAGATCCATAACGAAAATGAATGAAAATGAATAACACCAAAAGGACACAACATCGGGAAGGCATTGCCAACTTCGGCTCTAACCAAGCTAGTTAAATCGTTACAAACTCCTCTTCTAATTTAATCCATTAAGTTTTTGTGTTGATACTTACAAAACAAAACTCCTTGTTGCGAACAATCGGGAAAAGTTTTGGTTGTTTTAGTTGTTTTAAAAAAGTAATCAAAAAAATAAAAACCAGCGACACCAATTTAGCTTATGAGCAGGGATAGGATTTTACTAACTTTGCCTTTTTTTGTTGGTTGAACGGAATTTGAAATAGACTTTCGACAAACATGTTTCAAGCCCTGGTGATTGCAAATATATGTATTTTATTTTGCCTTTTTTTGCCTTTTTATACCATAATTGCCTTTTTTTTGCCTTTCTTCGCCATTGTTGCCTTTTTCTGCCATTTTTGCTTTTTTATTAAAGTTTGTTAAGAAATATCTATAATAGTTGGTTTAGCATTAAAAAAAATGCGAACATTTTCGTTTGCCGTTGAGCACCTTTCGTTAAAAATCTTATACAGTTTCAAGCATACACAAAAACTATAGAAAATGTTCGAATTAATGCATGTATTAATGTTTATCTGCGCGAACAGCGAACATGCTTGGTACTTCTTCCTCGCAGCGTAAAATGCAAACCTGCATCAACATTTAGAACGTTCTAGACTGTTCGGAGAAGTGAATGACCTGACCATGACCACATCCGGTTTGCACTTGTGGCCGCTGCATAACTATTATTTTCTAACTCGCTGGGGTACTTGGTTAGAGGCAGCAGCATATTTGCGAAAAAAATTATTGAAGATGAAGAACTGCAAGCGCAGCTGGCGTACATTAAAATCAATTTTGGGTTTTTAGTCGATCCGAAAAAACATATTTTCAAAGACCTACAAAAAACAGGAACATCCATTGGCGAAGTGCTGCCTGTTTTGAAATATGTTGAAGAAAATTTAAAAAAAGCAAAAGGGCCCATTGCAGAGGAAGTCTTGAAGAAGTTTACTGCCATTTTCAATGGAAATACAGGCCTAAAAACAATTGAGCAGATAAAATCTGTAATAAACGGCGACGTTGGCTCCAAACTTCCAGGAAACATTGAAGTTAATAATGATGAAAGTTTTAAATAGGCTCCTCTCGTTTCAGATGAAGTTGAGAGATCAATTAGCTCCTTCAAAGCCATTCTAAGGGACAACCGAAGAAAATTGCTACCTGAGAACTTTAAAAAACTCTTGGTAGTCCAATGCTGCTATAGTTAAATGTATTTTTGTTTATGTCCCTTGTATTATTTAATAAATGCCTTTTCTTTGCCTTTTTAAGTGTTTTGATTTGCCTTTTTTGAATTTTTTAGGTCAACAAAATCCTAACCCTGCTTATGAGTCAACAAACACAGTGCAAGATTCTATAAAAAGCGAAATGAAAGAGATCACGTTTCATAAGCGAAAGATATTGTAAATTGTTCGCACACACGAAAACGTTTGTTCGCTTTTTACATACAGAATGTCACCCCAGATAAAGCTCGCCGAACAGATGTGGTTAACAAAACAAAATTTTAGTGGAAAAAATTAGTAAAAACAATCTTTGCTAAGTCGGAACAACGAAGCAACTCTTTCGACAGAGAAGAACCACAAATCGGATATTGTTGATATAATTGTTCTCTCATTAACTATAAATCAACTTGGACATTAAACATTAAAAAAAAAACAATTATATAAAAGAAAACAACATGTATCTCCAAAACTTTGGGATGTTTTGGGGTCCAGTGGGCTCCCTATGTTTCTAAAGAAAACGATGCAGAAAATTGTTTGGCCCTTTTGATCTGGCAAGTGGCAAATAGTTTATAAATTCTACAACCTTCATCAGGTATAGTTTGATTCCCACCTTTCATCAGGTGTAACTCCAACTCTTCAATCTTTTTGCCTCACTCACAGCAAATACAATCAAAATCGGTAATAGAACAGTGGTTTAGTAAAATAGGTGGTTTTATTGCAGTTTGCAGCAAAAAAACAATCATTGGTTCAACGTTGGGCTCATCAGTTAGATGTTGTTGTACCCTTCTAGGATTCTTTAATTATTTTTCTTATTCAAGTTCAGTCAAATATACAAATTCGTATTTTACCGTATCGAATGCCGAATGCTTTACCCGACTGACTATGTGTTAACAATTCAAAAACAATGTACATTGGTTGTCCTCTTCTGTTCTCCTAAATCTATTGATCTCTCCTTTATTTCAAACTCAATGATCACATCAAAGATCAAAATTTAATGTAATTAAAAAAAACGAAAAATATGTAATTTTATAAAAAATAGGTAGATATATAAATGTATTTAAAAAAATAAAATTATACGAAAGCTGACATGAATAAGTTGTTCTACGAACATTATTTAACTATTTTTGTTTTTTTTCCAATGATGTCCAAATGTTTTTAGCAGTTGGCCTATCTTCAGCAGCTTCATTTGTGCAGCAATAAAATATTTCTACTACTGTATTATAATCTTCGGTAAGGTTGAAAGCTTGTGGCAATGGTGGTCGGGTCCCTAAAGCCTCCCCCAATTCAGACATAGAATCGTCAATCACTACGATACTGTTTTCTTTGGACATATCCAAGTTTTCCTCTTCTTCTTCGTCGTCCTTCAATTTCGGAATAAATGGTGGAGATAAAGCGATCGTTTCATAAATAACAAGTCCAAAACTGAATATATCAGCTTTTTCGTCAATAATATCTTCGCCATCTAGGACTTCTGGGGCTGTCCAGGCATCTGTTCCTAATTATAAAATTACAAACATTTAAACACCACCAAGAATGCATCGTTGGAAACCTACCAACATACATAAGACTAGGGTTTTCTTTGAAGTTGACCTGACCATTTTTGTCCAAGGGCAGACTTACACCAAAGTCGCACACCTTACAGATTTCAAAGTCACCCTTTACCAAAATGTTAAACGATTTCAGATCGCCATGCAATAGTTTAGCTTCATTGTGCAAATAGTCCAAAGCCTTTGCGACATCAAAAATCATCTGAAAGCGAAACGATCATCTAATAACTATTCTAAGATGTAATTTTTTAACATGCTACCTTTAAACTATGTATGGCAGGCAGAGCACCAAGATCATTTTCATATCTGTCTTCAAGGATCGTTCCTAAACATGTCTGGCAGCACTCAAGAGCTAACGAATCGACACCTTCGTCGGTCTTTTGAATTCCTCGAAATCCAACAATGTTTGGATGTGATAGTTTTCTGCAAATTAAGGAACACATGTTTTTTAAATAGGAGCCAGACGTAGTTCGTATTAATATTAAAATATTATATTGTAGATTATTAACGCAAAACTTGTTTAAGAGAAACTGATAAAGAAAATCGCTTTGGCCGACAGAAGGTCGACGCCTAGTGATTATCCACGAATAAAGAATATAGAAAATGCTAAAACCCTTTACAGTTCGTTTTAAGGTAAGCAGTAACATACTTGAGAATTTCGGCCTCTTCCTGGATGCGGGCATTAAATTGAATGTGTCCCAAGCCTTTGGCTTTTTGTGAAATTCTTTTTACCGCCCAAGGAGAACGCAATTGGCCGCATCTTGGTGAACGCTCTAGCTTGTAAACATTTACACCGGTACCGTAACCGAGGCTTTTCATCATAGGAGAAGGTGGAATTCTAAGCGGAGTACTTTGGTGAGCAACATTTTGTAAGTGAATGTTTCGCAGAGCTTTTCGTGGGGTTTCCATTATATGATTTTTGAAATCTGTTGATTATTATTTGTATAATTGCAGGGCTCGTTCTTTTACTTCTACCACTTCAATTCGAATTTGAACGTTTGATTTGAATTTGCTTGTTTGAAATTACGATGACAGAAGTGACATTTGGCGTTTGAATACATGTGGATGCTAACACCGTGGTTACACTTGCATTCCGTTTGCAATACAACTTGCGCATGCGACTGCGAGATGTGGAACGTATTTTTATTTGTGTGTTCCGCAAGTCGCATAGATACTCGGTTTTATGCGCTTGGATAAGCATTTGTTCAAATTCTTGCATGCTAAAAACAACAAAAAAAATAAACGGATAGCGCAGATAAACATCAACGCTTATTTCTTAAGCAGGTATATGCTGGGTTTACATGCATCTTCAACTGCGGAAGTGCAGAAAAGTAAAGCCTTGCGCAAACCAATGCGGTGAGATCGTACGATGTGATTGCGATAAGTCAAATCCCTATGAATTACGTCAAACGTCCATAAACGTTTGACTTAATGTATAGGGATTTGACTTATCGCAATCGCATCGCACGCACTCACCGCGTTGGTTTGGCCACGGCTTAAAGCGAGATGGATGAAGATTACAAAGCACAAAAGTTAAAAAGAGAGACGAATAGGATTATGGTTGCAGATGAAAAATTATGGGTGCAGATGAACATGTTCATCTGCAACCATAATTTTTCATCTGCAACCATAACTAGGAAGTTCGTTCCCTCTCTATCAGACAAGTTTAATTTTACATCTTGTGTCTTTTTCCGATTTTCATCTGAACTTGCAGATGCATGTAAATCCACCAATAAACTGCATTTCCAATTTAAGTGTAAATGTATTTTTAGAATAATTGTCACTAATGGTGCAAGGCAGATGAAAAACAGAAAAAGACACAAGATGTAAAATTCATACTTGTCTGATAGAGAAGGAAGACACCATCTGCACTTCTTTAGTTATAGGATGCGGATGAAAAATGATAGGTGCAGATGAACAATGGCAATCATTTTGGTTCTGCGACAGCAATCAGATCGCAATCTCAGACTGCGCTGGTTGGCACAAGCTTTGATACAAACTTTTTGGATTTGAAAGCCAGCTGAAATGTAATTTTTATATGTCTTTTCATATGTCGCTGCATAGCTTAATTTGACTACTAGCGCTACGCGACTGCGGAAACGCCTTGTTTTGAGAGGTTCTCTCTGTTTCGATTACATTTCAAACCAACAGACTAGAAAATGGCAACGAGTATTCCCGGTGGAATTAAATTGTTGAAAAAATGGCACTACTTTGACGCTGTTGACTCTCTGTTTTACTCAGTGAAAAGAACAAACTTAAAAAAATGAGAATAATAAAACTCAATTGTAGCCGAATATAGCCGTTGATTTAAACAAGACGCTATCTCTGATTTGATCTTACACCGCCGTATTAATAAATGCGGAATAGCCTTATTCCATGGATTAAGTTACCAATATACCATTTTCCATTTAATTAAAGTTACCATTATACCATTTTCCACTTAATCCATGGAACCCAGCTATTCCGCGTTTATTAATACGGCGGACAAAGAATTTGATGATATTTCAAGCAAATGGTGTTCGATATGACTCCCTGTATTACTTTTTGGTTTCGTTGAGGAAAATGCTTTAAGAGAAATTCTGTTGTGACATTTAAAATTTTTGAACGAACAGATCTTAAATTGCATAATTTAACAGATCTAGCTGAATTCCTGAATCATAGATTATAATTGTTGTTGTTTATAAAATTCACCGAAAACAAATTAAAATTAATTACAATTTCTGTTTAAAGCCAAGGAAAAAGGTCAGTAAAACCGATAGAACAAACAACATTAGAAAAGATAAAGATGGAAATATCAAAAATCCATTCCGTACTTAAAAAATGCCCACTGTGCACAGAGTGTTGATGTTTGTGATACAAATATTTTCTTCTCTTTGAAACTACATGTGTATTTAATTCTTTTTGAATACAACTCTAGGAAACCAGATGAATACCGAACAGGAGTACACAAGAGAAGAGCTCGCACAGATGCTGACTGATAGCGCGAATCGATGTTGTAAGTTGTAGCAAAAAGTGTTGATTGTATACTTTGATTTATTACTTTCCTCTATTTCAGGGACACAGGTGAAGTCAGCAGGCAACAAGCTCTTAAACGACTTTAGAGTCTATGAGCTATTCGATAGAACTGCAAGACTGGCAGTCAAGTATCCACTTGCTGCTTTAAGCGCTATGCTACTTATCTTTGTTGTCTTTCTTCCATTTACAATTCTTTTGGCTTTTGGACTTTCAACTATGGCTATAACTTTTACAGGATTTATGCTTCTAGAAGGTGAGTTTTGATAAACAATAGTTATGCTTTGATACATTCAATTCATTTTGTTTTCAAAGGTACACTTCTTACAATTGCTTCAATCCTACTCTTTGGATGCTTAGGAGGTATCATTTTAGTTTTCTTTTTCTTGGGCATTATTGCGTTAGTTGGATATTTTGGATTTGTACACATTTACGACTTGTATAACGATTCAAACAACAGAACCACACTCAGACAATTCTTAAGACGTGAACGAACACAAATTGAATCTCAATGAAGCAGGTATCAGTTTATTTGACTGTGCCGCATATCTTGCACATCGCTCTTATGGCTAAGCATCACAGGTCTTGCTACCACCCAGCGAAAGTATTTTACTTAACTTAACTCTTGGTTTACCAAAATGTATTTATATGATTATTTTACAAAAAATGATAAAAAAAATAGTTTTAAAATTGCAAAACCAAATGTTTTATACATAATTGATTGGCATTTCAGCTCAAATCATCATGGCCAGGAAATAAAAAGTGCGGAAAAGTCTACCCGGTGAAAACAAATGCAATTTTTTGGGCTCCGCAGTCAGAACTCAGTATTGAGCAATCTAAAACCGAGAGGCTTGTATTTTTGTTGTTTTAATTTTTCATCTGTCTACTCTAAGGGCTAAATCACCACTGACAGAAAATAAAACTCTTGTGAGTTGAGGCATGGGGGAAAAATTACCCAATAAACTTTTATGTCTGGAAAAAACTCCCCTTCAACATTCGGTTCTCCCAGCGCTCCACTTTTGAAAATTTTCTCCAAATTTTTTAAATTTTGAGCTCCAAGGAGACTTTCAAGTCTACTATAAACTGAATAAGGCTTAACACCATTTTAGAAGCTTTATGCTGATGAACATGTTCATCTGCACCCATAACTTTTCATCTGCAGCCATAACTAAGGAAGTGCAGATGATGCGTTCCCTCTCTATCAGAAAAGTATGAGTTTAACATCTTGTGTCTTTTTCCAAACAGATGCATGTAAATCCAGCATTAAGTTAGACTGGCTACACAATTTTTCAGTTTTAAATTCTTCAAATGAAAATTAAAGCAAAGTACTAGTGATATTACATTAAGTTATCTGCTTTTGAAAAAAAAACGGATGCCACTTTCCATCGGAAGAAAAGAACCGTTCAGGAGCATTTTCAAAACGTTCCATTAGTGCAAAAAGATCGCTTCTCATGATTCTGAGGAGTGACAGCTACTTCTTGATTTCAAACCACTGAAAGGAAGCATTTCATCATCATTAACTCAAAAATAACATTTTTTGACTTATCACTCTATTGTACTTGAAAGTGCGTTATGTGGTCCCATAACAGCCCTTGTGTTCTGTGTAGGGTTCCAAGTAACCCCGGGAGCCGGGAGATAAAGCGAATCTCAATTTGATGAGTCCCAACTCCCAATACAATGGTTTTTTTTTTAAAAAAGTGCAAAATTATAGCAAGCTCATTTTTAAGAAAAAGTAGATTCATTGCGGGGCGTAATCGCAACTACTATTAAAAAAAGAAATATACATACTTCCATTTTGCAAAAGTTGTTAATGTTGTAGGACAAATAAAAGCAATATAATTGTCCAAATTTCGCTAGCATTTATTGTACCGGAAGTTAAATGATGGTCCGAAAAGTGTGAAGAGTTGTAAAATTTGTAGCCAAAAATCTATTACAACTATCCATCCACACAAGGACACAACCTATTTCGCAAAAGCAGCAGCGTCCTGCACAATAAAAATGACAGCGAAATTTTCCGTCTACGATTCCGTCGTAGAGGAATAAAGGACGAGAGAAAGAGAGTAAGCCATTACTTCTCCTGTCCCGCAACTTCCATTTGTTTACATTTTTGCTTTTGTAACAAGAGATCTATCTGTGATACACGTATTCAGCTGAACATAAAATTGTGTCAGTTAAATTACTAACTTCACTTCATTTTGGGATTTCAAACTGGTTTTGAGGACAGTGTGTGTGGTTTGGCCTCTTGTTGTATCTCTACTGTGGATTCCGTCTTGTCATTTTTGTATGGGATTTTTCTTTTCATTTCAGCAGCGTATAAGGCTATAGAAAATAAAATATAGAAAATATTAGTTGCGTTAAACAGAAATCTGTTAACAAATACGAAATTTTAACCTTTTTAACTATCATCACCGAGCAAAGCTAAAATCAGAGTACGGCATCACTAACATGTTCATTTCATTCATCTGCCTCAGCCATCTCTGATTAAACACAAACATTACAGTTCATCGCTGAATTAAAAGACTGAAACAAAAATGGCCGCCACATGCTGAATATGTTCATCCATTGTGTATATTCATTTGAAAGTTGTGTAAATTTTTTTGTAAAAGTTCTAGCAAAGTGAATTTTCATCTGCTAGTGAATAGTTGTGGGGAATTATATTCCACCATTGTCCCGAATTTTTTGTGTGAGAAAAAATCAATTTTTGTGAAAAAATAGTGCGTTTATTGAACCGTATTGTGCATAAAAACATTAATTAACTATTCACAAACGGTAAGTGAATAAAATTTAGTTAAATTTCCATTCGAAAAGACAGTAAATTGAATTTGTAAAGTTACGGGGGTGTGGTATCAAGTGCAATGGCTGGCTGGCTGGCTGGCGTACCTTGCATACAATTTTATATTGCGGGTGTACATGGAATTTTTCCTCGTTTTTCTTTTGAGATTTCTTGGGGATTGAAAAAAATGGGAAATGGCTGGCCCTTGAGTTTTCATTTTTTTTTTCTTCCTTAAAAGAATTTTTATTGCAATATGGAAATTTGTAGTTTAGTTTTTGAATTTTTTGTTTCTGTTTGAGAAAGTCCGGAAATGCCAATATGTTATTTAGGTTTTTCGATTGTAGATTGGATTGTAGTGTTTGTTTTTTTCTTTTTTTTTGGTCGGGGTTTCTCCAATGGCGCTACGCTTCTCTTGTTGACCTCCTTAAATATGTCTTGAGATTGGTTTTCTGTATTGGAATAGAATGATTTCTTGCAAATGCAAAGAATAGAATAGTTTTTTTTTTTTTTATTATTTTCCCTTTTTGCGTGATTTGTGTTTACGCGATGGGTAGGAAGATGATATGACTTTGTTTTTGTCATGGGCTGCATTTCTTTTTCTTTCTTGCAATAGTTTTTATTGTGGTTCTTGGAAAGCCTGTGACTAATTTACAAAGTATGCTTACCGTACTGAAATGGTTGTCGGTGGTAATGCCTGGCTGGCTGCCTGTACCGGGTTGAAAAGGTTCACGCCGTTGTGTGTAGTAACTCGAGTCTGAAAAATGGAATGAGTCTAGCTGTAAGCAGAGGGAAATATATTGATGCAAGTACCTGCGCCTTTGTCTTGTAATGTGAAAAATTTTTTTTCACTGCCTGCTACACAGCGGGGAATGATAATGGTTTTTAAGAAAAGAATTTTGCAAAAGGATGTCGAAGTACCTACCTACATTGCGATGTTTACCTATTTGCTATAGATTTTTTTTTCATTAGGGCCCACTTCTGAAATATGGTAAAAGTAAAATTCTCAAATATGAGGACGTGTTTCAACTGAAATTTGGTGCGTTCGTTGAACTTCACTTGTGATTGTCAATCTACCCGTGTTTTTCGATACTTTATGAAAATACGGAAAATAGTTGCTTTTCATTTGAGAATTTTCAGCTTTATTTTTCCTCTTTGACAAAAACCAAGAGCTATTTCAAGCAAAATGCAGGTTTATAGTTGGAAAGCGAAGGACAAAAAAAAAAAAAACACGGGGTTTGATTTTTATTCATTTCTTTGATTTAAGGGCCTCATATCCTAAAAGAAAGCGCTTTTGCAGTTGCGGCAGTGGCAGTTATATCGGTCAAAATTAAGTTATACAGCGACATATGAACACCCACACGGGCGCAACAAAAAACGCAGCGTTTTCATACAATTGTGTTGTCGCGACGGCAGAAATGGTGACAGGAGCGATTCTGCAGCTGCCGCAAGTGCAAAAACACTTTGATTTGGGAGGACTTCGGTATCGCTTTTTGCGAGTATTTTGGAAGTCTTCTAATAGTAATTTTATGTAAAAAAATGGCTCTCTCGATTAAGTTGTTCGGAATCGGTAAACGACCACTTGTCCAATTTTTTGGATAGCCTGACAACAAACCCGTTAATTTTGCGCACAAATCCTTCGATTATCCAACATCCATTGGACCATCTCTGTCTAATTGCACAATGTGAAAAGCCCAAATAGAACTGAATATACCTACGTATATAATTTTATATAGGTACCAAAATTTAGTTCTACATATAATCTAACTCTTGTCGGACTGTCATTGGCTAACTGTTCCAAATTGCAGTTGACAACTCATCAACTAGTTTTTACAAAGTTACAAGTTTGTTCAGTGTATTTTCTATCTTTCAATTTACGATTAGGCCGCTATGGACACTCGTAGAGCATTGGAAGTCTGAAGAAATCTTACAATTGACAAAAGTTGTACCTACCATAAAATGTCTTTGAGCTACAGTCTTTTTAAGAAAAAAAGGCTTAAGTTTACGTGTATTTTATGTTGGATATTTTTGACAGCCTTGTTGGAGTTCTTAATTCTAGAGAAGTGGTTCTAGAAGAAGGTGTTCAATGAGAAGTTCTTGTTCTTTTCTTATATCTTCTGATCTTTTTTTTTATGTTCAATGAGCTCTTTTAGAACAGTTTACTACAGCCTTTTCTGCACCTCTTTTTAGGTAAAATCATGATTGATAAAAAATGCTAAAAGCACTTATTGACTTTTAAAATAGATAAATACAGTGGCTGAACAGAGCGGTGTGCCCCCAGTGCCTCTCGTATTTCTCACAACCATGTCTTGTGAGGGAATGGAAGCGACCTACATTTTTTTGACGAATCCGAACGGTTGATCGAGAAAGCGCTTTTCATGGCAATGAATTTACTATCGGAGGACTTGCCTATTCGTCGCTAAAAGTGATACCTGTGGAAAAACATTTTTGGGCTCTGTTTTAATTCGAACCACAAACCTCTGTTTCATGTCTTTCTCTTTTTTTTTTTTTTTTTGTTGCTATTTTTACAGGCAGTGCTATAGTGAAGTAGCCTTTTGCATTCCTCCCCTTAAACAATTTATCCGAAATACTTGCCTCGCAAGGAATGCGCATCAGTTCTCTTTTTAGCCCACCTTGGTTGTACAGTTAAGTACAGAGATTCATATTTTAGCCGTTGAATTCGAATGTGGAATGCTTTACCGAGCTCGTTTTTCCCCGCGCATTACATTTTACAAAGGATCAAGAATATATATCGGTACATATCTCCTTTCCTATCCTTTCCTCGTTTCATAAAAACTGCACTGTGTTTTCCAACACCATTAAGGGTACTCACAACCCCTTAAAGTTCGCGATAGTTATACAGGGTGTCTCGTAATTCGTTTTACATACTTTGGAATTGTGATTCTTTGTCATATTCTATGAATAAAATTGTTATACAGTAAATTCCGTTTCTCACTTTTTGACAATTTAAGAAAAGGCTGACTTTTTTGTACCCTGACCTGTCTAAAATTTGATTTCTCTGTCAATAATAGGTTTGTTCGTTGAAGCCCTAGGGTCGCCCTAGGGTTACCACAAAGCGTTTTTTGAGAAATCTAAAGTCGCCCTGAATTTCAAATTGATTGTTTTTTGAGCCCTAGGGTTGACCTAGGCTTTCCATCATTGCTGTGGCGATTTGAGAGCTGTCAATGGCATGTATTTTTTTTAATGACATAGGTGTGGTGATTTGTGGTTTAGCGTTTTTTGAGGACTGGAAAACCCAGGTTTTTTTGACAACTCATAGGGTTGTCAAAAAAACTTGGGTCAACCCTTGGGAAAGTTCAACGAACGGACCTACTGATGGTGGAGACCCAATTTTAGACTTAATTTTTTGTAGAAATAATGATCTTTAATACTGTATTTAAATTGGGCTCTTATAGGCTCAAGGTTGCCAGATTATAAAATTTTCTTCCCCCGCAAAGTTTTGACTTTGAGGTATTTTTTTTTTTTTTTTTTGGAAAATGCCTATGAGCACTCAAAAACCCATATAAATTTTATGATACCTACTTGAAATAAAAAACAAAATACAACTGTTTGAAAGTTCAACTTTACGCGTTCCCGTTCCTGAATAAATGTAAGAATCTAATAATAGTCTATTTTGATCAGGGATAACATCAAGTTCAAAAAATGAAATTGATTCAGTGGTTTTTTTTATCGAATTCTTATTCCTGTTCGCGTGGGTATGAAATATTGTCAATTCTACTCGGGAGTAACGTAGCACTGTAATAATGAAAGAACTTTTGAAATCGGTGCAGTATTTTTTAAGTTGAAGGTTATCGTTCCCTCATAGGAATATGGGGACGAAGCATAGCCTAACCATTTTTGTTCCAAATATTATTCAATTCGGCTCAATAGTTTTGCATCCTATTCAATACAAACACTTAAGTTCTTATTCATGGCTGTTCTGATTTTCGTACGGATTCAAAACGGAAACCGAAATTGAATCCGTACGGATTTAAAAGTGTGTTCTTATTTCCGAACGGATTCACTACTGATTTTTTGTCACAAAAACGTGTTGGAAATTAAATTTTTATGTTTATTGGAACTATTTACAGCTTTATTGCATGTTAGTGCTAATATAGTTTACTATTTTTCATTTCTAGCAATAAATAATGTTCTACAGAATTCATTAACCCGATTCAATTCCGCTAACAAAATGATAAGCGAATTGAAAACGTACGGATTCGGAATTGAGAACCGCAAAAATTCTAAAACGGGAGGATATGGTATCCGAACGAAAATCAGAACAGGGGTGATTTACTTTCCCGTGTCCTGTCCCGGAAGAATATAAGGATGAAGTATAGCCTATGTTTCTTCATAGGCTCTAGACCATCTCTGTTCCAAATTTCATTCAAATCGACCCAGTAGTTTTGGAGCCTAATCAATGCAAAAAAAAATCTTTACCCCCTTTATCTTTAGTGTAAAAAAAGAAGATTAAGATGATATCAGGAAGAGAAAAAATTGTGTTTTTTTCGTTTTTGCTGTTGCTTTTTTTTGACAAGTTTGTTTGTTCTTGCTTGCATGATGTGTTTCACTGCTTTTATGCTGTACTGTGCTGTTGAACTCTGCTGTTAAGGGCGCAAATTTTAAATAAATAAAAACAAAATAATTAGGGGGGCGCAACACAGCAAGGAGCCCTAAAGCCTAGCGCATTTCTTACAACCGTACCTTGTAAGGGAATCGAAGGGACCTACAATTTTCTGCTGGTTTTGATGGGCTAATCGACAAAGCGCTTTTCAAGGCAATGAATTTAGAGTGGAAAAACATTTTTGCCTCTGTTGGGATTCGAACCACGAACCTTTGCGTTAACAGCAGACATGCTAACCATCACGCCACGGGTACCACATGAAAATTTATACCTGAAATCAAAGGATAATAAACAGATCACGATTACAGAAAAACATGGGTTATCAACCCCCAGATATTCAAAATTATGGGTTTTCGCAGTCAAATAGAAGAGAAGTAAGAAACAACTCATATCTTAATAGTAATAGTTTAGACATAGCAAAATAACACAAGTATCTGGAACTCAACGCGTCTAACAAAAATATAAACATCCACCCAAGGATACAGACATTCATTCAAGTTTGCAGGTTACTAGAAACGTGTATTCTAGTGATTCTTTTATCTACAAAATTATTTCTTTATTAAAGACCGGATGCGAGATGCTTTACCTCAATGGGAACGTTAGCATATTAATTAATTTAAAAGCGAAGGAAGACTTCATCAGCATATACCCAATATTTCAACAGAGATACTTTGAAAAACGATCCCTTTCTCGCAAGAAGAAACAATAAACATATTAAATAAAGCAAACGGGATATTACGCAAAGGATGGTTACAATTTCAATATGCTGTTAACTTCTGAGAAAACGCAACAACTGGATTTAATAAGTTAAATTAAAGAAGCCAATCGAGTTGACGGAAAAACCAAAGCTTTATTATTCATATAACAAAAAAATTGTCAAATAAAATTGTAATAAAAGAATTACTTACTTACATTTCAAATCACCCAATCACATACATCATTGTATGATGTAGAAACCTAGGCAGAACCCGAAATTCGTTTGAAATACATAATTTACTACATTGAAAAAAATAGTTTGATTTTCCTTTTTGCATTGAATTACCCTTAATTTACTCGGAGAGAAAATTTTATTGGATTCTCTGTTTAATCCTTCAGCGGAAACAAGAATTGCTCTACATTAACAAAGATTTTTTTAAATTTTCATTTCAGCAAGCAATCAAGAAGCGTTTCTCAAGTCATACTAACAATTTTTTCTTTTATATTTTTCAGGTGTGGTGTGAAACGCCTAAATCACCATGAGTTATTTGCCTCCCCAAAACCGAACCAGTAAGTACCTACATTTAACAAAAAACAAAAAAAAAACAACCTTTTAATTGAACCTAAAACAAACACTTCATTTGACGTACTGCTGCACATTCTCTTTGTGATTGAATTTTTCTCATCGTTGCATAATTAATTGATTCCATTTCTTTATTGTATAATAAGAAAAAAAAAAACCCTTTTTAAAAAACTCGAAACTCACCCAATTGGTGATTTAAGGTTTTAACTTGAGGCCAAAGCCTTGTAAAAGCCTGCAAAAAATGCAAATTTGGGTCTCTTGAGCAATTGCACACGCCTCAGTGTGCTCCGGCCATGCCGTCGTGTTCCGGGCATTTTTCATTTTTTTTTTTTTTTTTGCGCTCGAATATTACGTTTGTGTGAATATCATCTATTTGCTTTCTAACACAAAAAGGCAAAAATTATGCCAACTTGTGAAAATATTCCCGCCATAAGAGATTAAGCCCCATTCTGTTCGGTTTTTTTTCTTCTTCTTTTTTCTCAATCATGTACTCATTCTGGGAAAAATGGGCGAACGTACGGATGGGAAAAAATCCTTTTGGCTGAATAAACTTGCAGCAGAAGGATAAATAAAAAAAAATGTAAAAAATAAAACAAAGTAAAGACCCTTAAAAAAAAAAGAATCAAACTGCTTGTGCTGTAATAGAAACTAAGTGCTATGTATGTAGCTCACACTGCAGTCGTGCACTTGGTTGAATTAATTCATCTAACACTGTCGCGTCTCGTCATAGTCCTTGTCGTCGTCGTCGTCGTCATCATAATTTTTCTGTTTTGCTTTTTCATTTTTTTTTTTTTTTGTATTTTTGCATCCTTTATCCATTTCTCTCGTCGACGTTTGTGCATTATTCCTTGCTTGCAGTTCTGTGCTGTGTGTAAGTGCATAGAGCAAGCCGGAGAGAGCTTCTCCGAACAAATCCGAAGGGGGAGGTTAAAAAATCTCCACCTACTTTTCCCGCTTCCCATTAATTCTGTCGTCGCATGTGTCAAAGGGATTTTGATTGTCAACAGGAATTTTTTTATGCTTTCTATAAATTTGAAAAAAAAAGTGGGTGGTAATGGTAAAGGAGATGGAAAAAGTTTACGTAAGTTTGAGTCCTTCGGCTGCGCCTTTCTGTTTCGTTCCGCAGTGTTTACATAAAGTATATACACATATACATACAAATGTATGGCCGAAGTGGAATGACTTTTTCCCATCGCATCCATGTACCTATTTTATGAGAAAGAAATCTGTTGTATGTACATTTGAAAGACTTGCATAATGCATTGCTTGCGGTATTTTTGCGCCATTTCAAATTTACATTTGATTGGTCTTTTTGTATGTTGCTGTGTGCTACTCGATGCTGGATGCTCGGTGCTAGGTGCTAGTGTCGTTCTTATTTCACAACTGGATGATTTTTCATAATAATTATGTTTCAAACATGAGTAATTGTAATACGGGCTCCAACTCCCAAGTCAAGGCTCTTGAATTCTAGGCGTTTGAGTAATTTTGTATCAACAAAGTATGACATGTATGCAACAAGGAAATAAGGACGGCACCTGTAGATCACACATAGAAGGTAATGCCTCTAAAGGAAAATAAGGTCAGGATTTAAAATAAAAAGAAGAACTAAAAGTGTCTTAGACCTGTATGCTCAGTGTTTTGTCTGTTTCAGTGTGTGGAATATTCATGTAAATAGTTCATCTTTATATTACATATTATGAACATGATCTATCGCTACGTAATTTTTTTTATGATTTACTCGCATAGGTTATGATTACTTCTATGATGGTATAAGACGTAACTTGGTGGCGTCCGTTTCGTAGTGGGTTAGCAGGTCCGCATGCTGATGCTGTATTCGAGTTCGAGTCCTGGTAATGTTAAATGGTTTTTCTAAGGTATCGCCTTTCGCGAAGAGTTTGCGAGGCTTTCGAGAGTTATAAACAAGAAAGTTAGGGATGGTGATGCGGCTTAACCCTTCGGTTAGGGTAGGTTAAAGTAGCTGGGGTATCCTACGTTTGTGAGCTAAAAATGGGCATGGACAGAGAAGGTGGAAGGAAATAGTTTCATTCTCCTTCTCATCCATACAGCTTCTACAAAAATCGTTTGAGACGACTCCTAGCCTTGCGGCATGTTTTTCAATAAGACAGTGTCCTGTGATGACACCTATCGTCGCACTAATGTGTTTTCTTTTGAGAGAGATTAAGCCGTTCCAGCGCAAGATCTAGCTTATTCCAAATCTTTTGTCGTTGCGTTTAGGCTTAACCCTTTGGCAGTAGAAGTTTTTGGAAGGAGATTGTTATTGAAAATAAGAAATTGAAATTTAAGTTCAAGTTAATTGAATAGTTTTTGAATAATTGGTTTTAAGTCAAATACAGAAAACCTTAATTGAAAATCGTTCTTAGTTTTTGCGAATTGAAAAAGCATTAAAGTTATTTTACTGTTAAGAAGTTTTTCAAGGTCCTTCTCGGTTTGAAACAAAGAAAAGCCCAAACGGTTTAATTCGCAGTTCCAAGTCGAACAATTGACACCACCTAGACGGCTGAAAATACGATTTTGGAATTTGATGAGCAAAATATCTCTTTTCGGAAGAAAAATGGTAGATCATGTGTCCACTAGCATGCCAGTTTCACCAACTTTTTGTAGAAACTTGCAAACAACAGGCGCGGTACTTTCGTACTTCGTAATTTCGGGTAAAACTTCCCACAATTTATATGAATATTGAAAACCTTATATCTGTGAGAAAGCGCAATGTAAGAAGTCATTAATTTTTCAAAGCAGCTGAAATTTCTCATTTGTTCGTTTTGAAAGAAAGACACTCTGGACGTTTTTTGGTCTCGATCGTCGGAACGATGTATGATTCCGAAGTCACTTTGGGGAGAGATCGGCTAAGGGTGAGAGCTCGTCTTATATGGCGCAATCAAGTGGAGGAGAATGTCTCTTATGACGACCTAAGTATGTAATCCTGCAGCAAGAAAAAGATTTTGCATAGATTTTTTTTTAGGGGTTGGTTTTTTGAATTGGGGTAAAACTGACATCTTGTGGTCAAATCGCCCAACTCTGTTAATGTTATTTATGTTCAATTTGTGTAATTAGAGGCGGCTGTTGACTTAAATGAAATGGCAAACTTAAACTTTGAACTGGCTTTATTTTAATATTTGTTTTTTGGTAATTTTAAAATTGGTTTGACTATCGTCGTTCTCGATGGCTGGTCAATTTACAAAAGAACATCTCTTCTCAAAAAAAGGAAATAGCCGACAAAACTTAACATGGCTGCCAAAAACTTCATCACAGCTGCCAACAGCCAAAAACTTGATCACAACTGCCAACAGCCAAAACCCAAAGCTTCCTATGGTGCCATCTACAACCTCAAAGCGATGACATCCCACCCCCCGTGAACTCCTGAGGGGATTCACTCCGTACTGGCAAAACAGCGAGCTTTGAGGCTGGACGTCGGAGAGTTCCACTCGTTGTTTTGATGTCAGCACTCCTGACTTGGCCATCCTTCCCCGGGAATACTTCTGCTACTACCCCTCGTTGCCATTTACTCCGCGGTTGGCTAGCGTCGCAAATGATGACTATATCGTTTATTTTCAATGGCTGGCTTCGGTCATACCATTTACTCCTTCGAGTTAGTTCGGGCAAGTATTCTAGGATCCATCGTTTCCAGAATCGGTCTTTTAACTGTTGCGAAATCCTCCACTGCTTGCGGCTGCATATCGGCGTCTCCTCTAAGTTTGGCGTTTGAGTCGAGTTAGTGCCTCCGATTAGGAAGTGGTTCGGAGTGAGTGGTTCATCATCTTCGGCGTTGATTGGCAAATCGGTCAGAGGTCTGGAATTGATGATATTTTCTGCTTCGAATAGTAAGCTGCGGAGCGTTTCTACACGAGGAGCTTCTTCCTGAAGAGTGATCTTAAGAATCTTCTTCACGGATTGGACCATTCTCTCCCAGATCCCACCTTCGCTGGGGTTAAGTGGACAGTTGAACTTCCAATCGATTCCTTTGTTCGTCATCTCGTCTTGGATGCTGTTGAAGTCGAAGAGCTGACTTTCTTTCACCAACATCTTCTTCGCACCAATGAAATTTGTACCATTGTCCGACCGTATACATGCTGGGACTCCTCGTGTGTTTACGAAATTACGGAGGCATAAAATAAATGCATCCGTTGACAAATCTGCAGCTAGCTCTAAGTGTATGGCTCTTATGGTTAGGCAAGTAAACAGGGCGACCCATCTTTTTTCTCTTCGTCGGCCTACTGCTACGTTCACAGGCCCAAAGTAATCGAGCCCCGTATAGGTGAAAGGTCGAACATAAGGAGTCACACGGTCAACAGGCAGCTGTCCCATGAGCGGTGTATTTGGTTTGATACGATCCAGTTTACATTTTTGGCAATCTCTTTTGACTTTCTTGATGGCTGAACGGATGTGTGGAACCCAAAATCGCTGGCGGATTTGGTTGATAATTAATGCATCGTTCTGATGATGGCAAGAGATATGGTAGTGTCGTAGTATTAATTGGGTTAGATGGTGGTTCTTTGGAAGGATTATGGGGCGTCTGGCTTCTTCCGGCAAACAGGTGGCGAAATTTAAACGTCCGTCGACACGAAGTAAACCGTCTTCGTCTAGGCATGGTGTTAGTTGATATATTTGGCCTTTTCTTGATAAGGGCAGGTTTTTTTGAAGCTGTTGTAATTCTTCGCTGAGACATTCCTCTTGGGCAAGCTTCAACAGGTATTTCTCGGCTGCTTTCACCTCTTCGATGGTAAGTGAAGAGATTAATGATCCGTGGACACAAGGTGACTTCGATGGTTTCGTCGGCCGTTCACTTTGTTGTTTTGTGGCGATTCTTTGTCTAGCTCGATACAGCCAGGTTTTACTTCGAAGCACGTAAGCTATAGTCCTCCTTAACCTGTTGAAAGAGGAAAACTTTTCAATTTGGATACTTTTGTTTAGCGTATGAATGTGAAGGACTTTTGGACGGATTTCTTCTTCTTGAGGCTCATTCGAGGTTTCCAGTTCGAGAAGTCGTGGCCATTGATCCTCAGGCAAGAGTAAAAAGGGTGGACCAGTCAACCATCGGCTGTTTTCTGTGAATTTGGGTGGGTTCACGGCTCTGGTGGCATCATCGGCAACGTTCAAATTAGTTGGAAGCCAGTGCCAGTCTGTAGGTTCTGTATACTCGAGGATTTCGGCAATTCTATGCGCTACAAATGGCTTGAATCGTCGCTGGGATGAATTTATCCACGCTAGGGTAGTCTTGGAGTCACTCCAAAAGACTACTTTTGAGATGCTAATGCGGTGGTTGGTCCTGATCATCTTGCTTAGGCGGCTTCCAAGAACTGCAGCTTGCAGCTCCAAGCGCGGAATGGAAAGAATCTTTTTGGGTGCGCATTTTGTTTTCCCAGACACGAAAGCGATGTCCAATTGTTTTTGGCGCAGAACTCGAAAATATCCAACAGCTGCAAAGGCTGTTTCACTGGCATCCGTAAAAATGTGAAGCTCTACTGTATCTGCGTGTTGTAGATTTGCTGAGTAACAACGTGGCATACAGAAGTTCGTGATGTTTGGTAATTCCGTCCACCATAGCTTCCAGTGTTTTAAAATTTCATCTGGTAATGGATCGTCCCAGTCCATGTTGTAGTCCCAGGTTTTTTGAAGAAGGATTTTCGAATACAGCAGGAAGTTAGCCAGGAAACCATAAGGATCGAAGACCGCCATAACTATGCTCAGCATTTCTCTTTTCGTAGGTGATCTTACTAGGTTCTGTACGTCGGCGTTAATGCGATGAAATTTGAGGTGGAAACGAAAGGTGTCGTCGTCGGTCCTCCAATACATCCCCAAAACCTTCTCTCCACCTTCGTGAGTTCCTAAGTCTACGGCAAAATTTTTTCCTCCACCGTCATTAAATTCGGTTTCTATATTTTTGCTGTTGGACACGAAATTCCGTAATACGAAACCTCCTTCGGCATGTATTTTTCTTACCTCCCTGCAAATCCTTTCTGCTTCGTCCTGATTGTCGAAGCTGGCAACCATATCGTCCACGTAATGGTTTTCTACGATGACCCTTGCTGCTTCCGGCGAACTGGATTTAAAAGACTGTGCGTTTTTATTCTTCACGTATTCCGCAGTGCATGGTGAGCACGCTGCACCGAAGATCATCGATGTCATCACGTAGATGCGTACTGGCTGGTTTTCCTCACTTCGCCAGAGGAACCTCTGGGCATTCTGATCGTCGATGCGTATTTTAATTTGGGAGAACATCTCTTTGATGTCAGCTGCTACGCCTATTATGCCTTGACGAAACTGCAAAAGCACTGTTAGTAATGGTTGGGCTTGCTCTGGTCCTTTCAACAACAAACTATTCAACGACGACCCATTAAAATCGGCGGCTGCATCAAAAACGATGCGTAACTTTTGGGGTTTATGCGGATTGATCACTCCGAAATGGGGCAGATACCATGTTCGTGGGCAATATAATTTCAGTTCCAATGGTAGGAGCTCTCGAGCGTATCCTTTACTGACGTAATCTGTCATTTGGGCTTTGTATGTCTCGGCGAACACTGGGTTTTTCTTCATCTTTGCCTCAAGGTTGAAAAGTCGTTTTAAAGCCATCTGATAATTATTAGCTGTACGGATATTGTCGCGGCACCATAGCAAACCTGATTCGAATCGTTGGCCAATCCTTTTCGTTGTTTCTTCTAATATTTTTCTTCCCCGAGCGTCTTCAGCGGATTCAAAAACTTTCTCTGGCTTCTGTACTCCAAAACTTTCTGTTGTGTAGTAGTTTTCTACTAGTTTGCTGATCTCATCTAACGAACCAGCTTCTCTAACGCACAAAATGAATGGTTGCGCATTCGGCTGGGCGTGCGTTGGACCATACGCTAGCCAACCGAGCTTGGTTCTGGCGGCTATTGGTTGATTGGCTTCCCCTTCGATGATGTCCCTGGCGACTCCGAGGTGGCAATTATCCAATCCAATCATCAAGGTTGGTTTGGCGTCGTGAAGATCGAGTAGTGGTATTTCTTTCAGATGACTAAGATGATTCTTCTCGAAGGACTGAGAAGGCAAATTCAGATCCCTAATTGTACGGACATTCTTCAATACAAAGCTGGAGTCATGCTGTCCGGAGCCCTTAATTTCAAACGTAACTTTTCTTGATGGCTCGGTGGTGATCTTTGTTCCATACCATTGGAGTGTTAGAGGTTGTACTTGGCCCTTTAGACCAAGTTTGTTTGCTATTGCTTCGTCCAGGATGCTGATCGATGAGCCTTCATCGAACATAGCAAATGTTTCGATCTGTCCTTCCGGCCCAGTTATGGTGACTGGCAGGATTCGGAAGAGCTGTTCCGTGCATGAGGCTTGACAGGTTTGTATTCTGGCTGACGTTGGTTGGGCGGCTGGTAAATTGGCTTCCGGCTGTCGTCTTTCGTGCAGCATTTTGTTGTGTAGTCTTGGGCATCCATCCACGTTGCATCTCCTTTTGTTTCTGCATACTGCCGTTCCGTGCCCTTGTCGCAAGCATGAAAAGCACAAATGTCTTGTCTTCACAAACTCCCACCTTTGCTCCGTGGTCAGACCTTGGAAACTCCGGCATTCAGGTAGCTGGTGATTCGCCCCGCAGCTCACACAGCTATGTGCGATCACATCTCTTGACCGGTCGTTGACGTGTAACAGTCTACGAGGATTCGACAAATGGCCCCTTACGGCAGTTGAATTTCCCACGTGAGGGAGCATCTGCACGATCTTGGCCTCGCTGGTTAACCATGCTGCAAAATCTGAAATTGTTGGGTAGGGTCTAATTTCGAGAGCCCTTTTGGCCCATTCGTACCGTCTCGAAGCTGGCAACTTCACAATCATTTCTTCCAGAAGCATAGGGTTGGCAAGATGATGCTCACATTTCGCAGCCGTGAGAAAGGCCACCACATTGTTCACAGTGGAACTGAAAGTCAGAATCCCTTCAATTCGGTTCTCGAGTATTCCTTGAAATTGTTGAATTTTGGCTAACTGTGCTTTCACCATAAGATCTGGGCGTCCAAAGCGGAAAGTAAGCGTTTCTATTACTTTACGAACGTTGTTTGGGTGGATCAACAAAGCAGCGACTGCTTCTCTAGCCTCCCCTTGCAGGCATCTTTGCAGGCGGATATTGTTTTCCATTAACGAATACCCGAAGTTGGCTGTGGTCTCTTCATAATTTGCTAAAAACAAGGGCCATTCTTCGGGGTTACCACTAAAGCTGGGCAAATCATACAGCTTTTTGTGAGGCTGTGCTAGTGCTGTCGATGTTGTTGCTGGTGGAGAATTCCTTTCGGGTTCATGAGACATCTCTAACATGCGCATGTTGTGTACGTCGTGCATGTCAATGGCTCTACGTAAACGCTCGGTTTCTACCTGGTTCTCGTTAGATTCTTCCCTCAGATGATCAACCGACTCTTTAAGCGCCTGCAGCTGCGCTACCAGAGCCGTTAAAAGTTGATTTTGTTGGTCGTGAGGTGGTTCTTGCTGTGGCAAGACTTGAACGGTGGGCAATTGTCTTGGCTGTGACTGGAGTACTCGTTCTGGTTGAGAGAGAGCAGGCTGTGACGAAGACCTAAGATCTGGCTGGGTATGACTTGGCCGTGACGACGATCGTTGGTCTGGCTGAATGTGTCCTGGCTGTGACGATAACCGTGGATCTGGCTGAGAGTGTTCTGGCTGTGACGATGACTGTGGCTCTGGCTGAGTGTGTCTTGGCTGTGACGATGACTGTGGCTCTGGCTGAGTGTGTCTTGGCTGCGACGATAAACGTGGATCTGGCTGTGTGTGTCTTGGCTGCGACGATAAACGTGGATCTGGCTGAGTGTGTTCTGGCTGTGACGATGACTGTGGCTCTGGCTGAGTGTGTCTTGGCTGCGACGATAAACGTGGATCTGGCTGTGCCTGCTGTAATGTTGATTGATGTTCTGGCTGAATATTTACTGGCTGAACTTGCTGTGCTGTTGATTGATGTTCTGGCTGGCTTGTCACCAGCCGCTGTTGTTGCTGTCGAGTAGATTGACGGGTCTTTTGAGCATCCATCGCTTGATATTATCTGTCGAGGCGAAGTTCGATGGCAATAATTGTTTCTTCGTGATATTATGGGTACTTACGCGATTGCTGCAGCTAATTTGGCTGCAGCAAAAATGAAGAGATAGCTGGCGACAAGTTCTTAAAATGTCCACGTGTAATTTTCTTTTTGCGAGAACGAGACAAATAGCCTTAATTTTAAGAATAAAAAACAATTTTAAAACTTTGTAATTAGAGGCGGCTGTTGACTTAAATGAAATGGCAAACTTAAACTTTGAACTGGCTTTATTTTAATATTTGTTTTTTGGTAATTTTAAAATTGGTTTGACTATCGTCGTTCTCGATGGCTGGTCAATTTACAAAAGAACATCTCTTCTCAAAAAAAGGAAATAGCCGACAAAACTTAACATGGCTGCCAAAAACTTCATCACAGCTGCCAACAGCCAAAAACTTGATCACAACTGCCAACAGCCAAAACCCAAAGTTTCCTATGGTGCCATCTACAACCTCAAAGCGATGACAATTTGGTTTGCCATTTCATCATGAACAGGTTGACAAAAGAACAATGCTTACAAATCGTGCAAATTTATTTCGAAAATAATGGTTCAGTTCGCAAAGTTTACCGCAAGCTCCGTCCATTTTATGGTCGACATAATCGTCCATCAGAGCAACTAATTCGGTTAACCATCAATCGTTTACGCATTACGTTTACACTATGTGATAATATGCTTCTGCAGAGACGTCGAACAGTGCGCACCGAAGGCTTCTTCGCCGCTGTAGAGCAAAGCGTTGAAGAGGACCCGAATGAATCGATTCGCCACCGTGCACAGCAATTGGAGCTTTTATGGAAGATTTTGCGCAAAGATCTTGGCTTACGACCTTACAAGATCCAGCTTATGCAAGAATTAAGGACGCGAGATCATACAATGCGTCGTGATTTTGGAATGAGTTTCACCGCAAAATTTTGTTCAGTGATTAAGCTAATTTTTGGTTGAAGCAAAATTTCTGCATTTGGAGTGAAGAGAATCCGTATGAGTGCCTTGAGACGCCATTACATCTACAAAAAGCAACTGTGTGACTGTTTGTGACTGTTTAGTATGCTCTATGAGCTAGTGGAATCATTGGGCCATACTTCTTCGGAAATGATGCTGGCGAAGAAGTTACCGTTAATGGAGACCATTATATAATCATGATAACCGACTATTTTGTTCATGAATTGGATGGCATGAATGTGAATGAGATGAGGTTCCAACAAGACGGCGCTACATGCCACACAGCGCACGTCACAATCGATTTATTGAAGGAAACATTCGATGAGGGCATAATTTCGCGGAATGGGCCTGTCAATTGGCTACCAAGATCGTATGAATTGACACCATTGGATTACTTTCTTTGCGGATATGTGAAGTTGCTCGTCTACATCAACAAACCAGAAACATTAGGGGGCTTGGAAGCTAACACTTGTTGCGTTATTGCTGACATACGGCCTCAAATACTCGAAAAATTGGTTGAAAATTGGGCCTCTAAACCTGGCTTTATTCGAGCCAGCCGCGGCGACCACATGCCCGAAATCATATTTTAACATTAATCTCATAAAATTATGCTTCTAATAAAGCCAAATTGATGGACAGTAAAACGATTTTCTTGTTCTTTATTTGAATTCGAAATTCTATACCTCTAAAAAAATACTCTACAACGCACAAATTGTAACCCTTAAATAAAATCCAATAAAATGTGAAAAAAAAAATGCATGAAAAATACCAGCCAAAGCAATTGGTCGGTAGACAGAGCGCTGTAGAAGCCCATTTGCTTCATTAGATTACCTTAATAAGGTCAAATCTTATTCTACGATTCCAATTTATGTGTCATATACTTTAAATGCAATAAGTGTTTTTTGAATTAAAAAAGGTCTTGATGTCAATTTCCGTAAATGAATGTGAGTAGTAATGTAGACAACAAAACAATGAACGAACCGTCACAAGTGTTCCGAATCATAATCTGCGCTTTGTAACGACAAGAACAAGGACACCATTTTAGTGCCTCCAGTGAAATGTTGCTACTTTACCCAGACTTGCAAGTGCATTAAATGCATATTTAATATGAACTTACCGTTTTTGAATTTTGTTTCAAGCTCAACGTTCAAATATTAATTTTCAATATTTAAGACTTTTTTGCTATCCGAAAAAAATGCGAACGTACAGTAATTTATGCGTTTCACTTGTAGTTCAACTTCTAATGATGAAAAGCACTATCCATGACACTGTTTCTGATTATCAAAGAGACGAATTGTTATTTATCTCGAGTTTATTCACCTGAAGTAAGGCCAAGCAATAACTTTTTGTATTAAACACACTCTACTCTAGAGTTTGTATCCCCTACACCAAAGTGCACAAATGTTTACTTTTATTTTACCCTTACAACACTTTTACGCACTGCACTGAAGTATCATGTTCATATGAAAGGAATATGCACTCAATCATGAAAACTCGCCAGTAGAAGTAGCACAGATTTCAAAAACAAACGTACAAATAAAAAAAATGTGAATAAATCGGAGAGTGGTTACAATATTATTACAACTTAATATGTATTACTTCACGACGAACAGTCGTGTAGCTCAAAGCACAGGACTGCAATTATTGTAATGCGTTTGATAAAAAAAAGTACATATTATTCTTTCATCTATATTCAGTCACAAAGTGTGTGGTAGTCTTTTGTTTTTAATGGAAACCGTCTTCAGAAGAGTAATATTCTCAAGTGGTACGATTTACAGTCGAATACATATTTTTTCTACTATTTTCTCATCGATTTATTGTTTTCATTCCCCTGTGCTGATGTTTTTATAAAGCCAGCCGTCTTGTATTGTAGACACTGATAAATTTGTTTTTTTTTTTTTTTTTGCAGTGCCGCATAATCAATACAATCCACCGGACCTACCAATGGTTTCGTCTAAGGAACAAACGCTTATGTGGCAGCAAAACTCTTACTTGGGTGACTCTGGTATCCATTCGGGTGCTGTTACTCAAGTTCCTTCGTTGAGTGGCAAGGAAGATGAAGAAATGGAAGGTGATCCATTGATGTTTGACTTGGATCAGGGCTTTCCCCAGAACTTCACTCAAGACCAGGTAGACGATATGAATCAGCAGTTGAGTCAGACACGTTCTCAGCGTGTGCGAGCAGCAATGTTTCCCGAGACACTCGAAGAAGGTATTGAAATCCCATCTACACAGTTTGATCCCCAACAACCCACAGCTGTTCAGCGTTTATCTGAGCCATCGCAAATGCTAAAACATGCCGTGGTAAATCTCATCAACTACCAGGACGACGCTGAGCTTGCTACTCGAGCAATTCCAGAGCTGATTAAATTATTAAACGATGAGGATCAAGTAGTTGTCTCACAGGCGGCCATGATGGTACATCAGTTGTCGAAGAAAGAAGCGTCTCGTCACGCCATCATGAACAGTCCACAAATGGTGGCTGCTTTAGTGCGCGCAATTTCAAATAGCAACGATCTGGAAACAACCAAGGGAGCGGTAGGAACACTGCATAACTTGTCACACCATCGACAGGGCTTATTGGCGATCTTTAAAAGCGGCGGGATTCCAGCATTAGTTAAGCTGCTTTCATCGCCAGTTGAATCTGTTCTCTTTTATGCCATTACCACTTTGCACAATTTGCTTCTGCACCAGGACGGCTCAAAGATGGCCGTGCGTCTAGCTGGGGGTCTCCAGAAGATGGTCACCCTGTTGCAGCGTAACAATGTGAAATTCTTAGCCATTGTCACTGATTGCTTGCAAATTCTGGCTTATGGCAATCAAGAGAGCAAGTTGATAATTTTGGCCTCCGGTGGACCGAACGAGCTAGTTCGAATTATGCGTTCGTATGACTACGAGAAGCTTCTTTGGACAACCTCGCGGGTGCTGAAGGTATTGTCGGTTTGCTCAAGCAACAAGCCGGCTATTGTTGATGCCGGAGGTATGCAAGCCCTTGCCATGCACTTGGGCAATCCATCACAGCGTTTGGTTCAAAATTGTCTCTGGACCTTGCGTAATTTGTCTGACGCAGCGACTAAAGTCGAGGGACTCGAGGCGCTCCTTCAGAGTTTGGTTCAAGTTTTGGCTTCCACAGATGTTAATGTTGTTACTTGCGCAGCTGGCATACTCTCTAATTTGACTTGCAATAATCAACGCAACAAGGCAACAGTCTGTCAAGTGGGTGGAGTTGATGCTCTTGTTCGCACCATCATCAATGCAGGTGATCGTGAAGAGATCACCGAGCCAGCAGTATGCGCTCTACGCCACTTGACTTCTCGTCACGTTGATTCCGAATTGGCACAGAATGCGGTTCGTTTGAATTATGGATTGTCAGTTATTGTAAAGCTTCTGCATCCACCATCGCGTTGGCCGTTGATCAAGGCAGTCATTGGGTTGATTCGCAATCTGGCATTATGCCCAGCTAATCATGCCCCGTTGCGAGAGCATGGTGCCATACACCATTTGGTTAGGCTTCTAATGAGAGCCTTCCAAGACACTGAAAGGGTTAGTAGAATTTTAGGCATTTTAATATTGAAGGTTCGAAAGTAAATCTAATTTTAATTTTTTTTTAGCAACGTTCTTCTGTTGCCAGTACAGGTTCACAGCAACCGAGTGCCTACGCCGATGGTGTGCGCATGGAAGAAATTGTCGAGGGCACTGTTGGTGCCTTACATATTCTCGCAAGAGAATCACACAATAGGGCACTCATACGCCAACAAGCGGTGATTCCGATCTTTGTACGTTTGTTATTCAACGAAATTGAAAATATTCAGGTGAGTTAGTTACTGTCAGGGAAAGTATATCATGTTATTAATCTATGAATTGTCGTTAGCGCGTTGCTGCTGGAGTACTTTGCGAGTTAGCTGCTGACAAAGAAGGAGCAGAAATAATAGAACAAGAAGGTGCCACTGGCCCTCTTACCGATTTGTTGCACTCAAGGAACGAAGGTGTAGCTACTTACGCCGCAGCAGTTTTGTTCCGCATGAGCGAAGACAAACCACAAGATTACAAGAAGCGTTTGTCCATCGAGTTAACAAACTCTCTTCTGAGGGAAGATAACAACATATGGGGTAATGCTGATCTCGGAATGGGACCAGACTTACAGGTACGTTAATTGTTGTTGTTATTGTTTCTAATATGTATACTTTTTCAAACAATAGACACTGATTAAGAAACAAGGTAGAACAACATACAGTAGTTTTATAAATGATCTAGATAAGATGTAGGAAACCTCTTAAATAATATAGTCAGCCCTTCCTTTGCTATAGTTTTATCTCGTGATTTGGTTTGTTTACTTATGTAAACAGACGAACAGTAGGGATGAAATTCGTTATCAGCTGATGGTATGGCTTGTACTTTTTTCTTTTCTTTGTAATATGTAAAGGGTACTCCTTTTTTTGTTATAATTAAAAAAAAAAAAACTCCAAATAAGTGCGCACCAAAGACACGACACGCTTTTTATGTCACGTTCGGAATTAACACACAAAAAGTACAATGAACAAATAAAACAATTTTTTGGTGGCACTGTTGCATATAAAACAAAAATTTTCCTCAAATATCACTTATCTGGGGTTCACTGTATTTAATTAAGATAGCTTACCTTGGCAAATGTAATTTCTATTTGATTCATTGTTCTGAGAAGCTTTTCGCCGAATGATCTATGAGCGAAGTACAGTAGTTTTTATTCTAGTCTTATTTAGGAAGTCATTTTACTTAAGCGGCAGTGAAAGAACAGGGCTTCAGAAGCAAAAAATTGATGTTTAAATAAGAAATGGTTTAGTATTCCGCAACTTTTCAATTTTCCTAACCATTTATTAAAACTATGGCTGTTCCACTTCAACACTGATCGTCGTTTTCCTGGAATATTTTAATAATTATTCAAGGGGCTTCTTTGGGCTTCTTATTCTCACCTAAATTCGCCCAAAAATTAAAAATAGCTCGCTAGTCACGTCGACACCTTCTTAACAATGTCGCCTTGACTGATAGTGGTGTATTTGCTAGTTTGCCAAGTAATGAACGTCTGATAGTCTCAGGATTGTCAAATAAAGCAAAAAAATTTCAGCAATTGGTCATATATGGAAACTGTATTATTCTCATGAAGATCTGGTGGCTCTGGTAAATGGGTAATCGCTTTCAACATGGGTCAATGTCGCTATCTAGTCCATTGCTACGTCGAATGTCCACTTCTATAGTTCTTTCTCTCAAAGCCACTAAGCGTATATTCGTCTGCACAAAATCCATCGTATACTACTGGACTATGATAACTGGGATCTTTTGGTTCTTCTCCTTAACCCAAAGAAACATGATGTGTGTCTTCAATTATCTCTTTTGGTTTTTCTTTTTAGTCCAAATAAAAAAAAAGGAAAAGGTTTATTGAGAGTTTGATTGATCTGGACATTGAATTTTTGACAGGGTTTCTGATTACCTCTCTAAAATTATGTCTGCTAGGCAACTATCGCCAATATCAGAGACCAGATCCTTCTACTTACGACATTGGCATGACGCTTAGTTGTTTCCGGTCATCAGAACTAATATAAGCTTGTGCGTTGCTTACAACTGCTTAAGGAAGTATGATGCAAAAGGCACATGACGGTTCTGAGTCTTCCATATATAAGTGCTTTGCTCGGCTTTGATTTATTAGCACGATTTCTTCAAGTTCATCTCGTAAGCCGAGTAAAACTGATGGGTTAACCGGTGTTCTTATTAGAGGTCTGCATGAATACATTCATTTACCTTTTCGAATCAAGCACAGTAGTTCAGTGTATTCTGTTCGTAGAATGCTTAGAAATTAGTGTACACTAAAAATGAATACACTATTCTTAAAAATCAAATACTGCACACCATTCGATCTCTTCGTAATAGAACGAATACTCTGTTTGGTTTCTCTCCCAGGCATTCAACTTGATTTAAACAGAACAGAACAAGCCTAACAGTTATCAACACACCGAATAAAACAATTGAAAAAATACAAATAGAACATTTACAAGTACACTAAGTGCACCGAGTGGCTTGAACTGATGCAAATGAATTATGTGATGCTCCACTTTGTTTGTTTCTAGCTTTAACCTGAAAGTTTTTAATTTCTCATTGCCGATCCCGTGGGCATATGCGGATGAATTAGAGTTTTTTAATCGTGGATGGTGTAGCATTCTAACGGTGAAAGAATTTTTCCCATTTGCGTTTCCAGGGATAACATATATAGCCTATGTTCTTCCTCAGGTTCTAGACTATCTCTGTACAAAATTTAATTAAAATCGGTTCAGTGGTTTGGGCGGGAGATGGATACAAAAAAAGCGAACAGACAGAGTAAAATTTGCATTTATAACATTAGTAAGAATTTTGAATACCAAAACCGATAATAGTTAGTTTACAAATTTTTCTTACATATGTATGTACATATTTCTTGAAAATGAAATATGTTCAAAGAAAATGTACTACTCTTTTTGTAATTGTTGATTGTTCACTCTTTCATTTCTTAGTAATTGAAAATTCTTAGTTCGCTTGGTGTGTAATGTGTATAGTGCATTATTTGGTGTATTCGATGTGTTCTATATAAACTCGGTGTATTCGATGCATTTGAGAAAAATACCAAATGGTGTATTCATTTGGAATGAATACACAATTCTATTGTTTTGGTTTGGGGTAATGAGTCATTTGTTTTGTTTTGAAATAACCAAAACCAGCGAGTAGTGTATTTGAAAAAATATAGAATGGCTTGGAATCGGTTTCAAGCCACTCGTTGCAGATGTCTAGTTCTTATTACCGTCAGTCTAAGAGCAATGAAAATAAATGGTCATGCCCTGCACTTTGTGATTTACATACTTCAGAATTGATGAACTTTGTAGTTGATATAATCCGAGTGCTTTTATATAATAAATAAAAGATTTTAAAAAAGTGTCTTCAAAAAAGAAAAGAAAAGATCAGATATATTTTATATTTACTTTAGACTTGTCATCAGTACAAAAGAGAAAAAAAATTTTCATGGATTTCCAAGAAATACGGACGGAGGAATTTATAAATTTGAGCAATTTCTTTTTAAAGATTTAGAACCTCCACAAAATGTCTTTCTAGAATTTTCTTTACGTTTACTGACTGCAATCGCCATGAAAAGTGCTTTCTCAATTAGCCTAGCCGTTCGAAACCGGCAAAAAATTGTAAGTCCCCTCCATGGGGCTCCTCGCTCTGTTGCGCCACCCAATTTATTTTATTTTTGACTGCAACGGCAAGTCGTTCATACTAGTTTCTTTTTTGAGGTAACACAGCTTGGTCCATAAACGATGGACACAGAAAGTAACTGTTATATTCTATTGTTTTACGACATTGCATTTGCATCGTATTGTTTATTTTATTTGTTCTATTACGATATACCCAAAATTCCGTATTATTATTTATCTAAAGTAAACAAACATCCAGCATCCTTGTGACAGTTTTGATATTTCCCGTTTCCCTGTTTTAGTTTCGTTCCACCATCAGCAGAGAAAGTTCACTATTCTCGAGAGAAAAATGTTCACAGGAACTTCCAATTCTGATACCTTTTCTCGAATTGATCTTGAGCCCCCCGCTCCTCTTCTTCTCTCTCCACGTCTTCTGTCATTGGGTAGAAATCCATGCCCATAAGAGAGATCAAACATACGCCGCCTACGTATTGATTTCGGTGTGCTTTTACCCCTCACCATTTTATATTTCAAATAAAAAAGATAATTACATTTGCCAAAGTAGTTCAGTATGATGATAGTCAAACTTTTTCACAGTAGACAAACCAATAAACCAATTTCGTACATTATGTAGATGAAAAAATAGTACATACTTCAGAATACAAACGTAACATTTTTTGAAACAAACAAAGAAAATTTTTAGGATGATTTTTTTGTTTTTTGTTTGAATATCCTTAATTTGTTTATTTATTTTAGTTTATTCTTTTTATTTATTTTGTTTTTCTTTTTATTTTATTTTTATGTTGGAAACAAAATTTTCTCCACGATTTTTAACAACTACCACAAATCAAAAATTATTAAAAAAAAAAAATAATCTCCCTTCTCTGCACCTGTAAAATTTTTCGGGCATAAAAAAATACACACACAAACAAAAATAATGAAAAATGAAAAAAAAATTAATTGATTCGTTATTGTTGTTAATGGGAAAAACTACTACTTCCACTGACTAATTCAATAAATACATAAAATAGGATATGCTTGGACCAGAACAAGCATATGAGGGCTTGTATGGGCAAGGCCCTCCGAGCGTTCACAGCTCACATGGAGGTCGAGCATTTCAACAAGGTACGTACAATAGAAAAGAGTTGCATGACATCTCACTAGTTAGTTTGAATATTAATCTCATTAAAAAGTTACATAAAAACAGTTAACCAAAAAAAAAAAAAAACAAAAACAAATCTATCGAGAGCAACAGTGTTTCAAAATATATTCATTGAGTTAAACGTAAAATAATTGTACACGACTTTCTCTCTAACCATTACTAACATATTTACTAATTAATAATAATAACAAACAGTCAAAACGATGCACATTAAGAAATGATATAATATATTCTACATGATTTTAAGTATAACCACACACATTGCACTGTTGAGAACAAAAAAAAAAAAAAAAAGAAATATATTTTTTAGACAATAAATTTAAAAACAAAGTACTAAACGTAAGTTGATCTAAAAAATTGTATCAAAACCACTGCACTTCTTGAATCAAATGCAGGTGAAAATTTTGGAGTTTTCTATGTTGTCACTCACTCACTTACTCACTCACTATACAATCACCCCATATATCCTCACACGTTTTGTAGGAGTTTGTGAAGTTAAATAGAGTTTAATGAATGTTGTCAACATAAATTAAATATTTCTCCTTCCTTTTTAATTTTATTTCAAAAAACCATCACAAAAAAAATGTTACCACAAAAGAACTACCTGTTATTATTATTGGCGACACAACGATGAACAATTACGAAGACTATTCTTATAGAATGGTTGAGTAGCAAACAATAATAAAATAAAAACAAGAAAAAAAATATGTAAAACACATAAATTAATTGGATACCATAAATATGATAAAAGAGAGGGTTTCGTCAAAAATTCTGCATTTGGCTGAACACAAAATTGTCAACTTATGACAGGTATTTGATGAACAAGATATCGAAAAAGCGTATCTAGGAAAATCAACACACAAAACACAGAACGCACGAGAGTACATAGTTTGAAAATAGAATCTAACGTCATTTTTGCGTAGTATTTTGTTAAAATCCAACGCAGGATAAAAGAACATTTATGCAGATTTTTACTTAGGACAATTTTCTTACACTGTAAAGGGTTAATCAATACGTAAGTAGTGTTGAACTAATTTTGTTTAGTATTGTCAACAATTTCGTAACTGTAAAGCTTACCTCTTGCATTTGGTACACTGACGGGTCAAAAACTAACAACGGTGTAGGTGTATTCACATCATCTATATCCCTTGGTAGCATAATAACTAACTTTCAAGCAGAGGTAATAGCTATAGAATTCTATGTTAGAAGAAACCTTCGAAGATCACGCATCCAAATTTGGTCTGACCGTCAGGCATTAATCTCAACCAAAAATTCAATCTTAACTAGTTTGGAACTGCCTATACAATAAAATAACTCCTTACTGGGTGTCTGGACATGAAGGCGTACAGGGTAACGAAGAGGCTGGCCGCCTAATTAGACTTGGCTCTCAATGCCAATTCAAAGGCCCGGAACCCTACTGCGGTCTCCCAATCAAACAACAATTGTAATGGCCACCGCTAGTCAAAACTATTCATCGACATATCTCAAAGACGTATGAAAGAGATTCTTGGCATGAGCCAGCGTGATGACATTTTCCGTCTCTGTCTGGAAGACACATAATCGACTGAACACATTTTATGTGAATGCCCTGCCATAGCCAGATCCAGGCTAAAGATATTCAATAAATGATTCACTAGTCCTCTTGATATTAGAAACACCCCTTCTTCGAATGTTTTTAGGTTTTTACAATCTGTCTTCAAATAGACAGTGGTATGATAAATGTAGAATATTGGAAAACTACCCAAATTTTCTTTGGAATCGTAAAATACTTAATAGAGGTCGTATACATCATTACTGAAGGGTACAACAACATCTAACTGATAAGCCCATTGTTGTAGCTTCTTCGATTTTCTTTTTCTCAGTTTTGAAAAATTTGATCGTTTTAAAATTGGTTTGGACTGAATGGTCCGCTTATTTATGACAAACTCGAAATAGCCTTAGCTCCACTATACTCTATTCAGAAAAATTGTCAGTTTAGGTCTTTTGGAAAAGCTTTCAGTAAAAATAGTAAAAGTGAAATATTTTATTGATATTTCTGCATAAATGTTCTAAATGTCAGCAAAGTTTCATAACAATACACACAACACAAACACAGCACAGTAAATGCTAGACCCGTCCTTTTTAGTAAAATTATTTTTATTGGAACTTACATTTAGATTACAACACCCTCCCCGCCCCCAAAGTATTGCCATTTGGAGCTGCCTTCTGCATTTATAAAAATCGTTGAAGTTGTCATTCTCATTACTTTATTCCATTTTTAATTCACCCTTCAGTTAAGTAACTTATTTTTTTGTTTTTTCATTTCATTGCAACGTTCATTTTTATGATTTCATTTATTAGTTCATTCTCTTAAAATCATATAGTTATTGTTACAAGCGTTTAAGCTATCGCAGATTCATCAACCAACCAACGGCCACATCTATCATTCAAAGAGAAACTACTGTTAAATCATTCTAGAAAGTAGATCGTTTTCACCATTCAGTAATTTCACTGAGTGTATGTATTTTTTTTAAGTTGTGTTATTTTTATAAAAAAAAAAAAAAACAATGAAAACTCTTAAAGTTTTCTGCACCCATCAAAAATCGAACTAATAAAACACGTTTTTATCTTCTTTTTTCTGTCTCTCCATTGGATTTTTCTCTTTTTGGTTTGTTCTTATAGCTAAGCCAGCCTAACATATATCATCACTAAAAAGAAATTCAAAAGTTTGTTCAACTGATCAATAAATTTTTGGACATAAGATAAATAAAAAACCGAATTTTTAGTATTATTAAAAAAAAAAAACAAAAAAGTAAAATTAAAAAAAAAATTATATTTAATTTTAGTTTTGTGTAGGAGATTAAAAAAAAAAAACAGTCTTCAAGATAAAATAAAGTATTTATCTTAGCTTAAGTAAGAAAGAAAAACAAAAAAAAACTTGTAACAAAAAAAATGCACTTACGAAAAAAGACACAGCAACTTCACCGATCTCCCCTCTTCAACTATCTATCATTTTGAATAGAAAATGAAAAAGCAAGCAAAGCAAAACAGCGATAAAAATAGGTGATTACCAAAAAATATATTTTGTACAAAATTTAATATTCTTAGATATAATTTTATTTTGTTTTGCTTAGGCCATCAGAAACTTCGTTCTTTTCTTTTTTAATTTTTTGTATTTTGATTAGAAGTTTGTAATTGATTTTTATAAAATTTATTATTTTCAAATATCCTAAACGGATTATAATTTTATCATTTAAAAGAATTTTTTTTTGTTTTATTGTCTCCCAATAAGTGTATAAGTGTTTTTTTTTTCATTTGTTTGTTTGGTTAGTAGAAAAACAAACTTGTTATGCTTATTAAGTACTGTGTGTGTTTTTGACCGCATCTTGCATGTTTTTTTTATGAGTGTTTTTTGTTTTCTTAACGCTATACATTTTCTTACTCATTTGCACCAAACATAAACAGGTTACTTATATTCCTCTTGACCAATGTTGTGGTTTTTTGGTATTATTTGGTTGAAAGCATAAGAAGCGATGACAGAATCGAGCTTATCTAAAATATAAAATCATATTTTCAAAATATTTGAAAAGAATTTCAATTAAACTCATAAAAGAACATCTAATGAAACTCCTGTGTAGAATAGTATACTTGAGCACTGAAGCAAAATCGACTAAGGAGATTATCAGCTCGATTATGACCGACGTCATTGATACATCAGAAGTTTTAGTCAAATCACAACTTTTGACGTAATAGGTACTAAAATTGTGATGTAATTCTCAGCAAGTCACAATGATAATTCAATTCAATTCTCATTCAATAATATGCTCTAAATCTATTATTTATAATCCCATTCCAAAGTCTAACTTGAGAGCTTGACAGAAACAATTTAACCGCAACACCCGCTTCGCTAGGAATGCTCATCAGTTTTACCTCGAGCCCATTTTCGGTCGTACAGTCAAAAATAGAGATTCATATTTTAGTCGCACCACCCGAATTTGGAATACTTTGCCAGACTCTGTCTTTCCCCTTTCACAAAAATTCAAAAGCAATGTGCATCTCTCCTATTTAATCCTCTCTTATTTTCCTAAATACTCGCACTGTGTTTTAAAACATCATAAGGGTATTCATTACCCCTTGATGTGCGCGTTAATTCAAAAAAGAAAGCTTATACTCAAACATAGCATTTATAACCTTCATTCATTCATTCTTTTAATGATATGCTCTAAGTCTAGTCGTATTTTTAATCTCATTCCAAAGTATGCAGGTGTCTAACTTTAGACAACTCTTAGTCCAAAAATCACATTTAAAAACGTTTTCATCGCTGTTTAGTCGTATTTTTTAATCTCATTCCAAAGTATGCAGGTGTCTAACTTTAGACAACTCTAAATCCAAAAATCACATTTAAAAACGCTTTCATCGCTGTTTAATGAGTGAAGTGAACAGTGACACTGAAATTGATTGTCTGCAACAAACAACATTTTAGCTGAACATATTCTAAAACATGATTGGAAGTGTACAGATAGTAATAAATTATGTTGAGATGCAAAAAAACCATTTTCTATAGTTTCGTTTTATATTAATGACATTGAAAAAACATGTAACCATAAACTCAAATCAGCTTTTTTGCACTGGTCGCATTCATTTGTTATATGACACTGTTCGAAATGGGTTGATCTGTGGTAAACGTACATATGTTAATATACAGCTTATTGTGGTACACGGATACATTGTCAACGCCATCATTAATTTTATCATTCAAAATAGACAATGCAAATACTGTATCTGATTGCTTATTCAGACAAATGTTGGAATACGTTTATTAGTACGAAGTTGGGTAAGACTTGTCCAACTTTTTAAACACCTTAAGTGTTAAGCAAATTACCACGGCTGCCTTGGTCGTATTTATAATCCCATTCCAAAGTTATTCTAACTTTAGTCATCTCTTAGAACAGTGTCGTACTCCAAATCGTATTTATAAACACTTTCATTGCCGGCTAAGTAGTGTCGAACTTTAGACACCGCCATTGTCTGTTTAAACTACGGCTAAAGTCACAATTGATGCATCAAACTACATTTTTGTTAAATGTTCTAAATCACGAGTGTTAAGATTGAAGAAATTAAGTAGTTTGAGTTGCAAAAATGCAAATCTATCCAATTGCAATGAAAAACGCTATGATCTGGATTACTGATAGGTTAACAGTATTTACACAAAAAAAAACTCTAAACTAATTCTCTTTATCTTTTTCTGCTGTCGTACAAATCGTTTAATAACTTCTGTCAATATCGCAAAGTTTCAATCCATTTTTATTTGAGTGAATTGAAAGGTTTATTAGGTTGGAGTCGTAGGTTTACCTTGTGATCGCCACAAAGTTGAAAAACCTGAATGTCAAAGTGAGGTTTTTTTAGCCCTTGTTGCCCTCAACTCGCCTTAAAGTAGAAATGGAGGTTTGAATTCAGGTGACGAAAAGGGTTGTCAAATGGCATTTTTTGTCTTCAAACGACTTAGCCGTGTGGTGACTTCGTAATGGCTTATTGTAACGACACGTCGAGTTGAAACTAATAATGCTCAGTGGGCGCCAAAGTGAGAGTGATGATGATGATGAGACCTTTCTCAGGTTCGCAGCTCCTCAGTCCTCCGAAGAAGAGATACCCCAGTACCCTTGTGGAATTAAACCACCCAGTAAACGCTGCTTTGTGTTGCTCTCTGCCGCTGATTGTGCTGTCCGAGGACTACAGCAATCGCTGAACAGGCAGCAAAACAAATGTCATGAATTAACCCCAAATAAAAAGAGAAGGAGTTAACTTTTAACAAAAAAAACTGTCTTTATTTAAAACAATAAAAAAAAATAATTAAAGAAAAGAAAAAAAAACAAAATCAATTGCTAATTTATTAATCTTTCGCACGTGGCAACGCTTTCAAAGTGTAAGACTTTACTGACGATGGAAGGTACCCGATCGTCGAACAAAATCCCAAACTTTGTCTTAACACGACAATAAAGATAACGCGGATCTCAAGCACTAGATGTGATGTTTGTATGCTTAGGCTGTGGAAAGGTACCCGACTACCGTAAGCGAAACACCAAATCTAATTGAAGTCACTGCGGTCGAAGCTCTGCTTTTATACTCTTTTGATTGTGCAGACTGCAATAAAACTGCAGTAACTAAATTAATAGGTGAGAGCTTTTGTATAAGAGCTTTCTGCAAAGTGCTTTCTTTTAACTCTTTCAGTGATGCCACTTACGAGTTTTTTTGAAATTTAGTATTAAATGGAATTAAAATATTTGACTTTCTTTTATATTTTGACATTATAATTTTAAAATATAGGAAGTTATTGGCAAAGTTGCCATATTACATTTTATGATAGTTTACAAAGGATTATGAATGAAAATAAGTAGAATTAATGAAGTTAAGTAATTGTTACAATGTAAAGAAAAATAATACAAAACAAATATAATTATGTTGTTGTTACAATCTCCCCCTCTGTCGCTGAGAACGTCTCGGTGATGCGACAGGAAGTGTTGGTTGAGGTCTCATTTTCGGTCTTCCCCGTCTTCGTAATGGTTGAATCGGGTCATTGGCTTGTGTTGTTGATGTTCGGTATTTGGTTAAGGACGAAACATGGTATGTCCCCAATGGAATGTTTGGATCATCCCTTGATGCAACTTGATATGTTGAAGAACCAATTTGCTTAATGATGATATATGGTCCATCTCGTTTCGGAACAAATTTGGAAGTCATACCCTTAGATGCATTACTAAGAACATGAGTAGTGACTAGTACTTGGTCACCTATTTTGAGTGGGATTTGTGGTCGTCGCTTTTTATCGGTATACAATTTGTTGGTATCTTGCATATTCTCGGTTGTTGACTGTACGTTTCTTATTAATTTTGTGAATTTCTGTAACTTATAGATGAGTTGAGGAGTACGGTTTTTATCGTTTTCTATGGGTCTGATGTCGTTGTTGACGTCGACGATTGTTCTGAGCTCTCGCCCAAACGTAAGGAATGAAGCAGTATATCCGGTACTTTGACATTTAGCGGTGTTCATAGCGAAACGAACGACAGGTAAGTTATCGGCCCAAGTATTATGGTGATTGCCTACCAGGATTGCTAGTTGTGTCTTAAGGTCTCTGTTCTTCCTTTCGACAGGATTGGCTTCTGGATGATAAACCGGCGTTAGTGTTTGTTGAATATCAAAGTAATCTGCTACTTGCTGCATGATAGCTGATATGAATTGAGGTCCGTTGTCTGTTAAAAGACGTCGTGGTATTCCATAGCGAAAAAATACTTCGTTGAGCAAGGTCATTGCACAGTTTTCGGCAGTTGCTTCTATAAGAGGAAAAATTTCTACCCATCGGGTGGCAAGATCTTCCGCTATCAATATCCATTGGTATCCTTCTCGTGTGATTGGTAGTGGTCCAAACAAATCTGCAGAGATAACCTCGAATCGTTGGTTACTTGATACTGTTTGAAGTAATCCACATGGTTTTAAATTGCTTGGTTTATATTTTTGACAAGCTGGACAACTTCCGATGTGTCTCGTCACGTTGTCTCTCATTTTCGGCCAATAGTATCGGGACGCAATACGAGCTAGTGTCCGTTCGACACCGTAGTGACCTGAGGTAGATTCATCATGGTGGTGGTTTAAGATGGCTTCTCTTTCCTGTACGGGAATAACGAGTTGTGCAGTTTCAGCATCTGATTCTGGTGAATATCTATATAAAACACCGTCATTTAAAAGATATCCACGTGATGTCCACCTTGAAATATTTTCATCATCGTTTTCGAAAGAGTCGACTATAGTTTTAATGTCTGGGTCTTTCAGTTGTGCTTCGCGAATGTCACTGGCGTTCCTCGATGGTAGATCGATTTGGAAGCTACAAATTGTACATTCTGTTTCTGTGTGTTGCGTTTTATCGCATGGTGGCCTGGATAACATATCTGCCACATGGTTTGCCTTGCCTGGGACATAATCAATTATAAAATTGTAGGGTTGGAGCTGTAATGCCCATCGTGCCAATCTGCCAGTAGGTGACTTCAAAGTTAGTAGCCATTTCAACGGTTGATGGTCAGTTTTTAACATAAATTGACATCCTTCAATGTAACCTCGAAATTTGTTGATTGCCCAAATAATGGCAAGAGCTTCCCTTTCAGTGGTCGAGTAGTTTCGTTCGGGAGCTGTTAAGAGTCGTGAGGCATATTCGATAGGATGTTCATTCTCCTTCTCCCCCTGGATTAGAACGGCCCCGAGAGCGTAGCTACTTGCGTCTGTTTTCAATACAAAAGGTTGATCATCTTGGGCTTGCTGTAATACTGGTGCAGTTGTTAATAATTTCTTGAGCGTATTGAAAGCGGTTTGTTCTGCTTCTTCCCACTTCCAATCAGCATTCTTTTTAGTTAAATCACTTAAAGGTTTTGATATGTCCGCGAAATCTTTTATAAACCTACGATACCAGGAGCAAGTTTGTAGGAATGACAGCACTTGTTTGGCATTTTTCGGTTCCACTCGATTTACTATCGCTGAGACTTTTTCTGGGCTTACTTGGATGCCTTTATTAGTTATAATGTGTCCTAAGTACTTTACTTCTGGACAACAAAAGTTCGACTTCGAACGGTTGACTTTGAGCTTATATAGCTTAAGTTTGTTGAAAACTTTCTTAAGATCTTCGAAATGTTCTTCAAAGGTATCTGAACAAATTATGATATCATCTAAGTAGACGAGGATGTATGTTGCAGGAATCTCTTTTCGAAACCTGTCCATTAATCTTTGGAATGTTGCTGGTGCGTTTCGAAGACCAAATGGCATTCTCTTGAATTGATAAAGGCCGAAAGGTGTTATAAATGCTGTCTTTTCAACATCGCTTTCGTTTACCTTGATTTGATAATAACCAGTTTGTAGGTCTAATGTGGTTTTAAACTTCGTTTTTATTGTTGAGTGTAGGAGATCGTCTATCCTAGGCAAAGGATATTTGTCCGGAATAGTTACGCTGTTCAACTTTCTATAGTCTATGCACACACGTATCCCTTGATCCTTTTTGGGTACCAAAACTACTGGAGCTGCCCAGGGCGATTCACTTTCCTCAATGATTTTTGTGTCGAGCATTTTGTTGAGCTCTTCTTTTAATTGTTCCTTCCTTGTAGGAGATAACCTATAAGGAGTTGTAGCTATTGGTTCACAGTTACCAGTATTAATTCTGTGTTCTGCGTATGGAGTAGGTTCTCTAGGAACATCGAATAAATCTTCTTCCTGCTGTAGAAGTGCATTTAATTTTATTTTGCTTTCTAGGTCTATTTCCACCGCTTCGTTTTCTCGTAATTCAAAATCGATTGATAATATTTCAGTGAAGAAATCTTCGAGGAATATTTCTTCTTCGGTTCGTACCAATGCTGGGAAAAGGCACGTATTTTCTCTTCTTCTTTCGGGTGTTACTTCATTTCGTAACGAGTCGCTGAAAATCGTTTGAATAGAGTGGGGTGAGTATTCATTTCTTGCATTTGCAATTGCAGAAAATTTTCTTTTCATATTTGAATGAATCTCTGTTTTCTCAACGCTTTTAGGACTTTTGTTAGGGCTTGTTTTCGTTTTCGGAGTTTTGAACATACTTGGTTCTGGTTTCGGAGTAGCAGCTAGTGGTGAGACTACTTCTATGGCTTCAAACCAATTTAAAAACGCGTTTGCATGTTTGGCTGGTTCATTTGACAGGTTGTCAGTTTTTAGTGTAACATTTTGAATGTTTGTTGAAAATTTCTTCTCTTTTAACTTGGTGTGGCTGGTGTCGTAAAAATCGAACTTTGTTTCGGGCTGATCCGCGAAATACCACATTCTTTGACCAAGATCAAAACCATTCCATTTTCCTCCATAAAATCGATACCAATCAGAGTACGATTGTTTGTTGCTTTGGGTAGAGCAATGAATTTAATCGGTCTTGGACGTTTGCCAATGATTATGCTTGTTTCAGCAATATATACTTCTTGCTCATTTTGAATTCCGTCGGCGAGAGTGACGTTAGCTGGGACTTGCTTAAATTTCGTTCCGTGTTTTAGTAAGTGAATGAAGAGTTCTCTTCCCGCAACACTTGTTCGTGCAGCTGTGTCCAAATTAGCTATTCCATATTCTCCATGTGTTGAAATGGGAATAGTGGGCAAATCCGTTCCCAGATTTGTTCTAATACAGATAGATAGATAGATAGATAGATAGATTGTTTTATTCATTCCTTAAAAAAAAGTTACATTTACATTAGCGCTTTATAAAATTGAATAACTTAGAGCATGGCATTACTGCCGTCTGCCCGAGTGACTGTTCTCTAATTTTTTGATTTATTACATTGTTTTCTTTCCTGATAATTCATAATAATTGTTGGTTTATACATACTAAAATTTGTGGAAATATTTAAATTTAAATCCAGTATTTTTACATATTTTAGTTTAAATAAAATTTATTTGATTTTTATAATGACTTTTAGTTTAGTTAAAACGAAATATTTTTTTTTTTTTTGACTTTTAGTTTAGTTAAAACAGAACAAATACGTGTATTTTGGGTACACAATAAAAAGGAATTACAAAGAGCTTTATGATTACAGCTTTTAGTTTAATGAATGACTTTTAGTTTAGCTAAAACGAAACAAATAATTTTTTTTTTACTTATTTTTTTTGGTAATTCTATTTTCGATTCTGAGAGCAAAGCGCTTTATTTTGAGTTTAAAAGTTTTCATACATAATTTTGCTTCTGTAAGACATCGCTTCAGTGGTGAATTTGAATAGCCGAACCCAGTCTTCTCCATTTAGAATAAGTTTTAAGTCTTCTTCTTCCAGGTAGTTCTTCTCATAAAAAACTCTCCTAAGTTCCATCAGCATTGGGCATATTGCAATAAAGTGGTAAACGTTCTCCACAACACGCATATTGCAAAGAGAGCAGATACCTTCTAAATCGTTCCTGTGCGGTCTATAGTTGAGTTTTAAGAGTTCCCCCCTTACTTTAAAAATGCAACTCACAACTTTTCTTGGGTTATTGTCATTGAAGTAGTTTCTTTCATTTAAATTGTAGTTAAGCTTAGCATATGTTGTTCTTGCTATTGATGATCTTGCTTGTTCTATGAATGTATATCTCTCGTTTTCGTCGATACATTGTATTATTTCATAAAGAGCCATTTTCCATTGCTGTGCATTTGCATCGGCTAAGTCTAGACTCCATCCACAGTTAGCTGCATGGTCAATCCAATCTTTGTAGAACAACGATTTTCTACGTACTGCATGCATAAGCACCCGTTTCGGCAATCGACTGTCTTCCATCGTTTTTATTCGGATCAAGTAATCTGCATTTAACTTTAGAGTTGAAACGAAAAGCGTTGGTAGTCCTGTTTCCAAGTGATACATGTATTTTGGCGTATTCATCGGTAAAAGAAAGATTTTTCTCAAGAAAAAACGCAGCAATGTCTCCACCGTTTCAAATTTTCTAATACCCCAGGTTTGAGCTCCATAAAAAAGAATAGATTTAGCGGTTGCATTAAAAACTTTGAATTTCGAACTTGTTGAAACGAGTTTGCTGTTGAATATTTTTTTCCAATTTGCACAGATGGCGGTCCTGGCTACGTTAGCTTTAGTTTCCAAATGTTTTTCCATATTTAAATTATAAGTAATCGTCATTCCCAGGTAAGTGTATTCTTTCACCACTTCTAACTTGACCTCACCATATCTCCAGTGTTCCTCTCTAGAAAGTCTTCCTGCACCATTCTGGAATACCATCACTTTGGACTTTTCTGTGTTTACTTCTAAACACCATATTTTGCAGTACTCAAAAAGTCTGTTCACATTCAGTTGAAGCGAAGAAGGAGATTCTGCCAATATCAAAATATCATCTGCATACATAATAACTTTGATTTTCATATTTCCATATTCAACTCCACAAGGAAGGCATTCTTGAATGTCATCCAGAAAAAGGGCAAATAACAACGGACTAAGAGTACAACCCTGTCGAACTCCGGAATTTATTGTAATGTCATTCGATGTTTCTGCTCCATTAAATACGCGTCCAAATGTTCGTTGATACATTTTTTCCAAAGCTTTACCGAATTTAGTGGAAATACCAAGATTATAAAGTTTATAAAAAAGTGCTCTTCTGTCCACTTTATCAAATGCAGCTTTAAAATCCACGAAAAAAGCATACAGTTTTTTGTTTTGGTTTAGCTTTGAACGGACTAAACATCCTAGCACAAAAATATTATCCACTGTCGAATAGCCCTTTCTAAAGCCGGACTGGAATTCACTCAGTTTATTATTTACATTTACCCAATTATTAAGCCTATTATTAAGGAGCGTTGTATATATTTTCAAACTTGCGTTTAAAAAAGAGATTCCTCTATAGTTTTTGGGGTCACTTGGGTTACCTTTTTTGTGAATTGGCCAAATGAGAGCTTCTTCAAAGTGATCCGGATAAACAGCGAAATCAAAAATAACATTAAGTGCTTGAGTAAGCTTTTCTTTCAGTAACGTCGAAGAATATTTGAAAAATTCCGTAGGTATACCGTTAGAGCCAGCCATTTTGCCATCTTTAAGTGTTTCCAGAGTTTTTTCTACTTCTGACATTGTGATTTCTTCGTCTAAAATGTTATCGACAATTACAGGTTTTGCATAGCTCCAAAAATGCTGATCATTTTGTGAGTTCAGTAACGACGCAAAGTGTTCTCTTAAAACTGAAATTTCTATCTCTGATGATTTAGGAGCTGCTTCTTTTCCATTGATTTTCTTTGTTATTTTCCAAAATTCTGCAGAGTCCTTGCATTGGCTTAATTTTTTTGCTAAGTTTTCTTGATGAATTTTTCTTTTTTCATGGCATAATCGCTTGTATTGCTTAGTTTTTTCCACATATTTTGTCCGTGTTGAGACTAAATTGACTTTCCTTAGTGAGTTTAACAAACTCAGTGATTGTTTTCTTAGTTTTTCACATTCGTAGTCGTACCAATCCTCTTTTCGTTGCAATTTTTTGTTTTTCTGCATCACCTCAGCTGCTTCTTTAATTATTGTTTCAAGTTCTATTAAGGGTAGATAGTTGATTTTACTACAGCATATCTTTCCTTCCAACAAGTTATTTAAATTTGATGTATAGTTGCCTTTGCAGCGAGGCAACCATTTCAATTTTTGCACATCTAATGTTTTATGATTTGTGTTACTGCCTTGGATACTGTCAATTTCAATTTGGACTTTAATTGGAAGATGATCCGAATAGGCAATGTTTTCCACCTTAAAATCTTTCACAATAGAAAGCCAGTTTCCACTGATAAGACAAAGATCTATTGTTGAGCAGCCCTGTTTACCAATGAAAGTGAATTCACCATTTTTGTCTCCTTCCATAGTTCCATTTAAAATACTCAAGCCAAAATCGTTGCAAAAATCTAAAACTTTTTTTCCTTCTGCATTTAGTACTTTATCCTTAGAGTTGCGATCTCTTAACTCCAGTTTAAATGCTGATTCTTTATCTGCTGTTCTAGCATTGAGATCACCAATTACCATTAAATCTTCAGTTTTCAATTCACACAGAGTATCATACAGTGTTTCAAAATCGGTTTGCCACTTATTACAGTTCAAGTAAACTGGTATGATGAAAAATTTTTTGTCATAAACTTTAAGTTCAACACTCATTATTTCTTCATTAATTTTTACAGTTGAAAAGTTAACTACATTTTCATTGATAGCAGCCATCATTCCTCCACTTGCTCTACCCCTAGCTGCTACCTTTATAGCAGGAATCCAAAAGCATTTGTATTTTGGAAAATATTTTTCAAAGCTTGAACAATTATCTTTAAGAACATGCGTCTCTGACAAAAGTATGATTTCAGCTTTGCACAATTCATTAAAGAAATCAGAAAAAATTATTTTATTGCTCAATCCCGCAATATTATATGCCACGATCGAAACATTAATTAAGCTACGTATTTTTTTGTTTTGTTTTTTATGTTTTTGAGTTTTTTTGTTGCGTATGCCCTCCCTGAGCTATTCTGACCGAGCAGCATTTGTGCCTGCCCTAATAGCATCCACATGCTTTCCACGATCCACAGTCGCTTCTGTCAGTGTTCTGTCGTTGTCACCTCTGCTACCACCTGCTACCGAATGTAAACAACTTTGAAAGAAGTTTGGAGACAATTTTAACATTTCGGTTAATTTCTCAAAACCACACATTGCGCCGTGTCTTAATCCTTTTGTATCGTTCCATAGAAATTCCACACCGTCGACGATTAACTTCTCTCCTTTTACTACAGCTTTCGTGTTTTTTCTATCGCGTTTGATAATCTTTCGGATGTGTAAAAGTTGTGCTCTTCGTCTTCTAATCATTGGCGGATAATCCCTCTGAATGGATACTTTTGTGTTTTTTAGCTTATAAGCATTGTTTAAAACCGCGTAGAGATTGTCTTTGGTTTTGAATTTAGCAATAAAATTTTTAAATTTTGGATTCCATGTTTTTATTTCAAAGATTTCTCCCGGGGTTAATTGGCTTACTCCATTTGACAGCTGTTTGCATGTATCCACCACTTCTTGTATTTGGTCAACTTCGTGCTTTGATTCTATTCTTATTATCAGATTTTTTTCGTGATTTACTTTTTGTATGTTTGTTATTTGTTGCTCCAGATACTCCACTTTGGATTGCAGTTCGTAAACATGAGTCTTAAGAGTTTCATTTTCTTGCTTAAGAGAAAGTATATCCAAACGAACTTCTTCAACATCCATTTTCGTAGCCAGATGTTGTTGCTTCTCATCAAAAATTCTTTTTAGATCATGGATGGTCATTTGGGAAACAAGGTCAGCTGAGCCTTTTTTTTCCCTTTTTTGTATTACATCCATTGGTTGATCAGGAGAAGTTTCGTTTACGGAACGTTTAAACATAACGTATATATAATCAAATTTCTTTGTTTTAAATATAAGTGACAGTCAATTTCCTTTGTCACAGATGAGTTTGTAGGTATATATTTTTCTTTCTTTAAAAAAGGTATAAATTCAAAAACTTGCCTGTAAGACTTTTAGCTCAGTTCGTTTTTACAGCGATTAGTTTCGTTTTGAGCTTTTCTATATGCAAAATTATTCCTTTTTTACTTTTAAAACAATTATTTTTAGCAGACCTATTTTAAAACTTGACTTAGCACTTCACACCAGTGTTGCCACTCACTTGTTCTAATACAGTTGAAACTTACTGTAGAGGGTCCTTTTGGGAGTTCCTTGCATGTAGGGCAAGTTGAACGAACAACCCCAGGTGTTTTGCATCTGTAGCAAAATAGCTTAGATTCCGCTGGTTGTGCCTGTTTTGATGAGGACTTGGCTTCTTGCCGTTCCTTCTTTCTACATTCATTTGTAGTATGGCCAACATGTTTGCAGAAATTGCATCTGTTTTTATTTAATTGTTCAAGTTTTTGTTCTTTGTGGAACGTTTTTTCTGCTAAAGACATTTCAACAGCTCTAGCTCTTGAAAGAAGTTCATGAAATGATTGAAAACTTTCGCGTGGGACACCATCCCGTATGCGAATGTGGAGCAGTCCATATATCATGTCAAGCATCATTTTCTCTTCTGGTTTAGGATCCTCGAGTTTTGAAAGTAGTGATCGCTTTTCGCAGATAAAATCATCAGTAGGCTCATTCATTTTCTGTTTCTTTTCAAAAATCTCCATAAATATTCGATATGCTGGTTTTGCCGGAGCATATGCGTTACGCAGTAGTGAGATGACATCTGCCCATGTATTTGCTTCACTTTTTACACCTTGCCACCAAACGCTTGCACCTTCTTCGAGTAATAGGGGAAATCCCATGATAGCGTCATCGTCAGTAAGGCGTTGAAGGTCTTTGTAAACATTGATTGTTGTGATGAATCCTTCGACAATGGTAGGATCTTTTTCTCCTTTAAAACGCGCAGTGCAGTGGCTTAGACTGCCTTTAATGTCTTGCGTTTTCATTGAATCAATTAATTTCTTAAGCTGAACATCCGTGAACTGTGCCATTTTCGTATTTTCTGAGTATTCCTCCAGAGTATTTTCCGCTTGTGCGTCTTCGAACAGGTTATAATCCGCGTCGGCTTGTGTGCTTTCCTGCTGAACGTTTTCTGCTTGAGTATTTTGCATTTGTTTTGCGCGTAGGCGCTTGCTTTTCCGTTGTTTTTGATCCGTTTTCGTATTTTTGTAGTTTTGCTACCAGATTAAGTGTTGCGACAATCTGTTAATTGGTTGAGTGTTAACGAAGGTATTTTCTGTGGAGACTGGCCAACAGGTTGGGTGCCAATGTAACGACACGTCGAGTTGAAACTAATAATGCTCAGTGGGCGCCAAAGTGAGAGTGATGATGATGATGAGACCTTTCTCAGGTTCGCAGCTCCTCAGTCCTCCGAAGAAGAGATACCCCAGTACCCTTGTGGAATTAAACCACCCAGTAAACGCTGCTTTGTGTTGCTCTCTGCCGCTGATTGTGCTGTCCGAGGACTACAGCAATCGCTGAACAGGCAGCAAAACAAATGTCATGAATTAACCCCAAATAAAAAGAGAAGGAGTTAACTTTTAACAAAAAAAACTGTCTTTATTTAAAACAATAAAAAAAAATAATTAAAGAAAAGAAAAAAAAACAAAATCAATTGCTAATTTATTAATCTTTCGCACGTGGCAACGCTTTCAAAGTGTAAGACTTTACTGACGATGGAAGGTACCCGATCGTCGAACAAAATCCCAAACTTTGTCTTAACACGACAATAAAGATAACGCGGATCTCAAGCACTAGATGTGATGTTTGTATGCTTAGGCTGTGGAAAGGTACCCGACTACCGTAAGCGAAACACCAAATCTAATTGAAGTCACTGCGGTCGAAGCTCTGCTTTTATACTCTTTTGATTGTGCAGACTGCAATAAAACTGCAGTAACTAAATTAATAGGTGAGAGCTTTTGTATAAGAGCTTTCTGCAAAGTGCTTTCTTTTAACTCTTTCAGTGATGCCACTTACGAGTTTTTTTGAAATTTAGTATTAAATGGAATTAAAATATTTGACTTTCTTTTATATTTTGACATTATAATTTTAAAATATAGGAAGTTATTGGCAAAGTTGCCATATTACATTTTATGATAGTTTACAAAGGATTATGAATGAAAATAAGTAGAATTAATGAAGTTAAGTAATTGTTACAATGTAAAGAAAAATAATACAAAACAAATATAATTATGTTGTTGTTACATTATCATTTTTTTCAAGAACCGAAAACCTAGGTTTTTTTTTTTTTTGACAACTCATAGGGTTGGGAAGGAAACCTGGGTTATTCTAGCTAAAGTTCAACTATCTAACCTACGCACAACACAGCAGCTCCTTCTACGGAGTTCAACCAACCAAAAGAACATATAAAAGAATTCCAAAATGTATGAAAATAATAAATCAATTGACATTCAGTCATTCTGACATGGGTCAGAATTTTGGGTTTAACATTAGACGATCGCTTACCAATTTATCCGAGCCCACCGTTTGGTTAATCCTCTGCATATTTCCGTCGGGTTACATACTGTGAAACACATTTTCAATTTAAGAAAATAATCTACATTCGTTCTTTCCTTCTCTTGACGGTCAGCTAATGGCTATGATTTCAAGAGCAAGTTGTACCCTATTGCGTTTTTTTGAACGATAAAGCATAAGAGAAAAAGAAGGAATTTCATTGTTTCTTTCGTATATACATTGGATACGAAACTTGCCATGAGAAAGAGTTTTGTTCAACCTCAATGGATATTTACAATTTTCCTTCAATATCACATTCCTACTTTGGGTTCTTAAGGAATGTAATGAAATGAGACACATTGTAATTTAAAAACAGTCTTTTTTAAAGAAAGGGAGTGTTTAAAATGCTCACAAAAATAATTGTGATGGAATGTTTGTACCCCAAATCCTTTCTCCTTGTTTTTTGACTTGAAGGATACTAAGAACTATTGTGCAATCCGCGGAGTAACGATGCTGCGTCATCATTAAAGATGGCTGCCGAAAACAAACGATCATCGTATACCAAAATTGTTTGCATTAAAAACTCAGCTTTTCATATGAACAACTTCATTCCATTTTTCAATTGATCTTTCACACTATCGTGCGTGACTATAAGTCACATATACATTCTTTTCCTTATAAATATCGAAACCCCATAAGATCTTCCTTCAAGCAATCATTTTGTGAATGAAAAAATCTTACAAATTTCCTTGAGCAATCGCTTTTTATAAATTAAGAACTTTACTTGCATGTGTTATGGCGTATTTTATTTTAAAATTGATCAAATAGTTTTATAAATTTAAAGTTCTTCGTGTGTGTGTATCGTTTTTGGTTTTATCCTTTAAATACATTTTATATATTTTTGGACGATGTTTATATTAACTTGCATTATATTCTCAACATGCATAATTTTTAATTCATTTATTCAATTTATTGATTTTATTGATATGTTTTAGCTCTTTTTGTGTTGCGTCGATGTAACTTTTACATTCGCAATATCATTTATTTAAAATACAGTAGTTTTGTTTTCGTGTGGAGGAAGACTGATTGTACATTTACAGGAAGCCTAGAAAGCAGTTCATTATACTTTTGCAGTAAATTAAAAATAGCAAAAGAAAAACTTTATCAAAAATGTACATGAACATAATGTTGCTGAAGGCTATGATGTGTTGTTTTACCCGCCTTCCTCCTCACAAGAACGAATACTCTGTCGGTTGACTTACAAGTAGATTCAAAAATTAATTGAAAAAAATAAAACTCACTGTAACAAATTTCTATTTCTTTTTTTTCTGACTTCTTTTTCTTTTCTTCTCTCTGTATATGAACATTTAATCACAACAGGATATGATACTCTACCAATAGATTCAATGCAAGGTCTGGAGATAAGCAGCCCAGTAGGAGCTACACCAGGCGGTGCACCCACATCGCCCTACTCAATGGACATGGATGTCGGTGAAATCGGAGCTGGAGAGTTGAATTTCGATTTAGACGCAATGCCGACTCCACCAAATGACAACAACAATTTGGCTGCTTGGTACGACACTGATTGTTAAACATTTGATAACCAGACAGAGACACATTTATATATTTCATATTTTAATCATTTATTATACATTATGTTTTAGATATATTGAAATTTTTATCTAAAGATTTTTTCTTTTGTTCTATTTTATAAGCCAAAAAAAATTGATACGAAACTTATATAACACGCAATCTTAAATAAAAAAAGTATTTTCTTTTTGTCAATTAGTATTAACACTTTGTGTTTATTTTCTTTTGTTTTTATGAGTTGAAATAAGGCATTGATTGGTATTCCGCTGTTTCGTCTCTCGTCCTGGCGTTTGAAAGCTTTTAGGTATATTGTATTGAGTAAAAAGCATTCAAGGCTGTGTACAGCGAGTGGATATAGCATGTGCTAAAGTCCTCCATCAAATGGTGCAATATTGAACGTATGTATTAGAAATTCTTTTTGAAATCACCAATAATACCCCTATTATGGATGTCAACTCAACTGAAATTGGGTTGTCTTCTCATATATATAACACGGGCACACAACCCAATTTTCAGTTGGGTTGTCATCTGTAAATATGGGGCTGAAAACGCAGTGTGTTTGGATAGTCGGTGCGACGACTTGGGAGAAGATAGGTCAGGACTATGAGAAGTTGTTTAAGCTTAGTTTCCAGCCCAAGTCTACATTTGGACTTGTTCAATCCCTGCTTAGTTTTATTCTTTTTCTTTGAGTCCTTAACCTCGGAAACTGAAAATAAAAATAGAATTTGTTTACTGGGAACTACAAGTTAAATTTAAAATCCAAATGCTTCTCAAACCAACTTGATCTCCAACTACATAGTTATTATTAGTTTTGTTGTTCTTGAAAAATTAAAACCCTAAAATCGGTAGGTTACCACTCAATTTCGAATAATTCAGCCTTTCTGTGTATGTGTGGGGTTTTAAGAACACGATGGCAAACTTTGAAAAAGAGCTGTAAAAGGCAAATCAATGCTCTAAATTAGCAAATCGTAGTATGATATCGCCTTATTACTGCAAAAATTCTTAGATGTAAAAAATATGTACTACGAGCTTTTCTTCAACAATTTGTTCGCGAATTCTCTTATTAGATTATAGGGTTTTGTGTTTCAAATGCGCTTGTAGCGAAAAATATTCGGCCCTGTCGAGGTAACAGTTTTCTCCGCATCGCATCCTTTTTCGGAGATTCAATTTTGCTTCGAAGTAGTTGTCATCGTAAGAAATTTTTCACAAATGCGAACACGCATTGCATCCCCAAAACTAAACACTTTCCGCAGCAAAAACTTTTCGGAGGACGTCGGAGAAATATTCTTTTTTTAAGCCAACAAAACTACTCGCAAAGCATCGCAAATAAACGGCAAACTTTGTATTTTGTCAAAGAGAATGTCCGATCAGGCAATCGGAGAACTACCACGAAGCAAAATGTCTCCGAATCGTAGGAAATCGGAGAGAATTCCGCTCCGACGGTTACCAAAATAGGGCCGATTTGACAATGATGAATGGATTGTGTGCTGCAGGCTGGAAAATTGCATACTTTAATAAAAAAAAAAAGAATTAGGTGGGGCAACACAGATTGGTGAGAGATGGAGGGGACCAACAAATTGTTGATGATTTATAAAAAGTATAAATGAGGAAGCGTTTGGAACCACCATTTTTTTGTGTCGTGTTCTGATACGTTATATTTTATTAGTACTTGAGTTTGTAAACCGACCAACTTAAGTTGGGTGAACACAAAAACAAATAATTTGAAGCGTGCTATACACCAATTCTTACTTAAAAAATTTTCTTCCCTTTTGTAGCTGGATAACAAATTGATCAAACAATTTTCTGTAACAATTCTCAACTCAAGAGAACGTATTTACTTTCAAATTAAATTTCAAGGAAATATAAAGGAAAGCCTCATTAAAGGTCATTTTATACTTGGAATCAGTAATGAAATTATTGTTTTTATCGCCGATCTCCGTAAGGGACTTTCATAACACTTTGGTTTTGTATATTTATTTTATACCATCACTAATACTTTATGTTAAACTTGAGTTCAAAAAGTCACTAGAATAAAAATATAACACAAAGTCTACTTAAAATCTTATCTTAAGTATTAAACATCTTAAGTGTTAATATTCAAAAGTTAAAAAAAAATGAAAACAGTTGCTAAACATCACAATGACAATTTATAAAAATACAAAAAAATATGTGTAGATGAATCCAAGCAAGGACAACAAGAAATTTATTTATTTTCGGTGTTAGCTTTTTGCATTGGACTTTTGTTTTTTTATCAATTCATTCAGACAAGCATTTGTAAGGGTTCTTATAGAAACAATTTACACAACTATGTGTGTAACGTACATTATGTAATTTTGTGTCAAAAAATGAATTTTTTGTACAAGATAAAGAATTTAAACAAATGAAAGGAAAAACATTCAAATAAAATAAATTATATATGTATGTATATTACGCAGGCACAGTAGCATAACATTCTATCTATGCTATTTTTAAATATTGTTAAGGTACATAAAAAACCAATTTACAAACTATTATCTACAAAGAAGAAACTATACATAATAAAGGAAACGTTTTAACAATTTTCTAATGCATTTTTGATTTGATATGATTGTTACCATAGATACAATAGACTATGCTAAATGCGTAGAGCCTGGGAAAGTTTAAATGCTGTCAAAATAAGAAAAGTTACAAAAGCATTCTGTGGCACACACGGTGCCTTAAAAGGCTTTTCCAATGTAACTCAATGCTGGCGTGTCTAGCTATTAATTGAAATTCTGGAAGACGTTATGTGGCTGGGTCGCAATTGGCAATGAGCTCGTCTATACATAAGAATGAGAGTCAAAGCACAAAGCCTTTACTTCTCTTCTGCCGAAATTTCCTTTTGTTTATATTGTAACGTGAGCCCAACATTTTATACCAATCGAAAAACGTTCAACCGAAAACACAACTGGCAACACTTTAATGGAATGGTATAAATGACAGGCGTTGCTTGTAAGCCAGTGTGTGTGAGTGTAGAGAGACAGACAGAGAGAGAGTAGACAGCAAATGTGGCGACAATGTAGAAGTTACTGGAGAGTTCTAGATGGCGTGTCATTCGATATAAATAGCCCGCCCGAGGCAACCAGAAGTCAGTCTTGTTTATAGAGTGATAAAGTTAAGAGTAAATACAAGTGATAGTCCAAAAGTCGAATTGAGTTCAAATAAAGTGTATATCGAAAGTAGATACGGAATAAAGTGGTAGAATTAAATTGAAAGGTAGAGTTTTATTTTTGCGAACTAAGCGCACGTTACATTGGTGTCAGAAGTGTAAATAAAACTTATTTGACTAGTAAAGTGTAAAAAAAAAAAAAAAAAAAAAAAAAGTAAAAAGAAAAATAATAATTATATACAGTGAAAATGGGTAAGTTGTTAGAAGAGCTCACTTGCATTGAGCTTAAAAGTGAGTTAGGTAAGCGAAATCTTTCTAGAGCAGGATCGAAAAATGAGCTCGTCCTGCGCTTGCGTAACTATTTGGAACAGCAAGGGGAAGACGTGAACACTTTTGTTTTTGAAACAGAAGTGGAAGAAGAGGAAGTAAGTGAAAATGTAGATTTTTCTAGTATGATGAAGCTTTTATTAGAACAACAAAAGAAGCTGATTGAAGAGCAACAGCAGAATATTCTCGGACGTCTGGAAGAGCAACGAAACGATCAAAAGAAGGAACAGCTGAATGTTCTCGAACAACTTGAAGCACAACGTAACGAGCAAAAGAAGGAACAGCAGAATGTTCTCGAAAGACTCGAAGTACAACAAAAGAATCTGGAAGAGCAATGAAACGAACAAAAGAAAGAACAACAGAATATTCTCGAAAGACTTGAGGCGCAACAGAATGTTTTGGAAGGTCAGAAAAACATTCTAGAAGGAAAATTGGGTAATATTGAGAAAAATGTATGTGCCCTTGACGAACGAGTTGAAGGTGTGGAAAAACAGCTTTCTGTTGTAGAGAATCGTTTCGAAGGCGTAGAAAGTCGATGTGATGTTCTCACCAAGGAATTAGACCAGATCCGGAAAATAAAAATTCGAGAATCTGCTGGAGAGTTTGCAAGGAAAAAGGAGATGAAACCCCCAACATTTGATGGACAGTCTTCTTGGCCAGTCTACAAGAGACAATTTGAGGCAGCCGCGACAACAAATGGCTGGGATGACGAAGACAAGTACATTGCACTGACTCTTGCTCTTAGAGGACCAGCAGCTGAATTACTTCAAACAGTTCCAGCTGGTAAGAGCGGCGATTTCAGTTCTCTCGTGGCAGCTATAGATAAACGCTTTGGAGATAGCCACTTGAAAGAAGTCTTCCGAGTCCAACTCAATAACAGAGTCCAGAAAAGGGGTGAAAGTCTACAGCAGCTCCAAGCAGACGTCGAAAGACTGGTTCACCTGGCATACCCGGATGCTGGAGAAGAAATCATCAACCAGCTTGCTGTTGAGTCCTTCGTTCGTGCTATTTCCGACATACATCTTCAGAGGTCTGTGCGAACTGCTAGAACACGCACTCTTTCTGAAACTTTAGCATTCGCATTGACAATTGAAGCAGCAGAACAGGCTTCTCAGGGAGTACATCGACTTAGAGAGGCCATAGTCGAAGAATGCTCGTGCCAAAGAGCTGAAATACAAAAGAACCGGAGCGGACTAGCAAGATGTTGGAACTGCAACAAGACCGGGCACTTACAGCGTCAATGCCGACTACCACCAAACAAAGCAGGTTGTCAACATTGTGGAAGCAAGAGATCCAACCCAGAGCAAGGTAACAACAACACCAGCGTTGCCTATCAGCCCGTTTCCCATCAGGGAAACGAGTAAGAACCAACTTCGAGGGGCAGAGGCTGGTTTCTTGTATCGATGGCCCCAGAACCACCATCCAGGTCTCTCAGACCAAACGAGACAACAAAAGTCTGACTGTGGAGACTACTATTAACGGGAACAAACATGTGGCTACCATCGACACCGGTGCCACAGCCTCCATAGTACGTCGAGACCTGGTAAAGACGACGTGGCTTCATAACACCAATAGCTACCGTCTAAGAACCGCAACGGGAGAAGCAGCAAGAGTATATGGAGAAGTGTGTCTTAAGATCCGACTGGCCGACCTAGTGTTTACTCATCAATTCCTGGTGGCAGATATATGTGACGAGTGCATCATTGGAATCGACTTTATGAAACAGCACGGAGTTATTTTGGACATCGGTAATCAGGTTTTGAAGTACCAAAATAAGGAACTTCCAATGACTTATTCGAACGAAAGTACGTCGACACTGAGAACTGTCATCAGGGAAGATCTTATTCTGCCTCCTTCTTCTGAAGTGTTCGTTTGGACAAAACTGGAAGGTGAGTTTGGAAGCCTTCGATACCTCATGGTGGAACCAGACCCAGAGTGTTCCTCCCAAAGCGTCATCATTGGGAAAACACTGGTAGCACCGAAGAACAAAATGGTCCCCGTACGATTACTAAACACCAGACCGTACGATGTAAGGTTGAAGAAAGGAGAAGTCGTTGGACGTTGCGAATCGGTTGCAGCAATTACGAAGATCACAGACGAAGCTCCGAGAAAACCTATAACTCCGGAGGAGCTCGAAACCATCAGAGCAAAAATACTGAATTCATCCAACCTTGATCACCAACAAACAAGGATGGCTGAAAGTCTCCTACAAGAGTACACTGATATCTTCGCATCGCAAAAGGGGCAATATGGTAGGACACAGTTGGTGCAGCATCGCATCAACACAGGAGATGCAAGACCGATTCGTCAACCTGCAAGACGTCTTCCACTGGCCAAACAAGGTGAGGTTGAGGAAATGATAACAGCAATGAAAAAGGAAGGTCTTATCGAAAATTCCAAAAGTCCTTGGGCGTCACCAGTGGTGCTAGTGAAAAAGAAAGACGGAAGCACTCGTTTTTGTGTGGACTACCGAAGGCTGAATGATGTAACTAAGAAGGACAGCTATCCCCTGCCCAGAATCAGTGATACCCTGGATGCCATGGAGGGAGCGCAGTGGTTCTCGACGCTGGACTTGAAGAGCGGATATTGGCAAGTTGACATCCACCCTGATGATCGGGAAAAGACGGCGTTTTCTACAGGTAATGGGCTCTGGCAGTTTAAAGTTATGCCGTTTGGGTTATGTAACGCTCCGGCAACATTCGAGCGTTTGATGGAGTGCGTTCTTCAAGGACTGACGTGGAAAGCTTGCCTAGTCTACTTGGACGATGTCATTGTTTACGGGAAAACATTTGACCAACATTGTAAGAACCTTAAAGCCGTGTTTCAGAGACTTCGAGAGGCTAACCTTAAACTGAATCCAGAAAAATGTGCACTTTTCAAAACCGAAGTCAAGTATTTGGGACACATCATCTCATCCCAAGGAGTAAAGACTGATCCTGAAAAAGTTGACTCCGTCAAAAATTGGCCAACACCACAGGACAAACATCAACTCCGAAGCTTTCTGGGACTTGCCACATATTACCGACGTTTCGTTAAGAACTTCGCTGGAGTTGCAAAGAGTTTGCATCAGCTCACCGAAAAGGGGAAGCAGTTTAAATGGTCAGGTGAGTGTGAGAAATCTTTCCAGGAACTCAAATACCGCCTCTGTAACGCTCCAGTGCTGGCACATCCAACACCTGGCAAAACATTCATCGTCGACGCAGATGCAAGCAACGTTGGAATCGGGGCGGTACTATCCCAAGTGCATGATGGCGAAGAGAAAGTGGTGGCATACTACAGCAAGGTCCTATCGAAACCCGAAAGGAACTACTGCGTGACCAGAAGGGAGCTGCTAGCTCTTATCTTGGCAACAAAGCACTTCCATAAGTACATCTATGGACAGAAATTCCTTCTGCGGACAGACCACGGTGCTCTGAGCTGGCTGTTGAACTTCAAAAATCCAGAAGGTCAAGTCGCAAGGTGGATAGAGAGATTGCAGACCTATGACTACCAGATCCAACACCGCAGAGGAAAGCTGCACTCAAACGCCGATGCATTATCACGAAGACCTTGCAAAATGGATTGCAAGCATTGCAAGCGGCAAGAAGACAAAGAAATCATTACCGCTCAGCGACTAAGAGCTGACCCCATAAGCGGATGGAGCAATGAGGAAGTGAGGACTGCTCAACAGGAAGATCCAGATATCGAACCCATTCTCGCATGGAAAGAAAATGAAGAGAAACCGGAATGGGGAGACATTTCTGACAGGAGTCCAGTTCTCAAAGCCTATTGGGCACAGTGGGACTCACTATATGTGCAAGAAGGTGTCCTCAGGCGAAGATGGGAATCCGCTGACGGTAAGTCATATGTGATGCAGCTGATCGTACCGCAATCGAAAGTCAGTGAAGTTCTTCAGGAGATGCACGACGGACCTTCTGGAGGCCACCTGGGGGTGAACAAAACACTGGAGAAGGTGCGACATCGGTTCTACTGGTTACATGCTAGAGATGACGTGGAGAAGTGGTGCCGAACATGTGACAAGTGTGCTGCAACCAAAGGACCTGGAAGGAAGATTCAAGGTAAGATGCATCAGTACAACGTTGGATCGCCTTTTGAGAGGATTGCAGTAGATGTGGCTGGGCCTTTTCCAGAGACCAACGCTGGAAACAAATACATTCTGGTTGTAATGGACTATTTTAGCAAGTGGCCTGAGGCGTATGCCATCCCAAATCAAGAAGCCAAAACGGTGGTCGACCAGATTGTGTTTAACTGGGTTAGTAGGTTTGGCGTGCCTATGGAACTCCATTCCGACCAAGGGAGGAACTTTGAGTCAAACATCTTCCAAGGAGTGTGCGGACTACTTGGCATTAAGAAGACGAGAACCACACCACTTCATCCACAATCTGATGGGATGGTTGAAAGATTCAACCGGACCTTGAAAGAACACCTCACCAAGGTCGTAGGCGACTACCAAAGAGACTGGGATAGGCACGTACCGCTATTCCTGATGGCCTATAGAAGTGCAGTACATAGCTCGACAGGACAAACACCATCTGACATCCTGTTCGGGAAAACCATGCGGCTGCCCAGCGAACTTAAATTTGGATGCCCCACAGAGGAGCCACAGGACACAAACGAGTATGTGGACGACCTCAAGGAGAGACTCGCTGACATCCATAAAAGAACAAGGGAACGGATGAAAGCCTACAGCGACCGGATGAAGACACGGTACGACACAAAAGCGACAACGTCAGGATTCCAAGCAGGAGATCGTGTGTGGCTTTATAATCCTCATCGTCAAAAGGGATTGTCACCGAAACTTCAGCAAAACTGGGAAGGTCCTTATACTGTAGTCACGAGGATTAACGACGTGGTTTACCGCATCCAAAGAGGACTAAGAGGCAAGTTAAAAGTAGTTCATTGTGACCGGCTGCATCGATATAGTGGCGAGGCTGCAGATGGAATTATTCGGGACGAACAATCCTAAGGAGGGGGCAGTGTAACGTGAGCCCAACATTTTATACCAATCGAAAAACGTTCAACCGAAAACACAACTGGCAACACTTTAATGGAATGGTATAAATGACAGGCGTTGCTTGTAAGCCAGTGTGTGTGAGTGTAGAGAGACAGACAGAGAGAGAGTAGACAGCAAATGTGGCGACAATGTAGAAGTTACTGGAGAGTTCTAGATGGCGTGTCATTCGATATAAATAGCCCGCCCGAGGCAACCAGAAGTCAGTCTTGTTTATAGAGTGATAAAGTTAAGAGTAAATACAAGTGATAGTCCAAAAGTCGAATTGAGTTCAAATAAAGTGTATATCGAAAGTAGATACGGAATAAAGTGGTAGAATTAAATTGAAAGGTAGAGTTTTATTTTTGCGAACTAAGCGCACGTTACAATATTGTTGCTTTCGTAACATGAGCTATTTTTGTGATAGACGTATCCAGCTAGACTGATGAAACCGCAAACACCATTGTATTTTTGGATATGATATCTCCTTAGAAAAACTTTAAAATATCCAGAAAAAAGTTCACGTTTTTAAATTTATTTCAAATTAACTGTCAATAAAGTGGTGACCTAGGGTTTCCGGTCGAGAGACCATTATTTTATTATTCAGTCTTATCACAGATTCCATCTTAATCGAAAAAAGTCTTTAAATTTCTAAATTTCTAAATTTCCTGATTTAACTATCACATAATTCATTCGGAGTGGAACGAATTTCGAAATTCGTAGATTCGGTATCACTAAATCCAAATGGAGTGTAATATCGTGGTATTTATATACGAAAGAAGTTGTTTTGCAGAAAAATGTGAATGATCTTTCACATTTGGCGTAAAACAGCTGATTTCGATAACCAGCGTGGCGATATTTAGTATTGCAACTGGAAATTGCATCGATTCCATTCGGATTTTGTGATCACAAATTTTCGTAGTTCGTAACTTAGCTTTCCGTGTGGAAGTTTTCTACGATGGAATCTGTGATAGGGCTGATTATCTCTTTTTTTTATTAAAGATTTCACCTGTTAACCGGTTCGTGGTCCGTATCCCAACACTAGGAAAAATGTTTTTCCGTAGGGATTTTTCTTTTTTAGTTCCGAACAGTAAACTGAACGGAGAACGAACAGCGTGAACGTGTTCTGACCTGAGCTATGTGAAGTTGGCTGCGCTCAGACTTTTGCTCTAGATGCCCCGTCATTTTATTTCGAGCACGTAGAGTGCGCTCGCGTAGTGTTCTGAATAAAAAAGAAAAGCATTTTGGGCGTTCAGATGTTACTGAATTGAAAAAGAAATACTCTTACGTTTTTGACGTTTCACTTTTCTGTTCTGAACTAAAAAAGAAAAACTCATGGGTATCGCCTATCATAAGGAACTGGCAAGTTCTCCGTTAGTAAATTCATTGCCATGAAAAGCTCTTTCTCGATTAGCCGTTCGGAATCGGCAAAAAGTTGTAGGTCCCCTCCATTCTCTTACAAGGCATGATTCTGAGAAATACGCCTGGCACGGGGCTCCTCGCTCTGTTGCGTCGCCATATTTACTCTTTTTTTTTAATTTATGACAAACTAATGATTATTGCATCAGTTTTGAATGAGGCACATCAAAAAAAAAAGTGAAAGCAAGTCAAATGTTTCAAGTTGATTTCAAAATATGCATAAACACGTAGAGAAATGGCGCAACAGAGCGGGAGCCCTGCCCCCCGGGAACCAGTGTATTTCTTTCAATCAAGGTGTGTGAGGTAATGGAAAGAAAAAATGGTGTCAAGAATTCAGGCCAGAGGATGTACAAATTTTCTTATCAATAGATTATAGATTAACACACCTCTGAGCGACAGAAAAGCCACATTAAAATATCACTTACGAGTATGTTAGCTTACACATCCTCTTAAATCTTTATATATATAAAATTCTCGTGTTACAGTGTTAGTTACCATACTTCTCAGAAACGTCTTGACCGATTTTTATTAAATTTTATGTGCATACTCAGTAGGTCTGAGAATCGGCTATTATCTATTTTCATATCTCTATATGTCAGCCAACAATCAAGATGACGTTGCGTATTTACGTTATTTTACGAAACAGCTTGACCGATTTCGATGAAATTTTCATGACCATATTCCCACGGAAACGGCAACGTGAAACTAGAAACATTCCGGTTATCTTCAGCTTAGTCCAGCGGCTGTTCCTATCAATTTTTTAAATAATTTAGATCCGAGCTAGGCCGGTCAGCGGGTCAGCTAGTATATTTATAAATATGCCAAGCTATGTTTACAAAATGTAAGGACATTTACCTTACGTATCAATTCCGAGAAAAGAAACAACTTAAATCGTAATGTATCAGAACGTGATGTACGTTAACTGAAGTCAATTGGTTTGGCTTCACTTTTCAGCAAACTCGTTACGTGGCCGGCTGGCAAAATTTACAAAAAATAACAATGGCCGACGCATTTTTGACGTTTATCTTTGGTTTTTTTTTTGTGATTCTTTCAGTGATGTGATTTTTGAGAGTGCTGAAGAACCCAAGTAAAAGGAAGAAAAAGCAAATATTTTAGTATTTAGTTTTAATTTTCAACAGACTTTCCCCAAGTAGTGAAATATTTTATCTCATTAAATCCAACTGGAATTAAATTCCAAAATATTATCAAAGTACCCCAATTCTCACCCAATTAGCAAATGTATATAAATTGCAAAATATTGTTGTGATAAAAAAAGTTTAAGAAATCTTCTTTTCCCTGGGAAAGTTGAGAAAAAACAACCAAGTGTTAAAAGTGCATTAAAATTATAAAAAAATGGCTCTGAAAAAAGTTAAAGGAAACTTTGAACGAATGTTTGATAAAAACTTGACCGATCTGGTTCGTGGAATTCGAAATAACAAAGATAATGAGGTAATTTCAATTAGTTTTTAAAATACAAATTCTCTTTACAATATGCCCACAGGAATTTTCGTTGATTATTTGTAATAATGGCATATATCGGTTGCAAAATATTGTCCAGTGTATAGAAAACACTATGCTAAAATCAATAAATTATATTGATGCATCTTTTCAAGCATTTGAGAGCATCTATGAGGGTGCTCTTTTATAAAAATAGCATTCCTTTCTAGTTATTAGTTTCCCAGCTGTGCTATTCACAAATGCCTTATGGGCGGAATTTGCTATCTATGCATACGACTCCCCCTCATCAAACATTGCAGTTTGTGAATAAAAATTGTTTTTTCTTCGTTCGCAGGCCAAGTACATCACGCAGTGCATAGAAGAGATCAAACAGGAGCTACGCCAAGACAATATCAATGTTAAGTGCAATGCTGTCGCTAAGCTGACCTATGTAAGTAGAATAATAAAAGTTGACAAAAAAAAAATAAGAATCCTGCCATAGGCTATTAGCTAAAGTGGCTAGCTAGAAAGGAGGTGTGGATTACAAAAATAGAGCACTGCAAAAGCATTGTAGACTAATAGATACGTATACCCGTTTTAAACTTTCTCTTTAGTAAACTACATACTCTACCTACACACCTAGAAAAGATACTGTCAGTAATAGAAAAGAACTAATGCGCGGTTTCCTTTAAAATATTTTCTTTTTTGTAATTAAAACTGAGTTTATTGTTGTGCTCATTTTCATAGATTTGATTTGTCGCACCAAACGGCACTTATCTGATAACATCTCAATAAAAAATAAGACAAAAAAGTAGTTCTTTTTGTGGGTGATATCTCATATGACAACTCAAATTTCTAATTGGGTGTCCTTAGAGACAAAGATAATACCTAAATAAGAAAGTTTAGAGGCCAGTTTATATTTGGAAGAGCATTTGCTGCTTATGCTTATGTTTTAAATTTGAATAACAATCAGGATTCCATCATTTGTGTTCATCTCAAGAGCAAGTTGAGTCTAAAGAAAGAAATTAATATTGACTTTTATTTGAAGCCAAGCGGCAATAAAAGCAATACTACCTAACCTAACCAGCCTAATCATGAAGATCTAGGTGCTGGGTCAGCAACGGCCATATTGAAAAGAAAAAACTAATAAGTTTTTATGAGCGTGTACGGAATTCTATCGACATCCTAGTCAGTTCGATTCAAAAGAGAAAATGCTATCCTTCAATAGGAATCGAAAAAGTGCTCAGAAAAAATGGAACGATGCAGCTTGATGAACTTAATGGCGACCATTTAATATTCAAGAGACAGGACAGGCTCTCTGATGGCCTACAGCAACTAATATTTTTGTATATACAGAAAAGAAAAATCGAGGCGATAAAAAGAAAGTGCTGTAAGAATCTACAGACTATCGTTGCCCAAAGTATATCTTGTTTGGGTGAAATTTTGAGTTTTCATTGCAAATCTTTCATTTCCACTCGACAACTTTTCAAAGGCAGATCAACAACCTCTAATCTTGTTGAATTCGTCTCATTTACCCTTTCTGCCTTGGAAAAAGGCAGATGATACGAAGTTTTACAAGATCATTTCTTCACCTATCGATTCTATTCATTTTCAACAAGGCCTCGACAACTTTTCCATCTGGTGTTCTCAAAACTGTTTGGAATTAAACATTTCCAAGTGGCAATCTATTGCCTTCTCTCGTAAGCGCATCAAATCTAACCAGTTGATGATGATTCGTGGTCTCGGGATCATTTGCGATCAGGGACTTAATTTTATATCACATATTGATGATGTTATAATTTAAAAGCACATTCAGCACTTAGTTGCGTTGGCCAAAAGAATTCTCCGATCCTTATGTAACCCGATCTTTGTAGACACTTCTGTTTTCCTTCTTTCTTGGAAAGTTTATAAAGTTCTCTTAATCGTTAGGTTAGGTAAGGTTTTAATGGCCGTCCGGAAAGCAACTGACACAATTAAAGCAATATCAGGTCCATTGTGATACCATAAGAATTATGTGAAGGTGAGCTTTTGATAAAGAGATAGAAATGAAGGGTATCATCAAGAAAATATTTTCATAGATGAAGTTTTCTTTTAAGGGAGAGTTCAGAACATGAGCTCTTCCTCCTCCTCAAAGCAGCTTCTGCAAAAGTCGTAAGAGGAAGCGTCGAGTCCTATGGCGTGTCTTCCTATCATACAATGTCCGGTTATGACATTGATTACTAAGCTAACGTGCATTCTGGTTATGGATAACTAATCGGCAAAGACGTTACTTTTATTTTTCTTCTGATTTAAGGCCAATCAGTATTCTAACGTTTCTTTCTAAGCCATTAGAGAAGTTAATTGGAAAACAAATTGTAGTACATCTTTCAAAAAACAGTCTTGTTTGACAAGAATCGGGCTTTAGAGCTTCTATTTTTGGTGATTGCTGGACCCACCGCCAGGGTATAGTCTTACTGTCAGTTTAGAGGGCATTTTTCAATTACAAAACGCGGAATTTTATCACCACTTCATTCAACTTGTGCCTAATCGATGATTGATGTCGTCATCACAACTTGCTTCACTATTTTGCCGTCCTAAGTAAAAAAGGCATAAGCGCCAAAAAGTGAAAACTGAATTAAAGGCATATCAAATCGTTGAATCGTTTTATTTTTGTGTAAAAACAAAAAAACATATTTCGGAGTCTAAAAAGTTATGAATTAACTAGAACATTGTGACTTGTAAGGTATCAGTGATATCAAGCAGAAAAAATGAAGTGAATAAAAAAAAAAAAAAAAAAAAAAAAAAAATAAATGATTGATGGGTTTTCGTAGAAACTTCCCCACGGGGTCTCATAGAACAGTGAAAAAACTCTTCGATACGAGCACCGCCTACAATTTTACAGGGGGTCAAAGATCCACCTTATCAGATATTTTTAGTTTAAAAATTAGTTTTTCAAAAACTATCAGCAAAATAACAAATTTGGCTTTTAAAGACGATGTTATACTTTCCTATGATTGTTGCCGTTGCTGTTAATATTACTCTATTTTCAATTCAACTATTTTTTCTTCTATTAAACCTTGTCTCTATATAAAAACATAGGTTTGAGATTCCCAGCAACATAAAAACAATGTTTTTTTGAGAGAAATGCATAATGTTTTGGATGAGAGAAATGCACTAGGCGCCGCGGCGCGCTGGGGCTCCACTGTTGCGCCACCCTATATATTTGTTAGAGCTTCTATACCAAAATTTCGAATTTAATCAATTATATAAGCAAAATCTGATATAAAATAAACAATGCAAATAAATTAAAAACAAATAAAGTTAAAATTTGTAGATGTAAAAGTTTGGAAGTATTGTTTCTGGTGATAAGACTTCAACGTCATGTTTCTAATTTGTGAATGATTTCCAAGAGACTAACTGAAAAAAAGAAACAGATAAGATGATGGCCATGAAAGATTCATGCTCTACTTACAATTTCATCGAATAATGAATGCCAACGTTGTGTTTTGTTAGATGAGTGTTTATCTCAAATAAATCGACCCTTGTGGTCTACAATTGTATTGTTTTTAAACTCTTGAATTTTTGTTGATATGTTGAGATGGGCTCATAGCAATTAAAACCAAGGCCGATGAAATGGTCTTACAACTTAAATCAAAGGTATCAAACATTCTATTTGTCTACTTTTAATATGCAAACTTTTTGTAATGCGTACAATGATAGGTAAAAATATAAATAGTTTTAAAAGTAAAATCGAAATGGCTTAAGCCTGTATATTTCTCTTTTTATAAAGATTAAGCTGAGTAAGGAGAATTGTTCGTATAAGTAAGATTTGGCTGTAACATTCCATTTGTCTTATTTAGAAATATATGTGGCCAGGTTGTCATAACCTGTGCTGAGTTTTGGTTCGAATTCCAGGAATATCGAATTGTTTTCCTCGGTTATTGCCTCTCGTTGCTTGGGATTAGGCAATTACTATAAAAGCAAATACACTGCTGTTCGGATTCGGCAAAAATTTGTAGATCACCTTTATTTCTATGAATTTCTGTTTTAAAGATATGCGTTAAGAGTAGAATTGATAAAGAACTAATGAAATGCGTTCCCCGATCTCCTTTTATTTATTCAGTTCTCTAAAAACCCTAAACAATAAAATCACCACACATCCCTGTCATCTGAAGAAGAATACATGGCATTTGGCAGCGCTGTTCGTTACCTGAACTCGCCCCAACAAAAACTTTGCACTACTTCAGGTCGAGTTGAAAACAAAAACAGGTCTTAAAACACTCAGTTTGAAATGCAGGGAGAGTTTAGGTTTCAAAAAAAAAAAAACGCTTTGTGGTGATCCCACGGCAACCCCAGGGCTTCAACGAATAAATCTTGTACTTATTCCTTTCTATCTAGAAGTCATCAATTGACACATGTGAAAGTTAAATCTTTTTTTACAAGCAAAATGTTGAGATTCTCTTTAGACTGTGTAAACTGCAGGTTTATTCTCGTTTAAACAGCTTTGGTTTAACTCATTCACTTCCCTACAGAGTCCATTGAAAAGATTTTCTGTTAGGCCATATTCCAGAGACGTTTCCTCTAAGAACAGTAATCGGTTATCAACCATAGACATCATGATGATAATCGCAATATTAAACAACCTTGCACTTTTTTTTTGATACCCCAAGCCTTTGCCTGGTATGTAGACGAGTGACTACCAAGTAAAGAGCTCGCTCAAAGTAATTCAACAATTAATCTGTTATCTGTCAGACAACTATAAATTGTCTGTGGGTATCATAACGTCCAAAGAAATACTTAATGTCTCTGAAATTTAGGTTTAGTTGTTTTGGGAAAGGTGCTATAAGGGATCACTTTAATGTCTTTTTCAAAGGATAGTCTCTGACATGCTTAATCCAAACATTTATTTAAAAAACAACTCTTTATGAAGTCATAAGCTATGGGGTAAGCGGTGGCGTGGTTAAAGATCTTACATCACGGTTGTGGGTCCAGCTATCCGATCACAATGTCCCGAATGTATTAAGTAAATTAACAGTACCTAAGATAAAGATCTTCTTTCTTTCGCCAACAATTTTGGCTTCGGTCGAGTCTTTTAATTCCTGATCACCAACTTAATCGAAAAACACAATGAAATTGTATGTTCCTAAAATACGCTATGTGTTATGAGCTCTGTTTGGCCACCCTATTTATTTATTTTATTGGAATCACCACTTGGACCAGCTTAAACTTCTTTGGATTTTGTCTAAACTTGGGTGAACGGCTTTTGAACTAAAATTAATTTTTAAAAACATGTAATAAACTGAAATAAAAGTCGACTATAACCCTCCCCAGATTCAAATGCTTGGCTATGATATTTCGTGGGCAGGCTTTAACATTATTGAAGTTATGAGTTCCTCCAGATTTACTTGTAAAAGAATTGGGTACTTAGCGGCCAGTCAATGCTTCCATCCAGAAAGCGAGGTAATAAAAAAGTTTTTTTTAAATAAAATGAATTTGATAAAGAAGATATTTCCTATTGTTTCTTTAGCTCCTCATGCTTACAACCAACATGATTCGCAAGGACTTAAATTCTCAAAATCAATATGATGCTGGTGTTGCGCTGAGTAGTTTAAGTTGTTTTATATCGCCCGATTTATCGAGAGACTTAGCCAATGATATCATGACTTTGGTATGATTAGATGAGTTTTTGAAAAATTATTTTTACTTGAACATGAATCCTTTTTCAGATGAGTTCATCAAAGCCCTATCTACGAATGAAAGCCGTCCTGATGATGTATAAAGTTTTCCTGCGTTATCCAGAAGCTTTGCGGCCCGCATTTCCAAAACTCAAAGAGAAACTAGAAGATCCAGACCCAGGTTTGTTTTAAATATTTGATGGTCTTATTAAAACATTTAATATTTTAATTTTGGTTTGTTAAGGAGTTCAATCGGCCGCAGTGAATGTCATCTGTGAATTAGCCCGCAAGAATCCAAAAAACTATCTTCCATTAGCACCGATATTTTTCAAACTCATGACTACGTCCACCAATAATTGGATGCTTATTAAAATAATCAAATTGGTAAGTTTCATCAGTTTCCATTTTGTTGCCACTTCACAATCAATTATTCTCATAAAGTCATAAAATTCAAATATTTTCTCTCTCTCTTCATTTTAATGTAGAGAGACTTATTCTGTACACAATTTCCGTTGTAATCCTGACTTCTCCTCTTTATTTTTATCTTTTCTTTTCTTTGAACTTTTTTCTCCCTCCCTACTCTTCTCTTGTTTAAATATATATTATTTTTAAATTAAAATATGCTATTTTGAAAATGAATAATTTAAACAAAACAAAACAGTTTGCCAGTTTAACTGCTATCGAACCGGCGCTGGGAAGAAAACTAACGCAACCCTTGATCGAAATTATTTCCAGGTTTATTATCTCTTATCTTTCTTAACGATTTGAAACAATATTCCTTTTGTCCATTTTTTTCTTCAGTTTTTTTTTTGTTAATCCAATTTTTTGAATATATTAATTCGAATTGGAAATTTGGTTTTGAATCACCACTTAAATTTGAATTCACTTTTTTTACAACTCGAGCAATGTTCGTTTGATTTTTTTTTCCTTTTATGATTACGTTTGAATTATAATTTTTGTCATATACTTTCTTTTTTGTATTTATTTATTTTTGTCATAATGGTTAGTGCTTCCTTTGTATTTAATTAGCAAATATTAAGTTTTTGATTAATGAGCTAGTGGAAGTAGAAGAGTGATGTGTGGTCAAAAGCTAAAATTAAACAGCCCTTTTATGTGGTGAAGCACTTGAGAAATAAAGTTTCCTCATCAAAATCAATGTTTAGACAGTTTACAGGACATGTTTATGAGGGTATAAAGCCATGAACATAATTATGTGGACAAATATATTTAGTTCAAATTCATTTAGGTAAGCCACAGACTTGTGGCAGTAGTCAACATTAGACACAAAAGGAAAATAGTTAATATGTCAAAGGCATACATGGCTTCAAAAGCCGTACAAAACTAACGGCTTGATTTGAAAAGTGTCAACTTCGAATTTATGTCAGAGGCGCTTATAAAAACGGAAAATCTGAGTACTATTAGAGGTAAACCTTAAAAATAGTATGAGGTGTGGTTTTGTCGCAATTCAGCAATTCTGTAACAGATTGGCAATGGATTTTACCAGTGAACAAAAAACAAATGATCCAAAAAAAAAAACCTATAAGGACCTAGATCCCAAACGAATATATACCTTATAGATAAAAAGTAAAAGTCTACATGACGTTGTGTTTCTAGCTTTACATCGTTCGTTGATAGGAAAATAGGAGGAACCCTAAACCTTTCTTTTACACGTTAAACTCCTTTATTCCAAATAACACAGTAGATTCATTGAGACCCGAATGAGATGTTGATGATGCTTGCAGTAGCACTTCCTTTCCAATTTCTAGTTTAACAAGCAGTTTACAGCAATTATAATTTTTTGTGATGCAGTAGATGTGATTGCCATAAAAATCGCTTTCTCGATTAGCCGTTTGGAAACGGCAAAAAATTGTAGGTCGCTATTAAAAACGTTACTTATAACAAATGCCAGACATAATATAAAAGAGAAACTTTAAACTATATTCTCTCTGTCATTTGTTATAAGTAACATTTTTAATTTCTTAAAAATCCCCTGAAAAAACAGCAAACCCTGTCGAAACGTCGGGAAAGTAAATGAAATAAGTTACATTTCATTGCGTTAACCAGTGACCAAAAAAAGCCGAAGAAGAATCAGATTCTTCAACAACACATATAAGATGTGTTCAATGGCTTTTTTTTAGATCAGAACAGCACAGCACAGCACAGAAGCAGTGAAAAACGTCAGGCAAGTTAGAAGAAGCAATCTTGTCAAAATAAGCAACAACAAAAACGAAAAAAAACAACCACCAATTTTTCTTTTTCTGATATCAATTTAATTTAGCGTATTTTCGTCACGAATAAGCAATTTTTTTTTTTCAGCACAAGACTAGGTGCTATTTTCAACAGCTGCTTTTGACAGTTTTCACCAAACTTGCACTTGCTCAAAAGGAGGTGCAGAAAATGCTGTGCTAAACTGTTCTAGAACAGCTCATTGAACACAAAAAAGATCAGAAAAGAACAGAAAATTTCTCATTGAACACCAAAAGTCTGATCTTTTCTGTCTGAAACTGTTCTAGAACAGGTCATTGAACACTCTTATAAAATCCAAACTTGGTCAAGCTTTATCAATCATAGTTTAAATAGACTAAAATAAGGATCAGTTCCTTCAGAGTTATAGTGTCAAAAATCACTTTCTTCGTCTTCCACAACTCAAAAGCAATTTTATTTGCCCGAAAATTATTATTCATCACAACATCACCAACACCCAATAAATCAATCACTTTTAATAAAAGAGGTTTTGAGAGGATATAATACAGTTTTCTAAAATACAACCATAGCAAGGTTCCCGCACACCAACTGTGTACTAAATTAAAAGTTTTCTGTTTTGTCTATTTTTTCCTGTCTATCAACTAACTATCTGTCTATCTCACACATATTTCATATAAAAAAATGAAATAAATCTCAAAATGTATTTTTATGATTTTATTTTGCTTGTTTCTTTTTCTCTTGCATTTGCAGTTTGGCGCTTTAACTCCTTTAGAACCCCGGCTAGGAAAGAAATTAATAGAACCTCTCACAAATCTAATTCATAGGCAAGTTTTATAAACTCTCATACGATTTTTGTTTGTATTTGTGTTTTTTTGTTTTTCGTTTTTATTTATTATTATTGTGTTTATGTTACACAGGTTTTTGTTGTGATATTTTAAGTTTGTGTGTTTTGTTGTCTTTTATTTGTAAATATTCAAATATGTGTGTGCGTGTATATTTGTTTTTATTTAGCGCTCAATGTAGATGTGTTTTTCTTCGTTTTTTCCATTTTTAATGCTTATTTGAAGCTTCTGTGATTAATGTTAAACAATTGAATAATCATGTTGCTTGTGTTTCTTTAGTACATCGGCGATGAGTTTATTGTATGAATGCATAAATACGGTTATTGCTGTTCTTATAAGCATAAGCAGCGGCATGCCAAATCATAGTGCCTCGATACAACTGTGTGTCCAAAAACTACGCATTCTCATTGAAGACTCCGATCAAAATTGTAAGTCAATATAGGGAGGGCGGGCATGAACTGTTCTTTATTATTTAAATATTTCTACATACTCGTGCGTGTGTGTGTGCTTGTATTTGTAGTAAAATATTTAGGACTGTTGGCAATGTCGAAAATCCTGAAGACACACCCGAAGAGTGTTCAATCGCACAAGGATTTGATTTTAGCGTGTCTGGACGACAAAGATGAGTCAATTCGGTTGCGAGCTCTGGATCTTCTCTATGGAATGGTTTCGAAAAAGAATCTCATGGAAATTGTGAAACGGCTATTAGGACATATGGAGCGGGCAGAAGGCTCCGCTTATCGCGATGAGCTACTTTTCAAGGTTATTGAGATTTGCTCCCAAAGTTCGTATCTTTACGTTACGAATTTTGAATGGTATTTGACGGTTTTGGTTGAGTTAATACAACTGGAAGCCGGTTCTAAACATGGTAAGATTGTTCACAACTCTTTTCGAGTTGTTTATAATTCATATTCGCTGCTTCTTTTCTAAGGTGGTCTGATAGCTGACCAATTGTTAGATGTAGCTATTCGTGTGCCAATTGTAAGACAGTACGCAGTTAACGAAATGAGTAGTCTTTTGGATACATTTACAATTTCATCGCAAAGTAATTCAATGTACGAAGTGCTGTATGCTGCGGCTTTTATTGTTGGAGAATTTGCAAGGTAAGAAGTATGACGAGTAAAAAGTAAACAGAAATTCTTATAGTTTGTTTCTTTAGTGAACTGCACGATCCTGAAGCCACTCTTAATATTCTACTACGGCCGCGACAAGTGCCGGGCCACATCAAAGGTGTTTTTGTGCAGAATGTAATAAAGCTTTTTACAAGACTGGTAACGACGTGTTTAGAAAACAATGACGTCGATGGAATTGTTAGAGTAAGACTTGTTTTTTCTTTCATTTTTGACGAGAAAACTAACTTTTTTTTTATTAATTATAAAGCTCACTGATCTCGTTCTGGCCAAACTGGAAGAATTTTCTAGTTCCAATGACATTGAAGTACAGGAACGTGCAAGTTCTGCATGTGTTCTAATCGGCATGCTCCGTTCGCAGTTCGAAGCAACAAAAGATGAAGGCAATAATCACAGTGACCAAAAAAACACTAAGGACATAATAAGTGGCCTCGAAACAATCACTGATGATAGTGTAGAAAACAGTAATTTTGTTGCAAAGCCAGTAGTTCCTACCATTCCGCCATTAGCTATAGAAATTGTACAAGAGATGGTTTTGTTATTCGATGGGGAGCTGATCCCTGTGGCGCCGAAAGCACAACGCAAAGTACCCCTTCCCGACGGGCTGGATTTAGATGAATGGATAAACCCACCTCCTGAAGATGAAAGTAGTTCATCAAGTGATGGCGAAAAGGATGATCTATTTATATCAACAACAGAAAATCACGAAGTTGAAAGTAGTTCAAAGCGACGAATTAGTGAGGAACTAACACCCGAACAACTCGAAAAGCAACGTCAGGCGCGTCTAATGGAGCAAAGTAACAATCCTCATTACTTAAAATCTAACGATAGCAAAAAGAGTGAATTGAATAGTCCGAGTAATGACGCGGATGCGTATGTTAATATTGATGACATTCCAATTGCTGAACTCTCATTGGATATTCCGTTGCAAGTGCATTGTAAGTTTTGAGAAAGACGATTTTCCAAAGATTAGTTGTAAATGTTGTTTTTTTATCATTATTCGTTTTTAGCCAGCACAAAACGATCTGATAAGTATTTGTTAGAAGAAATGAAACCAAGTACATCTAAGGAGAAGAAGAAGCATAAAAAATCCAAAAAGAGCAAAAAATCAAAGAACAAACTTGCCTACACGAGTTCAGATTCAGAAGATGGTAAGTAAAAAGAACTTAAAATATAAACTTGCAATTGTTAAAGAAGTTGTTCGATGCTAACAAAGTCTTTCTACCAAATAAAAAAATGTATCGAACTTGATTGTTATAAGGCAGAGTGGTAGACAAACCTATGTACTTGTTAGTAGTTAAATAAGGTGAGAACTATGAATCGCTTTAAGGGATATTCTAAGCTTTAGTCATAAGCTTCCAAAGGTTGTTGATCATTGAACCACCCAGAAATCTAAGGCAGGACTTCCTGAGTTTATTTTTTGGTTAAAATTCTTTTAATATAATTTTAAACAAAAAACTCAAAACACAGTAGAACTGCTGCATAGTTTTGGAATTTAGTCTGGTGGCGTTATATAAGTGGGGCATCAAAGGTATTAATGGAGTAAATAATAAATGTTAAATAAAAAAAAAAAATAAAAATAAGGTTACAACCATGCCTTGTGAGGGAATGGAAGGGACCTATAATTTTCTGCCAGTTACGAATGGCAAATTGAGAAAGCGTTTTTAATGGCATTGAAATTACTATTGGACGACTTGCCAATTCCTCGCGAAATGCGATACCCGTGGAAAAAATATTTTTGCCTCTCTTGGGATTCGAATCATGAACCTCTGGGTTAACATCAGACATGCTAACCATCACACCACGCTTACCACAAGTGAAAGAACTTAAAATATAAACTTGCAATTGTTAAAGAAGTTGTTCGATGCTAACAAAGTCTTTCTACCAAATAAAAAAATGTATCGAACTTGATTGTTATAAGGCAGAGTGGTAGACAAACCTATGTACTTGTTAGTAGTTAAATAAGGTGAGAACTATGAATCGCTTTAAGGGATATTCTAAGCTTTAGTCATAAGCTTCCAAAGGTTGTTGATCATTGAACCACCCAGAAATCTAAGGCAGGACTTCCTGAGTTTATTTTTTGGTTAAAATTCTTTTAATATAATTTTAAACAAAAAACTCAAAACACAGTAGAACTGCTGCATAGTTTTGGAATTTAGTCTGGTGGCGTTATATAAGTGGGGCATCAAAGGTATTAATGGAGTAAATAATAAATGTTAAATAAAAAAAAAAATAAAAATAAGGTTACAACCATGCCTTGTGAGGGAATGGAAGGGACCTATAATTTTCTGCCAGTTACGAATGGCAAATTGAGAAAGCGTTTTTAATGGCATTGAAATTACTATTGGACGACTTGCCAATTCCTCGCGAAATGCGATACCCGTGGAAAAAATATTTTTGCCTCTCTTGGGATTCGAATCATGAACCTCTGGGTTAACATCAGACATGCTAACCATCACACCACGCTTACCACAAGTGAATAAATGTGTTAAGTGGCAACTGGCTAGTTCACATTGTTTTGAAATAATTTTGATTTAAAATCTTTTGTATCACAATCTGACCTTTTATAATTGATCTTTTTGCCAAACGGGTAACAATTTAATTCTCAGGCAAACTTATTTTTTACAGAGTCAAATCGGCGGATAGCTCTTAGACTAGGATAATATTTATTTGTTTCCTGTTGTAGTATGTAGTAGAGAGGTAGAAGGGATTCAGGAAAGGGGAGAGGGAAACGAGTGAAAAGAAAAGAACCTATAGTTGGAAAAGTTGTCAGGAGGAAGGTGTGTTGATAGATCTGAGTTAAAACAAAACTAAAAAATGAAAAAACTGTGGATGACAGAAAAAGAAGCAATGGAATTATGCAGAAAATCGAAAACGAAGAAAATAAACTTAAAGGAGGAAAAGATTATAGTGGAGGAGACATTTCACACACTAATTTTTGTGGCATTTCAATCCATATAAATATTGTAGCTGTTTGAATGAAAGAAAAATCTTTCTTAATGTTTAAAGTTTTTTTTTTATCAAAAAGTATAATTGTTCATTTTAAGTAAGCAGTTTTTTTGCTCGTTTTATTGCACCCACTTCGGAAATCTAGCGGCAACCCTGGTCCGAACCACCAGCAAAAAACATTTAACAGAAGTTGGACAGGGCTGTCAAAGTAAGTACACAGTAGTTATTCATGCTTCTCCTCGAAACCGGTTCATAAACATGTATGTACTTTAAGAATATTGTAATTGATTTACGTTCAACTTTTTTTTATTTATTTTGAAATACTAATTTTTTAAATTGCTATGAGAAGAGTTCGGAAATGTTTCTAGGCTTGAAGTTTTTTAAGTAATAATAACTATTAAGCCTGGTTTCGTTATGCTTTAAACCTTCTGCAGCAGTTAAAGCCGAAGACTAAAAAGCAATTTTTTTTTCACATTCTGCAGATTATCTATCGCAGCAAGCAAGAAAAACTGTCATCCGTTCCATTTCAACATTTTATTATTTAATTTTTGTCATAAAATGTACACCACATATAATTGGTTGCTTTGTTTTGTTTTATCTGCTATTTTTCTACTTTCTGCTATGACTTTAAGGCAAGTGGAGACACTGGGTAAAAAACGCTTGGGTGTAGCTTTGCAGTAATAGTCATGAGCACGTAATGTTAATGTTATTCGGTCCTACTTTTCGTTAGTTGAATTTCGTTGAGCAGTTGAAATAGCTTGGTGATTTAAGACGTAGGTATGATAAACAATGAGTCGAGTTCAATTTTAAGGAACCACTTGGCAAATAAATACCCGTTTAGATTGTGCTTACTGGCAAGTTTTTTTTTTGCACCGGTCATAGGCATCTTTTGAACGGACACTCATGAGAGAATTTCAACAACACACGAATCAAATTTCTTAAGCCTTTTCTCTCAACCTCATTAACGTTCAAAAGAAGTGCCCTAAAATATAATAAGATAAAATGTTGACTTTTATAACCCACACAAATTCTCAAAAAATTGCTGTGTAGAAATTTCCTTTTCGCCTTAAATTATAAACAAAACTATAAAAAAAACAATTATGTTTTATGTAGGAAAACTAAAAAAGAACTCAAATTGTGTAATGTCTGTGCTTTAAAGCGCGGATTAAATTTTAAATAAAACATTTTATACTAAAATATTCTTGTTATTTTTCTATTTTTCTACAGATTCGAAGCCCACACTTGTCAATACAACATTAGACATGCCTGAAGGTGTGACTCTCTCCGACAGTGAAGATAAAGATGGTAAATTTGACCCAGACGATCCACATCGAGCTTTGGATATTGACTTGGAAATGTAAACAAATCGCAAAAATGACAAGAAAATTCAGCTTAAATTTATCTTCTTTCAGACCCGATCCTGAGGAGCCCCCTAAATCTAGAAAATCTGTTCTCTCAAACAACAATACAACTTCAAGTGAAAACCTGGTACCATCATTGTCGACAAAGAAATCAAAATCAAAGAAAACAAAAGACTCCACCTCCTCCTCCACCGACCCAAAAAAAGAAAAGAAAAAAGATAAGGAACATAAATCAAAATCAAAAAGTAAAGAAAATGAGGACGATGGTCCCAATCTTCTAGGCACACCAGAAAAAAAGAAGAAAGAAAAATCAAAATCATCTTCCACAAAAGACGAATCCAGTGAAAAAAAGAAAAAGGAAAAGAAAGAAAAGCACCACCATCGTCATCATAAAGAAAAGAAAAAGGAATCTAGAGAAGTGGGTGAGTACGAAGAAGCAATTGGTGTTTCAACTCCAAGCAAAGAGATTTTCTAAAACAAAAACATAACAAACCACCAGCGGCGTGCGTCTAAGGCTGCTTAGCAATTACTTTTACGCTTCTAAGGTTAAACCGAAGGAGAATAATAAACGAGGAAACGCCTTGTGTTACAAATCGAGCTATTTATCATTTAATGTAATAGCACTTTGTTGCGTTTTAAAAGCTTAAATTTATATACAAAATATATTATTTTTTATAAAAAGCACATTAAGAAATAAAATTTATAACAAACGACTAATTGCAAAATTTTTATTATTTCAAAACATAAAAAAGTGAACAATAAGAGCAAGTAGATTTAAATAAAAAAAAGAAGAAAAAAAAAACATAAATTAACGACTTATCTTTTATCCTGTTACCTGTAAGACACATTCAAAATAAGTAATTTTCTTTGTTATTTTAGCTTGTACGAAAAACTAAATGAGGACAAACTTCTATACTACCATAATAAAATAATTGTATTGTAATGTAAAATTGACAACAGCCCCTCCTCTCACAAGAATACTTAGAGATTGTAAACTAATTACTTACTTAAACGCATCATATAATATAGATAAAATATATATATATATAAACGTATAATTATATTATTACTCTTATATACTTACATATTGTGTACGTGCATATAAATCGGCTCCAATATTCCAACATTAAAAGTGAATGAAATAAATGAAAAGCGAGAAGCGTGTTAAAAGTTTTTATATAAAATCTCTTTTTTTTGTTTGAACCAATGAAAGCTTGATGGTATTTTCAGCGTTTTATTGCTTAGGTAGAATGGAATCAAATGAAAAACAACGAAAAAAACTAATCATTGTGATTGTGACCCAATCATTAAAAGGAGTACTAGAGTTCAGAATTGTGGTACCCGTTGTGTGATGGCTGATGGATAGCATGTCCGCCTTTTAATCCAGAGGTTCGAGTTCGAATCCCAACAGAGGCAAAAATGTTTTTTCCACGGGTATCGCCTTTCGCTAGGAATTGGCAAGTCCTCCGTTAGTAAATTCATTGCCATGAAAAGCGCTTTCTCAATTAGCCGTTCGGAACCGGCAGAAAATTGTAGGTCCCTTCCATTCCCTCACAAGGCATGGTTGTGAGAAATGCGCTAGGCCCAGGGGCTCCTCGCTCTGTTGCGCCACCCTATTTTTTTTTTTTTTTTATTTAGAGTTCAGAATTATTTGTATTTATTATGTAAGTCAACACGTAAACTTTCGGATCGTTCGAGTCTCAAAATACACTTATTTCGAATTCAACTAGCTTTCTATCGAAATATAATTAAACTATATATATAAAATACGCATGACTGTGTCCAAATGGAAAAATATGGACATGACAGAATTTTGGGTGTGCTGGTGTGTTTGGATGCATCGATGAAACGCATATTTAAATTATAACCCCAACAAAAAAGGAACAACATTTTTATTTGAAAGGCTACTATAGTCTGATCGCATTGGTCGTAACTGGTTGATTTTTTCTTTTGTATAATTGCAGTTTTATGGTCTTTTTTGTGTGTCTAGATGTGTGACGATTAATAAGAAGTCAACTGAATTTGTTAGCAATTAAAACTTACAATGAATAAATTTCATTTCCCTGTCAAATAAATAATCCATGCCTTGTGAGAGATTGTAGGGGACCTACAATTTTCTGCCGGTATTCTAATGACTAATAGAGAAAGTGCTTTTCAAGGCAATGAATTTATTAACGGAGGACTGGCCAATTCCTCTCGAAAAGGGAAAACACATTTTTGAGTCTGTCATCTCATAAAAAAATCAACCGTTCTTACTGCTAGGTCGCTTCAACGTGATTTTACGATGGTTAAAAACTAGCGAGAACGTCAAATTGCAATAGATTTCGACGTTTCTTTGACTCGTTTGGTCGAAAAGCGACTACGATGACTGCAATAAACTATGAGTAGTGCTTTTTTAAATTGATTTCGACTTAATTATTAGGATGATTATTTCTTTTTGTTTTTAGCGCAATTCAATTGGGAAGAATCTTTACTTCGGCAGCTTTTCTTGAAGTTTTTTATAATCGCCACTGTAGAAAAACCAAAAATATCGAAAACTAAATTGTCACTTTTTGAATTAATTTAAAAAACCAATTGATAACAAAATGGCGCCCAAGTAGAATTCAGCTTGTGAGCAAAGTGGTTTTGAAAGCAAATAATATTTATAACTGCAACTTAAATGAATTTACAGTTTTTTATGTGAAAAAAAATTATGAAATTATTCAATCAGCCCTATCACAGATTTCATTGTACAGTACAACTTCGACAGTCCGGACATGCGCCAGTCCGGACACTCCAGTAATTCGGACACTTCTACATTTCGGACAAAATAATATTTTTACCTCTACAATCCGGACAATTTTTTTTATGGAAGAAAAAAATAAATTTCGGCGGTTTCCCGTTTTTACATTGTTTGTTTTATGATTTTGACCTTTGCTTTCATTTGGCACTATCATTACTTCAGTTTCGGTGCATTCTTTCGCAAGGGTGTTTGACTAATTTCATACCAAGCGCCATGTCTTTAAATAATAAACGCAAACATAAAACACTAACTTTAAAGGAAAAGTGTGAAATTTTAAAAAGTCTTGATGAGGGAAAAACTATTAGACATGTTGCCAAAAAATTTAATGTTCCTAAATCAACGATTTGCGACATTAAAAAAAATAAGGAGAAAATAAAACAATTTACTTCGAATACATTCGAATCACAATATGTATAAATTTAATATAATAATTTAATGGAATAATTCAATGTTTTTTAATAAATCATAGTACATATGTATGTATTTAATTCACTTAGATTGTTTTAAAAATTTTCACTACTATAGTCCGGACAACTCGATAATCCGGACTTGCCCAAAACTATATGTGTCCGGACTGTCGAAGTTGTACTGTATTCGAAAAAGTGCAAGTTTCTCGATGTAATTATCACAAAATCCATTTGGAGTGGAGCACATGCTACGAATTTCGAAATTCGTAGATTTGGCATCACCTAATCCGAATGGAATGTAAATTCTTTTTCTACGATAAGCCATTTGCGTCGTAGAGTGCTTTTCAAGAAACGGTAAAAGTTGAGCTCAACAGTCTGGGATATCGTTCTAAGGACTTCTGTTAGGAAAAAGGTGCGTGAAATATTTGATTTAAGAGTTTCAAGGTATGATTTTTTATTTTAAATTTATATATGACAGGATTGAAAAGATATGAAGACAACTGGCGGTCGAAATTTTCAAGAAGGAGTTATAAGGCTGTCTGGGGCCCTACTCTGTAATTCGTTTCGAAAGCAAAACTTTTTGAAAACGAATATTTTGTACTCTTTAATTCGAAAACGGATTCGAATCTAGTACTTTCGGAAATGCGAATCCGAAAACGAATTGTTCGTACCTGGCAATGCGTTTTCGAACGCTAATACCATTCGAAAATGAACATTTTTATTCGACAGCCTAGTAGCTAACGAATATCAATTCAACTGTAAAAGCAACGGTAGTGTTGAAGAGACTTATTTTCAGAAAGTAAATTTGCTTTGTAAAAAAGCATTAGAGGTCCAAAACAAGTTTAATATATGTATAAATTAAAGAAATGTAAGTTTTTTTGTAAGAATATCCTAGTTTCATTCAGAATTCAATCAAGTTAAATTTAGGGATTCATCTGGCAAAAACACTAACACTAAGCAGAAACAATTTGAAATTATGGTTGATTTCATGAGGGGCCATTCTGATTTGGCAAAGGGCCGTTTGAACTCCGCAGACGCCAGACAAACCTCCAACAATTTTTGGGATAGACTATCGTCGACATTAAATGCGGAAGGACCACCAATGCGAGATGTAGTCGGATGGAAAAATACTATTAAGTGTAGTAAGTTTTAGAAAACTGTTTTAAGTTATTCAAATCTTTACAGGTATGGGCAGATTATAAAGGCCACGTTAAAACTAAGTTACGCAAAAACAAAATGAGCCTTTCTGGGACAGGTGGTGGACCCTCAAAACATTACTCTTTCACCCCTGTAGGAGCAGGTCATTATGCTGTTGAATTAAGAAGAGTCGGTCAATGGAATTCCTTCGGCTCGTGTTTTCGGTGTCAACGATCACCTTACCGAAACATCTTTTGGAAATGTTCAAGAAACCGAGGAAGTCTCCAATGATGTGAATATTATGCATGTTCCAGAAAATGAGAGATGCACTTCAACACCTAGGTACTGGAACTGCAGTCGATCTTATGGGAGTAGAGAGTTCTTCTTGAATGGCATTTAAGACATACAAAAAAGCATTTTTATTCAATCGGAAGTTCTGTACGAAACTAAAAGAAAATAAAACAATAGCTAAAATGTGAAACGAATTTTTCGTACCCATAAATTTACCTTTTGTCAGACATTTCAAAAATATTTGACTTATCCCGAATAATTTTCCTTTCAAGTCGTTCTTCTTTATTTTCTGCATCGCTCCAAAGTGCAACTGAATCCATATTATGTTATTTTAAAGATGAATTGATTCTTCAAAAATGTATTTCCTTATTTGCTTCGAGTTTGCTTTATAATTTTTTTGGTTTGATTTGACAGATTTCTTGAGAAATAATTCGAGACTCGACAAATCTATTCCCTAATTAAAAATAGGAACAAGTACTTTTTTTGTCCGATTCGAAAACCTTACAGAGTACGAATTCATAAACGGATCGAAAATTACTTTCGAATAGGATTGGCTTTCGAAACGAATTACAGAGTAGGGCCCCAGGACTTCATACATTTACTTCGGATATATCAAATACCCTTTCCTTTAGGTGTGGAACCTCTTTCCAGGTTGATATAGCGGCTACAGAAGGTTTTCAAAATGATAGAAACGAAGTTCAAGAAAACCTTGATGTGTCTATGTCATCCCAACGAAGAGTAAGCCGGGTCATACTCAGGCTTCAGTTCCTACAGAACGTACTTGAACGCTGGTTTGTTGAGACGAAAACTTTTAATAAATCTGAAATTTAGTATTAAATTTAATCATTTTTAAATATGAAGTTTTTCATAACATACATTAACACCATTCAACTCAAATGGATCACATGAATGTTTTTATATTAAATTGGGCTTTTTTGGTCACTTTCATTTGAATATGCAAATAAAAAACTTTATTCCATATTTTTCCCTACGTTTCGTCGTAACATCTAGACTTCTTCAGGGGAATTTTTTATTAAATATGATTTTTGTTGTTTGTTACGTATAATAACAAACACTATTTTTGACAATTTGAACTGAGTTATTTCTTAGAGAAAAAATACATGAACTGCATGAAAGTAAACAATCAAGAATTTAAAAAGTTATGCTTAACATGCATTTCTTGCACGTTTGACATATGGAATGGCGGCATTCAGCGTGACAGCGCTCTTTTCGATTCCATTCGGATTTTGTAAACATACATTTTTGTAGTACATTTCGTAAATTTTTTCGGCTCTCCGTGCGGAAGTTTTCTACAATAGAATCTGTGATAGAGCTGAATAATGCATCGGGGGTTTCCAATTTTTGTGATCTCTAAGCCTTCCGAGATTTCTTACTTCTCTGCTTTACACCGTAAAAACTTCGCGAAAAGATTTCACTTATTATTCAAAACATTTGTCCGTTAACCTCTTTTTTTAGTACACCTCTGTGATATACTGTCGTGTTAAAAAGCACACTTTTTCCACAAGGTTTTTAGGTTATCAAATTTAGCTTACTTGGTGTTGTTGTCGTTTTCTGTAAGTGATTGGAAAAATGTTTAATAATCTCTCTTACATTGGGTGGCCATTGGCCAACAACATTCCTAGCAATGCCAAGCTTTTCAACCTACACAAAAACAAATGAAAGAAAACAAATTCTTTAAAGGTATTCTAAAATATTTTATTTAATTTTAGATCATTTGTTTCTATTTTCCTTTCTTTTTCTATTATTAATTTAAATTTAAAAACAACAGTGCTTTTGTGTGCTTTTTCGAAAACATTGTACTAAAGTCTCCTTTCAATTTTTATTGTTGCCAAAATAAAAAAAAAAAAAAAATACAAAAGAAAATATTAGCGAACAACTTAATCTTTTTAACAATAAAACACGCACAATAATACAAGCAAAGAGTGCTGCGAGAGAAGCAAAATACTTTCATGAAGTGATTAGATTTTATCCATGGAATTTAGAGAATTTCACAACAGGAAACATACACTAGATTCCTGCTCGGCACAAGCAATGGCTGAAGATGGCACTTGGTGCTTATATCACCATTATGTTGGCAAAAAATGGCACGATGATATCTTGTGATCTCATTGCGATTTTGACTAAAATAAAATATTCTTTCGGTCTTCGGGGGCGGGGGTCAGTTGGTGCTGTAGCGACTATTAGACAATAAACTCATCCGTATGTGTTCGAAAGTAAACGGTACACCTAGACGCTGATCTCGTTTCTTGTAGTATTCATTGAAATCTAAACGAATACCAAACAGCTGAAGATTGTGGTCGTTATTGGAGTTTAATGCGAGCAAAAATCTTCGAACGGCTATTTCGTAGTCACATCCGATTTTTTCCAGATTCTTTTGACAACTGTTGAGATTTTGTTCAAATATTTTGTGATCCTCATCGCGTTGTAGCTGTTGTTCGGCGTTAACGCCAAATTTTCCAACTTTCTCCGATTCACGAATACTCTCTTCGAAGTCTTTGGTGGCTTGCAGTTCCTTGAAGCAAATTTCAAAGAACTTGTCTTGCCATAATTCCAGACGTGTAATACCGAGGTAAACTTCTTCCATGTGAGCCGACAGGCCTTCTGATTTTGAGTCAAGAAAAGAACCCGTTTTAATGGCTGTTAAAAATTCATCATGTGCGTGGAGGATGTCATCGAGAGTTTTGGCTTGTTGAATTTTCTCCTGGAATTCAGCCCAAGAGCATTCTATGACCTCAAAGAGAATGTAATACTGCATTTGGTGAATAAAATGAATCATCTCGGATGTAAATAAATGCAAGCGATACATGATTGGGTTGAGTTGAGTATTGAGTGGGCGGAGTGGCTGAAAAAAAAAGAAAACAATCTTATAGCAATCATCTTTTCATTATTAAAACCCTTTTCTTATATAGAGCTGAATTTTTGGAGTGGAATTATAACCTAATTTCAAGCACATGTATCATGTACATATGTGTAGACATAGGCCACTTTATATCAAACTCAACCGTCTTGCAGGTTTTTTCCAGCCGGGGCGGGGTAGAGCGATCCAAAATGGTAAAAATCTATAGGTTAGGTACACATAGTTATTTTATATTAAATAATAACCGGTTGTTGAATCGAAATTACATGAACGTATTTAAAACTAAAAACCCCATCTGCTCCGCTATGCCTATAATTTTCACAAACCATTACAGCGTCTATTCACAACCTTTTTTTCACTTTGCCAAATTTTATACAAAAGATGAAACTAATAAAAGATCGGTTTTTTATACAAAGGTAAGATAACTTTTAATTTTTATTTAATGAATAGCACTGATGCAATATCAAATCTTTGATAAAAAGTTTTCTGCATATTGGCAAGTCTCTCGTTAGTAAATTCATTGTTATGAAAAGCGCTTTGTCGATCAGCCGTTCGGAACCGACAGAAAATTGTATGTCCCTTCCATTGCCTCATAAGGCATGGTTGTGAGAAACGCGCTAGGCCCTGGGGTTCCTCGATCTGTTGTGCCACCCTATTTATTTTTATTTTTATAAAGCTTACGCCATTTCACTGTAGCTTAAAAAAGGAGGACATGATTTAATAATTACTTGGAAACCGAAATGAAATTGATGGTTGAAGTAAAAAAAAGAAGACTGCTTGGCTTCGAGATTTTCATTCAATAAATCTGAAGGTAAATAATTTTTTTCAGTATTTCATTTTTAAATAAAATTTTTGACTTATTTAATTTGATAAAAATGATAAAGTCAAAAGATGCTTTCAACGTGGTAATTTTTTAAATTTTGACCGTCGAGGTGATAACCATAATAATGGTCTGGGTGGGACATGGGACGCACTTCATAGTAATCAGGAGAATTTTTCTCAAGTATACCAAGTTAAAAATAATAATTAAAGTCAAGAAAAAAGCCATACCTTCTGTTAAAAAAATATTTATGTACAATTTTGCAAAAGATGCGGCAAAAGCTGAGGACAGATAAGTAAGAGTCGTAGGACAGGAATGTCCCATCTCCCTTCAACTAGGGAGAAGGGGCAATTTTATGAGAAAGCAGTATTATTAAAAATTCGATAAGACACTAACTACCTTATACATTCTAAAATATTTTTGAAAGTTGATACTTTGCTTTTTAATTAAAATTTCAATTCAAGTTGATTTAGTGAAAGGTTTTTGAGTGAATCTCAAAGGCAAGGTTAAAAAAGAATTTTTTTTAGAGTTTTTACTACTACTTTTGACTAATATAAGGTTTGAAGGGGGAGGGTGGATATTTGGCAATGCTAATTTAGGAGAATGTTGTTCAAAGGTTACTTTATTATAAGTAAATTTTTCAATAAAAGAACACAACCCGTTACGCAAAAAAGAAGATATAACTTTCGAATTAACTTTACCACCCCAAAAAAAAAGTCGAGCAAAACAGCGTTTCGAAAATCTTAAAAAATTGTGATAAGAAAATAATAAAAAACTGATCTAAATTGCATTGTAAGTGATCCTTTTTACAAAATCTATACAATACAATTTTTAAACAAGTTTTTTAGATTTTAAAATTAAAACTCTGACGATAGTAAAACAGCTTTCCTTCAATCGCTGTAAGCTAAGTTACATGAAACAATCTTTAGGTTATTGCCTAATCTGTAATCGACGAAAGACGATTTTTCGATCGTCTATGAAGTTACGGAATCCAGGTCCTTGAAATTCTTGTCGAAAGTCAAAAGATATTTTTTGTTTGCTTTATCGTTATAAGATAAATATGGAGAATGACACACAAATGTACCTGCAAAGAGCATAATGGCTATAGTTTTCAACAACAGAGCTTAAAAGGCTTAATATTATTCAAAAGTGTCAAAAAATTTTGCCTACCATTGGCATAGATTTTTCTGCAGAATTTTGATATAGTGTGTTAATGCAATAATATCCGTAATCTTGCCATTATAATATCGGTAAATATTTACAAATTTGTTCAAGCGCTTTTTTTTTTTATAAATATTTACAGAGTAAAAGAAAGAAAAGCAATGAATCATTGCGCGCATTCAGATAAATAAACAAAGTCTTCTAGGCCTTTGATCTGACGTTAAGTTTACAAAATAGTTTAAATGAGAAACGTAGATTATATAAAAAACTGAAATTGGCGTAATATTAAAACTATTGAACAAAGGAACGAGCCCCGTAAATTCATTGTTATGAAAAGTCCATTACCTCGCGAGGTAATGGAAGTGACCTACAACTTTTTGGTGATTACGAACGGTTAATTGTGAGAGCGCTTTTCATGGCATGGAATTATTATAGGAGAAATTGCCAATTCTTCAAGAAAGACGATGCCCGTTAAAAACATGTTTTTTTGCTTTATGTTTCTGGTATCAGAATCTCGAATCTAGCACGTATCAGTTAATCATTACGTCAATGGTGGAAGTGCCACCAATTTCAGTAGCATTTTATTTTATTGAAAAAATATTGTAAACAATTTGCAGAAATATTAACAAAATGATATCCATGTAATCCAAGCATAACCTGAGCTCGAGTCTGCAAATTCTTTGATGAAGCAGATATTTTTTCGAACTCGCTCGGTTGCGAGAGTCCTTAAAGATCTCAACATACATAAATCCGCTGGTCCAGATGGTATCCCCGCCGTTATTCTGAAGAGGTGTTCTTCTACGCTGGCAAAACCTCTGCGTAAACTTTTCCATCTTTCCTATTCTGCTGGGATTTTTCCGAGCAGATGGAAAACTGCATTTGTCCAGCCGGTCCCTAAAAAAGGCGAATCTTCCTCTCCTTCCAATTATCGTCCAATTGCAATTACGTCCCTTCTTTCCAAGGTCATGGAAACGTTGATAAATCGTCAACTTATGAAATATCTTGAAGAACGAAAGCTTCTTAATGGCCGTCGTCAGTACGGCTTTCGTAGCAAACGGTCCACTGGTGATTTAATGGCTTATCTCACCGAAAAGTGGAACCAATCTTTACATTGTTTTGGAGAAAGTAAGATTATTGCGCTTGAAATTTCTAAAGCATTTGATAGAGTTTGGCATCAGGCTCTTTTATCGAAATTGCGTGCTTTTGGTATCGATGAGTCTCTTCTTCGTTGGATTTGAAACTACTTTTCCGACCGTTCAATACAAGTTGTGTTGGATGGCTTCATGTCTGATACCCACTTCATAAATGCTGGTGTGCCCCAGGGCTCCGTTTTGTCTCCGACTCTATTCCTCATTTTCATTAATGATCTCTTGTCTGAAACTTCTAATCCACTTAACTGTTTTGCTGACGACTCGACCCTCAGCTTTTCATATTCGTTTCCAAATTCACGTCCCTGCTCTTCGGATGTGGAACTGGAACGGTTGCGTATGACAAGCTCATTGAATTCTGACCTTGACAGCATTGTTACATGGGGTCTTATGAACCGAGTAGAATTCAATGCTTCGAAAACTCAATGCTGCCTCTTGTCGTTGAAGCTTAACATTCCCCCATTGCCATTATCCATGAATGGTACCTGCATCGAAGAAATCGAAAAGCTGGCAGTACTTGGTATGTGTGTAAACGATGATCTTCGTTGGAATGACCACATATTTGAAGTCGCCAAAAACGCTGCTAAATGCTTAGGCTTCTTGAGACGATGCAGGAAATTCTTCACCCCTTCTGATCTGGCTACAATTTATAAGGCCTTCATCTGCCCAAAACTGGAGTATAACTCCCATATTTGGTCAGGTGCTTCTCAAACATCATTGCACCTCCTTGATAGGGTACAAAATAGAGCGTTGAAATTGATAGGTGATAGTTCAATCGTAGAATCAATTGATTCTCTTGAACATCGTCGAAACGTTGCCTGTCTCACTCTCTTTTATCGCTTTTTTCACAAGCAGTGCTCTAGTGAAGTAGCCAGTTGCATTCCTCCCCTTAAACAATTTAGCCGCAACACCCGCCTCGCTAGGAATGTTCATCAGTTTTACCTTGAGCCCAACTTCGGGCGTACAGTCAAGTATAGAGATTCGTATTTCAGTCGCACCACCCGAATGTGGAATGCTTTACCTGGCTCAGTATTTCCCCTTCATTACGATTCACAAAGATTCAAAAGCAACGTGCATCGATGTCTCCTTTCAAATCCTCTCCTATTTTCCTAAATGCTCGCACTGTGTTTAACAACATTATAAGGGTATTCATAACCCCTTGATGAGCGCGTTAATTATAAAAAAAAAAAAAAAAAAAAATAACACGACATAGTTCTGCGCCACAGTCGATTGCTTGTGTCGGTTTCGTCGGAAAAGTAAAACTTTAACAGATTAATCAATAACAGAAAGAAAAAATTTTCCTGGCTTTCGAATTGTGAAATATATAGCAAATATATGAAGTAAGGTTAAAATTTAAGATTTAAAGAAACAAATGAGAAATCAAACTTTAAATTGATTGAAAAATAAAAAGGAAATAATGCTGTGTTTTAAAAATTTATACAGCAAAATTCTAGAGATCTCACCGATCCATATGCATTGAAATCGTTATATGTCTCTCTCGTAAGATCAGTGTTAGAATATTGTTCCGTGTTTTGGAACCCATTCTATACAGTAGCCATTCAGCTAGAATTGAAAAAGTCCAAAAGCAATTTACTAGGTACTTCGTGTTTAAATTAAACTGGAGAATTGAGATGCCGACATATTCAACCAGGTGTGTTTTAATTAGTTTACAAGCACTTGAATGTCGTCACAAATATTACTCAGTCATGTTTGTCAAAGATATTTTAGACTATGGAATTAATTGTCCACATTTGCTATCACTTTTAAATTTTTATTTTCCTGTTCGAAGCATTCGGGAACAAACTCTGTTTCATATTCCATTTCATAGATTTAATTATGCTATCAATGAGCCCGTTTATCGTTGTTCAAATGAGGCTAATTCAGTGTCCTTTGCATTAGACTTTTTTGCATTATGTTCAAGGCATAGTTTTAAAAATAAATTGCTTAACCTCTTTAAATTCATGACTTTTTGATGGAGTTATATTTTCCTTTTGCCATGTCATTTGTTTTTTATTATTATTGTTAGTATAATTATTATTATTTTTTATATATATTTATTTTTAAAGATTCATGTTATATATTTTTACCTAATGTAATCTGAAATGAAATTTTATAATTTCTGTAGATGAAATGAAATAAATAAATAAATAAATGAATGAATGAATAAATAAATAAATAAATAAATTAAATTCGTTCCTACAGACGATTACGGTTTTTGTGGTGTATAATGCAACCTGCTTAAATATTCTTCAAAATAAAAATTACATTTAAAAATTCTTTGAGTTGGGCGCCACTAATTTTCCCGAACAGAACAATAGCAAATCCCATCGCTCTACGTAAAAGTTGAAACAAACAGTTCTTTTCATTGACATATGTCAGTTCCTCAGTTGTCAAGTTTTTGTAACAAGTGCGCAAGATCGAAAACACAACACATTTTTCTTTTTCAATTTTCTTAAATTAATAATTACAACTACGTGCCTTTCTGACGCATCACACCTCTTGTTCCATTCCAGCAGTAAGCACCTTGCAATTAACTTTCTCTTGTTTAGTTATCAAACTAAAAGTTTTTTTTTGTAGATAGAAAGAAAGAAAAAACAACTACCCATCAAAATGGCACTTAGCAGCGACGCAATATTTCAAAAAATCATCGATGGAGTCAAAGAAAATGAAGCCAAAGCAAAAGCTGTGAATGGTGTCTTTTTGTATAGAATCACCAAAGATGGCAAAGTCGCTAAGGAATGGAGTGAGTAGACACTTGTAGTCTGTACACAATACTAGCAATTACAATTTATTTTTATCTGTAGCTCTAGATTTAAAGAGTGCCAAAGTCTACGAAGGCCCAGCCAAGGGAATCAAAGTTGACACAACTCTTACAGTTGCCGACGAGGATATGGTTGACATTGCTTTGGGCAAGCTAAACCCACAGGCGGCTTTTATGAAGGGAAAGCTAAAGATCACTGGAAACATCATGTTAACACAAAAGTTAGCACCTCTCCTAAAGACAGATGCAAAGTTGTAAACTCGTCACAATAATTGTAGTTTAGTGGAAAAGTGGTTGTTTTTTTTTTAATTTTTGCAAAAGTATTTTCAACACATTCGCACGATGATCAAAATAAATAATTAAAATCCAATTTACAAGTACATTTTGAACATGAAATCAAGTCATAAATTAGTCATTGCTTAAACCATATCGTATCGTAAACATGCTGATTTTCCCTAGATTAACGTCTTATCTAAATTTGAAATCGTTGTTTGTTTCCAAATTCCATATTTTTTTATAGCTCCAAGGGTTAAGCATGGAGTGTTATGCTAAATTGAGTGCAACGATCAAAGGTTGATAGCCGCTTGTGTACCCTGATTTGAGTAGATGGTGTGCATTTAAAATAAAATCAATTAAAGAACTTTAGCTGTATTAATTAGGGGCAACACCATTACTAAACACAATAAAAAAGTATGGTGTGTTGTCTCGAAATGAAGTTGCGAATAAGTTACGTTAACAACAGTCAACGTTATTTTTAGATGGAGCTTCAACACCAGCAGCGACAACCTATAGGTGTTGGGTACAAGTTTAAATTCAAATGGTACACTAGACTTTTCAGTTTGACTGGCAATTAAGTATACATGTATCAATATTTGTCAATGCTTTTAGTTGGGGGAAATAGTGTTGAAATAGAAGATTTGATTAATGAAATCATTGATTGGTTGGGAGCTCAAACATATGCAGCACATAGAACATGAAACTAGTCAATATTGTACACACTAACGAATATTTTTATTTTTATTTAGGAAATAATTTCGGTGTTAGTAAGGGAAAGATCAAATATTTCTAATTTGTTATGCAATATCGTGATAAAGGAAGGTATAATCAAGGTTCTTAGTCACTGAATGCGGATAAAGTTTTTTTTTGTATTGTGCCGCACTCGGTACTTTAGGGAAATTGAGTTTATTTTTCAAATATGCACGTCTGAACCCAGTATTTGTGACCTTCTGCGTAAGACTTATTCTAGGGCGCTATTTTGTAACTCTGACCCCCTTAAAAAACTTGTCAGAGGTCATCGTTCAGTTTATTGGATTTGAAGAAATTCGAGTAGTTGTAGAGTATTTTTTGTTGATCGTTTCTCACTTTTTAAAGTGTTCGATTTAAGCTTTCATAAGATAGTGGGTACCGTATTAGCACAAAAAAAAAAAAAACAGAGTATCTATGTTCCCCATTTTCTGATCTAGACATGCCTATACCAGACTTTTATTTGAATGGAATGGATTATGAATGAAAATGTCCTTCGCAACTCTCAAGTGTGAAGCGTTTAAACGTCTGAGATAAACGATTAACAGTACGCCAACTTGTGATGACGACATCAATCATAGAGTAAGGGAGAATGGATGAAATGACGATTTGACTCTTCTATCTTCCGCTGTACGAAAATGCCACCTTAACTGAAATGAACTCTACACTACGGTTGTTTGTCCAGCACTCACATTCGATTCACAATTTTGGATAATTTACAAAAACTTGACAGCAGCTGAAATAAAGGTGCTCCGTATGACAGCAGGAGTGAAAAATGTTGATCGTATTAGGATTAACAAGATCCGTGGAAGCATTTACGACTGGCTCAATTAGTATTCTCATTTTGAAAGGAAAGATCCAGAGAACCTGGTCAAAAAGGCAATATGACACAACTTTAAGACACGATAGCGAAAAACAAAAAGCGAGGCAAAACATTCCTGGTACAGAAAAATGCAACGAAATTTTGTGTGGCAACGGACATAAAGGGGTTTCCAATAGGTATGATATGATTTTGCAGTGGCTTTTCGGCCATTTGTAGTATGTCATAATCTCTCATTTGTTTTTATTGCTCAGAAGTGTTTACACTTTACCATTGGACCACCGTAAACGTCGTGAACTTTCTGATTTTGCCTTGGAACAACTTGAAATCGATAACAATTTCTTTAAGAAAATCATCTTTTCTGAAGAGGTTTGCTTAGAGGTTTACCGCCGTATTAATAAACGCGGAATAGCCTTATTCCATGGATTAAGTTACCATTATACCATTTTCCATTTAATTAAAGTTACCATTATACCATTTGCCACTTAATCCATGGAACCCAGCTATTCGGCGTTTATTAATACGGCGGTTAGTCTTTTACTAAACTTAATTTTGACAGTAAAAATATGTTGTCGCCACTTTGCTTTGTTGTTTAAGTTTTGACGAGATTAAACTTTTGAGGTTATCACGTTCTATTTAAAAAGATTGTTGTATTATTTTGGGGCTATTTGGAAGGAAGATGGAATAGAAATGAAAACTATAGCATCAATTCATTATTTTCATCCGTCCTTCTTCTTCTTTAACTGCGACACGACTATTGAGATCTCGAAGAAAAGTACATGGGACCCCGTCCTCAACATCGCACGGTCCATCCAGATATGCACATTTGCGTTGTCCTGTTCTCGTATTTCGTATCACTGCACATGACTGGGCAGATCACACATGCTAGCAATGTGCGAAGGTGTTCAGACGAGATGCAAAAAAGCCGCACATTTATGTGCAGTCTCGCCGTCGCACATCGTCCGTAAACCATTTGCGTGCATGTGCGGACTGTCCCAAAAATGTTTTCAGACGATATGCGTCAAATTATGATGTGAAAATGACGTCAGAATCGCAAACGGTTTTAGTATTTAGTTAAATTTTCAATGTGCTTACAATGCACACTCTCCCTCTCTCTCTTAAGCTCTGATATTGACGTTATAGGAAGAAGTAAGCTTCATGTTATAGATGCTTTTTTACGAGCATTGAAACAGAAGCATGGAACTTGTCTAAAGTGGGCGAAGAAACCATTGGGCTTTTTCATAAGCAAAATACTCCAGATGATCTTTGGTCTCGTAAGGGTAGACAATGAATGATCAACAACGAAAACAACGAGAGAGAGCTCGTCCGAAATCGAAATTGTTATGGAAAGATGATAGTTGAGGCTAAGGTTCATCTCGAATTGTAATGCAGACCAAAGTAAGTAAATATTCTGGATATTGAGGTTTGATTATTATGGACGAAGCCATGTCTATATTTATGCCGAATAAAATGATGTCGTATTCGGAATTCTTTAATGGAATCTATGAACAAGTAGCATTCACTGCCAATATGCTCCTGGGAGAATTTATAGAACGTTTTTGATTCCATTCTTTTTGGCGTCGATTCGATTCCAGCAGCTGGAATTGCGGGTTGCCGCATATTCAATACAGAAAATACACATTTATAATAACATCAATTCGCAACTTCAAAGACAACAGCACATCGGCAGATAGAAATTAATCGATTTTTTAAACTCATCATGGTTTGAAATAGTAAATAAAGTGGGACAACAGAGAACGGGGAGCACGGGACTAGTATATTTCTCTCAACCATACCTTGGAGTGGAAAAGCTCTCGGGGAACTCGCCGATTGCTTGGATGTAATCACTTTACCATTAAATTTATGACTGGTAGCACGGGTACCAACCTAGCCGTACACTAAAAACATGCATCCTTCTTTCGGGGCTCGTTCAGCTTTTTTTTTATATTACAATTCTAATTTTGTTCTTCAGCTTTCACTTACCTTTGCATTGCACATTTGCTCTTTCCATATTTTGGACGACAGTAAAAACTCGATATGTTTCATGCGCCATAGCGGTTTGAATAGAATTTGATAGTTGTCCATTGAAGGGTCCAGCATTGTTGCCAATGGTCCACGGACTGTGTACTGCAGAGATAGAATATCCCAGCCTGTGTCACCATCATACGGATGCAATAATCTAACGTCTAAATGGTTAAGAATCTCGGGATCATCATATTGTGCATTGGTGCTACGAATTGCAGCATCCATAATGGAAGACAAGTCATATGAGTATAACTCCTTTGCAGGTTTGTCCAATTCTGACCTGAAAGTAAAAAAAAAATATTAAATTTCCATCCAAAGATAAACAGTTGTGGTTAAATCTTACTTTAAATTTTCCATAAGTATGCCAATGAAATCTCCCTGGCCCAAGAGCAAATATCTTCTCATTGCCTGCAGATGCTCAAGTAGCTTATGTGGACCCATAACAATATCAAGCACCCTCTTGGATGTATTCAAGTACACCGCATCAATTGTAGAGTGGAGTTTGGTGTCCGCTACTTGGGAAAATATATTTTCTCCTGCAAAAGGAAGAAAATATAATCAAGAAATTCAGCACAAAATTATCCAACAAAACCCACCGTTTAGCTCGAAACACTGCCGCAACTCCTCACGTCCCCTAACTGGTGCTTTGTCTTCGCAAATTTCACGTAAGAAATTTATACTCTTTCCTGTGACGAGAATCTTATGTGCCATATCGGTGGAAATGAAGTCGGGCAACATGGAAGTCCGCACTCTATACTTATCGTGCCAAAGCCGATCAGGTCCAACTTCAGACAGACACTCAATGAAAAATTCTCCGTGGGGATCGCAGATTTCTCCCTCAAGTAACCACCGGGATAGCATTTGCTGCATTGGGCCACATATAGCTAGAAGCATTTCTTTCACAACTGACTTAACCATGGGATCACCGTTGCTGAGGAAGCTATGAACTATCGAAGCCAAAGCACCGCCCTTTTTCTCCTGACAAGCTTCAGCTATTGTTGCTAGCCACTGCAACCGTTGCAAAGGATCAACCGACCACACGAGAATTTTCATTAATGTGACTTTCTCAACCGGAGCGACCACTGAGGAGATCCATTCATTACTTTCGAATTTCCGCTGCTTGTTTAACTGTAAAGTAGTTCAACGTTAGAGAGAGAGAGAGATTTTTACAATTTTTGAATGTCGGCTTATACCTGTTCCTGCAACATGGCAACCATTCCGTAATACTTTGTTAGTTCTGTTTTCAGAGCTGAAATAAATCCTTGACCCATCAAGCCGAGTGCACAAAGTCCACTTTTTGTGTCTGTATACGATTGCACCTGGTCATGGTAATAGCTGTAACGAAAACGTTTGGTTACATTTTGCGACTTTTACTTTGAAATCTATGTTACCCTAATTCGGACAGCCGAAGTAGCATTCCTGCTTGCACCACATTCAATTTTCTGGCCTTTGTGTCTAATTTAAATGCTCCTGATATCACATCCTTCTTCAGGTACTTTCCCTGTATGCCCGTAAAGGCATAAATCACGTTCTGAACAATATCGTCATTAAGATCGTTTTGTGCTTCGCGTGAGGTTTGTTTATCTAAATTTGTGTCCCTACTGCCAGTGTCACTACTGTCTGATTGCATTTGGTGATTGTGCGTGGTTCGGATCGCAGAGATCTTTAGGTTGCTCTCAGGAGGGCAACTATGCATTGTAGAACCCTGATGAAAAAAGAAAAAAAAAAATATATGTAGAAGTACATACACATATGATGACAAAGTCAAAAAAAAAAATTGGAAAAGTCTTTAAACAAGTCATTCATTCATGTTCGCAAGCCACAAAACAATTTTTGTATGTTAGTTTGTGACTGTTCGAAATGAATGCAAAATGCTTATGAAGGAAGTTCTGAAATAGAACTTTGTATGAGTCAAATCAGTCATATGATTTTGAAACCTTGCGGCTCTGTACAAACCGAAGCTATCCATGAGTTTCGTTTTACTTATCAACAAATACCATTTTCGAGTTGAGAAATGAACGGAAAACTCAGAAGTTTGTTTACTCACTCCAAACTTCATAAGAAGCAAGTGCAAAGCTTAAGGAAACATGAACAAGGCCTAGACTGTCTAGACAATCTAGGAATCGATTTTGCTATTGTTGTTAAGTTAAAATCCTTCCCCGGGAGACATTTGCTTTTTAATTTACCTTTTGATTAGCAAACGTATTAAAAGATCCTCTGTTAGTTGTAACGCCTGGATTAAAATGGTGGACCTTCTGCATCATGTTCGCTCGAATTGAGTTCAACGCCGAACTAACTCCTGGACCATTGTCCTGATTGTTGGTGATTGCATTGTTGAAGCCATTTGTGGAATAGGTCGACAAATTGTTTTGTGAATCAGCCATGAAATACAAGAATGTAAGCAAAGCACTTCTTTGTCTTTGGTCAGTTTGCTGTAAATACATTAACTTTGTTAGAAAAGCCACTCTTTTCAGTCAGACTCTCGGATCCAATAGCAAAAACTGTACTTACACTGGTCTTTAGTTGTTCATAGAGATTCAGAAATAACGTGGCGCTACTCTGCGAGCCGTTGGTGTTTGTCAGATGGCTAGAGATCTTCGAGACCAGCGAAGTCTCATTGTATGGCAAGGAGCTGCCCAAAGCCGTCGGACAATTCGATATGTATTGTGTTACATTGCCAAGCACTTGCCCTTGAAAAAATGAAAAACAAAAACAAAATAAAAAAAAATGTCAGCTAAGCAAAACACAAATCAAAAACAAACAAAAATAATTCATGAATTGCTGAAGAGCCCATCCAAGGCAATTTTCACGCCACTGCAACCAAATGCTTGAAAATTTGCTCCTTTCACTGAGACAAACACAAGTGACGGCACAAGACTTAAGAAATAACAAAGCATTCATTTAAAAATGACTTGCTTGGCAGAATATTAATCCGAAAGAATTTGTAATTAAATCATGAAAATCTAAAAGAAAACCTACTGTGATTGTGGGGACAAACATTTTTGCAAAGTTTCTCCAGCAAATCGTAGATGTCCTTGTAGTTTCCACGACTCGTCATGATGCGTCTTGCCTTAATTGGAGTACATTAATTGACTAGTTCTTGCAAGCAATTAAGTTGCTATTAAAATTAGTTCACAAAAAAATGAGTAAACCAAAATTTTGTTCGCCACCAACTTGGGATAAAACACAAAACTATGAGAAAATATATACGGCAGCTGTGCAATGGGGATGGATTTTTTTAGATATTCTCCCGGATGAAATGTTTTTCTTTTTAATTTAGGATGGATTTATTTTTAATAAATGAGATTTGAGGTAGAAAAATGACCAAAAACAACAGAATTACGGGCCGCGCAGTTTTCTGTTAGTTGATTTTTTCTTTGCACAATTTGAAAACAAACTTTTTGACGGCGACTGATGGCATTTGCAAATAGCAGGGGATGTTATATGAATTCCGATAACGTAAGCTTTCTTTGGTATAATCGAGAGTAGATCACAATAGGGGTAGGTAAAAAATGTTTCTGTCCTTTGACTAGCTTCACATTCATTGACCATTGTGGCCTGCTGAGAACCACATCACAATTTGAGTATAGAGTGGAAAAATGTGAGTTGCTTAAACATAAACCGTGATTTTTTTCAACGCGGATATACGCTTGTAAAATTCTTGAGTGCTAAAACGAATAACAAAATAAGCGGATAGCGCGGGTAAACGTATCCCCACTAATTTCTTAATCGGATACAAAATGCAAGTGTTTGCAATGTGGGTGTAGATCAATTTTCGCAAATGAATCCAAGCAACTAATTTTCATCAGTCCCAATCAGAAAATTTTTATTGCATTTTAAAAGGCGTGTTTTTTTGCCCGCGGATATAAATTTCGCCCAAAAAAACGACTTCCCCAAACTATTAAAATATTTGGCAGCACTGCAATTTGACATAAATGAAATTTTTTTTTTACTAAACAGCTGTTTGTACTAGACTGTAGACTACGATGGCAGTTGTGGAAAACAGAATGAAGGTGTAATCATAATTTGTACGACGATACCAACAGCCCAGATAGTAAGTGCAGGGCTCCAATCATTGAAACTGTCCAAATAGCAAATGCGAAACTTCCCAGTTGAGGTACCAGAAGCTCAAATAGTGAATCCAGAGTCCCAGATAAACTGACTGTTCAGACAACAAATGCTGGTATTTCAAACGTAGCAAGTACCAAGCCAACAAATAATGCATTGCCACAGATTCTACCAGTTCCAAATCAGTTGGAAAATCCTTCTGTCAATGGACAATCACCACAGACTTCATCAGGGAATCCAGAATCTGATAAGCAGTCCGCAAATACCGCATCTACTTTGACTTCAACATCGCATGTCCTAGACTGCATAGATTCTATTAAAACTACAGAATCGATGACCGTGCTAAAAGAAATCGCAACTAACCCTGCAACACCACAAGAACAAACTTAAACAGATGTGAGGGAGTAGGAATTTCACTAATGCTTTTTAGCCTTCAAGCGGACGTCTGTGTCTTTACATAAAAGCGTTTAAATACACCATTGGTCAAGTCCAAACCCCAACGATTGTTTGGACCCAAGCACGTACCTGATCGGTAAGTACTCTGTGAAACAATCTTAAGGATTCAAAGTGATAGTTTCTTGTGTTCTAAGGCCCCGACGAAGAACAGTCACGAAAGATCTCATGTCTCGAGTTTGTGATGCATGCTCCCAACAGCTACTACCATGACAAAACGACACCATTTCCACCGCCAGACTCGATGAACTACGACACCAAGCCCGGGCCCGGTGGTAACATCTGGACAAGCATGCGTGAAGTGGAGCGCAAAAACCAGAAGGAAACAGTCGATGTTTAGTTTTTCATTAAATTTATTAGTTTCTACCAGAATCTTAACAAACGACTAAAAATAAACTCGACTTTTAATAGAAATCTTCCTCGGAGTCCTTGGATTTGTGTTGCTGGTTTTTGATTTGGTCTAGGTCTTGGTTGGAGTACTTGCCAGCAACTTGGGATGCAGAGGTGGCATCTTCGGGTGTTTTGTCATCTCGTATCCGAATGGATCGCGGAAAACGCAGTGGGATGCCCTTTTCGGGATCCACAATGCCGATTGTTGCCTTGTGAGCAGAGAGGTCTAAGCGAGAGATCAGCACATTTTATTTCCCGCACTTGAAAGGCGTCAAACCACTCGTCTGGCTCGGTGGGAGATGTCGTAGCGGTAGTATGACGGGCGTCTTGATCACGTGCTTTTTGAAGAACTCAGCATGCGTTTGAAGGTCTTCGTCACTGAAACCTTTAAGGGGGGTTTAGAATTTGGTTGAAATAGAGACACATGGTAATCTTACCTGTTCCAATTTTGCAAATGCTCTGGTACTCCTCGTTGTCGGCGTCGTAGCAGGCCAATAGAAAGCCTCCGTAGGTCCCAGTTCGCTTTCCTTTGCCAATTTAGCCGCCAATTACCACCACGTCCAGGGAGTCTCCAACACCGCGGAGGTAGTTCTTAAGGTTTCAGCATTTCAGGATTCAGGCATTGACAAATGAGAAAAAAAAACATCGGAATTTGTTTTTATTTGCTTTGTCAAACGGATGAATTATGAATGAATTTTTTGACATCTATAAAAATTCATCTACACGATCTTGGTAGCACTTGCAGTTTATATTCGCTTCAGAAATAAACGTAGAAGTTTATCCGCGCTATTCGCTTATTTTGTTGTTGTATTTAACATGCAAAAATTTAAGCAAGTGTATATACGCGTGCAAAAAAACGCACCTAAAGATTGGTAGACACGAAATTCAATTTTTTGTGCGAATAATTTGGAAAACATTTGGAAAAATTTGGAAAACAGATTTCCCCTTCACTTTTATGAAAATTACTTTCGCAATTGGGAAAAGTTCTAAAAAAAGTTATTAACAATTTAAAATTTGGCGTAGACTTGGCAGCGCTAGCAATGAAATTGAGAAATTTTAGAGGCAATCGATTGGGGATAATTTGGAAAAATTTGGAAAATACTTTTCAGAATTTGAAAAACGATAGTTCAATATCGAAAATCAAGTCCCAGAGATGAATTCGAAAAAGTTACGAAACTTAACATTCTGACCTGACACTTCAACATACCATTCATTGATGATATCTATCTAGAGTTACGAACTCTTTTGCATTTAGGAACGACAAATGTCAGCAAATGTTACATCGCGTAACATCGAAGGTAAAAAAGAACGGACTACTGCACAGAATCGGGTAATCGAATTGGATTGTGATTCAGATTTCGATGCAGGTATCTATTTACCTCACTGAATCGAGTAAATCTAGGTATACAACACATACCTTTCGAATCGATCCAGCTACAAGAGCTGTATCGGATCAGGTAATCCTATTTCAATTCGATTTAGGTATACACTGGCACTTATTCGAATTGAAGTGTGATTCAATCCTAAGTGGAAGCGAGGTTTTTATCCGGATTCGAGATTTGAAGCATGTCCGACTTCCTGTTACTCTCTCACTGAACACATCCATAACTCCATATTTATCCGTACTCAACGAAAATAGACTCATCGAAAATTCCCTTTCGACAAGACAAGAAAAAACATGGCTGCCGCCTTCCATCTTTTTATTCATAATCAAAAAATGAAATGTGACTTGAGCGGAACGGTAGCAAAGGGCGTTCGCCTGCGAATTGCCACGAAGTTACTTGATAAAAGAATTAATTTTACTGCCCTATTATCGGGTGCTAAAAAGCCGGTTTTTCTGTGATATTGTTCTTGAGACGTAAGTTAATATATTCCAATGTAAAAAATGCGCCTAAACTCTTTCAAAACCTCACAAATCAAATTATTATATAACGTTTTAGGAAATCTTGCCGGCTTAAAGGCTAGAGAAGAGGAAGAAAAAAAAAAATCACAATGGACACGTCATCGGCGGTGAAGTCAAAGTTTTTGACGAATTTAGAGAAGCAGGAGCATCTTATCAAGTTGGCCATTCTCCTTACTGCCGCTGTTCTTTGTAAGTTGAAATGTAAATTTATAAAATTAGAGCCTTATATCAGGAGCATTTTCTTGCAGCCTTTGCAACACGATTGTTCTCAGTATTGCGGTTTGAAAGCGTTATCCATGAGTTTGATCCTTACTTCAATTATCGAACCACGCGGTTCCTTGCCGAGCAGGGATTCTATAATTTCCACAATTGGTTCGACGACCGCGCGTGGTACCCCCTGGGGCGGATCATCGGTGGAACGATTTACCCCGGCTTGATGGTTACCTCTGCCGCATTATATCGTATGATGTGGTTACTGAACATCACGGTGGACATACGAAACGTGTGCGTGTTCCTTGCCCCATTCTTTTCATCACTTACTACCATAGTGACATATCTATTGACAAAGGAAATTCATGTAAGTTTTGTTTGCCTCTTAGCTACTTGAGTTTGTTTCATCTTTTTCTTCACCTATTAGAGCACTGGGGCTGGTTTGGTTGCCGCGGCAATGATCTCAATTGTCCCTGGCTATATATCACGCTCCGTTGCTGGTTCCTATGACAACGAAGGAATTGCGATCTTCTGCATGCTCCTAACATACTATTTGTGGATTAAGGCTGTGAAGTCGGGTGCAATATTTTGGTCGGCAATGACGGCCTTGGCCTACTTTTACATGGTGTCTTCGTGGGGTGGATACGTGTTCCTTATCAATTTGATTCCTCTACATGTTCTGGCGCTAATGACGACCGGGCGGTTTTCGCACAGAATCTACGTTGCCTACAGTACACTGTACTGTGTGGGAACTATTCTGTCGATGCAAATCTCATTCGTCGGATTTCAACCAATTCAAAGCTCGGAGCACATGCTGGTAAGTCACAATAGAAAGTCTATCCCAATAAAAGTCTTTTCATGATGAATCCTTAAAATTCTTGATAGGAAGAGTATGAAACACAATGAGTACCACCAAATTCTGATTAAATTTTTCAAACAATTTCACTGCTCATTTTCTTTGAAGTTTTGATTTTAAACAAGTGATTTCTTAATCGTTCTAGGCTTTGGGAGTGTTTGGGCTTTGCCAGATCCATGCTTTCGTAGATTATATCCGTTCACGGATGTCTAAGGAACACTTTGAAGTTTTGTTCAAAGCGCTGGTGTCTTCTGTGTTGACAATTGTTATTGTAGTTGGAACGCTGCTGACGGTGACAGGAAAAGTTTCTCCGTGGACCGGACGTTTCTATTCGCTTTTGGATCCTTCGTATGCTAAAAACCACATACCGATTATTGCATCGGTATCGGAACATCAGCCCACATCATGGTCGTCTTTCTATTTTGACCTGCAGGTAAGAATTGTATTCAAGGTTAGATTTTTTATGTTTATGCACTGAGAAAAGGTCTTTCACAACAAATGGTTCATAATTTCATTGCTTTTTTGGTCTGTTTTTTATGGCGTCAAATAAAAGTGTAGACTTAAATTAAAGGGAGAAAACTGACAACTACTTAGGTACACAGTCCGACTACCGCGCCCCACAGACGATCAATGTTACTTTCAATGTTCCTTGAAGGAGTTTCTGTTCAAGTAAAATTGATCGTTGATCTGATTTGATTTTGATCAAGTTCTGATTAGGAAACTAAAAAATAAAAATAAATAGGGTGGCGCCACGGAGCGCGGATCCCCTGGACCTAGCGCATTTCTCACAACCATGCCTATGAGTTGTCAAAAAAATCTGGGTTTTCCACTCCTCAAAAAACGCTAAACCACAAATCACCACACATCCTTGTCATTAAACAAAAAAATACATGCCATTTGACAGCCCTCAAATCGCCACAGCAAAAAGCTAGGGCGAGTTTGGGGAAAACCTATGGCAAACCTATGGCTCAAAAAACACTCAATTTGACATTCAGGGCGAATTTAGGTTTCTCAAAAAACGCTTTGTGGCGACCCTAGGGCAACCCCAGGGCTTCAACGATCAAACCTATATTGACGCCAAGCACAGGGTCGTCGTCTCTTGTTGGAAGACAAAAGAATGACACACCCAGTTTTGTAACACTAACCAGCAAATTGTCTTCCCAAAACTACTTGAATGCCGTCAGTCCTATCCTTACTTACGGTGTTGCAGTATGGTGGACTGCACTAGGTAAAACAATTCATCGTGACAGTCTCATCAAAGTGTAACGTTCAGCATGCATATGTATGAGCAGTGTCTTACCACTTCTTCAGCGGCATTGGGCATTCTGTTTCACCTAGCCCCACTTGATATCTACAGTAAACAAACAGCTGCGAGTTCGGCTATTTGATTACAATAAGTCTGTGAGACCAACGACAATACATATTGGTCATGCTGACATTCTGAATAAGTTCGGAATCCCCAAACTAAAATCAGGGACCAGATTCTATAAAAAAGCGAAACGAAATCGATCAAACGTTTTTCAATAGGAAAGCCATTGCAAATCGTTCGCACGCACTAAAACGTTTTTTCGCTTTTTTACTTATAGAATGTCACTCCAGACTACACCATACCCAAACTCGAATTTGACATAAATTTGCGGCCAAACATTCCATCCAGAATAGATTGGGAGAACCAATCATTCTTGGAAATCGAATATGTACGTAAATTTTTATACGAATGGTTCAAAAACAATTAAGGAGTAGGTTGTGGTGTCAATTCAGACGAAATGAAATGAAACCTTTCGCTTCTTCTCCCAGATCATTGTAACGTGTTCCAAGCAAAGCTGATGGCAATTAGCGAAGCTCTGTCTGAGCTCAGAGAAAACATGATATCGAAAACGGTTATATAATCAAGTTCCTAGCGTCAAATTCCTTCCTTAACTGCTGATCATCTCTAAATCGCTATACAAATTCTTAATTAATCAGAACGCATACAGAAAACTAATCTAAGATGGTCAAGCAGCTTAACGTGTAACGCAACAAAATAAATCTGACCCAAGCTAGGTCTTAAGCAAACGACTTGATGTCTCTCTAAAGAAAACACATTACTGCGCACATAGGTGTAATTTGATATTTGAAATTTTATTTTTTTCCCACCTTCTCTGTTCATGTCCAGCTTTAGCTCACAAACGTAGAATACACCTAGGTTCGCATTTCTTTGATGACCCTAGTGATCTTACTCACATCGACGACCTGCGTCTCACCCGCTTCATTGTAAGCTGAAAATAGTGCCATTAGGATGAGGACACATTAGATTAGATTAGATTAGCGTGATACCACAATGGGTCAACGGGCCTAAATGTGTTAGCCGAGCTAAGAGTCACTTTAACATAACCTAATCTAACCCCTTGAATGCCAATTTTAGCAACTAGAACTAAGTCATTCTTCAAGGTGAATCATCTTCTGTCTTCAAACATTATTGTCGGTTAAAATGCAGGACCACTCATTAGTCAAAAAATTCATAAAAAATATTTATTCAAGAACATAAGAAATAAATACCACGTCTGCGTTTTTGGGATTTCTGCTTAAAATACCAAGAGGTCCTGCGCTTTAACTATCATTTAAGAAAAAATGCTTTTCAGCATCATCCTATAAACTGTTGCGTATGCCTAGACGGCACCATGGTAGACAGATTACAATAATTATTGAATTACCTATTCTATACACTTTCAAGTGATTGGTTTCAATTGCAATCATCAATCTCTTTTAATGAACTGGTAAAAAAGACTGAACCAATGACGATCCAACACAGTTCTATGTCCTAGAGGTCATTCTCGATTATCTCAAAGTTTATTATTTACATTTACTTTGTATGCATATAGCACTTTAAGCTTTTGTTAATGAACTTTCTAGACAAGATAGGGAAAATTTAAGTTTTAATATGAAAACTTTAACTCAAAGAGATAAACGAAAATTTTATAAAATGTAACTTAGCACCTTCATATTTGAAGCGCTTCAAATCGTATCCATTTTGTGGCTTCCGCTTGCCTTGTACTAAACTTGAAGGTTGCAAACAAGCTCTGTACTCATTTAAATGTATAATTCTTCTTTAACTTTGGCTTACTACACGAGCGGATCACTAGTGCGAAGAAGTGTGAACGATGTGACCCCTTCGAAATCAATGCTCGTAAGCCCGAAAAACAAAAGAATTTAAGACATTATTTTTTCTAACTGCAATTGATTGAAAAATGAAACTTATCATTTCACTGACAAAACTAATTACTCAATTTTAGTGAACTCCGATCACGTCAGGAGATTTTAAATTGAAACGACTCCAATGAGTTCATAAGAAACTATAAGAAATGAAAGAAAATACTGGCCATGTGATATCAGGAAGTCAATGTTCAGTTGTGTAATCCTTTTTATTTGATCTATAAATCTAATGGTGGACTGTGTGTTTGGTGCATGTTTTTAATTTGTTTGCCGAGGTAATGCTATGTTTAGTTCCGAATAAAATTAGTTAATTAATTTATTTATGAAAAGGTGTGAAGTGTAATTGGGTTGTTACACGATAACCTACTGTTGTTGTTTTTTTTAGAAATTACTCCTTTTTGTATTGGCCAATGAACATCAACACACTAGCCCATAAACATATAAATTTCTACTGCTTACTTTCTGATGAGAATTTCGAATAAACAAGAGTGCGAGTTAATGTCTATGAATGCTGGGTGGAGATGCAGAAACATTTCCCTATCGTTCATCACAATGATTGCATACACTTTGATCGCTGATCTCCATACAAGTCCCAACCAACGCCCAAATATTGTAATATACTTGTTAGATGTTTTGATTTGTTTTTTCAGATTCTGGTCTTCCTTTTCCCTGCTGGATTGTATTTCTGTTTTGCCAAACTAACCGATTCAAATATTTTCATAATTCTTTACGGAGTCACGAGTATTTATTTTGCCGTAAGTTTAATTGACTAACTAAATGTAAAACAAATGTAAAAATAACACTCAACTTTTGTTTGCAGGGTGTCATGGTTCGATTGATGTTGGTATTAGCTCCCGTAATGTGTGTACTCTCAGGGATTGCTATTTCACATCTACTTACAAAGTACATTAAATGTGTTGACTCCGGTGCAAGTAAGCCTGTGGAAAACAACAAACGCCATCACAAAAAACTGGAACAGCAGACTGCAGTTAAGAAGGAAGTTGCAATTGGGTTTGTGGCAATTATAACGATTATGCTAATCACCTACACATTCCATTGCACTTGGGTGACATCGGAAGCTTATAGTTCCCCCAGCATTGTGCTTTCTGCGAGATCTCATGATGGCGGCAGGATTATTTTTGATGATTTCCGAGAGGCATACTACTGGCTGCAGATGAACACTCCTGAGGTTAGTATTCGAATCTCCATGGTACCCCACCCCACTTATTTTTAATGATGAAAACTTTTAATTCTTGATAGGAAGAGTATAAGTGAACAAAAATCACAATGACTATAACTTTAATCTGACAGTGAAACTAAAAATGGCATTGACTGTTACACACGTTAAAAATTCTTTCTAAATACGATATATTTTTATTGTTTACAGGATGCTCGCATAATGTCTTGGTGGGATTATGGCTATCAAATAACAGCAATGGCAAACCGAACCATATTGGTGGACAACAACACGTGGAACAACACACACATCTCTCGAGTTGGCCAAGCAATGGCCTCCTCAGAAGAAAAGGCCTACGAAATCATGCGAGAGCTTGACGTTGACTACGTTTTAGTTATATTTGGTGGGTTGACAGGATACTCCTCGGATGATATCAATAAGTTCCTTTGGATGGTCCGCATTGGAGGCAGCACCGATCGGGGAGCGCATATCAAAGAAAAGGACTACTATGCGGCAAATGGAGAGTTTCGCGTTGACAAAGAAGGTTCGCCGACTTTGCTCAATTGCTTAATGTACAAGATGTGTTACTATCGTTTTGGACAAGTTTATACCGAAGGTGGCAAGCCAGCAGGCTATGATCGAGTGCGAGCCGCCGAAATCGGCAACAAAGACTTTGAATTGGATGTCCTAGAAGAGGCGTATACCACAGAACACTGGCTGGTGAGGATATACAAAGTAAAAGATCTAAGAAACCGTGGTGTTTAATCAACTAGTCCGCCCAACATCTACTCTTATCACACTAACATTAACTTTACACAACCAAGCATTATTTTAGTAAACATTTTTTTTTACATTTAATCACACGTATGATAAAAAATAGTATTTGAATTGATTCAGCAATTTTTATATATGATAATGATATGAAGTCTCTCTCTTAATAAATTATATCCTATGGGGTTTTGTATTGCTTCAAAGCCATTCTCGAGAAATAAAAAGAAAAAATGTTCCAAGAACCGAACTTAAAGTAATAATAATTAATCTATAAATAGTTTAATATGTTTGTTGTATGTAACTTTCTTTTTATTTTTATTTTCGCCACAAAAATTATTTCTTTGTTTTTAAATTTTTTTTTTTGTAGAGAATGAGCGCATAATATGTAGGGAGTTTTGTTTGCTTGAAAAAGCCATTTGGGTATAGATGAAACTAAAAGTATTAAAAAGACATTAAACAAATTAAAAACTATCTTCTTTTTTATATACATGCATACTCGTCCGCAACGTCGAACGAAATCGGAAAAATAGTTCCATTCGGCTGTAAGGAACTTCACAAATAAAGCATTTCATCGAACTTCAACGCAATTCGCTGAGTGTGGTGAAATAGTGTCGAAGTTTCGAACAATTGTTCGGAAGAATACCTCGAAGCAAAAGCGTCCGAACCAACTGGATATTTTAGATAGGGCCAATTAATGCTTCGTTCCTGAACTATACGTGTGGTTAGACGTTTTAAAAGAAAGTGTGTGGTATTTAAAAGACTAATTTTGAGCTGCCCCTTTTCTGATCCATATTATTGCATATTCCAAATATTTATTCGAGTGGAAAAGTGAGAAAAGTTTAAATATCTGGGATGAACTATTGATGAAGACATCAATTTCGGAGAAGTTTTTAGATTGAATGACGGGTATCTTCTGTCATGAAGAATGATTGTAAGGCTCAAGACTAAACAAAGGCTCTGCTTCGCGTCGAGCTCTTGCATACAAATAACCGTGTTAGACAATGTACATAAAGTATCAAAGTATGTTATTAAGGTCCCTATTTCGAGTAGCGAATCGAACGTTCGACTGTAACGAATGTTTTAAAGAAACTCATTTATTGGTTCATCATTAAAGTTCGTCCATTCTCTTATCTGACATACCTTAAACGTTCCACAAAGTTTACCACCTATAATACCGCTATAAAAGAAGCCCGCAAAAGCATTCGCTTCCAATCGAACGTTCGATTCGCTACTCATAATAGGGACCAGTTAACTGAGTCGAGGATTCATCGTATGAAAAGAGTAACAAAGCTTGAAAGAAGAAGAACCAAGATCTGTGTCGAAAATAGGTACTCACCATGATTGCAAAAGGCGTTTCTTTCTCACTTTTATGTTCAAATAAAGGATCTAGAGAAACCTGTCAAAGAGGCAAAAGGCAATCAAGATTTCAGTCTAGAAGGAAAATTGTAAGGTTCCATACGAATCTTTTGAACAGACTATTCCGAAAACCGATCGCTAAAAAATTTTCACTGGTTTGTATGAAATGTAAGACCTTTTTGTCATGGAAATTGTACTGTCTGAAAAACCGGACATATTTTAGTGAAAGTTAGGCAATGTGCCCTTTGTAATTGTTTCCGACAACAAAAGAGTTGCGATTAACATGAAAAAAAGTTACTTCTTATCTTTATGTTGCAAATACGTTTCACTTTAAACACTGTCATTTACGTTAGCTTTTGGCGGTAGTTTTCATGGATCCGTTCTCGTACGTCGCCGTCCGTCGTGACTATCGTTGTTTTTGCCTCGCATTTCGTTATTCGTAGGAGGTTTCTATGAAAACCTCGATGGGGCATTCATTCTATTACGATAGAAAGTGTACATGTTAACATTGGAATCATTAGAGTCTCAAAACACTCTTCTTTCGAATTCGACTAACTTTCTATCGAAAAAGAATGTCAAAATAAGCATGATCATATCAGAGAACCACACCAAAAAACTCTTGCCTCCTTTGTTACTCGAGATCTTTGAACGAAACTTGGAAGTTTCAGTCGAAAGAAGATGGAAGAATTTCAATCCGATTCTACCTTTAATGTTATTAGCATTTTAAAGTTGTATCAAAAACAATTTTCGAATCGTTCGAAAGTAGAATAGAGCTATTTATAGTTATAAGTTTGGCCCCTGCACAAACAAACGCAAGAGCGCTTTTGTTGATATACCTATTTGAAAAGTTTTTAGCTAGACAAACTTGGCACTAAACAAATAGGTAGATGCCCCTTAACGAAAGAAGATAGCGAAGACAATCTCCTTTTGAGGTCGTACTGATGGCAAAAGTCAGTGTTCCCCCATGACTACATCAATGGTCACCTTCAAGATTACTCAAAGCAGAAAGAGAGCAATTTTCAGCCGAATATCTCTCAAAAACGGAGTACCATACTTTCCTGGCCGTAACAAAAATTAGAACAAACCTAGAATAAGCGACAAAGAAACTATAACCAAATCAGTGCATGAAGGTGCGGTTCTGCTCTTTGAGAGCTTGAACAATCATTTTTAAATTTAAGTTGGGACTTGTTCAGGGCCAACGAGAACCCCATTCATTGTCACTTCGGCGTTCTTGCAATAAGGTCCCTATTATGAGTAGCGAATCGAACGTTCGACTGGAAGCGAATGTTTTTAGGAAAACTCACTTCTCATAATAGGGACCTAAATATCAAAAATGAAAGCCTCCTGCCCCCGGAATTTAATCAGCTCGAAAAGATCGGAAAAAACCTTGAGCTAACAACACGATCAGGTAAACCAAGAACTTGCACGTAAGTTCTCCGAGAGTAATAACATTGAGTTGAAAAACGCTTTCTAACTTAGCCGTTAGGAACGGTGAAGAAAATAAAATTGTTGTTATGTTCATTCCTTACAAGGTTGAGAAAAATGTTAAGCCTTATCAAGCTCTTGTTTCTTTTTGTGGACAGATTTAATTTTCCATGGCCTGACGCTAGAACGGCAGTGGTAATAATATGCGAGTTCCAACTGCGCTTGAAACAAATTTTAAGGCCAAATTGAATTTTCAAGTGCTTGTTTTTATTAAAACATAAATAGGTACCTTTCAAAAATGTGTAAATTTATAAATTTTATCAGTGTAAATTGGAAATGCATTCTAAAGATAAAATCCTCTAAAATTGGGATTGTCGTTTAAAGTGCATCAGTTGATCCATTTGTCCCATTGGATCCATTGGCATTAGTTGATCCATTTGTCCCATTAGATCCAATCGCAAGTTTGATTGGTTCCTGTGAAATGAAACTCAGCACGTCTAGTTTTGTGACAATTCCTTTGACTACATCTCTGTCATTGACCTTGTCAACAACAACCACCGAAGTTTCAACTTCAAGTGCGCGAGCAACTCGTCCCAAAATGGCATTAGACGTCACTTTGATTGGCTTCTTGTTAATGGCCATAACAGCTAGATCCTTGTTTTTCCGATTCATACTGACAATTTGTTGGATAAGTGTCTCCTGGTTGACAACACCCAGGAATGATCTACCAAAAGAGAACGATTTTAAAATATAGTTCACTATAGTAATGCACACTGTTCTGAAACTCACCCATTGCTCTTTTGAATCACAGGCACCTGTTGGATGTTATTCTTCTTCAATACTGCAATCGCTTCTTGAACGGTAGCTGACGTGTCTATGGTAACTGGGTCAATAACTTTAAGTGCAGAGATCGGGTGATTCCACCACCAGTGCTGGTGTTCATTGACGACTTCCTTGAAACCCTTCGCCTCCATCCAATTGTCAGATACAAACTTTGTCATGTAATTTCGAATACCGTCAGGTAAAAGTACAACACAGCGCTGACCTTCATTCAGAGTTCGGGCAAATTGCAATGCTCCAACTAAAACTGTGCCACTGCTTCCTCCACAAAGGAGACCTTCTTCTTTATTGAGTCGTTTTGCCATTATAAAACTCTCCTTGTCACCAACCTTCGTCCAGATATCCACGACAGAATGATCCAAAACAGTTGGATTAAAATCGTATCCGATACCCTCGACTTCATATGATTGCACATCGGTTTCGTTCAGCTTCTCTGGACGTGCAAGAATCGATCCATGGGGATCCACACCCACAACCGTGCAAGAAGGTAGTTCTTCTTTGATTTTGCGACCGATTCCGGCAACAGTTCCACCAGTTCCCGATCCGCAGACAACCATGTCTACCTTGTTGTCTAATTGCCACAAGATCTCAGCTCCAGTTCCATCGTAATGAGCAAGTGGATTACTCGCATTACGATACTGGTCCAAAATGATGGAGTTTGGAATTTCCTTTTGCAAACGCTGTGACACACAAATAAGACCTTCGGGTGAATCAAAAGCCGCTTCTGTTGGCGTGCGTACAATTTTGGCACCCAAACAGCGTAAGGCGTAAACTTTTTCATTGGACATTTTTTCTGGCATAACTATGATGCATTTGTAACCTTTGACGGCACATGCCATCGCAAGACCAATGCCAGTGTTGCCAGAACTAGGTTCAATGACAGTGCAGCCTGGCTTAAGAAGACCTTTCTCCTCAGCGTCTTGTACCATTCGGTAGCCAATTCGATCTTTCACAGATCCTCCGGGGTTTAGGAACTCGCATTTGACATCTATTAATAAAGAAATCATCGTGTGTAAGTCATAAGACTTTCAAATTAAAGAAAAAAATATTAAAGAGCACTACTCACACATTTCGCACTTGATGCCTTCGGTTTTGGGAATGTGATTCAATCGTACCATTGGAGTGCATCCTATCACACTGAGGATGTCAGGAGTTATTTTTGTTCGTTGAGAGCTAAAAGTAATTAAAAGGAATTTGTTGTATTCATCCAAAAATATATATATATGTTTCCGCTTTCACTAAGTACCAAAACATAAAGAGTTCACACCAACTCGGACTATGAAGCAGTACAATTTAACATCAGACTCACCAACCACTATTTCTAGTGATTGAACCAGTAATGAAATCAATCAAATCAATCACAGAAAATTGGATGTGGATACATTAAAGACGTCAATACGCTACCAGCTTCTAAATTTATGGGAGCAATAGATATCCTTTCCAACATACTATTTACCTCGTTCTGGATTACCAAAAGCAGAAGTTGAAAGATAGAAATCAGCTTTTAGGAAAATCGGAGAAGATGTAATAGGAGACACCGATGCACACTGCTTTTTAACTTTTGTGAGTCGTAATGCTGGGGAAAATAGAGTCTGGCCAAAGCAGTCGGGTGGTGCGACTAAAATATGAATCCCTATACTTTATTGGCGTGAATTTGGAAACGAATATGAAAAGCGGGTGGTTGAGCAAAACAATTCAGAGGATTTGAAGTTTAAAATAAGAGATCTTTGGGAAAATAAGAAAGAGGGTCGGTGACAAAACGGGGTTCTGAGGCACACCAGCATTAATAAGGTGAGTATCAGACTTAAAACCATTGAACGGTTCGAAAGGTATAGTTTCTAATTCAACGAAGAAGATGATATCAAAAGCACGCATTTTGGATAAGAGAGATTGGTTGGGAGAGCTATGCTTTTCTAGATGTCATGATGCTCGCAAAACCAGAAAAGGAAGAAGAGAAGAAGAAGAGTAGAACCAGGAAATACGTTAAGTAACTCGGTTTTACTTGAAAAACAATTTTTAAAAAGTACGTATACGCCAGAGTCTCACATAAAACGAAAACATTTTGAATTAACTAAACCATATTAATATACAGTTACGGTCAAAATAATAGTAGTGTGAGTAAATGCATTGTACAGATTGGTATTTTTCCATTTTGTATTGCGTGGATAGTGACAACCCGATATACTTTCATTGTTTTATATGGTGGAAAAGGATCTCGTCAATAGACCTCCAAACACCGAATATAATCCACACTTTACAATAATAATGGTATGGGCATGTTTTTTCTTCTACGGAGTTGGACCCACAAAGCGGATTGAAGGCATTATGGATCAGCATCTCTATGTTAGGATAATGCAGGAAGTAATGCTACCGGTACTGAATTTCATCTTCAGTATACGGTAGCATTACTGCCACTGAAATTGTCGTTCAGTAAGAAGCAATGGTTCCAGGAAATTAAAGAAGATGTGATGGAGTGGCCCGCACAGTCTTCGGACCTTAATCCCATCGAAAACCTATGGAGCGCTGTAAAAAAATATGCTTCTAGATGCACACCAAGCAACTTCTTTTTCCTTTGGGAAGCGTTACAGCAATCATGGAGTTCGATATGCACAGGAAGGTGTGAAAACCTGATAAACTCTATTTAACGTCTTTGTACTGCTGTTATAGCTAACAAGGGACATGCAACTAAATACTAATTAAAGGTACGAACATTCAGCCACATATTGTAATAAAAATTTTGACCTAATTTTTCGATTTCGTAACATTTCAAGGTAGATTTTCCTTTCACTACTATTTTTTTGACCGCTGAATTTCAACATCTGTTCAATAAACTTGCAACTATCGGATAATAATATTAAACTGATGTTTTTTTTTTTTTTTGCAAATAAAAGCTTAAAAGACCACTTTGAAAACCACGTCATTGGTTTTTTAAATTAGAATTGACGGATAAGTTTTTTTCAACTTTGTTGTTTCTTAAGCTCTATACTACTATTATTTTGACCGCAGCTGTATGTATGTGCAGATGATCATAGATATCGAGAAGAAAAGATGCCCAGCTGGACACACGGTATAATATTCCAAGTCACAGTTGGTGTATACCAAGAAAGCGTCTAGAGTTTTTCATAAGATATCCTTGAAATGTTTCCAAATAAAATGATTCAATTATCCCATTTTGGATGCTGTGGGGGATGGATTCTTTTTTAATTTTTGGGTCTTTTCTGCCTAGTTTTAATTAATGGGATATTTCAAAATCATATGGTCTAACTTTGAGCAGTAGATTCGGAGTGTCTTAAGTAGTCTTTTTTTCACACGTGTATTTACAAACTACACGTCTACAGTCTGCACGTGTAAATGATTTCTTAATGCACCAGCATACGTGCTCAGAATGCACGTCAAATATGATCCGCAAATTAATAGATTTGGGATAAAATAAATGAGGTAAATAGAGCGAGGAGCCCCAGGGCCTCACAATCAGAAGGCGATACTCGTGGAAAAACATTTTTACCTCTGTTGGGATTCGTAACACGTCATTTGGGATACTTTATAGTAATAATGGTTTTGAACATGCTCTTAATTATCAAAAAGATTGCTTGCAGATATCTATTTTTCAATCGCGGGCAAGGCCAAACTACAGTAGAACCTATACGTACACTGATTTTCCATAATGTAAATAATAATGTATGGAGTGAAGATGTAATGATAATGACAGAAATTGGTGTTTTTTACGTAAACTACACAGTCATTTTGAATTGCTTTTGTTATCTCAAAGTTTTTAGTTTTTTTTTTTTTAAATTATTTGAAGAGCGATAAAGGAAGAGACGAATATGTAGTAAAAAGGCAAACAAAGGAAAGACTCAATAAATGTAAACATCAACTTGTTAAAGCATAGTTAAAAAAGTTCGTGTATGTAGTTACTTAAGAAAGTAAAATTACTTGATACTCACATTCCTCTATTCGAATGGGGAGATTTTTCTGTCGTACCCAAATGCCAGGTGCATTTTGATGGTAAACCAGGATGTATGAAGTCCTTTGGTGTTTCGTATGATTTATTTCCAGGCATTTTAAAAATTTATAACTCTGTAAATAAAATTAGGAAAAAATAGTAAAAACTGTGTAAGTACAAAATTAAATTCAAATGTTATTTCATTACATGTGACGACGATAAACAAATAATCTGATAGGGTCAATGAAAGCTCCCTTTGAGAAAGCAATTTTATTGTAAACAAATTTGAAATTTCGGAAAACAGTCTTCACATATGAATGGTTACCAATAAAATGATTTTGTAGACTGTCGAAAGTCAGCCCCCCTGTGTCAAATTACACAAATCACATGAGATCGCGCTTATCAATGACTTTTGATGACCTTAAAACCAACCACCAACAAACTTACCAAAGCACCAAGTAACACAAGAATGTGTTTTGATAGGAATACTCGAGTTCAAAATAGCTGAATCGCGTCAGGGGTGCTTAAAGGTTTACGTCATAGGCTTGCCATTTAGCTAAACGGGATAAGAGATTTTTCAAGAATTGTTGAAGCAAACAAAGTCGTCGGTTTGGCATACATAAGAATGTGGTTGTGTGGTTTTTGCATTTGCGGTGCAGTGGTTCGTAACTAACACATGGGTTATCAGCAAAGGAACTTGAAGTGTTACTTCGTTATAGAATGTGAACAACAGAAAAAAACAAGAGAGCACAGCCCGTTTTTGTTTTCGATCCAAGTCGGATGTTTTGACAGCAAATAAAAGTCAAGTACACATATGTATACCAATACAAAACTGTTATAATGAGAGCATCAAGCATAACCCTTTGAATGAAGCCACAATGAGATTTATCTAATTTTTTTGGAGGGTTCCTTAGGTTTGCTGAAAAAGTTTAATGAGAAATAATGAGTCCAGGCCAAACACAGAAAGTTGCAATGCCTTTTTTGAGCACTTCATATTTTTCACTTGGTGGGTATTACGTCAGTTGTTCAAGAGTATCGAGTTCTCGAAACTTGCATGTTGCTTCTTCTACTCCTCATTGGATCCAAATCTGAAGTTCATTTAGATGGAGTAGAGGGTACATGCAAGTAGGAACTATTTTTTTGCTGAATTGCCAAGCGCTGATTTTTCTTGGTTTTTTTTTTTTTTTAAATTATCAAGGGGTTATTACTTATAAGGTCCCTAATAATGTTACAAGAAACAATACCAGCACTAAAAAAAGAGAGTATTTAGTAGGAGACACCGATGCACATTTCATTTGAACTTTTTAGAATCGCATTACACGGGAAGAACAGAGTCTGGTAGAGCATTCCACATTTAGGTAGTGAGGCTTAAATATGAATCTCTATACTTGGCTGTAAGTCTGAAACTATACTTGACTGTAAGTCCGAACTAAAACTGATGAGCATTCCTGACGACGCGGGTTTTTCAACTAAATTATTTCAAGGGATGAATGCATCAGGCTGTTTCACTAGAGTATTGTTTGGGAAAGAACAGAGAACATAACAGAGACTAATTTAAATAATCAGCCCTATCACAGATTCCATCGTAATCGAAAAAAGTCTAAATTTCCCGATGTAACTATCACATAATCCATTCGGAGTGGAACGAATTTCGAAATTCGTAGATTCGATATCACCAAATCCAAGTGGAATGTAAAATCGTCTTCTTTATGTACGAAAGAAGTTGTGTTTTGCAGAAAAATGTGAATGATCTTGCACATTTGGCGTCAAACAGCTGATTTCGATAACCAGCATGGCGGTATTTAGTGTGTCAACTGTAAATGCTTTATTCGATTCCATCCGGATTTTGTGATCACAAATTTTCGTAGGTCGTAACTTAGCTTTCCGTGTGAAATTTTTCTACGATGGAATCTGTGATAGGGCTGAATGTTCCGACGATGTTCAAGAGAATCAATCGTTTCTAAAGCTGCACTAAAACCTGTCAGTCTTTCCGTCTTTTTTTTGTACCCTATCAAGTAGGCGCAAAGATATTTGAGAAGCACCTGACCAGATATGAGAACTATACTCTAGTTTGGGATGGATATAGACTTTTGTAGCCAAACCAGAAGGTGTGGAGATTTAACGGAATTAAGAAACCATTTTACATTTTATGGCGATTTCAAATACCTATGTTTTTTTGGTAATGTGGGGGAAAAACAGAGTCAGGTAAAGCATTTCACGTTCGGGTAGTGCGATTAAGAAATGGTCAATCCAACACACATATCAAGTAATGTCAGCTTTTCAGTTTCTTGAATGCAGGTACGGTTAATGGATGATGTGAGTGGGGGTATTTTAAGCCTTATTGACAAGCATTCAGCTTTCAAAGCATTGAATTCTACTCGGTTTGTATGGTCCCATGTAAAAATGCTGTCGAGGTCAGAATTCAATGAGCTTATTATACTTAACCGATTCAGTTCCACATTCGAAGAGCAGGGACGTAAATTTGGAAACGAATACAAAAAGTCAAGGTTGATGTCGTCAGACAGACGTCAGCTCCAGACAAAACATCGTTAATGAAGATAAGGAATAAAGTCAAGGGTAAAAGGAGAGCCCTAGGGCACATAAGCATTTAAAACATGAACACCAAACTTACAACCATCCAATACAACTTGTATTGAAGGGTCGAACAGGTAGTTTCTAATCCAGCTAAGAAGAAACTTATCGGTTCTAAAAGCATTGTTTTTCGATTAAGAACCTTATGCCAAGCTCTATCAAACACCATAGAAATTTTCAGCGCAATAATCTAACTTTTTCCGAAACAGTGTAAAGAATTTCCCAAACCAAAGCAATTTTTCAGTCGCAGTAGCGGCAAATTCAGTTGTCAAAGTTGAGTTATACGGCGACATATATGAGGGCTACAATCCTTTTCTGGCTACACAAAAAATGCAGTGTTTTCATACATTTGTAGTTGTCGCAGGTAGAAATGTTGCTAACAGCGTTCGTACCGCTGCCTTAACGTCAAAAACGCTTTGGTTTAGGAGGAACTTATAGTTTGGTTGAATTTTTCGGTAAGATATGCCACCAGTGGCCATACTGGCATTCACCTTGACGATTGTTTTTTTTTCAAGTTCATCTAGCAACAATTGACTTGAGCAAACTGCTGAGCTAGAAGTTATTCTCAAAACTAATTCCAAATTCTGTCCCGGAATCAGCTGTGAATGTAGCTCAATTCATATGTTTCCAGCCGCAAACGAAATGCACAAGCAAATAATTTAAAAGCTATCTCAAACCAAAGCGTTTTTGTAGTTGTGGCAGGAGCTAAATCAGCTTTCAAATCAAGTTATAGGTTATAGCTTTAACCAGGTTTCCTCGACAACCCTATGAGTTGCTAAAAAAAACAGGGTTTTCAGTTTTCCAAAAACGCGAAACCACAAAAGCACCACACATCCCTGTCTTTTGGTAGAAAATACATGCCATTTGACAGCTCTGTTCATTACTTGAACTCGGCCCAACATGAGCCTACTGCTACACTCAGCTTGACAATTAGGGCGAGTTTAAGTTTATCAAAAAACGCTTTGGGGTGACCACAGGGAAACCGCAGGCTTTCAATGAACAAACTTTGTGTCTACATAGCAAAATAAGAGAGAACCGACACTGACGCCACAAGAACCACACCGCGTTCTCGATTTTTACATTTCCAGTTGTCGCGACCACAGAAATCCTGTCAACAATGTTTCTGCAGCTGTGACCACTGGAATACCGCTGTGGTTTGGGAGAACCTTTGATGAATATTTTTTAAATTAGTTTTTAGCACATCTGAAGAGCATGTGTTCTCTGTCTGGATCAATACTCAGAAGGAATAAGAGACAAGAACTATGGAAATAGTCCAACATTGTAAGATAAATAATAAAAGTGTTCTACTTTCTATGAACTATTACTCGTGTGCGTACCTAGATTAAGGTAATAAAAAGAAGACGACATATCAAACCCCCAAAACAAAGATAACATAATGTGCCTGCTTGTTCAAAAGCATTAAACATCAAGATAAAAAATATTTAAAATTTGTAAAAATATCATATATCCTGTACACAAAAAAGCATCACTAGAACCAATTGAAAAATAAAAAATCTAAAACATTTTCTGATTTGGATCCAGACAAAGAAACGATTTAATAAATTGCATCACAAAGGCACACCCACCCAAACTATTGCTATCACTTTACAAGATTAAAAATATCATCTCGTCAATAACATGCTAGAAATATTGGAAGACCGATAATGTCAAATATGTTGAGGACTTTGTGATTGTGAGTTATGAGTGTGTATTTATATTTATATTCATATTCATATTTAGAATGAATGCAATATCAATGCAAGCAATGCATATCGATAACATCATAGTCGCCGAGAGACGCGCGTGTACATTGTTATCAGTATCAACAAACAACAATGCAAAATCAAAGCAACTTTATTTTCAATACTGAAGGTCAGGTGGAAAACACTTAAGTCATGTTAAAACTGATCTATAAGTAGGTACCCACTGTTCCATGTGATACTATCACATTATTCAAAACTTGAAATAAGTGACGCAAACTACTATTGAATCATTCAATTATCTCTAAAAAAATTTAACTAACGACACACTGTTGATCACTACGCATTAAAAATCATAGATAGGTTGACTTCATTCTACAACGTGCCATTTTCATTTCGATTCATAAACTCATTATCAACAAGCATAAATATTATCGCTGGAACCACGCTAAAAACATTTGAACGAATAAAATCCTCGTGTTGGGTAGATACGACAGAATTGCAAAGGCAAAATCAATCAACTTTGACAAGAGAAAAACCATGAAATCAGCCGGCATGTAAGCCATACGTTCACCAACTTGATACCTGACAATCTTGTGTTCTTCTCATGTTAAAAATAAAGAAAAAAGAAATAAAAAGCAGACCAAAACCAAACCCGAAAGAAAACTATTTGCAGAGTCGAAATATGTTGCTTATATCTACATACATAAAAAAGAAGGGTGCATAACAAGGTAGGTAAAGATATTCAACAGCATAAATATACCCTCTGTCAAAACAGGTATGTCGAGTTTAATTTTATTACAGGAGTTCACTTCAAAATTCTTAAAAAAGAACTATAAACTATTTCACAAGACTCACCAACGAATTACAAATATGGAAGAAACTTAGTTTTAATATTGAACTAGTTATGAATGCGCTAGAAAACAAATTTGCAACACTCAGGCACCAAGTACGACACGAGGAAAGTTAGACCACGATGGCACTCTCTCAACTGAGAAGATATTTTTAGGATGACTCTAATAAAGTCTCATAAAGTTGTGAATTGAGTGGTTTTGGTGGTTGAATTGAATAGTAGGACAACAGAGAGTCTTCGATTTGCTGTAACATTAGAATAAAAAAAAACTCAAACTCACTCAAACGCTCTTTCTATAGTTTTCTATTTTAATTTTAGTTTTTTGTTAGATGAAGAGAATTTGAGAGGAGGGGCATTGAAGAAATGAATATGATTTTAAAGAATTTAGGGGCTCGTTTGGAAATAAACCATCAGACATTTTTCAATTGATTGATGAAATTAGAATGTTCAAACGGAGTTCAGCTTCAATATTATGATTTTCTATTTCATAGCATGCGTTTCATGATGCGTTTTATGAGATAAAAAAGTTCAGAAAGAATCTAAAAAAATTGTTTTTATTTTAAAACCAGTGCCCCTGTTCTGCAACTATCGCCTCGTTTAAAGCCGGTGATAAACATTGGAAATGGAACAAAATTGTCTGAATTTGGTAGGATTTCGTCCGGTTCTCACTGTTTTTCGATCGATGTTATCGATGCGATAGTTACAGGAAAGGTGCGCAGAACTAGCTATAGACCGGAAGCTTACGATTCACCGGAAAACGTCCTTTGTTCGTTAGAGTACACAGCTGATAAATCATTTCCTTCACCTAGATGAATATGACATTACGATAAGAGTTCGTTCGTTGATGTTTACCAATGGTTGACCCGGGGTTGAATTACCGCATCAGTGATCGAGTGATTGAGCACTATTTTCCTTTCAAAATTTGTTCTTTGCTGTTCATTTATCAACTTCAATTCGTTCAAATACTGATGAAAGAATGTCAAATTGTGGTACTAAAGTGCTCGGTACCTTGAGAAAGTAGTGCCGAAAACACATAATTTAGTCACGCATTACTCGATCACGTGTGCGCTAATTCGGCTCCAGCCATGCTTGACAATCCTATGAGTTGTCAACATATTTGTTTTCAAAAAATGCTAAACCACAGATCACTACACTTCCCTGTCATTTCAAGAAAAAATCATGTCACTTTAAAGCCCTCTTCGTTGCCTAAACTCTCCCCAACAAACACATAGAGTGAGACTCGGGCAAACCCAGAGAACCTCAAAAAATAATAAGTTGAACATTAAAGGCGAGTTCAAGTTTTTAAACAAATGCCAGAGCATTAACTGCGGCAAGGTAGTGCCATTTTATCTAGAAGCAAAATTAGACCGGGAGCCCTCGTCACCATTTTGTTTTTATTTTAGTTTGAAATCAGTTTAAAAAAAGAACGTATTTTCGCTATTTTTGGGCTTTTAACAGTTGAAAATTTTGAAAGCTTCAAACTGCCACAGTAAAACATTATTTGCCATCAAAGTACAAACAATCATAAATATGACAGGAGCCCTAAAAAACTGACATATCTATTACCGTTTTCTACTGAAATGTGAAGTTGACCCATACTGTTATTATCATCTTCATTTTCAAAAAAGAAATAGTTTCTATGAGTTCGAGAAAGAATAAAATTTCACAAACATTTTGTCTACTCTCGCCTGCCATAACCTAATTGAATGAACCGAAATTCTGACGATGATCTCTGGAGCTAGAAATTTAGGCATAGCCCTTTAATTTGATACCCCTTTGGGTCAATTTTCTACTACACTACAACCCACTACCTCATGAAATCCCTGTCAGATTCAGCTCATGTTTTATATTTGGCAAAAAAAAAAAAAATACGAAAGGCGCTCCAGTTAATTTTTAATATCAAAGTTAAAATGAATGAATGATTATAAGAGCTCAGAATTACCCCGATCTATTTCAATTTGTAAAATTTGTAACCAGAAATAGTCATGAGTTTTAAAGCGTTACATTTAATTTTTTTTTAGAGGCGACTGAGTTTCGTAGATATCAAGTGACCTGTATTTGGGTAACCGTGGCGTGACGGTTAGCATGACTGCATGTTAACCCAGAGGTTCGTTGGTCGAGTCCCAGCATAGGCGAAAATGTTTTTAGACGGTTATTGCCTTTCACGAGGAATTGGCAGGTCCTACAATACTAAATTCTTTTGACATTGACATTGACATGAAAAGCGTTTTCTCTATTAGCCGTTCGGAGCCGGCAGAAAACTGTAGGTCCTCTCCATTTCCCTCCCTTTCAAGGCAAGGTTATGAGAAATGCGCAAGGTCCTGGGGCTCCTCGCTCTGTTGCACCACCCTATTCTCACAAACCACTAGCTTTCTATCGGCCGACTATTTAGTTGGCATAGTTTGCACGCTAACAGTCCAATCCAATCGAATTATCGACCGATGGAAAGTTTGTGGTTTGAGGGGGCCCTTATCATTATCACTTGACACCACTTAGAAACCGAATGAGTTTCCAAACTGTTCCTTTCTGGCTTTTCGGAAACCAACGTTGGTTGCAATTACCTTTTCTAAGACAGCAAAGGTGCCTTAATTATGTTTCTCTGTGAGGTTACAATGACATAAAAAGAGGGACACGATTAATTAGCCATGTTTATCGACAGATGTTTGACTCTTTTTGGTTTGAGATCCGTGGTGTGATGGTTAACATGTCTGCCTGTTAACCCAGATATTTGAGGTCCGAATCCGAACATGAAAAGCGCTTTTTCGATTAGCAGAAAATTTAAGGTCTCTTCCTTTCCCTAACATAGTTGTGAAAAATGCGCTAGAATGCATTTTTATCGATGGGAAATCCGGAAAATTCATTTGATGGGTCTTTGAGCCTTGCGGCATGTCTTGTCTAGCTATGAGGGAATGTAGAAGCTACCACATTTATAATTTTCTACAGAAAAGTCTTTTCTCTTCTTTTAATCGACCAGACAAATGAGCTTTGAAAAATGTGGTAAAACGCTGAAAACCCTCAGCCCTATTGTGCTCAACGTTCATCTGAGCTATTGAGTACTTCTAGTTCTAGACAGTTAAAAAACTTAAATAAAAGGCATCTATGTAAATGAATAAACTATGTAAATGAAATAAACTTTTTTATGATCTACCAAAATCACCAAGCACTTAGTTACGAAATTTCCGAAAGATCTAACAAAAGTAAAGCTGTCAGCTATAGGCTTTGGATTGTGAGTTCTGACATTGAATTAATTTACAAAAAATTTCTCTTTCACAAATTCAAGAGAGATCTAACAAACACTGATCGTCTCAAGAATTTATGAAAAAACAATACTTGTCTTTAGCAGCGGTGCAAGTTGTTTTGTTCATGTGGCACAAAAGAAAAGCAAAAAACTTCAGAAGTCAAATTGATTATTTATGTGCCATTGATTGGAAAATGCAATATCTGCTAAATTTCTTGACTCAATCTCTTACCTATCCTATCAGCTGGAGAATAAATACATAATAACATACTTCTAATTTTGCTTGGTGTGACGCAAATAAATTGGTTTGGCCTTCTCCTCAGTTGGTTACTATCTCTCTTAATCGACGGACTTGTTTTTGCGTCAAGTGCCGTGAGTTGATTTGTAAAATACTTCCAAGCATTTATTTTATCATCCCAACTGAAGTATTTACATCAAAATGGCATCCTACCTTCTGAAAAACAGTGCATCTTTACTAAAAAACTGCCTACCTTTACCATTAAATAGCATAAAAATTGTAAGTGTGCAAACTTTGCAAACGTACATATATGTATCTTGTTCTGAAATCAATATGATCATATTGTGTTGGTGTGCAAACTGCAAATCGTTACATAATGTTGTTTACGTGTGATACTAGATCGGATCTCTTAAATTCTCTTGCTACGCGTAAATATGATCGAAATTTTTTTTTGTTTTTGTTAGCGGTTAGTGCGAGTGGGAGTGGCAGTGTTGTTGTTTGAGATATATTTGTAGAACACGTGTTTGCAAGTGACAACTATAAATGCTTGAAATAGATGATGATAAGCTATTTGTAGTCTTATAAATATTTTGTTTATTTTGACCTAGAGTGAAAGAGTTGTGGCTTATCAGCTGTTGTTTTCAATCCATGAGTATACTAAAGATCAGAAGGCCTTAGGGTCAAAATTAATAAAAGTGCAACAAACAGCTACCCAACCCGTAGCAGTGTTTTGTTATAATGCAATCGAGTTAAAATAAATTCTTTTTGTGGTCATATTCCACGTTTTTAATTTACATGAAATTCTGTGAGCAATGATACCTTTGCAACTCTTTTTTATTTATTAAGGCTACAAGTTGGTTGAACTTATTTGTGTTGAAAAACGGGTTTCATGTAGATATGCTTGCAAATAAATGCGTAGGAACATAGAGGACTCAATTGAAGACTTGGAGTGACAGATCTGAAGAATACAAACTTTTCACTCTAACTCTCCAATTCACTCTAAAATTTAGTTTTCGAAATTGATATGAGTTGTCAAATTCTCTTGATTTCACTTTCAAGGTTAAATTTTCTTTTCTATCATGTTCATTAAAGAACTTTAATATCAGTACAGATGTCTATGTCCATCTGAAATTGTTTTCAGTTCTAAAAAGCGATGAAAATTTAGTATTAAAACGAGGTTTGCTACTTTTTAATTTCATTTCTGGCATTTTGTTGTATGAAAATAGAAATCCGCCCGTAAATTTGTATTTCTAGATATTGAAAATATTCTCGACAAACCAGGTTCTTAAGAAACTTTAGTTCGAATTAGGTTTTTATGTAAAATTAAACTAGCTGTTAGCACACCGAACATCGTCAACAAAAGTTGTTATTTCACCTTTGATAGGTAACCACACGAACAAGCTTTCGCAAGCCATTTGCAATACCCTTACTTTTTTTTTTTTAACACAATCAAACATTTCGAAACTGAAAACCAGCTGATATGGAATTTTCGACCGATTACCATAATAAAAGTGGGTTAGTTCAATGCACAGTACAAGAACGGCAGGAACACACTAGCCAAATGATTCAGAGAATCATCACAACACGAGGTTGCCCACAAGGTGGGGTTCTATGACTCTGCTTTAGAGCCTAGTAGTAGATTTATTACTAGAAAAACTAAATTCGAAGAATTCTTATGCGACATAATACAGAGGGATTTGGTAATCACAAAAAAATGGTGAACATTGGAAGAACTAAATATCAACCCAACCAAAACCACGATTCTCCATTTTTCAAAAGAAAACTCCTACCGACATAACACTGGGAGGATAATATCGTACTAACAAAAGAAGTAAAGTAGAATCTGCAGCCTAGAAAGCTACAAAAACCTTAATGATATGCAAGAGCATTGCAAGTAAATCATAAAGCTTTAAACGGGTCATTATTCGGTGGACGTACTCAATGATGTTGTGAAGACCGATCCTTACATATGGAGCTGTAGTCTGGAATAAGGGAACCGACTAGGTAAATACCATGAAAGCACTGGAAAAAATACAAAGACTTGGGTGCATATCCATATCAGGAGAAAGAAGAAGATGTCCAACCACAGCTTTAGAAGTATTTCTAAACCTGACACCACTAAACGCAGTCGTTGGATAGATTCGGCAAAGTAACATAGTGTGTCCTAAAACCTGGCGAAAGGCATAAAATGTCAAAAGAGTGACCACTCATAGACATTCCTTGGGATAGCATGATCAAGGAATTCAATTTCGATATGTTCTTCAATGTTGAAAAAATCACAAGTGGGGAAAACACCTACTCAATGAAGATCCATGGTATACAGATGGCTCAAAAACAACTTAAGGTACAGGAGCAGGAATTATTGGGCGAGAACAAAAAAATCAGTACCAATGAATGAGGAGAATGTCAAGCATGTTCAAAAAAAAAAAGCATTCACGGACAGTCAAGCTGCAATTAAAGCCATGAGAACCTAAACAATTACTTCAAAACCTGTCAGCGAGTGCATTGAAAATTGAGGAAATGAGCAAGCAGACTAGCAAAAACAGAAGCAGGATCATCTCTCATAGGACTTTAACGGTTTTCAATAACGAAATTAAAAATCAGTGGAAGACAACCGGGATTAGCACTGTAAAGAACTCAAGAAAAGCGTCAAGCCAAGCTTTCTACTTGGCAAGTTCAACTAAAATCGAAACAAAGACGCTATAAATCATGTAACAAAGTTACAAATACACACCCTGCCGCCAGCCTATACGCATACCAATGTTGTCACATGATATTTTTCTCTCACGCCATAAAACTCACGCTCATTAGGTGCAGATAACTTTATAAGGCAACCTCAGTCTGCCCGTGTTGGAAAAATACCAATCTAGAGTACAGGCTACTTCAACTAGAGGAAAACCAGGGGTACGTAGTGTGCCTAGAGATTCAAAATTTTAAGCAAGGTCTCCTTGGAGTACCTAGTTCAAATCCCCCACTAGCCTCTTAAAGACTTTTGGGATTTATCTTGTCGGCTATTAAGCCGTTTATGCCAGGATTTGCCTGTTGATGCCAGTGTTTGACTGTTGATGCCAGTATTTGACTGTTGATGCCAGGATTTGCCTGTTGATGCCAGTATATGACTGTTGATTTACCAGTGATTAAAAACCCGTACTTGATGACCATTTTGCCAGCATAGGACTGAGGACCTAAAAGCGTTGGAACCACCGATCACCAGCAATAGTGATAAGAATTAATAAATATTATATTAGACTAGCTTTTGAGACAAATAAAAGGATTGGACCTTCTTCGTAACCGAGGTTTAACGTGTTGTCTTTGGCCGACCCTGGACCCGACAAGCATACCTCAGCTCTAGAGAAAAAAGCACATCACAATCAAAACAGAAACAATAGAAGAGTGCTATCTGGTTTCCTAACTGGGCATTGCAGGCCAAGGAAACCTTTAAAAATTCTAGACGTAAAATTTAACTTATTTCTGGTTTCGCCAAAACGTTTACTACAAATTTTTAGCTATCACTGACAGTCTAGGACTATTTTGCGGTGCCAGACAGGTCTGATCAGTAAGTAAGCAGTTCCTCTTCAACTATACTCGTATATTGCATATTATTGAGGGAGAAATGGCAAGCATCGCATTTCAGTTAGATCTTCTCAAATTTATTCGATATGTTTGGTGGAAGAGAAATTGTTTCATAAAAGCTTTTGTTTTGCCCGAAAAACTCTTTATTGTGGGGTTCACAGTGAGTGATTTGACCACCAGTTTCCTGTGGCAACCCTTTAAGTATTTCAACTCTTTAATTATTTGGTTTCTGATTAACGATTTAAGTTTAATGAGATACTTCTTATCCCTAGGTTCTTAGACCACAAATGGAATCATTGCCGCACTTCATTGAAACAATTCTGGAAGACTATGCCTATAGCGAAAGATTATACTTAACATACAACACGTAAACAAACAACTGAACCTGATTTTTTTTTAACCCTAAATTCTTAAAGTGTCCTCATTAATAACGTTTCCAGGAAGGAAAGGATATATAATCGAAGGACAACCCAACCTTTTGTGTGGCGAGCCCAATTTTGTCACCCCCGCTGGGATTATTCACTTATTTCAAACTTTCTCCCCATTTGTCCTTAATTTTTTTTTTTTTTATAAATTTTTCGTTCTGAATGTTGAAGTTTTTAATACCCAAAACAATATCTTACTCATTCCCCTTTGCGTTCAAGGTTGTCCCAATTTCTTACAGGACCTTCTTAATTTTGCTTAAAATGTGTGTTTGAGTCCTTGTTATTGAAATTGTTCTTCATCAATTTGAAAAATAAATTCTTTTTCTTTAGCTACCCACCAAACAAATACGTGCATTCCATTTATCACCCTGTCTGGAAAAAGTAATATCGTTCAACTTAAGTGACATCGGTGAAGGGATTCGTGAAGTAACAGTTAAAGAATGGTAAGTTTTATGTGCCTCATCCAATACCGATGACTATTTTTGATGTCATTGATTTCATAGGTTCGTTAAAGTTGGCGATTCAATTGAACAGTTTCAAGACATTTGCGAAGTGCAGTCAGATAAAGCGTCAGTGACAATCACAAGTCGATATGATGGGAAAATCACGAAGCTGCATCATAAAATCGATGGCATTGCTTTAGTAGGCTCTCCACTAGTGGATTTTGAAGTGGAAGATGAGGAAGGTGACACTTCTGAAAGTAGTTCTTCTTCCAGCGAAAGTGAAGATGAAGCTAAGAAACAAGACATTACCTCTGAGCTGGACACAAGTAGAGTTATTGCTCTAGCGACACCAGCTGTCCGACGAATAGCCAAAGAACATAAAGTTGATTTGACAAAGGTACCGGCCACTGGGCGTGGTGGTCGTGTTCTTAAAGGTGACGTGATGGAATTCCTTGGGCAAGTTCCACCCGGCACTAATATTCCTCATCCAACTTTGGTGCAGCAAAGTAAGACTATTCCAGTTACAAGCATCTCTGTACCTGTACCAGCTGATCGAATAGAGCCTTTGAAAGGAGTCCCAAAGGCAATGCTCAAGTCTATGACAGAGTCTTTGGTGAGTACCAGCTCCTTTCTTTCTTAAGAAATAACTAATTCTGACTTTGAAATCTTGCCACAGAAAATTCCTCATTTTGCGTACAGCGATGAAATTGATATGACCAAACTGATGGAGTTCCGTGATCAACTAAAAGTTGTTGCTCAAGAGCATGGCGTTCCAAAACTGACTTTTATGCCCTTTTGCATTAAAGCAGCTTCGATTGCTCTAAAAAAGTTTCCAATAATTAACAGTTCCTTGGACTTGGAAAACGAAGCAATTATCTATAAGAGTGCCCACAATATAAGTGTTGCCATTGATACACCAGCAGGATTGGTTGTGCCAAACATAAAGAATTGTCAAGCGAAGTCAATTTTTGAAATTGCTAGAGACTTGAATGCTTTAGTCGACCGAGGTCGAACAGGATCACTAAGACCTGATGATTTCGTCGATGGAACATTTTCACTGTCCAACATTGGAGTGGTAAGTTTATGTCAAATTTGGTGTCTTTGAGTTTCATTTAAACCAATATTCTTCATATAGGTTGGGGGAACTTACACCCATCCATGTATAATGGCTCCTCAAGTGTCGATCGGAGCTATGGGTAGAACGAAGGCTGTACCCCGATACAATGAAAAGGACGAAATTGTGAAGGCTTTCATTATGAATGTTAGTTGGTCAGCTGATCATCGTGTGATCGATGGTGTAACAATGGCCAGTTTTTCAAATGTATGGAAAAAATATCTCGAGAACCCAGCGCTGTTCTTGGTAGCAAATGAATGAAACTGGGAAAGGAATTAGGACTTAGATTAAGCGAAAACGTTGCATTTCAAATCAAGAAGAATCTTTTTATTTACTCTTACCACATGTACACCTGAATGTCTTCCGAACAGACTGCTAAATTGCATTTATTAATTATATTTAAGGAATTATGTGTCTTTATTGTTATACGAGTTTTTTTTATCAATAATTTAGTCAAAAAAGTAGAAGGAAATAGGTCCATGTAAAATGAAATTTGTTTTCTTTTTTTTTGTGTCCATGTTCAATTATCCCATCGAAATCAAAAAGAAAACCTCTAGTAGTTATTGGTGAAGGAACTGAAGGAACTGCTATGTAGCTAACGAAATTACTCTCATCTGTGGTCTAGGACGATAATTTGGACGCGCTCTAGTGAGAGTTAGTATGTGGAAGGGGTTGGGGTCGATATCCTGAATCCCAAAATCCTGAATCCCAAAGTCCAGAATTCCAAAATACTGAGTCCCAAAATCCCGAATCCCAAAATCCCGAAAAGTACTATAATTTACACTACTTTATGTTTTCCATATGATTTTATTATATCAAACGATGAGAATCAACAAGAACTAAGTTTTAGTACCTTTTTCATAAAATAAGACCGCACTGGTGGCAATTTTCTAGTACTATTTAGCATAGTCCCTCAAAACGATGAGAAGCAACAGATAGCGTACAAATTTTTTTCATGCATTGCAAGGGGTGTGGCTTATAATAATGCATTTTTATACGGTACCTGTTGATTCTCATGACTTCGAGTGGCATTTAATACATGAGAGCATTTTGTACGTAGAAAAATAAAATGCATTTTTTAAGAAAATGTAGGAAGTGACTTGCGTCACTTTGAAATTCTATTGTAAGCGTTCTACTAGCTCAAATCGCATGGGAATGGTTGGAAATGATAAATAAAATCTTCAAGAATTTAATTTTGGGGGGAAAAAAAGCTGAAAAAACTTTTTTGTTTTTTGACTTTTTTCGGCCGGAAAGCGTTTAAACGCTTTGAAATGGCAATTGAGCAGTGTACACCAAAATTCAAACATTTTTTCGAGTTTTTGAAAATAATAGCTTCAAATTCGAGCTAGTTTGAAGCTATTATTTCCAAAAACTCGAAAAACCTTCTCTTAAAGAGATTTGACAGAAGCCGTATGCAACAGCTCCTTTAATGGCAAACTAAATTGAGAATAATTCAACTGACAGCTGGCAAACAGATTAACTCCACAAAAAGTATTGTCAGATTAAGGACCACACGTCTAAAAAAACGCCCATTACTTAGTTTTTCAACTCATGAGTATTCTCGTTTATGTTTATTTATGGTTTTTTCATGTTCACTTTGCTTTACTTGTCTCCTCACGATTTTTGTAAAAAATCTACAATTTTTATTTGGAATGGGAACATGAGTTTGCACACCTTCTGCCTGTCGTTTCGGAACTAAAATCAAGTGAAATGTTGTTCTGACAGCCCATACAATTTGTTTTGGAAAAAGGAGAAATGGTATCGGATTAAATAATTTAAAAAAATCAAATAAAATATTTAAAATGAAATCAAACAAAGCGATCAAATTATGTGCTCATTAGCATCATAAAATGTTAAACTTTGAATAAAAAAATGCTCAAGAGAGATTTGTCCCTTTCAAGTATATTCTATTTACAGTTGAAAAATTGTTGGAAGCGATTTTATCACGGAATATGAAGTTATAAAAATGCTTAATGGAGTTGAAGTACCAAAACTATACCTCTACTGTAAACTTGCTTTAAATTATAGACACAAAATTATGACTGAAAGTTTCTGAATTTATAGTAATACTAGGTGTGCCAGCTATTCGTTCGCAAGAATTAGCATAACTTTTGTATTCATCAACCGATTGACATTAAATAAAAACTAAATGTTAAGTGAAGCTTACCACAATATATTACTGAAGACCCCATCTAGATAGGATGGGAAAGGGACAAAATCCCGAATTCTAAAATTCCGATGAACAAAATCCCGACACAACTAAGAATAATTTTCACAAAAAATTTAAGTGGACAAAATCCCGACTTTTCATTTCCGATACTTTCGGGATTTTCGTGTTTCGCTCCTTTCCAGTTGCCCGATAGTACTTTAGAGCTTGTTAAGAGTAGTATTGAGTACTTTTCAGATTGGGAGCGTTTTGAATTGAAAGGTGCATTTTTTAAGAAAATACAGGAAGTGACTTGCGTCACTTTGAAATTCTATTGTAAGCGTTCTACACGCTCAAATCGCATGGGAATGGTTGGAAATGATAGATAATATCTTCAAGAATTTAATTTTGGGGAAAAAAAAATAATATAAAAAAAATGCAAAATTTGTATGGATTTTTCTGAGCTGAAAAAACTTTTTTGTTTTTTGACTTTTTTCGGCCGGAAAGCGTTTAAACGCTTTGAAATGACAATTGAGCAGCGTGCAGCAAAATTAGAAAAAATTTTTTTTGAGTTTTTGAAAATTTTAGCTCTAGTTTTGCGCGAGTTTGGAGCTATTATTTTCAAAAAATCGAAAGGTTTTCTGTCAAATCTCATTACAAGAAGGCCTTTCGAGTTTTTAAATATAAAAGCTTCAAATTCGCGCGAATTTGGAGCTATTCACCCCTATCACAGATTCCATCGTAATCGAAAAAAGTCTACGTTTCCCGATGTTACTATCACATAATCCATTCGGAGTGGAACGAATTTCGAAATTCGTGAATCTGGTATCACTAATTCCGAATGAATCGGAAAAATGACGTGCTTTTCTACGACAAGTTTCTTCTGTCGTAGAGCGTAGAGCCATAGGCAAAATCCATTTGTTAAAGTATAAAAAACACATTTGTATAAAACAAATTTACAAAATATAATTCTACTTAAGAAAAAACAACAAATAACTAAAGTTTACCAACTAACTTTTCTCTAAATTCCTGCATCTTTTGATTAAAATCCAAGTAGATTCAACTCTGATTTTATTTCCTCCCAGAGGCTAACTTTTGGACGTTTAGCATATCCTTTGCTATGTCTGGATTACAGAATAACATTTCATACAGCCTGTTGTTTGTTTGTTGTTTTCACCTTTAAAGAATATCGGTTATATAAACTTATATCAATGAATAAAATTTTTTCCGAAAGAAATTACATTTTGTCAAATGACTGTCTTTGTTATACCCGTGTCCAAATTAAGCTAAATTGAAAGATTTGGAGTGTAAATACTAGTAGTAGTAGTCTAAAGATTGTTAGATCACTTTTTTATCTATTACCACTAAAAACAACACTTGAATTTTATCTGTAAACAAACTTGGATTTCACAAATTATTTTATGATTTGTGAATGAATTTGTATTTGACAGATTGGAAAGTACTCTGGGACCACTTCACAAAATTCCTCTTTTGGGAATTTATAACTTGATGAAGAAAATATTTGATTATATTCGACAGTTAAATTGTTTATTTCATATAATATTTAAGACTTGATCAATGATGCAGATCTATTTTAGCTTATTTTAGTCACAAAAAGTGCAAATAAATGAATTTTTACTAGAAAATAAAAATCGGTAAAAAAATGTGTTTGGGAAAAGTTAAGGGATTTTTTTTTTAAGTTTGGGGATTTTTGTTTTTATTGCTTCGAGTATTTATTTTGGCATAGGACAGCTGACTTCGAAAATGAACACTATTTTTTCAATCAGGCAATGCTTTTTTCGAATTCGTTCGGAATTTGTGATTGCTTTTTATCGGGATTCGTATCGTGATTTTTCATTCGGAGATTTCTCCGAACGGATTGCATGATAGGGGTGATTGTTTTCAAAAACTCGAAAGGAATTCTGTCAATCTCTCTAAAAGAAGGTTTTTCGAGCGAAGCCATGCGGAAAGCTGTTGCATACGGAAATTAACTGTTTGGAAAAAAAGGGTTAAAATAATGAGCCCCGCGAAGCGGGCCATGCGGAAAGCTGTTGCATACGGAAATTAATTGCTATTTTCATATTTAGCATGAGCAGCTTAACCCTTCGGAAAAAAGGGTTAAAATAATGAGCCCTGCGAAGCGGGCCATGCGGAAAGCTATTGCATACGGAAATTAATTGTTTTTTTTCATATTTAGCATGAGCAGCTCAACCCTGCGGAAAAAAGGGTTAAAATAATGAGCCCCGCAAAGCCATGCGGAAAGCTGTTGCATACGGAAAGTAATTGCTTTTTTCATATTTGGCATGAGCAGCTTAACCCTGCGGAAAAGGGTTAAAATAATGAGCCCCGCGAAGCGGGCCATGCGGAAAGCTGTTGCATACGGCTATCGAAATACCATCACTGGGCACTGCGTGTGTTCAGTAAACTTTTCGAAACGAAACTGCTATTGACACCGACTTTTATATAATTTCGAGTTTTATACCTGTAAGCTACCTCCAAGACCTTGGTGGATGAATCAGCACCACTGGCTTTTTGTTTATGTGGGGTTATGTGAATTCGCTTGTCTACGTTGATACGCCCGAGACGATTGACGCCATGGAAGAGAATTTTTCGCGTGTTATTAATGACATACGGCCCCAAATGCTGCAAGAAGTTTGGCGTTTCGGCTTGAGTTTGGTCAGTCGCGGAGATCCTTTGCCAGAAATTATTTTTAAGACATATTGGCAAACCTTTATATTCTTATAATAAAGCTGAATTTTTGGAACTAACATTAAATCAAATGCGTTTTATTTCTTCTCGAAAATAACACGTCCAAAAAACACCCTTTGTTTTCGAGCCATTAAAAGCTGATTATTATGCAATAACAGATCATTAATCGTAAAAATGGAAAACTAAATTTCAACGTTTTTCCTCCGCTGTTTTCGCTCCACCCTAATGAGCAATCCCTTACACCAAGCCCCCAACTCGATGTATATTTTTTATTTGTATGTAATTTGAAATCACTCTCTCTCATCATTATCCTCACGATATCGTTATAATGAAGATTTCTTATCAGTACAACACACATTTGAAAATGCACATGAATTGTCAATCTCCCTCTTGAAAAGCTCAAACAATACCAATAGTAAATAAAATGTTCACCTCACACTTGTCAGTGTCTCTTCCTTATCAATCAATCCATAAAAACTCACCACACGAAAAGCTTATAACAACTTACACATCCAGAAGTCAATTTTCATGGTTAGGAATTTTCCAACTGGGAACATTTTTATCAGTTATTGGTAAGCTCTAGTGTAGACAAGTTCGGAAAATAGAAAAAGGAAAACACTCTCTGCAAGCTGTGTGCAAAAGAAGTGATATATAAATGTTTGTCCTCCAAATGTTGGATAGGATATAATTGTAGAGTGCCAGTTTGTATAAGTGATGGATCTAATTGATTTTCTTCAAATCCATTATCCTGTGAAAAGTGTTGGAAGTGTTTGTTGAAGTGCTAGAATATTGAATTTTCGATAAAATTGCCACTCAATCAAAGGAAACATGAAACATCCATTAACTGAAGAAAAAATGCCTTGGTAAGCGCCATTTTGGGTATAGATTATCTTTTTTTACGTCGTTTTTTTTTTTAACTGAAACGTATTTCAAGGATTTTCCTAAGAAAATTCAATCCATTTTTATTGTATATATATATATGGACGTACATAAACGCGTATCCTGAAAAGATCAAAGAAAATTTGGAACATACTCTCGTTTCAATGAAAGTTTTTGTGTGTGTATAACATCAGTGGGCCAACAGAAATTAGATTTTGCATTGTCTTCTCGCCGTGGCCGTTTTTAACGATTTTTCCAATGACCTTGTTGCGTATAACACTCGCGTACCGAAACTTAAATACACACACCCTCTTACTATGTGTTATGTTGTGTTGTATGTATAATTTATATGCACGCGACGATGACTGGGATATTTGAGAGACGACGAACACTGTGTGATGCTAGGGCTGCTTTTCTTCAGGGGTTGTGGTAGTGACGGGTCAATGGGGGCTTTGAAAGGGTGGCATTTTTTTTTCACGACTTAATGTGGTGAGAAACAAAAACAAAACTTGAATTGTGTTTTATTTTTTGGTCTTCACTACGCAAGAGTTGCCACATTAGTTGGGAAATCTGTTATTTATAATTGATGTGAATCTTAAATTTACCTCGGGGCACGTTTGGGTTTCGTCTTTGGGGGGCACTGTATTTACTGCCTCATTTCAAGCTTTTAGTTTTCACCTTCAATGAGGTTTTCCTGGTGTGTATCTGTCTGAACGTCCGTGAAATTGGTCGTAATCGTTACAAAAAAATGTAGGTACGCTTTTGGCTGGTTGAATTAACAACTAAATTTGTGATAAAAAAGTATGTAAACGATAAAATAATTTATGTAAGCTTTATCAATAACTGTTTACTTAATTAAAAAAAAATCGCTTTGAAACTCAAATTAGGCATTTAAAAGTCTAATTTTAGTTTCGGCTTAGGTAATTCAAGTTTGGGTAGGCTAACTTAAGACTTAGGAAGATTGATGGATAAGCTCTACTTATTTATTCTTTTTGTTAAATTGTATAATGCACATGTCGCTGAAAACATTGCGAGTAGTAACAATAACTTTCACCTCGCTTAAGGATATTTCTCCATAGCCCAAGACTTTTGCATTGTATACTTTTTATGGCTTGATAATTTTGTTGCAGTGCTGCTAAATTCTTTGACTTGAAGCAGTATTCAACAAAATTGTGATTTTATTGTGTAAAGGTGGCAAATTTTGAAATGAGTTCCTCCTAAGATAAATCTTTGCCAGAAGTACTTGCGAAGGGTTATTAGGCGAAGCCAGCTTCGGCTGTGGGAGTTCTTCTTTTTCCTTCAAGGCTTGCATCACGATAAAAGTAGTCACAAAGGGTTCACAACTCACCCACTTATCTATTTCACACTAGTAAGAAACTTATGGGATACTCCGACGGCTGTGAGAGTTATTCATACAATAATTGTATTGCCACAATTGTTGTTAGGTGGCTGGCTTTTTGCCTCCTAGTAATCTACCCTGTAGAAACAAATTTGTGGTCGATATCTCACAATTGTTTCATGATCTGGGTGCAATCTCTATATATATACATGTCGTGTTACATTGTTAGTTACAATACTCCTTCGAAACGGCTCGACCGATTCTTATGAAGTTTTGTGTGCTTATCGGGTAGGTCTGAGAATTGTCCAACATCTTTTTTTCATACCCTTAAATGTCAGCCCAGCGAATGGCGTAATATCTACGTTATTACATTTTTTAATTCTACACAGCTTTTTAGGAAGCAGTGTTGCAAGGGATTAGTGTTGGAGCCTTGAGTACAGATTTTATAAACGAGATATCTTGACTCTGAGAACCTTACCACATTTTTTCGGAATTTCTTAAATACTTGAACACAAAGACCAAAACTCAGCTTGCTACAGCTTTTTATTTCTTGAAATTAGAGCTGAAGGCGCTCCTGTTATAAGGAACCTAAGTTACTAGCCATCAACATACATATCTGCGCCAAGTTTCTGTAATCTATTCCAAGAAAATTCGGGAAAGTTTCATTGAAAGTGATCTGCAATGTCATCATTCTTTTCACAGTATTCACAGAGTACTTAATGCTTGGCAAAGGAGAAGTGTCCTGTGTAAAATGTAAGCCTAACAAGATTTTCGCGGTAATTTCTTCTAAGGGATTCCAAATGTGATGTGAGTGATGGCAGAGATAGTCATCGACGATTCTACTGGTTCCAAGACAGCTCAGGCCACATGCCATGTTTATAATTAGGTACGAAATGTGATTTATTATACTGCTGCAAGGACATTGGTCTTGAGCTGGATTCAAAGTTACAGCTGACGCAGATACTCTCCAGATACCTCGCAGATACCTACTGCGGATAGTTGTACCTTGTACGATGTACGTACTTCAAAATAGTAGCTAAACAGTGTGTTGAAAGATTGGGTCAGATTACCGCAGTTTACAGCGATCAAGTTGTCGATTAATCTAGTACCATAGTTTGGCAATGTACGCATTCAACGCAATTAAGTTTTTCAAATAGTCTAACTTTTTCGGTCTGTGATTAGTCAGAAGTTACTCATCTCTGTAGATAGTTACATCTGCTATGTTTGTGAACATAGAAGATAAAAAGATAAAAAGTATCAAAGCCTATTCCCACTGAGGCAAAAATGTAATTCGTTTACGAAAACGAGCAGAACCGTTCCCACCAGTTTTGCTTGAGGTTTTTTGTTGAAAAAAATAAATTTTTTCTGGTCTAATTGCACTTATTTACTGCAAAATAAAGAAATTGAGTCGAACGTAAGTTGATTTATATCATTAAGTACCTAAAAACCATGTTCTTGCAGTGAAGGGAAAGCATTTGTTGTGAGAGCTGTTTTCGGACACACAAAATAGGTTTTATCCTGTACAACTCGTTTTTCTATGGGTTTTATCATAAACTATACTTAAGACGTCTCATTTATGAAAACTTGTGGTTTAAAAAAAAATTTACGGAAAACATTGGTAGGTTTTGGGAATTTTTGCTAAAACTAATCTTGTCCTATCTTCCTGAATGAAAGCAATTTACCTATTTGCATTTTAAAATCATTCTATGCCTTGTAAGTTGTAAGTTCGTATAATCCTACAATCGACTATGCTTAAATTCTTGAACAGAAATATTGATTTGAAACTGAGGAATTAAATACCCCATCGGAATCGGAGTTGGTTTTCACACCCACCATAGAATTAAACTCCAACGAAAGTCAAACGCAAAAGCTATTCGGCGAGAAAAAGAAGAAAAGAGAAGTGTATCGACAAACCATTAGCGTTTTAATAACAACTCCACTAAAGTTCATAGGAAACAAATCTATTTTTAGTGATTTTTTGTCGGACTATGGCGTTTTCATTGATTAACGCGTCATTGTATTGCCACAATTGTTGTTAGGTGACTGGCCTTTTGCCTGCTAGTTATCTTCTCTGTATTCGTAGTATTTGAAATAAATTTGTGGTCGATATTTAAGAATTGTTTCACGATTTGGGTGTAGTTCTTCTATAAGAGTTTTAATGGCAGAATAACAATTCATTTTGCCGAGACATTTTTGGCATTTTGACATTTTGGAGATGGGTAGAATCCATTCAAGCGAATTGAAGAAGGACTATCCGTTTAAAACGGTCGATTTCATTGTGCATGTAACTTGCACTCGAAGATAACCGAAATCATCAAGTAGATGTCCTTAGGCCGTGTGTGAATTGCGTAAAATGTTGGTTAAAGTTTCTACCAAGAATAAAATCTTACGTCTGGTTTGAATTGGGATAAAATTTAGCTTTTTGCTGCGTATTATGTGTTAAAAGGGATAATTTTAATTCATTTTTCTTTGTTGAAATTCCCTTAATGATGAATAAAAATCTACTTAAAACAAAGTTATTTTCTTTTTGTTCAAGTTGTCTAATACGAAACTTAATTTGGCACAAAGATCATAACAAAAATTCAGTTTTGCTTATTTCGCTCGGTTTTTTATTGTAAAAAACGTCCCTAAAAAAAAGTAAAAAAAGTCCCTAAAAGAACTGTGTGGCAATATGAGAAAGCCAATTGGGGTGACCTGAATAATTTCTTTCGAATTTGTAATTGCAGTCATCTTGCTTTCTCAACTTCATTGTGTCTTCGACAAGAAAAACTTTGTTCCTCACAGAACAAATAACATCAACTTTGATAATATTTCTTGGTTTGATTTAAGCTGTAAAGAGGTTATCAGGGATAGGGAAGATTGTTTCCGTAGGTACAAAAACGACCATTTAGTAGGAAATCGAAATATGTTCAAACGGACCTATATTCGCAACGCTTACATAACTAGATTTTTAGTTGCCCAAAGAGCCAGGCAAAAAACGCTATTACGTCCAAAAAGAAGCAAAATTTGTAGGTGAAGAACTCCACCACGTTATCGGTCCCAACGCATGTCTTCAAAGACTCTTCGTATGTCACCTCCATCGACAAAGCTAATTCAACGGCAGCCCAGTTTGCTGCTAACTCGACAGTGTTTTAGATTCTGGGCTTGAGAATTTCGAATCTGCAATCAGGCTGATTTTCTTTTATACTCGTTGCGTTGCGAGAGTCCTCAAAAATTCCCCGCCGTTATCCTAAAGAGGTGTTCTTTACGCTGAAAAAAAACTATTGCGTTAGCTTTGCTATCTTTCCTATTCTTTTGGGCTCTTCCCGAGCAGAGGGAAACCGTTTTCTCCAGCCTGGCTATTATAAAGGAGAATCTTCCTCCCCTTCCAATTACCGTCCAATTGCACTAACGCCCCTTGTTTCCAAGGCCAAGGAATCGGCGATAAACCGTAAAATCATGAAATATCTTGAAGAACGAAAGCTTCTCAATGACCGACAGTACGGGTGCAAAACGTCCACTGGTGATATGATGGCATATCTCACCGAAAAGTGGAACCCAACTTTACATTGTTTTGGAGAAATTAAAATTATGACGATTGATATTTCTTCGGTACTTGGTAGAGTTTGGCATCAGGATTCTTATCAAAAATGTGTGCTTTTGGTATCGATGAGCCTCATCTTCGTATGATCAGAAACTGCCTTTCCAACCGTTCAATACAAGTTTTATTAGATGGATTCAAGTCTGATACTCACTTTATACATAAATGCTGATGTGCCCCAGGGCTCCGTTTCGTCTACCACTCTCTTCCTTATTAAAAGATCTCTTGTCTTATCCTTATTTGTTGAGCAGAGGATAGCCGAGTTCACACCATACAATTAGTTGGACAGACTTCGTTTGACAGTTGTTGGATAGTCGGATGTAGTTTGCGTTCAGACTTATCAAACTTGTCGTTCAACCTTACGTCATTTACTCCCCCACTCCATCCAACTTAAAATTTTTTAAAAATATTTGAAAACCATCCAACCATCTTAGTTAAGCGGTCGTCTGAGCGTTCACATATCACGTTATATAACATTGGTCGTTTAAACCAAAGTCTGTCCAACTAATTGTACAGAGTGAACTCCGCTTATAACTGCCATATTTGATCAAGTGCTGTTTAAAAATCCTTCGCTACTCGATAGGGTTAAATTTAAGGCATCTGTCAATCAATAGAGATTCGAAATAAATCAGTAAGAACTCGATGTACTAAAAAGTAGAATATAGCTGGTACAATTTGATTTGGCTACGATATAGTTATTATTTGTTAAAATAGTAACTTGTTCATTCCATCACTAATGGCACTTACTCACTCATTTACTGGTGTGGTAATTCGTCTTTTGTATTATGCACTTGAGGTTCAACGTATTATAAATGCGAAATCATCTTTCGGAAAAGCAATGGGGGTGGATGATGCACAAAGGTGAGTCAAAACCCACCTTTGGCAAACAGAAAGCGATTTTCAATTGTTCTCATTACAAAAGAACTGCGCATGGTTATTAGTTATGCATTTTTTTCGAATTGTCAGAAAGATTGAGAACGGTTACATATAAAATGTCTTGAGAAATAATGCTCCCCTTTAAAATGACGATTGTAATAGGCAAGATGATATAACAAAAAATGAATCGTATGATACCCAACTGAATTCTCCACTCAATCCTGGCAGCTCTGACATTTTGACTTTTATTGATTTTTTTCATATTTTTTCTCAAGGCAAAAAGGGCTTTTTTGGTTGCTTTTTCTTTGTCATTAACAACGAAATCGAAGAGTACATTTTTGTTGCCCCGGAACATACCTATTTCCCCATGCTTTCTGATGAACTAATAGGTAAAGAATGTGACACCAAACCACAATACTATACAGGGTTTTCATAAAGGCCATTGTCCTGGGGGAGTCACTGCGCCACACAAGTCTATTCTATTGAAATCATTCCATTGTGACAGGAAAGAAGATATAAACGCATGTGGCAGAAACTCAATTAGCAGAGGAAATGTATAAATAGGATTGTGGGTTTAGTACGATCCTTTACCATTCCGTTCGTTAATCAATGAGTGGTACGTCCTGAAATCATTTCGCTTTGCTCCATGAAACCCTATGAGATTTGTGTCGTATAATGGCAAGGGTTTGAACTGGGGATAGTAGGTATGTATATGAATAAGTGAAAGTAAAAAAGAAACTGCGCATTCAAGTGGTTTCTTTGCATTAAAGCCAAATGGAAATGGGATAATGTAACCTTCGAGTAAATGAGGTTTTAAAACATTAAAATGGAAAAACGATTTCAACTGCAATCACACAATGCAAATCCTTGATTGTGAACGGGAAAGGAATGGCAAAGAAGGGGTGGTACAAGGGTAGTTTTGAAGGATGCTGTGTTGTCGTAAACACTATTTAAGCAAGTGTGCGCATTTCCTTCATTTTGCTTCAATTTAAAGATGGAAATTAGAAAAATATTGTCAAGTTCGCCCATTGAAAAGGGGCACATGTCTATTTTAAGAATTTCCTGGAATGGTATGTAAATGACTTGCGTAATAAGAGATTATCGTTGATTTCTGTGAAGAAATAGTACCTAAGCTTGGTAGAGTTTGTTGTGATATTCTTGTCTCATTGATTTTTCTTCACTAAAATGCCACATGGTGTCAATCCCAGACACTGTGGGTGTATTTTAATCATATGAATAGTTGAAAGAGAAAGATGTAGTTGGATGGATGTTTTCTGTGGGATATTCTATTTGTCTGGGATGGCTAAAGCTGTCTTTTATTTAATGGACAAGCAATAATTGAATCTTTATTTTTAGCGTATAGAGATAAATAGGATCATTCCTATTGAGCTTTTTTCTTTTATATTCTGTCCTAAATTCGTCATTCACGATTGAAAGACTTCTAATCTAATGTGGGACTTTGTTTGTATGCTATCCTCTTGCTTTTAGGAGAACTCACACCAACGAATGCAATAATTGGATTCTACTGATGCTAGAGTTCATAGCTGTATGAGGAAATAAGGATCATGAGGGTCGTTTTTGTAATAGAGCTACTAATGGTATAAAGTTGTGAGTATAGCCACAGTTTCTGTTACGTAATGGCAACTGTTGATGAGATTAAACCAACAAAAAGGTACAAATTCACGCATGAAGCTATATGAAAACGATGTAATTTAGGGATGGATCATTTAGAACCACGGGATGTATTATTCTTTAAGCAATTCAGTTCCTTTTGTGGTACAGAGAAGTCACGAGCAAGTATTTCAAAGGAAACCGTCCTCTCCTTAGAAACGCTTTTGAAAAATTGTTCTGCTTTTCCGAAATACCTACTGTGAACTATTTCGTTGCACATTCAAGTATTAAATAATGTAGGTAGTAAAAAGTTTTCGAAAACGCAATTTCTTTTCCAGCAGCAAAGTAGGATTAAAAGTCGAAAGAAGAATCGGAATTTCAAGCAGCAACATGTTCCATTTGTGGTGAAACATAAGGGAAAACAAGTTATACATAACTTAACAAAACTTAACAGCAACGAAATCTGATATGGGTGGCCCTCAGGCAAAGATAAGTTCCGGAGATCTATGTTCATTGTACAGGTGATAGGTACGAATGATCAGCACCGAACAATTGCAGACATTTATTTGGATACAAATGTGCTTCCCAGGTGTGGATAGTTTGGATATTATGAGATCTACTGACGACGACATAAATCATTGTATAATCCTAAAGGTGCGTCCACACTATGCCGTACCGATCGGCAATACCGACTTAGTGTGGACATCCCGATCGGCCTTCCTCATTATCGAATTTATCGAAAGCCGAACCGAATTCGAACCGCATGAAATGGATCCGTATGCCGGTCGGCATAGTGTGGACGCACCTTAAGGTATATGAAATATCGGGGTCATTCCCGAAACGTACACCTTTCGACTCATAAAACTGTTAATCCTTATGCTGAATTTTCAGCGATTTAAATTTGTTTTACCATGGAATGACCCATCGGGAAACTGCGCTATCTTCTATGATTGAGAAGTGCTACCTGAGTTGAAGAGAATACGTTACACAGCGGTTGTTTGTCTGTTAAGCTCCAACATACGATTCACAATGTTGAACAATGTACATAAATTATGGGAGTAAATTGATGGAACTGGGGACTGCTTACGTAAACGAGCGACTTCACATTTCTCCAAAGAAAATAATCCTATGGTATCAAATCACATTATCTTGGTGGCCAATGGGCAGGTCCATTCTACGAAATTATGCGCTCATCGAATGTTTCCTTCAATAAATCGATTGTGACGTGCCATGTGTGGCATATCGCATATAGCACCGTCTTGTTGGAACAACATCTCATCCACATTCATGCCATCCAATTCATGAACAAAATAGTTGGTTATCATAGCTCTAAAACGGTCTCCATTAACTGTAACTGGCTCGCCAGCATCATTTCGGAAGAAGTTTAGCCCAATGACTCCACCAGCTCATAGAGCACACCAAACAGTCAGTTCTCGTGGATGTAATGGCATCTCAAGGTATACTCATGTGGATTCTCTTCACAAGCATTCAACCAAAAATGAGCCTCATCACTGACCAAATTTTGCGATGAAAATCAGCATGGAGATCAGTCTCATTTTCGGCGCATACACCAAAACCACGACGCATTGCATGTCTCACGGCCTTAATTCCTGCACAAGCTGGATCTTGTAAGGTGGCAAACCATTCATTCTTCCATAAAGTTGATGGACAAAGCTCCAATAGCTGTGTACGGTGGCGAATTGATTCATTTTTTTTTTTCATCCTCTTCGACACTTCGCTCTACAGAAGCAATTGTTTCTTTGGTGCGCACTGTTCGACGTCTCTGCGGATGCGTATTATCACATAAATTAAACGTAGTGCGAGAACAATTCATGGTTAACAGAATTAATTGCTCTGATGGCCGATTATGTCGACCACAAAATGGACGGAGCTTGCGGTAGACTTCGCGAATCAAACAATCATTTAAAAAAAAAAAAAATTTGCACAATTTGCAAGCGTTGTTCTGTTGTTCACGATGAAATGGCAAACCAAATTGAATATAAATGACATTATAGTTAGCCAATTGGACCACAAGATGTCAGTTTTATTCCTATTCAAAAAAAACAAATCTCTAAAAAAAAACACTCGACAAAACTAGAATTTCTAAGTTCTAAGACCATGACAAAAATACCATTTAGCTGGTGGTATTGTCATGTTCAAAGGACAGATCCAGAGTGTCCGTCCAAAATGCAATATCATCATTATCGTTTTGACATGATCAATGAAGAAAGAAAAAGAAAGGCAGCCCATAGCTCTTAGATAAGAAGAAAGAAAAATAAGTCATAACATACAGTTGGCAAAAATAAATTTCAAATGCTATGTCAGCGATACAGGGAAAAAGAATTATACTGTAGATTGTAGATGAATAGATAGCTGGACTGTACCCTGCGGGCTTTCTACTTGATGGCAATAGTTCTTTTTGGGAGCTGCTGCTGCAGTACCAATAGCTTCCAAAAATACTAGGTCATTGCATTCGTTCGTAATGCTGGTTCGTAATGAACTCTCTAAAACGAAAAACTTCCGACGGTAAAACCACTCGATTTAAATCAAGAAAAAATGAAGGCAACTAAGAAGGAGAAATGTTTTTGTCAGAGATATACAAAGAAGCTTTTTACACATTTTTCATTTCATTGGTTGATACATTTTTCATCTAACGTAACATTGAATCAGTTTACTTTCTTTACTCTTCAAACTTCAATTCAAAAAAAGAGGGCTATCAACGTGACTTTTCACGCCATTATTTGGCTTTATGTCAGCGTAAGAAAAATGTAAACGCGTTTACCTAGGGTCTTTGGGGATTTCCTTAACATTACGGAAAGAAAGGACTGTTATGAACTCCCTTATCAAGTGTTCAGGTTCCATATAACTGAAAGTAACTCAGAGGTGTGTTAGGCTTCCATTTATGTTGATGAACAAAGGAAATTTGCCTTTGTTACGAGGTGTATGATATTCAATGCCATTTGGAGCACAAGTAGTAAATATGTACGCACATCGCACATACATACATGCAGTTACATAATGTAGGTACTCTGTTATGATAATGAAGGCTGACAAATTGTAGGGAATATCAAATTGCCTTCAGGTTTTACAAGAAAACAAGAGACGAACTTGGCTTTATACGAAAAAATTGAGATATTGTAATGCAAAAGGAAGGAAAATATGAAGGAACTTTTGATTTTGGATTATCAAGGATATTCAGAAAAAAGAAAATAAATGTCTGGAACTCACAAAGCGTGAAAATGTGTTGAAATTCAAATTGTTAAAATGTACAAATTTACATATGTACATCATTTACTTTCTGAAATCTAACCACACACCTTCAAACTCTCCACTGACATGTACCTACACACTCACTCTTTATGGTAAGCACTTCGTTTCTGTAATTGAATTGTCTTTTATTTCTGATAGAGTAGTTTCAAGATAGCAGCCCATTGCCATCCATTGAGTAATAGGACTCTAATTTTACCTTCAACTTTTATATATCCGTCTACACACAAATTAAAAGATAGTAGACGAGCCTTTCAATGTCAGTATTGTGCAGCAAGATTTCAATTAAAACCAAAAAAAAAAACAGAAAAAAAATAGAATAAGAAAACCTGCTCCTGCTGCATGAGATGCCCATTGACCTTGCAAGTTTAAAAAAGAATTGAACTGAACTGGTTGCAGGAGAAGTGATTTAAAAGTGCTTACTTTAAAAACTATTTTCATTTCGGCTTAAAAAAAGAAAAACCAAATAAAAGTGAAAAGCCATGGGTGGGTGGGTGAAATGAAAAGCATTGGCAGTCGTTTGCTTTGTAAAAAAAAGTTCAAGTTTTTGTATGAATAGAAAAATCGATCAAGTTTCAATTTGAACTTGACTCTAGAAAAAGAAAATCGTTGCTACGTATTTGATTTTGTTTTTCTATTACATCGAAAGGGTTGACTGAGTGTTATGAGTTTTCTATGCTAACCATATCATTAAAGGTGGAAGAGAATCTTTTTTTTTAAAATAGTCGAAGTAAGGTAACATTGAGAATTCTTTGAACATCAGAGAGGCTCTGTGTCAAGGCAGTCCGCTTTGTATTTAGGAACACATTCTTTTTCTGCAGGTTTGAGGTTTCTTAGAGGCAAAGGACTATTAAATGAAAAGATAAATTATTGTATGAGTCGCATTCGATTTCGAAAAATAATTGTAGTTTTCTTTTAAAACAAATACCGGTCCAAATTTAGATCAATTTTTTGACATTTTTGTTCAGCATTTGGAGTTGTATTCAGAGACAAGCTGTACAGAGCCATGTCTTGTTTCGGAATCCCTGCAAAACTCGTACGACTATGCAGGATGACTCTGGAGAATTCACGCTGCTGTAATGGGAAGAAAAAAGCGTGATGTCATAGGTGCTTTTGCGAGTATTGAAACATAAACTGCAAAAATGGGTTTGATGGTTAATGAGGGCAGAACGAAGTATATGCTGTCATCAAACAAGGACACAGAACGTCGACGAATTGAACAAAACGTCACAAAAGACAGACATAACTTCGAGGTAGTACAGGACTTCGTCTACCTAGGATCCGCTGTAGACACGGACAACAACATCAGTGCGGAGATCAAACGGAGAATAAAACTTGCCAACCATTGCTTCTTTGGGTTAAGAAGGCAATTGAGAAACAAAACCCTCTCCAGAAAAACCAAGGTAACCTTGTATAAGACCCTAATCATCCCAGTCCTGCTTTACGGCGCGGAAGCATGGACCTTATCGAAAGCGGATGAGAAAACCCTTGGTCGCTTCGACAGAAAAATTCTCCGAATGATCTTTGATCCCGTATGAGAAGACAATGTGTGGAGAAGAAGATACAACAACGAGCTGTATGATTTGTACCGCGACATGGGCATTTTTATACTTGACTGTACGCCCGAAGTGGGGCTCAAGGTAAAGCGCATTCCCAGCGAGGCGGGTGTTACGGCTAAATTGTTTCAGGGGTGGAATGTAGATGGCTGGATGAAGACCTCAACCGACTTAGAGTGCGAAACTGGAGAGAGCTCGCCCGAAATCGAAGTCGTTATAGAAGGATGTTGGGTGAGGCCTAGGTTCACCCCGAACTGAAATGTCCAACTAAGTAAGTAAGTTTTGGAGTTGTATTTCAAGATTAAAGCTTTATTTTTCAAATCGTCACTCGCCTCTTTCACTAATCTGCACTCTGCAACAATAAGCGCAGAATAGTGACCTATCATACTTCGGCAAAAATAATCTAAGTCACACTATATTGAAGACCAACTCTAATCGAAATTATCTCGATTAATCTCATTTACAAATAAGGGCCACAGTGCCCTCGCCCGGTGATGATGCGTCTTCAATATATTCACTGTGAAATGGTAAAACAAACTAGAGATTATTCCCATCCATGGCAGGTGACTAAATGGTTATCATTGGCGTTCAATAATTTATTGTATCCGGATAGCTTGTTGTCCTTTTCTTGCGATTCCAAATGGTAGTAAAAATCCTATCGGAAGCGCTGCCAACTCCTGGCGAAAGTTGATATCCGTTTAAAAACGTTCTTTTTGTTTTCTGTTGGGATTCGGACTTCGAATCTCTGACTATCGATATTTTGAATATTTTTCTGCTTTTAAATGTAGAATTTTTATATTTTACAGCCATTGACGATAGCAATCTGAAAAGGCTTTCTGAATCGTTCAAAATGGTATCTGATATACTGGTATCTGGGATAGCTTGTCCGTAAGGTTCTTAAACACAGTCGTTGAAATCAGTGCTGCCAGTCTATGACCACAGAGTAGATAATATAGAGAGTCAATAATTCGTACCCCCTTTACCTGTAACACCTTCAAATTTTAGTTTTTGAAACTAGTTTTCACTTTGATGTCAAATAATGTCTACTGCGGCAGTTTTGAATGATGCTTTCAACGTTCTCTATTGGTTACGAATCCGAAAATATCGAAAACAATTTTTAAATTTTCCTAAAAATTACCGCCAAAAAAATGGCGACGAGGATTCCCGGTCTAACTCAGCTTGTACACAAAATGACACTACCTTAATGCAGCTTACCCTCTGGTGCTACTCTGCATAAAAAATACACTCATAAGCATTATGTTGTATAAAATAATGAAAGTTGCTCCAGTGACCAGACAAATTAATAGAATTTATTTATTTTAAATTCCCACTAGAACTCTTTCAATGTACACACGCATCTACTCTTACCCAGCTCACTGCTCATATAAAGAATGTATAACAAAACGCTTAACTTTTCCTTTAACCTAAACACTGTCAATCAAACTCCATGAACCACAGTTTATTTCGCTGTCAAACTGATTTTTGTAGTCAAAAATTCCGTTCGAAAATCCAATCAAACCAACTCAATGTTCAACAATAACCTGTTAATTTTCTTGATGGAATGCTTAAACTTTTTTCATTATTTTATCACATCGATTGATGTGATCCCGGGGGGTATTTCATTTTCCATGTCATTGAATTGAAAGCGCGACTGTATAAAAGTCATATCCTTGTTTGCTTCCATGTCACTGGCATTTAAGCATTCCTCGACTTTAATTTCAAAATGGAAATGTTCAGGATTTTTATTTTTTATTTTGCAATGGAAAGTCCTGAATATTGGCTTTTGTGAAATTTTAGCTCATGTATGAGCATTCATATATCCTCAAATCTGTGGAACATTTTTATTTGAAGGATATTGTATGGATATGCATATCGAAATGAAAAAGACCGGTGATCCTGGTTTTGGAAGGTAGAATGAAAGTATTCCTGAGCAATTAATTCACAGAGAGAATATGAAATATAGGTGAAAGTTGCCCCAATGAAAATATGTACATATGTACATACATACATGTGTTTAAATTTCATAGCTGATAGTGTAGATTTTATGAATTTTTGATTTAAAGTAGGAATGCTCGTCGACATTTTTTGGCGGTTGGTTTGAAATTAATTTAAACAAAATTATCGTGTTTATGCCCCTTTTTATGTTAAAAATTTTGAAAACTTTATTCAAAATTGCTGCAATGAAAACAACATTAAAAAAAATGGAAGTAATGGAACTCAATTGCAGCCGGATATAGTCTTCAATTCTAAAAACACACTTTCATTGATTTCGCCACAGAAAAAATTTGAGAGTGTTTCAGGCAAAGAAGTACGTGTTGACTCTGACGCGACGGTCTGACGTGCCAGGCGTATTCTCACTTCAGAAAAAAGTTTTCCAGGCAATTTCTATTCAAGTTGGCACTCTTTTTTACCTAGTCTGTAGTTAAGAGTTTTCTCTTCTGCTTGGAGACATTTTTTCTAATACAGAAGATGGCTGAGTTTTTCCGCCATTTCAATTATCTGATTTATCTGATGATCGATGTCGTTATAAGAAATTGCTTCATTATTGATCATAGATTGGAAATATTTTATCTCATCATTTCTGAGACGAATATATCTAATTGATTGAGTGTCTGTATCAGAAAACTGCCAGCACATGCACACGTCTCCATTTTATTTTGAAATGTCTACCAAGGTACCTTCAGTGTTTGGACAGGACAGTAATAAAGAGTAGTGGACTCAAGACGTTTTTTTTTGTACACCTACTTTGATTTGAAGTTTTTTGGTGACCCAGCTACATGTCTTACCTTCGTCACTGTTCTTTTTTGTCCTTAATTAACTTAATCATACGCACGCAGGCCTCCCGAGCTTCTTGTTGTCTGAGATTCACCCATATCAGATCGCGCGGTTGTTGGTCGAACGCCTTTTCGGATTCAACTAGCGGCGTAACATACACATCCACTAAAGAAACAGGATATTTCGCCATTAGGATCCTTATGCTTTGGATTCCATTTGTTGTTGACTTACCCGCTATTTCTCGTCGTCGGATACCTTATATCCGCTCAACGATCTCCCACTTCGTGTTTCACCAACTTTTTTTTTTTAATTAAAAGAAGATAGCTTTTCCGTCATTCCCAAGGAGACCATTGATTGTTATAAGCTAGGAAGTGAGAATTGCATTTGTAAGCTATCTTAACCAGATGCCTTTAATCTTCTTCCTAAACTCATATCTCGTCATGATCAGCACGGAGTTTTTAACAGCCTCTCTAAATTCTACAGGGATGTCGAATATTCCCATTGACTTTATGTATCACGTCTGGTTCACACCCTTTTTTTTTTTTTTGAGTTTTTAACTGACTGAATAAACTTCTTCTACTGTGATGTCCGACATTCCCGTTAACATAGGTTCAACTTTCGAAAAGTGTTCGAGAAAACTGTTCGAGGAACATCACAATATACAACTACTTAGAGTTTTGTTAAATGTGTTGAGTTTGTTAATAGTTGCAAAAACTATAGTTTATGATTTTCCAAGTCTTTTTTAAAAAAAAAAATTGGGTGTGAGCCATATGTCAAACAAGTTGATAGTTGAAACGGAAATTGATGATGATTTTCTCTTTTTAGGAGTACAGAAGAGCTTTTGAACTAAGAAAACTAGCAAACAATTTTGGTTTTTTATGACTTTTCACATTTGCCATGTGAAACGTCTCAAGATCCGTGATCAGCGCCCCCCCCAAAAAAAAAAAAAAAAAACAGAACAAACACTTTTGACAAAGAAATCATAGCTTTCGACTTCAAGTCTTAGGTTCTAAGAGGTTTAACGTTTCAGTACTTGTACTGTCCTGGCGTTGCACTGCAATGGCAGAGTTCTTTTCTATTAACTAGAAGTGGAATCGTTTAAGGTGATAGTTGAAGGTCGCATTGTTGATGGTCGCCGGTGATCGCAAAAAATGTTGACCACTACCAACCTTTACACGAAAAGAAGATGAACACATATGCTCTCTATCTCAATCATCCCATCTCCAATCATACACATAACAAGTTATGCCAATGCACGAGTATTGAATAGTATTTATCCGCAGTTTTATGAATTCGAGGTAGAAACTGCATTCTATACCCCGAGCATATACTGTGTTGAGCCTAATGAGCAAAGAATATGAATGTAATAGAGCTTTTTAAGAGGCACTAAAACGTTAATGTGGCCACTGTAAAATTGTTGTCCACTACTATAAAACTAAAAGCATATTTGAAAAACAGTGTTGGACCTACGGTATTTCCTTGTGGTAAACCGGACTCAAATTGCTTCGGTTCCGTATAACCGAACTTTGAGGCTTACGTATATTATGTATTTCGAGATTTCTATGCACAAACTGTAAGAAAGGTCCTTGCCAAATTCTAAGACCGAGAGTGGTGCTGCAGCTACTGGGGATTAGAAAGATCATCCCGCTGCCACTGTGATTGTCTTAGCTTGGCCCACACTAGGAAAAAAGCCCTGAGAGAATACTTCTTCGACTAACTGGGTGACATCTCTAACCTCCCATTGAACAAAGCCTTAAAATTTACTCAGGGCCCCAAATGGTTCAGTGAGGGCTCCCTACCCCAATAACTCAGCCACGGGCCCAACCCTATATCTATCCAATCTTCCTCATCCTCTGCTTCCCGGGGAGCACAATGAAACCTTGAGATCTGAGTGAGTTGCTGTTACTTGTGGCTGCACCCCCATTTAACCTAACATAAGTTGCAGGGGCCTGTTACACAAATCTACTAGTACTTGTAATACAAGTTAATTATGACAAGTAGTATAAGAAGTTTCTGTAACAAAAAGCTACAAGTTTGCAGGATCTTCTACAAGTCTTATGAACATAACCGTACAAATGGCTCTTGACTTGTAGACTTGTAGCTTTGTGTCCTAGATATCTTCACCTAAGTTTACAAAAGACCGCTATGCCCTTTTAGATTTTTAGTTCCGTAGTGAAGTTCCATATTGTCGAAAAGAATTCGAGAAAAACCCCAAAAAATTGGTGTTAGAGCTTATAATGCATCACTACACAGATAGCTGTTAGGATCCTAAGAACTAAAAACCTTAGTTTTATGTGAAAGAAATTCATATGGAGCTGTCGAAAAAAATCTGGATCTCACCCGGGCTAAGTTTAATACAATCTTCTGCAACATGAATGCTCTGTGAAATAGTGAAGTCATGACTGCGTTGCTAGTCCCATTGGAATGAGTTGTTTTATTATAAATCTCAAATCAATTTCTATCGTTGCTTTTGTTTTTCTTATAGAAACGTTTTTCTTACAGAAAAGCAAACGAACCGGGATTGCTACCTAAACAAGTAGAAAAAGCAGGAGGGACTGAGACTTGTTTACTGCCATCCCCTAAAATTTCCTTAATCAATTTGCTCCGAGCCCTAACGCTGTTGAAAGAAGGTTTTTCAAATTTCGGAAAGCCAATAGACATGTTGTTGTTGACTAAAAAAACTCTCTGTGAGTGAACTTATGTACATAAAAGTTTTCAGATAAAACCCCCACCCAAATATTTTCATCTCAAAATTTGTATTGCTTTCTGGAAAAATTACTTCGCAGCTGCTTCAATGTCATTCAAACCACTTGAAAGTTTTGACATTTCAATCTCAAACAAGAATAAATAAGTTGGCTTGATCCTTAATGTTTCCCTCGCACGCCTTACTGTTATACTGCCATTCAACTTCAAGGCCTATTTTCTTATCTCTTTTAAAAGTAATAATACTTTTAAGGTGTTTTCAAAATCTCACATTGAATCCTTTCAGTCATCGCCTCCAGCTCTACGAAAAATATTTCAAATTCTTTTTCTATTGTTTGTTTAAAGGGAAGCAGTGGGGGTAGGATCCCTTTCTATATGTTTGTGTAAGTATAGATATAATAGAAACATTGCTTCTTTAAGAAACCACCTGGAGGAAGGAACACAATTTTTTTTCTATAAAACAAACGAAGACATTATGTATTACCATCCTAATTCGTACTCTTTGTATCTTTTCAGATCAGAAATAATATAAAAAAAACATAACAACAACACACAACTACAAGGAAACGCTTGCGTCCCATTTAAAGAAGCAGTAGAGTGAGACATTGAAGAGGATATACTAAAATGGCAGAACAACAGAAGCTGTCGCTTTGTCCTCGTTTGGTGGATTATCTGGCTATTGTTGGAGCTCGATCTAGTCCACCAACTAGGACAATCGCCAGCAATAAAACCCCCCCAGTTCAGGTTGGTTCCTCAACGGGTCATATTGTGGAAAAGAGGTTGATTGTTAGTTAATGCATGTTTTTGTTTTATTTATATGTTAAAGATGCCAGAGCTATTGAGACGGTATCCACCATCGGATCATGCTGATTTTCCACTACCACTCGATATGGTGTTCTTTTGTCAGCCGGAGGGATGCACGAGTGTTGGTCCCAGGCGAACTGGATCTGCAGTGAGGGATGCCACATCATTCGTATTTGCTCTAACTGATAAAGATTCGGGCAAAACACGCTATGGCATCTGTGTGAATTTCTATCGTCCGGTAGATAAACATGTTCCTGCGAGTGCGGCAGCTCCGGTTGGTGCACGTGGAGGTGGAGGTCGTCGTAGTTCGGCCTTTCGTCGTGAATCATGGAGAAAGAGTATGGAACGAAGTTCGGATTCAGCATTTAGCAGGCAAGTTATCTTTCATATTTCATAATCGTTTAGGGCAATAGAGGTAGAGACAGATTTCCCTTATAAAATGGAAAGGATAGTATACGTACACAGATATGGACAGCAAGTGCCACTGCAGATATTATAAAAGGTTAATGGAGAAAATTCTAAAACGAGCAAACCAGCTGTATTGCATAAAATGCAGAAAATGCCTAAGGAAATTTCAAATACTACCTTGATTTTGAATGGAATGGGATTTTTCGATAGTATTGTAAAGTTCACCAGGGTGGATGGATAAAACTTTGCTTTCAACTCTTCAATCTGTACTTTAATTACACCACTTTTCGTATACAGTTCAATAAACTAATAGCCACACTAATTCTAATCCAATCTTTGCATCATTAATTCACTACTAAAACTGAGCCTGACTGAATGAGCGGCCTCTTTACATATAAACGCATACCACAATATCGAACCTTCTAGATAAGACGAGAATCGTCAAGAAAATTTACAACAATCCTAGCTCATTAATGTTGATTGCTTTGATAGACGATTATGTGGACCATAAAATGGACGGAACTTGCAGTAAACTTCGAGAACTTAACCATTATTTTCGGAATAAATTTGCACGATTTGCAAGCTTTGTTCTTTTTGCAATCTGTTTTTATGATAAAATGGCAAGCCAAATTGAATATAAATGGCATTAGAGTTGGCCGATATATGTGTAGCTTTACAAACAACCGCTATTCGCCGTCCATTACGTACATCATATATGTACACCATAAAAAAAGCTTTTGACAACGTCACTTTTAGTGATGTAATTCGGACTTGCTAAAGTGAAAAAATGCTTATAATATAGGGTAAATAGGGCTTTCATTGATGATACATTTTCAAGTTATTTTTTTTTTTTTTGTATAATTTCGGTGTAGTCTCTTCGAGACTACAATACTTGACTAAAAAGAAGAAGTGTTTCTTAGCTCTATTTTTCTGACACTTTTTTTTAAGTAAAAAGAAGGAGCTAATATATGGAGTCCGAATGAAGGAACACGTAATTGAGTAATACGTGACTCAGTTATGGAAGTTAACATTACCATTAAGGTTACCCCAATCAATCTACTACGATAACTTGACATGACAACATTCATCAGTAGATAATCGAACAGAATTTGACTCGGTAGATGGATAGACGACTGACATTGTCATCTCTCCATCTCATACTCACTCCACTAGTCATGCGGTAAATCGAACCCATATTATGTTTGCTGACGGCCCAAAGATTAAGTATGAGTTATTTGAGTCGCTGTCGTTGTCCAGTTCCAACTTTAGGCGTACGTTGCTTGTTCAACATTGAAGCCCAAATTAGTTTTTTCAATGCGCATACGAGAAAATTTTGATTAGAAGTTAGACGAGCTGTTGCTCATCTTATCTATATCTATATATATATAATAACGTAACAGTTTGTTTGTTTGTGCACGCTAATCTTGAAAACGTCTTAACCTATCTAGATGAGGTTTTCAGTAATATATTGTGGTAAGCTTCACTTAACGTTTAGTTTTTATTTCATGTCAATTGGTTGATAAATAAAAAAGTTAAACCAATTCTTGCGGACGAAGTCGCTGGCTACTTAGTTTACGTTGTTCACGTTGTCTCGAAAATTATTTGTTTTACAAACAAAATTAGAACATATGTCTCTTGCATTCCGTTGAAAATACAAACCAAGCCAAAAAGAAAACCTGAAGATTTTTCGAATGAACGGAAGGAAATCGTCTCAGTTTTACACTTTTGATTCACTATTCTCTCGAATTCATAACACGAAATGTGTACTACTTTTTTGGTTTGTTTGATAAAAAAGGCAATTGAAACGCACCAAAACGTGCGGGGACCCCCGGGAAACAGCGCTTTTCAAGGACTTACTATGCCGATTTCGAATGGCTAAGTGAGTTGGTGCTTTTCATGGCAATGTTGTTCTCTTGAACTTGCCAGTAACTCTTGAACGGTGATACGTGATTTTATGGTTTTTAAATTTCAAATTGTTTGATAACACGATTTAGCAATTAACTGTGCAAAAGATTGATTGCGGCATAAGCTGTGTGGCATGAACCGCCATTCTGCATCAAAAAACGCACTGTTTGAGCTCACAGTGTTTCCCAACTTTGTTCAGGCGTTGGGCAATTTTTTTTTTCGCACGGTGGAGGTAATGAATTTACTGTCTGTCAAAAGTTCGAATGGAAACCAACTGTGAGTGTCAAAATGAGCTATAATTTAAAAAGGAACCATTAGAAGGCCCACCCTTTTTTAATTAAATAAACTTTTTTTTAAAGAAAAAGTAAATGTCTTTTTGTTTCAAATCTAGGTACTCCGGGAATTTTGGATTTAGTCTACTTTCTTTGCAAATTTACTCCGAACAGATTGAACAGAGCACTATTGTTGCTTTTTTTTCTTCAAAAATTAACAAAAACTCAGTTGACTTAATATAAACCTTTTTTCCGTAATCTTCCTTCATTGTTTTCGGCTTTACGTTCATAGTGATCTCGGCGGGATCCCAGATCTTTCACTTGTAATCCGCTCATGGGGTATGCCGCCATCAAAAATGTCGAAAAGTTGTAATCACCTCAAGGTTTGTTAAAGGAAAATGCGCTTGGCCCCGTTTATTTATTTATTTACTTATTTTATACCAAAGATGACTTCGAAACGATAAATCCTCTTCTGTGGTGCATGCTGATCAACTCCCTACTTGCAATGCTTAATGAATCTAAAGTGCACGCTCAAGAATATGCTGACATCGCGGTGCTCTCCGTTGGATTCAGCCTCCAAGAGTACAGGCTACGCTTAAATTGATTGCCACCTGGTGTCCTAGAAACGGTCTCTCAGTCATATGCTTAAGACCGAATTTGTTCTCTTCACGAGACTAGAAAATTGAATGTTTTGACCCAACTTACACTTAAAGGCATCAACACTTTCTTTTCAAACGAAGTCAAATAACTTAGAGTAATTCTAGATAACAAGCTTTTTTGGTCTAAAGATGTGGAGTCGAAAACTACTAGGGCAATATCAGTCTACTGGCAATGAAAGGGAGCTTTGTCGGTAAGACATGTGTCTAAACGGCTTGATATTATGCCTTGGCAGTACTGGGTCCTTCCTTAGCACTCCTGCTTCTCTCGACTACTACTGAATCTTCCTCCCTCTTTGATACTTACAACGAGAAATGGCGTTTAGCGTGCACACCACGCTCAAGACCATTTCTCGTTTAAAAAGATGTGATCCTCTAGCAAAATTCGCACTTTGAGGCACTCAAAAGCAGCATATCTTTTGTCTTACGTCTAATGGATATGCCGTCCGATACGATGATCCCAAGGCTCAAAGAGTGTCAAAAAACAGGCTTTTTTTCAGTTCGGGACTGGTCCACTCTAGAATCTGAGCCAGGAAAAGATTGTTATCGATTCTTCGCACATGGTATCAAAACCGTGAATATATCTAGCGCTGGTTTTTGTGGAGAGTGATAACATAAGAATGCACGCCCCATTAGGTCTATACGCAACCATCTTCCAAGCGGAGGTTGGGTGGAGAGAAGTATTCGTGTCTGCAGCTACATCCAAGCTCTACTCGATCCATTTACTACTTCTAAAGTGATCCAGGAATGCCTGACCTCTCTGAATGCGGCCGAAAAACTTAATTCTTTGAGTCTCTTTTGGGTTCCGGGCCATCACGTTATAACTGGGAACGATATCGTCGATGAATTTGCAAGTCAAGGATCTCAGACAACTTTTCAGGATCTAAATCGGCACCTGGTCTGCCAGGGTCCACAGTGAAGGCCTCAAACATCGATTGGATCTGTCAAGAGCCCAACCATAGATGACATGCTGCCTGTAGAAAGCTTATTGGCGTTGCATCGGGAAACTCCTTTTTTGTTCAAGCATTTAAACGTGTTAAGAGCCCGACCCATAGAATCCGTTGCGTCCGTTCGCTGCCGGATTCACCTGACAGCTGTGAGTTTTACCGTACACAACGGATTGAGGTGACCCATAGAATCCGTTGCGGTGTCTCAACTCAACAAGACCACTCATGTTAGCAGAAGAGAAAATTTCAAATTGGTTCTTACTGCGCATGTCATCAGAGAGAAAATTTCAAATTGGTTCTTACTGCGCATGTCTCTCTTTTGCCGGACGCAAAAAGTTAAAAGTTGGGCTACTTTTTGCGTTGCGTCCGTTGCATCCGATGCTTATGGGTCACCTCTCATAAGATCGTGTGTATTTAATCGGGCTGTCAGTTGAATCCGAGAGCGAACGGACGCAACGGATTCTATGGGTCGGGCTCTTTAGCCTTTAGTGATACTACACCCTCTGAATCCTTTGGAGAAGACGACCACATCGCGGAGCACTTTCTCTGTGAACGTCCTGAATTATATCTTATCAGGTTACAGATATTCGTCGCAGATATGGTAGGACCTAGTAACTTAGGCTCCTTATCATGGAAACGCTTTTTGGTTTCTCTCCAAACATCTGAAAAGCTAAAAGAAGGAGGTTGCTATGTGCCAATACCGGTATTTGGGTGTGAGTGCTCCAGTTAGTACCTTAAAAATCTCCAACAAAAAACAAAAAAGAAAATTTGATTAATTTCAGTTTGTAGCTTAAGAAGTTAAGAAATAATAGCGGTTCTGAAATTAACAATTTTCTTTACTCCCAACATTTTGCTGTTAAAAATACGTACCTACTGTTAAAAGTACGATAAAATAAAAATAAAAAGGATGATTGAACCATTATGAACATTTTTTATACGAAAATTATGGTTAATGGTTACTTTTCCCAAAAAACCTTGCTCCTTAAATTCATTTTTCAGGGGTTGGAAGTCGACCATTATAGCAATTACCTTTACCTTCCCAACCAAATAAGTTTCATCCCAATTCGTTAAACACATCGCCCGGAAAGGAGGATTAACTGTTCTGTGTTCACGGGCTAGTAAATCTAATGGAAATGATAATAAAGGGAAAAAGAACAAAGTCTTTTCAGAATCCTCTTCCTAGTGAATTGATGTTCTTAAACAACCAAATAATTATTTTTAACAGCAAAACCAACGAAAGAAATTGGGAAAGCAAATATTAAAAGTCAATGCTTAACAACCTCTTGTTGTATAGTCGTGAACATTAAGGAACATACCTTGCAAATTTGGTCATTGGTTTTATTTTTTCATTATGTATTTTGTTTAAAATTACATAAGCCTTCCTTGAATCTCTTGATTTTAATTCGATTTCTATGCGAAAGACTTAACCCTCTGTCTCCAAGGCATGATTTAACAGTAACTATATTTTAACTACTTCTAGCGACTATAGAAGTAACGTAGCACCAAGTGATTCTGACCGTGAAGTACCTAGTCGAAGAGATTCTGATCCACCGCACCATCAAACACCACATCCCATCCAACAGCCACCGAAGCTGGGCCTTACAGCGCCCAGTGCAGATTCCGAGTCTGGTGGAAGTCATTCACCTTCGCCAAGAGCTTCAAGAAAACGCACAAAAGTTCGCAACCAGTCATTGACCTCGCTTTGCATAATCTCACATCACCCCTTCTTCACCACTTTCCGTGAATGTTTATTCATTCTAAAGAAACTAATAGACGCCTGCAACGAGTCATCTAGTCCGAAACGAGTTGGTGCATCGAACAAGGTTAATAGGTAAGGTTTTGACTGAGAGCCTCTTATAACTGAATACATCATTGAACCTAATCCATTTACTCACAGAGACAACGTTTGGACAGTGCTAACAGGCAATGCGACTGATGCCACACCCTCAATAGTTATTCACGATGTAAAGGAAATAGAGACTTGGATCTTGAGACTGCTTTCGACGCCAGTTCCAGTTCCCGGTTCAACAAGGGTTGAGGTAAGAAGAGCAAATTAGACTCATTTTGTATTCCTCAGCATGAATACCACTTTCTCACTATCGCGCGTTGACAGGTGGAAGTGCTGTCACCAACAGTACACGAACCATTACTCTTTGCACTGCCCGACCATACGAGGTTTTCTTTGGTGGACTTTCCATTGCATCTGCCCCTGGAGCTGCTCGGCGTGGAGACGTGCCTAAAAGTGCTGACCTTGATTATACTCGAAAATAAAGTGCTGTTTCAGTCGCGCGACTACAATGCCCTCTCCATGTCAGTTATGGCATTCGTGACAATGCTTTATCCATTGGAGTACATGTTTCCGGTGATACCATTGTTGCCCACCTGTATGAGTTGTGCAGAGCAATTGCTCCTGGCACCGACTCCTTTTGTTATTGGAGTGCCGGCAACCTTCCTGTTGTATAAAAAAAATTTCAGGTAAGTGTACAAGTGGTGGTTGTTGTGGGTGGTGTGTATACATTTCAGATTTACATACAATTTACCCTATGCGCATTGGAGATCATAAAATCGATTATTGAAGAAGGGTGCTTGGTTCGGAGGAGCTCCAAAGCTTATTACATCACAACCAGATGCTGATTTATTTTCTCTTATGTTTGTATTAGGTGTGATTGTGTATTCAATTTGTGAGTATTTGCCTTCTTTTTGGCAATTTTATGGTGGCAAAGAAGTTCCATTTCAATCCCACAAGAGATTTACAGTTAAGGTAGATAGGGGAAGTAGCAGCTACCGAGGTAGGAAAATGCGAAATTTTGAAATTGCGAAATTGCAAATTCAGTTTTCCACGCTTTCAATAAAAGGTGTGTTCTTGATAGGCTGTCATATCAATGATTGTTATTACCGTTATTTCCCAAAACCAAGGACCCAAATGGTGAAGTGTCAATCTATAATCATTATTCACAACAAAAAAGCTCTAACTTGATTAAATGGGCGAAAGTAATTCAAATTTAATTTTCGTATAGGTGTTTTGTGTATTGAAAGCCTCTCTGCGAAAGATGCTGGTTGTTTGATCTATTATGAGAGTAGATTGCTTTCAATCCGGGTCGGGGATGCGTGAAGGAAGCTTGGCAAAATTAGTTGCGTAAATCTTATTTTGGGGGCTCGATGATACCAACACCTATTGTGCAAGTGAAGGGTGTCATTTTTTTTTTCAAAGGCTATACAAATAGGATCCTTTTGATAAATAGAATTTGATGATGGAAGCCAGAGTTTGTTCTCGATAAATTATGTATAAATAAAATTTGTCCCAGGTGCTTTTGGATGAAGGTTTTGCGGTATGGGAAAACAATCTACACTTTTAAGACTCGAAGGCAATGGAGCTTTATTTTTTTTCTTTATTTAGCATGGGTCGAATGTAGATGTAGAAAAGAAATAAGGGAGCTGACAGTGTCGATGGTTGTTTTGAAAAATTACAGTAATTACCTGACAACATGAGAAAATTTGCTCATAATTTATGCGATGAATGAAAATTACTTCGGATAAGTACAGGGTTGGCAATTGGGATAAGTGTAAGGGAGTGATTTGAAAAGTCACTGATTTTGTTTGTGTTGTTTTTGAATTATTTGCTCATAGAGGCGAGCTAATGAATCTGTTTTTTTACAAAAAGAAATTGTATTAGATTTTTTCAGTTAGAGTCGTTCGATTGATTTTACTTGGAAGAGCCGAATATGAACCACCCACTTGATTGCATCGTTTGATTTGGTGTTTTCTCGAGTGTTATGTATGGGAAAACATTCTTCAAAAACGATTATGCAAGCATAGTTATCATGGCGATGTTGATTCAATATACACCTATGTATATTCAAAGTCAGCTTCAGCTACCGACAGTAGTAATTTACACTTGGCATGAACGACATCAGCAACTTTTACTGCATTCTCCGAACAGCTAACCCGGACACATCAAATTCTTGGAATCAATAGCGTCAGAAGAATTGAGAGTGGTTAAAATTCATGAGCAGATAGTTAAAGTGACCAAAGGATTAACTTCAATTTTAAAGCGCTCTAGAGCGCATATACATCATCCCTTTTCCTAAAAGAAAGCGGTACAGGTACCCTGGGTTCGTTGGATTCTGTATTTTTTTACGATTTTATTATCCAACTGTCTCTCGTCGATTGAATCTTCAAAAGATTGTATTTATTTATTTAACTATAACTACAGATACACAATTGTTCACAGCTAATTTGCATAGTAATTTAAAGATTGTAATTAATGTCTATATGCAGATTAAAAAACAATATTTCCATTTAGAGATTGTAAGAACTGTGATTGAGCCCACAAAAATAAGTATTAAATTGTTTGCATAGGAGAGACAAAGGTTCATTGTTCGAATAATTTAATGTTGTTTCATTAGTTCGCAAAATTTTAAGACTTCGCTTTGCCAAAGTGACACATTTATTTTTAGAAACAAAAGCAGATGAGGTGAACTTTTATCAGCCTTCAAAAGTTTAAATATAAGGGTAGCATTAAATTAAAATGACCTCCTGTCCTCAAGCGTATAAAGACCAATCGGCAGAAGTCTCGACCGATATGTAAATAAGCAAAATAAGAAATTGCTTTTGAACAAGCGTAATACGGACACCATACTTGGCATCCATATTCCAAGACCAAACGAACCAGGCCCCAGGCCAATGAATAAACTTTTTTGACATATGGGTCACGGAACTCTTTGGACTATCGTTTAATCATTCTCAGATGAATACAAGCCTTAGCAGTTATGGAATCGATGCATTCTGAAGTCTAATTTCGGATCAAATATACATAGCTCCTAGATTAACAAACCAATTTACTCTTTTCAAGTTTCGAGTTATTAATTAAGTAATCACTTGAAAGCATTCTTTGCTCTAGCAAAGGTCATTTCTTTGCACTTCTTAGTGTTCAGAGTAGCAAAATGATCGATATCAGATTGCAGTTGAATGTGATCGGCACTGTTTTTGTATAAAAACGAGACTTTCGCATCGTCAGCATATAGGTGTATATCACAGTATCTTGTCAAAGATGGTAGATCATTAATAAATATCAGAAATAATAGTGGACCCAGGTGGCTTCTTTGAGGAACCCCGGATTTAACTTCTACTGCACAGGAAACTTGACATTTGAAGTTAACGTATTGAGTGCGAGATGATAAGTAAATTTCAATCCACTGAACCAGTCTTGGGGACCAAGCGAAATTTGAAAGTTTTTTTTAACTAGCAGCTGGTTATTAGTTGGTCAAAAGCTTTGGAAAAATCTGTGTAAACCAAAAATGTTTCAACACTATTCTTAAATCCTTTTGTGATGTAAGATGAGATTTCCAAATGACTTGTAATGAACCCATGTTGTCGGTCCGATATATGCGATTTTGTTCCGTGAATCAACTCTTCGATTATTATGATGGAATCATCTTAGGAACAACGCTGATTTTGCAATTCCTCTGTAGTCACGCATATTGCATCGGTTTCGAGATCTAAGCAATGAGATAATAAATTAAGACTTCCCACGCCCGTGGGAAAGCAGAAGAGGATAGGGACAAGTTAAGTCATTAACATAAAGCATATACCATAGACATAAAGCATAAGCTTCAGAGCAGTTTATTAATATGCAGGACGGGACATTATCCATTCTAGGTGAAAATGAGCTGATTAGCTTCCCAATGGCCCTTAGTACATCACTTTCCTGGATGCATGTTAAATCGTTTGTTATGTTGATGCCAGGAGGCAGAACTAATTTCATGCTGTGCAGTCAAACCATTATCACATTTGTAGATACCTTTAAACACTTCTGCAAACATATCACAGATTTCTACACTATTATTTGAAGATCTTTGATCCAAATTTATATAAGATGGAAATTCAGAAACTTTTTTTATTTTTGCAAATTTCTAAAAAGAAGATGAATTTTATAATTCTTTAATATCGTCTTATAAACTTTGTGGATTATTATTTAATGTTTTTAAACACGTTTTTAGTAGAACTAATATGAAAGTCGCCTTTAAAGTTGCGGAGTCCCAGCTCCGCTTATTACGGATTCGTTCAGCTTATGATTAAATACCAGGCCAGTTTTAGTTGATTTCTGCATAGGCAATTAGACAGAAAATCGTAATAGAAAAAAAATTACTGGCATAGTTTGTTTACTAGGCAACGTATCCCGATTCCCGACGTGCTATTGTCTTGTTATGGTCTAACCATCAGGTGAATAAGAAAAGGGTTCGATGCTCAAAACGAAACCCGAATGTTGTGGCAGAGCAATTAAATTTATTCGCAATTTCTGGAATTCTATAAAACACATACATACAAAGATATAGAATGGCGCCCCAGGGCAAGGAATCAAGGGACCTAGCGCATAGCGCATGCCTTGTGAGGTACAAAGGTACCTACAATTTTTTTGTGATTTCAAACTTTTGGTCGGGGATACAATTTTTTGCGGTTTCATCTGTTTTGATTGAGTTTTTGCTTTTTGAGATCATCTGATGTTCTAGCCGTAGGCTTAGGAGATATGCTGACTGAGATGCTTCCACTTTGGCTAAAATTCTGGTAAAAAGTTAACTATGTACTGTAAGGCTATGTGACAAGGCAATTTGGTTCCCAAATATTGCAATTTATATTTAATGCCAAGTAACAAAACCGTCTCCGAAAGCTTAACCCCACATATGTATATGTCTATTCTCTTTACAACAAAATGGCAAATCTTGAAGTTCACACTGTTTATATACCTTCATAACTCATTTCATGCTCATAACTACTTAATAATTCATGTTTAAAAAACACAGTCTCGATTACAGACTCCCAGATGATATTTGGGTAGTTGATTTGGACTCAACAAAGTTAACAGCCCCAACAGGTGGTGCTGAAGAAATTCCCGGTCTACCCGAACCCGAAGGAACCATTTTGAAGAATCATCTAAAACAGGTAATTCCAAATTGTCTCATTCAAATGCATCTACAAAGTATTCGTTTTTTTGGCTATAAATGTGAAAATAACTGTACAATCTTTATTTATTGAGACACAAACTTGTAAAAAACTTATTGTGTTTTGTATATAATTCAGACTCAAACACAATTAAACTCTGAATTTTATACTACACATTTATTTGGAATGTATTTTATTTCTGATTCAAACAATCGAGGATACAAAAAAAAAGAAATCGTGAAAACAAAAATGTTGTTTTTATTTTAATTTGAATCTCTAAATGTGCCTTTTTCTCGATATTGAGTTCTTGCGACTAACATCATATAAATATTTTTTTCAAAACATTATTTCATTGTCACTTTCAAAAAATTTAAAACACACACTTCTTTTACTTCCATTCTCTCCAATGCTCGCTTGACTAAATAAATAAAAAAAAAACACAACATCAAACATTTACCGCAAAATAAAAAAAAATAAAAAAAAAAAAAATACACAAAACAATCACGAGCAGGCTATGCTACTTATGGATCAAGCAGGACTTGGTGTAAATATTCTTCATTATATTTTAATTTCTTAACAATTTATGTTCTTCTTTTTTATTCTTTCTTGTGACAAAGTACCTAATATCTAATGTATATCTATTGTATCCCTGTCCCAGTTAACTTGTTGCTTATTCAATCATGCATGTTATTCAGTAAAGAAAGTAAATAATAATATAATAATAAATTTGTTGGGGCTTGCAAAGGGTTTTCCTGTACATAGTTTAATTTTGATACAAACGTTTACGACTAGAATTTGTATAAAGTCTATCTAAAATATGCTGTTTTATATATACATAAATATAAAGTTATATTTAATGTTGTTAATTTTTTTATTATTAATTTAATTTTTTTATTTTTATTTAACTTAAATGCTTTTGATTTGTAAATATGCGGCCAGAACTATAGCTTCGTCAAAGTGTATAAATTTTCGGCGAGATTTTCAATTGAATCTCATTTCTAAAAGAAGAGAAATGTATTATTCAAAGGGGGAATTTAGGTCGAGAGAAGGAGTGAAAGAGATAGGAAAGGATACGTTGAAGGAAATAGCTAAAAGATAGAGAAACTTATCGCGATTTATTGAATCCAAACATTCAAACTATGAAATAAGTAGGGTGACGCTGGGCACATTTCTCCCAACCATACCTTGTGAAGGAATGGAGGGGACCTATAATGTTTTTCGATTCCGAACGGCTAGTCGAGAAAACGCTTTTCATGACAATGAATTTACTAACGGAGGGCTTACCAATTCCTCGTGAAGGGTGATTGTTGTGGAGAAACATTTTTTGTTTTCTATTGGGATTTGAACCTCGTACCTACCACGTAAGAAAAAAATATCTCGGTTAAAGATGCAGTCGCTTTTAAGTCACCCTTGCCATAAACGGCGCAGGGACATAAGTCCCAACTTTTATTTTTGGAACTTATGTCCCATCTAAGTGAGACATAAGTCCCAATTTCGATTTGGGAGTTATGCCCCACGCCATCGGGACATAAGTGCCAACTTTTTTCCGTTGAAGATGGGACATAAGTCCCAACTTTTCAGGAATAGAGCTTAGTAAATCGTCGTAGCAGAAATTACTAGGTCCTTGACATCTTTCTCTCAAATGATTTTAAGTTATGGATCCAATAACCTCTAAATAGTCTCAGAATCGTTATCTACTCTTTCAATACCGATTCGAAGGCTCTGTTCGAAATATTATATTCCATCCAGCGGGCAATGGAAAATGTTTACTTCAATTATAGCTGATGTATTTGCACATATAGTTCCTCCGACTTTTTACGCATTCAAAATTAGAGATATGGTTTTCCGGAATTAGGAGATAATATTTTACTTGTAGAAATTAGTAAATTTTTTTAAATTTAAAAAAGAAACTTAAGAAATTTGAATTTTTGAGTATTTGAGAAAATAAAATTAAAAAATCGCGAAACTGGGACTTATGTCTCACTTAGATGGGACATAAGTCCCAAATTTAAAATTTGGGACTTAAGGCCCCGACCCATAGAACGCGTTGCGTGCGGTAGAAGCGGCGCGGCAACTGATGCGGTGGGTTTTGCCGCGCGCAACTGATAGGGGTGACCCATAGAATCCGTTGCGGTGTTTTGACAGATAAATTTAGTCAAAATGGGGGCGTTCAAGAATCGTATCCGGATAGCTTGTTGTTGTTGTTAACGTGTGGGAAATCGAAAAAAATAAGTTATAATCGTCTAGCAATGATATTTTGAATGTTTTTCTGTTTTCAAAAGTCGAATTTTAATATTTCACAGCTGTTGTCTGTTGCCAAGGTATCAAAGATACGGCTATCCGAAATAGGCCATCCGATAGGTTGTTGAACGCGCCCATTGTCACTTTTTCCATATAAGAGAAAACTTCCAATTGGTTGTGACTGCGCATGTCTCTCTTCTGTCACCGCGTGAGAGCCGCGGCAAAGTAGAAAGTTGGGCTACTCGGCGCGTTCGGCGCGTTGCGCGCGGTGCTTATAGGTCACCTCTCATAAGATCGTGTGTATTTAATCGAGCTGTCAGTTGGAAGCGGTGCCGCACGCGCGCAACGCGTTTTATGGGCCGGGGCCTTTATGTCCCGGGGACTTATGTCTCTGCACCGCCATAAACCTGTTGGCAATATAATATTGCTGTGAGTTTTCAAACAACCCAGTGGCTAAATAAAGAGTTTCCTTTATGAACAACTCTTTCAGTATATTTTGTAGTATCCCACCAGCTGATGGATTAGGGTTGTTTTATACTCAGCCAGTATTTGGAAGCTAAAAGGAAGAATGTTGAAAGTATAACTTGTGCTACAATTTACGCAGGAGCAATATACAGGATGTCAAGCAATTCGTGTTACGTATATTGGGATGTGATTCTTGGTCATATTCTAAGAAAACAATTGTTATACAATAAAGTCCGGTTCTTAACTTTGATATTCCTTTTTGACAACGAAAAAAAAGGCTAACTTTGGTGTACCCTGACCTGTGTTAAATTCGATTTCTTTGTAAATACTGACGATAGAGACATAATTTCAAAATTAATTTAATAATTGGTTTGGTTTTGATTAAATTTTGGGGTAGTTTTTTGAAATGCCTTCATTTATGAAAGAAGAATACCCAGACATTTTATTTGTATATGGGTTTTGCAATGGAAATTCAAGAAGAGCACAACGAAGATACCAGAAACTTTATCCTAACAGACGACTTCTTTCTTAAAATGTTTTTGGAAATACCTTTCAAAGGCTTCGAGAAACTTGGTCAGTGTTAACTGACCAGCCTACGACTTATTTACATACCCCAAACTTAAATCTCCCTGAGAAAATGTAAGTCAATTAAGATTTTGGTAGCAGGTCAAATACACTTTTTACCCTTTTCATCAGTGTACACTGTGCAGCCACAGAAATTACCTTAAATTGGAAAACTACTCCCATTGCAAGCTTTTGCAATAAAAGTCCGCAAAAAACCTAAAATTAGATTTTTCACCTGTTTTAGATGTTTCCAAGTATCATAAATTTTATGGGTTTTTGAGTGCACTTATTCATGAGATGCATTTATTATTGTTTTGTTCATCTGTAAAAAGTAAAGAAGAAAAAATGACTTCAGAAAAAATGACTTCAGTCAAAACTTTGCTGGGGGAAGAAAATCTGGCAACCCTAAGCATATAAGAACCCAATTCAAATACAGCTTTTAAGATTATTATTTCTTCAAAAAATTACGTCTAAAATAAGGTCTCTACCATCAGTATTGACAGAGATATCGAGTTTAACACAGGTTAACACCAAAGTTAACTTTTTTTAAATTGTCAAAAAATGATGTCTAAGTTGAGGAACGGACTTCACCGTAGAAATTTTTTTTTCTTTCCAAGAATCACATCCTTAAGTATGTAACATGAATTACGGGACACCCTGTATATCGATAGAGAAAAAATTACAAAAGATAGAGAGAGAGGATTCGATTAATAACAGAAAGAAGTATCTGTATTTTCAAAAAAGACTTGACAAGGTTTGACAAACGCAAACAATTTGAGTTATTTCAAAAACATTTTTATCGACTTGAAGAAAATTCAAAACATTTATGAACGGAACTCGATATCGGTCATATGGCCACCGGGGGCACGTTTGCAGCGATGCACTTGATCACCGTGGATTTGACTGATTTTGATCGTTTACTGTGAGCGCCTGAACGGCAGGAATGTTTTCGACACTTCGAACTCACTAACGAATCTCGCTCTGGACATCTTCTTATATTTCACACACCCAGTTTCATGTTTCATCTGGTGATCACAAGCACATTGTTTCCAAAATGAAAAAGATCTTTTCAATAAAAAAAAAAAAACGCCCTGTCTATACTAGTGCAAGATTTACGAGTCCGAAAAACACTCTTAAGTTTGCTATGACCGACTTGCAGACGTTGTTTGTGTACTTTACCATGATGAAAATGTTTCCCTTACTGAATAAATTGTTAGTGACAGTTCGATGAATAATGAAATAAAATAAAATGCAAAGTTGTCAGGCCCCGTTTCTAAAAACCTTTATAAGTAAGAGAGGCAGAAAAATACAGATGAGAATTTAACGAATTTAAAGATAAAAAGAAATATAAAAAAAAGAAAAACTGTGATAGATAGATAGAGAGATAGGGATATCGAGATATAGAGAGATGGAGAAGTAGAAAAATATAGAGAGATTTTGGAACTATCAGGAACGAGAAAGAGAAACCGAAAGAGAAGAAGTTAGATAGAGAGATAAAGAGAACTAAGAAGATAATCATAGGAAAAGACACAAATGTGGAAAAAGTGAATGGTTTTAAGATGGTTTCACATCACCAATTTTGGTATGGTTTAGGCTAGGGTACCCGTAAACCACAAACTTTTTATCGACCGATAGTTTGGTCGGGTTGGGATGTTAGAGCGCACACTAAGCCAACTAAGCAGTTGAGTTGGTGGTGAGTGCGCAGACAACAGTCGGCTGACGATTGACGTTTCTACAACCAGCGATTTAGAAGATTTGGGCTGCATCATAATAGACAAAAAAATATGCATACCTATACCGGCGCCAAAACTCGGAGCGATAGGAGCCATCCGGACGATTGAAAGTTCGATTTGTGTGCGCGCTTGCGAGGAGCTCAAAACTGATATAGTAGTCAACTGAATGTTCGCCGATGCTTTAGTTTGGACGCAGTTGACAAGCCCATAAAACTTATTTTTCGGCCGATACCAAATCGTTGTAGTATGCGGACTTGGATACATCTTCACACTGGCACTGATTATATAAACCCGACCAAACTGTCGGCTGAAAGAAATTTTGTGCTTTGCGGGGACTCTTATGGACAGCATAAAAAGATTGTTCGCTACAAAATGCACATCACAGAATATTAAACTTAAGTCAATGCTTTAAAGAGTAGTGAAACGTCTTTTGCTCTGATTTTTTTTTTCCTTTATTAATGAAGATCAATTCAATTGAAAACTTGTTCTACAGTAAAATTTTAATATTTTGAGTTTTTTTTTTAAATTGTGATTGTTTCTAAATATACTGAAAACATGAATACTTAAACTTACCCTTACCTTATACTTGACTGATCATATAATCAATTCATATCAATGTCATTATTCATGTTTTTTGTTTTATATCAATGCTTAGTACAATTGAAAAAATAGTATTCACAAAAACGTAATAATACTTCTTTAAGGAGAAGTTTTTCATAGCCGAAAAATTTTGAAATATTTTAAACAAATTTTTTCCAACTAACACACAGAAACTTAATTTTTCGCGTTGTCATCAACAGCTATATTTTTTATTACAAATGCATGAGATTATTGAAAAGCAATAAAATTTTCGGTGCAGTTCTTTGTTTTGGAAGTAAGGCCCACATGGGTTATTTCCATGATGAAATGGCAGTAAGAACCGCCGGCCTTAGTTCCTTTTCTGCGAAATCAAATCGGAAAGTAGTCTCACCGTTTGCACTTTAACTTATTTTCAATTTTAATAAACTTGCACAGGGACGCCACTCCACTAGACATAAGTTTATGCTCTGATTGTGGATTATGACATATCAAAGAGGAACACACGTCCATAAGAAATATCTATGGAACTTTGCATCATATAGTACTAGCAAGACCCCGCCCGCTTCGCAGGGCGAAAATAAAAAGTAAAATATTAGTTTTTTTTTGTTTTAAATCTGTTTTATTGAATATTCTTTACTCTAATGCTTTTTGATAATCAACATTTTGGGTTTTTCCATTGTTGGCGGTATAAATGAATAAAGCAGATGGTTTCCCAACAACCAACATAGAGTTGACCATGAGTAAAAACTGGGTGCTCCTAATGTATACCACAGATCTTAAGCGTTTGCCCTTGAGATTTATTAATTGTCATGCCAAAAGCAATACGAATAGGCAACTGCAAACGCTTAAATTCAAATGGTAGATCAGGTGGAATCATTGGTATACGTGGTATTAAGACATCTTCGCCTTTGAATTTACCAGTTAAAATGGTCGCTTCAATAACATTATTCATTAATCGTTTAACTACTAACGTGGTGCCATTACATAATCTTGGATGATTCAAATTTCTTAACATTATAATTGGAATACCGACTTTTAATTGTAAATAATGAGGCGGGATACCTGGTAGATCCAATGAATTTAAAAATTCGATCGGATAGTTAACAGCTTCATCCGGATTCATAACGGTATCAATAGATTTATAAACTACGTTTACACATGGTATTCTGTTCATAACTTCCACATTGATACTAATAACATCTCTATTCGTACATGCCAATATACATCTTTGACTTAACCAATCATGATTTAGGTAATTACTTAAAATATTGGGAAACACGCTCTGTACTAACGCAGCAGTTGATTCTGATAAGGAACAAAAATTATTTGGCAATGTTATTTTACCATCAATATCTAGAGGCAGTTCTCCAATTCCAATTTTCAATAATTGCTTTGAAAATTCTGCAGCTGTTGAATCGTTCTGTAATAAAACTCTTACATTTTCGGTGAGAGAAAGCGTTTTCACATGTTTCCATAACGTTGAAGATTTCAAGCTAGCATTTAATTCGCCAGCAGCAGTGGATCGAGGAATAACCGGACACACAATTCCACAATTTCCAGCATTAATTTCGCTCATGATTTGAAAGTAAGCTTCTTTTTGTTTTTCATTCAATAATGGAACATTTCTTTGAACATATTGATTTAAACAATTTGCATCATAATCTCGTTCACGATTTAAATCCAAATTGAAAGTGTCGTGTATTGAACGATCAGGTGAAATCATTCCTAATTGTGATAGCAATTTATTTGACATTGCTAAACACAAATTTTCTATAGTGATCAACGCTTCGTTGTGTATTCCTGGCGTAAAATCCAATTGCGGATTCATTCTTGCACGACGAACTGTATGCAAAATATCTTCTGACAAATGATCACAATGACTTCTCCATAACTCACGTGGATTCGTCGGACTGCACGCAGATATTATAATTGCAAATAATGAACGCATTTGATGTGGATTTGCCGTAAGAGCTGCATCTTCTAAGGTGTTATTCCAATGTTTATCATCTTCCAGTAAATTTAAACGCCTGCATGCTTCACGATATGTAGGACATAAAAACCCATCAACTGTTCGTAAATCTGCAAAAGATGTTGGCCCACGAACATTATTTAATAAATAAACGCAAAAAATAACATTCCTCAGTAATTGTTTACACTTTTCAAGCAGCCAAATGTAATAAAATAAGGAATACATCTAGGAGTATTGGATATACTCTGTTCTAAAATAAATAGAAAGCGTTGTGAGCATCTAGGCTGTGTGTTTTGTAATTTTGCATGGGAAAATAATTGAAACTTAATTATTTTTTTAAACACACTTCCCTTTTTTGAAAAAAAAATTTTTTTTGTCCTAAACCTTCTACTCTTACTCTTCTTTAATTTAAAAAAAAAATTAAGAAAATCGGTCAATCGGTTTGGCTGGTTAGCGAACGAACACAAAACCAAACTTTATTTTATATATATAGATATGTTTAGTGTGGTCAGTTCGCGCGAATTTCTTAAGTTCAACAACAAGCCCACACTACCCGAAGGGAAATTATGTTCGCTTCGCTTTGCTTTTTACTCACGGATAAAATAATGAAGCTAAAATCAAAGCGGAAAAATTTTCTCAAGGGAGTATGGATGTGTGGTGTAAAAATAAAAATTCACGCGAATACTCTCTTGAGAAAATTATTCCAGCTTCGCTTTTAGCTTCATTATTTTGTCCGTGAGTAAAAAGCAAAGCGAAGCGATCAAAATTTCCCTTCGGGTAGTGTGGGCTTGGTGTTGAACAAGAAAGATTCACACGAACAGACCAGGAGGAAGTAGCTAAGAGCGAAACAAACATTAAGAATGTAGATTCAGTTATTATATGCGCATATCAAAGTGGACTGAGTTTCCATCATCCTATGTCACGAAGTGAGAGACAACGTGAGCTATGAATTCATATCCATTGACAGCTGAAATAAGTGCCCAAGTTTTGGAGCTTTGTTTTTCGGTACCTCAAAATATTTTTCCTTCAAATAAAAGGACTCTAGAATATATACATTTAGCGCATCCACTATGTTCTTAATCCTTTCTAAGAAGGAAAACTAATTTTAAGATCCCATGTGCATCAAACTCATATATAAATGCTGTTTAAAAATGTCAACAAAAGACATGGGCCTAAATTCTTTTCTTTGGTGGGTCTTCTTGCCTCTTCAAAGTGGAAACAAAGTCCGTGGGTGTTATTCCCATTTTTTTGAGCAATAAGGCCCGCTGGTCTTATTGCCGCGGGGCTTATTGCACTGTACCACAATTTTCGGTATTTTTCACTTTTCGGCAATAACTCGGAGAAATGGTATGGTACTGCCAACTGTAGAGAAAACTGTCTACAATTCCTGTTTGAGGTGTTTTCCTGTATCACCTATGCAAAAAACAACTATTCTCGAATGCAAGCTAAAAATTTCAAGCGCTATCGGTCGCATCCAAAACTTTAGTGCGCCTTTAATCTAATATTTTATTTTGTTTTTCATCACACGCTCATTGCAAGTTCGATATCTCAGTGTTTTTGGAAATCTGTAACCAAAAATCGGCTCTAACTCAAAATCATTGTGTGAATACTATTTCCTTCAATTTTAGCCACAAACTTATTTCCTTACCAATAAAGTTAGTTATTTTGTTATAAGACGTATAGCCGTAAAGAAGAGCATGTATGACTTAAATATAATTTCTCGAATTAAATGTCAAATTCATAAAACTTTTCCAACATCATAATTAAAAAAGACTCTCGGAAGATTAGCTGTCTTTCCTGTTAACTTTAACTCATACCCTTGTTTAGATGTGTCCTTGATTAAATCATAGAAAAAAGTTGTAAAGCAGAGGACAAAGTTAATGTATGTAAATGTATTCTAGCTTTTAATAATCACATTTGCATACTCAAGAAAAGCAAACATTGTACCTTCTGTAGGGATTATCATTTGTATCTTAAATCCGTTTACGTACATCCTCTGTACGTAGGCATTTAGCTGATTAACATAGAACATAAGAGAAAGTTTTGATATTATGGACACGAAAACATAGATTAGCTTTGTTTGTTTTTGAATAACTTTCATGTACATTTATGTAATGGCTATTATGCATTTGGCATTAGATCGAGAACATTATTTCATAAAATTAACAAGATGCAAACATGAGCTTACACTTACACTTATCCTATACAATTCAAGGCTCTCACTTCGATGTCTGCAAGCAATCAAGCTGCATCAAACCAACAGCTTATGCCATCAATTAGAGACAGCCTTCAACAGCCTCCAACACTAGGGTGAGTCGTAGAGATTTAATGAATTCACTCAGAAAAACTTAATGCCATGTTTTGTTTTGTTTTCAAGGGTTTCATCGGCTCGCTTGCCATTGCAGTCACCATCTTCAGGACCAGCAGGTCAGCGCCATTCAGTGCATCAGGGAAGCCAACGCAGTTCTATATCGACTCCAGGTGCTCCATCACGGCAGCCGAGTCCAAATGCTCCTCCAGCTATAAATCCATTCATTTATGGAACGGATGTTGATTCCGTCGATGTTGCAACAAGGGTTGCTATGGTAACTCTCTAACAAATTCTTGCCAACTTATTTTACTAAACAAACAAATTTTTTTTGTAAAGGTGCGGTTCTTCAACTCACAAAACACTCTGGCCAACTTTACCGAACACACGCGAACACTTCGTCTCTATCCACGGCCTGTTGTTGCTTTCCAAATCAACAGCTTTTTGCGATCTCGACCTAGAGCATCGGTGTTTTTGAATAAATTCGCTCGCACCCAAGCTGTGGAATTCCTTTCAGAATGGTCCTTAACACCGACTAATGTGGCGTTTCTACGTGTACAAACCGGTGTTCTTGATCCTGTTCAAGTTGGTGACAAGGCAAAATGGTTTGCCCATGGACTCACACCCATTCGGTTTTCAGTGTGGGACGATGGAAGCTCTTTAAATGGAGCTTTGCGAAGCATGCAGCAAATGGAATGTCAGCCGACCGATGAAAGTGGTTCGGATTCTGAGGGTGCTGAGAGCACCAGCTCCTCCTACTCTTCACTTAGTGATTTTGTGTCGGAAATGGTGTCCTCAGACCTCTCACCCAGTCTACATGATGTATTCGGACCCCACCATCATCACCACAATGTGCCCCAGGTAAGACGATTAAGTTGATTTGTTTAATTGAATATAGGTTTTCATGAATAACATACTTTTAGACACTTTCTTCAAACTTGGATGCTAGTTTAGTTTACCATCCTCCCAGTAAATTGCAATATCCCGAAGGTGTGATCGTACAGTCTTCCAAAGAGGATGATGAACGACCTGAGTCGCCACATTCATCGTCTTCAAGTCGTTCAGACCTGAGCTCACCAAGTTTTAACCGAGATTCAGAGTTCGATTTTCCACCCAAGGGAGATCCAGAGGTTTTGCTGAGGCCGAAGTCAATGGATGATGATGAAACCTCTCCAGGTAAACCCATCAATTAATGCACAAAGTATGAGCTTCTCATGGTTTTTTTTTGCAGGATCGCAAAAACTCCAACGAAATGCATCGGATTTGGATAAGGGCAGCTTGGCAGATAAACGCAAAGCTACGGTTTGTCTGATACAATCAATTGACTGACAACTTTTCATTTTATCGTTTCCTTCATAGGTACCTCCTATCACACCTACAGTGTCCAACATTTTGGCTCGAACTAGCTCTGGTTCAAGCTCAGGAAGTCCCGGAGGAAGTCAACGACAAGGATCACAGGGATCTTTGTTTGAGAACTTTGCTTCGCATGCCAAAGATTTGGTGAGGGAGACAACTCGACAGAGCAGTCAAGAGGGTATTCTAGCCCATGTGGATAAAGTAAGTATTTGACAATTTGACATTGTTTCTCTGTTTCGGTGTTCGTCTATGTGTTGAATGCTTTTGTATCTGTTTCTTACTGAGCCTTTGTTTTTGTTTTATTTTCTTTTAAATGTGTGATTTTTTTTATAATATTGATTTCGAAGGATTCTGTGGACGAGGAAGAAAGCGTATTCAATCCTCTCGAAAAGGTTTGTACAACACACGTTTTAAGCTTTTCGCAAATACAAAAATAAAAGAACATCGATCAAGTTACATGAACGATTCGGCCCACATGTTGTCAAAATTTTGATTGAAAAGTAGAAAGGAGCCTTAGAAATGTTTCTAGATCATTTTCTTCGTAATGCACTGGATTTTTAATTTTAGTTATTTTTTCGACTATAGCAATTGTCATAGTAGCAGTTAATCATACACATTCGTAAATATTGTCGTGCCATGCTTCTACAGCTTGTTACTTACTTACTTATTTAGGTGGGCATTACAGTTCTACCTATATTTTTCGATAATGATTTCGATTTGAGGCGAGCTCTCTCCAGTTCTGCACTCTTAGTCTCTTGGGGTCTTTTTCCACTTGACTGCGCCACCTAAGACGAGGTCTTCCCCTTCCGCCATTTCCCTGCAATGTGCTTTCAAAAACACGTCTAACCGGAGCGTTGATGTCGATGAGCTCTACATGGCTCAGCCACAGTAAAGCTCAAACAGCTCGTTGTTGTTTCCTTTCCCCAAACATCCAAAGATCACTCGAAGTAGTTTTCGTTTCTCATTCGTTTTCGATAAGGTCCATACTTCGGCGCCGTAAAGCAGGATTGGGAATTAAGGTCTTATAAAGGGTCATCTTGGTTTTTCTAGAGAGGGTATTGTTTCTATATTCTTTTCAACCCAAAGAAGATGAGGTTGGAAAGAATTATTCTCCTTTTGATCTCCGCACTGCCGTTGTTTACCGTGTTTATAGCGTGTCCTAGATAGACGAAGTCCTTTACTACCTCAAAGTTATGTCTTTTTATTGTGACGTTTTGTCCAATTCGTCGATGATTTATGTTCTTGTTTGCCTATGTCAAATTTAACTTCTTTTAGATCTGGAGCACTGCATTCTTGGTTATCGTCCAAGTTGAATGAGGCATTCTGTCTGACAGCGGAATTTGTGTATTCATCGTTTTCTCTTTTGGCTGCATTTGCCTGCCTTCGTTCATCACCGAACCATGGGTTACGTTTTGGAGGCAGAGTGAAACCCAGAACCTCAGAAGCTGGGGTTTTTATGGCTTGTATTGAAAGACCCTGAAACACCTTTAAACGGAATGACTGCTAAAATCCACCGTTGATTCTGTAAGTTGAATTCATTCGCAGAAATATTTCCAATTAGCTCTGGTAGACCGCTGAGATTCGGGCAGTCAGGCACAGGCATTACTCACAGAGTATTATAGAGTTGATCTATTTCTTCTTCGGCCCGTTATCAACACTCGCAATAACTATAGTTTAGCAGGTCAGGAGGATCACAGTTCTCAGTGGCCGCCGATGCTGTACTATAAGTAACAATACAACATACTATGTTTCCAAGATTTAAAAAAAGCACCCAGTTTTACATTTGGGATAAGTTGAAGTTTTTCAAAACACGACTTGTTGCTACTTCAGAGAAACTCATGGGCTTGAACGAACTGCTTCTTGTAAAAATTTAATTATTGAGAACCAAAAGACTAATTTTTTTTCACTTCTTTGAAAAAATACCAATGAATACTAAGCTGGCAACCGTGGTTATAAGCGACAGCCAAGCTGTGCTTGAGGCTCTGCTTAACCGTCTATAATTACTTCGATGTGCTTTTCAAGGAAAAGTATAAAGCTTTATTATAAAGACAAGGGATCGCTATTATGCTTTGAAAATGATTTTGAGCAAGTGGCCCGAGTGCATCGAATAAATTACAGCCGAGATTCCCGATTTTCAACGAATTTTTGAAGAATTTGGGACCGTGTCAGTAATAACGAGCCGGATATTTTCTTTCAAGGCACAAATCTTGTCGGGCTTATCTGCGTAGACGCGGTACCTGTGGCGTGATGTTCAGCATGTCTGCCTGTTAACCGGGAGGTTCGTTGATAGATTCCCAACAGAAGCAAAAATGTTTTTTCACGGATATCGCCTTTCGCAAGGAATTAACAGGTCCTCCGACAGTAATTCAATGTCATGAAAAGCGCTTTCTCGATCAGCCGTTCGGAATCGGCATAAAATTGAAGGTCCCTCCATTCTCTTACAAGGCGCGGTTGCAAGAAAAGCGCTACGCTTTGGGGCTCCTCGCATTGTTGCACCACCATATTTATTTTTATTTATTTGTTTATCTGCGTAGACAAGCGATTTCACATAACCCCACAAATAGTCCAGCGGTGTTATATCGACCGGTCTTAGAGGAACTCACTGTTTAAAGACTCAAAATTACGTATAGTATGTACTAAGCGTATGCAGTGCCCAGTAATTTTGCGGCTTCAAGTCTTCTCGAAGTGTAAACTGAGCATAAATCAAGTGATAGCTGTCAACTCCAACTCCGAAAAAAACTTCCAACCTTGTCAGAGACTTAGATCATAAGATCTTTTTATTTTGTATCTTTACCTTTTCCCGATCGCCAAAATTACGTAGACCCTTAAATTAAATTTCACCACAGTATTAGGTTTGTTCGTTAAAATTTACCCAGGGTTGAACCAGGCTTCCTTGACAACTTGTGAGTCATCAAAATGACATGGGCTTTCCAGTTCAGAAAAAACACTAGACCACAAAGTTACCAGCCATCCCTGTCATTTGAGCAAAAAAACATACATTGGCAGCCCTGTTCATTACCTAAACTCGTCCCAGCGAAAACCTAGCGCGAACCGAGGGCTCAAAAAACACTCAGTTTGACATATAGGGCGAGTTTAGGTTTTTAAAAAACGCTTTGTGGCGATTACAGGGCAACCCCAGGTCTTCAAAATACAAACCTATTATGATCTTGGCAACGAAAAAACGGGCTTTTGGTTCGACTGTGCACCGATGTAGATGTTTAAAAACTCATTTACTGAATCCTCCAACCACCTTCCTTCATGTATTCAAAAGCAGTAGCCTTTTCTGTGTCCTTGAATCAAAGTTATTATTTTGTGGTAGCAAAAATAGCATTTAAATTCATTTATCATTTTTCCCTTTCAAAAAGTTCTTCTAGATGTCATTAGTTCAAGAGTAGATTTGTTTTCCGTTTAGTTGAAAAGCATTTTAACTTTTAAACTTTCCAAATCAGCTTACTCTACATGCAAAAAAGGCCGCTGGTGAGGCTTCAAAAAAGGCAATTGAAGTTTCAAATCAGGCTGCTGGTGTCAGTCGAAATACTTTTGATGACCTTACATATGTTGGAAAGTCTACGTTGGGTGATTTGACAAAAACTGCAAAAGAAGCAGCTACAAAGAAGGGTCTTATGAAAGGTAACGAACAGGATATGGAGTACCAGGGCCCAGGAAACCAAGTTGCTACTCAGAAGCAAGGTGGTTTAATGCAAAACACCAGCAGGGACTTCTTTTCGTCTATTGGAAGTGATATTAATGGCCTGACATCATCGACCAGTGCCATGTTTTCGGGAATGTTTGGCGGTAAAAGTGAGTTAAAGTGACAATACCAAACAATTGTTTGTCCATTTGCTTATTGTGAGTTATTAATTTTATAGAACAACAGCAGCAGCAGCAGCAACAACAACAACAGCAACAGCAACAGAGGTATGCTCCAGCCCAGCAGCAGCAAGGCCATCCCACAGCACAAAAAACAAAGAGTGGTCTTTCGTTTGATCCCTTTCCTGGACGGAGAGCACTGGCAGAAAGAACTCCATTGATAAAGCACTCAAGTCCTAAACAGAGCCAGGAAGAGCTCCAGAGGCAACAGAACCAGGAACGTTCGCATAGCAACTCTGAGAATCAAGCGTTTTTGAAGGATGTGGTGAATCAGGTACTTGCAGGCGAAGGAGTTGGCTGGTTAAAACTAAATCGATTGAGGAAACTCATGGAAGATGAGTCCTACAGAATGCTGGTTCTTGGCAAGCTCAACAAAACCTTAGATCGTAAGATTGCTCCTGATGATCATATTGACGATGTGGTAAGTTAAGTCGAATATACTTCAAAGCCTAGAATCTAATTTCACTGGCATTTCTCGTTTCAGTGTGTATCAAAACCCATTTGGAAAGGAATGCTCAAGTGCATTCAAGCAATAGCATCAGGTCTTGACAGCACATTTTCGAACTTCGGCCTCGGTGGAATGGCATCGGTATTTCAAATGATGGAGATCGCGCACACTCACTTCTGGAGCAAGGAACTCACTGAAGCTACCAGTGAAATGAGTCCAAGCTTACTCTCCAGTCATGCAGCAAGTCCCATGGGCAGTCGAGAGAACTTACGATCGCCTTCTAGTCCGAACACTTCGGCTGTGGGTAGTGAATGGGCTTCACCTCAGGAATCTCGCAAGAACTCAACACAAATCGACCGAAGTAGCTTACACAGAAGAAAGTCGTCGGCAGACAGCCAAGACGGTCAGTCTACGACAGAAATGTTCAAAGACATGTTGACCCAAAAGAGAAACGTTCTTATGAGCAAACTGACCTCGTTCGATTCAGATGTAAGTAGCCTCTACATAAAAATGCTCAGAATGACTGTTGTCCTGTTGGGATCTTTGAATAGGTCATACTTGGCTTAGTTGGTGTGCGAATGTTCCATTTATTTTTTGTTTTACTCATCAGATAAACTCAAGTCCATTTATACTCATGCTAATAGTTCTAGTATTTAGTATTGAAGAATATAAACCATTTTACTGTCTTTGTTACTGAAAATAGTTACTCGTATATACATCATCTTCTGCTTCTTGCATCTGTTTGCATACTTTTAGCTTTAAATTGAATTTGTTTTCGAAATTTTTAATAGTTCGTTCGATTGAAGTGTTTTTTGTTTTCGAGTAATGATGATGATGTTTTTGCTGCTATATTTCTTTATAAATGTGTTTTGGTTTAGGGTGCCGGATCTACGGGGGCACTCTCTGTGGTCAGTGATCTACTCCCTTCGGGTAATAAAAGCGGTGGACAACGTTTACCTTCGATAAGTTGCCGCTCGACCGTATCCGATACTGAATATGAAAATGTAAGTAAGAACGATGAGCTTGGTAAAAAAACAAAAACAATTATAAAAATAATATATCAAGTGGTAGGTGTTGCTGCAACCGATGTGAATTAGGCTTAACTGTGCTTTACATTTATTCGACTTTTATGTATAGTCATGTTTTTTATTTGTTTAAAAAAAAACTCAAGAGTGGAATAGTTTTGATTGATCTAAGAGCTAAGAGAGTAGAACTTGTGTTGAGCTCTTTGCAGACATCGATACTATAGTATGAACATTAGGTGTAGTGAAATAAACATCGCGGCGGAAATGAGGCCCAAGGATCTTGTGTTTTTTTTTTTTTTTTTTGGAAACCAGGCTCCCATGGGTTATTTAAATAACAAAAGTGCAGTAAAACTCGCGGGATTAAGTACATTTTTCTGTTGCAATGAAAAAAAAAACTCACCGATTACTTTTGATTTTATTCAATAGCCGTAGATAGCACAGCACGATTTCCCATGGGGTACAACATTAAACCATTTCAGTGGTCGTATTTCATCACAAAAAACAGAGATTTTATTACTGTGGATAAAAAGTTTCTACTGCTAAAATAATGATCGCGCCATCATTGAATTTCAACGAGGGGATGTGTTTATAAAAAATGTGATGTTTACAAAGAAAACTTTTTCTCGATGTTTAAAAATTGAAGGGGTATTCTAGTTTTGAATTTTGAAGTATCGTAAAAAAAAACAACCAATATTTTTACCATTCATTTTTTAAAGAGTTTTTCATTAACAATTAAGGAATACAGAACAAGAAAAAAAAAAAATTAAAGTGTCAAATTAAACTAGCATAAGCGGCTTATGAAGTGGAGAGTTTTAAAAAATTGGCGATTTTAACCCTTCTAGCAATCGAAAAAAAAAAAATGAAAAAGATTAATAAATCTGGAATGTCAATATCGAAACCATGGAAAAGTTTAAAAAAAGTTTCACAAAATGTTGATTCCCTAAAGAGAAGAAAAACAATTTTTTACCCCTTTTACCACAAATTTGGGGATAAACGGCTATAGAAAAGTCTATAAAAAAAACTCTCTAAAAATTTCAGTTAGATCGGTTCGGTAGAACTCGAAAAATCGTGGCCATCGTTTTAAAAACGAAGGTTTCGAGAAAATCACGTTTAAAGTTCCGTTATAAAGCTGAGCCGAGCCGGTTAGAATTCGCGTCAAAAAAAACCTTTGCCTCCGAAATTAATTTGAATTTTGAAAAATCTTGTAGACATATTCCTAAATAGTAAAATTTTTAAAATATCCTTTCTTACATGTATTGATTTTTTTTTATTTTTACACCAGAATACGACCAAATTTAATTTCACTATGTTGCTATACATGCCCCTAAAGTATGACAACATTCTCAGCTGTATTCATTAAATAAATAGGGTGGCGCAACAGAGCGAGGAGCCCCCCACAACCATGCCTTGTGAGGGAATGGAAGGGACCTACAATTTTTTGCCGGTTCCGAACGGCTTATCAAGAAAGCGCTTTTCATGGCAATAAATACTAACGGAGGACTTGCCAAAGCTGTATTCATTATGGCATCAAAATTTGTTCCAATGCTGTTGAATCTTGAACAGAAAAAAACAGTGGCTTATTTGAGTTGATTCACTTAACGAAGTCAACGACGATGCTGAATCACTGAAAAATTGTTAAAATAAATGACTTTCATCTTTGTTCGCCAAGACTGAAACAAGCACATAGCAAACGCTAACTTTAACGGCTGCCACACAAAATTTGGGTAATAAATTGTCAATTACCAATTACCGCCTAATTGCACTAACGTCCTAACTTTGGTCTCCGACTATTTTCCTTAATTTCATAAACGATCTCCTGTCTGATACTTCTAATTCTTTTTACTGATCTTTGCTGACGACTCAACCCTCAGCTTCTCATATTCGTTTTTAATTTAACGTCCCTGTTACGGGATATGGGCTCTGCATTACGACTCGCAAAAGTTCAAAAGCAACGTGAATCGGCGTCTCCTATTAAATCCTCTCTCATTTTCCTAAATGCATGTGTTCCATCTTCTGTTCATTGCCCCTTGATACAGCTGAGAATTTCATCAAACTTCAGGGGCTTATTTCTCATCATAAGAAAAAAATGTTGATTATTGAACTCTCCAAACCCGCGAAATTTAAAACTCCCTTATTTTCTGAACACACCTCGTACATAAAGTTTTTACAAAAAATAACAATGAAATTGTCAGTAACTTTCCACATATTTTACTTGTAAAATTTTTTCGACAAAATTTTTACTCCCAAACATCCACTGAGCTTTGGAAAGCTTTCGTAAAAAAAACTTTTTGATAACGACTTTTAGCTCGATGATTCGATGACTGTTTATAAGAATTTTGGAAAACAGGAGTCGAATTTCCTCATCAGAGATCTAGTGAGCGAGTGCTTTCCTTTCGAAATCGGCTATTATATATTTATCAGTCAGCTGTCCTTTTATTGATTTCAATTCGTTAAAATACTGATAAAAGAATGTCAAATTGTGTGGTACTAAATTGCTCGATAACGTGAAAAATTAATAATTTTTATAGCTTTTTGTGCTTTCTAAGAACAAAGAATTTGTTTTTTTTTTTTGAGAAGTCGAAGGACCAAATTTCAATAGCCTTTCAAGAAATTCCCAAAACAATCAAAATGACTTTGCATTTGCGGCAACATTTTTTTTTTTCACTTTCACTTTGATTTTATTTGTGAACGCACCTCAAAAAAACTCAGTAAACTCAAATTTTTTATCATGGTAAAGTACCATGACCGCTGACTTTGAATTGTTAACTATAATATTCGGTTGTAGCTCTTGCAGCGTTTTTTTTTTGGATTCAAGAAATTGTTTCGCAAAATAGAGCGACGACAATTATTAAATCGGTTAACAGGCTAAAATTATTCAATTTAAGGTTTACGTTAATAAAATAAATAAAAAATAAATAGGGAGGCGCAGCAGAGCGAGGAGTCCCTGGGCCTAGCGCTTTTCTCACAACCATGCCTTGTGAGGGAATGGAGGGGACCTACAATTTTCTGCCGAACGGCTAATTGAGAAAGCACTTTTCATGGCAATGAATTTACTAACGGAGGACTTGCCAATTCCTCGCGAAAACATTTTTGCTTCTGCTGGGATTCGAACCTCGAACCTCTAGGTTAGCAGGTGAACATGCTAACCATCACGCCACGTGTGACAAATATATAGTACAGACACCAGTGATGAGCTTTATATGAATCAAGCAATCTCTGTCCACTGCCGGAGAATGGGGTTTTAGGCGCAGGGACATAAGTCCCGACTTTTATTTTGGGACTTATGTTCCACTTGAGTACAATTTCTTTAATTTCTTTTTCAAACAAAGCAATAGAAAGTCTTTAATCAAGAGAATAGAAAGTTAAAGGAGGTCAGAGAACCACTTCAACTAATTGAAGTAAAAATTTTACGTTCACGCCCGCTGCCTTTACAACCTTTTTCGAACAGAGCCTTCGAAATCGAATTCAAAGAATATATCCCAATGCTCAGATTAGAGGCTATTGCGGTCCCGTTAGCTAAAATCACTTGAGAGAAAAGCGTCAAGGACGAACAATTTTATGGTAAAAAAAAAATTGTTTTGTTGTCTAATACAAGTGCACAACGATTTGCTAAGCCCTACCCCTGAAAAGTTGGGACTTATGTCCCGATGGTTTGGGGCATAGCTCCCAAATTGAAGTTGGGACTTTTATTTCACCTGAGGTGGACATAAGTCCCAAAAATAAAAGTTGGGACTTTATTCCTTGCCACTTTTGAGAGGAAGTGGCAAGCCCTGCGTTAATTAATTCATTGTCATGAAAAGCGCTTTCTCAAATAGCCGTTCGAAACCGGCAGAAAATTGTAGGTCCCTTCCATTCCCTCACAAAGCATGGATGTGAGAAATGCGCTAGGCCCAGGGGCTCCTCGCCCTGTTGTGTCACCCTATTTATTATTTGCTTAAGTCCTGGGGATCTATGTTCCTGCACCGGGTTTTTATTAGAATCATGCCTATATCACTCATAAACCCTTTGATTAATGTCATACTAGGCTGTTCTTACTGATGTATAATATAATGGCATAATATACCATGGCATCTGTACTAGATATGTGTCTCATTGATAAGACATGGAATAGATATTTCATATTCTTAAGGATTTAAACGTTTAGTATTCTCAATTTCCCCCTAAACACTCAAGTGAATTGTCAGTCTGCGAGAAGTTAAAATACGAAAAAGAAGAACAGTTCAATTTTCGATGTCCATCTACATACGTTTAAAAGAAGGAATGCCAAAAATTTCTTGATAAACCTAATTAACCATGATTGACTATGGATAGTATTTACTTTTCAAACTTACATTTGCAGACAAACATTCACAAGGATTCTAAAAAAGGAGGCAATTTGTGGTCTGGAAAATCAACTCTAAGTGCCGGCTTTCGATACACTGGTGGCCATTTGATAAATACTTCTTCATCACCATCGCCCGATAGTCCAAGAGTTTATCTCTTTGAAGGTTTGGTTGGAAAAGATCGTCTTATGCTTTGGAATCAAATGCAATTTTGGGAGGATGCATTCTTGGATGCAGTTAGCCAAGAACGTGATATGATCGGAATGGATCAGGTAGTTATTTTTGAATGAAGCTAAATTGTTTCAATGAAGAGACGCCTTGTATCTCAACAGGGACCTGGAGAAATGATGGAGAGATACAAATCTCTAAGCGATTCGGAGAGAAAAAGATTGGAACACGATGAAGATAGGTTACTTTCGACTATGCTGTACAATTTGACAGCTATTCTTGTTATGTTAAATGTAAATAAAGAAGAGATAAAAAGAAAGGTTCGGCGATTGCTTGGCAAGAGTCACATTGGTTTGGTATACTCGCAAGAGGTTCACAATTTAGTTGATCAGATCAATAACTTGGTAAGTGTAAGCTCATGGACTTCGAAAAGAAAGATGGACATATTATGTGTCTCTTTATTGTTAGAATGGCAACGACATCGATCTGAAACCCCTTGGCTCAAGGCTCTTACATCGCCAGAGCTTCACAGTCCACCAAGGAGTTGATGCATCAGGACCCTTACGATTCATGGAAGTTCGTGATGATGGTTTGGTATTGAGATCAGTCAATGGAACCATCGTGGAACGTTGGTGGTATGAACGTTTGGTGAACATGACTTACTCTCCGAAGACAAAAGTGCTCTGTCTTTGGAGACGCAATGGCGGTCAAACTCAGTTACACAAATACTACACAAGAAAGGTAAGTTTTGAATGAGGTACTGTTAACATGAATTTCTGATGGATGTGCCAATTTGTTACAGTGCAAGGAACTTTACAACTGCATCAAAGATGCCATGGAACGTGGTGGCACTCCAACAAATGTACCTGAACTTGGCGGAGAATTCCCAGTGCAGGATATGAATTCTGGCGAAGGTGGCCTTCTACAAGTCTGCTTGGAGGGTGTTGGTTTGTTATTTGCAAACAGTAAGGTAAGAATAATTACAAAATATTCCAGCAAAATCATAAAATATTAAGTTTTCTATCGCAACGCAACAGTAAAACTTAATAACAAACAAATTTAATAATTTTATCCTAGAAAGTAATTTACTATTGTTGCTATTTGTTTTGTTGAATAAAATAAAAATTATTAATCATTCTATATTGTATGGCTACGTGAGTTTAAATACGTAAATACTTTTCAAATCCTTAATCTTTTTATTTGAAAATTTAATTAACAAAATTTACATGCAAATAGCAAGGACCTTCTCAATGATTTATTTTGTCAAAAAAAATTAAATCTAAAGAAACTGTAAAGAAAAAATATCACTAAACTAAATTTTAGGCATATTTAAATATCCAGAAAACAAAAACATTTTTTTAACTTATATTTGGTGTCTCTTCTCTGAGTGTAATAAATTACTACTCTCTATTCTCGTCTTCAGTAATTTTTCATTTTTATCCTTTTGTACAAAATTTTCCAAACATTTCCTTTTTTAATTCTTTCGCATTTCATTAATCAAATTTAGAACATTCAAAAACTTATGCAAAACCACTCTATTTATCATCGAATTTCTTTTATTTTTAAGAAAGCATACGTGGCCATATTTTAAATCAAAAATAAGTAAAACCAAGTCAACGGTGAATTTATGCATTTTCATTTTCGATTGTAAAGATTATTATTTACTTCCTTTTTATTGCCAGCATGGAACATTTTTTTTGTTTTTACATAAAAAAGTTTTTATTTTTCATTGTCGTTTTCATTTTTGTGTTCCTTGTCTTCGAACCAATTGACATAATATCAGAAAGAAGGTAATGCTCTTAAATTGTGACTGTGATGAATAACTCTAATCTACATTGTCATAGGATTCAAAAATTAAAATACATTTCGTAAAAATCTAATTTAAGCATTCAAAACTGAGCCCTAATCTACAAGAATAGACTGACACCTTTAAGTGGGTGAATGGCTTCAGTGATCGAGGGAGTGAGGAACTATTTCGAGATTACAGCATATGTGACCTCACGTATCGTTAAGTCACTTAAAATTGTACTAGAATCATCGCATATTCACTAGTACATTCCGAGTTTCTTCACAGATGTCGCTGATGTCTTTTTAGATTATTTTAATTTTTTTGGAAAGCAAATTTTATTCCTAAAGACAACTTTTAGCGAGAATTTTAGAAAATTGAATCATTAAATGTACTCGGATTTTGTTGTTTAATGGAATCTTTTTAATTGACGGCTGCTATTGTCTTCCGGTTGCTATTTTCTTCCGGTGGATGTGTACATGGACCACGGAAGCAATCGGCTTGAACAGATGGCTCCTTTATTTCGAATTCGGTTAATTGTTTGTGTATCTTTGTTTTGGTTCTTTGTCAATAACAAATTTGGGGTAGACACAAGAAAAATGCACACAAAATTTGTTATGTTTTTATTTTATTAATATTCAGTGACCACTTTATGCGTTGAGTGAAATTTCGTTTTATTACTCATAAGAGAATGCCAAATTATGGTACTAGATTACTCGATAACGCAAGTGGTAATACAAAATACACATAATTCTGTCATGACTTATTCGATAACGTGTGCCGTAATTTGACCCTTTGTCATTTGCATATAAAATCATCCTGGAACAGTTGTGGATGTGGCTCCAAAATGCCTTAAAGAGTTTTGGCGCCGGCGCCGTATAAATATTTACCTGTGATGGCGATTTGGGAGCGGCTATTACAGAATATGTTTTATTATGGATTCTATATGTAACGATCTGAGTGAAAAAGAGAAACTGATGCAATTTTGCTCTAAGTTAGAAAAATAATGCGGAATGTTAGTGCTGTTTAGCTTAATGCGTAAACGAAACGTAACAAAGAGTTATTTTAAATACCTATATGATGACAGGCGGCGCGGCGCATAAACAGAAAAAGAAAATTTTGAATATTGTGAAACAACGCATAAATGCGCATGAAAACTTGGTCGAATACGTTTATTTTTTTTACAGAGATGGAACCAACCGAACTTAAATTTTCGGCACGAATAAATTTTGCTTTGAAAATTGATTGTAAATTGTGAGAACTGATTTGAATAAACCAGAAGGTAACCCCTTTTTAGTTCTGATGTCAATTCAAAGTCAAAACCGATATCCATGGTTTCAAACAAAGGGCTGGCGGGTCAGGTAAAATGCAGCGTAAAAGAAATAGGTTAATTATTACCGATTTGTAAATTTGCTTTTGATTTTTCAACTTATGGAAGCTGATTTTTATCGCCTTTCCAAGATGTTTATTCCAATTGATAAGGTAACTGACTGTTCGAGCAGGATTCGAACTTTAGTCATGAAATTTCGGAGTAAATGCAAAATTTCCGAAGTAGATTTGGAACAAAAAGAACATTTTTACATTTTCCTTAAGAAATGTTTATTATTAAGGGTGGGCCATCTAATCTTATAGCTTCTTTTACCATCATAGGTTATTTTGACACTGACAGCTTCTTCTTGTTATGAACTTATGACAGAAAGTGAGTATCATACCTCTGCGGATCGAAACAAGTCGCTGTATAGTTAATCAAATATATAGAAAATGTTGAGCGACTGATTCCAAAGTTAGTGCTGTGTGTCAAAACGGTGCATTTTTTTTAAAGAAGTTTAAGTTGAATTGAAGCACCAAGTGCACCGGTGTTGGAAAGCAAGTTTGTGCATAAACTAATTTTAGACTGGTTTAGGGCGACTCAGTCCATGAACACGTTTCTACGCTCCGGATTGATAATGATATGGACTAATTTCAATTGGCTGCCCGGAGCTGCATTTTGATTCCTTTCTATTTTTTTTTTTTTCAATTATCGGAAATATCGTCGCAATTCATACGACAAGAAAAATATTACATTAAGTATCTTTACAAAATTATAGTAGCTTAAGTGCTTCAACATCTCCTACTTTGAACAACCTTAAAAAATAAAGCTTAAAATAGGTTTAACAACATTAATTTATTTAGGAGGTAATTACATCGACAAAATTTAGCTAAAGCACAATTCGACATCAACACCAATTTCTTCCTTATTTTAAAACTGTCAAGGAAGAATACAGATGTCAGATAGCAAGCAAAAGTTCAACCTGGCTGAACTTTTCTGTTGGAGGAAAGTCGCTTCGTTACGTTTTGTTACGTTTCTTAAACAACGCGTTTGAAGGGTTGTGTGGCCAGAACCTGGCCCAATGACTCCGTCACTTGTTCGACTTCAGCGGTCACAACTGACAACTTTAAAACACATGTGTTCTTATGAGGAATGACCCATAAACAACTTGCGTGACGTTCGTGGCGGCATTGAAATTAAAACTTTTTCAATATCAACGCACTTAATGACTTTGAAATTTACTATTCGTATTTTTGTTTTGTTGGTAGACACACATGTTGCTCTGTATAGTAAAAAAAAACGGATTATTCTCAAAAACGCATAAACACAACGGATTCATCCAAAATTGTCATGTAGTTGTAGTTGTCAGCTGAACGCATCAAAGTCGAACAGCCTTGAGACTACAGATTTCGTGTGGTTGAACTTTTTATATCTGTCGAAAGTGAGGTCAACCACCGCAATTTTTTCTTCAATCGATGAACTTGTTTTTTACTAGCAACAGAGGCTTTGTTTTAGTCCTGAACAAGAAACTGAAACGTAAAAACGAAGGAGTAGGCACTCAACAAGTGATTGAACGCAGCCTTTATTAAGTTAAAAGTTTTGCTATAACAAACATAGAATTAACCCAGAATTGGATTTTTTGATTTTTTGTTCAGATTTGTATTAAAAAAGGCTCAAAATTTTAACTTCCGCTAACACATTTTTACTCACGATTCCTCAATGATTTTCTTGATTAAATACCTTGTATTGTTAGTTTTTTTCTTATTGTACCAAGCAAAGGTACTAACTAAAGAAATAAGTTGGCCTTACACTAAGAAAATAGTTCATTACTTTTGTTTATGTATTTTGTTTTTGTTACGGTAAGTTACATTCAAATTCAAAACTATGCAAACCGGATATTCATCAATATTAGTATTTAATTTAATATTATAACTCGTATCATCACCCTCTCAATTTATCTTTTCTTTTTATTTGACACACTTTTTAGTAGGTATTTGCACCTACATAAACACAAACATAAATGTATTAAACTTAATTTATATTACCCTTAATATATACAATAATCTGCTAGTGAATGTAATGAATGCTAAACATTTATATTATTATGAATATTTAAACATATATTTGATTTAAATAATAATATAACCAAATACATGAATATATTATTCATTTCATTTATTTGTATGTTAATTATAATTTAATTAATTATTTATTTTACCTTTCGAGAAAAGAATCAAAATTTGTGAATTTTTTTCTAAACAATTGGGATGAGTGGTATTGCAATCGAGTACAATTTTACGTATATTATCTTTTTCTTTTGGACTAATTTCCCTCTACATGTAAATACATAATAACGAATAAATGTTTAACAAAACCCGGTTTTTTAAATCTTAATATCTCGATATAATACTATTTTTCTTTTGACTCTAATATTTTGTCTTTTTAAAATCAAATAATTTCTTTTTGTAATTTACTCTTTTATCTTCTTATTGAATTCAAATCGAAATTCTTAATTGGTATCTTTTGAGATGGTCCTTGTGTACATTCGCTAAATGAATTCGAAATAGGAATACTTTGGTTTCTCCTCTTTTGTTTTGTCATTTTGATGCTCTTTAATTAATTTCTTCTTATCTCCATTCCTCCATTCGATTCTATTCTTTATTTTGTTATTTAATTCATCGAGACTTCCAACAACAACTAATAGGCTGTTATATAACACTTTATGTTGCCATTTTAATTTTAAAGAAAAAGAAGACTGAAAAAAAAATTTTATAAAAAATTAGAAAAATTAGAAAAAAACAGAAAACTAAAATGAAACAAAAATTGTGTATAATTATTTTTGCGGACCGCTGCCGCTTCCTTTTGGATTGGTCTTCCTACTACCGCTACCACTACTACCTACTATCTGCAATTCCTACGATCTTCGCATAAACTGCGTGTGCGTGTGTGTGTGTGTGTTATCACCCACAATATTTCGAAACAAATTTGAAAAAGGATTTCGAGGTACTATTTTCAATTCAACTTTTTTGTTTTGTTAATTCACACTCAAAAAAAAAAAAAAAAAATGTTCAAACAAATTATCACGATCACTTTTTGCTTTATTTTTTGAATAACAAAACAACTTATTCACCACAAGTCACACAAACACAAAAGACTATTTCCACTTCATTTGACAACAAATTTTTATATAATCATATTTGTAAGACATAATTATTTTAATTTTTGTTCCAAAAGTTAAACTCGTGTTTTAGTTCTTTTTTAATTTCAGCTCTCAGTACCACTTTCACTATCACAAAAATTGTTACTTTTTCTGTTTCCAACAGTTCTTATGTTCTCTTTTTTGTTTTTATCTACTCTTGATGTTTCTTCTCAGCATTCAAAAACACATTTTTCCTTTGTACCATTCGTTTACTTTACTAGAAATAATTATGTGTTTGAAAAATAGTTATTTGCAACAACTATAAAAACAATAAACAATGCAATGTTTAGAAAATCATATCATACAGAAAGAATTGTTCTCACACTACTAAACCACACATGTAGAAAAACCGTTTCATTGTTTTCCAGTGCAGTTTGTTTAAAAATTGTAAAATGAAAAGGATTAATTACAACAAACAACAAAAAAAACCAACTCGTTATTGTTTTTCTGCTTGTGTAGAACTTATTTGTATAGCAACAAGTTTAAAGCAAGTAGTATGTAGTTGAAAATATATATATATATATAATTTTATTTTACCTTAAGAAACTAGTTGACCTTACACAAAAATTTGTTCCTTAAACAAAAAACTTTCACCTATCTACTAATGTTTTCCTTTTAAGTTTATAACAAAAGAAAAAAATAAATGCAAAAGCTATGCAAAAAGATTCCTTCATTGAAAAAAAAATTACGTATTTCCAACCCTGTAAATTAATAAAAACGGAGTTATGAATTTGTGTCAATTTGTGTATTAACTTCAAGAAGCATGATGTTGAAAATAAATAGCAGTACTAAAGTTATTAAAAAAAAAACAAAAACAACTTATAATTTTGCTTTTAATATTATTGAATTAAGATTTTAGTTTTCCGTAGGTCTCAGCAATAGGCCAAGTCTATAAAACCAATTTAAAAAAAAGCAACACACTCATTTGTTAAATTAAAAGATAGTATTAAATCTTCAACAATTTCATTTAATCTATTTTGGTTTACTCAAAACTTAAGACCATCTCACAAGTGCTAATTAGAAATTTATTTTCCTGGTAAATTTGCTTGCTTTTACTTAGAAAAACTTTTTTGTTTTTATTTTCTTGATTGCTTAACACAGGCATTTGTTTTTTTTTTTCAATTATTTTGTTTCTTTCCTTCGCAACTTCCCTTTATAGAAAATAGAAATCAATTAATAAGTAAACAATTTCTTTTATGTGTGCTTTAAATATTTGTGTTTTTCTAAATGCTTACAATTTATACATAAGCTAAAGCAACGAAAATTCTTCAATTTGTTTTGCATGCTATCAAATTATTTTAACACACAAAATTATCTTTAAAAAAATGTTGAATCAAAAATTCAATAGGAAAAAAACGTATCTTTGGCACTACTTGTTGTTGAAATAAAAACAGCACACAATTTGAATTTTCAATAAATTCATTACTTTATCAAACTATACACATTTTTTTAGAACCAACCAACAATATCATATTATAATTTGAAATACTTTTTTTTTAACCATTTGTATATTCAAAAGCTGTAGTAATTGTTTGAGTAACTTAAATATTGACGAGTGTTTTATGATTTGTTTCAGTTTTTCGTTCGATTGGACCATATTCGAAAGTGCTTTACACAAAAAGGAGGAATATTCGTTCTAGAGGAATATAGTGAGTAATATAAAGAATATACATAAGTTTATTTTAATAATTTTTAAGAAAAAACTCTGGGGACGGATTCTGTAACGTTTTAGACGAATACCGTCTGAATTTTAGGCAGTAAAAAAAAACGTGTTTAAGACCCTGGAAAAGTTGCCAAAATTTGCAAGTCGATAGTAAAATAGCCTTCCACCAAATTCTGAAAGCAAGATTATATGAAACAATCCTTTGACAACGCAATCTACTATAGACGATTGAACGATATTCGTCTAAAAAGTTACGGAATCTGGGCCCTGTTACACCAACATCATTTTTATTGATACTCTCTTAAAAAAAATTTGTGCAAAGCTTGTCAAAATTATAGCTTCCAAAGATTCAATTGGCTAGAAGTATTTGTTTTAAACGTGCTTGAGTGTTTATACATAAGAATGAAAATGAAATAAGTAGGGAAACAAAACATAGCTATTGAAACCTCGTCTCAAAGGCCTACAAATTTAAGCCGATTCCGAAGGGCTAAGCAAGAAAGCGTTTTTTATGACAGTGTAATTACTCTCGGAGAACTTGTCAATTCTTCTTATGTTTCCGATGTTCGAACAACGAACCTCTCACATAACAGGCTAACCATTCGTCACGCGAAAAGCCATACCCGTGCAAGAGCATGGATGTTTTTCAGATTCAAACTCCCACGTGGTACGGAGATATGGCAGCCACTACGTCATCAGCCCATTCTTCCTCTCGCTGGCGGAGTGATTTCGTTAAAAAGGATGAAAATAAAAGGTGTGTAACAAGAAACGGACAGATTACTATTCTTTGAATATACAAAGCTGTCAGTGGATTTGGGATCAATAGGTGTTCGCAATTTTCTTAGGTATGCAACTTCTTTCCTCTCGCTTTCAGTAATCTGTGAGAGTAACTACACAAGAAAACGATGTGTAGCCCTATACCCTATTATGAATTTGACATTAAGTTACGTTTGGAAGGGTCCGTTAATGTCAAAGCTTTGGTGTGAACAGAATGCCTACTCTGTTTAGAAAATATCGAAAAAACAGGAAAAATAGGCTCATAATGAATTCCAAATAGCTTGTTTGTTGAGAAGCTAATTAAAGCTTTCATAAGTGATTAAATATATCTTAAAACAAGTAATTTTTTTAAAATCTAAGAATAACACATAACAAAAATGTATGCAACATTTATGTGAACCGATTGTTTGGTCGATAAGTTATTGTGTGTGAAGATTACTTAATGCCAATTTTGGCCAGCATTTCGGCCGGTACCTTACAAGTAAATGCTTCAATATGGGCTTCGAACGCATCATTCATTCGGCTCAGCCGAACGAAAAAGATAGTTTTAAAAATCATTAAAGTGAAGAAACAAAAAGCCTTCGTTGATTCAGGAACAGTGAGTTCAATTTATACATATTTTTTTTTTTTTAAAGGCTACATTCGTATCAAGAAAAAACTTTCGTTAAGGTTTGCCTACTGAAAAAAAAAATATAAAAATCTTACAAACTAATTGGTTAGTTTTGAAAAAAGATACCGGACCGAAGAGAAGACTTGTCCTCTTGAAAAATAACCTGGTCACTCTAGACAAGGGCGTTAACGTAACCCTTCAAAAAATGATTAAGAAGCCCTAATTCGCGCAATCTAAGCGGTCAATTGACCGACCCCAAATATCAAATAAACTATTCACCGAACTTGCCTCTTAATTCGTCCATTGTTAAGCGTGTTGTGCATTGAGTGGAATGCGGTACCGTTTTGCTAAAACCGAATATCAAAAAAAGCCAAGTTCTTCCGTTTAGTGTTGAAAAAGTTTGTTATCAGGAGTGTTTTTGTTGCAATTCAGCAGTCCTATAGTCAGCTCAGCAATGCACTTTAACACTAGACATAAACAAATCAGTTACTGCGCACTTTCAAGTTTGGAATTGGTCTCACAAGCTACTCAGTAGGTGTGGCCAACTTAATTGGACCTAAGATCTCTTGTTCACTAACAAGGCCCTGTGTGATCGACCAATTACATATTTTATTTATGTAGCATTTTTTATTTTACTAAGCGAAAAAACATAAATGAGAAAATTATACTTAGTATTTACTACTTAACTATTTATTTACCTACATATATATATATGTGAGCATTGCGTCTGAGAATATTCCACTAGTTTAGCATAATCAGGTTTATAGTCGGAAATTGCCAGCCTTAAAGAAGACAAGTGAAGTGACGAAGATATGTACATAAGACATATTTTTTTGTTTCAAAAACTATTGGAAAATATTGTTTGGAATAGCTGAAAAAAATTCCAATAAAGTTTGAGCTAAATAAAAAAGTATTTAGAGGTCTATCAATCTTGTTTTATATTAAGACCTAACCTTACTTGGGCAATTATATTAAGCGCAAAAAATTTAACGACAAACATTTTTGCAAAAAATTAACTTTCCTTTATAAAAGGTCTTTTTAAAAATTTCTCTCAGACTAAGCGTTTCTGAGTGATCAAACTCTAGCTTTTTTAAAAGAAATTTTTTTAAACAAAAAATTGGGCTAAAAAAAATTGAACAGTTTTCACGGTTAAGTAATAACCTTATGTTTCGAATGCAAACATTCTGTTCCCAAGCGCCAATATACTATGACAGCCCATACGTATATATTTCACATCTCTTATGCCCACACACAAGCACAAGCCAGTGTATAAGCCATACACACCAATGCCTCATATTGATTCTCTCCAGATGGAGACATCAGTTATCGCCTTGCTCCCGAACAGAGCACACGTTGATCGCCCGTCGTGTGCTAAGCCCGTACGCCTATAAATATATATACGTCGAACGCCCGTCGTGTGCTAAGCCCGTACGCCTATAAATATATATACGTCGAACGCCCGTCGTGTATTAAGCCCGTGTGCCCTACGCCCATATATACGTCAAACGCCCGTCGTGTATTAAGCCCGTGTGCCCTACGCCCATATATACGTCGAACGCCCGTCGTGTGTTAAGCCCATTTGCCCTATGCCAATACGCCTATATATATACGTCGAACGCCCTTCGTGTGTTAAGCCCTTACGCCTATACGCCTATATATATACGTTGATCGCCCTTCGTGTGTTAAGCCTATTTGCCCTATGCCAATACGCCTATATATATACGTTGATCGCCCTTCGTGTGTTAAGCCTATTTGCCCTATGCCAATACGCCCATATATATATACAAATGCCATATGCCCTCATGCCTTACGCCCATATAAATATTCATATATTATGCCTAAGCCAGCATATATACGATTGCCCGTATATATGCTTTATCGATGTTCCAGTAAAGGGGATAAAATAATTCAATTCAGTGCAGTGGTTACAATAAATAAATAAAAGCGCATATCAATTCCAATACTAAGTGTTTTATTCTTATTATATTATTAATTATTACTAATAGCTCTCCCAACCTCTTGCTGTCGAACATTTTGGTGCCGAAACCCGGGAATGAACCGGGGACATTTAGATACACATTCCTACGCCTATGCCTATACATACATATGCCTGTATACAATGCCCATGCCAAATATCAATCTAACGCCTATACCAATAATTATGCCTATACATACAAATGCCGTATGCAAATGCCCATGCCAAATATCAATCTAACGCCTATACCAATAATTATGCCTATACATACAAATGCCGTATGCAAATGCCCATGCCAAATATCAATCTAACGCCTATGCCAATAATTATGCCTATACATACATATGCCGTATGCACAGGCCCATGCCAAATCTCAATCCAATGCCTATGCCAAATAACTATGCCCATACGTACATATGCCTGTATGCACATGCCCAAGCCAAGTAAGCCGTCATGCCGACAAATTATCGATCATTCGAGAAAAATATACACGACAAACAAAGCAAATCTACCCAAAACGTACACGCAACAAATGCCGGTTTGCTAAGTACATAAAAACACAAATAGAGCAAAATATAATTGCCATTTGCCTCGACAACGCAAGCCAAAACAAGTTGAAACAAGCATTGAAATGACATCATCGCTTGAGTTCATATGCCTAAATCGAACACACAATTTCTTCTCCTTCTACATTGCCGTGCAAGGAAAGAAATAAAAAAAAACCCGTTTTTGTGGCGAGATGTGCATCTGCACGTACTACGCCACATTTAATTATATTGTCTTTCTCTTCTTTCAGTTTTCTTTCTTTTCAGATTACATTAGACAATAAGTACAGTCAACAGCCGCTACGAAATGCCGATTTCCATACAAATGCCGATGGAAATATTTTCTGTATGTACACTGCAACGCCGCAGCATACATATAAAATACTGTTTGCCGATTTCCATACAAATGCCGATGGAAATATTTTCTGTATGTACACTGCAACGCCGCAGCATACATTTAAAATCCTGTTTGCCGTTCTCCATACAAATGCCGACAGAAATATTTTCTGTATGTACACTGCAACGCCGCAGCATACATTTAAAATACTGATTGCCGTTCTCCATACAAATGCCGACAGAAATATTTTCTGTATGTACACTGCAACGCCGCAGCATACATTTACAATACTAGTGTATTGTGCATACACACGACACGAATGTGCCTGCATAAGGAAAAGAAGAACAACGACGCCAATAATGCCTGTGCTGTGAGTCGTATTCCTCATTCGGAATTAAACAGCCAAGCAAATAAGTAGTCCATTGTGTGTCGTGTGTGAAAAATAAAAAACAACCCCAACGAACAGAGAAAAGATTATCTCGTGTGTTGTGTAAAAAAAAGTGTAAAGCAAAAACAATTTAATTGCCCCTGAAAGTGAAAGTGAAATTTGTACAAACTTATTCAAAGCCAAGAATAAGTATACAAGTGGCAACTGAAATCTTTTAAAATTTATTCAAAGCCAAGAATAAAATTATAAAGTGAAAGTGAACTTTGTTCAAACTTATTCAAAGCCAAGAATAAGTATACAAAGTGGCAAGTGAAATTTCCAAACTTATTCAAAGCCAAGAATAAAAACATTAAGTGCAAGTGAAATATTTCAAACTGGCCGCTGTAAGAAAGAGCAGAGCCAAGGAAAGGGCAACGAAAGCCATGGAAGAGCCTCCTACGCAAGCAAAAGCAACGACGAATGCCCGTCGGTTGTATTTTGCGAGGAAGTTGAACGCCCTTATGGATCTATGCAGCGATAATGCCATCGCTGACATGGATACCATCGCAGTGAAAGACAATATGGAAAGGATAGCCAGCCTTTTCAGCAGGTTCGAACAGGAACATCTGTCCTCCATAGCGTTGGCCACGTTCTTGGAAAGCACGGATGAGTACGAGGAGGAGTTCGATAGAATCGACTCGCTCTGTACTGAGTTACGCCTGAAGTTAGCTCGTAGAACCAACGCCATCCAGGTTGCCAGTGCCGAGCAACAAGCCACAAATGCCGTGGCAGACTCCTCGCCAATACAGGTGGAGGTAAGGACGGACAAGGTGATAGATACCTGGGGTTCGTTTGCTGGAGACCACGCCGAATTCCCAGCATGGCGGGATAAATTTAAAGGCAATGTCCATGAGAACCCAGCCATAAACAACATTCAGAAATACGAGTTGTTGCAGAAAGCCCTGCTAGGAGACGCCAAGGCCACCATTGCCGGTTGGCCGCAAACCGAGGCGAACTACATAAACTCATGGAAGCGCCTCCATGAGGTTTATGACGACCCTTATATGGGGATACAAAGTACATTGCGTAAAATACGTACAATGAAGAGGATGCAATGCCCGTCGCATCAAGCCTTGCGTAGTATGCTAGACACTATACACCTGTGTCAGGGGCATTTGTCAAATTACTTCGCTAACATCAGAGAATGGAACATAATTATTATGTTCAATTCTCTGGATTGCCTTGATGCCGCCACATACGAAGCCTGGGAAACGTATCGACAAACGTTGACCAATCAGGGAAATGCCGCCCATACAGAAGCCACTGACGACATCCGAACAGAAACTAACGCCAGTTTTAGCAGCGAGCCATATAGGGCATTGCCGCCTGTCGCCAAATATATAGAGTTTTTGGAGCAACGCGCTCGGGTATTGATGCATACCCAACATCAAGTGAAGGATGTATGTAAACCACAAGGTGTACAACCAAGCAGATTCGGACAAAGTTATCGACAAGGCCCATCGACTTCAAGCAGTGCCACTCAAAGGCCGAGTGGACGCCAAGGTATGCCATATCCTGTCTATAAACAGCAGACTCGTTTCCCACTATGCCGTTTATGTAAAGAGGATCATGGCCTATTCAGATGCCCTGAATGGAGGACCATGTCTCTTACTGCCAAGGAGAATATGGTACAAAAAGAAAATCTATGCCGATCTTGCTTACATAAGCACGGACCAGATCAATGCTCGCAAAAGAAAAGACCATGCCCGAGATGCCCAAGAGAGCAGTATCACAATAGTACGATATGCCCGACTGTTGAAGCCGAAAAACGTTCGACACTGCTTTCAGTGATCGGTAATCGCCCAGAGCCAATATCTTTTGGAAAAGGTAAGACAGCGAAGCGCCCGCATGTCGATGGAAACCTCAACAAATGAGGGAAACACGCCAAACGCCCACGCCTCAGTGCAAATGCCAATTTGTACTGCCCCCACGCCGTTCCAAAAGGAACATCACAAACGCCGATAAACGCATATCAAAAGCCAACATCTCTCGAAATGCCTCCTGAGATGCAATACCTGATGCCCCCAGGTGCTCGCACCACGGTTGTACTAGCCACAGCCATGGTGCGGATTCAAGATGGAACATACGTTTCAACGCCGAAAAGAGCCATAATGGATTCTGGAGCACAATGCAATCTAATTACATATGCCCTCGTGAAGCAGCTAAATTTAAAAACAGCAAAATGCCATTTGCCATTATACGGTATCGGAGGCCAAGCCGGCATACTCCATAACAAGGTCCGTGTATGCCTTAAGCCATGGTTTGAAAGCCCAACCACAATTGCCACAGAGCTATATGTGATTAGCGATTGGAAGGCAACACATCCAGGATCAGAAGTTCTAAAAAGAATGCCCATAGAAAACGGTAAGGCCTTAGCCGATGAGAACTATAACTTGCCCTCGCCAGTGGACATGCTGCTCGGTGCCGAAATATGGGCAGCAGCCGCTGGTGGGAAAAAATACAGCCAAGAAGGCGGTGCAACCTTCCTAGAGTCTGTGTTCGGATATTTAGCACTAGGCCGCTTTACAATATCTGATCAAAATGCTATTACGACCCAAATATTCCACATAAATAGTAGTGAAATGCCTCTACATGATGCCAAACTTCTTCAAAACGCCTTGAAGAAGTTCTGGGAATGGGAAGAAGTAGCTGATGCCAAAAAATTGACGCCCGAAGAAGAAGCGGTTGAAAAAATATTCGTAGAGACACACTATCGTAAAGCAGACGGTAGATACGTGGTGACTATGCCAATAAAGCCTAATGCCCCAGCTCTTGGCGAATCAAAAGCCATAGCACTACGAAGATTTTTTCAGCTTGAACGCCGTTTGCAAGCCAATGACGACATACGCCAAAAATACATTGATGCCATGAGAGAAGAAATCGCAAATGGGTATATTGAACGTGCATGGAAAAAGCCTTCTATTGCACCATATTATATCCCACATCACTGCGTGGAAAAAAGGTTCAGGATCGTTCATGACGGTTCAGCCCGAACATCAAACGGCCTATCTCTGAATGACGTTCAAATGATAGGCCCAAAACTACAATACGATTTAGCCGATCAAATTATGCGTTTTCGTCGTCACAAATATGCCGTTGTGGCCGACATAAAGAAAATGTTTAAGCAAGTAAAAGTTGACCCATCGCAATGGGACTTGCAGCGAATATTCTGGAGGGAAAGCCCAAAAGAACCTCTCTGTGAATATTGGCTTACATCTGTAGTTTTCGGATTGGCCTCATCCGTACATTGTTCATGCCGAGCAATGATCCAATGCGCCCGTGATAATTCAAAAATCCACCCAGAAGCCGCAAATGCAATAGAAAATGACTTCTACATGGACGATGGTCTCACAGGCCATGAGACCATTGAAGCCTTAAAAGCCTTATGCCAGGGCATGTATGAAATATTAAAATCAGGCGGATTTGAACTTCGAAAATGGCAATCAAACGAGCCAGAAATAGAAAGAATGATGAAATCACAAAGCCCAGCTGAAGTAGCCATTGAAGAGAAGGACGTTACCAAGGTGCTTGGTCTTTCATGGCTCAAAGCTACTGATGAATTTGCCATACGTGTTGACATCAATGCAAGCGTTGAATCAAAAGCCGATACAAAACGCCAACTTTTAGCCAAGATTGCAAGTTTATATGATCCGAATGGATTCATTTCGCCCGTGATAGTAAATGCCAAAGCTATCATGCAAGAAGTATGGAAAACAAAAGCTATAAGCTGGGATGAGCCACTACCAGCAGAAATAGCAAATAAATGGGTAGATTACTATGCCAGAATAAACGCCCTAGCAGACTTCAGAATACCAAGATGGTTGTCTACTAAGGCTGATGCCAATTACGAGATCCATGGGTTTTGTGACGCGTCTAATAAAGCCTATGGAGCCGTGATATATATAAGAACCACTAATGCCAGTGGAAATATTAACACGGTTTTAATGACATCAAAATCGAAAATTGCGCCTATTAAGCCAGTTACAATACCACGCCTTGAACTGCAAGGCGCAGTCATGTTAGCCCAATTGATGAAACGCATATCAAAGGTATGTGAATTCAAAGAAGTCAAACAGTACGCCTGGACCGACTCCACAATAGTGCTACACTGGTTACGCCAAAAGCCAGAGGTCCTTAAAACATTCGTTGGAAATAGAATAGCCTCTATCAAAGAGAACACGCCCGCAAAAATATGGGCACATGTTGCCACACAAGACAATCCTGCCGACCTCATAAGCCGAGGAATGAAAGCCAATGAAATCGTTACTTCAAAGTTTTGGAAACAAGGCCCGGCCTGGTTGTCAAAAGCTAAACATGACTGGCCAGTTTCAAAACTTGTAGTAAACAAAGATGCCCAAGCCGAAATATTGAAAGAAACTAAGTCTCAGCATGTGCTAGCCATGCTCATATGCGAGCCATTTCTTTCCCGCGAATTAAATCTATTGGAAAAATTTTCCAACTGGGGGAAGATTACACGTATAACAGCAATTATACTAAGATTCATAAAAAACGCCCGAATAAAGAACCCAAAAGAGCGGGTAACAGATCAAATAGTAAGACCCGATGAACTCATCAATGCCGTTGAGTTCTGGGCCAGATGTGCTCAAGCCAAAGCATACAAAAAAGAAATAGAATGTCTAAAAGCCAAAGACTCTGAAATGCCGACAAAAAGTAAGATACTATCGCTCAATCCAATTCTAGACAAGAATGATGTATTGCGAGTTGGTGGTCGAATGAGATATGCCCCTCTCGACTACTCACAAAAGCATCCCATCATAATTCCGCCTAAAACAAGATTATCTTATTTGATAATATCTCAAGCGCATATAGACACATTACATGGTGGAGTGCAAATAATGATCGCCCATATTCGCACCACTTATTGGATACCAACGTTACGCCTACAACTTAGAAATTACATTTCGAGATGCCCGAGATGTATACGTTACGCCAAAAAGACACAAGAACAAATCATGGCCGATTTGCCACTCGAACGTGTAACGCCAGCACGACCTTTTCTCAAATGCGGAGTTGACATGGCAGGTCCATTTTACGTACGCCTGACAGACAAAATAAGAATGTCTACTCGATCCAGAATTGCCCAGGAAGCTGAATTAAAGGGATACGTTGCCGTATTCGTATGCCTAGTTACACGTGCCGTACACTTAGAGCCAGTTATGGCCCTTACATCAGATGCCTTTAAAGCCGCTTTTCTTCGCTTTATAGCAAGAAGAGGTCAATGCGACAAAATGTTCAGCGACAATGGACTCAACTTTGTGGCTGCAAACAAAGAGCTTCGTGAAGCCCACGAAAGCTGGCATGCAACCGAACTGAAATATTTCATTAACTCACATGGTACTGAATGGAAATTCATTACGCCTGCTGCACCACATGAAGGAGGACTGTGGGAGGCAGCAGTTAAGTCCATGAAACATCACTTACGCCGAGTGATGGGTCCTCACAAATACACATTCGAAGCTATAGCCACATTGCTTGCTGGCATAGAAGCATGCCTCAACTCACGCCCACTATCAGCTTTATCTGACGATCCAAATGACATGGAAGCAATTACGCCAGCTCATTTTATTATTGGAGGTCCGCTCAGATTGCCATTGCCCAATGCGACAAAAGAATTGCCCAAACTTACCCATAAAGGGTTGTATGAACTCATCCGTACGCAACAAAATGCCTTTTGGCAAGCATGGTCATCAGACTACTTGTCATCGCTAACGCAGCGACCTAAATGGAGAAAAGCCAGAGAGAATATCAAGTTAGGCCAACTGGTATTAATCAAATCGGAAATCTATGCGCCCACATATTGGCAGCTAGGCCGCATTGCCAAGGTTCATAAAGCCCAAGACGGATTTGTCCGTTCAGCCACAATCAAAGTAGATGGTGGTACGCTCGACAGGCCCATCAGGAAGCTATGCCTCATTCCTACAGACGATTCAAGCCAAGTCTATTTTAGTTGAGGAGACCTCAAGGGGGGGAGTGTTTCGAATGCCAACATTCTGTTCCCAAGTGCCAATAGTTGAGGAGACCTCAAGGGGGGGAGTGTTTCGAATGCAAACATTCTGTTCCCAAGCGCCAATATACTATGACAGCCCATACGTATATATTTCACATCTCTTATGCCCACACACAAGCACAAGCCAGTGTATAAGCCATACACACCAATGCCTCATATTGATTCTCTCCAGATGGAGACATCAGTTATCGCCTTGCTCCCGAACAGAGCACACGTTGATCGCCCGTCGTGTGCTAAGCCCGTACGCCTATAAATATATATACGTCGAACGCCCGTCGTGTGCTAAGCCCGTACGCCTATAAATATATATACGTCGAACGCCCGTCGTGTATTAAGCCCGTGTGCCCTACGCCCATATATACGTCAAACGCCCGTCGTGTATTAAGCCCGTGTGCCCTACGCCCATATATACGTCGAACGCCCGTCGTGTGTTAAGCCCATTTGCCCTATGCCAATACGCCTATATATATACGTCGAACGCCCTTCGTGTGTTAAGCCCTTACGCCTATAGGCCTATATATATACGTTGATCGCCCTTCGTGTGTTAAGCCTATTTGCCCTATGCCAATACGCCTATATATATACGTTGATCGCCCTTCGTGTGTTAAGCCTATTTGCCCTATGCCAATACGCCCATATATATATACAAATGCCATATGCCCTCATGCCTTACGCCCATATAAATATTCATATATTATGCCTAAGCCAGCATATATACGATTGCCCGTATATATGCTTTATCGATGTTCCAGTAAAGGGGATAAAATAATTCAATTCAGTGGTTACAATAAATAAATAAAAGCGCATATCAATTCCAATACTAAGTGTTTTATTCTTATTATATTATTAATTATTACTAATAGCTCTCCCAACCTCTTGCTGTCGAACACCTTACTTAACCGTGAAAACTGTTCAAATTTTTTTAGGTCTAAGAAATATATAACACGATTGATAGACCTCTAAATACTTTTTTTTTTTAAGCTCAAACTTTTTTTGAATTTTTTTTTAGCTATCCTTAACAATATTTTCAATATGGTTTTTGAAAAAAAAATTTTTTTGGGCCTAGTCTAATGTGCATTATATGTACGCACACAATTTGTGGCGGACTTGTTTCGAAGTAATGTGCATATGTATATGTTTTTAAGCAAGGTTTTCTAATAAAAAATACAAAGAACACAGTTTTTCTAGAACTAATTTTTCAAATTCTGTGACCACAACGGTATATGTTTTTATTGAAACAATTTAAGACTATGTCTGGTCTATGTACATATTTATATTTTTTGCCTATCCACGATCGACTGGACTAACAGTCGCGATCGACCTGTTGGCCACCATCAGTAGCTGCTACTGAGATAAAACTGAAAGTAATTTGAAATCTAGGTGGTGCTCAAAAGCATTATATAGGAAAATATTAGCATTATATATCGCATGACGCATGCTTAGTGGAATACTGACCCATTAAGCTGAAGATTGAATTGCGTACAGATACAGGCTTTTTTAAATCAGATCTCATGAATAAATTATCATACTTAAAAAATACCAGTACTATTCATGATTAATTCATAAATGATGATTTTTATTTTTTTATTTTTTTCCTCATACCATGATATTTCTTCGCAGTTTCTCAAAAATCATCTTTTTCGAGTTAGGTCAGTATTCCATTAAGCATGCGATATATAAACTCTAGTAGGATTGTGTACACTTTTGGGCAGGTGGCGAACTTATTGTCTCGGGTCCAACCTAGCAGTCTCCCATCCAAGCCATTGGCTTCACCACTGTATATGTATATATAAAAGCGATTGCACCGGCATCGGCATCGGTATCCATAAAATGGTTGAATTGCCTATAGTTAAAATATACAATGGCTAAATGCGTATATGTCGCTTTTTCTTGTTTGCTGATTATAGGACTGCTAAGTTGTAACTTGCAATAAAAACACACCTATCATCGCACGGTAGCCCTCACCATTCACAGTAACGTTGCGATTCCCATCATCTTTGAAAAAATACGACTTAGTGATTCCGCCAGCTCATAATCCGCACCAAGCGATGACTTTTCTGAATGCGTTGGTAGTTCTTGCAATTCAACCAAAAATTAGCTTTGCCGCTGAGCACAATTTGTCGATAATGAAGTTTCTCAATAGAGCTCGGACTTTGATAATAAAATTCAATAATTTGAAAGCGTTTGGCAACAGAATTGCAGACATTATTTGTAGATTTCTGCAAAACGTGTACACACAAGTTCAATTTTCTCCTCATTGTCAGCTCAGTTTGACACATTGTCAGACTTTTGTAGATCTGGCAATGATTGTCAGACCTACCAATCGTGTACACTTACTGCGTGAACACAATGGCTGCAGAGACGCAGCCGCAAGAGATGTCAAAACATTAAATACAAGCGAATACAACAACAACGCAAGACGGAGCTGGACAAGTTAACTTGATTTTAACTCTTGCGGCTCCGGCTCCGTATGCGTATGCGTATGCATTGTGTTCAGCCAGTTATTTATTTATTTATTTATTTATTAGTCAAACAGAATTACAAAATTCTTACGGACTATTCAATACAAAACATGGATAATATATATATACCTAATTAACCACCAGAGTGCAAAAAAGATTTCAAATTTGACTTAAAAATATTTCTACTATAAGAATAGTTCAAAATATCAATACTTGCATTATGACATACTGAGTTTGCTTGTCTTAAGCAACGCGCAATAGGTTCATTGAAACCATAGTTAGTTCTATGATAAGGTACAAAAAATAAATTATTAGATCTAAAAGAATATGATTGACAATTGATACCAATCAAATCAAGCAAAAAAGAGCATGCAATTTTATCATTTAAGACATCTCTTACAAACATTACATCAAAATATTTACGACGTGTTTCTAGGTCTTGTAGGCCAAAAAGCAGGCAGCGAGCATTGTAAGAAGGTCTAACAATATTCCAGCGTAAGAGATAGAACAAGTATCTGGTGAAACGTTTTTGAATTCGCTCCAGTCTGTTTGAATGTGTGGAATAAATCGGACTCCATATTACACAACAATATTCGAGGACTGATCTTACATAGGCAAAATACAAACATTTAAGTGTGAACGGGTCTTTAAAATCTTTCGAATTTCGAATAACAAATCCCAACATAGAATTAGCTTTCGCTGCGATGTAGTCTATGTGACTTATAAATGTAAGCATCGAGTCAAATATAGCTTCGAGATCTTTTTTTTTCGTTAATCTTACTAAGAGGCACATTTCCTATAAAGTAAGCAAAATTTACACAAGACTGACGTCGACTGAAAGTTAAACTTTGGCATTTTGAGATATTTAATTGCAATTTGTTTTGTTCACACCACATTGATAAGTTTAATAAGTCTTTTTGCAATTGTAAACAATCATATATGCTATTAACAGTGCAGTAAATTTTTAAATCATCAGCATACATAAGACATTGGGATTGAACAAGAATATTAGGAATATCATTAACAAGTAACAGAAATAATAATGGCCCCAGATGACTTCCTTGAGGAACACCGGATGTTACATTCATGGCACCCGATACGCACTTGTCTATATGAACATATTGAGTTCGACCACTTAGATACGAACTGAGCCATTTCAACATATTTGAGTGAAAGCCGTATTTTCGCAGCTTACAAATAAGAACGGCGTGATCTACTTTGTCAAAAGCCTTCGAAAAGTCTGTGTAAATTACGTCGCACTGTGAACCACTTTCAAGGGACCTTAGCACAAAATTAGAAAAAATAGCAAGATTGGTGGTAGTAGATCTACCGCTAACAAAACCGTGCTGATATGGTGAAATTAAATTTTTTAGTGAAGTAGCAAGTTTTTTATAAATAATTTTTTCAAACAGTTTTGGGATTGTTGATATTTTGCAAATTGGTCTATAGTTCGTTACTTCGTTCTTAGATCCAGCCTTGTGAATAGGGGTAACAAATGAGCACTTCCAACAATCTAAAAAGGAGCCTGCCTCGAGTGAACGATTGAAAATGATAGTTAGAGGCAGGGCAATAGCCTGCGCACAATTTTTCAAAAGTATGGGAGGAAAACCATCCATGCCCGGTTGCTTATCTAAGTTCAATGCACACAACTCTTCTAACACTTCATCAATAGAAATATTTAATAAGCCGATATCCATCAAACTCGAAGAAACATTTCTATCAAGCACTGTTGCATCATTTAGGGGAACATACACTGAACTAAAAAACTGCGCAAACAAATTGCAAACTGTTGGAAGGTCGGATGAAGTTATGCCCGACAAATGCATAGTGCTTGGAATGCCCACCGATTTCTTTTTACTGTTAATGAAATTCCAAAAACATTTTGCATTGCTTTTGAGTTTGCTTTCAATACAAAAAATGTGATGCTTGTACAAAAACTTATTTAGAAAATCAAACCTCTTTTGAACACTGCAATATTTTTCATATAACACAGAACTATTGTTAGAGTTTCGATACAATTTATATGCTCTATTTTTACGGTTGTTTAGATTTAGCAATTCTCTATTGAACCACGGAGGTTTGTTAGAGACAGTCTTAATAGTTTTCGGAACGAATTAATTGACTGCATCTTTAAGCTTATCTGTAAAATTAAGGTATGCATTATTAAGATCTGAGTTGCTTAAGACAGACATCCAATCAAAAGAAACAAGAAAATATGACATTGAAACAAAATCACCTTTAGTATAGTCATAAGTGTTAATGTCTTGAGCAGCAGCTTTAAAATAAATGTAGTATTTGAAACTTATGTCTAATGCTACATGGTGGTCTGATTTTGACAGCAAGTTAGAGGGAAGATTAACATCAGCGCAAAGTTCTTTGTCAATAAAAATCAAATCAAGAATACGATCAAGGTTATTAGGGAAGCTATTTATTAGCTGAAGATCATACGCTGTCAATCTGTCGACAACTTCACTATCACACTCATTCCTTACATTGAAGGGTAATAAGCAGAGATCGTCTTCATCAAAAATCCACTTAACAAATGGCAAGTTAAAATCTCCAACTATAACAATATGTTGGTTTTCTTTCAAATTTTTTAATACTTCGCAACAATTATCAATGTGAAGTTTGTAAATTTCAACAGAACTCTCTGGTGGTATATAACTTACAGCAATGTACACATCATGAATTTCATTTAAATTTACTTTAATAATTAGCTGATCAATATCGTACTGCAAATCTGTACCTTTTGATGGCAATGGAACTTCAGTGGATGAAAACGATGATCGCACTGCAATCATAACACCTCCACCTCTGTCCTTTCCAGTTGTATCAGGACATCGATCTTTCCGAAAAACGTTGTATTGTTGACTGTTGAACATTTCAGCTGTGTGATGGTTCTCACAAAGCCAAGTTTCTGTGAGAGCAATCACATCATATAGTGATGACGAGGAAAAAAGAAGCATTCTATGAAGTTTGGTTCTTAGACCACCAGCGTTAAGGTAATATAAAAGAAATGATTTTTCTTGCGCAGGTTGTTCTACTTTTTCTATGTTCCCAATGACATTTTCCGGCTGTTCAGGTTTTTTGGAGTGAAAATAAATTCACGAACTTCTACTCCCATAGGCCAAACAGAGGGATTGAGAGCTTGTTTCAACAGATTCTCCGTAATGGCTACTTTGAAGTTCAAAAATGAAAGTTCATTAGCATCAGCATCTCTTTTTAGAAGTTTTTTGCACTTTATGGAGGTTGAAGAGATTTTAAACCTACTTGCCATATATGCAGTTATTGATTCTTCAGAAGTGTTGACGGCGAAACGTGACAAGTGTAACCACTTCATGCTCGGTACTACTTGCAATGACGTATCCGAAGAGTCGATTCCCACAATTTTTCGATGGCGTTAGCTTCATGGTTAAATTATAGACCAAAATGAAGAATGTGACAGTGACACAAAACACGAAACGAGCGTGAGCTGTCAAATCCAGTGTTGCCAAAAAGAAATAAAGCAAAGCAATCACAATCAATTGGACTGCATTATCTTCAGTTAAGTTCAGTCAAGGATACGGAAAGAGTTCAATAAAAATGTTCCTTTGGGTCAATTCCTGTCGTTTAAATTTGGAAAGTTTTTCCTCCATCCGTCTGTTACCCACAATCTATCATGAACTATCAGTGGTAGTCGTTGCGTTTTTAAGCACTCACTGATTTGTGCATTGGAAAACAAGACTCTATGACTACATCCTACCTCACTTCGTATATAGCAAACGTGTTTTTTTTGTCAACTGGCATGTTTAAAAATCGGTAAAAATCACCGTCAAAAATTCGTTTAAGAACAACAAAGCAGGATCCTTTGACTGAATTGAAGTTGGCTGTGGGTTTACTTTCACGGCTAAGGCCATTGTATTTAAAACTTATTGTAGCACGATTAAAATACGTTGCGGTTTTGTTGAAATATATCTTGGTTGTACAGGTACAGTTGTTTTATATAAACAATGTACGGATCTACTTTCTACACATAACGTGTACGTGTATCATCGGGAGTGTTCATGGGGTTACTATACGTTTTATACAATGGTTTATACAATGGCTTCAACGCTGATACAAAAAAAAAAAAAAAACACCTGTCTTTTCAACACAAACCATAATTTTAAATTCACTGCAAATTATTTTTGTTTAATATTTTATTTGTTATTTTTCAGACCCGAAAACGCGTCAGCTCATTCAAAGGAAGTACAAATCCTCAATGGTAAGCATCGATTGGATAATTTCTACTTTAAAATTCTAGTAGTACGTAGATAGTGTGTAGGACCACATTTAAATTGTTGTTGCTGTAAACATTGTACATGGATGTGCTTTTGTTAGTAGAATCTTTCCAACATTGAATCGCATGATTTAGTATTTAGCAATTAGTTTTTTGTTAGACTTAAATCAAAAATTAATTTTAATTTAAACCACTACTTGTTATTTTCTTTGTTTTTATTTTTATGTTTTAAATGTGTTGTTGTTCGTTGTTTTGAATAAAACAAATCCTCCTGCTAAAAATAAAAGGCATCAGAGGCTGCACTATGCCTGCACAGACTGTTTTCAATAAACTTAGCTAGAAAGCTAATGGAAAACCCACAAAAACTCAACAAGCTAGACGAATCTTACTTACAAAAGCAAAACAACGATGAAGTGCTAACTTAAACGGCTATAAGACCTCACTCACCTCTATGTAAAAAAAAAACATGTAAATGCATGAAGCTATCAAACTGTTTAATTTATCCAAAGTTATAGTTTACTCTATTATAAAAAAATAATAAAACTTGAACATAAATATATACATAAATCTTCCGCCTTTGTTTCTGTTTGTTGTATAAATTTCCAAAAAAAAAAAAAAAAACATATACTAACTCCTATATGTAAGTGTTGAAATGCTTTGCTTAAAAGTTCTTTTGAGGAATAAAACATTTGTGAATATATATAATGAGTTTTTCTTTCTTGTTTCTTCTTCAAAGGCCGATCAAATTTGTTACTCGGTTCTTTGTGTATTTTCTTACGTTGCCGCTGGCCAAGAGCAAAAGAAGAATCCAGTTGTAATAACCCCTCAAATTCAGGATCTGCATTCTCAACAGCAACAGCAACAACAGCAACAGGGACAAGGCCAACAACAGCAAATTGGCAGCCCTCGAATGCCAGCCCCACAATTATCACCTAAGCCAGCGCATCAACAACCGTTACCTCAACAACCAGCTAGCAAGCTTCAGACGGTAACCATTAAACATAGTATGCCACCACAAAAGCCCACTATTACCACTTCAACCGTTCAGCCGCAATCGAAACATGTTGTATCATCATCAGGAAATGGCGCCCAACAGCGGCCTACACATTTACCATCACGAAGCCCTATATCGCCGAATGCGAAAAACCTACCACAGCTTCCACCAAGAGTTCCATCGCAAACATCGGTAGAGTCACCCAAGAGTCGGGGTGGTCCACCTGCTGGTCCACCACCAGGACCCCCTCCGGCAATACCTCCACGAACTGGAAATCTGGCTCGTTGTGGATCAGTTCAAGTATCTTCAGCTAACCCTGGACGTAAACTAGTTCGACAAGCTTCAGCTAATTCAATACCTCCACAGTATACACCTCAGCCACCTCCGAAGTTTGTTATTCCCCAGAGAAGAAGCTCAGTTAGTCGACAAGGTTCTGTGAATAGTGCCAGTAGTTCCAATAAATCAAGTTATGGCGGTGGCGGCGGTAGTGGTGGTGGTGGTGGTTTCGGGGGTGGTGGGGGCAGCGGTCATGGATCTCCATTTTCTCATCGAAAACACTGACAGAGAGATTCAGTTTTCCAACTTAGATCGGATCATCCTGCTTGTACCTCTTACTGTCTACCTTGGCTTTAAAGTGTTAATTTAATTCAAGACTTCTTTTTGTTGCTGAAGCCAAGATCATGATAAGAACAAAATTTAAAACTAACCCCGCCCATATCGCATTCATAACCTTGTTTCCTCAAAAGCTTTAAGAAAATCGAAGAAGAATTGGGTCACCTTGACCCTTGGTTTATAAAAGATAATAATATTTTTTGAAAAAAAAAACTACACAAAAAATGAAAAACAAATGCAATATTGGTGTTTAAAACAAAACTAACATATATTCAGTTAATAGAGAAATGAAAATTGTTAGCAAATATCTATTGTCTTATCAAATACCTATTAAAGTTAACTATAAAAAGAAAATATTGTAAAAAAAATTGTATTTTGTTTAAAATCAGAGCATAGAACAATAACTAAAATTAACACTTAAAAAGCAAAAATCTATTGAAAACTTACTGTCTTACGATAAAAATATGTAATAGATTCATAAACAATAAATAAAATAAATAAATAAATAGGGTGGCGCAACAGAGCGTGGAGCCCCTGGGCCTAGCGCATTTCTCACAACCATGCCTTGTGAGGGAATGGAGGGGACCTACAATTTTTCGCCGGTTCCGAACGGCTAATTGAGAATGCGCTTTTCATGGCAATGAGTTTACTAACGGAGGACTTGCCAATTCCTCGCGAAAGGCGATACCCGTGGAAAAACAATTTTTTCATTTTGCCTCTGCTGGGATTCGAACCTCGAACCTCTGGGTTAGCAGGTGGACATGCTAACCATCAGGCCACGGGTACCATAAGGAAAGCAATTATTGTACCACACAGAAAGAAAAAGTGCATCAAAACATTTTTATGAATTTCAAAAATCAGAGACACATAAAATTTAAGATTACGAAATTCCTATTTGCAAATGCTATAATGTTTGTTAAATTTATTAAATGTCTATTGAGAAAAGTTAAATTTAATAGAAAATTTAACTTTTTTTGTATTATAAATGTGTAAATGTGTATTTTGTACTTAGAGTCATAAAGTCTAAGTTTAACAAGGAATGCGAGAAGAAAGTTTAAGCATAAGAAAAAAATAAGTAAAATGCGTTTTGAGAACAGCTAGATTCAAGAGAAAGACCTTAAATTGTTTGCATTTTAATAAAAAAAAAATTAATTTTTTTCAATGAATCTGTGTACTGGATCAATCGAGACCACCACTTAGCAATCAATATCTTTTTGTTTTCTGTTACAAATGTTTAAATAAACATCTTTCAATATGAGAAAATTGTGTTGATATTTTATTTGTTGGGTTATTGGGAAAGTCAGACTGTTGCTGTTCAAAATATATACATTTTTCAAAAGTTACCAATAACATTTGATCTTTTCATATCAAAACCTGTTAAAAAGTACATACTCTATGGCCCTTATTGCAATATTCGTTTGTCGACAGTCGAACATCGAAAATGAAATTTGGTATTGCGCATTTTTATTGTTCGATACTCTCATTTTTGAATTCGGTCGTTTTCGTCTGTATTTTTTCGTTCCACTATCACTGAAACTAACTGAAATATCAAAGTATAGGATGACTACTTTCATTATTTACAGTAACAGAAATTCTTTTCTACAGAGATACGCAATACCAAAATACAAAAACAGCTTTCAGACATTCAAGTCAACAAAAATAAGTCCAAAGTAAAAAAAATGGGGTGGGCATTTCGTCTCACAACACCAAAATCAATTCTTTGAAGTATCAGAAAAAATCCATGGTGCTTCTTTTTTTAATAGAGAAACAATATTGAAGAAACTTTATACAGAAGCACCTTTGGCGATTCAATCATTTCGCCAGCATGGACATTGAACTGTGTAAAGTTCATTGAAAGCCAAACCGTTGTGCTTCCGATCTGGATCTAAACTTATTTCTACAAAAATCTAAAAAAAAAAAATTCTGGTTAACCGGCGCACACCTGGAGTGAAGTAGTTACTCATCAGAGCCGATATTCATATATTTGAAATAATTTTTTTTTTTATAATTAGGAAAGGATTTGAAAGGAGACATCGATGCATGTTGCTTTTGAACTTTTGTGAATCGTAATGCAGGGAAAAAACAGGGCCTGGTGGAGCATTCCACATTCGGGTGGTGTGACTAAAATATGAATCTCTATAATTGAGTGCACGCCCGAAGTTGGGCTCAAGGTAAAACTAGCGAGGTGGGTGTTACGGCTAAATTGTTTCAGGGGAGGAATGCAACTGGCTATTTCACTAGAGCACTGTTTATAGAAAAAGCAATAAAAGAGAGAGAGACAGGCAACATTTCGACGATGTTCAAGAAAATCAATCGATTCTGCAATTGAACTATCACCTATCAATTTTAACGCTCTATTTTGTACCCTTTCAAGCAGGTGCAAAGATGTTTGAGCAGCACCTGACCAGATATAAGAGTTATACTCCAGTTTAGGGCGGATGAAGGCCTTATAAGTTATAGCCATATCAGAAGGGATGAAAACTTCTTATTTGTAAGTGGAATTAATTTTAAAGTTCCAAAGTATGTCTAACTTTAGACAGCTTTTAGAACAGTTTTCAACTCCAAATCGTATTGATAATCACTCCCATCGCTGTCTAAGGTTCGCTGCCTAACTTTCGACACCGGTTGTCTAAACTATGGGTTAAGTTACATTTGAATCAGCAAAGAACAATTTTTTTTTTTTTTGAAACACTGTTGAGACTTGAGAGTGATAAGATCGAAAAAATAAGTGGTTTGAGGTGCAAAAATACTAGTTTCAACAATTTAATTTGTAAATTACACAAATTTGTTTATTTTATGAGACTTGGGAAGGCTGTAATATAAAGTCAAGTCAGCTGGTTTTTTGGTCTAGTTCAAGTCTTTCGTCGCACTTTTGTCTAACTCTTTGGACACCGTCTACCTGGACATCTAAGGATGTTCTAAGCAAATTTTATAAATAAGACTGCTAGTCTCTATCAGTTATAATATCAATTTTCCAGCTTTTATATTCCTAATGAGCTTCTGCGATTAGCCACGTGTTGCTGAGTGTCAATAAAATCGAAAAATCGAGTTTCCTACTGAAACTTCAACTACATACAAAATACATTAACGTGTGGTGTGGTGTGTAAACAAACAAAACGCGCTAGAGTTGCCACCCCTTATGTCTGCATCTTATAACAAATTGACATTTTTCTTATTATACAACTTTTGTATTATGTATTATTATATCCAACGCTAGTTTACAAGAGAGTTGGTCCTCGATAGGTGGCATTACTGTGCTGATAAAAAGTTGTGAGCGATTGTTTGTTTTAGTTGAATACAGCAGAGTGACATGTTTACTAATGCTGCAAGGCGTAACCGCACCATCACTAGCTTTTTAAATACGCAGATTTGAGAACTTGGTTCAATTTACTCTTACGTTAAAGACAAAATTTGAAGCACTTGGACTTAATGGAACTCCATAAAACAACAGATGTTGTCAGTTGTGTTCGCTGTAAAATCTTGAAACCAAAGAAGACTGATTTCATCTAATGAATGATTGTGCTATTCAGAACAACAAAATTTAGGTTTTGATTCAAGAGACAATAGAGCCCTGTTAGAAAAGTGTATCTGTATCTATTCAATGAATGAACACATACTATAGTGTTCAATCATCCTTTATAATCTACTGTATCTTCATCTCTAAGTTGGCACATCGAGCTGACACCATAGCCAAAGCTGTGAGTTCCTTGTAAGCAATCATAATTAAAACAAAAACGTTTTTCTGGATTAGCCGTTAGGAACCGACAGAATTGTAGGTCACATCCATTCCCTTACAAATGCAATGGTTGTTAGAAATGCGCTAGGCCCCGGAGCTTCACGTTCTGTTGCGCTACCCTATTTATTTATTTTTATTTATTTAATCAAGATGCCGATGAATTAATAACTAGATACTTTTTTTTATAAAAACAAAGAAGACAGCAAAAGCTAGGTTTATATTTGTTTCTTATTTTTTTTTTTTTAATTTAAATTTAGATTTAACAGAAAGATTTTACAGTGGAAATGCTGATTTTTAAAGGCTTTCCTTGGAGATACGGCGGAAGATGATGTTATTTATTAGTATAGAACCGAGGGTTACAACTCTATGCTAGAATCTTTTTAAAGTCTTGATAGTTAAATTGCGGCTTACATTCGTTAATCAAGGTTTTATACTTTGCAAACTATCGAACAAAATATGATTATAAATAGATAAACAAATAATTCTTACTGGGGTGGCAATCCTAGCTCATTTTTGCTTATGCCTGATTAGCGCACATAATACATTCCATTAAATAAATCGATGAGGTTGGCCGACTTTAAGTGCGTTCGAAGACTATGTTATTAACGGAAATAAAGCAACCAGATTATTTCAAAAACTAGTTTTGATATGTTTCAGAGCACGCAATCAACTTGCTAATAAACTAATTAACCAGAAACAAGTCTCATATCTAATTATACCAAATGTTAATAATACGACTGAGGTAGAACCAAAAGGTGGACAAATATTTTTAATAATAATAATAATAAAAAAAAAAAAACAAAAAGTATGAATGAAAAATTTAAAGTATGATTTAGCACTGACTGAGATTGTGTATCAAATAATTCCTTTTGTTTTGTACTTGCTAAGTGCATTTAAAACATCTGGCCGATACATTTAATTAAGTGGACAGAAATCAATTTTCCAAAACCAAGCGTGACTTTCGAACATAATTTGGTGTGAAAATAAATTGAAACCAAATTTGACAGTTTTTAATTAATTTGTCCAGTCGAATTTTGTGTATAATTAATATATTCTTCTTCTGTAAGGGTGTATGTAATTGAACTCCTCCTAAAGGGCTTGACCGATTTAAATGAATTTTTCTGTATGCGTTTGAGTGGCGCCTTGGATGGTTTAGATTCACAAATCAGCCCGGCAGATGGAATTGGAATATAGTAAAATTGACATTATTTATTCATTATTCTTAACTGTAACGAATTAAAAATTAAATTCAAACAATGATTTTGTTGTTGTTTTTTTTTGACAACAAAAAATTAAAATAATAAATAACAAATTTTGTTTGAAAAATTCTTTTAATTTTTTGACTGATGTGATAAGAATAAGGATTTTAATTTTTTTAATTTATTGCACCTGAGTACCATAGACAAATTTTTGTTTGTTTTATAATAAGCCACACATCAATGGGTTATGACTACCCTTATAATGTTATAGAGCACAGTGAGAGCATTTAGGAAAATAGGAGAGGATTTAATAGGATACACCGATACACCTTGCTTTTGAACCTTTGTAAATCGTAATGTAGTTGAAATACAGAGCCAGGTAAGCATTCCACATACGGGTGGTGCGACTAAAATAAGAATCTCTATACTTGATTGTACGCCCGAAGTTGGGCTCAAGGTAAAACTGATGGGCATTCTTAGCAAGGTGGGTGTTGCGGCTAAATTGTTTCAGAGGAGTAATGCAACTGACTATTTCACTAGAGCACTGTTTCTGAAAAAAGCGATAATAAAGTGTGAGACAAGTAACGTTTCGACATGTTCAAGAGAATCAATCGATTCTGCGATTGAACTATCACCCATCAGTTTTAACGCTCTATTTTGTACCCAAGTATGCGCTTTTTTTTGAGAAGCACCTGACCATAGATATGGGAGGTATACTCCAGTTTTGGGCGGATGAAGGCCTTATAAATCGTAGCCAGATCAGAAGGGGTGAAGAACTTCCTGCATTGTCTTAAGAAACCTAAGCATTAAGCAGCGTCTTTGGCGACTTCAAATATGTGGTCATTAGTCGTTTATACACACATACCAAGTACTGACAGCATTTCGGTTTCTTCGATGCAGGTACCATTCATGGATAATGGTAATGGGGGAATATTTAGATACATCCTCAAATTCTCCCAGGAACGGTAATGGGAACGGGATAGGAAATTCAAAAAACCACTTAACGAATTGTAATTTTTGTCATCCCCATATATTCCCACGAGAATGGGACGGGAACAAGAACATAAGCGGGAACTTGGAAAATACTGGACCAATTCCAAAAAATTTTCAACGTTAGAGTGTAAAGTGCTCCTGAGTAAGAAAGACTATAATTATTTTCTTTACATAATCTTTCGGGAACGGAAGCGGGAATGGTGACATAATCAAAAACCTGGAAAGTACTTAACAAATTCCAAAAATTCTTTCATGGTTAGAGTGCTTCAATGTCCCTGAGTAATATAGACTATAGTTCATCAACATTTACCTACAGGAACGGGAACTGGAATTCAAAAACCACTGTACTGATTTCAGAAGCTGCATTGACGATAAGGAGGAGGAGGCATTCTAACATCTCCTTTGTTCAAGTTCTTACCTTTTTATTCAAAGTTCTGATTGATTTGATTAACTGGTGATTAACTCGTTCTAGGTTCGATTACAGGTTGATTCAATTCTCTGATCCCTATATGGGGACCAAAACACCCTGTGTATTTATGAATACTCCTTGACATTGGAAGCGTTTATTTCTTTTCCAGAGCTTCCTTAAATAAAAGAACCATTTGCCATTAGTGTCTAAGTTTATTATTTTACTATTTTAGATTATTCCATCGCACTGGGTCGCTTTTTTATTCTGATATGAATTCCGTTTCCACTTCTCATTGTTACTTCCGGTTTTAAAAGGGGCACAAATCCTTCAACTGGCAAAATCTCAAAAGCTCTCAAGATGTTTGCCAGAATGCTCTTAACTTCTAGCATTGCGAATTTTTGACCTAGGTAAAATGAAGCTAGGCTGTCAAGAGAATGAAAAACAAATAAAAACAACCACTTACCAATACAATTTCTTGATCCGGCACTAAACGGAATGAACGAAAAAGGTGTGATTGTATTTTCATCGCTTAAGAACCTATTGGGATCGAATTTTTCCGGATTCGGAAAGTATTTGGGATTCCTATGCAATAGCTGAACTAAAATGCCAACAGTTGTTCCTTTCGGTATGTTTAAGTCACGCAATTGTACATCTTCTGTCATCATTCGACTTATGATCGGAACAATTGAATACAGTCGAAGAGATTCTTTGATCACAGCTTCAAGATACGGCATCGTTTCTTTTTCTCTTCCTTTCATTGCAACACATTCTTCGTAAGCTTTTTGTTGTTCGACTTTGTTTTGAGACAAAAGGTAAATAGTAAATGACACGGTCGCACTTGTAGTATCATGGCCCTGAAGATGAATTTTTTCAAAGATTGTAATATAGAAATGAGAGAAAAATGCTTACCGCAAACATGAAAGTGTTTACTTGTTGACAAATGTCAGCATCAGACAAATTACCTCCTTCCATTTGGGCCAGTAGAAGCATGTCCAAGAAAGCCAAACGTTTTTTGATACCAAATTCGTTTTCAGCTTCTGCAACAGGATAATATCAGAAAATCGGTTCAAACAAATAGACGAATACAATTGCCTTACCAGCATCAGCAACAGAATGAATGTTTGAGGACTTCAAAGCCTCCCTGCGCATCTCGATCACCTTATCTGTTTCATCATGGATATATTTTATATTTTGATTGCGCTCCTTCCAAGCATCAGTGAAACTAAACAAAAATTCATACCGTTTCCATGGTGAGAATATCTGTTGATAAGCTGTGTGGCATACACTGAAAATATACATATATACATGTATACTTGATTAGATCCTACGTTCGTTACTAAAATGTGAAGTTTCAAACAGACCTTGCTATAGCTTTCACATATTCCGATTTACTTTCCAGTTGTACATGTTTCTTGATGCCCATGGCAGTTTCACAAATAATATCCAATGCGAGCAAGGCAATGTAGGGATGAACATCAAATTCTTCACCATTGGCATGTTTTTCAAGTTTTTCCAACATAATCTTACAGTTTTCTTCTACGGGCTGTTTGAATTTACTCAAAATGTTGAAGTGAAAAGCCGGAGTTAAGAGTCTCCTATTTGAGTGCCATGTATCTCCATTAGCAGTAATTAGACCTCTGCCAAGCCAATGCTCAAGGTGTTTGTAATTTCTAGATTTATTCAGCATTTTGCTGTTGTTGAGAATGAGACGTGAGTCTTCAGCATCGGTAAAATAAATCATAAGGTCCTTGAAGAACCATACTCCAAATGTAGGGCCATGTTTTTGGCTAAGTTCTTGTAGCCATTTTAGAATTTCTATGTAAGGAGACATACGTATAACAAAATATATTTAATTGAAAATTAAAGGTAATAATTGCTAATTACAATCAATTTTATGAAATGATCTAAGCAAAACGATCGTCTTCGCAATACAAATTTTTCAAGACCCCTTTCATGAGAGGGTTTGGAATTGCAATCTATCTTGTCTACAATACTAGAAGAGCGGTACGGTAAAGAAGAAGAAATCTAACATCCCAATTCGTCATAAGCTCTATCTCTCGATTTTAGGCGCTTTTTCGACGGATATTTTCCATGTACATGAAAACCATAGTTTCACTCAAAATTCGAGTGCATTTATAAACGTGGTCATCGTTAGTCACCCGGGAAGGGTTTAACATTTCAACGAAATACCAACATCAAAGTCTTCGCGACATGATCTTATTCAGTTGACTTTTCGTTGTGAGCCCTTGATCGAAAAAAGCATACAATTCCATGATTTGAAAAGCATAAACAAAAATGAACTAGAAGAAGATTTCAAAAGAATTGAATGAAACGCCTGATGTCAATAACCTAGACTTTTTTTTATTGAAACAACGTCAAAAATCATTTTCGTTTGCAAACTTTGTACAATACTTTTAAGGGATTGAGAAATAAGGTTACTTTTAAGATTCAAGAAGCAAAGAGATGTTTTTTCAGCCCCCAGTTTAGATCTCACTCACCATGGCACCAGTGGCGTGATGGTTAGCATGGCACAAATGTTTTTCTACGGGTATCGCCTTTCGCGAGGAATTGGCAAGTCCTCCGTTAGTAAATTCATTGCCATGAAAAGTTCTTTCTCAATTAGTCGGTCGGAACCGACGGAAAATTGTAGGTCCTCTCCATTCCCTCACAAGGCATGGTTGTGAGAAATGCGCTAGGCCCAGAGGCTCCTTGCTCTGTTGCGCCACCATATTTATTTTAGTTTAGACCTCTCCCAAGCCAAACATACTCTGTGGAAAAACAATCGTCCAATGTTTGGTATAAGAAAAACGAAAATAACCTCATTCGAATCTGTTGACTGCAATCAACTGAATAGGAAATTTGTATATCTACCGTATCCTGAACTAATAGACAAAGCGGTCACTCTACCAAAAGAAGTAACTGCGTTTTCATACAAAGTTATGAGGTATAAGGTATATCTATCAAATCGAATTCTTTAGGACTTGATGAAATTCAAATGGGCTTCATCAAAGCAATTTTACCATTCATTTTAAAAATCTTACGCATCTCTTAAATACAATACTTATGTCTAATGTTTTCCTCGCTGCTTAGAAACAAGCTCAAGTTTCCAAAAATTAGAATGATTATGGACCTATTGCCATTTTTCCTTTACTGTACAAAGTTTTTAAAAAAATAAAGAACACTCAAGTACGAAGATACCTTAGCCAACACGATTTGTTGTGTATCAACCAGTCTGGTTTTCGTCCAAAGCATAGCTGCACCACCACACTTATTAATGTCGTTGAAAAAATTAGACAAGCCATTGATACTGACAACGTAACCTCTCTTACTCTTTTGAACTTCTGTGAGGTCTTTGATGCGGCGAACCATCATGTTTTGTATAGGCAACTAATTGAACAGTATAATTTCTCAATTTCTTTGGCGAAGCTAATGCGATCATATCCTAGTTTCAGATTCCAAGCAGTTGCAGCAAATCATTCTTTATCTGAACTATTCATGTTAAGCAGAGGCGTCCGTCCCTCAGGGCTCAATCTTAGGACCATTATTATTTTCTATGTATATCAATGGTTTACCTGGCTGTCTAGGAAGCACTGAAGTAAACACATAGTCTGACGATGTTCAGATTTGAAAAAGCTTTCCTTTTGGTATGGTTGAACAATGAACATGCTGCAGTTGAGTTAAATGAGGACTTAGACTGAGTTCACTATTGGGCATTGAAAAATAGTCTCTGCATCAATTCACTGAAATCTAAGAGTCTAGTAACTGTGGACTTTAAAGTTCTTTCAGGGTCTTTCAATACTAGGACAGTGTATTGAAGTAGAGATGGTGGCGGATGAGCTCCTGGTGAGCCAACGGCAGCACTCACACCCCTGCGGCAGGGTACTGACACTGGATATTCCAGCCTTTTGTGTCCGAAGGAATCCAAAAGGACATGGCCCTCCAGGTTGGGGGTTGTTCGTAGGGTTAACTACCCAACCACGGAAAAAATAATTTGTTCCGAAACAACAAACAGCCTCGGATAACGATAATGATTTCAAAGTTGACGACCCAAGCAAACGAAAAAAGGACAATGACCTCCGGATCTGCACGTGGAACGTAGATCTCTTAACGGACTACGTGCAGCTGGAGAATTAGCGGACGCCCTGGACTGCTGCAAAGCAGACATAACCGCCATCCAAGAAGTGCGATGGAGTGGACCGGATATAAAGAAGATGAGAAACTGTGACATCTACTATGGCGACTGCTACAGACAACAGAAACAGCGCTTATTTGGGTGCGGATTTGTCGTAGGAGGGAGACTCAGGGATAAGGTGATTAGCCAAAATCCAGTTAATGAGCGTATAATGACCATCCGCATCAGGGCTAAATTCGCCAACATTAGCCTTATATGCGCCCACGCCCCCACAGAAGAGAAAGACGACGATTCCAAAGACTGTTTCTACGAGCTCCTCGAAGAAACATATATAACAAATCAATTAACCGTCAACCAAATTGACCATGTTGCGATTGACGCAAGGCACTCTTCCAGTGTGCTGGATGTCCGAACTTTCCGAGGGGCCAACTTTGACTCGGATTACTACCTTGTTGTAGCCAAGGTACGATTGAGGATATCTTGTTCACGACCAGCACGAACTAACGCTGTGAAGAGATATGACGTCGGAAAACTACAATCACAAGAGATTGCCAATGCCTTTTCCAATCGAGTGTCCCTTCAATTATCCTTGAATCCCATGCCACCAGCATTAAACATTGAAGACCAGTGGAAAGCAATGCCAAGAAGCTATCACTGCCCGCTGCCTCTGAGGTTCTGGGTTTTACTCGGCCACCAACACGAAACCCATGGTTCGATGAAGAATGCAGGAAGGCAAATGCAGCCAAGCAAAGAGCACGACAAATGCTTATGCAAACACGAACGAGGGCTGCTTACGATCAGTATAACGAGATTTACAAGGAGAGAAGAAGGGAAGAACACCGACTTCTCAAAAAGAAAAAGAAGCAGCATGAGAAGCGCTCGTTTGAGGAAATAGAGAGGTGCCAAGACAGGAATGAGATTTGGAAGTTTTACCAAAAGGTAAAAAGATCCTGCCAGGGTGGCAAACCCCGAACTCAAGCCTGTAAAGACCAGCAGGGAAACATAGTTATAGAGTCACAGTCGCTACTGAGGATCTGGAAAGATCATTTCTGCAGACTGCTTAACGGCGATGAGGACACAAATTCCGCTGTCAGGCAGATTGCCCCATTCAGCTTGGACGATGATCAAGAATGCCGTCCTCCCGACCTAGAAGAAGTTAAGCTTGCTATATGCAAACTTAAATCAAATAGACTGCAGGTGCAGATGGCCTTGATGCCGAACTTTTCAAGGCATCTGGAGATTAGTTGGAAAGGAGCATGCACCAGCTGATCTGCATGATATGGTCGGAAGAAAGCATGGCCGATGAATGGAACCTCAGTATCGTATGCCCGATCCTAAAGAAAGGATGGACACAAACGCTCCGGCTCGTCGGGTGTTCGAAAGCACATTGCAGGGAAATCGCGGAAGGGGAAGACCTCGTCTTAGGTGGCGCAATCAAGTGGATGAAGACCTCAACAGACTTGGAGTGCGAAACTGGAGAGAGCTCGCCCGAAATAGAAGTCGTTATAGAAGGATGTTGGTTGAGGCCCAGGTTCACCCCCAACTGTAATGCCCACCTAAGTAAGTAAGTAACTTTGAACACAATTGATCAAAATTTTGATATAAAGCAATAATCAAAACAAAAGAATTGAATATAAAATTGTTTATTTTATTTCAAGTTTGTAACAAATGAATATATATTGCATAAATAACATGTGATGATTAAACTTATAAATGAGGTTGGTAGGGTGGATAATTTAAAATCTTCAAACAATAATAAATTCATTTAATTTCAATTAAATTATTTATGAATTTACTAACGGAGGAATTGCCAATTCCTCACGAAAGGCGATACCCGTGGAAAAACATTTTTGCATTTTGCCTCTGCTGGGTACCATTGCGCCACGGGTACCACAACATATAGCTGCTCATAAAAAAAACATTGATTTTCCAAATCTAAGACATAAATGGACATTGTTTGGCCTTGAGACTTATTTATAGTCATGGCAAAAGCTAAACGAATTGGAAACTGTAACCTACTGAAGGGGATGGTAGAATCTGACGGAATCATTGGAATATGTGGAAACAGGACCACTTTTCCTTTAAACTTTCTAATTAAAATGATTCCTTCAAGAATTTTTCCGGTTATCTTTTTAATGACCAAACGTGTACCGTTGCATAATTGAGGTGGATTTAAATTACGCAAGAGAATAATAGTTGAACCAATCTTTAATCAATTTACACTTAGCCGGCTATACTTACTCCAAAAATAAAAGAGTGAAATTCACTGTTTACTTTAAAATAAATTTCAATTATACTTTTGTCTCAACAGCATTTGGTGGTGGATCATAAATTGAGATACAAGCTATCCTATCTACCAAGTTGGATCACGGTGTACAAATTTGATTACAATCGGTTAAGTAGTTTAGAAGTCCATCGCGGGCAAACATTGTGACACGTGATTTGTATATATTAAGATTATGAACTAGTGAACTTTATTTAGAAGGAAAAACCATCCGAGTCTTATTATCTGTTAGTTTGCAAGTGTGAATTCAAATTTTCTGGAATCAGTGTGTATTGCTGTATCTATTTGCCATCATGTTTCGATAGTTTTGAATTTGTGTTCCTATATTGTGTTATAAAAGGATCAGATCTTAGTAACTATACAGTCATTAAGTCTTCGTTTGTGAACTTTCGGGATGATTTTTTAGTGTTAAGCTAGGCGGTGCTTTCGAAATTCTTTAAGACTTGCTTCTAGGGCTTCGGTCTTCCACGGCTACTTCCACCTTCCAGGTAGATCGTTAGAAACACTACTAGCGAAAGTATTTAAAATACCCGAAAGGAAGTGAAAAAACACTTTTTAGCCTCACTTTACGTCGATTGAAAACGATTCGTGAGCATTGTTTCCAATACCTTTCCATATTTAAGTTAAAATATGTGACTTTTTAGGTCAAATCCCTTTTATTTGAATTGGAACAGTTCGTTATATTTAAATTTATCTGATATAATGGTTGCAATCGTATTAAAAACTTCAACTGAAGCTAAAATTACCTTGACTGCTGATATTAAAGTCGTTAGTCCCCAAACGAACAAGAACAAACGATTAAAATTAACAAACAACTGTTTTTTAATATGTTCTTGTTGGACTACAAAGCATTGTGGCTTTAAGTCTTATGTTCACTATTTTATTTTTGTCCACCCGTCAACGCACTGTGTGTCGCGTCGGGCTGGCAAAAATGCCAAGAAGATTCAGAGCCCAGATCTACCAGTTCTATTGTTTTTTTTTTCTGTGCATTTATTGTGTCATTTCAATTAAAATAGAAAATAGAAGAATTTTATTCTGATGAGTTAGTTTATTGAATACGAAGATGAAAATAAAAAAAAAAAACACCAAAACTAAGATGAAAAAAAGAAACTATAGCTACATAGGTACATTAGAGCCAATCGGTTATAAAACCTCCTTTGTTTTGGTTTTGCTCTAGGTATGGGCTAACACGAATTGAAGGAAGTTTTCTTTTTTTTTTCTACGAAGTAATTTTGAGTTTTGTAAACTCATTTAATGGTAAAAATATTAATTGCTTCTTGTGACACTTTATTGACTTGACTTTTCTAAACAGTTGATAATACTCTACACAAAAATTTTCCGCTCAGTGTTCGTTCACAATTTTGTCGTGCCTCGTACTTGTAGAGATCAACGAAAAATTACGTTTCGCATCAGCAGCGTACTGCGAAAAGGAGTTTACTATGTACTTTCATTAAGTTCGTTATGGGAATAAGCAAACTCTATGATGCAAGATACATTTAAGTGAATAAAATTTTGTGTTGATAAAGGAACTTTTGTAACCTAAGCTCAAATTCTTTGAATGAAGTCATATAACATTTTTAATTAAGTCGACAGCAAAAAAGACAACTTGTCCACAAACATCAAGTTTGTGAATATATTAGACGCAATTAAGAAATAAAATAATCCAACTGTATTCAAATGTGTCAACACAAAGGGCATAAGATGCAAGTTAAAGATATAAATTATAAAAATCAACTGAGAAGTTCTAAGATCGCGTATTTTATTACTTAGACTATTACTAATCCTGTTTTTTCGAAAATTTTAAAACGAAATAGAAATGACAATATGCTAATATAAATGAAATAGATGCAGTTCGTCACACGGTCTGAGTATATTTATATGTAGATTTGTTGATTGAACTTGTGCTTATGCTCACCTCCTTTCCTTAATTGTATAAACGGTTCTAATAAACCTGCTCGTCCGATTGATCTTGAAAACCAAACCCTACGCAAGAAACTCCATAAACTAGGTAAGAATTTTAATGAGTAAATAATGGCGAATGCCAATGTTATGAACACAAGACTCATTCTAACCGGCTTGTGTCTTACACGTTATTTTTGCTAGCACTTCTTATATTCAACTGCAAGTTTTCAAACGAGTCGTGTAGTTTTTATATAGAAACAAGTGTTCAATTGAAGAGAATCACAATCAGAACAGAAGCAAACGAGAGAAGAATTAAGAGAGTACATCATCAATTCAGCGATCAATTCAGTTTCAGATTTCAGTATACCAATTTACCAATAGCAATTCCCCATCCTGATCCCGATTTCCAACCTCACTAGATAAGTTAAGAGCGTATCATCTATTTAAACTTACATGTTAAGTCATAAGAAACAGAGATGAAAATATGCAAACAAGGTAGTAAAAAAAACGAGTAGATTTACAAAATACTCTTTTACACAATAAAATAATGTGAAAAACTGGTTAAGCTATATTTTTTTTTTATTAAACAGCCACTATAAAATGCGATCTCCTTCCGCCATTTTACTGAGACATAATAGTTTGTGAGTTTCAGAAACGAAAGCTTCTTGGAATTCTTAGAATTCTTGTAAATTTTTCGGTCATTAGAAAGCTAACGTTTTTAATTATTATGAATGTGCATTGTACATGTACATAGATGCGTTTACTTTGCACATAAGAGAAATACCAGATGTTGCTAAAATGCTATAATCCGTTTCAAGTGAAGAGCTCCTTGTTTTAAGCCGAAAGGCAACACTTAAGGCCCCGACCCATAGAACGCGTTGCGGGCGGTAGAAGCGGCACGGCAACTGATGCGGTGGGGTTTGCGGCGCGCAACTGATAGGGGTGACCCATAGAATCCGTTGCGGTGTTTTGACAGATAAATTTAGTCAAAATGGGGGCGTTCAAGAATCGTATCCAGATAGCTTGTTGTTGTTGTTTACGTGTGGGAAATCGAAAAAAATAAGTTATAATCGTCTAGCAATGATATTTTGAATATTTTTTTTGTTTTCAAAAGTCGAATTTTAATATTTCACAGCTGTTGTCTGTTGTAGATCGTTCAAAAAGGTATCTAAGATACGGCTATCCGATAGGTTGAACGCGCCCATTGTCACTTTTTCCATATAAGAGAAAACTTAAAATTGGTTGTTACTGCGCATGTCTCTCTTCTGTCACCGCGTGAGAGCCGCGGCAAAATAGAAGTTCGGCTAATCGGCGCGTTCGGCGCGTTGCTTGCGGTGGTTATGGGCAGTGTTACCTTTGGGACTCTTTTGCGTCCTTTTGACTCTTTTTTAAGGTCTGGACTCCAGGACGCCACTATTTAAAAATCATTGAATTCGGACTCCTTTTACAAATCGAGGACTCTTTAAGAACTGAAATATTTTTTTTTAATACAACATTTCCGTCGAATACATTTGTTCTGCTTTTGTTTACATCCTATTTTGAATTCAGCCATAAAAGTTAATGTCAATAAGGTAAAAGCATGTTTTCTTTGCTTGTAATAGATATGACACATGAGAAATGAGATACCTACAAACAAATTCTTTTAATTGAAAAATAACTGAATTTGTTTATGTTTGGTAGGCAATAATTTATATTTGTTTTCCTTTCTATAATTAATTAAAAAATGATTGATTATAAGAAATGTTCAGTCGTATTTATAATCCCATTCCAAAGTATGTCTTTGGACAGCTCTTAGAACAGTGTCCAAGTCCCAATCGTATTTATAAACACTTTCATCGCTGTCTAAGAAATGTCTAACTTTAGACACCGAAATTGGTTGTCTAAACTATGGCTAAAGTGAAGGGCGGCCGTGGTGCAGTGGTAGAGTGTTCAGTAGATAGGCCGGATGCGTGGGTTCGAATCCCGCTCTGGGCATCTACTTTTCTTTCAGCCTCCTAGTTTCGCCGCCCTTGAGGTTATATATGAAATTACTAACACCTTATTTCCAACTACTGCAACACAAAAAAAAGGGAAGGCTGCTACCCTGGTAGTACAATGGAGCGGAAATTAGGTCTGAGTTCTCCAGGTTAGCATATGCCTCCTCTTTTTATAAAAAAAAAAAAAAAAAAAAAAAAAAAAAAAAAAAAAAAAAAAAAAAAAAAAAAAAATGGCTAAAGTTACCATTGATACAACAAAAAAACAATTTTGATGAACATGTTATAAAACACTGTTAAGATTGTTAAGATTGAAAAAAATAAGTAGTTTGAGGTGCAAAAACACTACTTTCAACAATTTCATTTATAAATTGCACAAATTTCTTCATTTTATGAGACTTGGAAAAGCTGTAACACAAAGTCAAATCAGCTGTTTTTTTGGTTTTGTTCAAATCATACGCCACACTGCTTCAGAGCCTTCTAGTTGTTGTAATCGTATACTAAAACACAAACAATGGTACTGAACGGATACATCATCAACGCCACCATTTATAGTAGGGGAGCCCAAGAGGGGATTTCGCGCGTTACTCGAGCGCGTCAGAAAATCATATGGGGAGAAACCTTGCACCAAGTAATGTACTCCTACCATATATTAAACCTAAATGTTGGGGCGTTCGCTGAGAGCAGCCCGTCAGATTAGTAAAAAAAAAGTCGATCATCGGAAATACTCGAGCGCGTCAGATTAAAAGATGGTAGGTTGATTACATCGAGAAGAGTGTATATTTCAATAATCTGACAATTTGAGCGGGGCCTTCGTAAGTAGGCGAGTCACAAAGATGTAAAAAAAATCGATGTTTCGAAATACTCGAGCGCGATTAATTTTTTTTTTATTTTGAAGGTAATTTTATCAGGATTACAGAAAACATATAATCTGACATTTTGGTTGGGGCGATTGAGGTAAAATCGTCAGTGAAATGTATAATATATGATGGTTAATATCTCGGTTAATATTGATATTAGCAATTGGTCCAAAACACTTTTTTTGTAGAAAACTAAATTCTCTACAAGTTTGTAATTTACAATTTTTCTGTAGCTTTTGTTAGTTACGAGATAACTGCGACAAAACGTGAATTTTATGCAAAAATCTGGTTAAGTGGCCCGTACCACCTTCCCGGTATGAGTAACGACTTTGCCAAAAAGAACATTTTTGTAGAACTTTCAATTTTGAGAAAAAAACATCTTCGGTTAAAGCGATCCCATGAAATGCCGCTGAGTTATAGAAATTTAAAAATAAAAAATCAGAGTTTCCGTGTATTTTCAATGGAAAATCTTCACACCTCTTGATCACAAATTTCGATACAAAATTTTTAAATACATAATATGTGTACATATTTTTTGATTGCATTCAGTAACAAAAAATAGAAACAACAAAGAATTGTTACTTTAAAATTGTCAGACTAAGAGTACGCCCCCATATAATTGTCAGATTATCTTCCTGGAGGACGAAGACATCAAGTTGATCACTCTGTATAAAAATCTGACGCGCTCGAGTATTTCAAGGTCACATGTTTTTTTTACATTTTTAAAAATCAACCATGACTGATCGCCCCACTCAAATTGTCAGATTATTGAAATATACGCTTTTTAGAGTACACTTAACATTCACTTTGAAAATCTGACACGCTCGAATAACTTTTTATTTTTTGTTTTTTCAACCTCTCTTTACGCCCATTTGCCCCCAGTAAATCGTCAGATTAATATATATCCGTTATAAGAAAGACAAAGCGCGTATACTCTATGAAAATCTGACGCGCTCGAGTATTTCAATTTAACTGTTGTTGGAACTCAAAACTGCGTAGTACGCAACCATTTGGGTTTCATCATATCTTCATAATAACTTTTTATTTGTAACGAGAGCTGTGATGTGAACGCTCAAGTCCGGACGTTCACTGGACGAAATACGAGTCTTGCGTGGACTGTCTACTCGCTTGCTGAATGGCCAGTTCCCACGATTCGCACGTTCCCACATCGCAGCTCATCGAATCTTACCATTTTGTTTCGATTTATTCTTGCATTCTACTGTAGACATTCAAAGCGATCACATACCCAAGTGACTAATAAAGATTGTAAAGATTTAAATTGTGCATTGTTTGTTTTGATTTATTCATTGGCGACCGTGACAGGACGCTCTTCTTAAAGTTTTAAGTGTACCTGTATTAATTAGTGAATTAATTAATTTCATTGAAAAAAAAAAAAATATAATAAATCAGTAGAATCAGTGTACTGTTTAAAAAAAAAAAAAATAAGTCAGTAGAATCAGTGTTCTGTTTAAAAAGAAAAACAAAAAGATATGTCGAACGATGAAGTGTTTCCAGAAGGTCTTGAAGAGCTCTCTGATCTTCAAGATGCAACGGGGAAAGAAATTTTGGATCTTGTCCGCAACTACGGTAAGGATGGCCAAACCCGAAAAACGAAGGATAAACTGTTACAGAAAAAGGAAAGACTAGAAAATCTATGGGACTATTTCGACACAAACGACACCCAAATCCGTGACAAGTATTCAGATAAACCTCATCACGAGTATTTCACGAAGGATTTTTACGAAAAGATAAAAGGCGCTTATGAAAATATGAAAGCGGACATCATCAGTCGCTTGAGCAGTCTGCCAGTCCTGGACGCAAACCAGACCATGGAGAAGCCACCAGCAGCAACTCCATCAGGATCATCGGTAAAACCAGCAGCAGCAGCAACAGAAGCAGACAAGATGAAGATGACCAGAACACTTACGACAAGGGATAGGTATAAAATGTTGTCAAGGCATTTTCAATCCTCATTGGATAATTGCAGTACGGAACTAAAAAATACCTATCCCCATATGTTCGAAATTAAAGTTAAGAACCTAGTGGATAATTTTGAACAATTAAAATTAGTTTTTCAACGCGTGGATGGCGATTTGGAAGAAGAAGATGTCAACATCTACTTTCATCTTCAAAAACAGCTAGAGATTCGACTGACTGGCTTACCAACAAAAGGTACTACATCGGATCATCAAATGGCAATTGCTTCTTTGAAGCTACCAAAAATTGAACTTCCAAAGTTTGACGGGTGTTACCTTAAGTGGCGTCAGTTCTATGATTTATTTAAACCAATGATCCTTGAACAACCGATTTCGCCGGCCCAGAAACTGTATTTTTTGAGGACTAATCTGACAGGTGAAGCACTCAGTTTGATTCAAGGATTTCCAGCGACAGATAGCAATTTTGAAGCAGCCTGGAAGACACTGATGGACAGATATGACAACAAACGGCTGCTTTTGTGTGCGCAGCTCGAAAAACTATTGTCCCAACAATCAGCATCGGGAACTGCTTCTAGCTTGCGGAAATTGCATGACAACACAAAGGAAGGAATTCAGGCCCTGATCAATCTAGGATTCGCAGCACATGACTGGGATCCAATAGTCGTCCACCTTATCCTGAAAAAAGTTGACAAAGAGAGCAGGACCCTCTTCGAACAGTCCCTAGATGACCCAAGGAGCAGTCCATCGCTATCAGAGTTGCTGAAATTCATCGAATCTAGGTTTCAAACGCTTGAAACCATCACGCATTCCGATGAAAAAAGGAAGACAACCGCCATAGCAATTGAATCCAACGGCTGCGTGATGTGCAGCTTAGGTAACCATAAAATATATAAATGCAAAAAATTCTTGTCTCTTTCAGGTGCTGATCGTGAGAAGTCTGTTCAACGAATCGGAATTTGTAGAATTTGTCTGAGATCGGGTCATACTCAAAATTCGTGCAACGCAAGGGGGTGTTTTCTTTGCAATGGCAAACACAATACATTGTTGCACTACAAAAAAGAAAATAGATACAATTTAAAGGCAAAACCAATTTCTAACCCAATTTCTAATGCCAACACTATATCTTCCATAGGTGATCGAAACCAGCAAATAAAACAAGGTCAAGGGGTGGAAGGTCAGTCGTCAAACGCAGCTAGCACTTCCAGATCCAATCACCGTAGCATTTATCTAGCGACAGCATTAGTTAACGTAAGGTCCGCATGCGGCACATTACTTCCCTGTCGTGCGTTATTAGATTCTGGATCACAAATCCATTTTGTGACAGCAGCCTTTGCACAAGCTTTAGGAATTCGGAAGCATCGATCCGAAACCTCCATAAGTGGGATTGGAGGGCATGGAACGCCAACACAATTTGCCATAGAACTCTCATTTCAATCGCGAAATGGAAGCTTCAAAGGCAATATTGAAGCAACGATCTTGGCTAAGATAACTGACTATAGGCCGCATGACAGTCACACTGAACTACGTGACCTACCTGCTCACATACAGTTGGCAGACCCAGGATTTATGACAAACCAAAAAATAGATTTGCTGATTGGTGCTGAATTGTTCTTTGATCTTTTACTTCCAGGAGAAATCTTTATTGGTCCTCAACTTCCACTACTTCGAAACACGAAACTGGGTTGGATTGTGGCAGGTGGTGCTCAAGGTACCAAACATAATGCTGTATGCAGCATTGCCACAGCACCATCTCTTTCAAAAATCGAAAAACTTGTAAGCAGATTCTGGGAGTGTGAAAGTCATGATTCTCCAATTAAACGGATGAGCAATGAAGAGCGTAATTGTGAAGACTTCTTCAACTCGACTACACAAATTCTACCCAGTGGAAGATTCATGGTAAGTCTTCCGTTCAAAAAAGATCCATCGTCCTTAGGAGCATCCTTTGAAAAGGCACCCAAAAGGTTTATTTCACTGGAACGTCGACTGGAACTCAACAATGAATTACGTCTGCAGTACACACAATTTTTATTGGAATATGAACAATTGGGCCATATGAGTCAAATAGAGAACTCGGATATTCCACAGACACACTATTTCATCCCGCATCATTGCGTTTTGAAACCAGAAAGCTCGTCAACAGCACTGCGTGTAGTCTTTGACTGTTCAGCGAAAACATCCTCTGGAAGTTCTCTAAACGATGTTCTGGGAATCGGACCAACAGTTCAACCTGATTTGTTTTCAATAATCCTTCGATTTAGATTAAAGAGATATGCATTCACAGCAGACATCAGCAAGATGTATCGACAGGTTTTACTTCGACCAGAAGACAGAGCTTTTCAACTTATTCTTTGGAGAACAAAAAATGATCAACCTCTGAGGACTTATAGGCTCAACACCTTGACTTATGGTTCGGCTTCCGCTCCATACTTAGCAACTAAATGTCTGGTTCAACTTGCAAAACAATACGAAAATGTTCACGTAAACGCATCCCAAACAGTAAGTCAAAACATTTACGTGGATGATTTACTTGCTGGAGCAGACTCAGTGTCAAAGGCTAGAGAACTCCTTGAGGAGATTATACTACTTCTAGAAAAGGGTAAATTTGAATTAAGAAAATTTTGTTCTAATGATGAAAACATTTTAAAGAACATCCCTGATGCACATAAAGAAAAATTGGTAAGGTTTCATCAGTCTGACGTTATTAAAACCTTGGGATTAATTTGGAATCCAACCATTGACTGTTTTGAATTTGGCTTTAATTCTGAAAAATTTAAAACGCCAGAAGCGACTGTGACGCGCAGAAGCGTGTTATCTGACCTCGCTCGTTTATTTGATCCCTTAGGTTTACTGAGTCCTGCAATAATGCTTGGAAAGCTTTTTGTTCAAGATTTGTGGAAAACGAACTTCTCGTGGGATGATGAGCTTCCTTTGGATCTCGCAAGTAAGTGGAAGGATTATATTAATCAATTTTTTGACCTTAGAAGCATCAGGATACCAAGATTTGTTATGTGTCAAAACCCAAAAAGAACTGAATTACATGGCTTTTCTGATAGCAGCATGTCTGCACTTGGAGCATGTGTATATGTCAGATGCATTGACGAATCAGGTAATATTTTTAGCAAATTACTCTGTTCAAAATCTCGAATAGCTCCGATGAAAACCACAACGATAGCTCGACTTGAACTTCAAGCAGCGGAGATCCTGGTAGAACTTGTCAGGAGAGTACTTCAAACTTTCAACATATATGTTCATAAGATTGCATATTATACTGACTCAACAACTGTGCTAGCTTGGATAAATTCTCCTTCTTATGTATGGGACACCTTTGTTGCAAATAGGGTAGCCAAAATCCAAGCTGAAACGCAGATTTCACAGTGGAAACATATTAAGGGAGAATTAAATCCAGCTGATTTAATAACAAGAGGCTGTACGCTTGAAAACCTTTCCATTTCTCTGCGATGGTTAGAAGGTCCAGCATTTCTCAAATTGGATGAATACTTGTGGGAAGAAAGTAAGTACACCATTCCACAGGTAATACCGGAATTAAGGAAAATCAAGACGGCCTTGCTAACTGCAAATAATGAAGAAGATATCTTGAATACTATAAAGCATAAAAACTCTTTTTGTAGATTACAGAGAATTTTTTCATACAGCATTCGATTTTTAAGAAACGTTAGACAACCGTATCTACTTAGAAGAACTGGTTTGCTGTCCGCTGATGAACTGCGTGAAGGAACTCGCCTCCTACTAGTGTACACTCAACGTACAACGTTTCCAGATGAATATAAGGCCTTGAAACATCATGTTGGTGTGAGTACAAAATCAAATTTAGCAACATTGACACCGTATTTCGATAATAAACTTAATTTGATTCGAGTTGGAGGCAGATTAGTCAATTCAATTCTTCTACCAGATGCAAAACATCAAATTCTGCTTCCCAAAAATTACGTGGTTACAAGGCTTCTCTTGGAACATTTACATAAAACAAATCTTCATGTCTCTCATAGAGCACTAATTGCAATTTCACGACAACAATACTGGATACTGAGCGTCGGTAGAGAAGCAAAATCAGTGATCAGAAGTTGCATTTTTTGTGCAAAATCTAAGCCCAACTCTATTAACCAATTGATGGGCAACCTGCCATTTGAACGAGTAACACCATCCCGTCCATTTTATTACACTGGAGTAGACTTCGCTGGACCCATTAAATCTCATTACAAAGTCAGAGGTAAGATCCCCACAAAATCTTATCTGGCAATTTTTGTGTGTTTTTCAACTAAAGCGATTCATATTGAGGTGGTAGGAGACCTCTCCACAGAATCGTTTATAAATTCTCTTAAAAGGTTTATTGGTAGACGAGGATTATGCCACTCTATTTTCTGCGACAACGCGACTAATTTCGTCGGTGCAAGTAACCAACTTAAAGAACTCAAAGACGTCATGCACTCAAAAAAAATGGAAGCTGCCATACAATCTTCGTGTAGCCAGAGTGGAATAAATTTTAATTTCATTCCTCCCCGCTCCCCACACTTTGGTGGACTTTGGGAGTCAGCTGTGAAATCAGCCAAGAACCTGTTAGTTCGCCATCTCGGAGAAGCAGCGTTAACATATGAAGAGTTGACCACAATAACAATTCAAGTTGAAGCTATACTCAACTCGAGACCGTTAACTCCACTTACTTCGGATCCCAACGATTTAGAAGCTCTCACACCTGGACACTTTTTAATAGGAGCGCCACTTCTGGCAATAGCTGAACCCGATGTAACTGACAAAGGTATCAGCTCCCTCAATAAGTACAGACAGATCCAACACGTTCAACAGTCATTTTGGAAGAGATGGTCTAGAGAATATTTGCATCTCTTACAACAACGTGCAAAATGGAAAACAGAATCCCAAAACATCAAGCCTAATACGCTTGTTTTGTTGAAAGAAGCAAACATGCCTCCAATGAAATGGAAATTGGGACGTGTAGTTGATGTGATTGAGGGAAGTGACGGGCTTGTTCGTGTTGCTAATATCAAAACCCAAGGAGGTGTGCTACAGCGAGCCATTCATAATTTGTGCCCTTTGCCGGTAGAAGAAGCGAAAAAATATCCTGAAACTGTCAAGACAGATCATCCAATTGAGAAAGAAGAAATTCCTCTATTGACAGTTGAAGCAGACTCAACCAAACCTGCAATATCCAGGAAATCCCAAGGTGGAAAAATAACAAAGGGACTTGTGTTAATATCTTGTCTCTTTGCATTTTTTGTAGCACCAATCAGTTCGACAAACATAGACAGCCAAGTGGTAATAAGCAACCTAGATAAGGCCATTGGAATTTATTTTGAAGATATGGGAACACTGCGAGTAGCTGACAATTTTTGGAGTCTTTACGTTTACTACAATCTGACCAATTACTGGCTTGAATTGAGCGAAACGAAAGGGTATTTAAGGGAATTAGAAAAGGCTTGTATGGCGGATAAATCGGAGAGAATTTATCACTGCAACTCGACAATCGACATTCTTCGAAAAAGAATAATAAACATTGACCAAAAGAACGATCTTATAAACGGGTTCAATACTACAACCCAGAGTTCAATGCGACATCGTAGATCTCCATTTGATTTTGTTGGAAGCGTAGCGCATAGTTTGTTTGGTGTGCTAGATCAGGAAGATGCTCAACATATTCAAAATCAAATTGAATTGGCAAATAAACAGGATCAACACTTATATTCTCTCATCCGAAAACAGAGCTCCATTGCAGACTCTACGGCAAATATACTGAGGCGCAACTCATTGGAAGTTCAAAATGACTTTAACACATTAAATACATATTTAACACAATGAATAAATCAAAACAAACAATGCACAATTTAAATCTTTACAATCTTTATTAGTCACTTGGGTATGTGATCGCTTTGAATGTCTACAGTAGAATGCAAGAATAAATCGAAACAAAATGGTAAGATTCGATGAGCTGCGATGTGGGAACGTGCGAATCGTGGGAACTGGCCATTCAGCAAGCGAGTAGACAGTCCACGCAAGACTCGTATTTCGTCCAGTGAACGTCCGGACTTGAGCGTTCACATCACAGCTCTCGTTACAAATAAAAAGTTATTATGAAGATATGATGAAACCCAAATGGTTGCGTACTACGCAGTTTTGAGTTCCAACATACACCCCTCCTTGAAGGTTCCTAACCTTCAATTTAAATAGTTGCTTGAAAGCGAGAACCTCTTCTCCGAATTGGAATTTGTAGTGCGGCTTGATGTTTTCGATATCGGCAAAAAATTACTATCATTCCAATGGTGATCGCCAGCAACAAGTAGCTCAAGCCATAGTGATGAAAATCATGTATGTTGGCGGGTGGTAGTTCATCAGAAGTCATTGCTCTCTTAAGGTCTTCTATTTCCTGTGAAAGATTTTTAACATCTGTTTCATTATTATTTCTTACCGTCAAGGGGGAAAAATGGTCGTCTGTCAAGTTGCGATTTCTGATCCAATTGCTTAGCCCTTGCACTTGGAACAAATGACTTTGTTATAATAGTCTTTAAATTTAAATGACCATTAATTATCATTGTATCAATTTTAAGGGAGCATATGTTGTTAAAGCCAATCATTCCAGTGCCTGATAGAGAAATGCTTCTTGTTTGGCCATTGCAAATCAGAAGGCCTGTTACATTGTTCATCACCGAAAATATCCAAGAGTCTGTTTGCCTCAGCGCATACCAATGATCTTGTGGAGGCACTTCCTTTAGATCACATATTTCCAAAGCGTTGTCCTCGTGGTTTAATAGAGCCCATTTCGCACACTTTAAAATCTTTGGAGTGAACTCTAGTAGGCACAATCTGTCTGCAAAGATGATTTCTCGTT